>OZ001261.1:914664-3314664 GCA_963924015.1 Macrophya annulata | reverse complement strand
CAAACACTCAGCTCATGGCTTGCCTGACTAATATCTCTTCGAAGAGCGAGTTGGCAGCCCCCAAAACTAGGACCCTAAATCTCCTCGTACCCAGTTACTCTCAAATACTAAATAGTATCAGATGCCTCTTCGTATATATAAACCGACAAACCATCATGCCCCGAATCCATTATGCAAAGGATATTTTCCTCACTCCAACAAATTATTTGTGGCTATTTGAAACAGAGTGCCTTAACGGAATATCTGGGACCTTCGGAGATAACATTTGCAAGGATAATTTGTTTTATGGTATCATAAACAAGCCCGGTACGATCCCTTGATTCGAAATGGATTTTCTACGTTTCGAGACATTCCCTGGGATTACACATTACCCGGACAATCTAGATAGTAGAAAATATCATCTAATCTCACATATAGGTATGTCGTTGATTTTTATCAACAGTTATAAAATTTCTTTGGCCATCCGGCCGGATATACATAATATATGTATATACCTACTCGAAATAATGCCAGTCTCAATTTTAGTCGAGAGATAAATTGTTCAGCTATTTTCAGAGGATTCGAGAGGTTTGTCATTTTAAATATTACTAGCACGGAAGGTGGGCTGTTTCGTACGCGCCACGTCTCTTTTAGGTCGGGTATATTATCTCCATTTAGGTACCTTTCTTTTAATTTAATATTTTAATGTCATATCTCATTCCAAGATAAGCACAACATCCACAAACTAATTATTTCATAATTTCAACGCTAATAATTTAGTCGATCATTTTTACGTGAAACATGAAAAAATTAATACGGTTCGACCTATTCTAAATTTTACAGAATCCAGGTCAGAAACTGTGAATATATTTCAATGCTGAAACAAACCAAGTTGTCGGTATGCAAACTCATGTTATTTTTGTTAACGAATATTGAAGAGCAGGTAGTCAGTTTCCGCGTGCAAACAAGTCGGCCATTTCTCCCTCGTTTCGTTCAGCAGAAAAATTTTCTGCGTTAATGAGCACTCCGGTCTAAATGAGTTTGAAAAAAATAAAAATAAAATCAAAAAAGAATCTTGTTAACTAACCGATCCGTCGACTTTTCGCTAAAAGGTTTTCATACGACGGCTACTTTCACTGCACTTTGTTCATATAGGTAATTGTAGGCAATAGATTAATATAGGCAATTTATTCACGCAGATAACAGCTCCGATTCAAGCATAAATGCCGCGATGATGATAATTAACGCGTAAGCATGTACGAAATTGATTACGTTCCAACGAGAGGTTAAAGCAATATGGGAACACCCGGGTGAATTCAAGCGCAAACTACCTAGTAACTAAGATGTTGATTAATTGATATTACGAACGCCGAATATTAAATGCCTTATAGTTAGTCAAATTTTGTTTGAGAAAATTTTGGTCTCATTTCAAAGTTCATCTTCTATATTTTTCACAGAAAATAACTTATCAGCGCATATTTTCGTAAACAAATTTTCGTCAAAATTAGCCATTAGCAGGCTAATAAATAGAGGCGTAGATATACATATATAATTTAAGGAAAATCCAAGCTTTGGTCATAATGTAGGACATACCGCGGGTTAAAGTTTGACCCAAAAATTTACTAGAGATTTTAAATTCTTTTACTCTGTACTCATCGCTCTTTGTGGCCCATAAATTCCGAGGATTTTGAGCACGAAACTTCATTAGATGTAGTTCTTGAAAATTTGATGTTGAAAATAACCTTCGTACGTAGCAGTGAAAAATCACAATTAATACATAGGTATACCTATATGTTCGAATTTGTATTTCAGTAGAAACAAAATCCAAAAATAAAATTAGCTTAACTTTCTTAAATTTGAGACCGAAAATTCCATGAATATAAATGAGATAAATAAATCGCAAACGACAACTAAACTTACGAGAAATAATGATCGTATATGTACCTCAGCCCATTGCACCCTTAGATCAAGGTTAAAGAAAACCAAAATATGTGATTCAATATGAATTGGTAAATGTAGGTGGTTAGACTGGCCGAAGGCCATCTAATATGAGGCATTGGCTAGAGTAACGAGACCATTATATAAAAAAAATTTACGTGGATTACAAACGGTTCTAGAAGGCATGTTGCGAATATCGATAACGAGTAAATTTGACGAAAACGACAGTCGTATATTATTATTAGAGATGAAAACTCTGTGGGAAAAAAAAAATTCTTACTATCGGTCCCCGTATTCCTGTCCAAAACGGATTTATTTGAGATGAGAATGTCACGTGGAGGGTAACGTGCCTGGGGCAACTTTTCAATGGTTTTTTTTTTTTTTTTTTTTTATTTTTCTTTTATTTCTTTGTTTTCATTCATATCCGTTTATTTGTACCTCGTTGTTTCTTTCACGAAGGAATCTCATGTTTTAGTACTTCGAGTGCTGCTGGCCAATCTTCAAAGCTTTTCTATAAAGCCATCGACAACAAGTGGCACGTGCCGCAATAATGTGTATTATACACCCGATTCTTATCAGCATTACACATTCCTATACACATAATACACTTAACGATATAGTTCAGCAATTATAAAACAAATATACTTATCTGATAAACTTGTAATTATATTTTCACATTAAAAAGCACATTTGCTCAGCTTTAAAAAATTGAATAGAAAAACACGCTCGTATATAATCTGGGTTGTCTTACATCAGGCGTATATGTACTGGTATCTTTTTCTTGGGTATAAATAATTAATTTTCAAGAACGAATAGAAGAAGTCGTGAATACGAGCTTTTAAGTTTTGACGTAAGTTAAAGCCGAGTAATATTTTTGAAATCTGCATCTGTACTCTCTTGGGAATTAATTGTTGAATGATTATTTTATGCCCAAATTGAATAAAAGAATTCGATATTCAGTTTGTTGAAGTTCTACACATTACGGAAGGTAACTTAATCGTTACATCATACTTCGTTTATATAATTTCAACAATTCAAAAGTTTGTTTTTCCTCAACGGTGAAGAATATTTGCCTTCAGTTAAATAACTTTCCTCAGAGCTTGCAGATATCACTCCGTCAAGATCGCTACTCACTACCAGGGTATACATCAAAGACCTTTCAACGTCCATTATCAAGCTATCCACAATATCCTGAAACTAAGTGGCTCAAACAGAACCACCTACATTTGAGCATAATAAAGATAGAACATCGCTTACTCAGTCGCGACAGGATGACATCGGACAGTTTGATCGCAGCTCAACGCACTCAGAATGGATAATGCAAACGTTTGATGTTAAACATTTCGCTAAAACATCAGCATTTAAATATGTACGTACATACATGTCATGAAATTATTATTGCAGTTGCTCAGTACCTTCGACAAGTTTCCTGCGACTCCAAAGTAGTTTTACAGGAAATGAAACGACGGGATTCTGCCCGCTTAAACCACATTCGAAATCGTCGCTGAACATGACCAACTGATGTTAAATTCGATCTTACAAATATGCGGTGGATCTAGTAAGCGGCAAAGTAACATGTATAATACATACTAAAGACTGAGTATGATATGCGAGCTTACCGCGAGCTCCATTCCTTTGAAGCTGAGTGCGTAAAGATATTGTGAATACTAAATTTGTGAAAAAACTAAACCACGTTTCGAGATATTTAGCTCACAGAACTACCGAGCTGACTATTAAAGACGAAAAAAATGTAGCAAATCCCTCAGTGCGAGACAAATAAGTATTGCTGAAACGAATTGGTATTCCAATACACAAAACCAGTGAAAATCCTAAACTGATGTTATTTTCTTCTCTTTTCGATCAACGTCTTTAAGTCCATGTTGACAGACATAGTGATACCGGATCTCATTGACAATCGAAATCCATCCACGACAGAATTGAGATTTGCTTGAATACAGATTCCGAGCTCTTTGCTCTGGGATACAATCCAACCGAGCCTGACATGCCGTTCATTGATTAGGCAGGTAACAAGGATTGAATACTGGATTACTGTGGTTATAGTCTGTCAGTTCTGTACGAGAAGACGTGACGGTGCATAATCTATAGTCTTGCGAGACCATTCAGTGAATGGGAGATGTGTGCACATGGATTGCCAACCAGTATGCATACAACCCTCCATGAATCGCAGGTATCTGTCTATCCCAAAACGTATGCGCGTACTGTGCCATATGGTCCGCACCTAAGCACACACATATTATCATCCGTTCGACCAGGACATATACAATTACAGAAAATCTAAATAATTCATAAGACGATTTACACATGATATATGAAAATCGATCATTTTGTAACAAAATATATCACGTTGACTGAAATCTTATCGTTAGTGTTACGTATATCGATGAACAATATGTCGTGTGTGATGATAGATCTTCGCGCTGTAATTATATAGTAATTAGTGTTTTAATTGGGGAAAAAGATACACTTTTATAACATCAAAAACGTGTCATCTGCTTTAACCAAAACCTGTACACTGTTATTCGCAAAAACCATCACCACCTCCACACGTATAACTGCCTTCACGTTGAATACGTTATGGTAGAAGAGAATCCAAATGACACCTGTCATGTGATCCGAGTATTACAGTGTCGGATATCGCTGGTATAAACTTGGCATTAATTATATTGTATCATATCGTCAGCTTAGAGATAACCCGGCTCTTGTGAAAGGAATAAATGTCGAGAAATATAACGACGTTCATGTTCACATGTTGATGGTTCCAAAAGGGGTTTTCACCTTTTTTACAAAGCTACATATTAGAAGACGAACTTAGTAAGGAAAAATAAAATTTTGCCGTATAATGATGCCGTACATACACCGTTATACGTACATACACACTAATTACCATCTCATTGCTTTCCGAAGGCGAATCCATTTGGCTAAATTGTCCCTCGTTTCAAACAAGGAGAGAAGGAAAGAGCTGCATGTTTTTTACAACCGCATTTAGACCGTCACCCCATAATCCCCAGGGTTCTTTACGATTGCGTATATCCGCTCTCGTATAGATATTCAACGCGGTCCATCCGAGATCAATAGAATTCAAATGCCCTGTTTGATGCGTTTCAAACGGTTAGTGATATTTCTATACGTAGAAAATACCTTCGTCTATTCTAACGGCGCGGAAAGCTCATCTTTGAGAAACGTACTGTTCTTTTTCGTTTTGTAGATTTCTGCGAAATCTGAAAACTCTGATAACAGACCTGGTACTGATCTCGATATTTCTCACTCCTATGTTGGACAGACTTGATCACAGTTCTTCCAAGCAAGCATCAAGCTTTCCTACAGGCGTTAAATTGCGGCAAATTTTTGTTACTTCATTTGCTTTTCGATTATAAAATTTTTAATATCGTGTGATAAAATTTTTGGCGACTAAAATTTAGCGACAGATTTTCAGATGTGTTGAAATTCCCCGTAGATATGTAGAAACACATCGCTTGGGGAGCTCTTAAACGTATTAAATTTTGGAAATCCAAACACGGTCTATTAATGAAATTGGTAATCAACGATACGATTAGATTCGCCGGACATTCTAAGACACATTTCAGCATGTCTTAACATTCAACGATTTCATCCTGTGACGGGATATAAGGTCACGGAACTTCCAATGGAATATCCATTAATTACATTTCCCTAATTTGATTAGGATCTTATCGCCAGCTGAATTAGACCGAAAGCACTTGGATAGGCAGGACTCCATCTATGAAATTGAACGATTTTCAGCTCGCTAAACAATCTCTGGAGATCCAGAGAAGATTTCGTGACATAGGTTATTAAAGGTACTAAAAAACTGACAAAAATATCAGAATATAATAATGCCCTCTGAAAGCAGAATGAGAAATTTTAATATTGACAAATAACTATATTCATATTCAAGAGAAAATCGTCTGTTACATGATCAATCAATTTTATTTGACGATCTCTGCATATACCTAAATGAAAAATTTTATTTGTTTTACAAAATTTTTCCCCTTCTATTTCTGTTTCAGAACACTCAATCATAATTGTGAACAATGTACTGTTCAAAAATCAATAGCAATTAGGCATATGATAGGACTGTGTAAAGTACGCAGTAATTACATCTCGTTCCCCTGTGTTTCAAGTTTTTATTTTTAATTTTTTTCATGAATTTAGTAACAAACATAACATCCAATGTTATCAATTTTTTTTCTACCTCTGCAGGCTGATTATTATTTTCAATACAAACATTTCACTTGGCATACATCAAGTTGTTGATTCAGTATACATTCGAGTTCAGTTTTCAAAGGAGGGACAATAAATTATATTCTATATATTGGAGGAAAACAGTAATATGAAGACAAAAAATTTTTTTCAAATCGTTTGTTCAAATCGAAACAAAGAACAATTTTATACGAAAAATTTACTAATCATACCGGGATTTTCTACTTGCAGTTAATTTTTTTTTTCAACAACGTTCAATCATCGTAGTGGTTTTCATGATAGTACCCAATCCTTAGAGCAAACAGCATCCCTTACGGCAGATAATTGACAACGATGGTTGAGAGGTGCGATACTAGCAAGAGCCGCACCAGGTCTGACCAATATTTACTTCAAGTATTTTTGGATACTGGACATTGTGAAAGCCAATGAAGTTTTACCACGCCAGGTTTAGAGGCAATTCTTGTGCCTATATGTATATAAGAAATTGCAAACATACGTTAAGGCGTTTGGCAAACAAGTGGTGAAAAAAATTTTTATTGTTGATCAGAAAAAGTTCGGTTAAGGTAAGAGCCGATTGAGAAAATGTATTTGAATTTTTCAGCTAAACAATGTGCTTATTATAGATTTAGCGAGGTTGGAATCTCGAAAAGTATTGCTGAATATATTTCGGGTTGGACAACTAACAAATCACTGTATTTATGGTCAAAAGTTAAAAGTCATTTGTCTGAGCTACCCTCGATGATTCTCTCTCTTGGCAGCCCTTGAAAGGGTTGGAAGAAACTAGCGCTGGTCTATACTCCGCAAACAAACTGGCAATATCCTTTCTGAGATTCTAGATTTCGCAAATAATGCGGCTCGTTTATTTTCTGTTGGATGAACCAGCCAGACGCGTAGATATTTCAACGCAGAGCGTGCATGAGTAACGATTCTCTGTATACCGAAGTCCATTTTTTGTACTCGCTAAAGCTCACCTTGAAACATAAATCAGAAATTTTTATTTTTATTTTTTTTTTTTTGTTTTAATTAAAGGAGACCGGAGTCACTGCAGGAAAATCTAATTTAAAATAAATATGATTGCCATTGAAGTTTGACACGCCTGCAATGCTTTGCAAAAGAAAAAAAGAGAGAGAAAAGCAAAAAAAAAAAAAAAAACTAACTAACTAACCAACTGCATCTAGAACATGATGACCAGTTCAGTAAAATTTTTAAATAAATTGGTACCTACACCAGCTTCGTTGCGAAAATTATTGTCAGCGCTGTTTCATGGAATACCTAATTCAAAGTCGTAGGATTTTTATGTAGGTACCAAATTTCATACGATCTAATTTTACTCCAGATAATAAGAAAACTTTTCTGTCTGAAAAGACGAGAATGATGTCATTGTTCTCTCTAGTATTTTTGGAAGGTATTTTTTGAAAACTTCAACATATTTTTAGCGAAAGATTTCGTAAAATTATTTTCATTAAAACATTGGGAGTGAGTTATTAGTTTAGTTATTAGTTTCATGTTCAAGTCATGCACAGGTTTGCAGTGATCTCGTTCGCACCAGCATTAGAAACTAGACCATCTTAGAATCTGGTAACGGGAAACTGAAAAGTATTTTTCATCGTGAAAAGTAATTAAGATTTCTAGGAATTTATCTTCTCATTTTTCATTTCTCATCAGGAACGAAACCTGTTACCGTCGTTTCAAAATCGCTATTTGAAATTCTCAAATGATACAAATACGACACAATTTGTTGAAAATCTTATTTGCGATATTCCCTCGATGGCGGACTTGGGTTTTTGTTAATCACTATATAAGCGGCACTCCATCACGATCAGTTTCATAAAATAATGATTGGGATTTTCGTTACAAAGCTCAGGTACGTGGACAATTTTCTGTAATCTACGGGGTATTTTAATTTAAACTAATTGCACACAATGCGTATGATATAGAGAATGATTTACACGAAATTTAATACCCGGTTCTAAAACCATAATTTGCAAATTACTGCAAAGACCTTTTTTTTTTTAAGATTATTTATAATTATTTATTTTTTTCTAGCCAACGCAATGGGACTGCAAATTTCAAGGATATATCCTCTCATATTTTGTCCTGACAAACACACCACATTAGTAGCGAAAATTATGCCCTCGTGGTGTATTATTCTTAATTATTGCTCACTGTTTCACAGTTCGCGATCTCGGCGGACTCGAGATCATAGTTTGTCATTTATTACAATTAGGGATCTTACTTTCTATAGACAATGACTCGCTTCATGCAATATTTCTAATTCAGAAAGAAATCAATTGTTTTTCCATAAATATTACTGAAACAAAAATTTGTTATCCTTATTAACTTGGTGAGCAAGGTGTACCAAAATTAGATGCTTCATCTGTCAACAGAATGTGCGTGTGCGGTGTGTTAATAGTTTCGTGAATTACAACCCCTGTAGCAGAAACGAGGACGGAAATGTTGAGAAGATTTACGAGAGAACAGCACACCGCCCCAAATGTCGTCAGTATAAACAAACAACATTTTCAAACAAGAGCCTCTATGTTTTCATACCCATCAAATTCCCTACCAAAATATCCTCCACACCTCGAAACTGGTAATTAATCATAATTATAAACTTACAGTTATATTATTTACCAACGAACCACGAAGAGCAATTAGACAAAGCTTCGTACTGATACTCTAGATTATTTATACCAAGACCCTTCTCGTACGAAACCAATTACAATTATTTCTATACCTACTTGAGTTAGTCTTTTCGTTAAAACCAGGATTTGTGAACATCAGAATTAAAAAAAACGCAATGATAAATTATTATAAAAACAATTCAGAGTGGAACAATTCTCAAATAAATGGCGACAATATATAAGGTACATGAAAGTTCACCATCAAGGATTTTCCGCTACATTTTTAACACTCCAATCCTTGGTGGACGTGACCTTCCCAAGAGAATAGACCGACAGGTTTTCCTGTCTTCTATTTTTTACGCCTAAATATCTCTCGGTCTATTCCAGACTTGGCGGAATACAAAATCTGATAAAAAAAAGTTGAAATATTTATATACTACGAGCAAAATAAGGACCTGTTTGTTACGCAGAACTTACTTTCATCGCATTTTTTAGGGCTCCACCCTACAGCTGTATAATGACGAGTGAAGCGGCTGAGAGAATAAGCTGTCGTTAGTAAAGTTTAGTAATTTGAATGAGATCTGGTAGAAAAGTTTTGTTCTTGGTTGAGCAGAGCGTTGTACATATAATTCACTGGAGCAAGTGCTTGAAAATTGTTTACACTGTTTAAATATCTACACAGTCAATTGTATCGGGTCACGAAATTACTTAGTCTTAAAATTTTATTTGACTTGACACTAAATCTTTCGTAGCTTTTTTTTAGTTTTGATCAAAAATAAGTAGAGCAGAAAGATCGGAAACTTAATAATACATGTTTACGCAACAGCGTGAAGGCGAATCCCACAAGGGAAAAAGAAAACTCCCATCAGTGTTCACCGAAGCGCATTAAGAGATACTGACAATAATTGGCAGACATCTTTACCCGTATAAGTTCACTGATTGAAAACGAAAAAAAATAGGAAGAAAAAATCGTGATCGGTAATAATCGACGATATTTATCGCTAGATAATTTCGACGAATTATTTTAAATTAAGGGTCAGTAGGTAATTTTTTTTCTTGACACCAAATAGCTGGAAACAAATGAAGCAAGGAACATTCGAAACAGCACAAGTTGCAAGAATCGTCTATCGAACGGATAAATTTGTTACGTGACTTGATTCCGTAAAATTCTCTAAGCATGAAAGGACCACCAATCCAAAATCCAGAACTTTGGCTATTCACCCAAGCTAGGATGGAATCTAATCAACCACGAATTTCTACAATTCTATTTTATGACGGTTTCACGAAATACTCTGCACCCTCTTTGTGGCTTTGATACAGTAACTTCTGAAGTAGGTATGCAAGCAAAACTTTGTACAAACAACAACTTTATGCAAAAATTTGTCACACCCTAGTTACAAATTACCTATAATAGTAAATAATCTCCGTTTCGCAAACAAATTATTTACAAGACCAAAATCAAAATCAAAAAGAAACCAAAGCCAGCCACCTCCTACACGTTCTCAATCAATTTTCTTTCTGTCAAAAGGATATACATATAAGACTAAAAATTTCCCTTTAGATCTAAGTAGAAACACAAGCTCGTTAGTGACTTTACGACGTGAATACCCCCGCAGCTATACATATACTCACATGATCCTATACAAAGTTATTTTAACATATAATAATTTCAATACACAAGAGATTCGCTAACTAACTCAAAGTTTCCTCGATTATAAGATATCGATTGCTGAGGGTTGTTATAATATGACACTTGCCAAAGATATTTCATGTTTGTAATCGATGTAATTGACTATGTGGAAGGCAGCTTGTTTCTCAAGTGAATAGCATAATGGACCATATTAACTGTTCACTATGTAACATCCTAGCTATACAGAAGCTAATCAAGAAGCAAACAGGCTGTGTCCTTTGAGCCTAAAGATAGAATGCCATGAGACTCACAGCACTCCACTCTAATGAATGATAGTTGTCAAAAAAATGTCTTCTTTTAGCTCTATAATTCCGATTTAGATATGGAAATAGAAAATCCTTGTGAGTTAAAGGATATAAAAAGGCGAGGAAAGTCTCCTTGAAAAATGAAGCCATATATTTCATGTCTCTTGTATCCTCTTTCGGTTGATTTGTCACGGTGAAGAAAAGGCTTGAATGGTTTTTTTTTTTTTTTGTTTTTTTTTTTTTCTTTTTGCTATAGGATTATAAAGTCCGTTTTCGTGGAAATAATCTTCAAGACAAAGCTGGATGGTACGAGACAAAATAATTGGGTACAGATAACATTATGGCCGATGAACGTCTGTATACAGGGTGTTCCAACTTAAACTGTACATTAGAATATCTCGGAAAGTAATGATTGTACAGTAAAATGTTTCAGATAAAATTTGTTAGGTTTTGAGAAGGACAGGACGAAGTATACTTTCATAGTCATTGGCATCACCACTTACAAAAAAGCCAATATCACCAGTATCTGTATCCTTCGAAACCCAACAAATTTTATCTAATACGTTTTCCTCTACAACCATTACTTTCTGAGATATTCTAATGCACTGTTTAAGTTGGGACACCCTGTAGTTATTTCAAAAGATTGCTTTGAACAGCGTTGTCTGTTTTTGGGCCCAATTCGATCTTTTGAGACAAATAAAAAACTGGCTTGGGGCATGAAGAATTTCTCTGTTCATTACCCGAATGTATGTAGTAAGTATGTACAATACATACGCCATGATACAACCGTACTTCTTCCCAATTAACTTTAAAAGTAATGCCTATAATTATTTTCATCCTAACGTTTTCCAGAAGGTAAGGGCTTATCAAGAGACTCGGTAGAGTCTCGCGCCAAGTATTGAGGTGCTTTTGTGAGATCTCCTTTTCCGAGAAGCAAGAAGCTCATGATTGTCGAATTCTCCTAAATTTCTGTTGATATCCTTTGTCAATGTTACACCGTTTCCGCCATCGGCTGCTCTACCTCTTCTTTCCTTTCACGGTATGTTTGCTCTAAGTTTAGAAAACGAAAACCTCCTTCAGCCCTTGACTGGGACAAAGGAAGAGAAGCACACGTGCTATTTACTCTGGTGAATCGTGGAAACGAAGGATATACCATACGAAAAAAAAAAACACACATAAAAATGGTAAAAAAAAAAAAAAAACATAAATGTGAATATCAAGCAGTAGGTATGTATTTCGATATTTGGTTTTAAGTGTACCCACGCAAATATGAGCAGACATATAAACTCACGAATCGTTTCTAACTGAAGCATTAAAGGAGAATTGGCAAATTTAATGCCAACGATAAAACGTTCTGTGAGCTAAAAGCCAGCTGGTTAAAGAACAGCATAAAATGAAACGAAAGAAGAAGAAAAAAAAAAGAAAAAATTGGTTTCTGAATGGATGCGGTACTTTACTGGGTCTGAAGCCACCGTTCGTTTTAATTATAGGACTACTACGTTATTAAGGTTCCATTTCCGAAAATAAATGAAAATGGAAATGAGAAGGTGTAGATGCGGTGTGTGGATCCATCTATTTAGGTATGTCCCACGTCGAAAAAACACCCCCTTAGTTTTCCGTCTTTTTACACGATTTTATACAATGGGATCGCGCAACGGTTCGCTTCATTTACTTTATATTCAAAGTGAAAATATCCCGTGATTCATATAACAGCCAAGTTGGATGTCACGGGAAATTTTTTTCATTCTTAAATTATCACAAATCATTTGCATCGTTAGAATGAGATCAACGCCGAGTGATATGGATTCCATGTAATTATTATCCTATGAATTTACCGCATTTTCACAAAAGACCGTCTCTCACTTCCCTACTTACTTAAGCAAAGTGAAATTTTCTCTCCCGGTTACAGTCGAACCAGATATCCGTCCATGCCTATAATGCCATTAAAACCCTTGTCGCAGTGGTAATTTCAAATAGAGTTGGTTCAAAAATATGTCGATAACGAGTATTAAAACTCCATTTAAACTCTCGATCACTGTTAACTAACTGAGTCCCAAAAGGTATAAATTTTGATGGTGAAAACATTTCGTGAACTCAATAATATAACGAGTTACGATAAAGTTTGAAATTTACGTCAATCCCAGAACACGCCTGAATATTTTTGGTTTGTGGTAATATGTCACTCGGTTACGTGTTACTCGTCACACCGTGATGCTCAGTGGCTCATTAAAATGGCACTACCACAACGAGTTAAATTACACCTAAATGTCTGACATCGTATTAAGCCCCGATTTAATTCAGAAGCAAAAGATCCATTTTTTTTTTTAATTTATTTATTTATTTTTTTCTATTTTTATTTCATCATTGTGAACAGAAAAACAGAAACCATCAACCATTTTATAATCTCGATCGTCTGATGTTGGGATTAAATTAATAAAAAAAAAAAAAACAAGTCACTGTCGAAGTTAAGGAAAACTTATACGAAAAACAAAGAAGAAAGTAAATATTGGCTGCAGAGGATACGCGAGGACTTCTTTACTTGACTTTCTTTATTCTCCGGAAAAAAAAAAGTTGTGAAAGAGACAGGTGCCTCTTAACTGCTAAGATCTAAGTACAGGAAATTAATTAACAAACTCAAAAGAAGAACAGGATGTTTGGTTCTTAGGGAGAGACTACTACGCAAATGGTAAAGCAATTTCTTAATCTAATTATAAGAAATCTAATCGCTAATTAATCTTGTTACTTTGGGGAAAATCATTCCTCAAAAAGATTCCTCCGTTTATAATATGAAATATTTTATACGCCAACTGCAGCATATTTTTTGCTAATAGAGAAATAAAATGAAAATAATAAAATACTTTATCAACTATCTACCTTTGCCCTGGATAATTATTTGCCATTTCATTAGTAGAAAACTAAACTCATTATCTTCAGAATCCATAAAGATACAAAGATTTCTCGAGCGGTATAAAGTCCGTTAAAACTGTCTGAAGTAAGTATCCATCTTCTACGGTGTTAGGTCTCTTTACTTTTCTTTTTAATACCACGTTTGCATATATATTTTAAAAACAAACTGCACTTGCAAAATATGTACAAAGTTTCTAAATGAGTTTTTAAATATTATAAATTACATCTGCTCCCCCAACTATTACCAACGTCAAAAAGTTAGTCCTCCCACATTTTTGTTCAAAATAAATGAGGATTTTCTGTCTCGAATGTTCATTCAAGAAGGAAATGGAAACTCCATTCCCGTCAAAAGTGTTTATACCTTAGTGAGAAAGGTGCCACTGAAAGGCAGGATTATAATTACCGCAAGTTGTCTTCGGGTGATATCCGGCACAATTGAAGACTCATATCCCATACCCCGTACATCCCACACCTTGAGGCCGGTTAGTCCGTTCAGTCACAGATTCCTGCACCAGTTGAGCTGCCAAGTTCTTCGCAGCTGTGAATCCAGAGAATTTAATGGACTTCTAGAAAGAATTTCGAAGAGAATTTTACGGAATCCAATCACCACTGGCTTTCTTTACGGTCACGCATATGGTGGTATTTCAGTGACCCAGAACATTCACGACGTCTCTACTATTCGGGGGATAAAAAAATATATATGAATTGACATCTTTCGCGATATTTAATTTCAAAAATTTAAACGTTATAGCAGCTGCTTGATATAACAACCCCGAAATTAATTATGCCCCGTTCATCTTCGAGCTTCATCTTGCGTCACTATGGCCGCAAACAACGCAGGGGTGTAAATGAAGGACATAAGTCAACAGGCGAACGAAGTATCAGAGAATGATGTATTCTCCAAACAGGTCTTGATAAATTGGTAAGATTTCGATGTAGGTGTGTTATTATAGTGCGTTGAAAATTTGTGTTTACGCATTTCGTAAATGATCGGTGAATTAAGGTGGGGTAATTTTTGAGTAGGACGCGATGTCATTGCGGCGTAAATCGCGTGGATATAGTAAAAATTCTTCGAGAAACTAATTAGAAAAGTGTATACGATGATGAAAAACTAATAAAAACTTTCAACGCAGTGAATCGATGTTTAAAATAAGAGAACAAAATATGAAAATAAAAAATACAAAAAAATAGCTTTTCAGCTTTTATGAATGCAAAGTGTGAGCTCTATATATTTTTAAGTTTTTTTTTTTTCTCCCTATCCTTAATTATAGAGTTGTGAAAGTTGTTTTTTTTTTTTTTTTTTTCATTCTCTTTCTTCCTCTTCTCTCTTATATTTATAGCTTTAAATAATAAATTCACACCTCGTTAATCAGTTTGAAAATTTCTCACCGATCCGCATCACCGTCGTATAATTTTTATTGACCATTAATCACACCGCACGCGGTAGTACCTACACCTAACGTGGAAACTACTAGTAAATGGAAATAATATTCAATCCCTGACAGGGTTAGACTTTGGGAAGTTATATTATTCGTAGTAGATCTGCAGATCCACCCTTGTGCCTCTATAATAATTCTACTTGGTATTCGTAGAGTGAAATTTTCGGAGAGTAAGCTTTGCACACGAAATTTTCAAAAATCTAGGTTATATGCCCACTTCTTTTTCTGTTATACTTTTTTTGTACTTGTCTCTTTCCTTTTTTTTTTATTATTTTTTTTTTTTTGGTCTCGCGATTCTTGTCATGAGTAAAATCATTGAAAGTCAAAAGCTCGATGCAGCAGCCCCTTTGAGTCCGGAACAGAGGTTGTACAAGTGGCAAAATGGTACAAAAATCATTGAACCGCTCACTGCCAATAAACGAAAGCTTTCATTCTTACCCGCGTACACTTTTATTCCTATTACGTCGTTTCGTCTTACGCTAAAGTTTTAAGTGTCGCAGGGGTCGCAAGCACAAAAGCACGTAGCACGAAACTGGGGTATAGAATGGGTTTGAGATTCGTTAAAGGAGGAGACACTGTTACATCGAAAACCCGTAACGTTCGCCGCGTTATTCGAGCACTTAGGGAAACACTGGGCTGTCACGATTTTCGATATTGCTACAATATAACAGAATTTTCAGCTCCCCAAAATAACGGCTGAGATAATTTTACGACTGCATTATGAGAAAATTCATGTTCTACAAGCTAAGGAAATTTTCTCGATAAGAAATAAAAATAACTCACTGAAAATTTATCCATTAATTATCGTTATCAATACTGCTGATCAATTCAAAAGCCTTCAGTGGTAAAATTGTGAGCAATTAGTTGAGATAATCTTTGTTCAAAACGACGTCTATTGTCAGAAATACCATATATCGCGATATTATGCAACTTGACAAGTATTGCAATTATTCTAATGAAATATTACCTACTCAGAAAGTTTAATGCGGTCTTGTTCACGTTGTTGGTTAAGCACCATCAGATGTAGTTGAAAATACATTCAACTCACAATGGCCGAGCTAAATGCCTGGGGTGAAATTTTGGCCAATATTATAACTGGCAGGGATTAATAATACAGAAAATCATTAGTAACATCTCGTTTCTAGTTTCTGGGTTACATTATGGAATAATACAGAATCAATGTTTCTTTCAACGAATGAGCTGCGTTGTTATCTAATGCACATCGGTTTGATAATTAAGGGAGTTTTTCCTCAGATCAATCGTTTTTCAGAACGTTTTATCGATCGTTAAAAATTTCGCGATATTTATTACGAGCTGTTTCCGGATAAGATAAATCCTTAGGGAATTTGGCTAGCTTGATTCTTATTCAATACTCCCTTGGGCTTGGATTTTGGATATTCCAAATTGGCTGGTATTATGTATACGATACAGGCTATAATTAATACTTAATTAGCTTGTCGTGACGTTCCATTGGAAAAGATGGCGTTGTATTTCCGCGAAGGTATCCATTAAACATTACCAGCTGTTTTCGTTTCATTGAGTTTCGTTTAATAATGCCAAGCGATATTATCAGTATTCGCGTTATAATTAGATCGTCCAAAGGGAATGGTGTAACAGAGGTAAATTTAGCAAACGCAAATATAAGAAGATACGATTGTTGGAGGCTTGGAAAAGACAGGCTGTAGGTAGATTTCATACAAGTTTCAAGATACACGGGACAAGAGCTTTTTTCAAAACGGCAAATGGAGGTGAAGAATGGCGAAGGCTTAAGCTTAGGATTTCGAGAGGTTCTTGAGTACAAATCGTATATAAAAGTAATATACGACGCGTTATATGGGTCAAGTTTTGCGTGGCTTTATAGAACTGTTATGTCATCTGAATTGAAATTTATAGCTTTTGAGCTTTGTCAAGTGGAGCTTCGCCCGTTTTATGCAACAAAGGCTTATATAAGTCTTCATTTTCTTCCTCTCTTTTCATTCGTTTAATTTCAACAAATTATAAAATACAAATATCGCGCCAATATCGGTGTAAATCTCATCCCTAATCCTAATTAAAACTTTCTAAATCCAGTACAGAATTTTTTAACTCTCTAGAAAATTACTCGTACAAATCGATGCAGATACTTTGGTGGAGAATGGTCGACCGCAATCAAACCTACTCTGTATATAAATTGGCAACGATTAATTAAACCCGAGGATTAAGACTCGGATCGTATAAAAGGACGAGGGAAAGACTGCAGCCAATATTACATCCTGGTCGATAAAATATCTACGAAAATCTGGGATGAGGGTAAAATATAGCCAGTTATTTATGTCCTTAATTTTGGTGGATACGACCTTAGCGAAACAGTAGAGCTGTGTGTCATGATCATCGAGGAAAAAGCACAAGTCTTTTGCACGTAAGGTCATCATAGTCACCGGTATTTTGACATTGCCAAAAAACATGGCGATAAAATTTAACGAGAAACTTGGTCCAATTTCATTGACAGTCACATAGTGTAGCCCATAGAATCAAAGCTTGTGTTATTAATTTTATTTTATTTTATTTTATTTTTATTCGGATGAATTGCAGCTGACGTTGCTAGATTCTGTTAGATTGTATTTACCATCAGTCAACATGAGGAAATTCAAGGAACCACAGTCAGGATGTAAGCCTGATTAAAGAGGTTGAAAATAGTTGAACCGTAAAATGACATGGCTTGAATATACCTAGACAAGTTTGCTTTGCTGGTGAAACGTAGGTGGAGGTTATACTTATACCGTATGCATCTCGAGAGTCATATTCAAATACTACTTCAAACTACGATAGAGAGGCACACGTTCTGTGCTTTTGATTATAATCAAACGGAATATCTGCACTTTATCTATGTGTATATAGGTATACGGTTAAAAGCAAATGTGACAAATTTTATAGCGAAACAACGTGTACGCGGTAGAGTGTTTTCAATCGTCAAAGGGACTATAAGATTTTTCACTCACATCCACTTATTTTAACGAGTTTTTCTATGAATTGTATCATAGGACGAATCCACACGGGTTCTATAACGTAGATAGAATAGCTTTGCCGTATAACAGCAGAAAAGACATTCGCATTGGATCAAGGCATTACGTTCGACTGCACCCAGTTGACATTCGAACCGTGAAATTGCACGTTCTAAAAAAAATTGGGTTAGTTTAATGGGTTTCCTCGTTGAAAAATTTCGAGCGTTAAATCTGCAGGCGATACTTTCAGAAATGCAAGATATTCTAATCGATATGCAAAGTGGATTTAAAAAATAACTGAGAAATAAATTGCACATTTATATCGAGCTTAGAGGATATTAAACTGATTTTTATACGCAGTGCAGATTACCACGTGTAATTATCTGGTAACCATCATCGTACTCACGTTATTCAAGAAGCCCAAAAATACGATAAATCAGAAAAATTTGTGTACGATACATATATACCTTTGAAACATATTAACGGTACATTGCTTCGCCCACTTGTATACGTATATACATACATAGGTATGTACATACAAGCTTTTCGCAAGCAGCTAATTAATAAATTTATATTGAGCAAATAAAGGGTGAATTCTTTGTACCAGGTCAGACTTTTGAGTACAGCATCACATGCTTGTTCAAATAATAATAATTATTATTACATTATACTGACACGGATGAGTGAGTTGCAAGTCAAATTTCCAATGTCACTCTACAAAAGTGGTCAATTAGCGAAAAGCAAATAATATATCCGTTTTGATCATTTATATGCAGTAAAAATTTGAACAATAAGTTTTTAATGTATATTCATGTTAAATTTGGTAAATTTTTCATACCTGTATATACCTACACGAAATTATATCTCAACGTAGCTGTAGTAGAAATTTGATATGCAGCGTATAACTTCCTCTCTCGATTACAGAAGTTGCTTTCCCTCGGGGTATAACCATTAGCATTCAAAAATTTTTGAATATTATCATAAAATTATATCTACCTATACTATATGCTCACCGCATACGAATGAACTCGAAATCTGTCGATTTAATTTTACAACAAATTTTTCATGGTTCAAGTACAATACTCCGTATAATTTACATAATTATCTTTGGCTTATTTCCCTGCACCGTGCGTTTCCTTCTACACCTACATATATAACACTTCGATGTATTATAGGCACGTACCTACATCATCCAAAACCAGAACCTGATTACATTCATTAACAAGGTTATGTAAATTTGGCTTATTTGCATGAAAAATCGTCAAATCGCGCCACCCGAAAGAAATAATAATAATAATGATGATAATAAGAATAAGATAAGATAAAATTTGACGATTTGTCAATTTTTTTCTTCAGAGCCTTAAATTTCAAAATTGTTTGGTTGATATTGTATTCCTTTAATCATTTTTTTTTTTTTTTTTTCTTTGCAACATCCTATACAGGTATATACATCGGACTTTTAATCTCACTCGTTCATTCCTTTTTTAATGTTCTTTAAATTTTTCTCTCTCCCCTTATTTCTCTCGACGTATATAGATATATATCACACGAACGTATTGTCGCCGTCACGGTTATCAGGGGACCTTATTTCTATTTTGCGTTATCGCAAATTACCTGGGAAACTGGTATGGTAGGGTAGGGTAGGGTAGCGTAACGAGTTCTTATTACGCCGGGAACATTACGACTGTGAATGTATATAGGATTATAATACTGATATATACATGTATAAAATTGAGGTAAAATTAAGGGAGTTTATTTTCATTTTGTGGTCTACATGAATCAATTACATATACATATATACCTACGTATGTACATGTTAGCTATATTGTTAGTCGTTATGTGAATTTCACTTACTTAGCAATTAATTGAATGTATGTAGGCATGGTATACGATGAAATGTTGTTATTTACACAAACGAACAACAGCTATTTATTCACTGAGTTTGCTAAAGAAATGATTACGTGGTTTCAAAAATTTTCTAACAACATGAATATATTACTATGTGGACATTGAGTAGAAATGAGTAAAATATCAAGGCAAGGCCTGAATAAAATACAAAATTTAATAAATAAAATAAGAGATCAATTTTTTTAATTTTTTTTTTTTTAATTAGTCACGCATCTGATTGTGCGATGTTTTTCGCAGAGGTCCTCGTTTCGAAGAGTTATCAAAGTTGAAAAGTTGGTGTAATTGAAATTCCGCCGTATCCTCGTCGTCAATAAAAAAGAAAATAAAAAATAAGTCAAGTATAAAATACATCGAAGGAATCTTTCCTCTTTGTTATATACCGAAAAACCTTGGAACTTTGATTAATTGGCTTTAAGTAGAATCGAGAGTTGGTACAGTGAGAATCTTACTCTCGACAAGGTCTGTGTTTGATATCAATTTTCCAAGTTCATATCCTTGAATAGTTAGTGGCATGGAACGAACTTCCGTTATGCTAGTAATTGCTGTGTACTTCAAGTCAAAGAATTCTTACCACTTACATATTATTAACGTAATAAAAAACAAAGTGAACTTTCAGAATAAATTATTGGTAATAAAAATCTCTGATCATTCAATATTTCACAATTGTTGAAAAAAAGTAACCTTGGCACAGTAGAGTAAAAAATATCGTTTCAAACTCCTAATAATGCCCCATTTTTAAACGCCAAACCCTACTTACCATTGTCATAAATAATTTCCCCACACGTTTGTTACACAATTTTCTTCGATCGAGACAATCTGTGGAAAGATTAATCCCGAAACGATGATAACGTGGAGTAAAAATGGTCCAGTTAATCAAATTTCAGGGGAATATATGGCGTTCTTTAAAAAAGAGAAGAAAAAAAAAAATGAATGATCTATACCGATTTTGAAAAGTACGACTATAGCTTGAGATCTAAAATGAGGTAAAAGTGTGACATCAATTTTTATATTTTTTTTATTTTTATTTTAGATAGAATTTTCAGTCCACGATAAAATCCATTACCGATCAAGAGATATTCTTTGGGGTGAGACGCACAACAGCATCCTCCTTAAACGACTCTACAAAGGTTCTAGACTTGCCCGAGTTCCCTGGAGGTGAAAAACGAAATACGATCTCGCCTGGCCGTAACCAGGGTTCTGCACCTTTTAGCTCACGCGAAATTTTAGAATCAATTTTTTTTCCACCTCTCCCCACTTCAGAAGAAATTTCACACCTATACATCCTCGTTGAAGAAAGGCTAAGGAAACGCAGCGGATTCAAGTTCGAATGAGATTTTTTATTCGAAATAATTGACACAAAAATTTAAAAAGTTCAGTAAATGAATTAGTAATATTAATAAAATTGAGACAAAATTAAATCCTCGTTCATGTCCTTTCTGGCAATGTTTGAATTTTATTACGTGATACAATATATGTAAGGGCGGATGGAAGAGATTGTATAACACATCGTAAAGAGCTGCGATTCGAGGAATAAGAAAAAATTAATAAACAGAAGTATAATTCCGGATCAGTTATAACCTTAATGAGATCTAATTAGTGATCAAAACATGGCGTGAAATTTTTTGATAACTCTGAGAAGGATAAAATATGAATGAAGATCGTAACCTAATCCTAATCTCCGGAGGACTATAAAATGAAGAGCGGTACTTAGATCGCTTTTAAATTTCACCAATTGGAGATAAAAAGTTTTAAAAACAAGAAAAAAAAAAAAAAAAGAAAAATTCAAACTCCTAAAAACTAAGCAGACGATATTGGGTGCAAAACTTCTGCTTCAAGTTTTTTCACATCAGATATCACAATCACGTCGCCGTCGTTTAATTAAACCCATGAAACCTGAAAACGGGTATATTTTTTATTTATTACTTTTTGTCTTTTTTCTTGCGATTGTACAAATTTTAATTTAAGTTATCTTGAAAAAAAATGTGTAAAGTCATTTTCTTGATGTAACCTGCAATAAGGAAATTTCGTTTTACACCCTTCGCAGCGTGAGTAGAATAAAAAAAAAAAAACAAAAAAAAAAAAATTTGATTAGTCTATATTGTACCAACGGCACACCCCCAATCCTTCGAAAACTTTCCAAACTGTTCAGTTTTCTCATTAGCGGTATAGGCCATTGTTTTTGGAACTTGCCTCACCTATATCTATACCCAACACTTTGTTCGACCATGTAATTAATATCGTCACATATAACTGTAGTTATATGTCGATCAAAATTCAAACATTATCATAACAATTGATAAGCTAAATTAATAATATACAGGGTGAGGCACGTAAAGTGTTACAGACGCGTTCAAAAATCTCTAATTGTTCAGCTGAGTATCATGAAAAATTGATGTCTCACAAAAAAATGTTCAATACAAAAGTCGTTTGATTTTTCAGATAGAAGAAAATTACACAATGAATAACGTAGGGTTCCATTTAAAAAAAAAAAAAAAAAAAACAAAGTTGACCTTCCCCCGGCCTTGGCGTCTCCACCTACTGAAAATAATGCTGCACCATTTTGTTTCTCCTTCAATATCCTACAAGTTTTATGCAAAGTATTCCTTCGTATCATGATTAATTTTCGAGATATTGGCCTGTAACACTTTACGTGCCTCACCCTGTATAATATTTTGTATTTACTTGAATCGACGATGTGAAAATTCGCACATCGGATATCGCGTTACGATTTTTTGAAGAGATCATCAGGTGACTTTGACAGACAATTTTTTTTTTTTTTTTTAAGAGTACAGGATTAAAAATAAATCAAATTTGTTTGTACTCTTGATGTCGAAATTTGAATCAGTGAATCGTAGTGCGTATTCATTGGGGATTCGCGATTTTCAACCCCTACCGAAAATCTAATATAACCGAATACGATAATTGCCTAAAGATTATACCCCTGAGAGCAGCTTATGTATTTACCTACGTTAGTGTCACGGTGAACGTGTTTGTCATATTGTATGTTCTTGTACGGACAAGAAGGCTTGTTACGCGTAAGTAAGCAACCATAACGTGGCCATGAATATGAAATAGCTTACAATACATACTTGGAGTTGAACGTGGATGGAAGCATTCTCATCCTGCCATTCATTAGAAGATATGAAAAATTGCACAAAAAAACAAAAAGAAAAGAAGAGAGGAAAAAAAAAATTTTCCGGACTTACTTAGTAGTATTAATTATCTTCAAGTGTCTGCATCTCATTAATAAAACTGTAATTAAAATATATTTTATTTTAAAAATTTTCCACAACGTTTTACGTAACAGGGATATACGTGTTCAATGACAATATATGTATAATGTGTACAAGTTGATACAACAATTTCGACCTCATTTTTTCTACCGCGATCTTATCCGAAGAAAAGAAATAATAATTATATAAATAAAAAACATTGATTCAGGTGAATTTAGTAGTTCACTGTGCTAAACACACGTCTGTGGAAATTTCCGTGAACGTAAAACGGCGATGCTACTTCAATTAGTATTGTACTGGTTGAAGTATACCATGTCTACATCTTCCATTTATACTGACATTTGATCAAAGAAACACATCAGGGAAAAGAACAAAGGTATTGTAATTAAGCACAGTGAATATTTGAGTAAAATTTATTATTCCATATATCTTCCATCTTATCATAAAGTACTTAAGATTCTTAATTATTCTGTGCACTTTGGGCTTTATCAATTCAAAAATTTGAGGTGTTCTATAATTAAAGGCTAATATTATCCCCATATTATCTATTGCTTATCTAAATTCTAGCCCGTCTATCTCTAAGCATACAAATCAACTAATTTTATCAGTTTAAGTTAAGTTTAGAATTCCTGGAGTCAGGACTGCCTTGTTCATACTTGTTTATCCATTCCAGACTGGCCACTATACATTCGATTGCCAGGGTCAGCTAGTATCATCAAGTTTCCTATTGACATATCCTCGGGGATATTATGTAACTCCCATTACACAATACGCGCATACTTTCAATGGGAATACAAATATCTTATATAAAATAGATATAAATCATGAATCTGAAATGAAATGGACACTACGGAGATATTTCGCGAATTGCAATAAGAGCAAAATTGGACCACTTGAATTCCAAATTTTTTTATTTTTTTTTTCAACTCATTCATTTTGTTTATTGCTTATATTTATACGACTAGATGTCGTTCACCTTCAAGTCTTACGTCATTATCTTGTCCACCTTATGACATGTATTAAAAATAAAATTACAGCTATGAATTTCGCGCAATTCGTGATACGATTTTTTTATAATGTCGAAAATCGGTAAAAGAATTCTTTAATTTTCTTTAGATTCCATTTAAATGTGTTGAACGTATATATGGTCGATTATTATTAGCTCGTTAAATTGATTGTGTATATATAAGATAAATTGATACAATATTTATTAATATTTGTTTAACAAAGTCTACATTAAAAGCGCCTCAGGCTTTCTTACAGGCACGGGCTAATCTACGGCTAATCGGAAAAAAGAATGTTAAGTTTGTCGACCAATCGTCGAAGAGCTACTATCAATCCACAAAGCATATAAATGAATGACAGCGCGTCTCGTCACTAGAAACCGCGCGACTCCGATTTGTTGCAAATCGACTTTGCCGACAATTCGTTGCTAAATTTTAACTACAAAATTTAATTAAATCTGTTCCTTGCACAGCCCTTTTAGAGCCGCTAATCACGGCTGTTAAAGACCCTTGAAAAAGGCTGTTTAACAAAAAATAAAACCAACTATTGTGCTTTTGATGAAATATCGTATTCAAGCTTTTAAACCTTAATTGATATAATTTCGTTGAAAGTTTCATTCAAAATTACGATAAATACTTAATGGAAAAAATGTTATGGTATTTTATCACGTTGTGTATTGTGGTCCAGCTTTCCGATGGTCAGAACGTAATCGGCCATGAGTCTAACGACACAGAATATGATTGTGACAGGTAAATAGAATTAGAATTATCATTAATATTATTATTATTATTATTTGATCTTTTTTCTCTTATGCCAATCTTCGTAATCCCAGATCGTTCGGGTGTGAAGATGACCGAGCTGGCTCGCTGATATTTTCTTGAACTTTGAACGGTTTTATCAGTCTCGATTACACTTTTACCAAACTCTGTTATATGCATGTTCGTATGTACATACGTGTAACATTGGATAATACATTATGACCCGTGGTTAATTAACGAATTGCACTTTTTTACGCCTGATAGGTGGTTTGTTAATTTCATTTGTACCGTGTGTAATGTTAATTTAAACTTTGTAATAACTTTCGTTATATTTTATTATAGTCGAATTTAATAAACATTATTCAATGCTGATCGTTTAGTGAAAACCACCTTTGCTCTCGCCAAGTTTATTTTATTCTCTTTTCATTCTGCTTTGGAACGATAAATGCTGATTATTCTCAAATACCAATTCTGCAAAGTCGTAAATTCGTCGAAATTTTTATCGCTTCTTATTGCACGTGAAATATATCTGAACATCGTGCAGATTATTGTTCGATAATTATGAGAAAAAAATCATTCGATGAATTTCGTGTCACATAATTTTTTGTGGATTAGATAGACAAAATTGTAAAATATATATATTTTTTTTTTCAGTTCATTTATTATCCGAATATATATTTTATCCAGTGGAAAAATTTTGTTGAAATATCGTTTTAATTTGTTGAAAAAAAAGAACAAGACGTTATTCGATTATTTGGTCTTAGTAGACGCTGTTGTTCAAGCGAACGCGAACGGCCAGCTTCTGCATATTAATCAAGAATAAATTTATTTTTTGCGAGACAAGATACTGAACCGCGATTGAGGAGAGGCCTCTACAATAAAGAAATACTTTTACAAATCTAATTAAATTTGATTGATTTTCATACAGTGTATTTACAACCATCAAACAAAATATCGGACTTAATTTCAAATTATTGGAATACTCCGACTTGTTGATATTTTTAAAGTTTTAAAATTTTAAAAAAATATTGTCTCATAATTCACACAAGTTTGTTTTCTAAATAATTGGAGATAAAGGAATTTAAAATCTAAGGTACGATTGATCCGGGTTCTTGCAAAAACGTTTTTCAAAATAGACGATGATTTAGAATTTCTGATTTCTGAAAACGTAATGACCTGCTGTGATGAAACAGGATTTTGCAGTATTTTTTCAAAATTATTTCCTGGTCCACTAATCGTTTAAATATATCCTTTATTACGAGGTGAACATCCTCGTTGTCAAAATTTAAAAATAACTGTGACAGAAGTCATGGACCGAAGCATTCCCCACGAATATACATATACCTATTTCATATCCTCTCAAATTAATTTTGATCGATCCACGAACACAAGGCAGCCTTTCAATTGCAGGACTTAAAGAGGTTGGAATTAACGAGTTGATTACGTAGCCTTAAGATGTGGGATAGAATTAGAGCGCACAAAGACTGGTGCAATTCTCGTTTATACCCATATGAAAGGGTATAACTATGCGCTTTCAGCTATACAGCAATTATCTCGGTGCAACGTTGGGAAATTTCCATTCGCTATATTTATATATGTATACATATATGTATATGTATATATAATTAGTCGCGAACGTCTAAGCGTGAGACTATTTTTTAGCCATTATAAGACAAAAAAAAAAAAAAAAAAAACTGGGGCAGTATCAGTAGAGATTCTCATAATCTGACAATAAAGTAATTTATTTTTAACGAGTTAATAAAGTTAACGTCTGGATCCAACTAAAGTTCGATTATTGAATAATGATTAATGTATAGTCTGTACGATTACGATATAATCAATTCCGGTCGCACTTGAAAATTGGCTTATACCAGTTATGGCAACAAATTATCCTCGTCAGATCATGAGATATCGATCATTAGTGACAAGTCAATATAACTTTATATTCATAATAATTAGATAATTGAATAATTGGATAACAATAGTAAATGCAACATGTCAACGATACGTACGTTGTGTATAATTAATATTATTACACACAAACCGGTAATTATACGGTAATTATACATTCTGATTAAATTCCGGTTACAAGACTCCGTTTATAAATCTTTAGAGGATAAGAATTAAAAAAAATAAATAAAAAATTGAAATTCTTTTAAGCGGTAAAGATTCACGAAAAATTTTTCTTCGATCAAATACACGACGGCTTTGTGGTTTTAAAAATGTAATATTTTTGAACAGCTAATTTTTTTATTTATTTATTTTTTTTTTTTTTTTTGTATAATACGGTAGTGAAATTTCTTTGAGTAATAAAGTTGAGTCACGAGTATAACAGAGTTCAGAGTTTGAAAATGTTTGTATACTTAAAATGCGTTCTCCCATCAAAGGTTTTCATTTTATAATACAATATTCAAAGGAGCTAGCTGCTGGGTTGAAATTTGTGATAATTAAATCGTAATTGCTTACTTCGAGTAATTATATTACACCGTTTGAGTCACAACCTGAGCTTGTGAACTTACCGATAAATGTATTCGTATTTCATTCATGTACTACACGACTCCCAACAAACAAGTCACGACTCCCTTTATTTCGTTACTATTAAATCTAAGGAATAATCAATCCAAAGTAGAAAAGCGATGGTATGGAAAATTGTTCTAAAAAATTTTTATTACGATCATTTCATAAATTTTATCATTGAAGATGATACTGAGTGTAGAAATAAATTTTTTGGTCTGTTATACGGAAAGAATTAACCGTTAGTATTCGGTTACAGAGTCAAAATCGCACGTGTAGGATGTTCGGGTGACGTCAATTTAAATTTAAATTTACGAATTTGAATTTCATGCATCCTGCAGTGTTCGGATATGCGATGGATTGCATAGAATTCACTCGATAAAGTGGTCCGGCTGAAAAATTGGCATATCACCGTGTGAAGAAGATCCGCGATGATCACGTGCGAGAAATATTTTTTGGAATGATCACCATGACGAAAAAAGAGAAAATGATTTTAAAAAGTATTTAGTATTTTATAGCAAAGCTTGAGATTTAGTGAGAATAAATTTTTCTATTTCTAGATCTAGGAAACTGCTGCAGCAATTAAGCAACGTCCTTTTCATTCTGTTCTTTTACCAGCGTTAATACATGATGATAATCCGCATACCCTAAACGCGCGAATTACTAACTGTGCAGTATAGTCATAAAACGTTTCGACGATAAGATTAGGTCAAGTAAATCATGCTCTACAACGTCCCCCGCGTTTTAGCGAAATTAAACGATGAATCATGAATGGAACGCTTTTGGCGGAAGGCTTAACTTTAGCAGTTTGCACGACCATTGAAAGCGAACTTTCATTTATGGGTGAAAAAGCTGCAAGACCATTTGGCAACGTTCAAATCTTCCCTAGGTGGAATGAGAGAATAATTAATAACTGATAATTTGACTAATGGCAATCATTTATCGCATGTTTTTTTCTGAATGGTTTTAAAATAACGGTAAAAATATTTGAACACGAGCACGGTCATTGCATATCGAATAATAATAACCTTGACACGATTGAAAAATAATTAAACTCCAATATTGCGCAGCCAGGGAAAATAACAGTGAAAAATCTCTTTTCTGAAAAATTTTATATAAAAAATTATATTAATCCAAAGGTGTGATAAAATCGAATGCGATTCTAAGCTTCGCTGCATTGAAGTGATACTATTTTAAATCACTCGTAATACCTATCTAGATAACTTTAGATAATACTTGTGCTAATTTTACCACCGCCAATTGCCATCGTGAATGGTAGATAGTAGTTCTATAGCTAGTGTCTAGAATTGTTCGCATTAGAGTTGTACGGCGACTGAAAGACTCTCTCGAATTATAAACGCACTTAGATATAAGTTAAAGGTCGTTTAAAGAGAGCTAGATAAATGACAGTCGCGATAAATCTGCGGTGATTATTAATCGTAAACATAGACATGTATGTCCAAATGTTAAAAATTCTCGAGTGAAAATATCGCCTCTGTTTCTAAAAGGCTTAAAATCAGTGAGTCTAGGAAAAATTGGGTGTGACAATATGTTGTCGAAGAGAGTGCCTAGTCAACGGGCGATAAAATCGCTTTTAAAATTCGCCTTGAATCAAAATACAGTGGAATCGGTACGCATGAATTTTACCTGTACGGAATCGAGGTGGTAGGTATAAAAAAAAAATCGTTCAAAAAAATTCTCAAGCTATTTAACGCCCTTTGATTTATAGACTTTAATTTCTACCACGAACCTCACCTCGCTGATACCAAAAGCTCCGTAAATTTTTAGCTTTTCAAACCCGCCTTGAAATGAAAGGAAATAAATTTTGAAATTTCATAAAGTAAACCAGATTTTAGTCCCTTCTTTAACTGCTGCAGTTATCGATACAAGACCTTGACCCATAGAACTATGTGAGCAGTGAACAGTGAGCGTTTACTCTTATCGTTACGTAGCTCATATCATTCGTTCAGCGAGGTATGTAGACCGATGCACTCTGTTTTAAATGCTTATACATACTAAAAATATTTTCTGATAAATAAACGCAGTTTGGCACGAAGTCATCAACTGATATTCAAAATCTGGCAACCGTCAATCACCAAAATTGTTAGGATTTAAACGAGGGGAGAGTACAGCTTCTGACTTAATTACAAGCCTCGAAATTGGGGTGTACAAAAAACCAAACGGAGATTACTACATTTCCTGGGGTGCATTTTGTAGGTGTATAGGACAAGGTTGGGGCACATGATACGGGTGAATCGTATAGTGATTTGAAACAGAGGAATATAATCGTAATTTTGGTTTTTTATGCGGTAAATATTAGCAACGTTGTTTTAATAAATGTGCAATTTATTGCATTGCAGCAATAGGGCGGATGCATTTGCGTAATATTTTTGTACGAGATTTCTAATTTCAACATCGATTCGCTACGTTGGGAACAATTTCCATTGTACAGTATCTAGGATAATGTTCGTTTTTCCCTTGTTCTCGTTAAAATAATCTGCAACCGTTGCATTGTGTTTATATTTATGATCTATGTATGTATGAATGTATCTATTCGCGCCATGTCGAGGATCGAAAAAATCCATCCATATATATATATACATAGTATACCATATCCATCATGGCATATAATACCTGTGGGTAGTAACGTGACCCAGATTTATGTACACAATAATTAATTGCTGTGTGATCTGTAGAGATATATATACTTTTATTTGAAACAAACAAAAAATAAAAATAAAATACGAGGAAATGTGACGTCCATCCGCAGTGGTCATAAAACTCAATAGAAGATCGAAGATTTTTATATCTCGCGATGATTAAGACTTTGATTAAACAAAAGAAATGAATGATTACTTTATCGTTACACTATACAATTAACAAAAAAATAAATAAAATGTTGAGGTTATTTTGAGACTCTGAAAACACGTATACATGTATATATATATACAGGCTGAAGAATTTTTCGAGAATCTTCAATTTAATTATACTCACTCTTCAATCAATGAGTTATATGCTACGGTCCAACTATTCGATGAGTGTCGTTCTCAATTATAACGTGCTTGTAGATTTGAAAAATTAATTACACTCCCCCGAAGAATTGACTGATGATAATATCGAGCTTGGGGAGGAAAATACACGGGTCAATTGTATTAACAAATTCTCATATCACTGCAGGCACATTCATGCAATAAGAGGATAGGCTTCGATATCATCACAAAAAATTCATTATCTTTATTTGTTTTTTTTTTCTCTTGGTATTCGCATGTGTGTCGATCTCAGTTTAATATACGAATGAGTTTATCCGTAGGCATATATTTGTTTGATAATTTTTAATGAATCTGGGTATAATCCTAACCGTATTCAATGTTGCTGAGGTCTGCGAATGTTTGAGGTGAGGTCAAACATCCCGGGGGTACTCTGGTTAACCTTAGGTAAATATGCATAGTCGGTCAAGCATCCCATCTTAGAATATCAAGGGGTCAGAAGTAAATTCATAATTATAGATATCCCGCGAGGTTATACTGGGCAGATCGTGTCAGCACGATTCCATAATATACGTGAAAGTTAATTAACTAATTAACATTCGTCGTGTTTTAATGATAAGCTTGCGCTCGTTTCTCTTCTTTAAATATACACATTAATTTATAACGTTAATTGATATCTACCAATAATTTTCACCTTCTCAATATTTCTCCGATTCAAAACAGCGTGAAATTTAATTACAGTCAATGGCGATAGGAACGGTAATTACTTTACTTCGTCTGTTCAGTTTAACACATAAATAAATAGAACAAAATACACATACTGAATGCTGAAATTATTCAAAAATGCAAATATTTACGATATTCGTACTACTTGATAGATAAAAAATATCCATACGGTGACGTTATTAGAATTTCTAAGCGATAAAATAAAAATTGTTTCACAACTATGACTGGACTAGGTGCAGATTATTAGGAATGTGTACCTATACGTTTTGAATCCAATTCGCAGAAACATCAGGAATATGGCGTTTGGTTTAGTAGGTACAGATAAATCTCGGAGTATTATTCCTCACGTCTCGGTAAGTAATAGCATAAATGGGTCAATTTCACCAAATGAATAATCCATGTTCCCTGGCTTAATAAAATGTACTTTTATGGACCATTTCCATTTTAACGTAGTGCCTACGGTGTTCATAGGCATTTCATATCGTGTTTGTTTTTCCTCTTGATGAATCAGAGATGAAGATGATAGGCCTGATGGATCAGGTTCAACAATAAGTTCGAAGGTCATGGAAAGTAAGGAAATTCTTTTTAGAAAATTCTTGAAGATTTTCTACCCCACGTCACTTCACACCATCCACAGCTGTTTAAAAGTGGTTTTCATAATGTAGACTTTATTTAATTAACATTTAGACTGAACAGAGGCCCATATTTATTATCATTGAACGTCAAAGTGGCACCATTTGCATTTAATTAATTTATATCATTAGCAAATTCAAAGTCCAGAATAAATACGAGAAAGTAAGAAAAATAATGGCTTTGAATTATGCTAAGTTATAATAACCATATAACTAAATGGAACGAATGCTAATTTGGACTTAACACGCGAAACATTTCCGGAAAACTGTGCAGTATACATAAAATCCTGCGAAAAAAAGGGATTACAAAGGGATTTTAGTATTGCTTATTAAAGAGTGCTATCTCTCTTCGCGTAACTTCAGACCGAAAAAGATTTCCAGAGATTTTACTGTGAGGTCAAAGAAGGCCGAAGTTTCTACCTTGTACGGAACTTGAAATGGGGATTATATAGTTGTTACCGAACTTCGAGGTTTCCCTCATCCATTTTTTCTGTTTTCTTATTTCCGATTCTATTCACTAAATTCTATCCTAAAGACAAACGAAAAGGCGTAAAAAGATCGTGGGATTATGATTAGGTGAATAATAATTAGAACAGCTTGAGTTAGGCAATTTGTTAATAAACTCTCAGCTTTGAAAAAACATGAAGTTTTTAAGCTTCCATTGACACGCAAAAAGTAAAAAGATAGAAAAATAATTGACAGTGTTCTGTTTAATCCAGATAAAAAGAAATTTCAACGATACTTTTTCATGCATCAATAGCCAGTGCACACTTTAGGGTTTAGGAACTTTTTTTCCAGCGGAAACTCACCCTTGTTACAAAAATTTTTAAGTTTCTAAATTGCGAAGAGAGCCGAAAGAATAGCAGTAGCAGCTCATTTCTGCTACGTGTGCGAAAAGAAAAATTGTAAAACAAAAAATGAAAGATAAAAAAAACAAAAAAAAATCCTCATGAAAATAAATCAAAATCGTTCGTGTCTGGACTGTCGAACTTTAAGAAGACACATCGTGAATAGATGGAAATATCTTGCGTACAAATTGCTTTCATATTTTTTTACATATTTATGTATATCCAAGAAGGAGATTTTTTCTTTTATATTTCAATCGGCGAACAATTGAGTCCTACGAAAACAAAGCAGCACAACTGATTCGAAATTTCCCCCGAAAGTTATGAAAAAGTTTTACCAACTGATACACAGCTTGGAAATTTTTATACGGAAAAATTCTTCGCAATTCTGTAACAAGACTATTTTATTTAATTTTCTTTTAGCCAAATTTACTGCCGAGGAGAATTGCTCAAGACCATGCAGTTGAATGAATTGTATAACGACAGTAAAACATTCGTGGATCTTTTTCAATTAAACGAACCGGAAGTGACGCTCAGCAAGTAAGTCTCGATATTTATAATTACACGATAGCATAGCATTGGCCTGTCCAGAATTGAATTATTGATTTAATATTTTTATAACAGCTTTGAAAAATTGATGCGAGACACAAATAACAACCCGAATCGTACAGAGCTAGAAGCTTTCCTTCAAGAAAACTTTTCTGAAGAGAGTGAACTCGATGACTGGACGCCACCTGATTGGCAAGAAAATCCGCCTTCATTAAGGCGAATTCAGGATGTAAAGTTCCGAAAATGGGCAGAAGATTTAAACGTTATATGGAAGACACTTATGAGGAAGATAAAACCAAAAGTATTCGAACATCCGAACAGACACAGTCTTCTTCACGTAGAAAATGCGTTCATTGTTCCCGGTGGTCGATTTAGAGGTAGGAAACCGAAAAAATGAAATAAGATCGAACTAGGTCCTCCTACTGCTGCGATAATCAACGAGTAACAAATTTATCCATAATTTTTAGAATTTTATTACTGGGACAGCTACTGGGCAATGACAGGAATGCTTTTATGCGGTATGCATCAAACGGTGCGCGGAGTACTGGAGAATTTCTACAGTGTAGTAGAAACCTATGGATTCATTCCAAACGGAGGCAGAGTCTATTATCTCATGAGAAGTCATCCCCCCTTCCTAATTCGCATGGTAATTACCCGTCTTTGTTTACCTCTCACAATCAGAGAACCACTCGGCACAATTTGTCGATTAAAAGTTCCCAGTAGAACCGTACGGTTAAAGTGAAAATTGTGAAAACTTTGGTCAGAAATACTTGAAAGGTTCTGTTATTTGCGAGTCGTTTTTTTTTTCTTTTTTTCACCATTAGAGAAATAAAAAAATAAAAATAAAGAAATGAACAATGCTTAGGCAAGGATAATCGTCGGAGATCATGTTCGATATTCATTCTATCAAAATCCTATGAAAATGCGTACTCGATTTACTTTTTTCTTTTGTTTTCTTTTCTGCAACTTTTGCATTCTTTCCACGTAGATAATAACTTCACCTCTTTAAGTCAGAGAATCGAGAATGAGACGAAAAATTGAGTCTTTCACACGAAACTACTGAGAGAAGTTGATCATATTTTATTTCCGTTTTTCACTGCCGATCCCCATATGTAGAAAGACAGAAATAAAAATGAAGTAGAAATGAGAGAACCCCAACTCGCGTGCGGACAGAATTATTACCAGACTGTACGAGAAGTTCTGCTTTCTACGTTAAAGAATTTATCGTCAAACTTTTTTTTACCCAAAATTACGATCATGATCAAACTTTTATTAAAAAATAAAATAAAAATAGAAGAATAAAAAACCAATCGAGTGATTCCGGATTAAAAAATTTTTAGTTTTGTTCTACACTCTTTATTCAAAACCTTAAAAATTCTAAAGTACTCGGATTTCTACTAAAAGCTAAAAGGAATCCCGGAGAAAGATAAGTTTAGTAAAAAAAAAAAAAAAAAAAACAACCCATAATGCTTCAGTTTTGAACAAACTTCTTTCTCTATGAAAAAAAAAAACGATGTCCCGACGGTTCCAGTAGTGTGAGTAACCATACGGGCGGACAAATCGCTGCGCAAGCTCATCCTTCGTCTCTCTCGTTGACTCTGATTTAATCTATAATATGCATCTTTTAATTCTCTTTGATTCGCATGGAAATAACCGAAGGCTTTATTCAATATCACTAAGGCCATATTATAAACCGACGATAAACTTATAGTTGTAAAGGTTATCAACTTTGCGTTTAACTGTCTCTATTGCAACAGATAATAGCAATTCTTTGACAAGGTTTGAATGTAATTATCTGTACTTTTCCACTTCAACGGACGTGCTTTGCAATCAATTATAAAAGTTTCCGTATATGTATGGCTATAATAAAATGACAAAGATTAAACTGACTGCAGCTAACGAATGAAGTAAAATAATTCCTTCTAGTATCTTTTAAATTAACTAACAAAATTTTTCAATGAAAAACTTTTCCTTCAAACGATCGAACCAAAAAGGGTAGATACAATCAAAAAGTAACTAACGAGCTTAAAAGCATTAAAAAGTTTCTGAGCGAAATTTAAAGCCTAAACAATTAAAAAACCCGCAACAAGTAAAACGACTGAACCTTATTAATCCCATGGTCGACGACTTAGGCTCTCAGATCGTGAGAATACAATAGAAAAAGCTAACTACTTGATAAAAAATTGGGTAATTAATTGTCAAAGATTACAATGAATTTAGAATAATTTTTTCCTCGTTTGTCCCAAGGTTATTTTTTCTTTTTTTTTACTACGATATTTATTAATTCGAGTAATTGTAACGCAATGTATTATAGAAAATGCGAATGAAACTTTTATAGTAGTTAATTCTACGGTCTGGTCAGTTGCACTCCTGGGCATCCCCCATTATTCGTCGAATAGTAGAAGTGAAATTTACGTGAAACGTAAAACTTTTCACTCCACGGCATAATAATATAATAATTGGTACTTGAGATTTACGATGAGGCTGGTTTACCTCGGAGAATCCTTATAACGTATAAGAAATCAAGCCACAAAAAAACGAAGAAATAAATTAAAAACAGAAGAAAAAAAATAAATAAAAAATAAAAAAATAAAAAATTCCAACCAATTTTATCGTTTATTATTAAGACCGACAAGTATTTGGAATTCACCAAAGATACAGCCTTCTTAGAGGCGAATATTGCCACGTTGGATCGAGAGTACGATTTTTGGCTTCGGACGAAAATGATTGATGTGGAAAAAGGAGGCAAAACATACAAGTTGGCCCGATACGTGGTAAGGAGCCAAGGACCACGTCCCGAAAGTTATCGGTATGTTATAGATCAAATATATTCTAAACTTATGCATAAAGTTTTTTTTTTTTTTTTTTTTCTTAATATAATAATCTGTTATAATAATTACTTTGAGAGAAATATCTCGAGCTGTTTTTTTTTCCCATCTGCCACTCACGAAACGATTTCATGATTCAGCAACGGAAGGTATCTCATCTCTTTTTTTCTCCTCGTTCACTACTTGAGCACGTTTTTCCTCCAGAGATAATAATTTCTGAAAGAAACAAAAAAAAAAAAAAAAACAGAAAAGAGAAAGAAAAAGCAAAAAAAAATAAAAGGAAAGTAAAAAAGTGAAAAAGGAAAGCCATTCTCCCATCCTTGCCTCCCTCCTTGCCTTTTAGGGTGTACATGAAAAATCGATCTCAGTTTATATTGGGGAGTACGAGGAGAGCAGGTCGTGGAAAACCTTCCCTCAATTCCACACGAATCAACTTTAATGAACCACCATGTCGGAGCTGGTCAAATGATACTCAAACTTTAATCCATCACAGGGAAGACTACGATGTTGGTCAAAAGGTGCCAAAAAATCGATTGGCAAACCTCTACAATGACCTCAAGGCTGCTGCTGAAAGTGGTTGGGATTTCTCAAGTCGTTGGTACGACGATTCTCACGGGGATGACGCTAATTTAACAACTGTATCTACAAGCACAATAATTCCTGTCGAACTTAACGCATTACTCGAAGAAAACGCAAGACTGATGTCCAAGTTCTATCTTCAACTGAACAACATAGAGGTGAGCTGATGCGAAACTTATCTACTTTTTTTCCCTAATTTGACGAGTATTTTTATCAGATTAAAAATCATTAGCTTTGATTAGCTTTCGTCTGTTTCACATAAAGTACAGCACACTTTTATACGTCGTGATTATGAATCACTTCAATACAAGTTTCCTGATATATGCAAAAACTGCATATAAACGATGACAAGACGATGCGATATCACTCCTCGAAGAAATTCAACTCGTTGCACCTCGCGGGAAATAACAACTGACTTTAATCCGTTACAAGATCTCATTCAAAATTGTGATAAAATATGAGATGGCCCAATGATTTCTCCAAGGATTTCCGCGCAAGCACGAGACATCATTATTTTCTAAAATTGCATCTAGATACTGAATTTGTTTTTGTTCTAATCCTCGAGCTTTTTCATTGAACGAAACTGTGCGAAATAAAATTTCCACTCATTGATCAGAAATAATTTTCGGATATCCGCGCCACCACCACCCGAATCTATTTCAGTAGACAATTACTTGAATGTTACGAATGAGATCTGAGATTATCTAACCAAAAGAATCTAATATTGAGTTAATTAATCTTCTGGTATACAATTAGGTAAACAAATATATATACATATATATATATATATATATATATATATATATATATATATATATATATATATATATATATATATATATATATATATATATATATATATATATATATATATATATATATATATATATATATATATATATATATATATATATACCCCATTGTAGTCTCTAATTGGAACACAAAAGCCCGGATGTTACCATGGATGGGGAGTAACAAAACCAATTCATCGAACAATACAAAAATCTCGTTTTAACTTTTTTCGGAAAGCCTTTTCTTGTATAATGTGTCCCTCTTACCAATCGAAACGAAATATTATATCTAAATATAGTATATTGTAAGAATATAACTCCCACGTTTAAAAGTTCTACATTATTACTGCCTATTTCTGGCCTCCATGACGTCACTATAAGCCGAATCCACGTGAGTTGATGAAATTCGATTAATTAGCCACGTGTTCTACCAAGTGACCCTAATCGAGCCCATGTCCCAGGCTATTCCGCCCAGAATCCAACATATCGTATCCCTAACAAGAGACGAGCCACACGTGTTGCTATACACTAGCCTCTCTTTTCTCACCGGATACGGTCAATTCGGGGAAAAATTATTATCTTATTCTTTTCACGGAAATGAGCTATGTGGGCGTACAATATATACACCTTTACGATCTCGTTGTATTTATACTTGATGAAATTTTAATTTAATTTTTTTTTTTATACATAGAAAGCCGTGTATTACGAATCTATAGCCGCCGAATTTCAAGACGCGATAGACAACGTCCTGTGGAACGAAGATGAACAGATATGGCTCGATTATGATACCGTAAAAAAAAGATCAAGAAATCGTTTTTACCCGACAAATTTGGCCCCACTTTACACTACGAGCTACAATATATCTAAGGCTAAGGAATTGGCGCGGAGCAGCGTTGTTCATCTTGAAAAACACGGGATCACCGAGTTTATGGGTAAAAAAAAAAATGACTTGATTTTTTGTTATTATTGTAATTAAATTTGTCATCCACTTCAATCATGTCGCAACTTTTTTTTTTTGCCAAAGAGCTTTGTACCGGCGTTGTTTATTTTGAAAAACCTAAAAAACAAGAAAAAAAAAACAAAAAAAGCAAAGGTGTACTGTTATTTATCGGAAAAAGCCCAAGGGCATTTAACTGCCCATCAGAAACGCGTATTCATCCGGTTGACAAACAGTACGACGAATTAAAAACAGAGAAAATGGTCAAGTCTTTTTTACTGTCGTAAAGTTAACTAAACAGCAAAATACACAACGCATTTATTTCCATATGAAGTATAAGAAAATATTTTTAGATTTTTTTTTGTTCCCGCACGAAATACTTTTTATATTCTATAAAATACACAGAATCTTTGGATCACATCTCCTCTTTCCATTTTTAGATATTAGATTATTCATTTATTAATTTTTTTATTTTTACAAATACTTTATATATGAAATTAAATAATTGAAATTATTTGACAGGTGGTACTCCTGCATCAACTGCAAATACTGGTGAACAATGGGACTATCCAAACGCCTGGGCTCCTTTACAGTCATTTATAATCCTCGGACTTAGAGGAACTGGACATGAGCCAGCAACTTCCGTTGCAAAGACTCTGGCCACAAGGTGGTTGAGAGCAAATTTCATCGGTTTCACAGAATACCAACAGATGTTCGAGAAGGTAAGCCACGGGGGTTGATTTTGGGATAAAGGGTTCCATTTTTTATCATCATCATTATTATTATTATTATTATTATTATTATTATTGTTATTATTATTATTTTGAGACAAAAGAAATTGGTGAAAAGGGAATGATGAACGAGTGATGGAAATAAAGGGGGCTTAGGTCTGTTGATCGTCCAAAAAGTATAACGAATTTTCACCGGTATTATACACACACACACACACACACACACACATATATATATATATATATATATATATATATATATATATATATATATATATATATATATATATATATATATATATATATATATATATGTATGTATATATCTATAAGAAGATGTATGTATAATGTATACGCAGCCCATAAATCCAAACTCACGAATTCCATTTCAAGCCGGATTCTTTCGCTCTTCGAATATAAGAAATTTGTCAAGTTCTTTGAAATAAATAGCATGTCCCAGCGATAAGTAACCACTGCACTTCAAAAGGGCTACAGTAAATTTATATATATATATATATATATATATATATATATATATATATATATATATATATATATATATATATATATACACATATATACTATAAAGACACCTCGTGAACGCGACAGATGCTTCATCCCCGCAACAGCAGGGTGTATGAATTACATATACATAGAAAACGAAACGACGACGGTCGTATATAAAAATGAGAATAAAAGAAAGAAAAAACGAAAAATGAAAACACGTGGTAGTGGAAAGTGAAAAGAAAGAGAGCTCGGTGGTTGGTATGCAGAATTTTATATCGCACACGTTTTTAACGCAGATGATACAATACATCCGGTTCAATTATATGTATCGAATAAAATCCATCTAATGCATAATACCTGGTTGGCAATATTATATATATATATATCACAGAGAGAGAAATACCCGGTATCGACATTTTAGGAACGTCTGGATACGACGAGAGGGTCAAAGGGCTGATGTATAGAAATTGATTCGCAGTATAACCGATATACATATATGCCAGGGCGTAATCTTAGTGATATTTTTCAAACCGTGAATTGAATACATTGATGGTAACCTGCGGGAAAATATTACAAAGGCAAATCCAAGTGGATTTTGGACTCTTAATACATCCTTTTTTTTTTAAATCCGTTAAATATTGGGCTACTTTTTGAATTGATGAATTTCTTCACATTTAATGGGATTAGCTACGGGCAAAGATCGAGTTATTTTTATTTAGGTTTTGTTTTTCACGAAATACTGAATTTAACTAACTGCTAAACTCGAGTGGTAATTCGGTATGATGAAATGCGGTGCAGTAAGCTGAAACGGTGACTAGCTCAGGTTCTTAGCGGTACCTACCTACTGCAGCGGAGTAGTTTCTTGTAAAACGTTTTATCTGCTTGTCGTAAAATCCTGGTAAATGCCAGATTCCATTAAGCTTCAATTTATTCGAAATCCCTCTCTCGCCTCTGGCTAGGTTGGTACGATTTAACGTGCTTGTTAAATGACTTCAACCACTTTGAGTCGGGATTAACAGCCGCAAATGACGTTTCGAAAAAAGTAACTAAACAACCCTTGACCTACCATTAACAAGAGTTTTCACAATTTTGTATGAAATAGTTATTTATAAAAATTTGAGTTGAAAATTATCGTAGATGAAAATACCGCCGTGTTGAAGCTGATGCAAATTGAGCTAGATCTTCGATCTCTCAATCCCCATTTTTCATTTGTTCTTTTTTATAATTCTCTTCACTTAATTGCGATGAAGATACTTTGGCATAATGCGTGCGGTTTATTAAAATCGAAAAGTTATAATTAAGTCAAAGGCTCGGGGCGTAGGGTGATTGAAATTTTTTAATTAAAATAAAGAATGAAATTGATTCATCACTTGTTAAAATTCTAATCAAGCGTGATTAACAAGTTATTTATTATTACTTTTTTTGTTGTTGTTTTTTTTTTACCCCAAATGTTCTAGTTCTTAATCATTCTATACGTTCTAATAGTCAGCGTCAAATCCGGATGTAATAATCTGACACCGACAAACACGGGGCTTGAGATTTTCCGTGAAATATGTATATTAATTAACTAACAGCGCCCGATATGCCTTTGACTAATTACCTTCTAGTTTCTCTCAGATATTACCTACAGCGACGAGCTTTAAGGTGACTAATATTTAAACTGGAAAATGCCAAAGGTCGAGAGCCATGCAGTGTATAATCTTACGGTTATATTTATTGATTAAAACTAGATAAAGCATTCCGCGGAACTATTCTGCACACAGAAAATTTCTCGCACAGTTCTTGATTGTTAATTAGTTGATTATCTCTTATACCGTACAACTTCGTAATTGGTATTCTATATTGTAATTTAATTTGACAGTACGACGCACTCAACCCGGGACAGCGTGGAGGCGGTGGCGAATACAACGTCCAGGCAGGTTTTGCCTTCACTAATGGGGTGGTAATGGAACTTTTGGATTTTTATTCCGCAACTGTATCCAGCGAAGATGATGACTGCAAAAGCGAGTGCGACGAGGTGGAGAGATAAGGTGAGATGAATTTAGTTTTTTTAATTTTTTTCTTTTTTTTTTTCATTTTACTTTAGGTAAAAGACGTGAGAGAAACAAATAGAAACATTTTCTTTATGAAATTTTTCTATTTTTTTTTTATAACTGACATAATTTTCCAATGAAAATTTTATAGTTTTGTTTAGGGGATATGCGAGAGATGTAACAAATCGCATTTTCTCTTGGAATTTTTATTACAACTTTCTAGGGTCGATGGACCAACGGACTTTTATGTATAGCTTCGCGAAAAACAACCGTTGTGCAGGGCTACTACAACGAGGGTGCCGTGAAAGATTTTAGTCTGACCATAGTGGAACTTTATTGTCATTTCCATCAGCGTAAAAATAAGTTTTCGAATGGTCGACAAACGTATATTGTTATAACGGGGGAAAAAAAAAAAGAAAAGAAAAGAAAACAGCCCTTGGTGTAGCTAAAGTCAGGCAGTAAAAAAAAAGAACAAAGAAAAAATAAAAATAAATAAAAATTATATGAAATTACTCCGCAGAGGCGTACTCTTATCTTTTACGTGTAAAAATTTATAATTATAATTATACGCGTTAGCGAGGGGATAAAACGGCCAGGAAAAAGAAAAAATCTTACGGAAACAGTCCTCCTGAGAACAACCGCAAATTTAATTTCTAAATAAATATTGATTTTAAATTTACTCGCTATATAAAGAAGCTAAACAGCAAAAGGTGAATAAATCAGAAGCTGATCCTGTACAAAAGTTGAAATTAGTCATTTTAAACCAAGATTACAGTGGAATGATAATTCATCTTGAATTATCAACCGCAGTGATGTCGTAAATCCAAAACGATTTCCAGGAAATAAAATTTTTTTGCTTATTAACAATTTATTAATAAATTTAGAAACAAAAAAATTGGGTAATTAATGGCGATTTAAAGGCCTGCAGGTATTTTTATTCACGAGGAATAAAACATGATATATAAAAGTGCTTGTGGATGCTGCTGTTCCCAGGATGCTCATTATGCTATTCCCAGCTGTGACTAATATGGAATGTAAATTTTTTCAAGATTAAATAACAAAGTATCTTAAAATTTTATCTTTATTTTCTACTAATTATTTCACAAGAAGAATAACCCTCGTTCTCTTTGCGCAAACTTGAAAAAAATCTAATCAACTGTTATCTCCATCAATTTTTTTCCTATTTAAAAACCAATTATTATGAATATATTTATATGAAAATATATTGTATGAAATATGCCAGAAATTTTCAAAGAATTTCTTTGAAATTTATATATTTAAAAATTGAGACAGGACGTTGCCGCATGTTACACTTTTTTTTTCTTCGAAGAATTACAAGCCTGTTTCAATTTCGAAAATCATGTTCCATCATATACATCTGCCTGTCGAGGTGCGCTTTGCCCTGGATATATAATCGATGTGATTGATTTTTTAATTAGTCTGTATTTACGGGCTAATTATCGTCCAAATAATTACAGAGAATTGTATAACTGATCGGGGCCAGAGGGTGAACGTGTATAATATAGCCAGAGGTTATATGAGGAGTTTTTTTATTAGCATAATCACATTTTAATTACACATTTCGGGAGGCATCGAGCTCGATGGCAAACATTAATGATCTACGCTATGATCGGCAGGTTTTTTTTATGGCAAAAATTATAGCTCATAATACAAGATATATTACAGAAAGTAAAGTGTAATTGACAGTAAAAAATAAAAATCAAAAAAAAAAAGATAGAAAGAGAACGTCTAATTTGGGAGCTTCTCGCGAGTTCAATTCTCTTTAACAATATAATAAAATTGTTCCTCAAAACTTTGGCAAATATTTAAAATAATTTTTCAAAAATTACCTGCCTTGTATATATTTCAAACTTATTTTCATCTCGAAGTCTGCGTATGTATAATACTTGTAAAGCATCCCGATAAATAATGAAACAGTAAAAAAAAAAATGAAAAACCTAAAATAAAACCAAACTGGTTGAAAGTTTTCGAACCAATTTCCTGTCATACCTTGCAGTGAAGTTGAAAATTGTAAAACTTGTGACACGTCAAAGGTAAATCGTTGTATTTGCTTGGCTCATTGAGCTAAAGTTCTTTAAACAATTTTAAAAGTTTTTTGTTTTTTTTTCTCTCTCTCTCTCTCTCTTTCTCTCTTCGGTAAAAATTTACACGACTATTTCTTCGTGGCCTCAGTAAGTTGACAATGAATAAAGTTTAGGTTAAAAATTATGTGCAACAGTTAGTCAAGTGTAACTTAATTTTGTAAAGAATTATAGTAAAGCTTATACGAAGTCACCGCACGTAGTGGATAATTCCATTTGAACCTTACCTAACAATAGGATTATGTACACCGTGCAGGAACTTACGACTAAGTAAGAAAACAAAAAAAAAAAAAATCAAAAAAAAAAACACAAAACCAAAAACCTAAAGCTGCACAGATCTTATAGTGACCATGAATAGCCACACTCTGGATTATAGATACGATCAACTCGTGCAGAGAATGTCTTATATATTTTTTCCACATAAAAATCCTACGGGGTAGATTTAGCCACGAACGTGATCAACCCTTACGACAAAGTCGTGCAATTTTCCCTCTTGGTTTGCAGCGAATTATCTTTTTTATTTTTACTTCCGGTCAAGTTCTAATTCCATGAAATGAAAAAAGAAGTTCATTCAGTCTTCTCTCACAGCTGAAGAGAGTAATTTTTAGTGTAAATGTAAAAAGATCGCATCAACTTTCAATCCAGGAATCTCAGTCTTAAATGTCACGTATTTATTATATGATATACCATTTGTAGCAGGAAGAGAACGGTGGATACATTTCTTGGATAAATTCCCGGGGGATCTATCGAGAAGAACGTGTCCAAGTCGAAGACCTTGGTGACCGAGACCCAAGACTATTTGATAGAGTTCTGCTGTTATTGAGAACGCTATGAGTATAGAATGAAAAGGAAAAGAGCAATGTCGAATTTTTTTTTTCGTCGTAAAAATAACAAAAAAATGATCGTTATTTTTTTAACAAAAATTAAAAAACATTGTTGATCTGCTAACCAATTATGGAAGATCTTGTTATATTTTTCAAGAAATTGGTTGTTACCGTTCGATCTTTACTCCGGGCGATACACGATCTCACTCAAATCCGATGGTGGAGCTCCGATATGTTGACGAGTAATTTTCAAAGCGGAAAAATTTAACAAACCTGCTCGTGTTACACACCCATGATCGTATTTGTACCACCGTATCATTCGGTGGGTGTAAAAATTAGCAAGAATTTTTTTCGTTTTGGGGTAGATATCGAGCCGGACGTATTTCCCACGAAAATATTTCGCTCGTCTCTTTTTCTCTTTCTCTCTCTCTCTCTCTCTCTCTCTCTCTCTCTCTCTCTCTCTCTCTCTCTCTCTCGTTCAGCAAGAGAGAAGAGAGAGACAGTAATGTGCGTAAAAATGAAAAAAAAAAAAGGAAGTAAATGCAATTTCCTATATCAGCTTTTCGTGAAACGCAGAACGAGTGCTAAACGGCAACAGCTAACTTCAACCTGTGAAAATTCACCTCACGAAATACGTTTAAAGAGGCATGTGAAGACCCCGAACAAACTACTTGCTTATGCTGTAGGGGAAGATCATAGACAATATGATATTCATGTGTTGGATCATGAGATTTTTATACATGCCATATATTTGCGAGTCATACTTCAACGTCTCTTTTAATAAACGAGAGTTGAAAAAAGAAAAAACACGAAAAATAATATTATGAGGTGAAAGGTCACAAGTATTTTTTCTTTTTTTTTCAGTTTTTTTCGCCTCTAATTATTACTCTGCGAACACCAAATATATGAACATTCGCGTTGGTGGAGTAAGACTGTGTAATTGCTCATAACACCGTAATTCAATAATTCGATAATAAAATAAGAGGTTTCATTAGCCCTCGAATGAAATGAATGAAAATTTTTCTGCAAAGGTACAATGTGAGTAGTTAAAAGAAAAAAAGAAGCTTAGTACCTCTGTTAAATTAGCAAATTTGGCAATAAATACGAAATTGATATGACACCCAGAATTAATCGAATAAATATTACAGGCTCCGTTTCATGTCTTACATACTAAATCTCATTTGAATTAATTAACTTCTAATTTACCATATATCGACACCCGGTCGGGCCAAAAGCAATTTCCGGTACGATATCCCCCGATGAATATCATCGAGATCTGATCGATAATTAAATTGAATTACATTAACGCCGTTTACTTAGGTATGAGTCAATAATCTCATATTTACCCTGTAGGGTCTCAAAACTATTCATATTAATATGCCGATTTCACTTGCTTCAAGTATCAGCTAGATGATAAGCTGTGTATGAAAAATAAAAATAAAAACAAGAAAAAAATGAAAAAAGAAGAAGAACGAAGTTTATACCGGATCTGAAAATAAACGATCGAAATCATGTCCCTATTTCCTCCTACCGCCTCGCGTCAGTAGAATTCAATCTTGAGTGGAGGGTTTGAGGAGGGTGAGAAGATAGAAATACCCCTTCAACCTCAGGCGGCATGTAGATCGTTTATTTCTACTCCGAGTCTGATAGCCTCGGTCCATTTAGCAGGGAAATGCGATCCTGGCCTAACATTTACCTCCGCTCTTTCCTCACTTCGTGATCGAAAAGAATTTCGTTTTCTACTTATTCTCAGTTCTTTAAACTTCAGTCAGATTTTATTCTAGCAGGTGTTCAAAGCTCCACGCTACTTCTACGTACATACATACATCTGTAAATGTATGTATAGTACGTACATACGTACATACGTATCGATTCAACGTGGCAATTTAGAATCGAACAAATTTTCTTCGAAATCCTGTAGCAAACGACCGGGCTGTGTCGACGTGAATTACTTTTACTATATGAAAACACGTCGGCGTCTGCAAGGGGTTGAAACCTGGCCTTTAATCCGCATTGTTTCAAAACTAAGAATGAGCTGTCGCTATTCCAGATACAAATCGTACCCAAATGACGAGGGCTAATGAATGCTTGGACGTAGACATGTGTCACAAATTTCTTTACAAAAATCAATTAATTAATCCAAAAATAACCAACGAATTTATAAGCTGTGGAAATGAAATGGAGGATGAAAATGAAACACCTAATACTACAAAGTTCCATACGTTGATTTTCTCCCATTTAGGATTGAAAGAGTTGTGTCATATGTTGTAATCATAAAGAATTTAATTAATTAAAATAACATGGCCATTATTCATTAAAATCGATAAAAAATTCTATAGTCAGTTTATTATATAAAACATTTTTGTTTTCATTTTTCATGGGGATATATTATTCGGTATTCCCTCATTTTTGAAGGGGGTCATATATTACCCCATCTTTTTCCCTATATAATTAGGCCCCACTTCTATCAACGTCGGAATAACATTACACATTTTTATATTCTTTTTTCTGTTTCAGTAATTATACGGGTGGATTTAGGACTCGAAAAAAGTAACAACAGGGTTCGTGACAAAAACTCAAGAAACAAGGTGACATTTGATAAAATTAGCCAAGGAATTAACCGCGATTCATTTAACGAGAAGAATTTTATCACGCTTAATTATTTGCTGCTTCTGTATTCTATAAAAGAGTAACGTTATCACGAATAGTTGATATTGTATTCTATACAAACGTTAATCACATTCATCTGTAAAATTAGAAGAAGAAAAAATTCTACTCCTATAAACATTCTATTTGTTAATAATACAGCAATTGCTCAGTTCTAAACTGTACCTAATCATCGGTAGTAAAATTGAAATATTGAAAAAAAAATTTATTACAATTTCCGATGAAAAGTAAAAAAGGTATATATCTGTTTTCGTGATATTAGTTTGAAATTTTCTCACCCGGCAAAAGCCGTAACAGTATTGTTATGATAATAGAGTTATAGAAGAAGAAAAATGGATGTATTATTTAATTCCAATATCTCTATAGCTATATGTATAAAATTTTACAATTATGGTATGGGTGAAAGATATACGAATGGGGTTCATAAAAGAGATTATTTATTTGGGGTTCTTGCAATAAACACATTATATGCTTATATCTTAAAGAAATTTTCACGTTATCTATCCTGTCCATTGCTGTATCCTAGTTTCAAAAAATCCTTCATTGATACATTGAAACGAACCGTTACTGTCCCCTGAGAAATCATCCTTGTCACTGTAAAATATTTATACAATACTCAAATACAATCGTTAAAAATTAATATTCTTATGCGAAATTGTATGCAATAATTTTATGTCACATTTTAAAAGTCGTTTAAATTTAATTGGAAAGTTCATTCGCTAGATTCTCTGTTAATTATAATTTATTTTCAAAAATATTTTCGGACATTATAGACTAGCAATTATCAATTTTGATATTAAGTAGGTACCTCAGAAATTGGGTATTATTTAATGAGAAAATAATATTCTCGCTGAAACCCATAGAGGATGTAACGCTCCGAGTTTACTTAAAGCCCGCTTATATACGATGCCATTTTTATGGCAAGGGCAAAGTGCCATGGCTACAGGGATCGCGAAGAGTGAGTATCGGGTGATACAGCAAAGTATAAAATATGCTTGAAAACAAGAAAGAAAAAAGATGTAGGTACTATACAGGGTGAAGTAGGCGAAGATGGACAACCTAGTTCAACAAATTTTTTCTAGTCCTTCCCATAACTCCAAAGTGTAGACCCAGCCCTAGCAATTTCGTCGTTTTTATATATACGTACATCGGTTTTTCATGGTTAAAAATTTGTTTCGAATAAATTACTGGATGGTCTAACTTTCGAGTTCTTTATATGCGCAACAAAAAGAGGGTTTCTAAAACGGACCACATTTCAGAGGAATAAAGATGGATTGAGATTGACGATATCGTTATTTCTGAATGGCTTGACGAAACGAAAATGTTTTCGTAAGTTCGATTGAATTTTTAAAACTTGTCAAAATCCGGAAAATTCTGTCAAGTTTGACTTCATATATCGGAACTGAATGAATTTTTTTTTTTTGTTTCCTGATGGAGGTTTTAGATGCTCACGACAAATGTAGATGATATTATGTAAAGCTTCTGAATTTTGCATCGTTTTATATTTCAAGATATCGCGTCGTCCAACAATCGGAAATGTTCCATCTTCGTCGACTTTTCTCTATGAATAGACTTTTGTTGCGATAATACTAGGGATAAAATTTGACTGACATTATAGGATGAAAATCATGCATAGAAATAGACATAAAAGTGTCTCTTACATTCTCTACCGTTTCCGGATGCCAGGATTGTTGGATCGATTAGTTCCGGTCGTCTTCCGGAAAACCAGGCTACAAATTGTTGTAAAATCGAAGAAGATTGCGGGACGTATACTGCAACCCTGGAAACGAGATTTTCAATTTTTTTTACAAGTATGTATTTAACTTCGCTGCTGGTCAAAATGAGGGTAAAAATTGAAATCAATTGTGTTTTTTAATGCAAACTTTTCCACTAGATTGAATTCGATTTCTGGTCCATATATACAACGTCATAGAATTCAACATCATCGACAGATAAAAAAAAAATTAAAAAATAAAATGCTATGTAGATGGTATGAAAATGGAATCAGTAAAAAATGGTAAACCGTGTTCATGAAAAATAAAATTGAACTATCATACTTTTTTGTGTGAGATCCGGTGGTCATTGGTAAGTGACAGACTCCATACCCTCGTATTACATCGTGACCAAAAAAGTCCAAGCCATAAATCGACAGGATCAACTGTGGCCCTAAAATGATTATAATTGTCCTGCAATAAACAGTTATGTTCAAAGTTAACTCAATTTTGTAAATTTCAGCTTTCAAAACGTCGAATCATTCATCACAGTTATTTTATTGTTTATTTATTAGTTTTCATTTCACTTACATCCCTGTGGATTGACGCTTTTTAAGGCAATATCCAAAGGAAAATTCCAAACCACTAGCTGACGAGCATCGCAGCTCCTTTTGCTCATTTGAGAAAGACCCTCTTCGATTCCCTGTTGAATATCAAATTGTTTTGTAATTTAGGTAATGATTTGAAAAAATCGTTTAATATCTTGAAAAATCGAGTATTTTTAGCATTTCAATGAATTAATAAGTTTGGGGTAACCCGTTGAGTGATCGAATCTGTGATACATATTTGATAAACGTAGGATATAATGTCCTTACGTGATAAATTTTTGTCTCTTTTATTCCCAGACTCGTAATATTTAGTAAAAAAAATTCTCAATTCCTTTTTATTTTTTCTATACATATATCCCGCAGCCTTAGAACCGTACGGTAAAAATTTCACGTTAAATCCGCACTTGTGAATTTATTTGAATTAAATTTATGCGGTGGTGTAGCGAGGCGGATATTTCGTCTGTGTATAGCGTTTGCGGTGAAATTCTTTTCACGATATCCCCTTAAGTGATTCTTATACAAAATTTACGTACATACATACGTACCTAGGTACAATACATACACGTGGTATGCATAAATATATATTTTTTAGAAATCGAATAAGAAATAAGAAATAAGAAAAAGCAAAAGAAAAAAAAGTCAAAAAAATGAATAAAGTAGCACAGAATCATCTCTTACAATTCGGGCATGGATATTGCCGAAAATTATTACAGGAGATAAATAAATCCGACTCGAGAAGAGATCTATCAAATATATTCGACGTGGGTATTTTATCAGCCATTTATATACAGAAACGAATTTTACATTTCAAAATTCTCAGGCACTAAAAAATGGGGTATAAAAATAAAGATGAGAGTTCTTTTACATATTTTTATTACGAAAATAAAGATCAAACTTATTTTATATCTATGTACCGATATTTAGATATATGGATGTATTACGTACCCTAACGACAGTCCAATCAGGTCCAAAGTGATATCCGTATTTACAGTATACATTATCGATGTCATAGAAACTTGCGTACTCAATAGAGCCAGTTACTGATATGAAAAATTCACCTTCAGCTGACATGGCAAATTATTTTATAAGTGTACATAAAATAGATAAGATTCAGTAAGACGTACTGTTAGAATATCTAAATCAAACTTTATACGCATTCACAACACGATGTGTTTTGAATTTATACCCTTTACGTTGCCATGACGATAATCTACGTATATACCTACTATATACTAGGTAAGAATTAACACACGGCGCCGTTTATTCGTAAGCACATTTTAAATACATATTTTATTATTATTTATTTTCAGAAAAATTGCTACGATTTTAAGAATTTCAAATTCGAAATCTTACAAATTTCAACAGTTTTTAATAACGTTTTGAATTTATATATGTTAAGTTTTATATTTTTATTCTTGTTTCCAAATTTATTTGAATATTTTCATTAATGAAAGAGGATATTTCGTGTTTCTTCATTATCTTTAGTTTATATTCGTTCTTTTTCTCAATTCTTTAAATTCTAATTATATGTATAATTCAGATGAGACATTATATGAATGAAACCTACGATGACCGCGAGTGAAAAATAATATCGTTAAACCAGAAAAGAAAAACTTGATGAAAAGAACAAGAAAAGGCAAAATAAATGGGATAATTGTAATAATAAAAAATAACAAAACATTGAATGTATTTTTGTATCATTTTATTTTCGATAACTATACTATAGATGTTAAATGTGATTGCACGCGTTATCATTTTCAAATACAATATAATATGCGACATATATTTAATTTGAAATCAATTTTTATTCAGTCAATAACAATTTATTTTCAGTTAGAACTACAAGTGTAGATATATATTATTATCGATATTGCATATGGGAACTGTAAAAATGACAATTCTCGCTTAATTGATTAATATATATAATATATATACAAGGTTACCGAGTCAATAATACCTAATACAATAGTAAGTACTAACTAAATAAGGTACTAACGGGCCTTACTGTTTTTTTTTTCTGTTTTCCTTTTTTTTCTTACTTTATCGACATAGACATGTCTAATATACAATTTTCTTATACAGAAATGATGCCTTGATATAGGGGCGATTTTCCACTTTTTGTTAACTATACCTTATCAAGAGGAAAAAAAAAAACCAGATTGATCAAAGTTAGTTAACAAAACCGGGCTTGAATGATCGCCAATATAATATGTATGTCATCACGATGGAGTATTAAATTTCATTTATTTTTCGTATTTAATTTTATCATTAATCATTATCTCAACACATTAATTCTTTTAAGAAAAGTAGGTTCCTTCATTATTGTACAATGCACATACCCTAAAAAGTACGCAATTATTGCCCGAGTAGTGTTTTATTTAAAAATTTCTCTAAAGTCGCATAATTTTTTAAATTTTTTCTCATTTTTTTGGTTTTTTTTTTAACTTTTTTAATTATTTTTTTTTTCATTTTTATGTAACAATTTTCTACTATGATTTGCCTAACGCACTACTGTGACGTAAAGTTTTCATTGTATTGTTTCGTAAGTATTCATTACGTAACTAAAATTCCCCCACATCTACGAGACGAATCTTTTAAATTTGTCTTTTTCTACCATAAACAAAAAATAAAAAAAATAAAAAGATTCGGTCTATCGTATAAGACACTACACCTACAGTTGTTTACGTTTTTGGCATTATTTTTTACATATTTTTTTTTTCTATTTTTTTTAACTTTTTTTCTCCTTTTATCTTCATCTTTTTACTTCTTGATTAGATTTACAATATCTACTTTCCCAAAGCTACCTCCTTCATACGATTCAATGCTGAGCCTGCTTTGAACCAACCAATTTGTTGATCGTTAAACGTGTGGTTTAACGTAATCGTATCAACTTTACCATCCTTGTGCTTGATCTCCGCTTTGATAGGCTGGAAAAATAAATTTCATTGAATTTCTTTTCATTATTAACCACAATCAAACACTTTTTGAATTCATTCAACAAGTTTAAATTCAAAAACTAACTTTCTTGAATAAAAGACACAAAATTAATCGATATTTGCTTCCTAATAATTAAAAAACATGACTTAAAAACATTTTATTTATGCCAAATTACGTCAAAAGCAAGATTACCTTTCCAGGAGCCAAGTCCTTGAGTCCCAAGAGATTGATTTTGTCAGTAGGTTGAATTTTGTCATAATCGCTGGGGTTGGCAAAGGTCAACGGCAGCATACCCTGCTTCTTTAAATTGGTTTCATGAATACGAGCAAAACTTTTAACGATTATAGCACGTCCTCCAAGATGTCTAGGCTCAAGAGCAGCATGCTCGCGAGATGAACCTTCACCGTAATTTTCATCACCAATAGTCACCCATCTGACACCACTTTTTTTGTAATGACGAGCCACGTCAGGAACTGATCCCCACTCGCCTGTGAGCTGGTTCTTGATCTTGTTTACTTCTCCATTTTCCGCATTTACGGCTCTATAATATCAAATTAATGATAAGGCACACGAGTTTCATAAGTTTTGTCGATAAAATTCAACAACTGGAGCAAAAAAGTGATAAAAAAAAATTAGAAATCTGATTCTCTCCAGCCCCGAATTCCCTTCGATAGACATTTATCACCTCGTACCCGATAAACATGTTGTTTGAAATATTGTCCAAATGTCCACGATATTTAAGCCAAGGTCCAGCAGCTGAGATGTGATCAGTGGTGCATTTGCCCTTAGCCTTGATAAGTACTGCAAGATCAGTGAGATCCTTTCCATCCCATTTGTCGAATGGATCTAAAAGCTGAAGTCTTTGAGATTTAGGATCGACATCAACTTTAACTTTGCTGCCATCAGCAGGTGGTGAATCGTAGGTTTCTTCGCCAGCGTCAAATCCACGGCTTGGAAGTTCGTCACCAAACGGATCGTCCAGGAGGAATTCCTTGCCGTCAGAACCCTTCAGTTTGTCAGTAACTGGGTTGAAGTCTAAACGTCCGGCAATAGAGAGTGCAGTTACAAGTTCGGGACTTGTAACAAACGCGTGAGTTGCTGGATTGGCATCGTTACGAGCTGTGAAATTCCGGTTGTAGGATGTTACAATTGTGTTTTTGTCACCCTTCTTTATGTCCTGACGATCCCATTGCCCGATACACGGACCACAAGCGTTGGCAAGAACTGTGCCACCAAATTGACGGAGAGTTTCAGCCTTGATAAAAGTTTAATAAACTGATTAACCAAGGATAAGGATTGTTGTAAGTAAAAATTGGTTAATATTAGACACGAAATAATAAAAAAAAATAAAAAATAGGAACAATGATCGAATATGCTAGAAGATTAATGAACCAGAAATGTACGTAATGGATTGTTTAAAATTGAAATAATTCAAATTACAATTCCGTCACGTTCAATAGTCGCTCGAATTTGCTCAGATCCAGGAGTTACGTTGAAAATAGACTTGGCTTTGATTCCATGTTTCATTGCCTGTTTAGCGATGTTTGCACACCGGCCCATATCCTCGTATGAACTGTTTGTGCAGGAACCAATGAGACCAACCTTTATCTCATTTGGCCAGCCACTTTTTTTAGCAGTATCACCTGGAAACGAAAATATAAGAAAGGTATAAGAACAGCGAAGCAGAAAGTGCCGGAGTAATATAGAGTACAAGTAAATAAACCCTCTTTGTTTAACGCGAATTTATGACGCTCTACTTTTATCACAGGGTAATCAAGCTGACACCAACGAGGACAAACAATGTCGTCAAAACTGATTATCAATCACGTTATGATCAGAAGAACATCAGGAGATCGTGATAAATGTGTTTACTGATTCTATCTGCGATCTAATTTAGCTACTTGACGATAAAATGGAATAAATTACACCACCTAAATCACTGTTAACAATAAGAATCGTTTTCATATCAATATCTATCAAGTTGCAGAAATAAAATAATGTCATCATTCAAAGAGAGATGAGATTAAGTTTTGAAAGTTTCTTAGTGTAAATCAACTATCACATCTAATTCGAGTGCAGTTATTTCCTAAAATGATACAGCTCATCATAGAAAAACGGTTCAATTTCATAAAACTTTTTCAAGTGTTACATTTCTCAGCTTCTAAACCATATTTAATGTCTGAAAACAGGTAGCGGGGATATTAGAATTTGAAAATTGTTTCCTTCAGTTTAAAATATTTTGGCTAAAATCTGGCTTCTTCGTTGTTAAAAAATGTAAAACTCACCCAATTTAGAGATTGGATGAGCAAGATCAGGAGTGAACGGTCCGTTTACATGAGGTTCCAGTGTGGATAGATCTAATTCCACAACTTGATCATATTTGGCGTTAGAATCAGCAGTGAGAAGACTTTCTTTGTACTGATCGGCAGCTTCAGCAATAGATCCACGTTCAGTTGCCTTGAGGTAATCTTTCATACGCCCGTTGTAAGGAAAGACAGAAGTTGTTGCTCCAATCTCAGCACCCATGTTACAAATAGTTGCCATACCAGTACAGCTAATACTGTCTACACCTGGCCCGAAGTATTCCACAATAGCTCCAGTACCTCCTTTAACGGTCAGGATGCCTGCGACCTGATAATACGTTACCAAAGTTGAGAAAAGTCATCGTTTCTTTGAGAAAACCTTAAGAACAAGCTTCTTTAAATTTAAATCAGGTCATTTTTTATCCAAATAATGGTTATTCACATGCAAAAGACAAAATTTTCAAGCGAAAGCTCATGAGTTGCTTAAATGTTAATTCTAGTCCTGCAAAATCAAGAATAATGAACAATAGGTAGTATAAAAATGATTAGATTTTAGGATTTCACCTTCAAAATAACGTCCTTAGGGCTTGTCCAGCCTTTAAGTTCACCAGTTAATTTAACGCCAATGACTTTAGGGCACTTTAATTCCCAGGGAATGCTGGCCATGACATCAACAGCGTCAGCTCCACCTACGCCAATACAAAGTCCTCCCAATCCACCTCCGTTAGGAGTATGAGAATCTGTACCGATCATCAGCAGTCCAGGGAAAGCATAGTTCTCAAGAATGATTTGATGGATAATACCAGACCCAGGGTTCCAGAAACCAACACCGTACTTTGCTCCAGCTGTTTTAAGGAAATTATAAACTTCCTTATTGATGTCTTTTGCTCTTGCTAAATCTTTGTCACCGCCTATTTGAGCCTCGATCAAGTGATCGCAGTGGATTGTCGACGGAACAGCAACTCTTGGGAGACCTATAAGAAAAACCAAGTTAGAGAATTGATTAAACTGTTAAATCAGGATCTTAAACTAATTGAATAATCAATGAAAGCTACGGAATTTAAAGGTATAATCCTTTTTTAGGATTTCAAAATTCGTTTTCAGAAGAGCTTACATGATTTTTTGTTCTTTTTGTGTGATTTTTATGACTTTAAACAATATTTTTTTCAAATAAGGTAAATATCAGTATCAAATTTCAAGTTTTTTAGTGATATTTGATAAAAAGTATGAAATTTAAAAGACCTGTATCATAATGCAGGTTTTATTTTCATCATTTTTGTTCTTAGATGAACATCTTGTGTGAAATTTTAGCTAAAAGCACAAATATTTCAGTTTCTGCAATCATTTTGAGAATATAGATAAAAAGTCTGGTTTACCAGAGCTGATAAACTGCAGCATAGCCATCTGAGCTGTAGCATCTTGCATAGCAACACGATCAGGTCGTAATCTGAGGTAGCTAGTACCGCGAACAATATCTTGAGTATGAGGTTCATCCAGATGAGAATACAAGACTTTCTCTGATAGTGTTAGAGGTCGATTAAGTCTGAAATAAAGATGTCAGCAATCAGAGAACAAATACCACACATCAAAAAACTTGATATCAATTCCAGTCAATATTTTAATTACCGTTTCTTAACAATCTTGATGTTTTCGTCGAGTTTGTCGTAAGGGAGATAAGTTGTTTGGTCGAATTTTGACATCGCTACTTTCGCAGCAGCGAAGCTCAACGGACTTGCGCTGAAACATCTTTGCTGAACGTCTGCAGCAAAGCCTGCCAGCCGCTATTTGTGTTCAAAAAAGTAAACAGAAAATATAAGGATTAGATTCAAATTCATTGAAAGATTAAAATATCCTAGAATGATTCACTGGGCGGCGTGCAACCCACATAATGGTTAAATGATGGTTCGATAGTACAACTTGGGTACGAAGCATTAAAATTGGTGTCGGATAGCTACCAGCCATGTGTACTGTTGGCAGAAGTCTTGTGCATACCAACTTTGGTGAAAATTTTTAGGGAAATTGAAACGTTTCATAGTTTTTCATAAAAAAATAGAGATTTTCATTTTTGTTTTTTTATTTTTTATACGAACTGTAATTTTTTCTAGTTTTATAGACAAAAACAATGTATATTTTTGCATAACTACGAAAATCTACAATTTTTTAAGAGAAAACCACGGAAATCACGTTGTTTCAACAAGAACTTCTTTGTGATAAACTATAAAATATTCCAATATCCCTAAAAATTCGTGGAAATTCGTAGGAATAGAAATTTTGACGAAAAAAATTTTAGGACACTGAAGCTCATTAAGTATGTTTTGTAGTAGGGGCAACGAATGACTTTCTCAATGTTTTTCTATTTTTTATTCTTAAAATAAATATTATACTTGTAATACATTATCATGGATTTATTAATTGAAATTTTCCTTTCATTTTGTTAGACCGCAATAATATTATTTTTTATTATCGGTCAGGGCATTTTCTATTTTTCTGATTCTTCATCCGAATGATGGCATCATTTCTCTTCACTACTGAGCCAAAAATAATGACAAGACATCAATAATTAAAAACGGTATAAATTTTACAACGAGAGGCTTGAGTTTTTTGATACAAAAAAACTCTACTTCTATACATTCAAATAATTATACTTTTTGGAGCAGATAATAACGTTATATCTTCTAAAATAAAGTGTTAACCTTCCTCTTAAAAACTTCGCAAGAGAAATGTAAAAATCAAAAAAATTATCGAAGTTATATGATATTTTTGAAAAGATCCTTCGAAAAACGTGATTTATTTATAACAAAATATGAAAAATATCAATTTTTGACAATACGATAGTGTTAATGATACTTCGACGAAGAATTATGCGTTTTATAAGATTCCAAAATTCTTAATTACAGCTAAAACTGTTCTTACTTGAAACCGCGCGAGATGGCATACACCTAGTACATTCGAAAGTATATCGTTCTTGGATTAGAAATAAAATGACTAAAATAAAATAGACGCAAAAAAGAAAATATATAAATCAACGATCTTGTTGATTGTTTCGGAGACTTTTCAAATAGTTATTATATCACAGTTATAGCCTTCCGTATCATCTCTGCATTGCAGAAAGAATTACGTCTTACATAAAAGCGAGATATGTTGTGATAAAAAGATGCTTGAAACGTGAAGAAAAACAAAATGATCAAAATCAAATAGCTCAAGAATAGAATAAGATGATTATATCGTTTTAATAACGTGTGCGGGATTAATTTTTGTTATTTATTGCGATAGCGATATATGATTGTGGTTTGGCTAATTTCGGGGATTTAGATAAGCGAGTACACAGATCGTTGGAAGATTATTTTTTTAACATCTTTATTGCATTCGGTGTAACTGATTTTCATTCATCAATATTCAATTCATTACTATGCGTATAATCCATTTCTATTTATAACACCACAAATGGTACCTTTCGGCGGTTAACATAACCTACAAAAATATGGTGGAACAATCAATAGAATCCTCCTTGTTCGATTACGTAACGCAACGGTCGTCTTTCTTCTATTTTTATTTAAAGAATATTCAGAGTTATTTTTGTTTCTATATAGAAGAGATTAAATGCTATTTTAAACGCTCTATAACTCTGTGATTCTATTAATTGATCCTAATATTGCTACATAAATAATTTAAATATTTAAATGCATGTAACATCAACGCCTGAATCTATTCTTGGCCAAAAGCAAATGCGAAATATTATTTTCTGCGCAACAATTGACCGAGTATATCAGCTGACGATCAGAAGATAAGGAATTAATAAACGAAACAGATTATTTCAAGACAAATACAAATATCTGCATTAATAATTCTTTCATCACTGGGAAAAGACACAATTTCAATTAATGTCCAAATTCTAATTTCTAATATGATGAGACGAGTAGACTCTAGACATGCGTAACTTATACGATGAGATAAAGGAACAGCAGTGATTTAGAGTTCGGAGTTTAATCTTCGTCAATTAATTGTTTAATTATATTTTGTCAAAAGTTTGGTTGACCTCTGAACGAGGTCGAGGTGGTAATGCTCAGCTGCTTATACAAGAGGTTGAATCTCTAATTCGTCAAGTTATCAACGCGGTGATTAATCTTCTAAATAAAACGACAAAAATATTGATAATTTATTTAAGAATATATGTTTTATTCATCTCTATTCATACGAATTTTATTGCCTACCTGGGCCTTAAATACGCGAACGCAATACGACATTATTGCTTCTTTTCTGGGGATGTTGGTAGTGTCGTCACTAACTATTCGATCAGCGCACGCGCAAAGTTGACAGACTCTCGTGGCAGTTCCTCTCAAACCGGCCACCAGAGAACTGAAGTTTTTTCACCTTGTATTTCTGGTCGGCGTCTCTGAGCTTGTGACTTTACATGATACACTTTGCGCATGCTCGTTAATGCCAAATTCTAAATAATTATATCAATGCACTTTGATTTTTGATTATACGTGTCATTAAAACAGCGCGTGATCAACGTCCTATGGAAAAATAAATATTTTATTAGTTTTTAATCACCCTAGACCCCTGTATAGGCTCGCTTACGATAATTACATAAAACTGACCGTCTATCGGTAGACAGACAGTATTACCTAATACTTTACGAGATTTGACCGCAAAATGAAATCTTCCAACAAAAAGAGTAATTTATTACATAGAAATCCAGTTTCTATATTCATATTTAAATACTGGTTTGCGAAATGATTTTAGTCGCATATTGTATGCAGTAATTTTAAAACAATGTTGGCATACATTCATGCTAGAGTATAGCTTGATCCAACATACTCATATTTACTAGATACGCATGACTTATAAGTTTCTTAAAATAAAAGAGATGCGATAAATATATACATAAGCCAATTGCAACATTGTTTTTTTACGAGAAAAACAGTATACATTGCATTCTTCAGCATGTTAATATATTCCGCATAATTCCTACGACGCGCAAGCTACTCTGCTGGTATAAATACACGCCGTCGGTACACTTTGCGGCGCTTTACGAGCAATTGATACTTCAGATCTGGACTTTCTTATGCTCGCTGTTCGCATAGATCAATGAGCCGTTCTACATTATCGACTATTTCAAACAGACAAATTAGCTTGACAAACTCATTTGCTCAATTGCAATATTAAAGTGTAATAAACGTAGAGACAACAAATTAATACGATATTTAGTTTTCGGTTCTTTACCTCGCACTTCAATCGATTTTTAAATTATATACGAGTATAATCATGCATGAAGAGTTTTCTTTTGACGTTTTTTATACTTTTTTCATCGATTCTGAAACGTATCTGCACCTAGAAGCGAGATTTTGCGGGTTTTATTTAAAAATAACTTTTACTTAATATAAGCATAAGAGTCTAGCATCTAGAAATATTCGCTTAGTTAACAAGTAAAAGTACGATAACGAGCCGTTACCTACCTCAATAAGCGCGTTATCATCGTGACACAATGTGGCGCATGGTTCACGTGGGCTGTACAAACGATATAGGTATATGTAGATATTATACATGTACTTATGTATAATTTATGGGCTTGAGTTCCAGGTTCTGATAATTGTTCTGTAGTCACTAGCTCGAGGTATCAATTATATTATAAAATTGCATTTTTTTCCTATGTCGTAGTTTTTCTACGATTTTTTTTTTTTCACATTTAATAATAGATCATTATATGTACATACATACATATTTTATATACAAATTATGTAGGTACGCATATGTCAGCTCACTGCAATTGTCCTAAACTGGGTTTCTATGCGTCCTATAATGACTATTTCGCTTTCGTCCTTCGAATGCAGTGAACATTTCTATTGTGCACGTATATATGTATACAGATGAATCAATGAGAATCGATCACTATTAGACACGATCGCCAGCTGATCTATGTGGACAATGTATACAACGCGCTTTAGATCCGAAGATAAAATTATAATAGAGTGGTCCACGGTCTGCAACCGTTCGACATGGACAAAACGGATCAAATGAGTTCAGACACTCCAGAATTAAAGTGATACACTTAAATCGGTGCCTGTGTTACACAGTCAGACACGCCTACGCGGTATATAATCACCGGTTAACTATTGTCTTTTATATATACCAACACTGTATGATGATATCGCGTTTGCCTTTTTTTATCTATATAAATTTCACTATGTGTAATTTAAATAAAAAATGATTTGTGGTACCTTCTTCATTTTTGTTTTTTGGCTGAAGAAACGTTAGAATTTTAATATTACTCTAATTTCTATTATTCAAGTAAAAAGCTATGGTGAAAACTGTAAGATTTGCTATCAAAGTAATGTGATAAGAAAATTGGAGTATTGCGAGTGATCAAGGGAGGTGCGGCCATGGCGCGATGAAGTGACCTGAATTTCACGTAATTTTCTCAATCTTAAATTATACTGGTTTTTGTACCCGAATTCGTACACCGACTGACGTCTATGTATATGTGGTGCATGGAGTAAGATGACAGTAAGAGACATGTATCAAGTCGTATCAATCTCCGCATAGTCATTATACTGATCGCCTATCGTTGATCATTTATTAATGCAGTTCAACTATAATCGATAACTGATATACATTTGCGATAATGCACGATGCAGTTACCGGTCTATAAAGATCGGTCAAAACTTGATCTGGTCCACCCACTATACCTGTAATTATGTCAAGGACCTCAGCCTTCTCTCCGCCCGCACGTATAACATCCTCTACTTATACACTTACATTCCCAACAATCGTTTATATATATATATACATACAGCTCTTTTCGAATTCAATTTTTCTTTTTCTTTCATTCTTTTTTTTTTTCTTCTTTCGTAGCGCCGATTTTGCGATTTACTCTGTACCGCGTATACTAGTAGCTAAACTATACAAGCATGTCTTAATTTTTAGGGCGGTACATTTTAGTCGTTGAATATAAAAGTTGAATACAAATTTAGGTATATTTAGGTATATGTGTATATTACGTCATCAGGGATTGAATTAGGTGTTCATTTTATCGATGATCGCTTTCGTATACAGGTTTGAATTGTTTAGTCGATCAAGTTAATGATACGTCTGTGTAATAGATTTTGTTTGTTCTTTACGGTAGTTATAAGGTATATATACTAAAGTTTAAGTTGAACTCATACATTTCCATACTTCTCATGATTATATGTATGTATGTATATACATAGGTATATATGTACAGATATAGAGGTGTGGATGCAGTGGTATTGATTTATGAATACAATAACGAGCTCACGAATATTATAACCGAGTTTTATGTTGGTTTCAATTTCGTAATGACTGCATACCTTGATAAAAACGCTACACCAACTTATAACAACGTGCGTAGAAAAGCAGATAACGAAATGTCACATGTGGTTTTGTAACAGCTAACTATACGGTGCCACAGCCCGCGACCAAGAAACCAACGATTAATATTCAGGTATTTTGAATCTGGAACACTTCACCATGGTACATATCTATTTTTTTAACATTCGATTAAACATACTGAAACAAATCCCCAGATCTTCGTCGTTTAACTCTTTTATAATCCATCTAAATACCCGACCAATATCGATCGATCGAAAGCCTCTGATGATCAATATATTAACATCACATCTGTGCATCAAGATACTGAAAAAGTCGTCGGAGCTTGACGAAGAACGATTAAAACCTTGATTTTAGGGTTCAAGCATGTATCTCAGAATCCAGGATTATTAAAAAATTGTCAAACGTTGACACGAGTAATGAGAAAGAGAGACAGAGGGAGAGAGAACAAAAAGAGAAATAGAAAAGAGTGTATTTGTATAATAGAGAAATAGTTTCGCAACAGCGGACTTGATCTCCTTATGCAAATGTTTAAAAATTAATAGCGTTACGAAAAATGAAGTAAATTATGAAACTTCATATCCGTACGGATAATAGTATGTAGGTGGGCGAACAACAAGATTAAAATACTAACATTTACAATTAAGAGACGAGGTGAATGCTCGTTTTAGAACTTTTTTTCAGGAAACTTATATAATTGCAAGTAACTGACATTTATAGTGATCTTTAGATGCCTCAGTCTTCCGGAGTATGAATAAGGCACGCTTTTCTCTTTCTCCGAATCTGAATATTCTCTAAAATCCAACAAATTGAGTACTGAGAGACAATTTGATGATATAACTGGCTGAATCGGACTCGAGACCTCCACAATATCAAATAAATAAGATTCCAAATAGAATCGAACGATTTAAACAACGGCATCGATTGGCACCTGCAGGACTTCTCACACTGTATATAGGTATATAGAAACGGTTATAATCAGTGGCCTGAATACCACCACGAAACGTTTCGATCGAGGTTATTCCCTGAACCTCTCAAGGTTGTCCCGTCCAGGAGACGTCCTTCGGGAGATAACTGTTACCTCAGAGAGTGAAACAAGCGCTTGATATTATTCAGTAGCATTGATTTGAAGAGCGATATACAAAGGCGTTAGATCTAGGTGGCTGTATAAGAAGTCTTTGAAGAAGCGATCATTCAATATCAACTGCATGTTTAGATAGGTACAGATATCTCTCTATAGATTCAAATTTGAAGAATAGAAGCCCAGAAACTGTATAAAACACTTTCTAAACGCGGGTGGATGATGATTTATATCAGGCTAAAGAATTACGTATCTAACGATTTAATCTTTTAAGTGCCCCAATTACTAAATAGGAGTTAGCATTCTTACTTGCAATATTGACCAACCAACGTATCTACCACACAAATAGATTTTTATCTATTGATCATTCGTCTTTTTATGGTGTAGAACGACCCGAGCCTAATCGCAAGGTAGATAGATATAAGGTATATACCACAAGGTTACGCCTGGGGTCAATAGGTAGACATAACGGAATCGTTAGACAGTGATCAGATGTGATTGACCACGAATTGTAAAAAATCGATATTGCGTGATTACTCAATACTAATCAGCCTCCATTATACGATCTCTTCAATTATTTGACGAGGATGCTGTTTGAGGTCACGAGATGATTTTTTTATTCTTATTTTATCATTATGATTTGAAGAATAATAATGAGATTATTTATGCATGTGTGAGTTCTAAATGAGGAACTTTCAATATCATTCGCCATTTAGTTGCATAATTTTTTTATTTTTATTTTTATTTTTCTTTATTTAAGAGCAATAGCGATACAATGAAAAAAATTCCAGTGCGAGAGTGAGAGCCACTCCCACCTGACCAAATATAAAGATCTAAAATCTTTGTATATTATAACTACGCTGGGGTCATGGGTCTATATGTATAGACTTGGTATCCGCATATATAATTTAAGCGATCATCTGGAACTTTCAAATACTGCAAAATCATTGTGGAAGCAAAGCAGATTACTCGGACGTATATTGAAACAGATCGATACATCCTTGTTACGCGAAGTTCTTATACTTTCGAACGTTTTTTTTTACTATCGATCGTCTCTATTGATCGATTTTTTTCTTTTTTTTACCTTTTGCTTCTTTTTTTATTTATTGTTTTTTTTTTTTTTTTTTTTCGCAATAAACGAAAGGCTGTTCAGAACCGGATCTTCATAAAGGATTCAAATTTCTTATTCGTACTTGAAAAATTATCGGTTAAGGTCGTAGTATTAAATTTTATGTTTTAGATATTTTTATTTATTTCTTCAAGTAAGTATCTTGAAATAATTCACCAATTAAAATTCCTACCAAAGTAAGTTATACATACATAAAATATACACCGTTGACTTTTAGATGCATGCTTGTAAAATCGAACAAACAAAAAAAAAAAGTAAGTAATAAAATAATTTTTAAAGATCATCACATTTGGCAAATTTTTCTAAGTCTGTCAAATTTTAACGTCAATCAAAATACTGAAGAAGTTATTAATCACACTGGTCGATAACTGTGACAGTGTCGATCTCATTGCTTAAGCCATTTTGATGGAATATCGTTAAAGGAACAATTCGATGTGATGCTTGATATTTGAAATTAATAAGCAGCAGGTAGGTAGGTGGATATTCAGGATTAGTTGGTATTGATGGATTCGTTGCTTGGAAATTTTTAAGAGCTAAAAAATACTGTACGGATAGATCAAAATGGACACAGCCGTTAAGTAATAATCTATCCTAAATGTCAAGGTGTATTATTTTGAGCTAAATAAACTAGTACCATCGATAGGAATCACGATCGTCTAGTTGCTCGCATATCAAAATAAACTTGATCTAAATGCATTTATTATTCAAAATCATATATACCTAAGTCTACCATACAACTTAGGTATATACTCGAAAATCTGCGCGAATATATTTCGTGTGATATCATACCCATGCGAAATTGATAAACGACCGAAAATTACGAACTGCCGAAAACTAAATAAATGAATAAATCTTTTTTTGCACAGGTGAAATAATTTGCGTGGCACGCCTTAGTCCATCGGTTAATATTAGGTTAAGACTCATAACTCGAAGATTTTATGTCCGAAGATAATCACTGTTCATCATTGACTGTGATTATACGTTTTTAACAACGAGGATAATTCTTTCTGCTACTGTTTAACAAATGTGGAGATATATCGAATCTGCAGCACAAAGTCCAATTATCTCTTCCGCCAATGATCATGACCGAGTCGTAAATACTGAATACCTAATCGAGGTGAAGATAATATCCATTGAGTTTCGAAACTTTGAATGATCTTCGGCAAAGAAAAAAAAAAAAAAAATCGAAAGAATGTAACAATCAAACGTTTTGCGAACTGTACAAATTCACATCTTTATCTTAGCTTTAACCTGATTTCTAGATCATCATCTTATGTATCCAATTGAGTAACTATTTTAACGTTACGTCCAAGAATGTCCGATAGTAAACTAGTTCAAAACCCGTTTGTCTTAAGATTCTGCATTGCAAGAGACCAAAGGAGCTGTTAAAGGATGTTTTCTCATCTGTTCAACGACCTTGCTCCTCTGTGGGAGGCATAGATCAATAAGTCTTGCGTCATTTATACATATAATTGCAGTACTAGGAGCTGTTTAGACGTTACACTATATTAGATGATTACGAAGAATTTACTTTAATAACTTCTCAATAAACGCCAGGTAAAAGTGAACGACCAAAGGTACATACATACATACATACATGCATACATACACACCCGCAAATTATTCCTCTATTCCCTCCTCGAAAATGTCACTTTCAACGATCTACAAACACGCCATATGCGAGTTGAACACCGTTATTAGAAAGGAAAATGCAGATTTATTTGATCGCCTATCGAATGACACACCTGACATTTAAATACCGTTTGCAATATTAATTCATTACACGAATTACCCCAATTCACAAATTTCTTTAGTTGAATAAATTTTAGAATTTTGAAAAAATAAGTCAGTAATGTCTATCTGAAGCTTATGAACAGCCACATATGTCTCTGAAAAGATAAGATAAGTTACTTTTTAGAAATCGTACAAATTTTCTCATGCAGAATTAGCTCCTTGGCCAGCGGGTATGTTAGCGAAAGTGTAAATACTTGCGGTCAAAGCTCGATCAGTATCCGGAAACTTTTGAACGCTTGAGGCAAGTGGCCACCACCCTCGATCTTTTCTTAACTAGATACTGCGTCCATGTCAGAGAACAAGTCAACTCGATCTATTCTGTCTTCTTCAGAAGCAAAAGGTTAGAGGAAGCTAGAATAATTGCGTTTCACAATAGAGGAAACAAAGGATTGAAGGATCTGCTGAGCTATTGATTCTTCAATGTCTTGTTCTCATTATGTCCGAGTCTACTTAACGATATTACAAAGTGGTTGAGCAATATTCAGACCTGAAATAATGGTGATAATTATGTACGTAGAGTTTGGATGATATATTTAGAAGACAATTGTATTAAATGAAGAAAAAGTCAAGTGGCAAGTCGACATTTTCGAATCTCAATATAGTTACACAAGCTTTGATTTCGATAAGCTCAATTTGGAATTAGATTTATTGTTGGTTGATTGAATTTTTGCAAGGCAATGAACGATGTGGGCCATTCCATTGTTATCGTAATGTGTATAGCGGAGTTATTAGACTGTATAATATTTCTGTATTATACCGATAATATCTCCGCTAAAGATAAAATGATATTGCAACAGAAATTGTGCGACAGAAATCGTATAACGTTCCTTGGAGCTTGTTTGCTCGCCTTGTCAACCGCCGATTAAACTTCGAACTACCAAACGACATTTCGGACATTATTTTATGGGAGCAAAGCTGTAATTGATCGGTAATAAAATAACGAATAACGAAAGGCTCCAGTCTATGGGATAACCAATAACCTATATTCAATATATCTGATATATTGATTAAATCTATAACGTTTAATTATTGTCTATTATCAGGGATTAATTCATGCAAATGGATGTATCGGTATTTCACAGCCCTTGGGGTAACCTGCAATGTACGTAATATGCTAACCTAGTTACAATCCAATTCACGATAGGAAAATGTGCGTCGATTTGCATTGAAATATCGTTGACAAGTTATAGTACCTACCTATAACGTCGCGATGTATGGGGGTGAGATAATCGAAAGTAGAACACGACGTTAATAAACGAGCTGAAAACTTTGAAAGACAATTATTGATGCTTGCTTAACTATATATTCGTTGAAATTAATTCGCGATATTGCGAGGATATGAAAAAAAACAAAAACGTTGAAACATAGAAGAGATGACATGTTTCTGGGGTGAAAAATTACCGATAAGGGAAGTTTAACGATTTTTATGATTCATTACGCGTATGTATACGAGATCATGAAACTCCGATATTTTTCAAATACGCAAAGGTCAAATCAGAGATATCGACATGATTGATGAAATCTACTTACATGTGATGGATAGGCAATGTAATTATAGGTTTAGGTCAGTTGAGTTTAAACTAATTGTTATTATAGACGTTGGTATATTGTGTAGATGCGTCTTTGGTGAACGATTAAAAATACACTTTACTTAAAATTTTCCTCAATATTTAAAACGGAAATTCCACAATCGTGACGAATTTTAATAACGAGTCACCAAAGTCTCGGAATTAGCTTAAACGGTCGGTTTTATCCTGACCATTTAACCACATAGAGGTTGAACAGTTACCGGTATGCTACTGACTTCATCATTGAGAAAACGAAATGCTATAATAACCCCGTTTCCTCAAGCCGATTATCAACTGAACTAACAATAATCCTGGGAAGAAAAAATTACTACTCGACTGCTGAGTCAATTTGGTTAGAATATTATCGGTCATTGAACAATTTCTTACATTGCAAGTGTAAATTCTTTGCTGAAAAATTAAAGACCGACTTAAACCGATCGTAGAAAATCTTTCGTAATAATTTAAATAGAATGAATGTGTGAAGATAATTACTTATAGAACCCTGTACGTGGGTTGAGTAGTAAAACAATTCAAGCATCTCGAGTCAATGGACCAAGATGTTGAAAAATAAATGGATATATATAAGTAGTTATAACATATTCTAGGAGTGAGCTAGACGGTCTGCAGGTTGACATAGACACCTTTATTTTCCCGGTGTACTTACTCAAGCATGAAAAGCCTTAACCTTTCTCTTCCGCACGTGAAAGGGTGAAGCGAAAAATCATCCGGTTGACAGTGGTGGCCTATGGACTGTGTCCGATCCGGCTAATGCATGAGATGCAGTAACCGTGACGTGACGTTCGACCAGTGTAATAGTGTGGAGTATAATTACTTCTACCGTTACATGCCCATTCATATTTCCTTTTTTTCTATTCATTCTTAATGTATTCGAGAACTTCCTGTCTCAATTTTGAGTGGCGGAGTAAAATTTCAACTTAAAAAGTCGAATAATTTGACTTTCTGGATTATTTTAATATTGGTCTATTTTTCATTCTGCCAATAAATTATTTGAACGTCTTCATATCAGCATCGAAGCTTCTGGTTTTGAGAAATTTGTGAGGGTTATTGACCGTCAAATGTGTGATATCTTCTTCAATCTATTGATCAAATAAATAAACTGGATTTAGCCGATTCCAACAAGAAGTGTGACCTTCATTGATGAAATTTTTTATATCCTGTTAATTAATAGCCATCTGTAAACTCGGGACAAGGCTTGGCCTTAACTTTTGGATCCCGCATTCTGGAGATACTGAATCTGATGTATTTGGCAATTTTTTATACTTAAGTGATCAGCGAGAGTGATCGTTTACACGCGGGTGGAACGAAACTGAAAACCCGGAGCTATCGACCACAACATATAAATATGTATATATATACATATACATAATTTGAAGAAAAAAAAGGAAATACAAAAAATGAGTGAATAATAACAATAAAAAATCTAATTACGGGTAAAGGTTGATTATTCAACGATTTATCACACCAGCTAGCTAAGCCCCATTAATTTACAACGCTTTGAAATTTAATTAGTTTAACGCATAATCACAGCAACCGGAACCATTAAATTATATTAGAAATGCGATGAACTCATCTAATCTGCTTTTTTTTTTACGATTCTTCTTCTTTTTTGATTTTTTATTATCCACGCTATTCGAGACTTAGAACAAATCCGAAAATACCAACAAGTTCTAGAATCAGATTTGAAACATCCAAATTCCAATGTCCTCCTAATCGTCACGCATAGTTATATACATCGACCACAAACCTATCTTTTTATATAAAATCCGATGTACCTGCCAAAAAAGGCGACCAAATTAATACACAGCGTAACAGTTTTAACCAGACAATTAATTTCGCTTCATAACTGGCCTAGTAATTATATTAGTTTGCTTTGTAATACGTATAAGGTATTGCTGACACATATAGGTATAAGTATATACCAAGACTGCAAGTATGTATGTACATACCTACTTATCACGGTCTGCCTTGTACCAAATTTATTTGCGAACTAAAAAATTTAGTCGTCAGATCTAATCAGTAGCTAAATTAACTTAATTGATATAAACTGTACATAGAATCGGTTAGCAATCGTTATATCGACTTGTTAAATATGTATCGAAAGGTTCGAGATACAGTTGTGTTAAATTAATAACAAGAATGAAAAAAATAAAAAAAATTAAAAATTAAAAAAAAAAAACTAATAAGAAGCTGCGAATAATTGAACCGAAAAATGACGCTGCCCAATGCGAATTTGTATATGCAAATGTGAGACAAGGCTTCGACCTTAAACTAATTATACTTTATACTGTTTCGTTGATTGTTTTGAGACATATATTTCAACTGACTTGAATCACCCGTCAACATGACAACACTCCCTAGGTGTCTTATAGTAGAAAATATGTGATTTATTTTTTGACATATAATTTAAGCAATCGAAGAAATAACTTAATCGTATATAACTTGTTTGGTCAGTAGTTAAGCATATGTTGTCGCCGTTATAGCCATGAATTACTTTTTCCTCGATTGAATAATTAAGAAATTAATTACTGTAGAGATGAGGGCAGTATAATCCGAAAAAATTTTTGTTACTATATTTTTTTTTTTATTTTTTTTTTGTTCTTCCGACTATTCATCACGAATTTTTAACTCAACATTATGGCGTTAATTAAAATCTACATTCATATATGTATCGTTAACGGAAACCGGATGCTATTAAACTCCGACAGGCGGAAACGTGAGACAATTGTAGGCGTACAAGCATTTGCATCTTTGTAATCCCGTTTATCTTCGATATGAAATTCCATATTTTCACAGTACGTTGATTGGAGTGAAGTGGAGTGAAGTCTTATTCATCTCAAGAGAAAGCGTATCTTATTTCGAACTTGCCAATATAATACCATGCCAAAAGCTATCTCTAACCATTGTCCAACTACACCTGAATAATATTATTCGTACTAGGTGGACCTGTATTTATATATCATATGTTATAAACTGTTATCTATAGCTTCACGTTCGTTGAGTTCTTGCAGATATACGTGTAGGTATATTTTACACACGAGTATAATATACCAGTCTTGTGCGTAACAGGTTACGTGTATGAGAAAAGGCACGTTAATTTCTTGCTTTCATTGCCGCAAGTAGATACATAACTTCTTCGGTATGCCTGTAGGTATGCATACACGTTCGATTATCCATGTATTGATATACCTGCCCATCCACATATAATACGAAGGAACAGATAGCAGCCGATTGCCCAACGGACGTGGTTGTACTTCGAAGAATCTATCACGTACAATTTCGCAGAATGGTCAAAGACGAAACGTGAAATTGGTTCAAATTCATCGGTTTTTTTTTTTTATTTCCGATAATAAATTAACATATATTTCACGGTATTATGCATCGTCTCATTTATACCCCAAGTTCCAACTTCTTCGAATTCAAGTTCGTTCAGGATCGACCTCGGATTCGATTCTGTGGTTCGAACAAATTTTTTGCAGACAACCAATTATTGCAGTGATTACAAAAGATAAAAAATATTAACAAGTTCTTTCGCGACTACAGCCCCGATGTCACTGAATTTATTTTTACTCAATTTATTTATTTATTTTTTCAACTTGTCTAAAGGCTGCAAAAAACCTTGAAGAAAAAGGTGAACAGGTATAAAGGATCAATTGAATAAACGAACGATCCTTGAATTAATCCACGGTTGTATTACCACCGATTTTTGCAAATAGTTTTCTATCGAATAATCAAAAAATCGGATAATCAGATCGCTAAATTTGATACGTCGATCAAATATCGTTACAGTCGATTCTCAGATTCATTTACGTCCACATATACAAAGCTAGCTACTTCCAATCTCAGAACCAGATAAGATCGAGTATGTCGGATGTGTTGATTGAATGGATTTAACGACCACTTTCTTTCTTGTCTATTCTATATATAATGTTTCTTTTAAACCAGATCGTTTCTTGTTGCTTAATTTGCATTTCTTTTTTAGCATAACGATTATACTACAAACATATACTATCGGTTATTAATTCTCCAATGAATATACACACGTTACGTATATATGCGAAACAAGCTACACAGTAGTTCTGCAGGAATTTCAGCAACGAATAATTCCGATGGCAATCGTTGAAGCTATACTTTTTTTTTATTCAACAGCTGCAGGATACAAAAACGAAAATAATTTTTACGGTTCTAATCCAAGTTACTTTTTCCTATTGCAATTGCGCCGCGTATCGCGGGCTTCTAAAATCCTAGTCTCTTGTTTTATGCTAATCGCTCAAAGTGTCCGATACATATTAATAGTTTAGGAGATTAGAACCACCTTGGGCGATCAGCTATGCGAGTATCGACGCCCATTTTTGTCGCAGATTGAAAGTGAAAAAGGATTTGTATATAGCCGTGTATTATATCACTAGAAGATCAGAGGCTGCAGAAAACCTCGCTAACGTACAAAGAGAGAGAGAGAGAGAGAGAGTTTCGCAAGTGTAAATTTTCGGTTTAGATACACGTATATTAATTCTACTTCGATTAATCTCCGGCTTCGATTATATATCAGTAAAGTGTTATAATTTCTTTTTCTTTTTCTTTTTCGTTTCGTTCAGTTTATTTTACTCTTCTAAGTCCTAAGTAATAAACAAATTTATACTATCGTATGTAGGTACCCACACGGTTTATATAAATTTCGATGACAATAATCGCTCCTATATCGGTAGGCATAAGCCTATGGCCTGATATTTAACGACGAACGTTGACTCGGGTTTCTTCGACCGACCCAAAAAACCCTAAGGGCATTATGGCCCAGACACTGGTCAACACCATCATCTCGCAACAGAATCCGTATCTTTCTTATGGCGTAACTTGCACAAGAACTCTGCAGTTACCGCCACAAAGGCGCCTCGTATACATGAAACTAACCCACGCATTAAAGTCGAAAAAAAAAAACGTAAAAGAAGTATATTACATAGCTGACATGCATCATTTTGAAATTATTATATTACCTCAAAATTGTTTGGGAATTGTAGATTTTGGGAAAAAAATCCTTCAGGATTTTAGAAACCGATTTATCTTCAGAGAAGAGACGAATAGGATACTGACAATGAATTATATCTATATATTACTTATTTATTCTTCTTCATATTCGCAAATAGTTTTTGAACTCATATACTTATAAAAAATATTTCACAACTATTTTCAGTTCGCTAATTTAAGTCCGACTTGTAACCGAAAGTACCTGTTATCGCTGTGTAATGGAAGCCTGCGTATTTAAATTAGGTACTTAAAATTTCTTATGGTACCGGTCCTCTCTCGCTTTGTCTGCTACCTGAACACGCTGATCGATTTTTCGTGTATTCTCCCTTCTTGTAGATATACACACTTCCTTTCTTTGACAGCCAATCTGTTTTCTAAATAATCATAAGAGGTTATTTATTCCTAATTCTTATTCTTTTGGTTTATATTTTTGTTTAATTCTTTTATTCGAAAGAAGCTGGATCTGATAATCGCGAAAGAATAATCGATAGATCAAAAAAATGATCGAGCAGTTTCGACTTTCTCATTTTAAAATGGTTAATGATTTGCCGAAAGGATAAAACCTGCGGTTGAAACCTGCATACATCGGTAAATTTCCCAGTAGCGGATTATTAGGGTGTGTCTGTACGGGTATGTGGATGTCGTGTAGATTATATATATATATTTTTTTAAGTGGTAAAACTCCAGGTGTAGATTATACGATCTCGATCTCCCGAGGCCGAAAACTGTCAGCAAAAGGCGATCGCCGATGTTATTAACAAGAAAAGGAACTTGATTTGTGGTTTTTTTAATATTTTTTTTTCTTCTTTATTCATTTGAAATACACGTCTTAGATACCGTTTACCTGTTATCGAACAGTATGCGCGATGATGTAAGTGTCACCGAGCTAGATTTTATTACGAAATTTCTATCGAGATATAAAAATTTTGATATTATACAAATTAAAATATGGTCAGAAATTTGAATGACGAATTTCATTCAAATTTAACGAAGTCGAATCATATTGTTCAAAATCCGCTAATTACCATCAACATTTTGTTTTTCACTTCCTGGTCATTGTGTCGTTTTAAATAAACTAAACGGCTCTACAGAATGTAAAGCTTCGTAATTTATATCGCAGAAGACACCTTTGTGCATAAGTATGGTAAATACTTTCAATTCACACCGGTTAATATCAACGAGATACTTTTAGAGTGAGGTCATGCGAATTGTCACTTTGTTGTACACAAATGGTTGTTGTTTTGGCTTTGGATTGAAATATTCACAAGTCATCCGATCTATAGATCGCGTAAATTTGCTATGAAAACGTGACAGGCTGAAGAATTAGGAAGAAGAGGATAAAATTAACACAAAAATAAGTAAATACCACAAATATCTCCTTACAATATCGATCTATGTATGCATGTACCTTATAGTCACGAATATTAATAGTTTGGGTTCATCCCAAATTCTAAACGCGTAGATATGCTAAATGCATGTGTAATGAACTGATTAAACCGAAAACCTGATCGATTTTATTTTAAGATCTGTTAAATCAGAATCTGAAAAATATATTCGAACGAACAAGAAGATAGCAAAGAAAAAAAAAAAATAGGTACAAATTTCTAAGAGATAAATTTCGTGTGGAATTTTGTCAAAGTATGTAAATAATTTCTCAAGGTCCGAGTATAAGGATTGACGTTTTGGATCACGTAATAGCGCATATATATATATGCCTATCTGTCTAAATTTATTTCTTTAGTTAGTTTAGTTTCTTGAATTCATCTCTGTCCCAAGATGAGACTAAGAGATAAAGACGGTTAAGTTTTTGGTCGTTTAAACCAAAAGACCAAAAATTTTTAGTTCAACCTTTACACTTGCAATAATACATAACATAACGTTATGTAATTTTATTACAAGTATAAACCATGCGCGATGCAGAAAATAAAATTTTTAGTATAAGTATATAAATATGATATATATGTATATATATATATATATATTTTTCTCTCAAACCACGAGACCAAAATTTAGGTGTAAATAGTCACTTCAAATAAAATTATGTACAAAAGTATGCGGTAAGATGTATTTTTTCATTTCTTCTTCTTCTTCTTTTTTTTTCGCCTCGTTCCTTTCATTTTTTACTCGGTGGTAGGTCAGTACCGTCGTTATAGGTATACTTATATTGTTTACGAAATAATCCACTAGTTAATCTTGCCCCAGTTTTGACCCAGGTTAGATCTATTTTTTAAGCTGACTCATCGGTCGATTGTTGGCAATTAGTTAGCAAATGAGTTTCGCCAAGAGAGTTGATACCAACTGACTGACTTACTCAGACCAGCATCAGTCCTCGAGCTAAGGACGCTAATTGTAAAACTCGTAGGTCATTTTAGTTCCGGGTTTAAACTGACCAGAATTTGCGATGACGTCCACTACGCCAATTGTAGGAGGTTTCAAAACTAGTACACATATGTATATGTATGTACTATCTAGAAAAAATTATCCTCCTTATTAATGCTCCTATAATTTTTTTCTTACTAGTTAAAATGGTATTTATTTTCTTCAAAATAACCATAAAAATAAAAAAAACAATTTCAAAATATCGGAGCGAACGCTCAATTAGTTCGATCCAAGGATTGTCTTCAGACGTATGAGATCTGGAATTTCAAGGTGTCTTAATAATAATTTTATATACGGGTACTATAGTACTTACGCTCGTTGCTTCGCGTGCTTCAATTCCATTAGTACAGATTATTAAATCGGTAAAGGTTGTAGGAGTTATTATATTTTATATATTTAGATTCTTTCTTTTTTTTCTTTTTACTTAAAACAAGGATTTTATACGATTTTACGACGTTTTCAAATTCTTACTGCATTAACGCTCATATATTTGTCTTTAATATTAGAGTTATATTCGATAACCCGTATAGCTTCGTCGCGGATTAAATAATTCGGACTAATTAATCCCGACATATTTATATACCTATATATATTTAAAAAATTTGTATTTTATTCTTTTTTTTTTTTTTTGTATAACTACATTGGAAAGTGAGAACCTGTTGCCAAACTTGTCGCCCCAGACATACCTGCAGTGGGTACATACATATCTACACCAGAATTTATTACCTCGAGTATATAAATGACAACGGGTAAAGCTTTATCTCTTTTTAAGATATAAAATTGGATTCTGTGATCAAAAAAAAAAAAAAATAAAAAATTAACTCGATTCTCTTAGTTTCTCACAATCGGATAGTATAGAACTCTAATTGCAGCTTGGTACTACGAGTAAAAACCTCGAGGCGTTGATTCTTGGTACAAAACCCGTAACAGGGCCTGGAGCAAGTCTTTCCCTTTCGCCTACGTGCATATGTACATTTGCAATTTCATTTAAATTTTTCCAATTTTTATATCTGGTTCGCACGTATATACTACTCATATACACTGCATTGACGAAGTGATTGTATTATTATTCACATTTAATTGTACTTTGCCTGCGAACTTAGCCTCGAGATATTGCGAAGCTAATTTGTCAGCGCCAATTCATTTCTAACCTCCGTTTTGTCCAAGTGTCGTAATATATCTGTGACTGATCAAGGCGGACATAATACTTTCGCGATTTTACCCTATATTTGCAATCGTGAATTAAAAAAATAGACAAAGATAAAAAAATATCACGTCATATTTAAGAATATGCAGAATTGCATAGGCTGCACTCCTCGCAGGGAGTGATCATCGTCAAAATCACGATCATCGTCGTAGGTTATCAAGTTAACAGGGATATAGTTTATTACGTAATGTAATATGTAATAATGGTTCCTGTTCAATCACAATGCAGTTTCATGTATCTATTTTACAGATCAAATTACGTTATTCTCGTCTCATTGTTTCCTAGTACATATCTATTTCGGCCTTGAGCTTTGCCGCTGTGAATCTAAGAAGATCCGCAACCCAGAGTACTGAACCAAACTCCGAGATGAGATGAAACGAAACGAACCGAAATGTCAGGTTATAAATCCGAAGGTTGGGGGTTCGAATAATTTGAAATACGAAACACTTCCTGAACTGGAATAACTACCGCAATTTTATACCGATTTATTACTATATATCGAATCCTAGAATGAGATCGGGTATTAACATTACTATAGAATTACCAACAAGATGACAGTGAGATGCCTGTAATTACAGATGGCATCATATCCATCAGACGAATCTAAAGAACTTTGATTCTTCGCCAAATAACGTATCGGATTTTTCAATATATGATCCCAAGTTCCATATGAAGCATATATGAGTCGACTTTTATTCAGGAAGTCATAACGCCAGCAATCTGGACTATCTGCACGTATATGCGATGATTTTCACCTGGCAATGTCCACTTTGTGACTTGATAACGAAATCGAAAAAAAAAAGAAAAAAAATTCCAGTGAGAGGTAAAGTGGTTGGAATTAAACCTGCGCCATGATCTTATACAACGAGCTTTTCCTCATCTCTACAATACCTTGTAGTTGATTTTAGAAGGTGCGTCAACGCCTACGTCCTGAATGTAGTAAAAGAAACGGAATTACTCCGAGTGACCAGGTCAGATCTGTAGAAGGGCGTGGACCACGTAACTATCTGGCGAAAGTAAGGCCTGGGTTCTTCCTGCATTGTCGTAAGTCCAGTTTAAAGACTCGAGGCTCTATAGAGAGACTCGCGGTCAAAGCCGCCAGCGTTATGTGTTATGTTATACTTTATAGTTTGTATAATAATATCAGATAGACAAGATATATACCTAAGTATACGACAGTTGACTTATTTCATACTGACTACAGTAACGCATTTTTTTTATTTAATTAAACTGCGATTTGTACTTAAATCTGTGAGAAAATTTTTCCAGAATCGTCTATATACACGACTTTAATAAAATAACGTAACATAATGTAACGAAATTTAAATTACATAATTCAAAATTGGTATACGAACAGCTTCCTGTAATCTACTTCGGTTGTTGCCGTCTCTTTAGGTACCTGTGCTGATCTGTTTACATATTCATGATCATAGAATTGCTTAACGAATTTTTACATCGAACTAAATTAACTTACAGGCAAATATATGAGAGAGAAAAAAGAGAGAAGGAGAAAGATATTTCAAACTTGGTAGAAATTTGTTGGATTAAATGACCATACCGAAACTGGCCGATTGCCTGAGATAAGACATGAGAACCAATTCGCATGAATTTATGAATGTGAACCAATGTGGCGGATAACTAGCGGCTATGTTATTTCTAGAAACAATTATAGATAAACGAGGTTATATCTTGGTTAAAAAAAAAAAATAATCGATTCAACTGATTAATAATTAAATTGTCTAGAAGTTTGCCCGAGGAAGATGGAATCGACGTATATACATATTGCCAGTGAATATATATGTATATAGTGATGTATGTGTAAAGGTAGACCGAAATCAAGTTTGTATGAAATAAATGAAGAAAATAATAAAACAAAACAAAAAATTTATTGACGATGAATTGGGTGATCGGTATAAAGTTTGCGTAATCTTTAACTTTAACGTACCTCTGAGCAACAGCGGATGGCAATTATTATTATTCTTTATCGGTGTTGTGACTTGATTTATCTTTTATATATATATATGCGGTTTAATAACGAGAAACACCTGTGCCAAATATCGATTTAATAATACGTCAATGCACAACGATATTTACATATTTATATAAGTTTTTAGTTTTCGGAGCTAGTGTCTAAGGATCAACGCTAGGGATTCTTGCGGGCTTTAAAACGACCTACGAATTGACTGTGATTTCAAAATTGCTTCTCGAAGAATTGGTCTGACCTTTGATCTGTGAGATTTGTAAACGGTAATTAACAAAATGAAAACCCGAATAAACGATCATTAATCATAAAGAAAAAGACAGTCGATATCTCAATGATCGTCAATGGTCGAAATAATTCGCATATACTTACATACGATTGTAAATTAATAAAAATCGATGCATTATTTTATTGTGAAAACTCTTTCGTCATAACTTGTGATTCAATACTCTCATTACTATATTTTTTTTCTTGTCTTATTCGTTTCTTGATCAACGCGGTACCCACAGCTTCCAGATCCATAAATTAAACAGCTCGTTTCGTATTCGGAGTTTGAAAAAACTTTGCCGAGGAGAAAGCGATCGCCATAATCAACGTTTTGGTATAATTTAACAAATTCGCGATATATGTAGACTCGGATATAACCTACCTGTCTCGGTGGGCATACCTAAATCATGCATCTATAATTCAGATTAGAACAAACCATCTAGACTAGTCTTTTGTAGCTAGAGGATAGGCTTAAATCCATGAATTCATCGGATTAGTTTTAAATTAAAGCAGAAACACCGTTACGTAAGATGCAAACGATAGGTATGTAGCACATTCACGAAGGCTTGGCATCAAGTTCGTAAATAATGACATTAAAATAATATTATCTTTAAAAGATTAATTTATCGTTTAATAAAAGAAAACAATTTGAAGCTCATGGAGTCTAATGATGCTGGTTTACTCTAGTTGGTAATGGAACTGCAATTACACTACATACATTTCGTAATAACTAAGATTGCATCAAGTTGAGGAAAAGTATACCTAAGTAGATCGTGGCGTTAATTGCTAAGATCGTTGGCGTAAAGCGAACAGATTTTACAACATTTTTACCCACATATAAATACCTTTGCTACTATTAATTACTGTCTTAATGTAATTAGGAAAAAAGCATTTGAAAAAATGTCCAAAACCTAGACCTAGAACAACGTTACTATGACAATACTTTTTTTTATTTTGAAAGGGAAAGTGTGATTATTGAAACTCAATTTATTCATCGATCTGAATAATTCTTATAGATATTTAGCAGTTTGCAAATATTATTTTCATAATTAAAATCTATATTGTGTAGCAATATTTGCCCGAGGTGATAATCTATTGATTTATATTTCACGGTTTGAGCAATTTATAATTGAATTCTCGGATAACTATTTTCTGGCGCCGGTTATGAGAATATGAGATGTTCGAGTATAAGCTATATAATGTTATAAGTAGATATACGGCGATTAGATTATCAATTTTAAATCGGTTTGATCTTTAATTTGAAAAATTGGGTCAGTAGAAGCTAGTTATTGTATGTTTACCACTACGAAATTGGGACTGATATTTTTAACGACATATCGAGAGGTGGGTGAAACGATTTTTAAACATAACATATTTCGCACCATTTTAAATAGTTGAAACTATTTGAAGGATAGCATAAGCAGGTACATACACTTACCAGATCAAATTGATATCTGACGTTCTAGCCTAAGGTGTAAAATCACTTATTATGGCATTCGGGATATATAAAGGCGATAAAATAATTAGTAAAACACTTAAGGAGCTCGTTATATCCAAAGTCAATGTCAGCTTATTAATTAAGTTCTTTTCGATAAATATCCAACGTTTTATTTATAAAATAGAAATAGTTTAGCCTTCGGGTTCCAAATAGCGAAATCAAAATTGAATACATAAGGAAAGACCATAAAAATAAATATCGATTAAAACGAACAATAAAATGTAAGAATTTCTGAAGGACATCAACGTCGTTTTAAGATTAAAATGAAAAGTTAAACCAATAAAATATCATCTCCGGATACGCCTTAAATATAAATCGTTGGTATAATATGTCTAGATAATTTATTGATACATAGTTGAATTCGGAGCTTGACCAAGCCCACATATATAAAATATTAATTGTGCAGTTTTTAAATTCTTGGAATAGTTTAAGGCGCAATGCTCGGTTCTTAACGCTCAACGATTAGCACAAATTTAATAAGTATTCTCGCCGGTGACGCAATTGTCCGGTAAAGTCAACGCAGCATCCTTCTCAACTCTTCTATTCGTAGTTATTTTAATGTGTATAACAGTCATTATGCATATGTGTTACATACGTATCTCTTATTCACGTATATACACACAAACAAACTCACACGAGAACATGTTTAAACATTTATGAGCGAATAGACGACCTTGCAATGATTCACCATAGAAAGCCATATGCTTCGACGATGGTCAGAAATTCGATTTCAATTTCACGTTCACTTTTATCAATTTATTTTATTCTTTTATCAATATTTCAATTTTATTTTCTCCCATTTTTCGACCGCTACTTTCCCATCTTTACGATATTTACCACTAAGCTTTAACCCTTGACTTATGATATTTTCCAATCACGACTTGCAGGTTACCATCAGACGTTTCATATCTCCTTGCGAAAACTCGCTGCAGTGGATTAGAGAGGAAAAATGAAGAAAGATTCTCGTTTTATGAGATGAGTTTTCAAGGTTTTTGAGGCAAGGTTTTCTCGCCAATCGTGTGAAATAATATTATAAGAAAAGTTGATAATCTGGTATATTAATATACTTCGATCATCAATAAATTTTTGGTAATTTTCGCCACTGATCTTACCCAACTTAGCTCACCGTAGACACAAACAATTTTTTTTGTAACCACCTACTCGATCGTTATTGTAAAATTTTTTGCAAATACTGTCAAAAATTTATCACGATTTTTTAGCACAAGTATAAATCGCCGATCTCCTCCCTCTCCTCGTACTTAATTTGATATAAATTATGCGATTTTTAAATTCACTGCTCTGCAAAGGTGTGATTATAAAACACATTGTATACAAATTTCAATAGATTCTAGAGCAGAAGATTAATGGGTGCAGCATAATTATCGACACAATTATTTTAGCAAGTAGTTTATCTAATTACCTACGTAGAAAAAGTTACGGCAGTAAAGTGTCATCCACCTATATAATTGAGACGAGTTAATACTATCCGTGTTGAGGCATACCTACATAAACCAATACATGAAACGTACAGAGAAGAGACCTTGTCGATCGCTATTAGTGATTAGCATATCGGTGATCATCCATAGATATAAACAGTTGCAATATACATAACGTAGCGGACTACGGTTAAACAGCCGGGTAAACTTGAGTAAAAGGATTCCTTTGCTTATTGGCCGCAGTTTTAACCTGGACATCGTATAGAGAGAATCAATCGCACGCGAGTCTTGAATCTCCGGTTATTTTTTATTCATCGCTTATATGCGGTCGTCAAAATCACATGATAAGTAGTACGTAAATTGTTTAATATTATATCGGCGAGTATTGTCATTGCGGATATTTTGTCGTGAAAGTAAAAAAAAAAAAATTTACTTCTTTTCGGTATATCAAAACAAAAAATTAGAATAAAAATATATTCTATTTTTTTTTTTTTTTTGAAACGGTGTTACCGGTCGCCTTCGAATGACGTGAGGAGAGTAACCGATCTGGGGCAAATTTACCCCACCTTTATACCCCGTATATGAGTATGATTCCTGTCTCTCCCTGACCACGCGTCGCGATCTCCGAACATTTCACCTGGGTTCGGGCTGGGCCGTCAGGGTTTACAACCGAGGTACCAGGGCGCGTTGGGTTCAGTCGGAATCGTGCACCGAAGAACAGTGGAACGATTCCTTCCGATATTATAAGAAATTATAAACTAGAATTAAAGTTTTGCTGGATTAAGTTGCCCGGTAATAATACCTGCAAAAAATCTGCGAGCGTGTTTAATATAAAAATTCAATTTCGTTCGAATCGCTCGATGATCGATCTTAGCTCGTTTTAAATTCTCATCTCTTTTATTTCTGGTTTTTTCCAAACAAAAAAAAAAATACAAAAAAAAAAAAAGAAACAAGGCTTACTGACTCACAAGAGAATTTCGTTTTTATTTTATAGGCACGTGACTACACGGTAGCAAAATTGTTACCTGAATTTTGTCGAACGGTTACTATACACGTATATCGAAGCTTGAATAAACCAGAGGTAAAGTTTTTTTTTTGTTTTTGTCATAATTTTATACCTTAAGTATAAAAATTTTTTCTAAGTATATTTAAATAAATACTTGGTTCAAGTTGTGATACAAACCATAACTACTGGAAGTGCAGGTGAGATCAAGATGAGGCTTTCAACGCTACTACCCCTTTTGGGGTTGTTCGCGTTTGGATACGCTAAGAGTAAGTAGAATTTTTTTATTTTTATTTTGTTTGGATTAAAAATGGAATGAAATTTTTTTTTCTTTTTTTTTTGGGACGATCGATAGGAGATCCATAAATATTTCCATCATCCTAAAATGGCGAATTTCATCTTTTCAATTTTCATTTCGATCAAACTTTAATAGACAATCGATTTAAGTCCACGTGTTATAAATATACAAGTAGCAAATGATTGATATGTAATTTAAATTTCACACCACTTTGTACCGCTCTGCGTCACCTCAGCTCACTCGACTAGGTCAACTAAATAGTAATCCAATGATCTTAAGATAGTTACCTACTCATGCTAAGGTTACCATTGCGACATCGCAACTAGAGCAGATGTGATACACAAGGACAGTGCCATGTATGTATATAGGTACCCATATTATATCTTTAAATTTCTTTATTTTCATTATGGCAATCGGATTTGTTTTGCATTGCTGACAACCATTGACGTCCAATTTTTAAACGATCATTTCGCATGTCTTAGGTGATACTTCCAATACGTTATACAGATATACTCACAGTTATACTGTAGCAGTAAAAAAAAATTTCAAATCTCATCAAATCTTTAAACTTTTTTAATAAAACAAATACAAATTATAACTACGTATGTTACATGCACACATACTTCTTTTAAGATGTAAAAGTTCTGAGTCATTTATCTTCGCTTATACTTCGCGTTTAATCAGTAGTTGTTGGTTCTGGATCTAAGAAAGTTGGGCTAGCCATACCTAAGAGATAGACTCGAGTTTTTATCGTATCAATATACTACTGACCACTGACAAGTATGAATGAAATCACTATGTGGAAGTAAACAGCCCACACACATGCTTCCTGGGTGTCATTAATTTACTCTATTTTTTTCTATCTTTTTTCTTTTCTTTATAGAGCAGGTGAATTTAGCTTTCTACGAATTTATAAGTATATATAAATTTGATCACTCTCTCTCAGAGTTTTATTCCCTGTTCAGATAAATTTTGCCCAATAAATTGACTAGATCGCATTAGTATGTATGTAAGTACGTATACACTTTCACTGAATTCTGTGCAAAAAATATTATTAGAAAATGAAATGCTGAAAGTTTTACTTTTATTATATGTGCATTTATATATATATATATATATATTTTTTATTTTTTTTTTTGTTTTTAATGATTTGCATAAACGAGTAGCCCGTTTAGATTATTAATTTTAACCGATAAGTATACACAGTACTTAGATTTAATTACTCTATACTAATTATTTAATTTTTAATCGATCCTTCGTTATCTTGCTGATTTTTAAACCGTTGTTATTACGTATTTATAATCTCATAAAATTCAATTTCGCAGTTCTAGTTGATGCTTCAGGGCAAATTCTAACAATTAGTTTTGCTCGTGTTCAGCAAGTTACTTACCTACTTGTTACCACTGGGACTATACATATATTGTACTGTGTTATATTCTTATATAGTGAAAGTCTTCCGGAGGAATTAAAGCAGTAATTGTTTTGACAAAGGTTGATTTTCGAAAAACAATATCATTAGGATAAATTTCACCGTGTAGAATGTGTTGCGATAAGTGTAACATTCATACTGCAATTAGTACTTGCTTTGCCATTATCCCAATTAGTTATGTTCGAAATTACTTTCACTCATTGTTACAATAAAATTCTAGTACCTACGTTGTAAGAAAATTGAGTGAAAACTCACATCGAGGGCTGATTAGGAATATTTTGAAATCATTTTTTCCCGACGAATCCAAATGTGGGAGAGAAGGTCGTTTACTGAGACTGAATATTGTCGATAATTGAAAGATTTTCGATTACTCATCCTCAATGAATATCGTATAACAAAGTAGCTTCTATATAAACGCGATTTGCGTAATTCTCGCAGCTTTTCTCATTCCTTTTATTATTTTTACCTTAAACAACAAATCTACGTGACTGTGTAAACGCCTATTATAGAAGCTCTTGAATGTTATATCAGCGATGATCTCAACGATTATTTCAGCTTATTTTCTAACCTACGCTTTACGTACGAATCTGGTAAATGACGTGATTATTTTTTTGTATTTCTCTGATCGATGCGAATTTTACACGTACACCAACCGACAATATTAATTGTTCTCTATGAAATGAAGATTTTTTTTCTTTTGTTTTTTCATCATCGTATCAAAATTCGCAGGTCAAATTATTTACGCCCTGAATAAATTTTCTGTCTTATTGTATATATTAATGCTTTTGGCATTTATATTAATCGTTTTACAAAATTTAAACACACCGCGTCTAAATATCTTCTTATTTTCATTCTTCTTTCAGATTATTATAAGCCAATTATAAACATACGTTGCGTAAGCATCGCGTATTCACATATTCGTCAGATAAAAACTATACGTATATGGTATACTTATACGGAGGTATATAACTATTTAATAGCTTCATTATAAAAGCATAATCACAATTATACCTTAACGTACCCTAATATTAAGCATAAAATTAATTCCAAAAATTATTTAACCTATTCCAGAATGCCCTAGGCAAAGAACTTCCCCAGGAAAGGAAATCCTTTGTTACACATCAAGCAATAATGCCGAAGAATTGATAGACGCGATTTGCAAATGTACAACACTCGTTCACCAGGGTCATCAGCTCCACAATATTTCCACCGCTGGTAAGTTCGAAATTTAAAAAAAAATTTTTTATCCATAATTTCAATAACTATTTGTATTTTTTCACTAAATATAAAGAGATAAAATTATCGTATAGGTAAATGAAAATCAACTAGAAACGATTTCAGTTCAAGTTACCGTTAAAAATAATTTTTTATAAAATCAGGACGAATGATAAATAAAAAGAATTGCATCGGCCGGGAATCGAACCCGGGCCGCCCGCGTGGCAGGCGAGCATTCTACCACTGAACCACCGATGCTTATATTTGATGTATAAGATGCAGAATCCAACAGCGCGGTCCATAACCTATATTTCCACGATTATAAGGCTTGAATTTTATATCTTAGAGCCTAAATCTGTTGACATAATGATAATAAAGCTTTCAAAGGAATGCTGCAGCTTTTTTATAGACGTAAATGATGATTTTATGTTCGATAGATATGGACACGTGCAGTAAGTCTGTTGTATCAGATTAATGAGTCTCTAAATCTGAGAAATTCGCATCGTAATTCGGATATAATAAGATTAAAGAAATGATTTTGGTATTTCTCATTGACGATTGATCGTTTTAGAAGATACTGACTCATGTAGAATTTATTTTTGATGTTACGTAATACGACGGGGTCATCTTTATCGTATCGGTTACGTATATGGGATAGTGTGTTAGACATGGCCAAATTCTTAGCCTTGATTATACAAACAGTTGTATAAAAAAGAAAGAAAGAAACCAAAACACGAAGATGAATTTAAAAAGTAAAAAAAGGCCTTCCATATCAAGGATTCTTATAGTATAGTAAAAACGATGAAAAAAAGAAAAAAATGTACTTATATTAGTATTCAAATATCACGCGATATGATCGTTTCTCATGATTTCGATTTGACGTATGAACATTCATTTTAAATCGTTTGTAAACCATCAGAAGATCATCACATGAAACCGAAATGCTCGTTAATTAACAAATGATAAATATTTGTATAAGAAACAAAAAAAAGAGAAACAAAATATCAAAAAAATACGGCACACCTGAAAAAACCGTCTCGTATATACTCAGACAGCTGATAAGTGGACAACCTAGTTGAACATCGACTTATGGACAATCATGGACGTAGATAAGTACCTACGTAAGTCCCTTGACCATTAAACATCGAGATCAAGTCTCAAGGATTTTCTCACGTCTCTGACCCGCTCAGAACACCATATCGATCGTATACGACATGCTTCACAGTGTTGCTGTTGCTGTTACTCATTATTGGATCACGGATTGTCATTTTTCTAAAAGAAAAAAAAAAAAAACGAAAGAAATTTTTTCCTCAAGAAGAAGTCAAAAATTTTTTTCTCTTAGATTTATTTAAGCAATCGTTAATCGAATTGGTTTCTTTTTTTATTTTTTTTTAATGATAATTATATAATAACGCACGAGGTATACCAAGAATGGTTTTAATTGACATCATGAATATTAAAATCGATCTGAATAAATTCTGATCAGATTGGTAACAGATCAGAAACTCACTTTCGTTTTCACTCAAGAGATTGTGTTGTGTTGTTAGTATATATATGTTATATCTACATATGTAGGAGGTCATTTAATTTTTGATTGCTCGTTGCAGTGACATCTCGATATTTGTTTACATGACACGTACTCACATGTCGTTGATAATGGATTTAGATAAGAAGACAAAATTGAATCAAGTCTCCCCGAAAAAAAACAAATAAATAAAAATAAAATAAACGTTCCAGGTACTTGTACGATTGCTTTATTTTATTTATTTTTTTTTTACTGCATTTAATCATACCGTCCAGACGATGACATTTTCGATCAACGTTTATCTCAAAACGAATGATTAATCTGCGTGATGAGTTTTGCCGAAAGATATTAATTAATAAAAAGTAGGCGTTCAAAGTGGGCGTAATATTTTATCGATTTTTTTGATCCTTAACGGAGCTGAAAGTTGTTGCTCTAAATTTATTACCATTGAATATAAAATCGTTTCTATCACAGCTCTGAATTACACAATTCGACTTGTTATAAGCTCGGAAAAAAATTAGCATTTTTAAACTGTTTTTTTTTTGGGCTCAAGTTAAAGTCCTTTGTAAGATATACGCTTATAACTTATACGATTAACGTTTAAGAATTTTTGCCTCATGACAAATACTGCAATTTCAAACACGGTGAAAGCGAATCTAGTTTCTAAATTTGAAAACCTCATACACACGTCGATCATCCTTGCGATATTCCGAAAACGGCATCCCCGTAGGCGTACGTCGAGTCCTGAACGAAGTACCATCATTTCAGGAATAATACACTACTTCATTTACTTCACAATATGATTTTCGAGATAGCTCCATCTCCATAATCCAAAGATCATTAAAAAAAAAAAAAAAAAAAAAAAAAAACTGCACTCGATCTCCGTTTTCTGTCCAAAAAAAATCACAAACTGATCCACGAGTTCCCGCAGTTCAAAATATTCGCAAAAAAAAAAAAAAAATAAAACTATAAACGGCTGCTGAAATATTTCGATGTACTTTTACATCGCAAAGATATATAATACGTCATAGTCGATCGTGGGTGGGGTATCAATTTCGCAACCTGCACTCGTCGTCAGCTACTTACAAGTCGTGACCTCGTCCGGGAGCTGGAATCCGCGTGTGTCTTGATTTGGGTCAGTCATGGTACCTTTATGGGCCTAGATTTGAAATCTCGTTGATAAAAGAGGTCCATTATTCAACGTCTTTAGTTTTATTTTTTCATCATTTATTTATATATATATATATATATATATATATATATATATATATATATATATATATATATATATATATATATATATATATATATATATATATATATATATATTTAATTAACTAACACCCGTCGACACCCGATCAAATCCACTGATCCTATACCTGTCTACTTACCGTGACTGATATTCTCTCTAATCAAAATTTTGACACGATTGCACAAATTTGCTCAGAGGCATTGGCAGTTTCAACTTATTATAAAGTATTGCCATTAACGAATTGTAGTTAATAGATTCGATATATCACAAAGTATCGTATACCTGGTATATCCATGGCAAAATTTTGACGTTATGTTATATATCTTACTACTCATTCCCAGCTCGTATATAAAATAACAAATTATATGTCTATGTGCATAATTAAGATATACAGAAATTATTTCTGCCAATTACTTTCTGATTTGCCGCTAAGCAGCTTGGCAAATTTTTTTATTCTTTTATTTTATCCCTGCATACCTCATTGAACAGTTTAAATATAATTCGATGGTTCTAATAAATTGGCATGAAAAATCAAATGTCAAGTGGAGGCGTAAAAGGATCGTTAATAAGAATTAAAAAATAAACCTAAAAAAAGAAGATGTTTCGGAAGCCCGTGAAGATTTAATGGCCTGATTTAAATCTCGGTATGGTATAATGTCTGGATATTTAAGAACGTATAAAAAAAAAGAATTTTAAGATCGTTCGATAGAAGAAAATAACTCGAGTTGTCCTTGCCCGAAGCAGCGAAATAATTAAATTTGTGAGTAAGCGATGGGAGATCGATATTTAAAATAAAAAATAAAAAATAAAAAGTTCACGCTAGCTGATATATAAAAATTGTGAATCGCTTTTCCAATAAATTGTCATCGTTTCTATAGTGTATAGATTTTTGTTATTTTACTAGACAGACGGAGCCACGCCTTGAACCTTGAGTAAAAAAAGACATGTCGAAATTGAACCGTGAAACAAAAAAATAACGATAATTTTAATCTCACGTTAAAAAAAAAAAAAAAAAAAAAAAAAATACAGAAAAAAACCCAATTGAATAAACATTTACCTTTTAATTAACGACCCCTATACCGGATTATATAAAAATCTTCAAGATCATCGCGTTAAAAAGAACAAATATTGAGATACCAAAACCGTAGACACATCTACGTGATAAAATTGTACACCATAGGTGGAACAAGACACAGTTGAACGTGACGTAATTTGTACCAAGGCGAGAGATCCGTTATACGCATAATTCTATAAACGTGGAGTGCAGCAGGTTAACCTGCATTCTTTTGAAAAGCCGACGGTATAAATGTATACCTAGTAGTTTGTCCGGTTAATTTTCATTTTAATTTCTCTATTCTCCTTAGCTTATATATTATACACAGCTATTACTCTCAGAAGCACGCTAAAGGCGCTTCTGTTCTACGCTTCGGGCATATTATTACAGCCAAACGTCGTTCCCGGCGCCTTATTCTTGTAGTAATAAATATTAGGTATGTCAAAAATTGACAGCCGCATATCTTACGGCTTCTACGGTTTGCTCTAAAGCGTCTTGGGCAAATATTTGAAATAAAACGATGCATGTGTGCAAATATTTCATGTATTTATAGCTCCGCGGGTGTCAACTGGATAATTAACTGTTCGACTCATTTAGCATAAAAAAATAAATAAAAAAACCAGTATGACGTTGTTTCGCACGGATGTTATAGGTGTCGAGGAACTCCAGAAGACCTTGAAAGAAGCGAATCCCGCTCTTCAGGTCGTCGTATCCGTGACGGATCCGCAAGGAACTCTGAAGACCTCAGCAACGACACGTCAAGAGGCGTCGGGACGCCTTGCCGACGTTCTGTCTCAGGTAATTATAGTCGTCAATTAGATTAAATGAAATTTTGTTGAACAATTAGAAAATTTTGCCCAAATACTTGACCGGAAGTTACATATCCGCTAGTTCTGAAAGTTTTTTCGATTTAAATCGGTCGATGACCTTTTTCTCGCGTTGTGGTTTTGATTGGTAACCGCAGGATACGAACTGCAATACATGTCCGAGTGCGGTGGACACGAAAAAAATAGAAAATTTATATATCGGATAGTTTAGCTCAGAGGAGGTTATATATACACAAATATAAAATCGAAATCCCATAAGTATACAAACAATACCTACTTGACATGATATTAGAAAATGCATAGTTTACTGTCACTTTGAATAATAATATACAACAATGCAAAAACGAAAGTATATACGATCGTGATTAGTATCGATTGAATGAAACGCGGTGTTAACCCCGCGGAGATGGTAGCCTGTAAAGATCGGTATCAAGATATCGTATAATGGGCTTGAGGGAATGAAAATGAAAGTCTGACGGTCAGCGCTCCTTACAATGGTCAGGAGAATGGTCCAGTTTTTACTTTCTTTGAGGAACTCACAAGCTATATTTAAAACTACGAAGTAACGGTATGCTTTTACCGCTCAATGTATACTATATATATATATATACATGATATACTCACGTGTGCAGGAAGAGATTTTTATCTCTAAATCTACGGTCAATTTCGCGCTTGTATATTTTAGGACACTGTAAATTCAGTCATCGAACTTTATCGCTGTTAATTATCGACATTTTATTTTTTACTTTTTTTTTTTTTATACTTCAGCCAACGACTTTAAAGAATGTCGCGATTTCGTACGGCTAATTAACTCCGAGCTTAGCATACAGAATAAATTATTTTGGTCTGAATTTTTTTATTTTTTTTTTTCTATATAGGTTGACGGTGTTGAATTGGACATGACTGCTGGGTCCAAGGAACGACTGTCTCATTTTATAAAAGGACTTAAGGATGAGATGATCAGGAAATCTAATGAGAAAAGAATTATATTAGCACTGCCCACGAAACCTGAAGAATTAGCGAAGCAGTACGATCTGAAGACCTTGGCAAAGTAAGCCCACGCATTTTTTTTATTTTCTTTTTATTTTTTTCAGTTGATCGTTAAATATTAATAATGCCTAGATCTATCATTGACCTTTAATCGCTTAGCCAGCATCGTCTATATCGAATTATTTGATGCCATAATGCTAACTAAAAGAGCGATTAAATTCAAATTATGGTTATTTAGAATAAATAAAACATTTTCTTAATGTTGAAATTTGTTTATCACAAATAACGATCACGACGATAATGCGAATATATAATTCAATTCAAGCGTGAAATTAACGTATATAGAAAATATCTTATTCAAATTTTTATCCGATGGAAATTGCCCGGCAAACAAGGAGGTAGGCCTGGTCTTGTTTAAGGAGGATATCAGTGCTCAAACAACACTTGTTATTCGACAGACCTGTCATTTATGATTCCCGCAGCCTGCAGTCATCGAATCGAAAGTAAGAGGTGTCTGAATTTGTATTGCCTCGAGCATTATTTGGACCTCATGCAAAGCCATAATAACATTAAATATTTAACATAAACCACGAGTCGAAGATTGATGGGGTAGCTATGAGGAGAAAAAAGAAACGAAATAAAAAAAAAAAAAAAATCAAAATAGAAATAAAAAAGAAAAAAATTTAACGAAGACTAATTTGCATGAATTTTTGCATTATTGATTATTAAAAAGTGAAGTTTATTTATTTTTTTTTTTTTGCTTTCTTTTTGCCGTTGTTTCAGTAGTAATTATTTTCAATTCAAGGATATTCAGACTGTTTTGTAAGAATTATTCATTCGACTAGAGATAATTATTTTGAGAAAGGATATCGAACTGCGTAAGTTTCTATAAATATTGATATTTGAGGAATAGTACCTATAGGTATAATCTCTGGTTAACACGCAATGATATTTCTGAAACTGTGTACATAGGTAAGTATAATAATTTGACACTAATAGCCAATTAAGGAGTGAATCGAACACGTCAAATATCGATCCCACGCTTGATCGAATAAAATATAAATCAAAAATTTATTAGAGAATGAATCATTTTCAAGAAAAGAAAAAATTTAACACGATCGTGTATTTGCTACCTTTTGAAGCACAGATAATTTTCTGAATTGTAAATCAGCTCGTTTGGCAGATGCAGCATTCTATACGGAACGAAAATGGCCAAGATCGTGTTTCTAGCTAAGTATTTAGTTCAAGGATTAAGAGATGAGACTGTTAACCATCGCTCTGTTAATTCAAATTCAAACTACATATGTCGTAACTTTAAACTATTATCCAAACCTATCGAAATTGAAATCTTACTTTTTCTTTCTGAAAAAATTGTTCAAAGCATATAATATTCAAAAAAAAAAATTACCAAAAATAACATTTCTGTTTCTCCCTTCAGATACGTCGATCTTTTCACTCTATCTACTCACTACCTCGTCGACGATACCGAGTCGTTCAACACTTTCCACCCTTCACGATTAATGGGTATCTTCGATATGTTGAACGCAGACAGTTTAGTCGATCTAGTCAGTGGCTTAGGAGTGCCTAAAAAGAAGTTGTTAATTTCGGTACCAGCTAGTGCATATAAATTCACTTTAAAGGATGACGAAAAGAACGTTCCAGGATCACCGGCGAAGGAAGAAGAACCTACCACCATTAGTCGAAAAGAGGTACAGTCAAAAATATGCTAATAAATATGAATGCAGAGAATGAATTTGCTCTATTGGCTAGGGGATTATCTGCGTCTATCTCTTTATGCAGGAGACTTTAAACGTATGCAAATATGCAATAGCTAAAAATCGACAAGGTATTTTAAACCGCTTTAGTGAGCGTGATGATGATGAAAAAAGAAAAAAAAAAAAAAGGAGAATGACTCTTTGGAAAGTTATTATTGTAAGGAGACAATTGAATTTAATTTTTTAGCGAATGACAGGTTTGAAATTACGCGGATATTTAATAATCAATGAAGGCTAACGCCATTTGATATTCTCGCATGGTGATTTTTAAAACGTAGTAATACATCTGGCCAACTGATTGACCAACTATAAGGCATTACCTACTCGTATAGTAATGCTAGTGAACTTTTCGCAAAGTATGTCGCGGGCGAATAATTCCGCGTGTGGCATGCGGCGTGGTCCATGAACTCGGCATAGTTATGAACCGGTACGATGTGTGGCCAGTCATCTATAAGGTATTTTTTTTTTTTTTTTTATCTTTGGATTGAGATGAATTGAAGGTACCGAAACCGCGTGGCCGGCCGCATCCGCACGTGCGCTTCTTAATGACGCGATTAATAATCTTTCCTAACTTCTATTTTCTGGCTTGATTATAGCTATGCGATATGATGAACGCGGGTGAATGGACGGTAGAAAGAGACACGGACCTTACTGCCCCTTACGCCTTCAAGGACTCCACGTGGATCGCCTACGAGGACAAAACTTCGATTGGAATAAAGGTTTGGATAGAATATTTTTCGATGTATGAAAAAAATTCCATTACTTTATTTTATTTTCTATTTTATTTTCAATATTTTTACTATCGTTTTAGGGAAAATATGTCTTGCTACGTGAATTGGCAGGTCTGGGTATTCACGACATCGAAAATGACGTGAAAAACGACTGTGGCAAGGCGGTTACTTACGAGGTTTACCGCTCCTTCACAGACATGAAAAGAAAAACGCGTGGAGCTGTCTTGGCTTCCTTGCAGAATGATCTTCAAGTAAGTCGGTGATTTTAACGAATTATTATTTTATTATTCCTTAAGTGAAATGAGACGAAAAAATGTATAGACAGGTACTGTATCTTGAAAAACTGATTGAATTGACGAAATACCGCAATCATTACATCCCGAAAACTTGAAACTCGTAAAAACTTCTCAATCATTCGAAAAAAAAATGAATAAAAAAAATTTAATCCCATCCTCTCGCAAGTTCAAAAAATGATAAATCCTCAAATGATCGAAGCGCTTGATTCTTCTGCATGACTTTATCGAGCAAAGGTAATCCGAAGATCATAAAACGCTACTTTCTTGCCGACAAGTTTACCATCACTCGGTTCGGTGTGTAGCGATTTTGTCGCTGCCTTACCAAGTCGAACCGTACAGCATTTTCTACTTTAAATGTCCAGACGTTGGTGTCGAGGATAAGATTTGATGATGATAAATGTTAAGGTACAGGAATCTATGCGAATTAAATTATTCAATCGATTTACGAATCGGGAAACTTTCTTTTTGTATCGTAACGTGTAATTTTATGAATAGTATATCGTTGATCCGTCATGAATCTGATCAAATGAAATGTAATTGTAAGAAATATGTTTTATTTTTCAGCACGAACAGATCCCGCAATCCAGACACGTCAAATCATCAGGATTCAGGATCGTCCGAGTAGTAGATACGGCTGGAGCGATACATGCAATACGTGAGAATACTCAAACTGAGTTCATTTGTACCAGACAAGGATACTTCGTGCACCCAAAAAGTTGCAACAGGTTAAATTTTGGAAATTTTTTAAACTGCAAAATAAAAAAAATCAATAGACAAGATAAAACTAATTTTACAAGGCACAGTTTTTCATCAACAACTGTCTACCATTTTCTCACTGCAGATTCTACCGTTGCGTAAAGTTCAATCAAGGAATCGACGACTATTCGGTATTCGAATTTGACTGCCCAGCTGGTTTAGCCTTTGACGAACGTACAGAAGTCTGTGTCTGGCCAGGATCTCTTACAGAAGGATCACCCTGCCCAGGAAGTAGTGAAATCGCTCCAGTTCCAAGGGCAAGATTCCAGTGTCCCCAACGCGATGGTTACTACGCCGATCCCCAGAACTGTAGATGGTTTTTCGCCTGTTTTGATTTAGGTAAATAAAACCAACCAGACTAAACTAAACCCAAATCTGCAAGTACAGGGCTTGGATACTTCCTCCATAAACAACAATCATCAAATTTAATAAGCTAACCTTTTCCTAATCCATAGGTGAACCCGAGTTAACAGCCTACGAATTCCGCTGTCCATTCGGCTTAGTATTTGATGAACAAAAATTAATCTGTGAGTGGCCCTGGTTAGTACCAGGCTGCGGATCAAGTGGCTATTCTCGAACAGAGTACGGATCAGGATACGTACAAGGATACGGTTCAGGATCAGGCCAAGGATACGGTTCAGGATCAGGCCAAGGATACGGTTCAGGATCAGGCCAAGGATACGGTTCAGGATCAGGCCAAGGATACGGTTCAGGATCAGGCCAAGGATACGGTTCAGGATCAGGCCAAGGATACGGTTCAGGATCAGGCCAAGGTTCAATCAATGGAGGTATAGGAATCGGAGGTTACACTGGCAGTGGTCTATCCAGACCTTACGCACCAGGATTAGACAGCTCTTCATACGGATCTAAACCCAGCGAATCCAGGCAATCCGAAACTGGAGCTGGAGACGGTGGAAATAAATTTATATCACGTGGACCTGGTGGAGGCCAATACAATATCTTAACTCAAGGTGGCCACGGAGCCTCAGGAGCAGGAATCGGTGCATCAACTTATTCAGGTGTCAGTGGAATTGGCAACTCTGGATCAGGAGGCGCCGGAATAAGATATAATCAGGCTAACGCAGGGCACTCAAGACCAAGCACCATCATTGGAGTAAATTCTGGCTTAGCAGGAGCAGGTCTCCACGGAACTGGAGGCGCTGTTTCAGGTGAAGATCATGGACTCTCAAGCTACCCAGGATATGGTGTAACCAGCACTATACATTCGGGAAGCGGATCACAGGGTCTGAAATATTCGAATCAAGGAGCAGGCGGAAGTTCTGCAGGAAATTTCGGAGGCTATGAATTTGGCGCCAGATACCCGACCTCAGCCGGAGGCGAATCTGCTCATTCTCAATATTCCGGTCAAACTGGATCGACCAGCGCTTATAACGGTCTCGGACATACTGGAGTTGTCATAGAAACGCAAGGGCACGATTCTTCCATCTATTCAACTGACACAACAGGAAGTGGACATGCCGCCGGGGGATACACCGGTTCTGGTTCATCCATAAACGCTGCCGGAAACAATGGCTATAACGGATTTTCCAGTACTGCAACAAACTACGGAGGTTCCGGTAAAAAAGGACTCTCAGCATCCGTAGAGACTCAAGGATCTCATGATACCTCTACAGGAATCTCAGGCTCTGGCCACGCTACCGATTCCGGCTATTATGTCAGAAACCAAGCTGGTGGCAATCAGTACACTTCTGGAGCAGCTCAAAGCGGTTACTCAGAAGAAGGAAACAGTGGATATGTGGCATCAGGAGGGCGGGTTTCGGACTCGCAAGACGTGATCAACGGTGCTTCGATTTCTAGTCCAGGTGTACTGACTGGAACCACCAAAACTGTTTACGGAGGAATAAATGGCGTCCATACCCAAATCCTCAAAAACCCTTCGGCGGGATCAGATTCGGGCTATGTTGTCTATGGTGCTAATGAAGGAAGACAAGTCGAACCTGGAATTGCGATACAGACGGTCACCCCCATCTACACAGGCTCAGGCATAAGTACTGGAACAGTTCACGGAGGATCTGGCATCGGAGTTGAACACACAGATAATGGTGCTTATGTAACGGGATCAGGCTTCGTTGCCGGGCATACCGGAAGCGGAAACGTTAACATCGATCATGGTGTTGATTATAATGTTGGTTACACTTCCGGCGCTCCAAATGACGGGTCTGGTCTTTCTCTCGTCCATACTGGAGCTGGGAATGAGGGAGGAAATGGTTACGTAGAAACTGGCTCTTCCAGTACGGTTAGCGATATTGGAAAAGGCGGAATTTCAACCGGAACAACAACCTATCATGGAAAGGGAGGATCTTCGAGCAGCTACTTGACCAGCAAGACTAATTCCAATACAAATGCGAACAGCTATAGTGATTCGAACACAGTATTGTCTCATGGTGATACTTCAGGCGCTGTTATAACCGGAAACGTGGACGTCGGGTCCGTCTACGGAGATACTAGCAGACCTGGATACGTTCAAACAAACTCTGTTACTCCAGGATACACAATTCACGGAAATGCACACAGTACATACACCCAATCCGCGCCTGGAACTTTCCTGACGGGAACTCCAGTGCCTAATGTCGTTTTAACAGAAACTGTTACGCCTGGAGTCATCGTGCATAGTACTTCCGGTTCTGGTTCTGGTTCTTACTCGAGTGGACAAGCTCACGAAGGAACTGTGATTGGAGGTTCAATCGGAAACACAGGTGGTGTTACAGGATCGACCACTTATCACGGAAACACTGACTCTTCCGGTTACGCGATTCCCACAGGAAATAACGTCGGATTTTCCCAGGGGCATATAGACGATGGATATGAAGGATCTATCGGAAGTAACTTCGGAAGTAAGATAACATATGTCAGCGGCGGTGCACCAACTTCTCATCCAAACAAAGGATATAAGACAACCGAATACGAGAGTAACGGAGGCCGCGGAACTGTCACCTTCAACAACGGCTATAGTACCAGTAAATACACCGAGAGTGATGTTCGGGATCGTCAACCAGCCTACGCTTCTTTACCAGACACAATTGTTTCCGGTGGTAGAATACAGAACAGCGGTGGCGTTGTACTGGGCAATACTCTGGCAGGAATCAACACCTACACTAGTCATGGATTCACAAAGTCTGGTCCAACCAAAACGGGCTATACAACTGCCGCAATTGGCGGAAGTGGTTCCTACGTTACAAATACTGGATATTCTCGTCCTACCTCAGCCCCAGTAAGCAACGTTTATAGTGGACAGAATTCTGGTGAGGGATATTCCGTTGGTTCTTCGATCGAAAATGACGTGAACAATCTGGCCTACGTGACGTCGACGGTCTCTCCTGACGTGAGTCACATCGATACATCAAAAATAAACCTGGGGCACGGTTCATCAGATACGTCATCTGGTTACGCGTACAGAAAACCAACTGTACCATTCGTCACTGGAACTGTTACAGCTCCAACACCGACTCCGTTATCAGTAACCTATCATCAACCCATCGTTCCTCTAACGGTGACAACACCTTCTTCGCATTTGAATGTCGAAGCAGTGTACAATACTCCATCTGTAGTCACATCTGCACCCATTACAGCCGCTCCAGCTGTCGTTAACACTTACAGTTACAGAAGGCCTACTGAAGGATCTATTGGAGGTACTGGTTCAAGTGGCTATCAGTACAGAAGACCTACTCAAACCGTGGTTCACCAAGGCATCGACGATGCCGTCCAACAAACCACAGTTTATCGACGACCAATTAATGTCCAGAAACAATATACCATCGCTCCAACTACTGCACCAATAGCTTACGCTACGGGACCAGCTGAGATCTACAAAACCACTCTTTTCGAAGCAGCTAAACAGCCAATCACCGTGTCCACTGTAGCCCCAGTTTATGACACAGGATACAAAACCGTCATCTCATCTACGGCCACGCCAATTGCTGTGACCACTGGCAAATACTTTTACTCTGACAGCAGATTCAACACTGGTCCAGTACCTAGTACTGGTCAGACGCCTGGCCACCTTGATATCACTTATCAACAACCCGAAGTTACATACCAGAAAGAATATGTTAGTTCGACATCCGCTCCTGACACTGGAGATGGATACACTTATGAAAAGCCAAGTACACGACTGACGTACAATTCTCCCAGCACTGTAACTCCATCAGTGGCAGTCTACCAGAGACCAAAAGTTACTTTCCAGAAAGAATATGTCAGCTCGACATCCGCTCCTAACACAGAAAACGGATATACCTACGAGAAACCGAGAGTACAACTGACTTACAATTCACCTAGTACTGTAACTCCTCCAGTTACAATATACCAGCGACCGGAAGTTACATTCAAGAAATACTATGTCAATTCAACACCAGCTCCTAACACTGATGAGGGATACACCTACGAGAAACCGAGCAAATCAATCACGTATAATTCTCCTAGTACTGTGACTCCTCCAGTTACAATCTACAAAAGACCAGAAGTTACGTACGAGGAACATTATGTTAGCTCAACTCTCGCTCCCAACACTGATGAAAGATATACTTACGAAAAACCAGGCAAAACATTCACGTACAATTCTCCTAGCACTGTGACACCATCAGTTACAATCTACGATCAACCAGCTTTGACAGTACAACAACAAGTAAGTAAAATTTATTTTCTCTGGTTCGCATGTGGTTCTGGTTTTAAAATTACCTTTCCTATCACGTTCATGATATTGACTATAAAACAATCTTATTTTTACGCAGGTCAAATACGGTACCCAGAGCACAATTGCTCCAGACTTTAATGGCATTTATAACAAACCATCCGCTTCGATTCGGCCAGCTTTAAATAGACCATCGACTTTCCAAAAAGGATACGGCGTTTCGTCAACAGTTTCTTCTGTTTCCGATACTCAAGGCTACGACTACTCCAAACCAGCTATCAAATTCGTCACTTCAACACCAGCCCCGATTTATACGGGAAGTCAAGAATATCCTTATAGCAATGGGGGTTCTCCATCGAAATTAGACATTCCACAGAAGGAAGTTACTAAACTTGTTAATAACTACGATCGAGGAGGCATGAGATACACACCACCGAAAATCTATGTTGATGAATATTCCGGAAATTCAGACTCAAAAGACAACGTTTTTGGAAACAAGGCTTTCGGAAAGAGCGTCACTTCAAAAACCTACGAAGCAACGACTCCGAATTCAGTAATTCGCACGAATACATACGGCGGTTACACTTCTGGTACCGGAGGCTACACGTCTGGTACTGGAGGCTACACTTCCGGCAGTGGAATCGGTTCTTCCGGTTACAAAATCGAAGGATACTCTTCTAGTACCGAAGGCTACACTTCCGGCAGTGGAATCGGATCGTCTGGTTACAGGACTAGAGTATACCCATCAACACCTTTGTACGAAGTTTCAACGATTAAATCTACAACCGGAAGAGGGAAGGGCAAGGTGATCGTGAAATTGAGTGACCTGCATCCCCTACTCTTAGGAAAACTTGGGGCTCAATGTACGTGCAGATCTGATCCTTTTGAGACCCTTCGTGGACCTGGAGCTAAGATAATAAAATCTTCAAGAGGTGATATCGACTTGGCGCAATATGACGAATCCCAAATTTACGTCGACCTAGAAACTGACGGTGAACCAAACCAGTCTAACGCAGTTTACAGAACACAAAATGGATCCCCGACCTCAGCTCCAGCCGTTTATTCATCGTCCTTCAGGACTCCAGTTACCGCTGTATTCGGCCTCAGCACTCCAGCTCCTAACGTTTTCGGATCTCGTGGAAGACCGTCGACGGCTTACCTTCCAGTTTCCTCGTCGCCATCACCGATTATAAAATCGCGAGGCTCTTCATCATCGCCTAAGATCATCCCTGTGGATAATGGAGCCTACGAAGGTGCCTCCGTCAACTTGGATCCACAATTTGTAAATATTCCAGCAGGATTTAACGCCGGAGACGTACCTGTCGGTCGTTCTGCAGGAGGTCGAAGTAAGGCTGGAAAATCTTTGGCAACATCTGGGGCTGGGGGTAACGCGATTGGTGGTGCTGGTGCTGCTTTCGATCGTTATGGACCTGGTGGACTACGTGGTGTCGATGAAACCCTTCAAGGCGGAACGGACTGCGCTAGACCAGGACTTTTCCGTCACCCTAAATTCTGCAACAAATTTTATGCCTGCCATTGGGATGAATGGAAGCAGAAATTCACTCTGCACGTTTTCAACTGCCCGGTACATCTCAGTTATGATAGTAACGCTGGCGCTTGCAACTGGCCCAGCAAAGGACCCGCCTGCCAAGACGACAATCTTCTCGTTTAAGATATTTCCAATCACACAACTCGTATATTTGGTTAAGACATTTAAGATCTAATTTCACCGTTCTAGAGCCAAGCTTCGATTATTGGGACCCAAAAATTCGTCGTTTAGTAATACTAGATGATTTTTAACTACGAGTAGTAGCCTAAAACTTTCCAACACAATCAGAGATGGATCAAACTCTTCCGCATATAAATTCGTAATATACGATCTTTGCCTTTCTCCGGCTTGTCTCAATCGTTTAATTGAAATCGAAATTAAAATTGAAATCGAAATCGAAATTATTATTTGCAGGATATTCTCTGCAGGAAATTGAACGTTGTGAGTTACTATCTCTATTTCTTTATTTTTATCGTTATCTACTCTCTAGTGGCTATAGTACATGTATAGTTGAAAAAAAAAAGTGACTAAATAGTGTAGCGTAAATTCTGCGACGATGAGAATCCGACCAAGTGACAGAGTAGGTATATTATTCGGCAGGAGAAAGTAGCTCGCATTGATCAGTCCAAAGGCTGTCGCTCTAGGAGTTGGTGAAATAAAAAGCATAAAAAGCACAACGTATCAGCGGATATATACATATATACCGAGCAATATACATAATCTAGGTATCTATGCTTAAAAGTGCAATGTAAATATATTATATTACCATCGTTCCTTCTAAATTTGTATATATATATATATATATATAAATTAGGACAAAGACGTCTATAGAAGAAGATGAATACTTCTTGTCTTTTGAGTGATGTATTAATTATACGGCGCTACAGTGATCTGGTGCAGAAATTTTGTATTGTATATATAATAATAAACCTATGTAAGTTATGGAAACTTTATAACTTCTTTAGAAGTGTGTACATCGCTTGTATTCGAAGGTAAAAAAGTTCGTTAAAATATGAAAATACTCAGAAGTGAACGAGTTATAATTTTAGAAATACTGCTTTGATATATATATATATATATTTTTTTTCTCTTTCCTTGAGCAATTTTGTCAACCCTCTATGGTCGTTCATTTACATAGGTCAATCAACCAGCTTGACTATCTTTAAGTTAGATAACTTCTGTTTTGATTCAATAACGATCTAATCTGAACGGTCATCTTGAAATTATTTGATTACAGGAACTGCTTGTTATTATTATATTTTTATTTTTTAATTCTTAAGCCAGGCATCTTTATTTCTTATTCATACTTTATCTATCTTTCTTTGATAATAATTTATTTATGCTTAAAATGTTAGATAGTAAGAAAATTCAGTAGATAATATATACCTAAAGATGGGAAGACGTTAAATTAACGTTTTGAAAACCTTAAAAGAAAGTTATGTAACAAGGTTTGATTTACATTTATACAATTATAATAGAGTTTGCGTTTAATTATATTGAAAATTTTTTGTTTTTCGTTTTTTCTTTTTTCTTCCTTTTTTTTTACGACGGCTGTTGTCGATTTGCGCTTCTAATCTAATTGCAGTGCCATTATTTTATGGTTATAATATATCTTTATATAATATTATTACTGAATTATCGAATAAATAATATAAATTAATAATCAAAATTTTTTTATCATTTTTACGAACCTATATACCCATCCCTTATATTAGTAAGTATGTCTAGGAACCTAACTTTATTGAAAAAAACAAACAAAAAACAATTTTCTTCCTGCTACTAAGAAGTGAAATAACATTCGAACAGAATAATCAGGGAAAGCTAAGGCGAACCATATAGCTATAGCATTACTTGAATACCTAAGTACATACTTTCGATATAATTAAGTCTTGTTACAATAGAATTATAGTATTAAAATTTCACAGTAGCGATGCTTTGTATATTTGCATAATAACCACTTTGACATAGTATAATCTTCTAAATGGAAACTCTACATTTGAATACAGCAATAGATTATAAGACCCGAATGACCTACACTGCTTGACTTTATCATGACATTATTACGATTTGATAATTTCTGTCCATCTAATATCCTTTTAGAAAATATTGAATAGTCAAAATGAAAAGGAAATTCATTGGATCCCATCGAAATTGCAGATCATTAATCAGTGATTCCTAATTGATACTACGATGCTGATGCTGATGCACATCATGAGGATAGTTTGAATTTAATTAACGCTTGAATAGTGAATTGCAGTAGCTGCAAGGTGAATCTATCATGATATAATAAAATTCTATGATTACGTGATATTTGTGCCGATATATGACCGGAACTAGCGTGTTACAAATAGCGGAAATATGGAATCCTAGTGTCCTCTGGGTATAATAATAAAAAATCAAAAAGAAAAAAAAAAAAAAAAATCTGTAATACGACAAAGAGTCGGCTAGATTATTTGCAGTAATGGTTAAAAAATGCAAACCTGTTCTAGGACTAGTATGCATCAATGTACGTATGTACATACGTACATACCTACACAATATACATAACGCGATATCAGATAGCATTTGTAGCCGGATCTCGGGTACAATTAATGAACAAGGTTGGTGACGGTAACAAAAAATTTCAAATAACATTAGTAGGTGTTGTATCTAACCGAGGCGGATACATACATTTGTTGAACGAAATATTTATATCTGTAAATAATAATAAAATGAAAAAAAAAAAAAATGTCAAGTGATTGACTGAAAAAGGAAATTCCGAGATCAGAGGAGGTAAAAAAAAAAGAAAAAAATAAAAACAGAAACGAAAAACCAGAAAAAACTAATCAATACGTTTTATATTAGCTACAATAAAAAATGAAAAAATTAAAACCATACCTACTAAAATACGCAAGTATTATACAAACTCAGTCGAAAGTGGTCCGAGATATTTTTTTTTATTTTCTTATTTTTTTATCGTTTTTTTTTTTTTTTTTACTTTACGTGTTCACGTTTTGCAAAATATCGTCATGCCACGATATACATGTGTGTATATCTAGATATTAATTTGTTGCGGTGTTATATAATTTAAAATTACGCCACCAAGTAAGCAGATATGGGATTGCCTGTCTCAAATTTCCACATTCTATACATTGCCCGCAGATCTGTACTGTTGAATCAATTAAACAAAGTTCAACAACTGCCCACGCGTGCTGTTAGATATAAACATGTATTAATACACATTGAATAATGTTAAAGTAGGTATGTACATACATACTTGTCTCCAAAAAATTTATACTCAGCTGATGTGAGGTGGTATAAGCCATATTTTGAAATGCCTCTGGTCAACCTCGAGGAAAAAACGATTATATCAACCGCAAAGCTATACATACATACATACATATACCTACAGCTACAAAACTCGCCAGTTACAAATCAACTCGACTCCGAGCGTTCTAGCTCCGAGCTAACTTTCGTTTGCTCCAAATAAGAACACCGGTGTAAGCGACTTGCAGAACGGATGAAGTTGACAGGTAAAGGCGTGGTCAACTGTCCAGTTTTGCCCTCTGGAAACTCGTAACCTCGGTCATTTATTGCTCAAATTATTTCGTTTCAGTTTTAATACTTTTAAATTCACGTAAAGCTGTACGAAACTGTACACAACTGCTTTCTTCGCATCTATTGTAATGGTGCAGTTATAATCGACGTTTCTTAACCCTAAGATATACCGCAATTACCACCATATTAAAAAACATTTATCGATCATAAACCCCCTACACGATCATTACCGTTGCAAGAAATTGATCGTAAGTTTTAGCAAAGAACGCTTATCGCTTAGATCTCTTATACTATTTGTTTACGATAGTATCGTAACTTAGTAGTAATGCGGATACAGAATTTGTCCGGATAATTACTATCGTCTAAATTATTCAAGGTCCTGTCCTCGCCCAAGGATACATTTTTTGTAAAATTTAATTAATCGGTCGAGCTGTGGCGTTGGAATCGATCATTTGAGATCGATAAACAGCGTGGCTTGCGGATGCTGTGTGACACCTAATGCTTTTCTTCATTGGTTTCCTATATATTTTGTTTTTGCCCCGTGATTAATTTTTGAAAAATTTTTTTCGGAAGTTTTTCAACTTCGTTTTACGGATTTGAATCAAAACTGAATATTTCACAATGTTTGAAAGTTATGTCAATTTGTTTTACGGATTAAATTATACAATTTTATATTTTGCAATAATTTTTATCCGTATATTATAACTATACAGTTGATATTTTACCACAGATGTTAGAGAGCTCGGGTGTCAATAACCTGTGACGATAAATGTGCAATAATTCGAGGCAGTCAACGGACGATAAAAATTGTATTCGATTGGCCGAATGACTGGGGGGTTAGAAAAAATGTCGGGAAATAGTCGCACCAGATCATTGCAGACTTTCACCAAGTGACATTCGACAGTTCTTAAGTATATTGAAGACATTTGAAATAGAAAAAAATAAAAAAACAACGAATATTGGTATAGATAAGCACGACTTGTTCGCAAAGAAGAAAACCGGAGACACGTTTCACTAAATATTGGCAGAAAGCGGTAAACTCTAAACTCTAAAGGTTCACTAAACAACCAATATTAGTGTAAACGATAAAATAGTCACGGGTAAAAATAAGGGGCGATGTATCTTCGCCTTCATCTTGACACTTTTAGAACTTCCACTTCTGGTCATTTTTATTTTACACCTTCTTCTCATACATGTTTGTACATATACCGTACTTTCTCTTTGTAACAAAATCTGCAGCAACGTAATTCGATGTTAAAATCTTCGAAGTTTATAAACCATTTTTTTTTTACCGTATATACTTTACGTGTTTCTAGATTTTAATTACACGGTTCGAGAATTGCCAGTGTCATTCGCTACTTTCGCAAAGCAATTATAATCGCGACCAAAACCGACTCGATAAATTTAATAAACTCGAACTACACCTTTGCGAGAATCTTGTAATTACTATCGAGATATAGATTTTTGAAAATTGTATACAAGCAAATAATCTCCGCAATTAATATCTAAGACGTAAAATATCGTGTGATTTATTTCCCGACCGTATTAAAGAGGCTGTATTTAAATAATACGGTTAACTTTCGCGATAAAATAATTATCAAATTATTATAGACATTTGTATATATCGCCAAATTATGTGTTACTTAAATAATTAACCTGATTTCAATACGCCCACACAATGTTTGATGCCTCTTATACCAGGTTGTGAAGACTATCGTGTTTTTTATATATATTTTTTTTTATTTTTTTAACCAGACTCGCAGAAGAAAGTCAGATTAGACATGCGAGTGCGAATATATTTCGTAACATCTCTATATACCGTAAGATCCACTCGTAACTGTAATACATATATTCATCGTCAAGAATCCTACACCCACGTTAACTCTCAGTTTGTTTTACCTTAATGCACCGTGAGAAAAGTTCTTTATAACGAGGGACAAACGAAAGTCCGAGTCTCACGAAAAGGGGAAAGAAAAACGAGAAATTTTCAGTGAACAAATTCTGCACAAAGAAAAATAAAGAGATTGTTATAAACGGTAAGAAAAAAAGAATAATAAAAATTTATTCGTTACATAAAAATTGTATAAATTCTAAAATTTGAATAAAGCACAATGACTTCAGACAATCCCATTTTCAGTTTACTCCTTCCTTCCAACTTTCAAATAATTCGATTCCAAGTCTCCTTCCGGATCGGAATACAAATTACTCTAAATGAACCGGAAGTTTTATCACCTGTAAGAATCGGTCCTGCATACAAAAAATCATGTGTCTTCCGGCCCCGGCCTAGACTAAAAAAAAGGGCCTTGAACTCGCCGTAGATCATCGTACATCAACTAAAACCAAAACCAAATCGGGTATAATAATTCATTAAATTCACCAGCCACGTTCCGTAGTAGGTCTTTGGTTCGATCGTTAAAAGCGAACTCGTTCCATTGACCCACTGGTACATTTTCGGTACATATAACCACTCTCACAATTGTCTATAGTCGTTGTAGTTCGTCATGTACAACAATATGCCGATTTAGGTACACCTATCAAAAGAATCGGTTTTTCTACCGATTTCGCAAATTTTTATACGACAGATATAGATCAGGGGTCAAGGTGAGACGAACTTGAGATTTTTCAGAGCTTTTTTTCTACCAAAATCGGGACCCATTCACTTCTGATATCCTCAGTCAATATCCTTCAATTATTTTGCGATACTAATTTGGATGAAGAAAGCGACATGAAACGTGACTAATTATATCCACTGATCCGTTCGTTCATTCTCAAAACCTTTCTCCACTAGGTCAGACTCGCCCGAGAAAAGAAAGGAAGACAGGAAGAATGAGTATACATAATAAACAAAAATTAAAAAATAAATAAAAAATAAAAAAGTTTTAAAAAAATGAGATTTTGTAGCGAGAGTAGATCGCGTTTGCGTGGGAGGTGAACCGATTGTGAGCTTACGCTGCTAAATTAATTATCGCTTTATTGGACAGCCTCGATCCGCACCATGGAGCCTGTTGCTTTGTTGATTACGTAAAGGTATCACGTCTGAAGGTGGGGAATATCTCCAGAATAGGCACGCTCTATGTTATGCTCTGGAATATTTTAATCATTATTTAACATGCGATTTATTAACGCCAGAGTCAATAGCCGATATGTTTTTTGCTCATTTCTATATTAGTAATTATAATTGGATCGGAGAGAAATCGCGATCTAAAATCAGTCTTACAAAATTCTCTACGACATGCCGAATTGGATAACTTCCACTTGGCCGATTCGAGCTGCAATTTACGACCGATTTAATTGTTCGCTAATTATCGTGAACTAATCGGAAATAAAAATTCTCTTTTCCTGTCCTGCGATAGAATCTAAGTCCAAATTGACTCAGCATAAAACAGAAAATGATTGAGTATTCTAACCGCTTTATTTCCTGCGTAATTAAACAACTATTTTCCACTCTCTTTGTTGCGTGTTTAAAGAAAAAAAAAAAACTTTCCTTTTAAGATAAACTGCCAATCCCAATCACGGGAGTAATTTTCCAAAGTTTGGAAGCATGAAAATAAAATCGTCTGTTCTTAGAGGAGGCGTTTTTTTTTTTTTTTTTTTTTTTTTTTTTTTTTTTTTTTCGGAATTGAGAAAGTCCGGGAATGGTAATAAGCTACTAGTTTTCAATTATACCTATACTTATAAACTATTCATTTCTCTAACTGAATAAAAACTTTTTCTTATCAGGTTTGCGGACCCTCCTATATCAATCATATACCCAAGTCGATAGAAGCTCGATTATTCTCTACTCTAGCCATAATGCCAAATAGACTGTTACTAAACAATGACTTTTTAACGGCTGATCAGAGCTAACGGTGCACTAGGAAATAGTACAGTGGGTCAAGTCGAGAAATTCTACCTTCGGCTTGCACTAACAACGTACGCGTGCCAGAAGGGCATGACTTAAAACCGGACAGGAACTAACAGAGCTACTGCAATTATCTTACAATTTTATAATAAAAAATAAAGAAAGATAAGAAAAAAAATACACCATCCTAGTCCTCATTCTCTGAAACTTTATACATTCATCAACCAAAAGATCTCGATGACTTCTTACGCCATATATATATATTCTTCCAACTCCTACGACAGGCGTTACGTCTACTTTATATAAACTAACTGCATGATCGGTATTAATTACGTAAGAAAACAAAAAGAGAAAAAAGAGGGTTAACAGTTACGTAAGTTCTGTAAAGCTTTGGGCTCGGAAGTTTGGTTAAAGCTTTTGGTTTTTGGATGGAATCGAACCGCTGATTAGTATATGTTGTTCGAAACCTAAGCCTCAAAGTTCGCTAATAACCGATACTGATTTTGTCTACTAGATTAGGCCATTCGCATTATAGTCGACAAACAAATCGCGATAAATGGAGGGGGCGCGAGGCAGGCAATATGGACTCGCGCACTGGGCAGGCTATGAACAAGTGGCTCAACGGCAGTCGGAGAACGCGCCGAGTTGATATAAAGGTTCGGGTCTCTTGAGGCTTTGCAACTGCGGCCGGACCACCGGACATATCGGAACTACTTGCCCGCTGCACTGTTCGCCACTCCACTCCTAAACATCATGTAAGTCTATTAATTATTTATCTATAATTCAATTTTCTGTCATGAATATCGTCAAGCTTTAGTATCTCTTTGATCAAAAGTGCAGCAAACGTAAAACCACTTTTAAGAGAATCGTACTCTTTGATCGATCAATCGATCGATTTTTATTGAACGTTGATAATTGTGAATTTTTTTCGAGAAATAATTTGTTCGAATAATTATGGACAGTGGATTCTCATGGTAGTATTATATGATACATCAGTGGGGCAATTGCTTGACATACTAAAAGCAGAAAGTAATCGTCTCACTTTTATTCGCTAGTTGGTTATTGTGTAATTCATCATAGCTGAGAGAGAGAGAGAGAGAAAGACCTTGGTGCTATCTCAAAATGTCATCTACCTCTATGTCTATATCTATATATACTTGAACTGTTGCATACAGCTGGTGATAATATGTAGTTTAATTAATACTCTTATATGCATATAGGTATATATCTATCTATTTGAATATCTAGCCATATGGCATTGGGAAAATAGCCCGATATTTCATGTCTCGATACTATTTTATCATTTAAATGATTGAGTTACGTGTCGAAGTTGATATTTAAGTCACAATTTTTTATATCGGTAAAATCGTATATAAAAATGAAAAAAAAAAATAAATAAATAAATAATCGAAGCTTTCTCTTCGTTAGGTGAAATCCTTCTTTGCTTGAAGACTTTCGTTAAATAAGAATATAAGAAAAGAGAGAAAGAAAAATAAGTTAAAAATCGTTAATATTTTTACATCGATTCGTGACTTGCACTTCGACATATGCGGTGTTCACAACGTTCTATACAGCAGGAAATCGACCTGGTTCACTTACCACAGGTTATATAATTCTGTTCACAGTTCGCGTATAAAATGCGCTGACGCGTGATCGTTACGCTTAAAACATCGCTTCCTAGTAATTACAAAAATAAAAAAAAATAAAAAAAAGAATGAAAAAAACTCAAGATCTCCGATCACTTTTTTTTTCTTCTATATAAATCAATTTGTCAGCTGCCACACCCATGTCCAGACTTTTAATAACTTTTATAATAACAATCCTTGCAATCCTTATTATGTAGTTTATTATACCGGAACTGACCTCGCCTCGATCGCCCCACGCGTATATTCCATATCAGTACCGTAAGATCGGCATTGAATTCAAGCCAGATTTTCCACGCATCTATATACCTAACTAACGCCTGAGGGATAAACTTATCTGCGAAGTAGGAAGTCGGGTTTAAAGCGTATATTACCTTCTCTCGCATATGTATATGTGTCTACGTGTTTATGTGTATGGTATAATTTACAAAGTTATGGGCAGCTGTTGTAAAGTATGTCAGTGACTGAAATTTGTTCCAATTACTTGGATCGCTGATCCTTATCGGATCGTTCGATCGTGGATCAGATCGGTTCACATTTTATCTACCGATATCCTGAAATACGATTCACAGTTTACCTGGTCACAATCAGAATTAGATCACCGCGATTAGAGAGCCACTTGATCAGTTCCTCGTAAAAGCAAAAATCGACAATTATCACTGTCCAAATAAATTACAAACGATTTTTGGGCCGGTCAAAAGAAAAAAGAAACAACTGTGATAAAAAACGAAACACTGTGTGATAAAAACTGAGAGGATTTTCTCGAGAAATGATCGTAAAGTCAGAATTGTAAATTGATAATGCGTAAATTTGTTATGAAATTTTTCCATTAAAACTATACAGTTGCAAGATTTCTATCTGTTATGGTTGAGTACAAACGTAGTACCTACTGCGTATCGTTGCGTAATATTACATAATAAACTTAATTGGATGGAAAAATTGAAAAATTGCTTTAGCTAAAGCAGCAACGATTTGCATACACGTGTCACTGTTACTATACCCTCGTTTATATATCAAGTCTGTATGTAACTATGTATGTAACGTGCCTACCAGCTCAGAGTCAAAGGTTCTTCGAGTAATGAGTGATGACTTGTAATTGGGTTTACCTGTCGCAATATGTAAGCCAACAAGTATAATTATCCTAAGTCGAGTTCCATGTGCAAAACACTACATACGTGACTTCATCCATTTTTCACTTAATTAGTTTTATTTATTCAGTTCAAAAAGATCTGTCGTTGGTTTTTACCGATTTAATACTGACACTGATTACGATATCGAATGAAAAATTCGATTATCTGTATAGTCCACGAAATATATAAGTATCGTAATAGTCCGATCGATCATACCGATCGTTGCAAAAGTCACGAGAAAAAGATAATAAATAATGATAAAATAGAGTTTGAGGTAAAAATTAAATGGTTATGGTCAACGTTAGAGTGGTCAAATACAGCCGGGTACTTAGCCAGGCTCACAACTATTGAATTGTACTTTTTTGAATTGTTCATGGTTTCCAGTGTCGTTTGAATTTGATTAAAATCTCTGGAACATGGCACGTGTAGAATCGTACCTAGACTGTTTAGAATCTATAATAATAGTTCCATTGGGTCACGTACCGTTGTTTTGTGTCTTACCTACATATATGTCGCCTTGAAATTAAAGAAAGTGAAAGGGTTACGAGTGGATTTTATCTCACGATCAGTTTTAGAGTAGAATAACTTATTGTGATGGTGGGAGGTGGTTTCTGTGTTCAGAAAAATAGCACACTTTGCAAATCTTTTTTATTTTTATTTATTCTTTTTTTTATTCTCTTTCAAACCGCGACTTACTAAAATATTATTTAACAGACAACTATCCTGCTCATTGTTACTCAAAGACTTTGACAATGGGGCAAAACCTGATACTAAACTTTCCCCCTGAATAGCTACTAGAAAGTAGAGTAAACCAGAAGCGGCTGGGAAACTCGTCGTGTAGCCGATTCTTAAGACCGATCGCGCGTGAACGATATCTTGAATAATATTTTTATTATTTATATACCTATATATATATTTTTTTTTTTTTTATATTTATTTCCTCGATTCTAGTTGCGAAGGCGACTTATCAGGGCGTGAACTCGTCATACATATAATATATACCTCGATAATGCAAAGTTTCCACATATTCGTAGGACGGCATTTATCTCGAAGCTTGACTACTTAATAGTGATCATGATTTACAATCTCTATCCAATACCGATGTATATTGGCCTCATTTTCTTACGAGAGACTTTATCGCAATAATTATGTGATTATTATAATCTTCGAAGAATTTTTATTTTTTTTTTGATTTTTATTCTTCAAGAATGAGAATAAGAAGAGGAAGAAGAAACGTCGATCGTAAATCATTAGTTGTACACAACATTCTTCCATAAATTATCATGGAAAATCGGTATAAATTAAAACTATATTACCAATATTTGTCTATAAATATCGATATTGATTTACCAGCGACCTTTTTCAAAGTTTAAAACTTCCTTTCGATTGGCGAAATCGTTAATGACTCTCTACCGATAATTTTATTCCATACTTTCGAGTCTCGCAATTATAACTGCAATAAATATGATACTTACTTTGATTAGCTCTTCATCATTTTTTTTTTTTTTTTTGCTATTTTATTAAAACGACTCCTTTCTTATCCACGACGAAACGATTTGCGTATGCGATCATAACGATTCGGTCTTGTGATTTCATGAAAATGTTTATTCAAGTTGATATAATAGACGTACATCTATCTCGTATGCAAATATTATGCAACTCTTCTTTACTTTCTCTAATGTATATGTGCGTATGTATCTACTAGCCATCACGTCACCTTGTCAAACCTAAAATGGGATTGTTTTTTAGACCTTGTGTCAATTATTGATCGATTGAATATTTTGTTCCGAAGAAAAGCTTGTTTTCAATCGCTCAGAGGCTTCGTAAACGATTAGGGAATTCGCAGTGGCGGATAAAGTAGGTATACTGGGATTCGTGATAAACTGAGTAATTTTTCAATTACGGTCTGTAACGTATAATTTTATAAAACGGATCATTAGCGCTTGCCAAAAGTTTTTCAAGCCTTAAACAGCGGCGTAAACTACTGTCTGAAAGTACCAATAGTGGCCAGTCCAGTCTCAACCGATTCTTGACGTTCCTCGACGACCGTCATCGCCTCTAGCAGTGAAAGTTCCTCGACCAGTTGAACTTTGTATCTGTTAGTAAACTGCCAAGTCCCAGTTGCGACTGGCAATCAGAACCTTGATTAATCGTTGAATTACCGGTTAATGATCAACGTCGGATCATTCCTTCAAGATTTATCTATAATTTTTCATTTTTAGCTATTTCACATCCAAAAGTCTAAAACGGAATTAGAATAATTATATTTCTTTTATTTTTCACATAGGTGGGTGGAGTGGTCAGTTCTCTTGCTAAATATCATCCTTATCAGCCACGCCGCTGTCCCGGATCCCCCAACAGCCAGGACCACAACTATCGGTGCACGTAAACTGGCCACTGCAGAGGATTGCTCTGGTGTCGTCGCTTTTGCAGCATCGCATGGAAACGTCAACGTAAGTATTTCTTTTCATCAGCTAATGTAGAATTGAAAAACAAAAGAAAAAAAAAAGATAAAGAGATTCTATAGAAGTTTTGGCCTCACGGAATACCAAATAAAGACAAGAGACTGTTTGAATTGCAAAGAGGAGAGAGCTTATTCGTTTCGTGGAATCAATAAAGACTCGAGGAGAAAACGTGTATAGAATTCTTTTTTTTTCTTTTTCACTTTGAGTTTGAATCGCTATTCATTTTTAACCTTCGATTTTTTTTTTGTTATCTTCTTTCCTAAAGAATGCGAGGGTGGTGCTATCCGAAACTTTGGTTGACAAGGGCGTCGGTTATGTCGCAACAACTGGTACATTTACCACGCATTGTCCAGGACTTTATCAATTTAGTTTTGCCGGATATGGAAGCTCCGATTTAAGGCTGACTTTAAAAAGGAAAGAAAGTAGCACCAATTCTTGGAGTCCCGTAATCAGCGTTGGACCAGGAGGAGGCTCGAACCTTGTCCTCCTTGACACGGAGGTGGGTGACCAGCTCGCCGTCTTTGTTGAATCTGGCAAAATTTCAGACGGTGTAACTTTCACCGGGTACCGTATAGCTAAGAAATTGTGAAAATAAGGAAGCTTCACTTTCTCATTCTCCTGCAGTGGTCAACAGTTATTTTTCTTTTCTTTTTTTTATTGTTTCTTTCTTTTTATTACGATCTGATCAAATCGATTAATCACCGGCTGGATCACCTGAACTCCAAAGTACTTCTTTCCATCACTGAAACTGACAAATAGTTGAATTCAAAGCCACCAAAATTTTGCTGACATTATCAGCTTGCAAATCTACGTCAAACATCTTTCAAGCAATAGAAGAAAAGAAGAGAAAAGAAGAAAGCACGCATCTTCTGGATCAAGCAAAGCTTCAAATTTGAAAGAGAAATAATTTGAGAAACTTAACCGACTGTAAAACTGACGAGAGAATTTTGAACGAATTTTTGATATTGTTACAGGTATTTTTTTTTTTGTTTTCGATTTATTATTTCTGATTCAGTTAGATGCTAAATTCGATTGAGAATTTGATCGGTTAGTTTTATATTTAGAAAATTAGACCTGCTTCAGAAAAATTAACAACTCGATTAGCCGATAATTAATTAGATCCGTAAAAAATCCGAAAGAATAAAAATAAACCAGCCCAATTCAGGGCTCGGTTAAATCCTTTCGAAACATTCCCACCAAAAAACAAAAAAAAAAAAAAAAAATTCAACGTGAATTCGCAAGTCTATGAATACACTGTGAAAATATTTATCTTAATACCTTGTAAATATTGAGCTAATACTGTCCCACGTTATCGATCGATTATTAAATTTTATTAGAGTTCCTAATTTAATTCGATGAAGAAGATCTTTGACACGTAAGGATCAAGAGACACGATATTTAATTTTTTTTATTTCCTCCCCCAGATTACAAACGGCTGTAACACACTGTGATAGATATCTTTTCTTTTCACTTTTTAAACTACTTTACCTTACTTCTTACATAATTTATTTCTACTTTCTTCTTCAAACTTTACGACTAGCTTTGACGTCTTTTATGTGAACTTACCCTGATACGTACAAATCTCATTACTGTTACGCGACGAACGTAGATGGACTATTAATTGGGATAAATCAATTATCTAATTACCCCCGATCTACATACTGACGATATTTCGACTGCTGTATAAATTCTAAACGAAAATCCTGTTCATATTTTTGATATGAAAATTACGATGACTAAAACGAATCGCAATATTTCCCTAACTTCTCCTCACTATTTTATATAATAACTCTTTATTTTCTCCTACTTTTCATATCTCGTTGTCTCACTCTCTAGTCTTCTTCTTCTTCTTCTCCTTCTTCTATCTCTCAAAAATTTCTCTCTCAACTATTTTTTCATTCTTTTACCCTTTTTTCTTGTTCCCCTAATTCTATCAGTTCTTTCCTTATTTCTCGCCTCTAATTACTTCACTCTAAACTAGTCTGGCATTTCCTCTATTCTATTATGACTTTTTCCTCATTTATACACCCCTATACTATTTCTTCTTCTACTTTACCTCTTCTTTTTTCTTATCTTCTTACCTTGAACTTTTCTTCCATAAAACTTCATCTTCTGACTCTTATGCTTTCTCTAAAATAATCTGCTGTCAATTTCTACCCTGTATTTTTCTCTTTCCAAAACCACGAGGTTTTCTTCTAATGTTTTCTACTTTCGTATATATATTCTGCCTATTTCTTATTTCTACTTAACTATACTCTACTCTCATTTCTTCGTACTATTTCAGTACTTTATTTTCTCGCCAGAAAAACGCTATATTCTTCAACTTTTCTCTTTTTTCTTTTTTACAAAGCTATCCTCTCATCTGTATCTCCTCTCTTCTTTTATTCTATCAAATATGACCTACCAGTATTATGATCTCAAAATTTCGCCGCATCTTGCCAACAATTAGAACGTTTCAATTTCTCCGATTTCGGCAACATTTTATTACTTCCTCTTTCAATCTTCTTCTCCAAATCTTCTCTTACTCTTCGTATACTTCTTTGTCTGTCTTTTTCTATCTCTAAAATAATCTTCTTTTCTTTATCTTCGTCTTTATAAAGCTTCTACCTCAAAACATTTCTTCGATATATCTCTTATTGGCTACTTACTTTATGGATCTATTATCTCTCTCCATACTTTCTGCATCTGAAATTTCAATTTCTAAAACATCTTCGATCTAATTCTTCGTTGACTTTATCTCTCCTTTACTTGTCTATAATAAATCTTTCGTTATTCTTATTTTCTGATCTTTTAAATTGTCGAAATACTTCTGAAAAACTTCTCTGTACCTACTGCTTGGCCTCATCTGCAATTTTCAATATCATATATACTTCTTATCTTTTTCTATATTTTCCTCGGAATTTTTCTATTTTGCTTTCAGTTTCTGCCTATTTTTTCTATTCCGTCTATCTTTTGATTTTATCATTTCTATACTTTCGTCAAATTTTTTCTACTACAACTATACCTATTTTCAACAACTACGTTCTTTTATCTCACGCTATCCTACGAACTTGAATTTTCTTGTCTTTCTTCTATCTTCTCTTTCTACAATCTCGTCTTTGTTCTACGTCTATTCTTGATCTGATGTTTATCCTTCACTCTAACTACTATGAAACGAAATCTTCTTAAAATAGCACTACACATCTCTACTGAACAGTATTACCACTGATTTCCCTTTCTATCAATACCTATGCTCTCTATAAATATACGACTCTATCACAATGGCTATGTATAACCTTTCGGCTAATGTTTGCAAAAATCGATTAAACCCACCAATCCTATAGGCTCCAATCTACGAATACGTCTATTACCGACTATCTTCTATCATCTATCTTCTTAAAATTTTTCCTTAATTTTCTATCTACAAAAACTCTTTGTCTATCCTCTTTTCTATCCCTCATACTGTTATTTCTGTCTTCAATTTTACCTTTCGCTCTCTACAGCATCTATTTTACCCTTTTATTCCTATTTCTTTGACTTTCTGTCGCTATTCTTGATCCTCTCTCTTTGACTTCTTTCCATTTACACCTTTGACTGTGTTTTATTATATTTTCACTGTGGAAACTTTGATATTAAACTTCGTGCCTTAAGATAGACTGAATACGAAATTAAATTCAACTTAAGGTTTGACGACAGAATTTTTCACACCGCTTATTTTTTCGCTCTGTTTCTTTTCCTGTTCTTTGATAACACGTTAGCAATTTAAATACTATTATAAATTTATGTATTACTGTACACTGTACCTCATCTTTTGATTCTTACTCTGTCTCTGTCTTTCTCTTATTTAATTTTCCCCCTATTTAATTTACCCCTTTCGCTCGATATTTCTTTCTTATTTTCTACTGATATTTTCTCATCAAAATTCAAAATCCGTTAAACTTAATGCTGTGATTATTTTACTTAACATGCCCTTACTACGTCTATTGTACTTTTGCTACTTGTACTATTACTGTTTATACTGTTATAATTCCTACCTTATTCTTACCTTGTATCCATACTTTTACTTATACTTTTACTTTTACTTTTACTTTTACTGTTACTTTTACTCTCCTATACTGTTGATTTATATATTTAAATACTTTGTAGGATTTTAAGACCTGAATTTATCGATCGTGTGTCTTTGATCATCCTACGACTGACTGTCTTCTCGTTATGTGTCTAGAATCACCGCATGTCTCTACACTATTACTATTTTTTTATAATAAAATGTGATTTTTATCTTAATTTATTTCAAAAATCTTTATCTACTTACCTCCCTAATTTATCCTTCTCCACTTTCATATAACCATAAAAATTTTCATTCTCCTTATTAAACTCTTATACTTTTTAAAATTGTGTCTTTGATTTCGAGTGTACTATAAATTTAATCTTTTGAACTATTCTATTCCTCTTTTCACTCTTTCTACGAAATAAATAAAATAAAAAAGAAGAAAAAAATTAGTAACGAAACTTTATAATCAGATAAAATTTAATCGTCTTTTCAACTTTTATAAAATATTTTTCTTACTCACCTGTTGAATAAATTGATGAATAATTCCCGCTTGGATTATGAGGACTTTCTATTAATTGTATAACTCGTTATTTCTTTTTAATAATCTTCAGCTAATTTCTACTCCAGTTTAAAATAATCGCAATTACGTTGTCAAAGATAAAATAATACGAAACGAATACGAAATTTTATTCACTTTCCATATATTTTTCATTCAATATACGTTATGTAAATGTTAAAGCTTATCAATGACTCGATAACTTTGTTAGAACAATTTATTTTCACGCAATTTTATAATATTATATAAACTGCACATATTTTATATCACACATATTATATGTATTGATAGTAAATGCTTGTATCCAACATATCATAGCCTAACATAGATGGTGTGAATTATTTTTGGTAGTATCTATAACAACGATGAAATAAATTGATAAAGTATGCACACATTTGATCATAATCATAAATTCACCTTTCTGAAACGTAGTGATCAGAAAGTTTTTCCCAAAAGTATTTAAACTGTATAAAAATTGGCAATTTTCGGTGTTAAAAATAATCGAAAATTTGTATACATTCAAAAAACAAAATATATCTTTAAATCAAGTTAAATCTGTAAAGTAACTGGCGATTTATCCAGTTTTCCATAAGCTTTTAAAACAGGGTAGACTTCCTCGTTGAGAAATTCATCGACCTGTTCCGGAGCTCTGCCCACAAAAGTGGAAGGATTTAAAAGAGTATCTAGCTCCCCAAGGATCGGTGCAAAGTATGGATCAGCCTTGATTCTTTCGACCAAATCGTTGTCCAGTCCATGCTGTTTTACCTGTGACCCAGCCTGATGAGAAAGAACGCGAATTTTCTCGTGGCAAACCTGGAATAGTTTATAAAATATATTACTCAGGATTGATCCTCGCGATGAAACGAAATCCATTGAACACAAAAATAAAAAAAATAAAAATAGAATCCTACAGAAGATTTTCAAAAGAAACTGGAGAACGTAATTATTTGAGTAATTTGTTACCTGTCTGTCTCCACCAGCCTTGACCATCGCCATGATCACATTTTCAGTTGCCATGAAGGGTAGCTCTTGAGCAACGTGTCTCTCAATTACTTTGGGATACACAACTAAACCTTCGGTGATATTTTCTAAAGTCATTAGAATAGCATCTGCGGAAAGGAATGCTTCTGCAAGCGTGATACGACGGTTTGCAGAATCGTCTAAAGTCCTTTCCATCCACTGGTTTGCAGAAGTCTGTAGCGCGTTACTGGCCAATGTCATCAAATGACGAGCTATGCTACAGCAACGTTCGGAACGCATTGGGTTTCGTTTGTAAGGCATAGCACTGGATCCTATTTGCGTTGTTTCGAAAGGCTCTTCTATTTCTTTCATATTTGCTAACAGGCGAATGTCTGTGCAGATCTGAAAGTGATTTTTTTATTTTTTGAAGCTGAAAATCTTTCGTCTCCATTCCATTTTTATAGTTTCCCAATTGGTAAGTGGATTTGTCACATAGTGAAAACATTTTCAAACTGGATACTAACCTTGTGCACTGTGGCTCCTAGCGAGGCGAGCACGTTGACGCATTCGATGTCTACTTTTCTTGAATAAGTCTGACCAGTAACGGAATAGTACTTCTTAAAGCCAGCCATTTCGGTGACCATACGATCTAGCTGTTTCACTTTCTCCCCATCACCTTTGAAAAAAGGAATTTCGATCGTGAGTTCAGTTAGACTAGACAAAGAGAATCGCGCATTTTGCTGGTCTGTATCATTCCCCAAATGCTTCATCAGTCAGACTACCTTTAACTTAACATTGCAGTTTTTTTTTTGTTTTTCAAAAAAATTTGAATTCCAGACTCACCGTTAAAAAGCTGTAAAAAGGAAGCTTGTGTTCCTGTGGTACCCTTGACGCCCCGAAACTTGAGATCATCCTTTGCCCTACGAATGGCTCTTTCATCCATCAATAAATCGTGTAGCCAAAGACTAGCTCTTTTTCCAACAGTTGTTAGCTGGGCTGGTTGTAGGTGAGTAAATCCCAAGGTAGGTAGAGACCGGTACTGGTTAGCAAATTTGGCCAGTCGATTCAAAACACCACCAAGTTTTGGCAAAAGCTCATCGAAGCCATCTCGGAGGATGAGTAAATCCTTAAAACGAAACAAACAGCTAGAATAATTTACTATGCCTTTTATCGACTACACAGCACTTACCGTGTTACACCCAACGTAGCAGCTAGTTGCTCCAAGATGAATGATCGGAGCTGCTTTAGGACATTGATTTGCAAAGACATGAACATGAGCCATCACATCGTGTCTGGTCTTTCTTTCCTCTTCAGCAGCAGCTTTAAAGTCTATATCATCGAGATGTGCTTCCATTTCTGTGATCTGATCTTCGGTGATGGTCAGCCCCAATTTCTGTAACGAAGAACAACCCTTGAACCTAATTCTGGAATTCATTAACTCCAGGTAAGCAACTTGATGAATTTCATTTCGGTAAAGCTTATATCGAAATGAATCATAAATAAAAATCGAGGTAGATGCAGATGAGGTGGTTTCAGATATGGAAGTTGTAACGTAGTACCGTCATTCATTGTAGGTACACTATCTGTTGACTTCACGCAGTAGTAAGTTTATTCTCGGAAGTAGGTACGCCGTGCCAGTAGCATACCTTAAGAATTAGCTCATCTAATCAATCGCGTGAATCACAGCGTCAAGATAACGAGTACATATTCAAAATGGTCGCTGTGATATCAGATGAAAATATTAAACTTGTATAGTAATACAGGAAAATTTGAAACCAACTGGCCGAACGTAAGATGCATTTTTTGCTTCAAGTTGGAGTCTGAATTATTAAAGACTTTATTTTGTTCTCTCAGTTAAAAGTGGGCCATATATACAAAGTCACTCATTTTTCTACATATTTGAATTACGAAAAGATAAGCGATAAGCGAACATCGCAGTAATCGCGCTTGCGCGTACTCAAACCTTTGGTTTCATTCTGGCTATACATGGCTTTTTATAAGATTAGATAAACAGGGCTTGGTCTTGTTTCGAGTCTAACCACCAACTACGGCAGATGTCTATTGGTGATCCGTTTTGATCGGTTAAGTTAGTCTCCCGGTTCTTTTTCAACTCGGTTTCGGTTCGGTAGTGATCTTTGGTTGTTCGTTAATTCAGGCCGTGTAATAACAAATCGGCCAACATGGTTGCCATTGAAACAATTGGTGGGATAGTTATAAAAGTGGTGAAATTGGTGAGGAAAATTTTCTTTATAATGCAAAAAGGGTTCGGTCACGAAGGAGCCTTAAGAATTGTTTAATTCTTCGGGTTTAATCTGACTAGATTTCAATTAATAAAAAATTAGTGAGCATGACCCGATCATGAAAAGCTACTCTTTCCATTTCTTAAACATTAACTCAAGCTATGTGCTTTCATGAAATTGATCTGAAACGCATTTTCACAAATTCGTATATAGCTCATCAGGTTGATACATACAGTAACGAGAAATCTAAGATAACGCAGTGCTTTTCACGCGACATTTTATTGCCACTATGAGTCAACGGTATTAATCATTTAATGATTAAGTATATAGTAGTTTGTAATAGTTGTTTTGTACCAAAATCATGTCTGACCAAAATGGCGATTAGAAATTAAGATTTCGAAAGATCGATCACGTTTCGACACTTTGAGCCACGCGAAAATACATACGATGAGAAAAAATTTTACTTCAAATTCTAACACATTGAGTTACCAGTTTTTTACTTATGGACACACAAAAATTTGCAATGATGTTTCAATTTTAGTGTAAAAATTAGCCAGTAATTGAAAATCGAAACAATCATCAAAAAATAAAAAAATAAAAATACCATAACAGTGTTAACACCTAATTCGGTGAATCATTTTTGCTCCTCCATATCGGAAAGCGATAAGAACAGTTTGTACAGCGATATCGTCACACATGACACATACACAAGGTGTATTATTTCACTCTTGTCTTTCTCTATTTTAATTTGGTTAAATAATTCATTGAAAATTTGTAAAATATATTAACATAAATAACATGAAGGAATATCGGAATTCAGTGAATAAATCATTCAAGACGACACAGCACATATCTAGTCTGATTCTAAAGAAATTCCAGAACTGCGTTATTCTGCCCTAGTTCTGAATGCTCGCTCATTTATTTAAGGGGAAATAAAATCTGTGTCAGAACGCGAGATCCGATAATTAATCGGTTGATTATGTCATTAAATAATTAGGCGTTAGTAAACCGAAAACTTTTTATTATGCTTGCAGGTGATCAACCTGATCATCCTTATCCTGTACAGAATAGGATATAGCGGTGAATTCCTCGGAGTTGGAGGAACGTGGAATTTGAATGAGGACAAAAGTCCTGATGCCGAAATAGTCGCTTCAGGTGTATTCGTGGGATTTTTTATCTACACTCTCACTGTCCTGATCAGTTTCTGTTTCGGCAATACGGATCACAAAAAATCACTAGTGGTAAGTCTGCACTTCCAATTTGTATGGACCTATTTTATTTGGTTTTATTTCTCATTAATTACAAGTACGATCATAGAACTGCGGTTATATCGCAAAATTTAATCAATCATTATACCTAGAGTGATAACTAAAATGATAACCATAATTCCTCTATAACCAGAACTTCCCATTTGTCATTATGCCCTTCGAATTACTGGAAAAAAAATTTTATCTTCCATTTTTTTAGAAAAAAATTTATTTATTCTCAGGATATGATCATGAACTTTGTTGGAATGTTCATGTTCATTGCCGTTGGAGGTACTGCGCTTCATTATTGGCACGGATATCAAGGAGAGCACAAGTACTTGCATGTTTCATCGGAAAGACAGGTAACATTGATTTATTTACGATCATAAAATGAATATATAAAAATCAATCAACAAAATAATAGGAAATTTCTTACGAGAAGAAAAGAAATTAAGGATCTGTAATTAATTGCTTCAAATTTCAGGTTGGACTGGCTTTGGGTTCCCTCTGTATCATCGAGGGAGCTGCCTACCTCCTTGATCTTGTCTTGAGTGTGGTCAACTATGCAAACGAAGTTTTTAACTAAAGAAAAAGACGTGATCCTGGACAACGAAGATCTTTTGTTCCAGTAATAAAAAAAAAAAACCACGTAATCAATGAACTTCACCCTCATTTCCATACAGTTAACCTAATCCTGCCGAGTGAAGGCTTTTTTATTATTGCACACTACACTTTAGTTATATTATATATTCGAAGAAATAAGTTTTCATATTTCAATTCTAATAACTGCAGACAAAGAATGAACCTAGATGCAATTATGCGCATCGATTGGACAAAATTTTAATTTATTTTACAACTAATTCCAAAAGAATGATAATCAGTTTACAGATTTATTGAGTTCGATTTAAATGTTTCAGGGCAAGCAGGAAATCTCTCTACTTATAACACCGCTTTTATTTCATCATAAATAATTTTCATGAATTTTAACGAGTGTAAGGATGACCTTTGAAATTACTTCTTTTTTTTTTGTTGTTTTTTAATAATGCGGGTGAACAGCAGCTGTCAAAAACCCATTAAAAATTTTCATTTTTTTCAGTATTTATCCGAAAGTTTATACTGATTATTTAATCATTAAAGTATTGGTGAGGCGCTAAACCAACCACTGACTTATTATACTGAAATATGTTATACAAAATCTTAGTACAAGTTAGGAATTGTAATATTTTTTTTAAATAAATGGATTTGACTTATAGGTATACACACATAGATAATATATATTCATACAATATGTAACACGTAAGTTTATACAATTTTTGATAACCGAAATGCAATTATTATCTCTATTTTTTTTTAAACTATCCTCAAATAACATTTTCTGTATGCTACGAGTTTGTCAAAAAATTAATAAACTGGTCAAATACCAAATCCAAAAAAAGAACTGCAGATATTTTATCTTCAATTATTATATAGTTTTGTTTTATCAATAATCAAAACCTCCACCTAAAATTCCACATTTTTATTGCTCAAAGAAAACCAGAGCCAAAAGAAAAGGGATTTATACAGATTTGATTATTTTTTTGTCTTGTTTAAAAATATTTTGAAATAGTTTCGAGTTATTCATTATCGTTGTAATTGACAGATCTCTTGACTGGCGTACAGGTGATCCAGCAGCATATCACCGGGTCGTATACAGCCCAGTATATGAATAATTCCCATAGAAAAAACAGGGCATTCAAAATCGAAAATCCAATGAAAAATTTTTGGAGTATTATTCCGTTATGTTGCGTCAGTAAAACGTAACTCCCAGCGACGGATAATAGTAAACCAAAAACGTCGAATACTGCTTCCTAAAAAAGCGTACCTAACATTTGTAAAAATTGCCATTTTTTGAACCGATCATTATACCTACAGTATGTTAGAAATTTCGAATTGAATTTTATTTCATAATACGTACGACGAATTCGTGAATGTTTTTTTTAACGTGGGTTACGATGAATACTGTAGTGATTAGGAGATAAACGCTGCACGGGATCAACGCAGTGATAACTATGCTTCGTGGCCAAGGATCGATCTCCAGATAACAAGCCAAGACAATGGAAGCCAAGCACGTTATCTAAAGTTGTGAATTTCGATGAAACCGTTATCATTCAGCGTGGTAATCATTCACTTTGAACACTGGCAGATACATCATACATATGTATACATATTACATTAGACTGGGCCAAAAAAATCGACTATTTTTTATTTTTTTTTAAGTATATTGAAAATATTGTTTGGGGTGACAAAAAAAAAATTATTTTAAGAATTTGAGTCCTTAATATTAATATTCATCTATCATCGCAATTTTAGATTTTTTTTTCCTGAGCGGGTTGTTGTCTCAGAACTCCCAAACCATTGAGTTAAACAAAATTGACTCAAAAATATTTTTTGAAGGAAATTAAATGCGCTACAAAAAAGGTTTGATTGAAATTTACCGTCAAATGAACCGTTTCCTTACAATCATGCCTTAAAAATTGGTATAGTTTTACAATTTGATCTTTCAACTTTTGAATTTTGTAATTCATGTAAAAATCAGTACCCGGAACGAAACCGATAAATATTCTTATGGAAAATCAAATGATCTACAAAAAAAGTCTCTCAACATTTTTGGCTAAATTCACTCCATCAAAAGTTATTCAAGGTTAAAGAAAAACCCGCTCAAGAAAAAAAAATCTAAAATTGCGATGATAGACCTCTTAATATTAATATTATGGACTCAAATTCTCACGATAATTTTTTTTTAGTCACCCCAAACAATATTTTCGATATAGTTTAAAATAAAAAAATAGTCGATTTTTTTGGCCCAGTCGAATATACATACGTGTAAAATAAAAAATTTGTTAATTGAAAATTGATTAATATTGGCTTGCTCTAACCCATTCGAATATTTTAATACACGTCTTACTGTTTCGCAAAAACTTTCGATTCATTTTGCTGTATTAATTTCGGAGCATTTGCTCTAATTGACAACGTAATAAAGCTTAATTTCTTGATTTTCGTAACCTTCTTAACATAATTTATTTCTATGTACGACAAGTGTGGCGAAACGCCACGTTGATCGTCACTCGCGAAATTAAAGAACCGAAATAATACGGTTTTGATGCATTAAAAGTTAGCCTAAAAATAAACCCACGTTAAAAATGAAACATTCAGCACTATGGCCATAATAGAGCTCGTCGAGGCCCGTCCAATTGGATTTAAGTTAACCGAAGCCGTAAATATAAAGAACATGTATATACTAACCGCGGAATTATTTTTGCCAGTGGTTAAAATTCACAAAAATATTTATTCCCAGGCATGGTGCACATTGGGAGGAATTTTCGTCAGCAATTGGCGGATGAGATATTGGAACGTCCCAGTATTCGCACTTCTGATTACAAACACCTTTGGCTATGCGTTCATATCAATTATAACAATATTCATAATCCTAACTGGGAAACCGCAATATTTCGTGGTGAAAACATCTCCTGCACCTAAGACACCGAAATCTTGAAAATTTCATCCTGCAATTCAGATTTTTATCATTCAAATTCTTTCTTCCTTTTTTCTGCCCTACGCAGAGTGCTGTCTTAACGGGACTAGGATCAGCCCTTAATTTTATCGCAGTTAGTTTGATGCTACTCAGAATTTTCGTCTTTACAGAGCTAAATCTGCCAGACAAAGAACCTTATCATTATACATCGGAAGGATTGTTGGCTTTTTGGATGTTCCGTGAGTGAATGAAAATAGATTTTTATTGATTTTTTATCTGTGGTCACTTTTGCTGATATTCCAGCTTCCTACAATCTCGCCTTTTCAATGCATCAATGAGTGGCACAACTGTACAAATTTTCCCACTAGACCAAGTGTACAAAATTCTTGTTTTTGACATGTTAATTGAAGTGTTTTTAAAGTATGCGCCGTTACCATGCTTTTCGATGTGATCTGTAATTCTCCACCGAGCGTGATCGAGACGCACAGTTCCTCTGAAGAAGAGGACGAGGACGATGATGGAGTTATAAGAAAATCACAGCATACAGAAACGACGTGAATTACTGCATTTTTCTGCATTTCTAAAATAACGTTTTCCCTACGCCTCTCATCAGTTAAACAAAAATGTATTTTAATCCAAAATTGATTACACTTATTTTAATTTGAATGTTAGACTTCATGTTTCAATGCCATCCTTCATCTGTCTTACGTTTAAGAATATGTCAATGGCCATCGCAAAGCTGGTAACTAAAAATGGGTAAGGACATACAATGGAGAAATAGAATTTTCGGAAACCTCAGCCTCATGGATAGATTGGGAATCTTAATGCATTGAATTCGTTTTAATTCACCTGATAAAACGATTCCTAGATAAAGATCAAGCTTCGAGTCCTCTTCGTCAATTTCCTGAGCTTTTACGTAACTCGAAAAGGCCAGGATACTACCGATCACGTATACAACGACGCCGATGATCGTAAACGACAATTCCTTGGCCAGGAATTTTTAAAGTCATTCAATTTTTATAGACGAAACAGAAAGTACTTTATTCCTTGTTTAAACTAACGATCAGCTGATGCGGCTGCTCCAAAGTATAAGCCAGTAGAATCACTGTCAGGATAATCATGTAGGTTCCTGTGTCTATGCAAAAGATCATAGTGACGCTATTCGGCCATATAAATTGACCCTGAAGTACAACGAAGACAAAACCAGTGAGGACTAAGATCTGCAGATAATATTAGGATCAGATAACCGAAGGATTCAATTTTCGATTTTCGGATTAATTACCAGCTCAATAATCTTGAGCAGAAAGTTTGGATTTTTAATAAGATCTAGAGCTTTCGCGACCATTATTCAACACTCGAGTGTACTATTCAGAAATGGGGTTCAAGGTTCTGCTGCGTGGTTCACGCCTACCACAAACCGACTCGAAACCAAAACAAAACCGCGCCTGAGCCATCGTGGCATTACGTGTCCATGAATTACTTAATTTCCATATTTCATCTCGCTGAAGGCTTTAAGATACTCAAAGATTAGCCAATTTAAATATTTTCTGATGTGCAAATTAGTTGGAATTAGTGCATGTTGTTTTATTGAAAAAGATTCAATCTACGGTACCGGGAATGAAATTGAAAGTGGATGCATAGGTTGACCGATGACCGATTCTTCTTTGTGCAAATTCATATCATTAGTAAGCGAAACTAAGCTAAATATACTATTCGTAAAAAGTCCTTTAATCATTCTTATCATCAGTTTAAATTTTTCGTAAAAAACAGTCTAACTCTACCCTAAAGTGTTGTTGTTGTCTAGCCTCCTACAGTTATGCTCAACCAGTGCTCGTATTTTATCCAAATTGGATCAGGATCCTGATACCATCTTTCGTGAGCGGTTATATAATCGTAAATCTGTCCGAAATGGTAACGATCGCCATGGGTCATCCGCATGTATTTATCGTGAGCATACTTAACAATAATCCGAAAAAATAGATCAACTGATTTTTTGAAGCTACAAAAAAGCAAACCCTGAACCAACTTCTGAAATGCATGATGATTGAGTGTAGGAAATGATATTCGCCGGTATTGGATGTGTCATGAGTTTGGTATGCGGGATCTTCGAAATGTATCAATGGGCATCGTGGTTTGGCAGCGTAATCGAAGACACGAATACAACAGGGTAATAAGGATTTCATTTATTAGCATTTATCAAAGTAATGAGAGTGCAAATTAGGATTGACAAAGTATTTGGCAATAATCAATGTTCTGATGAGAAATTTTCAACACTCTTCTTATATATTTTTTTGCCTTTTCGCAGATGGCAGGAGTTGCTTTTGGCTATTTCCTGTCTGGTTAATGCGGCGATACTTCTGATTGACTTCATCCGTTACGTGTGTCCCTGAGCACCGGAAAACTTGATCGAAGATCCGGCGGACTAAGACATGATAAAAACAAAGTGTAACGCATATTAGGTGTAATAAAATGAATGATAGAAAGAAAAAATGTAAAAAAAAAAATTACCAATGCACAATTCCAAGGCCTCTCACTGGGTCACTAAGACATTATTAAGTGCCACTTGACGTAATGCTAATTAAGAAATTCAAGGATCTAGGTAACGCGTTGTACCAGAATTTACCCAAGACAAAAATGACCTGGTTTTAAAGCTGCAGATAAATTAAGGTCTTGGTGTTATGAGCTGCATAGTTTGATGTTAACTGAACTTTTACAGCATAAATAAAAAATATGTACATATATACTATCTCTTCACTGACTGCAACTTCGGGTCTAACTTACAATCCCACTCTCGGATGGGGGTCGCCTGGGCGGTGCAGCCTCTTACGTCAAGTTGCACTAATTGATCTACTTGACTTCGTGACCGCTCTTTGTACCGGATGACCAGCACCCACGCCGTAATTTTCTGACCCGACTTGACCCCGAGTTAGCCGATCGTTACCCAGCATCCTGAGAGTCCAAAAAGCAACTCATCGTATACATCGCAAGAAATTTTAACCAAAATATATATCTAAGATGTTGTTTGGTCAAAAGAGAGTTCGAGGCTTTGGCCAAGACTGAGAGTATACGTGAGTTCCAAGGTGTGTGCGTGTGTGGAATAGTAAAATACCTGTTTCGACTCTTGAACTTGACATTCGTAGAGTATTTTTGATCACAGAAGAACGGACGGGTTTAAAAATAGCAAGGAGTTGGAAAAAAAAAATGGTCAAAAATTAATGTTCGAATAATTTAGAAATTAGTGATGAATATAGGAGTACCTACAAAAGCGTTTACATCTCCGTAAGAAGATGCCTCAATTATGCGAATAATTATGGTTAGTACTAATTTTCGTGGGATTACAGTCTCGGACTCACCTCAAACGTCCTTCTAAAAATTTTCTTAATTCGGCAGCAACAATGTACGAGTACCGCTTGTACCACAGTGAAGGGCATTGCGATTAGGCGATTAATTAACCAATTAACTATGATCTTGGAGTTTAATATACAGACACTACTTAGACGCAAGGAATAGGTCTAATTTCTTAATTAATTTACGCCTCTTTGATTTAGCTAATTGTCAGCTTGGTAAGTGACGGCTTTAAAATCTATCCCAGAAGTTTACTCTAAAATACTCAGACGCTCTACATGGCTGATGGAAACGGATTTTTTTTTTTTTTTTTTTTACTTTTGCGAGTTAAATGTAATTGAAATACGAATACAAGGGTCAATGTAACTTTTGCAAAGCTGTTTGTATGTACAAACAACATCGAGAATTGGGCAGGTGAATCGAGTCCCCTTTGCACGTGGTGCACGCACGCATGTGGTTCGTGTCTATCATGACAATCTCTGGGAAAACTAGATTTCAAAGAGTAAATCAATATAAGCGCCAGGTATACTGCGGTGTAGTTGTAACCTTGGCCATCGTTCGAAACCGCATCCACGTAAACATAAACTGTAATGAAATCTTTTCTATAACAGAGATTACGTAAGTGATTGATAGTGATCTGATTCTCTCATTGGAATTCTGTAACAGCTATAATCACGTATTACATACATACATGCATATAGTAGATTTTATTAAAATTGCGGTAACCGCTCCTGTAGTCTAAAACTTTCAACCCACGTGCTATGCCCACTGCAGAGAGTCCATCCATCGCATGGGAATGAATTTCACCGTTAGAAAGTCATGTTATGACTCTTGGATAGTAGGTATTCGTGTTTTGTAGTAGATAGTACTACACTACGCACACAAACTTACAAACCGATTCAAACCTCAATTGAAACCACATGGCTCAATCGTAGTAGCGATACAAACTCTAGCATTCATTACAGTTATGTGCTCAAGAGAGGGAGAAAGAAAGAGAGAGAGAGAGAGGAAGACTGTAACTATATTGGTGGCTATTCATGATGGTTAGAATTTCATCGATTGCTGGATTCCTGACGGAGTTTTTTGTCAGTTTAATCAGCATATGAAAATATTCTGATTGAATGGCGATACGCAGATATGTACAGGTCTCTGCAAATACGGTAATTCAACTCTACTCAACGCCACACCTATTCTGCAAGCCAGACCATGAGCTTTTGAATGTAATTAGTAATTTCAAATGACGAAGTCACTTACTACTACACGGTCGGTGGACTCGCGTCGTTCTGGGCGCAGAACAGCAGTGGTTATAGTCGTTGGCGGCGCAGGGTCGCGGGGAGGAGTTTGTGAGTCGAAGTTGTGCAGCCTTCTGCAACCGATCGACGTTCTAGGTTTTCAGTCTCGTTCTGTGTCGCGTAGTAAAACGCACGCTCGGCTTGGTACCTACCTCTGGGTTACAGTGGTTCGTTGATTTCGTAGTAGGGAAAGGTAACGGGCCCTTTAACGTTTTATTCCACGGTTCGTTTACGTCACAAAGAACTTTGTACCCATACGATCTCACTCGAGGCGTCTCTACGTTAATATAGAAAATAATATCTATCTTTTTATACTCAAGAGTTTTGAACGATCCTCAAGTGTCAATCGAGGTACGATTATGGAATTATAGTGAAAAATGTTCTAAGATCATTTTTGTGTGATTCAAAAGTTTCGATCAATCGACTTGCATTAGAAATCATATTTTATTTTTCTTTCTAATGATGATCCGATCATAAACTCCAAAATTTGTGTCATTCTTTTCTCCTCAAATGCGAGCCCTCAAACGATAATCTTCTTTCTCGAATGAAGGGAATTCAATAGTCTTATGAGAGTTTGGGAATTAGGAATCTTAATCATAGGATGGGAAACGGTTTTTCTCTATAGCCCGAGGGAATTGGATACTATAGTTAAGGAAACAAAAAAATAGAAGAAAAAAAAAAACGTCAAATGACTGTAGCCCTACGTCATCATTATATATAGTTTCGTATAGAAGTGAAATCCTAGTACGCAGCGTCGTAGTACGATACTCTAGCACGTTGGCGTAGGGCGTCGTCTTGAATGATCATATCTAATTACTATCCACGCTTTGTGTATATCTAGGTGAAAGTGAGAAAATTCGTATACAGAAGCTCCGAATAACACCTTTAGTAACTCGCAAGATAAAAACCCTTTGTCAGAAGTAATCAATAAATCGATAAAACTGGGGGAACGCAAGGGAAGACACCAGAGGGTCAGGATGGCTGAAGACCCCGTTCCAGATTTGCAGAACTCTAAGGAGAGTACAAGCATAGAGTTGGTACCACTCGGTGTAAAAGTTCTGGAAGTGGTAAGATGTTTGACTAGTTGATTGGACGGTTCTATTTATATCACTGTAGTTGAAACTGAATTTGCATTTTTTTTTCATGTGTTTTCTTTCTCCAGATTTTGGCCGTTTTTGCAGTAGGTCTTGTCGTCGATCCGTACAACTCGTTTCAGAAAATTTACAACAAGCCTCAAACGAGATTGGACGAAATAGCAATAGTCTACGTTACTATAGCCGGATACATTCTGATCAACACGGTCATTATCATTGGATATTTACTCGGAGATCGTATTCCAAAGAAAACGGTAATTATAATTTATCCCATGCACGATACTTATGCAACGACGTGACAATTTCATATAAATAGATATTAACCGTCATCTCAAGTTTATCATTAACTTATCCTTATGCTATTTACCACATACTGTGCAATGCGTTGATAATTATTCCTCATAGCAAAGTTTCAACATCAGTTATAACATCTAAATAATGTTAGAGCCTTTATCTACAGCACGCGAATAAGCCAGTATCGATGTTTAAATACATGTAAGAAACTTGTTTTGCACATGTGTCATTAGTCTTCCAAAGTTATGAAATAAAAACAGATGATTTTCCATCATCTTTACTGAGCAGTTTATCCACCAACGTGGTTCAAACCGTCTAACAAATTTATGTTAACCACCTGCAGGGGTGTGGCTGTACACACATCGTTACATCATTCCAAACAATATAATACACAGTTTGTTTAACGCATTGTATTGAACTCTTACGCACGTTGATGGTATGCTGAAAAATTTGCAAGTACCACTAGTCGATTTATTTGCACGTTTACACGTGGTAATTAACATTTATATACCCACTCGATGACGAAAGGTATGCTTGGCGCTTACGCCAATGTAAATATTAGTCATACTTCTGTAACTTTGATAATTGGAAGCATAAGCTTTCGATATATTTTCTGCTTCACCGTCAAACAGACGCCATAAACGTGCATATTTTAGGTCATATTTCAGAAATTTTTCGTTTTTGTACACCCTTTGAAATACAGCCAAGTTAAACCGTGAGCAGTTTGAGTTTGTTTAATAATTTGACCCGTATGTGGTGTAGAACTAAAATTGTTATGACCAGGCACATGCACATAGGTGGGTACATACATTGCGTATGCATTTACCATACAACGCGGTCTAGCTTGACCCAGTTGCTCACCTGGGCGATAGTAGATAAAATGAGTCTTAGGCTGTACTACACAACGAAATGAAAATCCTCTTAGGTAAATTTTATTTCTTTTTAATTTTACAGTCACTTTTGTTCTCCGCTGTTGGTGCCTTCCTCTTTATAGTTGCCGGAAGTGTAATAATTCATGACTGGCGAAAGCTTAGAGGAAGTTATGTCCAGATATCGAACAATGCTATCTACCCCAGCAAGCAATATATGGAAATGCTGATATCCGCAGCGGTGTTCACCCTCGTAGACGCGGCGGTTTTTATCCTCGATGTTTTTATCACTTATCAATATTCGTAGTAAGGAGTGATAATGACGTTAAATAATAAGGATTAAAGGTTCAAACGCACAGGAGATAGAAATCCGAAAGATCGTTAATGAATATTGGCCAAAAAAGCCAAAGAATTTCACATTAATTATTTTATTGTTACGTACTGTCATTAGAATAGTTTAAGTATAGCAAATAACGATATTATCTATTATATATTAAGACTCTAAATTGTTCTTTTAATTATAATTACATAATTACTTGCAGGCGTATAAATAATGATTATTTATTTATCGATTTGTTCACTTTGGTCATTAAGATTTAATAGGTTGTCTCACAGATAGGTACTATACATATACCATCGTCACTGCAGGCTGTTAAACAATCTTAGAAACTGTGTTTCGCTTAGAATTATATTTAAAACAAGTTTGTAGGAAAACCGATAACTAGTCTGCACCTTATTTTTTATTAAAAACCACGCCATAAGTCGTTCGCCTTTAACCTATTGATACACAGTTCTTCTACCTCGTCAGTTAATCTTTCTACCTTTTTTTTTTATATTCTAGAGCTCGTACAGTACAACAAGCATACATATATACATATATATACAAATAAATGTAGTTAAAATATTTTTAGTCTTTAACATTTATATCGTTAGTTAAAAATTGTTTGAAATTGAAAAGTACCTTAGAAAGTGTATTTTTAATAATTATATATCATACTTGTGCCTTATATGTTCAATGTAACTTTTGACTGTTCAATAACGTACTGATAAAGCATTATAATTATTATATTCTTTAATATTAATAGATCGTTAGATCTACATACGCATATTTCGATACAGAGCTAAATTTTATATAATATAATGTAGATATTTGTACCCACAAGTTAATAAATAGAAAAATTAAACATTGATCAAAATTTAAAAGAATTAAAGAAAATAATTCATTCAGAAACTTGTCGATAATCGCATAAGCTATAATCGAAACACAGTCGGAAGAACTTCAGATTAAACATATGTCGAAGATCTGAGTTTTTAGGTTCAAGATCGTTAATGGATAAACAAACATCTTTTGATTATCTATCTTCCATGAAAACTGCACCTCGCGGTAGATAAAATAAACGACTCAGAGACAGAATTGTTTCAGTTCCTTTTATCCTGATTGAAAATGATGAATCCATCTTGTCAGGGTCTTAGACCAGGATGTTCCCCATCCATTTGTAGTCTGAATGACGATGTCTATGCTCTTCCAATGGCGAAACCCATTCGGATATTCCAATTCGTGAGTAATCTAAAATTTTTTTATCGGGGGTTTGTGGAAGTTTAAAAATGACGTATCACTGAAATGGAAAATTTCAGCTGGTCGTGGTGATCCTTTTTGCCATCACCGTTTGGTCCGTGTCGAAAAAATCTACTCCACTTGACTCCGTAGCAGCGATTTTACTGACAGTCTTATTCGGCAGTTTTCTCTTCATCGCTTTGATCGACATCATAAGTCAGTTCGGTGGAGATCCGATTCCAGATACTCCGGTAAAATAGTTCAGTTTATTTATTTCTTTTTTTTCCGAACTTGTGATATTGACAATTTAGGTTTCGGGGTTTTATAGATGTTTTTGTTCGGTGTTGTCGGGACTCTTCTTTTCCTTGTCGCTGCGGGTGGTCTTTTTTTTATCTGGTCAAGAAGATCGTCCTGGGAACTACTCCTGATCATTTGCTTGTCCGGAAGTTGTGCGGTTTTATATCTCCTTGATGTCCTACTCATATTTCTATACGGATATTAAAATATATTCAAATATGGGTTCGAATTCTTCCGTACCCTGGAACTGCTGTTGGTTATTGAAGAATAGCTTTTTATACCCGTTTGTGTATTTTGGCAATTTTTACGTGAATAAAGACCCGGAGATACAGAATATCGGTTTTTTAATTTAATTGAAAATTAAGTTTATGAGACCCCCGTTCTATGTGTAATTTTCCGAAAGTCATGTGCGAGTACAGCTTCATGGCAACCAATCTTCGATATAGACAAAAGAAGCGAAATTTTGGATCAACAGATGTAACGTCAAACTCCGATGATTTTGTAAAATATAGGTCAATCTTTTCAGTGAAGGTATAAAGTTAAGTTTAGTTAATTTAAGTTCAGTCAAGATTTCATCGACCAGACCAGGAGCTTGTAGGAGACGTAAAGAAGGCTGACATAAGATTTAACTAACCCCTTCAATTATGGGTTAGTACCAGATTTTATACACTCAACCTATACTCGCTATGTAATATAATCGAGTAAAAATCCGTGTGAAGTTTCAATCAAGAAATTTACTCAAAAAACGTTTGACGAATGTCACGAGACTGTAATAACGATCAGCAAAATATGTTTCATTATAAATGAGAAACTACCTGGCTAATTGAATATCGATTTTCTCTCTCCTAAAAGGAAGTCGAGAAAAATTCAACGAGACAATTGTGCAGCCTAAAAACGTGAAGAAAAATCCAGAAGCAACTAAAATCGATGAAGTAGAGAATGCCGTTAATGAAAAACCGAAATGCCACTTCGGTCGCGTGTATTGGATAGCCCAAACTCTCAGAGTGGTTCAGATTGTGCGTGAATCACAAATTGATATACAGTATCGATACGAAGGAATTATTGCATTCGAATGTGGGAATAGATGATCAAAATTTCCCTTCCCATATTGAAATAAATCATAACTTTATCACGTATATATGAATTTTTATCCAAGAAATTTTCGATTGGTTTCAGTCTTCTAATGTCGATCGAAATAACAATCTTTACAGCTAATTGAAATTTGTAACTAACCTACATATTTTTACTGCTAAGCTCGTTCTCGTCGTTCTCCTTGCCCTGACCATTAATCTGATGATAGAAAAACGGTTTTCAACCAATCTGACCAGCATTCTACTGATCGCCCTAATCGTAACCTATTTATTCGTCCTAAGCGTGGACATAATCAGTCTAAGAACTATAAGAACTTTACCTGCCACACCGGTAAATCAATATCGGATTATTTTTTTCCTCAAAAAATAAGATGAGTCTAAGGTAAGAATTTTGATTAATTTATCGATAGATGTTCCTGTTCGGAGTGCTTGGATTTTTACTATTTGCTGCCGCAACAGAAGGGGTTTATATGATCCTTTGGTATCCTGTTAAACCGGATGACCTACTCTTAGCCATCATGATTTTGTGTGGAATAGAAGCTATTCTATTTTTACTGGACGTCACGTTTATAATTCTGTAAGATAAGCTCGCGGTTCAACAAATAAATAAGATATATCTTTTCCAGAATGAATTCCCAACATGGAATGATTCAAAATAATTCACCGCGAATTCTGTGACCAATTTTTCTCGATATAATTTTCAGAAATTGGCGACAGGCTTGTATGAGGGTAGATAAGTGCCCTTCCGGTACTCCGGGGTGCAATGTTACCCCTATTTACAGACCGGGAGATAATTATTTCGGAAGAAGAGTCGGAACTTCTGATCCACTGGTTTTTAAAGTAACCTTTTCGCTAACTAGAGCCTTATTACTGTCTCACAATTAGCCAGGTCGTTAAATGACTTAGTTAGAATCTTCTAAATTCAGAGCGTATAAAATTCCAAATTAAATGGATTGCGAATTATGTGTTAGAGAGACGTCCATGACGTAACAACGAGCATCAGCGACTACCAGCGACCATCACATCCAGATTTAGTAAATTTGCACAAATACCGTAAAATTGGGGTGGGCCATCGCCGTCAGTACATAGACCGCTCCATAGACGCTCGATCTACAATTAGTCTGAAGGTAGATGAGGTACAGACAGAACCACCGCAGCGGAAAGCAGTTTCGGACGTCGAATCACTGGTGCGAGGGTTAAATCAGGATGATTTCAATCGTTTATAATTTTTTTTTATTTAGTTATTCTATGACACAATTTCGATCGTGGATTAACCGCTTTTCAGATCATCGCAGACGTGAGAGAAGAGACGGCTCAAACGATTCCAAAATGTCCAGTATGCGCGAATAGTTGGGATCCACATGGGGCTCTTCATCGAATGGATAATTTTGGAGTTTGTCCAACTTTTTTACATTTGACGCAAGGTTTTGGGATGTGAGTTGATTTAGATTCAGGTTTAGATTTTTTTACTGTGGTTTTTACTCGATTAATAAAATCCGCAATTAATTTTTAGGTGCAATTGTAGCCGGCCAACTTCGGGGGCTGTAAGGCCCATCCCGTTGACCTTACGGGCGGAATCTACATCGGCAGACTTTAGAGTATTGAGGAGAAGCCAAAAATCTAATTCTAAGAAGAACAGTAATTCAGAGAAAAAATAAATCCATACATGCCTTTTCAATATTGTACAAAATGTCGGTAAATAAAATACATAAACTTAAGTTCCAATATTCAAAAGGGTTTCATAATTTCTCGAAAATCTTGAAATCTCCGATCTCTCGAAGATATTTATTCACCTTATAATTGGACTCTTGTTTGAGTGAAATCAGAAGAGCATGTGACACAGAAGAATTTGAAAAAACTGCATCACAATGAGATTTTATTTAATCAATTTTCTAGACCATAAACCAAAATAAGGAAAATCATTTTCATGGAGAGTTAGACGTTGCACAATACATACATCCCCTTCTTCAAATCGAATGAAAAACAAAAGAGAACTAAGAAAAACAAAAAAGAAGAGTATTCATCAAAAAATGTTATGTCAAACTTGTCTAGGAAAAAATCCATTTTTCATCCAAATATAGAACCGATTTCAATTTAAGTTGGGATTTAGGTACTGAACCTGATTTTAAAATGGATAGAGTCTCGTCTCGAGGTGCTCTCGAAGGTATATTTGTCAATTACCATACTAGCTTGATACTGTCTATATTTTATGAAATGGCAGATAGAAAGAGATTTATCTACATAAGCTATGAATTTTAATCTTCTAGCATAGAAACTAGCATAATGTTTAAATCTCTGCAGTAAGATAAGTTATAAAAGAGGTACTGGATGGTATTTTTCTCGACGCTTTATGCACTGTTTTGGAAATTGATAATACTAGAGCTCTATAACCTAATTATCGCCTTTACATTGCCCAGAATCGAAACCATCGCATGTGAAAGGAGTCTGGGGTCAACATCGTTGGTGTGAAAAGAGCATCCCTATAACGTTGAGGCCCATTAGACTGATTCAACTAGTATGAAAAATCGGGAATTAGTTAATACTAGTAATTTTTTGAACTAGAACGTTGTACGTATTTTTATTTCACTTTCAATAACACAGATTCTTGACATCATGCTCCTTTCGGTTACGATCTCCTTGATGACCGTAAAGTCGAAAAACTCCATGAATACTGCGGTATCGATAACTCTCATTATTTTATTCGCTACGTTCGCAATCATCATGAGCATCGATGCAGTTGGGCAAATAAGAGGATGGCTAACGCCGGATTTGCCAGTAAGTAAAAAAAAAAAAGCCGTATAGAAGTTTCAAATTTGCAAGAAAGATTATAAATCGTAATATTTTCGGGTGTATCGTCAAACTCAAATTCTCAAACCTGTAGAAACGGAATTTCACAAAAAGTACAAAACAAATTTTCTTGACAGATGTTACTCGTTGCTCTTCTGGGATTCATTTTATTCGCATCAGCTGCTCAGGCAGTTTATCTTATGGTTGTCTATCAAAAAATAGAAAATAGTTCCATACCGATTCTGATTGCCTTGTGCTTATTCGGGGCTCTTTTATTTCTTCTTGACGCTGTGATAATGATATTGTAAGTTTTTGAATTATTTCTCTCGTAGTTTGGTCTTTGAAAGTTTTAAGGAAAACCGCCTGCTTCACGTTATAAAATCTTGAATATTTTTACAGGTACTGGCGGTACACCTACACAAAAAGGAAATGCTTACCCTGTCATCCAGATTCAGGCTTGAAGATAGTTTACCAAGAACCCATCCAAGAAAAAAATAGCGAAATACTCGAGGTCAGATAATCCAAGTCGAACGGTTTTTTTTGTATTTTTAAAATGAACCAGACTCTCTTGACACTTTTCAAAAAATAATAAACATGATTGAAAATAATTGAAACCCATGTATTTTTTTGATCTGCTTTTACCGGGACCAGATATCGACACGTGATATTTCCACAAGTTTTAGTCAAGAGAGATGGCAGTCGTTCCATTCAGAATTTTCGGGCCACCGAAGTAATAATCGAATAGGAATTGGTCCTCGGCGACAATACGTCGATACTGCGACAAGCCCGGATCCAAAAATATCTGGGAAATTCGTCGAGACTCAAACGCAGGAGATCAAGCCCGCGGAACACATAGATCATGAAATTTCGGTATCTAAACTTCACACAATACAAATTTTTTTATTCATGTCCTAATCCAACGTTTTCGACTAATCGATTCTCAGGCAATCGCTGTCGTCGAAGAAAAATGCGCTCAAACATTTTCTGAGTGTCCGATGTGCTCTGCTGCACTCGATTACTCGCCTGAAGAAATTTGTCCAACGTTTTTGAATTTGGTACAAAGTTTCGGGATGTGAGTGTTATTCGTCGATATGGTAAACGAGTGAATGAAATAATTTTTCGTTTTGTTTTTTTATTCTGCAGGCTTCCTTGTGCAGAAAGCTTGCGGGTTCAACCAGAAGCTCTAGTCCTGGTGGACAGAGGAACTTTACCAGGGTCTAATTCGAGTACGAAATTAACAGGGCAGACAAGTGATATTTCGAAAGGATCATCGTGAATAAAAATAAACACGATAATGTCATTTTTAGGTCTCAATGTTACGGATTCAACGATTGTGATCACCAAGAAGCCACCGCGGGTCTACGGAACTCGTAAGATTAACAAAAGTCCAGATCTAGTGATTCGTATTATTGATTTGGTATTGGTTGTTTATTAATGAGTCGATACTCTGCATCGAAGGTCCCTGTCCAACTCATGGCGCTGGTTTAATAGCACGAAAAGCTGGTTTACCATGCCCGGTTAAAAGGATAACCCTGACTCATTCGATCAGAAAAAATAAACGAACTCAGACACCGGAAATAAGACCGATCGTAATAACGGAAAAATACCAGAATACGGAAATCGATACAGCGTAAGCTCTCAAAAATTCTGAAAAATTGTCATGACACGAAACGAAATCAGCGAGTGAAAATTAACTAAATTAAGCTGATTCCTAATTTAATTATCATCAAATGAGAGACTTTTAATTTAATTTTCTTTTTCTTTTTGTTTTTTTTTTTTTTTCAAGAGAGGAGACGACGAATACCGAAAGCTTTCTTCACTTATCGCGAGAAGGTTTAAGTGAACACCAAAGTTCTGAAACGGTGGATATAGGGACCGAACAGAGTAGCGACTTTGTGAAAATCGAAGAAAGTAAGACAGGGATACAAGCCCAAAACTCTCCAGAGTTTGAGGGCAGTTTTAGCGGGCAAAAAAGCTTTGAGAAAGTCAAAGTTGACACTCTAAAAAGCAGTGGGAATAAGAGCATCGAAAGCAGCATGACGGGGATAAAAAACGCATCAGTATCAACGGAGGAAACTTTATCACTGAAAGTTCTGACCAGTTTTGGGAGGAGAGATTCCCACACTGAGTAAATTTCACGTTCATATGACAAAACGTGATTATTTTTTATGAATTAGAATTAGTGAATTTTTAGTCAAAGTTCATTTCCAAATTTAAGTTCGGAAGACAATACTTCGATGAAGGATATCGTCAAACTTTCAACCACTTCTTACACTGAAACGTTACCGATCAAAAATGAAAGGTACGTTTTGTCTCGTCAGCATTTTGTCCAATTGGTAGCATAATGTATCATAATTGTAAAAAACAAGAAAATTAGGGTTCTTTTAACTCCAATTAAAGCACTGGAAAATTTTCAGTCATGAAAGTCTCACTTCTCCGACGAATATTTTCCAAAGAAATAACAAAGTCGAATCAAGCATATCGACTCGAACTCCGTTGCTCAGACAAATAAGGTAAGTTTTTGTATTTTCATTTTTTTTTTTTTTTTTTATAAGTATTACGGGCAGGTGTATACGATTCATTAAAACGAGTCTAATAAAAACTCTAGAGATTTTGATTCGTACTGCAAAATTTTTTCAGCTCCTATTTCGCTGAGGTATCCTCACCTCACGAGTCTCCGATTTATCCGATGGAAATCAGCAAGCATTTAAACAGAACTCAGGAATTCTCGAGTCCGGTAAGCTCGACATTTTCTAGCTCTTAATTTTGCAGTATTTTTTTTTTTTTTTTTGATTTAACTGCAGATTTTAATTCTGCTTTTTGAAGTTCGAGATTTTTATTGCAGGATGAATTGTCCCGAAATAATGTAAAACGATTTGTGTGTAATTATTCTTTGACCAAAATTTATCACACATTAATTAACATACCAAAAAATATTTAAGCTTTTTTTTCTATTTCCTAATTTTATAAAATTGTCATTCTAGAGCTCATCTTGCAAATGTTCGCAGTATTACTACAAAGATATGTTCGGAAGAAATATCTGCAGTCTATGTGCTCACAAATATTTGATAAAGGTAATAAAAAAAAATTTCTAAAAACGGTTGAAGTTAATTTCTATATTACCCTAATACCTAAATACTTTTATTTTATTAATAGATACCGCAGCGATGTACAATTAAGACTGTTGTTGATAAAAGATGCTGTTCTTGTCACCGAGATATTGTTTATCAGGTTAGTTCATCTCAGTCTGAAAATTTCAGACATTTTTGCAAAAATCTGTGACAATTCATTAATATCAATTTTTGTTTTCCATTTTTTCTTTTATAGGCACCTACGATCGCTGGATATACGAAATGCCAGAGATGTTGCAGGAGCAGGTATCAAATGTACGGAAGCAGTAAGAAGTAACAAGAAAATTGACGAATTCTTTGACAATCGATCAGAGATTTGATCGAAAATGAAGTGGAGAAAATTCCAGATCGTGTAAATTTGAAAAAATAAGAATAAAATATGGAATTGTAGATGATCGTAAGAATTCAACATATTTTATTATTTTCTATTGGCATGGCAAATCACATACTTACAAAAAAATGTTTCTACTCCATTTTTGTTTCGAATCCTGAAACTTGAATTGCACAGTCACCATGCCTTGACAAAACGAAATATTCAAACGTATTATTTATGTACTTATTCATGCTATAGTGTTAATTGATTAGTGAAAAAATTAAGCTCTTTTTATATGAATCAAAGTGTGAATTTGTGTGTGTGTGTGGGTGTGTGTGTGCATTAATAAATAAATTAATCATCACAAATTTCGAAAATGTATTAAATTTTTTTATTCAGTTAAGATCAGCTGTGTGCAGTAGTTTTATGCGTACAATACAGAAAGTAAAATAAACTACTATCTTATCTCATGCAAAATAATTAATTAACATACAATAATTTATATGAAAATGACATATTTTATTAAAAATTATAATTTTATATTAATTATACGTTATACAAAATGCACAAATATTATTAGTCGATCACCACAGGATGCAGAGGTAATTGCGGTTACCAATTTGCGAAATAAATGAATATAATATGAGGTTGGTTAAAATAGGGTTTATGAAAAGCACATATTTTTCCTCAGATGTTAATAATAATAATAATAATAATAATAATAATAATAAAAGTAATAGTATTAAGTGGTTATAAATACAAGAACAAAGGTTAAATAGGTAATTATATAAGGTAAAAGTTTCTTGTACATGAAGAAACCGAAGAACAAAGCAAAAAAAAACAGGAATTACTTACATATAATTAATAATAGATATAAGAGAATCAATTTCTTTTTTTTTTTTTTTTGTTTTTTAACAAAGATTATTACAGTAATAATTTCATATAATATCAATTTTTAATCGCTTGCAGTTAGATGAAGTGTAAAAAAAAAAGGAAATGAAATAAAAGAATACTATACCACGTGCGATAAAATAAGTTTTATAAATTTTACATAATGCTCTATTTCATCCAATAAAACTTTTCTTTCTTAATCGATAAAAATTATTTTTAAAGACAATTCAATATTCGAATATGATATATAGGTAAATCAATCAATTATTTATTTTATTTTATTTTCTCTAACTAGATCGTATACATGTAGAAAGAGAGAAAGCGATATGGCATTTCTATTGAAATAAAGAATAAAAATTGTGCAATATTATAAGCACATCAATTATATTATTGAGTTAAAATCTCTACTTTCTTAATAATTTATTTAATTTCTTACTCTTAGAGGAAACAAACATTAAAAGTAATTAATTATGAATAATAAAAAACCATTCACATGCTGTTAAAACAAGAAAAAAACAATTTTTACGCTCACACAAACCAAAAAAACAAAAAAAAAAATAATACCAAGCCAATAGACAACAATTTGAAGATGATTCTTACAGCAATGAAAAAATTAAAGATGATATTAATTTATATATCTAAAACTTATTAAATTACAAGATTATTTATCGCACCGGCTACTTAACCATTCGATATATATTTTCCCTTTACGATAAAAATCATTTAGATTGATTTAAAAAAAAAATATATATATATATAATAATTTCGATACTTCTTTCCAATCAAATTCAAAAATATACTGTACCTATTAATAATCTCATTAAGGTCTACCTATAGTTTATAGATTAAATATCAATTAATCAATGATAGAAAATTGCATCAGGTACGATTCGATTAGGAACTTGAACCATAATTGCGATATATTTCTTATTATTAAAAATAATGGCACGAGATGAATATAAACAGTTTTTAAAAATCAATTTTCATCACAAAGATTAGCGTAAGATCTGCTCAAAATCGGTCTTCCATTTATCGGCTCGTTTCTACCGTTTGAATATTTTTTCCCACTTTGGCAAGAATTGATTTGTGTAAAATTAAGAAAACCTTGACCAGGATAAAAATTTATTACCGGCGAATTGACTCGTGGTGTAAAACTAGGAGCTAACATTCTACGTGGAGACTGCTGCAGTTCTCCGAAAAATTCTGATTCCGAATAAACGGTGGAATTATTATTAACGGAATTATTTCCAAAATTATTAGACGATAATTCGCAACCTTTTCCAAATTGTGTAGAAAGCCAGGCTTTCTTACCGCCGGAATTCATACCGTGAGAAAAACTACGAGGGTTAGAAGAATTCGCAATTTTACCAGAAGAATAAGCGGATGATCGATTTCCACCGTTTTCGCAAAACTGTTGTTGCATCAGATAATTTTCTGTAACGATTCGCGAAGGTGACAAAATTTTACCGTTTTTATTCCACATCACAGAACCAATTCCGTTGCGATTTTGGTGGCGGTAAAAATTGGGAGGATTTGAGCTACCTTGAGGCTTGAAATGTTCGTTTTTTATCGGAATGCCAACAGTTTTTGGAAATGTAACTAAGTCTACAAAATCTTGAGACTTTAAATTGTACTTTACGGATTTATGAAGCTCGTTAAAACCGTTGATAGAATTATCTCCGATGTTATTATTCTCCTCGTTTAAAAAATTTTTGTGAATATTTTTTACAGATTCTCGTTTAACCTCCGAATCGTTGCAAATTTTTGACACAAGATTATCCACCGTATCGTAATAATTTTCCAACTTTTTTTCCCCGTTAATAATTTTTCCCGCCTTAGTATCCGCTGAATTATTTTCAAAATTTTCCGACGTAAAATCGTCTCCATTATTTTCAACGTCCTTGAAATCCCTGCGATTTTCTCTACAATTTTCCGAAAATGTATAATTGTCAAATAAATTTAGTGACTCTGCGTCTTTTTTACCGAATTTTTGATCCACTAATTCGTTTGAATGATTAGAAAATATTTTAGCCCCAATTTTCGTCTCGTCAGAAAAAATCTCCTTATTATCACCGGTGTAAAAAATTTGCGATGTATAAAAATCGCTTAGTGGTGGATCGAGAAATTCTTTTGAAAAATTATTGTGTCTTTCTGAGGCAGAACTTTGGCTAGAACATCCCGAGGATTCAGATTCCCCGGATGCTACGTTTAAATCAAACGAAGAATTCGAGTCTCTCAGTTTTCTGGCCATTCCTAATTTACAACGGTTTTTATCGGGTCTAGAATTTTGACGATTTATATAATTCTGACCTCTACAATTCACGTTCTGATCATTATACAAATGGAAATTTGTCATACCGCGATTCACAGTGCTGAGTGAATTATTAAAGCTTTGATTTTGCAACAAGTTCTGTTTGATTCTCGATTGGTGATCCAAGACTGCACGATCTGTTTGAAGATAAGCTCGGATGCTGTGGTCCAAGAAGTCGTCTCTAACTCTACGACGATTTTGATAACGTTTATTTTCACTGCCTACAACCAGTCTTGAGATTTCTATGTTTCCATGATCGTCGCAGGTGCCTGTATCTTCGACCTTTTTTTTTTTTAGGATCATTCAATGATCAGTTTTGAACATTTTTTAAATACAGTAATTATGGCCAAATTATTTATTCAATTTGTGATAAGTCGATTACGCGTTTCGTGTTTGTGACAAATAAATTACGTTCTCAGAGAACCTATCTCTCGATTACGTATGTAAAGCTTACGACATTTGACCTAAAAGTCGATAGTTTGATAGCCTAGAGCAGCAGGGGGTCCTTATCGTATTTTTGAAGCGCATGAATAGACGTCACTGATTTTTCGATTTTGTTTTCTTAACGAATGAAAACAAATTTTATTAGAAAAAAAAACAATGCTAAAAATTCTAAATTAAAAAATGTTCTCAAAAGTTAATTTTCGTCCAGTATTTACGAAATGAAAACAAATTTCCCAATTTTTCATGCATAAATTGGGAAATTTATTGTCACAATTCATTTTTTCAATTACAAAAATTTCTAAAAAAAAAAAAAAAAAAAAAAATTGAAATCAAGTTGTCTAAAAAAAGAAAAAATAATTTTTTCTGCAATCTTATATATATTTCCAGTAGACTTAAGAATGAACTGATTGTCAATTGATAATAGTAAAAATGAAATGTATGATTTATGAGAAAAAGAAAAAACACACAATAATGAAAAAGAAATTTAAAAAAAACTAACCATTTCAGCCTTTGCTAGAAAGAGCCATAATTTTCGCCACGTGCTAAACTTGTTTTGTTCGCTAAAAATGAACTGCATTTCCTTGGATGCATAGCGAGTAGAAAATGGGCTTCGATAGTTCCGAAATTCACTATTATCACCGTTCGAGACACTCATCTTTATGAATATATGTATCAATAACTTCGTTAGCGAGAGAGAATTTTGGTAAACTACGACCACGACGCGAGACACTTGCAGAAGTAAATCAGCTGATCAGTACACCGGATGGTTTTAACTGAACGATAGAGACGCCTCACGGAAACGAACGAACTATTCTCGCGACTGTACACCGCGGATATTTAAACGCGCGATTTAACCCGACTTAATCGGTTTTAAAAAATATCGATCGATTTTTAGCTACAAGAGTGTCGAAATATTAAAAAATATTAAATTGATAAAAACTTGAAGATTTTAGCTAATTATTTTTCTGACTATTGATCAGCTGTTCCATCGGTAAAGAAGATATGACCATTTATTATACAATTTTCTACGTTATCAACAGTTTTAGTTACTTTTTTTGTTATTCATTTGCCAAAATAACAAAAAAAAAAAAAAAAAAAAAAAAAAAAAAAAAAAACGTAAGCGGGTGAATAACAAAAAAATCGCGTATACATTTATTTTTCACAAATTTTTAGAAAATTGATTAATATTGTCTCCTAGACTCTGACGTGACGCCTAGCTAATACCTCCTCTTAACATACAAGGAGAAAATAAAAGAAATTAAATAAAGGGGGAAAAATAAAGTCTCGGTTAAAAATCCCCACGTTCCAATTTAGCGTGGGATCATTTATCGTTGATGTTATTGTCAACAGATTCAGGGTCATTTTGTCTTACTTATTGTTGTAAACTCCCTTTCATTTTTTTTTTTTTTTTCTTTTTTTTTTTTGTCACAAACACGTAATGCGTATGTACTAAATTCATGCATCTACATCGTAGCAGCCAAGATAACGAGCTAAAAAACTATTTCTACCAAATTATCAAATCATTGCTATGAAATTAAATAACTTTAGTCTGTAAACCGTACCCTACAATTTTCAAAAGAAACATAATCATCTTTAATAAATGGTTCGTTATTAATTTAAGCAACTCATTATCCTGGAGGACCGGATGTGGATGTAATTATATCGTTGTTAATTAAATTAATATAATGTTTAATTTAAGCGACTCTAATTATTGAATAATGCAAAGAAATTCAAAAAATATTGATGCACAATTATTTTTGATCGATTTTTTAATTTAGATAAAAAAATCAATAAAATTAAGAAATTTTTTTACAAGAACAATTCTCACCACGTTTGAAGGAAGCATACTGGGATGTGCCCAGTCTATGCTGACCTCACCACCACAGAAAAGGGACGCTCTATCTGGAACAAGTCTTCTACGAGCCATAGCTGCACCGCGATGTGTTCTGTATGATATTAACGCGTACCTGGCTTGGTCGTTCGCATTACGGTAGACCGAGACTTGGGCAACGTCGTCTGTGATGTCGTAGATTTTCTAAAAATATGGGAAAAAAAAATAATACTAGTTAGTTTTTCGTAGGTATACGTATCCCTGAAAGTAAATTTCTTGAATAAATCAAAACATGAAAGAGAGAGATACTTGGGCTGACATTGTGTCAGCATCGTAGAAGAAATATTTTCATACTGTTTTTGTTGCAGTAGAAAATGCAGCTTTGTGTAAAATTTGTAAACAGCTGACCATTTTCTACAATTTTTATTCTTTTTCATAAAATATTATTACGTAATCCTAAAATAAAAATCTGATTAAAAAAAAAAAAAAACCAAAAAGGGTTGTAAAAATATAAATCATTGAAATTTTTATTTTCCCGATTACCCAACTCACCCTGATCACAGTTTCGGAAATAACATCCGGAGGAAGTTGGCCAATGTATAAACGACAGTTGTTTATACTAGCGACAACCCCGATCCTGCGTCCAGGCCGTATCTCGAAATTGTCTAATTCTTGAATAGCTCTTTGTGCGAATTCCGGTTTGCCAAACATAACGAAACAGTAGCCTCGATTAGTTCCGGAAAAATCCATCATCAAACGTATCTCGTAAACTTCACCCATCCTACGAAATATCGGATATATTTCATGCTCGTATAAAGTCCTGGGTATTTTTCCAACGAATACTTCGCATCCCGGTCCGGGTGCAGGTCCTTTCCATCCGGGCGGAGGTCCGCCGAGCTTTCGTTGTCCGTTTATTTGCGTCATGTTAAATCGCGAGTCTGTTACTAATTGTAACACAAGTTTGCTTGTCTCGACTTGATCCTCGATGTTTAGTAAAGAGTCTCGATGATATTCGGGGCCAGATTCTTGACGAGAAACACGAAATTCGTCTTCTTGAAAATTTTCAGATCGATTTTTAACGGATTTACGATTTTCTTCAAATTTCACATCCTCGTTTAATCCGTTGGGAGATTCCTCCGTGTGATTTCGCATTATTTAAGAATAATTTAATATCAATTGATCAGATTTTTCTATCTTTCTTTTAGTTTTAAGTATATAAATCCACTGAATTTAATCTTTGATTTTCAAATTTCTTTATCAATTATTATTACAGATTGAACAAGAAAAAAAAAAAAAACCATAAATTTAACGATAATTGTAGAATTATTTCTCTTCTTTTTCGTTTAAATATTAAAAATACAATCACTTTTACTAATCACTGTAAAAAGAAAAAAAAAAAACTTGTTTTATAATAATTGAAAAACTGAAATTAATTGGCGAACACAACGCGTTGTATAAAATTATTAATGTAGAAAAAAAAAAAATTGTCTTATTTATTTTTTTCCTTTTTTTAAATACGTAAAACGTTTTCAGGAACGAAACTTAAAATTCTCGATCACTGAATTATTTTATAAGATAAATGATTATCAATCAATTAATATAAAAGATAATTAACTGGTTCGCTTATTCAAAATTAATTAAGAAACTTCTAAACTTGATCCCTTACACAACAAGTGCCTATTGTACACTGACCTCGTGCTTCAATCCTACCCGTTTATATAGTCTGCACACCCTTGCCGCAAACTGTACGACTACGACTGCACTTTGGCAATTCTCATTGGCCCAGACCTTACACTAAGGATCGCTACTGCGCGCTGAAACGATGCAAAAATAGGGCCTTAGAGCTACATCTATCGGGAAAAATATTCAGCAATTTTTCTAAAATTGGTAAAAATAAATCAAAGTAGAATATTTCAATGTCTTATTCTCGATGAACAATTGTGATATATTCATTCTCTATATTATTAATTCGATATCCTTGCATTACCAATTTTTATAAAATTGTTTAAAATTTTTATTATTAATTTACAGAATTTACATCATCATATAAAAATTCAACGTTTGTCACATGAGACGTGTGAATAAAATAATTGACTAAACTTTCGTTTATGTAGTTGAATAATAATATAATTATATGTCTGTATAGCTGGTCAGCAATTTTTCATTAATTTTTAGCAACAATACGTGATAATACGTGAATCGATACGTAGCATATTTATATCGATTTTAATCGCTGGAGATAAAATTTTCATTGACAATACATCAAGTTGTATAATCGTGGAATTATATTGGTAAAATTTTCGGACGAAATTAATGATAATAGATTTTTTTATGCTGATATTATATATAGTTAATTTCGTCAGACAGATTAGACTGCAGTCAGAGGTCAGAAGGTTCGTTGAACTCTCAACGGTCGATTACAATGTTGTAATAAACAACCTGTCACAATAGAATTTGCGTATTAACAATCCCTCGATTCTGAAGACTCGTATTATACGATTCCTACAATGTTGATATAATTTTGCGATTTCGACGTGCACCTGCTGCAGACGGAGTTGAAATCTATCAATATTGTTAACAATTGTTAAATAACAATATAACAGAGGTAAATTGAGAATTAAATCGACATTCATGGAAAGAATTATCGATAAACAAAAAAAAAAAAAAAAAAATAACAAAATAAAACTACAAACATTTTATTATCGATCCAAAATTTATTGACGTATGGGAAAAATTATACTCTTACAAATTTTTACGATCTCTGAGAGAGATTCGAATATTTTTTTTATAGTTTTACATAAAAAATTCGAGAATCGTTGTTTTAGTTGCTAAAATTGGAACAAAAAAAAACTACAATATCTTACAAAAAACAACGAAAATTTTTAATTGCTTAAAAAAATTCGTAAAAATTTATAAAATTATTTTACACCAGGGTGGCTAAACTCTATTTAAAAAATATATATTCTTTCCTATTTCACAGCGATACGAAGACTGCGATTCCAATGTCGGTTGTGTAACCGCGTCAACGGCTTGGGACTATGTACGAGTATGTATATGTATTATGGCGAGGAAGCGTTAACGTATATATCTATAAATTGCAAATGGGTTACGAAAGACGAGTGACAATGGTGTAGTTGTTGAATGAAAATCAGTATATAGAATTAGCGTTCTAAATGACAAAAAAAATCACCAAATTTTCTCCAACTGTATAAATTTCTCGCACCTTTAGTTTTTACTATCCTATAACAGATGATTTTTTCAATTTAAAAAATTGATTATCTGTTCATTAATCGATTCACCGATATCCCTTCGGTATAAATAATTTGTTTGTTGACTATTACAGGTGTGTTGTTAGTGAACTATAAATAAGTACGAGAGGCTATATAGGTATAGAATTTCAATCCACACACCACCGCGCGTTCACTTTCATCGGTTATCGGTACGTCTTTTCTGAGTATCTTTTTTCGTACTAATTAAACTCACGTATGTACCATATTAAATTACATATACGTATACCCCGTTGTACGGCGATTCATCGAACTCAAAATCGATAGTAATAATTAACAGGCGTAGGTACTTTAATTATATATATGAACCGAAAATATAAGGCCAAAAAAAAAAAATCAAGGCCTAATTGTTTGATTATAACTGAAAATAATTATCCATGGGGAAAATTTTTACTTCTACAAATTTCTACGAATTTTTTAGGAAATTAGAAAACATTTCATAGATTTTTTTTTTTTTTTTCAATTGTAGAGTTTCGTAGTTATTCAGGAAAATTCCTTTTTTGTTTTTTTTGTCGAACAATCTAGAACAAAACTATAATTTTTTATAAGAATTAACAAAAAGCTTAAATCCCTAAAAATTCCTAGAAATTCCTAGAAATTGGTAAAATTATTCAAGTATCTTCAAAAAGTTTATAGAAATTCGTAGAATTATTTTCATTAGAGTACCTACACAGTAAAAAATTTCCAAATTTTCCTCTCAAATTATTTGAAAAATAAAAAAAAGTATTGAAAAAATTTCATCACACTTGAAATGTGTGGAGAAAACAATCTGTTAAAAAATAACGAAACGGAATAAGACTAGTTTAAATTTTAAACATCCCAGAATGAACCCCTTGACCGAAATATGAAAAAAAAGGAACATGGAAATCTCGAAAGATTCTTTTTTTTTTCAATTTCATACCAAATTTTGCGACGCCAATGTTCGCGTCAGTTGTGATAATGGCATTGTTTCGAACCACAAGTACATGCATAGAAACGCAGGTATATACAAGGTACATACGTACACAAATAATATGTAGGTACATGTATGTATATGTGTAAGTTCGCACCCATCGTATATGCCCATTGGGATTGACAGAGGCCTCCGAGCTTGTACTTGCAGCACACTATGAGCTGTGCAACATGAAACTTCGTTTCACTCGGTATTATCTCTTCAGTCGTTGTTCAACAGCCGAACTGTATAAGCCTAAGTACGATTAGTTTTCGTTCTCACGTGGTTTTTATTTTCTGGTCTGAAAACTAGGAAAAAGCGATACCGTCAATCAGTACATTGACGATAGTGCAGTGCGCAGAAATATATTAGTGCGTGTGAAAGAGGACAAGAAAAAATGTAATTTAAATTTTAAAAGACAAAATAAATTAATAACGAACCAGAAATTTTTTTGAAAAAATTTTTTTTTCCCCATTTACGACTTAGAAGAAATGTATTTTCGAAAAAAGGGGATTATTGAGATCATTTTTATTCGTTGAGATTTTATATGTCCACAAAATTTCTTCGCGGATTTTTTAAACGTGATCTCAGAAAATTAGTATGATTTTTTAAATTTTGGTTCAAGTTGAGATTTATTTATCAGTTTTATTATAAACATTTTTATAGCATATTTACATCGTCTTTAATTAAATTGTTATATACCCTAGCCGCAGCGATGTGGAACCGTAAAGTATTCATACGGATTGTCGAAGTGGTGAGTTATTAATTATTATATAAGACTCAAAGAAGTTCAAACGAATATATTTCACGAATAATTTCTTAGATCAATGAATTATTAATTTCTAAAAAAATTCTAGAAATAATTTAACGCTGTGGCAAAACTTTTATTAATAGTTCGAGATTTTGCAGTGTTCGAGCAAAAATTTGGCTCTTCACTCCGAAAAGACATAAATAAAAAAAAATTCAGAAAAAAGCTAAAAACATTCTATCTTAAATCTGTTCTCTTGGATGTTGGGGGTTAACTGCATTCTGAAATGGATCTAAAGACAAATTAAGCTTCAATTATCAAATTTTTTCTTCATCGAATCAAATAACGAACAAATTATCTGTATTTAAATTTATTCATTTTTCAATTACGATCGTATATAAGTTGAATGAATTTAATAAACGTAATAATTTTCAATATAGACAAAATCGTTCATCATAAAATAATTATTGGATATAATTTCAGCTCTTGTGCATAGCTTGCGTGGTAGCTCTTAGGGTAACCGACGATGAGAGTCGAAGAGTATTTCACTATCTGAGAAATCGAAGTCGGGAGTGGTCCCTCCTGAACAACGTCACCTGGGGAACTATAGGTGCGTATAAATTCTCTTTTTATATCAATTAAAATCGATTCAACTTATTTTACATAGAATAAAAAAATTGAAAACAATAAATAAATAATAATTAAACCGATTTTTATGGTTTAACGCAATTACTGATTTGTGATAGTAAAAAATTTAGGTATTCCTTATCTGATCGATTTTTAACCGATTTACAATTTTTATTTAAATAAAAAAGGTGCTGCATTGGCCACTGCTACTTGCGGAGGCTACGTCATCGTCACGACCGGACTTTTAGTGGCTGCTGCAAGAGGCGAGCTTCGGGGTAGAATAACGGTAATGGTTTATATAAAAATATCCAGGAAACAAGGTTTGATTCAATTACATTCAATTGAACCAGTAAAGAGTCGATATAAAACGAAGTAATCATGAATTACGAAAACTTCACTCACACATATATGCAAAAATGAATTTTTTGAGATCTGCCACCAACTAGCAATGAGAATGTCTAAGAAAACCGTTAATTCGTAAACTTAATCCATATTAATTGCTAATAATGTCGTATTTAATGAGCATTTTATTGTTATAAAAAAAATTTCCATACTGCTATAACCTGATCGCTTTACATACCTAGATCGGATCGACAGCGTGAGAAAATTCAGTTGGCAATGAGCAGTAAGGTTGTAAAATTAATCTTATAATAACAAGCATAAAACAACATCATATATTATTATATTTGTCTAGGAGACACGTAATGTCCATCCGTACGTACTCGCATAGCAATTGTAACATTATAATGAGTCAGAGTTGTGGCGTGGCGTGGCTTGGCTTGATCACCGAGTTAAAACTCTCGTAAGGTCGCCTTGATTTTATACCTATGCATATCCTTGAGAAAAATTTCCAGGAAAATCTCATCTCCGTCATCAAAGTAAAAAAAAAATAAAACCAAAAAAAGAATTGGGTCCTACCTCACGAGATTAAAATCATGTTTTCATTCCAGAACACTTTCCATACACCCATGCACCCGCCTTTTTTTATTACTCACGTCAGTTTTGCGATCTTACATTTAATCGCTATGGACAATCGCGGAAAAAAGGTTTCGGCAATATTTTATCAAAATTCTTGCTCCACTAAAATCATGATAAAATTTTTATTTATAGGAATTTTTCCTCTTGGGACTCGGCGTGATTTTGTTTGGCATCGTAGGCGCTTTGTCATTAGCCTCGATAGACAGCGTCCCGGAGGACCTGGTGGACAACGCAGCGGTCCTTGGAGCTCTGTGTCTTTTGACAGCTTTGGTCTTCGTTGTTGATATTCTGATGAAATTACCAGGTGCTAAAAAAAAGCACGACAGTACGCAGACAAACGGAGATAAAGATTTAGGTGAGGAGAATAATAGAAATTCGAAATTAACCGCGTAATTATAAAAAACTCGTAACGGCACTCCGATTTCGATTTATTCTGCACCTTGTTCTAGAACGGTCAATCTATAAATATTTTCAGTAAAGATACCACTGGCAATTCTGAACGAGGAGAAGGAGACGAAATCTACGATCACAGAACCGATCGAGAAAATTAAAAAATCGGGGGAGACGAACGGATTGGTAAACACGGGCTTCGATCGGTCTGAATCATCGCCGGATACAGCAAACGGAAAAGAATATAAACGAGAAAAAAACGGCAGATCGGTGATAAGGGATGAAGAAATTGACGATGCAGAAATAAACGACCGGAACCAGCAACAGCAACGCGGTAATAAATCGCAGAATATTTTCGAGGCGGAACGGAACCGGAAATTTGATGACGTTGGAAAACAGCTGAGAGAATACACCCAGAATTTTGAAACCGGTAAAGATGCAGGAGGATCAGTTCGGTACCGGAATTTAGAGGACAGAAATAACGCCAGAAGGGAATATTTTGAAGGAGATCGGTTAGTCTATGACAGAGATAGCAATAACTCGTATTTCCGTAGTCATCAGGATGCTTTCAGACGGCCTATGGACGAAGTGGACACTCCACTATTTCCAACAAATTTAGAAAACCGAATTTCGGAACCGATTTTTGCAAAGATCGTTAATCCTGGGGTTAAGATAATGAGGGTTGATAGAGAGTTTGGTAACAATCTTCAGGAGGGTTATAGAAACTCAGATTCAAGCCAGTACGACAACGTGCCGAATAGAATGCGAGGGATGTCGTCAAGTATTTTGAAAAAAAATCAGCGTGATGTGTCCTTCAACATTCCTCCACCTCCGAAAATATTTGACAATACTGGAAAACACAAAGATGAAATTGAGAAATTGGAAGACTGCTTTAACGCTCTTCACACGTCGATAGGCACACAAACCGGAAGTCTTAGGGACGTAAATACACCATCATCGCCTAATGATCCTGGATACGTACGTCACACCGCTAATAATTGGCCGCGTGATTTTAAGTCCAAAACTCCCGGGTCCAGTCCGGATCATATCCATAAAAAATAAACCGCATATGTTCGATCGAAAATTTCGTTGTTGCAATTCGTTTATTTAAAAGACTTTGTTCGTTTTTATTATTTTTTTTTTTTTTTTATACCAGTTTTGTACTATTTAATTTTTTTTTTTATAAAAAACTGGCTTATCGGTCATTGTAATATACCTGTCGTGGTCAGACTGCTTTTACATAGTCTAGTGTTACATACTACAATTCAATTTTTATCAACTTCATACAATTCACACTGTTAGTACCTACTCGCGTTTAGGTCATATCAATAAAAACCTGTCCTTGCTAGACTCTTATTCCAGTTCCATGCCTGCACGTTTCCTGTTTTATGTAAGTACTTGAATTCTTTGTTCAATGGAGACCTGAGACATCGTGCCTTTGACAAGTATGACGAACCCTACAGGTAATAATAATTTTATGAATTTCTACGAATTTCCAAGGGAAATTAGAAATTTTCACAGTTTTACATAAGAAATTTTAGATTTTTTGACAAATTGATCGACAAATCCAAACAAATTATCCTGAATAATTATGAAAATTTACAATTTTTGATAAAAAAAAAAAAAAAAATCTACGAAGTGTTCCAATTTCTCTAAAAATTCGTAGAAATTTCTTAGGGCTAGAAATTTTCATATAGATGTGCACAAAAATTCCGGATTTGTTGGTATTCTTGATTTAAGTGTAACTACATAAAAAAGGTGGATTGAAATATTGAGACGGAATTAATATAACAAAATATTTTTTTGTTTTTTTTAATTTCTATAGAAGCATTTATATTCGCTAGAACGTCACATCAGCTGCTATATAATACACGTAGACTGTTAGTTATTACAAAAAGAAAAGAAAAAAAAACCATGATTAACGTACGTGTCAGATTTTCATAAACTAGCATCAGCAATACGAACAGAAAATAAAAAATGTCAAAAAATAAAAAAAATTAAATAATTAACGCATCAAGTTTGGTATACGCATATACATATTACACATAATTACTATATATTGTTAATAAAATATTAACACATGTCTCGTTCGTTGTGGGTATCGTTAATTTTTTCTTCTTTTTGATTTTTTTTTAATTTTAGTTACATAAAAACATCTCTTTATATATCAATAATATATGAAAAAATAAAATAAAATAAAAATACACATAGATATACTTTGAATACATCTGATATAGAAATTAGTTATTAATTATATATTATTGCAATATATATATATATATATATATATATATATATATATATATATGTATTACTATAATACCAAGTATGAATAATAATCATTTACAAATCACAAAAAATAAAGAAAATAACAGAACGCAGCAATTATGTACTTTTTCATTTATCTTAATATGTATATGTATATAGGTATATATGTTTGGTACACAATTTATTATTCAACATTCAACACAACAAATGTTATACAATAATAATAATAATAATAATAATAATAATAATAATAATAATAATAATAATAATAATAATAATAGTAATAATAATAATCATATCTCTATAACGTGTTAAGTACTTAACTGTATAATATTGTTGTATTATTATTAGAAGTTAATGCAATATTCATACTGTATAACGTACATATTATCGCATTAATATAATATCTAAAACCTATACAATATACAATTAAACATATTATTTGCGTTTATCTATACGCGTCGTAATATATATATATAATGGATTTAAAATAACGCTACATACCTACATATCGATTAATTAATCGTTCGTTGATTAGCCATCAATAAAACTGCATGATTGCAGAGTTTGAATTAAATTAAAAAATACTTGCAGAGAATTTTGTGTCGAGAATTTATTTCATTGTGCATTATTCTTTCAATATATTCATTGAGCATTATATTGAATTTTCAAATTGATACAGTTTTTTTTAAATTTTTTTTTAAATTATTTATTGTTGATTAAGCGAATTTTAGCTTTCCATTTGGAAATAAACTTTCAACCTAGACTCTCGTCGAGGCTAATCTGTATTAAGAAATATATCTCCTGGTTATTCTAAAGTATGAAACAAAAAAAAAATATATATATATATATGTATATCTATAATAATGTAATTATATGTATGTATAAACGTATTATTAAATGCCCTAGTCTACGCGAAGTCATGACATACCTACATACGTTTGGATGTGTAAAAAATTTCATATATTTATATAGAGTTTTTCAGCTCTATATATTTTTTTATTTTTTTGCACACTTGGCGTTTGCGTATACTCGTATTTACAGCACAGGTGAAAAAGTGATGAGTTTTTTTACTAATACAAGAAAACAAAAAAAAAAAAAATCGTTACAAAAGTTGAAGTGCGTTATAATTAATACGTACGTTAATTATTTGAGCATTTTTCCTCATTTAGAACCTTGTTACATCTTCAACATGAACATATAGCATCAAATCTATCGTTTTTTTTTCCATTTTTTCCCCCTTTTTTTCAACACTTTCGACGTTCTCTACCTCAGACGTAGTACTAGCATATATTTACAGTAAAACGAGATATTCATACTCGAAATATTTAAAAATAATCGAAATATATTTTCAAAACTTTCTATGTAAATGGTTGCGAATAGATTTTATTACATACTTCCTCAAATATTTTGAATACCTTTTTACTAAAACTCGTTATAAATTCAAGAATATTTTTTCGATACCCTCATACAACTGTGAAGAATTTTTAACTTAACTGCGCTATATCATAAGGCTGCAATTAAAAAAAATAAAAAATATGTATATATTGTATCGTGTAATAGACAGAGCTTGCAAAATTAATTTTGCTTATTAAATAAATAAATTTTTCTGCATCTCACGTTTTAATTCGTTGATATTATTATTTTATAAAATTCAATACAAAGATATATAGATATGTATAATAAATAATAATGTTACAACGATATATTTCGCGATTTAATGATCATAAACTATGCCAATGTGTGATTACATATTTGAAAATTATTGCGATGAAAAAAGTTCAATTTCTGAAATTCTGATTGAATTTTTATTCTCTTATCTTGGTCCAAAACCAACGCTGGCTCCTTGGGTGTTGGTCATTCTTTGCTCCATCGTAATGTACTGTCTAATTAATCGCGATATTTCATGAGCCTGTTCTGTTTGAAGTCTGGTTATACGTTGCTGCATAAGATTACCGCACTTCATGTCCAAGTACAAAGTACCTTCTTCTGACTTTACTTTACGCGTTGAAATCACCTCGGAATATGGGTAATGGTATAAAGTTTCCTGAAAATTGATCATATAAAGCGTGTCATTTCTCATTGGATAATTTTTTTCTTCCAAGATACGATTTTGAAATTTGAAAAAAAAAAAACAAATTCAATTTTCCTCTGTAAAGGAATACTTACGTGAGTTACCAAATCGATGAAGTGTACACCGTGCCTATTCAAGGCCAAGATATGGTCTCCTCCCTTTTCCTTTCCCTCTGTAACTCTTTTTACCGCGAAAAAGCTCGACCCGAATAACGGCCACTTTGATAATATTTCTAGAAAAAAAAAAATTATCAGTAAAAGTAATTTTCCTGATATCTGATATAACGAGTGGGTGATATGAGTCTTGCAAAGTTACAGTAAGAGAGCTTCACAAGATTTTAGAACCGTTACTTCCCTGTCCTTGACGTCAAAGCTTGTAAAGACTTATCACTCTTTAAACTTCAGCTTATAATTATTCTCCATTACAAATAATCCCGTCAAGTTTTACTCAGAAAATTTACTACTTGATCAACTCACCGAGTACTTGTGCCTTACATCCGGCTGCGGTGTTGTGCTGGACGTTACTCCATGCTTGTTGTACCATATTTCCCCATTGTTGTGGTCGTGGTTCTCTCAAGCTCAATGCCGGTTTTGGTAAAAGATATTTTATTTCTTTAGTAGTTGGTTCGTGCGTCATATCAGCAGCTTTATGTAAAAGTGCTGCATTCTGGGCCATGTCGTACTGTAAAATTGAACAAGTGATTTAATCAATCAGCCTATACTAAATAAAATTATAAAAAATTTCGTACAATTTTTTTTAATATAAACTCACGATAATTTCCTGCGGAAGATGATCTCCGGGTATAACTAGTAGCAATCCTTCCAAATAATCCGGTGCGATCTGGTTGAATACTACTTCTATGTACAGTGCGGCGTCCAATCGCAAAGGATAATACCACACGGATCTGAAGAAAAGAAAAAAGTAGAAGGATTATCTGTTTTTTCTAAAAAATTTTATCAATCATTCGTGAATCTGAAATCTCGGATTTTTACCTGCAGAAAATTAAATAAAAGACTTGATGATTTTTGTGAAGTTCTGTGGTCACGTCTAGGATATATTCATCCCTAGCTAAAGGCATGGTAAAGGCATCTCCGTCGACTATACAGTAAAGAGAAAATTCGTCCATCTCATGTGGATTTCGGACGGAAATAACACTGCACATTTCCTCTATGACATCCTGGAAGAAATTTTTTTGTGTTAAAATAACGAATTTTCAATACTTGAAGAGAAACTTATTTTTGTCGGTAAATTTTCATCATATTTTATATTTACCTGTACTACCGTTGTGCACTTTGTATTTATGACCCTTTCAGTTCCTCCAGGTAATCGGTATATCTGTCGTTTAGCATTTCTTCCCGCACTTATAGCCATGATCTCTTCAACACTTGGAACATTTTTTCTTCCACCATATTTGACAGTTTTTCGTAAATTTTGTAGACAAACAGTCGCAGTACCGTGGAAGGCTCTTCTCTTATCGTACGCTGCTGTCTCTAAATATTTTATCAGATATGGTCTGAGTCCTTCACTGCACGTGAAATAGGCAGCAACTATACTGAACAGTCTCCATCCTCTTTGACAGCTGTCAGGATTTGGACTCTTGTTATTTGTAGTTTGCTTCATTAATTGACAGTAGACTTCGTCCCTTAGAAGTTCGAGCTTATGACAGTGCTAAAAAAAAAAGAAGAAGAATATGAGAGAAAATAAATAAAAAACGAATACAAAGAAAAGGGGGAAAAAAATGCATGAAAATTTTAACACTTTTGCTCACCATTAATACCGTGTAGACGCATTTTACTTCGCTCATATCCGGTGGCAAAGGCTGGTCTCCCATGTATCGCATTAGACACAGGAAACACTCAACAGCTAAAGTGCTGAGTTCTGGATCAAGTCTAAGTAAGCTTTGTTCGATAGGAATGGCAGAATATTTAACCAAGTCGACTTGCTCTTTCCAGGTCCATTCGGCGCCGTCTTGTTGTCCTTTTCCTTTCTTATTTTTTTTCTTGTTCTTAAGAGATTCGATTACCTTTAGCGAACCGCTGATCGAACCGTCCGCTGTCTTCAACATCTCGAATCTTAAACATAGATTTATTTTATCATTTTTTCAAATGAATCGATGTATGTAGGTACGTGACTTAATTGAAAGAGGAAATTAAAATGATTGCTGGGCAGTCAGATGATTCTTTTATCCTTTTCCAATCTCGTTGCCTTCCTCGATTACCGGAAGCTACTTTCAATATTCAAAGAATCCGTTTCACAAATTGCCTTTAAATTTTTATAACAAGCAAGCACATACTTAATTTACGCAGAAATAATTAACGATGATTTTTTTTTTGCACAGAGTAAACAAAGAAGTAAAAAAAAATCTTACAGCAAACTTTTTAGACTCATTTTTTTTTTAACTCTAGTTTATAATTGGTTTTGGGTATAACCACACGAATTTTTTCAAGTGAAAAACAATGAGTTTTGAAGTGAGTTCCTTGCTGTATGAAAACTTGTAAAGAAATGAAAAGCGATGAAATAAATTCCTCGTTTTACACTTAAAGACTGTATATCTTTCGCTAGTGTCATGCTTTCTCAACACGCATAGATATATACATGGATACACGAACACCAGACTCTTGCGTAAGGGAATAGTAATTATAACAGACCATTTTAATTCCCTCTATTAATTGCAGTAGGTATGTACCTACGAGTACCACTTACATATATACATTGATGATGTCTCCGGCTAATTACTAGTCTTCAATTCTATCCTAGATTTCTCGCCTATCTTTTATGCAACTATAAAGCCATGCTACTGCAATTACTGACATACAACTTCGCTACCTCAACGAACGATGACATTTTTAACGTGAAAGCCAAAGCGAGAATAAATGAAAAAAAGAAAGAAAAAAATGGTGAAACAAAATCAGGCAAACTAATTTAGTGAAGAGGAAGTTCTCTGGCTAGTAAATAAAATCAAAAAACAAAACAAGAATTGGGCTTTTGATTTTGGTTGATACTCACTTTTCGGTACTTTGCCGGAAGTTCAGCATGGCATACTGTAGCAAAGAGTGTTTTCCATCGTTTACTACTGGACCACTTTCGTATATACTTTCCTCCTGGAGTCTCCCAGCGTCTTCGTGTTGTCGCCATTCTTGATTTTGCGTGTGATTCTTTTGATGGTTATTTTGATGATTAACGTGGTTTATATGATTCGTATGATTAGCTGATACCATATGGTTCGAAACGTGATTAGTAATCACATGATTATGGTTGTGGTTATTGAGCTGGTTCACCTGACTCGATTGAGCCACTTGATGTGAATTTCCATGACTAGCCTGCGATTGGATAGACTTTGTGATTTGGGACACATGATTATCGTGATGAATCGCCGATTTATGTGCCGGCTTTTTGTCGATCTGTAATTATAAAAATACAAGAAAAAAATAAGAAAAAATTAATTTCGGTTTTAGTGTCAGTCCTAAAATGATCGAATATCAAAAATCGTTTTTTCAGGACAAATTCTGTACGTAGATATGTGTGTAAGACATTGGCAACATTCGAAAGCGTTCTAAATAAATGATGTGGATTAATTCAAATAAAAGAAAAAAACTAGCATGAGCACACAAAGAAACCTAATGTAAATGTTGGTCTCACAACCGAGAAATCATCGTTAGCATAAGTTCTATGTATGAAATATAAAATTGAATGCATCTTTTCCCTGCGTATATGAATATAAGAGAGTCAGATTCACTTTGAAGAGAGTTGTATCAAATGGAATTCGAACAAAGCCTTGATAAAATCTATTTAAGACCGTGAGCAAATATGTCTGTTATTGTAACTATAAACGAGTTTTTCTGGAATCTGTGTCTCGTTAATATCCCATTTGTTGAAACTTGCATAGGAATAGCTCGGTGTATAAAATCGGCACTTAACTGGCGCCCCTTATACTCACGATGTGAAATATCAAAAAAAAAAAAAAAAAAGACAAAACAAAAAATAGAGACTCAAATAAAATCGAATAACTGTGGTAAAATATCGACTGGTTTCTCTTCGTCTATCTATTACCTTACCAATCTAGTGGGAGAAACAAGTTCCTCGGAACGTTCCAAGCACTTGCATATTTAAGTCCCGGTTTAATACGTCGAAAGATGTTCTACTAGCCACGTAGGTATGTTCTGCGTTATCAAAAGATAGAACAACCGGAATCGAGTTTGTTTGCATTAAGAAACTGGTAAAAAAAGAAGCAGAAGAAAAAAAAAAAAAAAAATACCAATCATGACACAATTATGGGTGTTAGATTGTGATACTTAAAACATATCATGAATTATACTTGAACAGCTATATACTTGAACGCTAGTAGCGTTTCGAAATGTTCGATAAAAATTTACACAGGTGGGAATAATCTAATCATTAGAAAACTGCAAGCTATGTAAAAAAAAAAAAAAACGGTAATTACGGTTCGTGCTTATCGCGATATAAATTTTAATCAGAGTTTCGATATACCTACAAGCGTCCTAGATCAACCGCAAGGAGAAATTATCGATTTCCTGCAGTAAATTAGCGGTGCATGAGGAGAGAATCTCGCGGTTATACTAGCAGATACGCGCATACTTCTGACCATAAGTAGTATCTGCGAGAGGATGCGCTGGTGACGACCCTGACCCACATATTCGGTAATGTATGCATTTGAAGGTGTACAGTTACCCCGCGGGTAAAATGATGGGAAAAAAACAGATTCCCGATAACCGCTGGCTCGTAGTAATTTTTCGTAAAACCAGTTCGTTCATATACCAACCTTCAGAAATTTCGCAGAGGTTCACGAACCCGCTGTTATTATTCTGCTCATATATTTTGCATTTATTTCACAAGCTATTTTCATTTAATTAATTCTTTCGATACAAATCGAACAGGATTATATCTTAGACGTATTTTTAGGTCCAAGGTTACTATCCAACACTTTTGTTTCACTATCTCGCGCCTAGCCAACGATCTATGACCTTTCATCTTAGATCTAACTACCGGATACCAGTTTAAACCATGATTACATGGTTACGTGATCGGATCCGTAAATATCGATGGACAATAGCAGATTATCGAACTGCCGATAGTGTATTTGATCATTTATCAAAAATTTAAGACATGTACTAACTCAAAAAAAAAAAAAGATATGCAATATTTATCTTGACCTGGTAACTCTTGACTTTCTCGTCCAGTTTCCTCAGAGTTTCCTGAATCGTTGACAGCGTTTTATCGTTGTTAACTTTGTCTTCGGTTTGAAGTTCGTTCTGGGTTCTCAGCTCTTCGAATCTCTTCAGTATCTCCCTAACGCTTAGTTTGCTACCGTCTGCATTTTCTTCAGCGATAGTTTCCATTTTAGACAACTTTCTATCGCCATTAGATTTACAAGCGAGTTGTTCACTGTTGTAAAAGTCCTTTATCAATCCTTCCAATCGCAATTCTTCAATCGTTGGCTGCTTTTCAGGAGGACTCGTCGATCGATACTCAAGTTTCTGGTCAACGTGAACAGGATATTCTACTCTCGATGATTTCCGGGACAGATTATTGTCCGATGTACTGTTGTTGTTGTTATTAACGATTATACTATTGTTGTTATGGCTATTCCTCGATATTTGACGATGGCAACCTTCTTCTTGACGAAGTTGTTCGATTGTCGGTTGCTTGGAACGATTACCCGGAAGATTTATCACCGTTTTCACTTGAGACATCGGATTTAAAAATGACTTTTGGTCAAGTTTAGTGACATCTATCCGTGGGATATTTTCATAGTCAAATCTTTGCTGCAGAATGTCCTTCTGGACACTTTTTAATTTCGATGTATCGTTCTTCAGATTCATTGCAACAGGAATTATACCCTGACCCGGGTTGTTAATGACGTTTGACATCTTCCCATGCCTTTGAATATTCTTGTTAATATCAACAAGTCCCTTTTCAACAACCAACGATCTAGTTTCTGTCTTCTTTTTGCCATCTTCGTTAGAAAAAAACCTGATAAATCTACTTTGGGAGGCTGTTTCGCTACTAACATTATCGTATTTTGGTCTTGGAACCTTATCGAAGGCAGAACTTTTCTCTAAAAAAGCTCCAGAGTCATCCGTATGTCCATATTCATCGCTGCTGGATTCAGACTCGGAGGATTTTACGAGAAGACTATCGGGTGAATTAGTTTTCCTATCTTCGTCAGAAACGCTTTTAAATTCCCTGTCAAATCTTGTTGCATAACTCCGAAAATTTCCCTTCTGTTGATTAACTTTCGTGTCATAATTCTCGTAATGTTTTCTATAGTCGTCTTCGACCCTACCAAATTTTTCCTCGATTGCTTTTCTCTCGTTCTTTTTATCCTTCCGTGTCTCTTCCTCCCGTTTTACATCGTTCACTTCAAATCTTCGAGGAAGTCCAGACCTCTTAACAAACCCTTTGCTATAATCAAACGGCTTCGGTTCAATCCTCCGAAAATCGCTTTCAGATGATTCTGAATAATCCGTAAATTGGCTTAAAATTTCAGGCCGATGTTTTTGTCGACGTCGTAATGTCGTGGGTAGTTCTGCCCAGTTTCTTGAAAGCTTTCGCGAAAATACACCATCCGTGTCTGGCACTTCACGCTCCATGATCACTAAAAATTTCCTTTTTTTATTTTATTTTCTTTTTTAATTCCGATTTTTGATTTGATAGTTGACCAGATTTTACTCGACTTTAAACACTTTGTTCTCTAGAAACACTGTCATCTTTCTCAACTGTGTTCATTTTCGCCATATGTCTAACGCACACAGTTTTCATCACTTACATAAATCGATCTACGATATACCGTCTACAAATCTATGATGTAAATATTTAGATATATGAAATGAAATTCTTAAATTTTAATGTTTATTGTCCTTCAAGGTAGAGCAAAGCGGTTTACGTATTGGCTGTTAATAGAAATTACGTATTAAGGATCGTATAGAGATGACGTAAACGCGGGAACAAGTGATACGGAAAAAAAAGAAGTGTTTCTTTTCTTTTTTTTTTACGATGAAACAGACATTGCGATGCGATGCTCAGGACCTTGAATGACAAATTAACTTCGAATTTATTATCCGACGAGTTTTCGATGTGGTTTTAAATTAATTTTTATTACTCATTTTTAAAGCTGTATATGTTATATACCTACGTATGTTATTAACGAGTATATATCTGACGTTGGGAACTGAGAGAATTAAAAATTGTTAAACAATAGCCTGTTTGGAGAGAAAAACTCGGAAATATGAACAGTGGATGTTGTTTTATATTTTACATCAAAGGTTTATTTATGTTAATATTACTGTAGCAAATCCGACCTCGATATATGTACATACATACATACATATATCTAAAGGGAAGTAAGTGTTGGCGTAGTACTAAAAGCGAAGTTAGTCTAGACTCGCGTTTTTGTTTTAAGAAAGTTTTATGCCTTTCTCATTCACTGAGAAGAAGAAGAAGAAGAAGAAGAAGGTACCTACCCAGTACCTATACTAACATCGTGATTGTAATTAGGAGCACATATTATTGTTCCTTCATTTGAGAGGATCCCACAACCGCGAACCGTCCGGATCTAGACGATAGCTATACCTACGCGACTGTAGCATCAAAATTCTCACGCTGACGATGAGAGACCACTTTCAAAGATTCAAGATTGCGTATGGTGCTTATTATTAACGTTATAGACCAAAGATACAGCTCGACGCTCGACGATATGAGCCAGGGAAAATTAATACTAATTTAACGCGGTGACCATTGTTAATTAATTAACTTATTACGCCTTATAACAGGATAACGCTCGTGTTTGCTTTCACGTGAAACAATCTCTGGATTGATTATTCCTCAGAAATTAAAGTACAGTAATTTTATATAATAAGTAAAAATCAATCGAGTGTTGGTTGGTCTAAGTCTGAGATTAATTTAAGGAAAAAAAAAAATAAAAAATGTTGCGGTTCTGTCCGATTCATTCCCAGTTTTAAACTCACGACGTCTAGAAACGCATGTAAGTACAAAGATGCTGGAGTGAAGAATCACGTTCGTAAAAAGACCAACATCGGTAGTAGATCTAAGAATTTATATCAATCCGTGACGATCAGAAATCTTCTAACAAATAATTACAGCGGCAGTACCACGTTCTTGATTAAAAAAACAAAAAAGAAAAGTTTAGAAAAAAGGCAACAACTTCTCAAACTCTCATCAGTCAATACGAAATTATTTATTTCTACGTCACTCGTATCTGTAAACTTTTACGCAATATCATTTACACTTAACTCTGGTCAAATTTTAGGACCAGATTATTTCCGACCTTGCTAATACGCGAATTGATCTGACCTTCTTACACATCGTATGATATAATCTTTGCTTAGAGATTCGTTTCGGAGTCGGTAAACGATTCAAGGACATTTCAATCGCTAATGATGCGGATATTAAAGCCACACATTTCAGAGTTTTAGAAAAAAATTAGAATTCTTGATTTTTAGAAAGCAAAGACCGTCTTTCTATGTCCTTAGAAAAAAATAAATCAATTTTTACGAATACGAATGAGATTTTTCTGAGTTAGTTAGTTAACTAGTCACCTTTGATTAGTCATTTTTTTTCTTCTTTCTTATAACCGCTACACAAAAAGAGCGAAAATATTTTCTTAAAGCAAAATTTCAAATATAATAAAAAGAGCGAAATGCTAACTTGAGCTATACCTTGTATAGACTTAGACTTAGACTCGAGAAATGACCGGTTACGGCTAGCTGCCCAGAAAAATGTCATAACAACAGAGTTGAGCTCCTGTTATATGTATACCTATATGCAAAGATTAACATCGACCTGTGAGGTAAGAAATCAGTTTCTCCGTCTCTAGAGGCTAAATTCTGACGAAATAATTTTAGCAATGCCCCGCGTGAGGGGTCCATTATTGTGACTCATTCTTCTCCCGCGTTACAGATATCGAATTTAATAACGTTGTCGCTTCCTGGAAAAAAAATCAGCCCATTCGTTCGATCTTTAATACAAAAATTGAAACGGAGTTGAAAACCTGCAGTCTTTGCCTCGCATCTTTCATCCAAAAATAACGATTTTCAAACTCGATTTTCTTCTAGAAGTAAAAATTCACCGACCGGTTTAATTTTCACTCATAAATTATCCGTTTTGATATCGGTATGAGATCTAAACACGGTTTTCTTAAATCAAAATATTTATACCGATCGCATTAGGCAGTTAAGTTTTGCAATTTAAATCACCAATTATAAATTTCATCAATCTTGAAAACGATCGGTAATTATGCATCCGATTTTTGGATCCGTTTTAACAAAATTCTATCCGGATGCAAACCGATTTCACATACGTCAGAAGTGGGTTTAATTAATTCCGTAAAATTTTTTCGACACCTACTTACCCGGAGTTCGTTAAAATTTCATAAAGTTAAACAAAAATCGTTAATCTATGGCTTAAAATAATTTCTTAGCGTAAATTATGATATTTCAATCCGATTCTAAGGCTGTTTTATTATTTATTCACCGTTCTTTGATAGGCGGTATAATAATTTGATCACTTCACACTTTTAAAACCGGCGCGAAACATCATCTTGAATCTCACATAAGTTCGAATTACAACTCGATGAGATTGATGTCAGGGTATCATTCTACTCCGATTCGTATGCAGCTTCACTACACTTTAATATTAAATTATAAACAAATTCATTAACACTCGTGTGTTGAATAAACTTGGATATAACGCACGAAACACCTGACAGGTAAACCGCTTCACAAGTCCCCTAGCGTTCACGCAGAAAGCCTTCACGAGACTGATATGTGGGTCAGGTCTTGCCACTCTGAAGCCGGGGCCTCCCCAGGCCCCTCCAAGATCCTTCCTGTCCTTTACCGTCCCTCCAGTTCTTCGGAGGACGAGAAAATCTCCACCCCAAAAACGACGATGATGATGGTCTGTTCCAAATTACTTACGTTCAATGGCCATGGCTTTTTACCACTTTAATTGTCGACTAATTTAAATCGCGTTAATTAGTCTCGAAATTTATTAGAGTATTAAGTTATTGTTTATTTATTTATTCATCACTCACAGACTCGATTCTCTATTTTTATTTTTAGAATTAACGAAGAGAACGTAAAACGAACTGTACATGATAATATACTGTTAATTTTTACTTCACTTATTCTGCTTATTAATTTTTGCCAGAATATCGATCTGGCTAAAGACAAGCAACGAATTAAATTTCTTTCAATACGTAGGTACCTATACTCTATCGTATCGATTTCTAGATCCAAGCGATAAAAACCACACAACCTTCGATTGAATCGTCCAGGTTCAAATGTCGGTTAATAAATTTAGATATTTCGGCTCCTGCCTTAACTACCGTAAAATTTCTTGGAACATCATTAATTTTAACTTAGATGAAGTAAAAACTTACATTTCTTTCGATTATACTTCGAAAGTTTTAAACTAAGCAAAGAGAATTGGTTAAAAAAAAAAAAAAAAAAAAACGATCGTTAAAAAACATACATATGAGATGTGTGCGCGAAGCATACATGACACTTGAAGAATTTTTAACGTCAATCAAAAGACTAAATTGCCGTAGAGATACGAGAATCGTCTGATATATGTCAGCTGAAACGCGTTAATTTAAATGTTTAATTAATGAGTGATATGTATATATTTATATGTCCAAATGCGAGGGCTTTAGGTCAAGTCCTATTCACATAGATACGAACCTACATTACATTAAATTTGTCTGTTTGTCGTATAATTTTATTTATCGATAAATTAAACGTGGACTAATGCTATAGATCCAGTGGAAAATTCTTTTAGGTATAAATCGTTGAGATACGTAAGTTTTTCCATCGGGATTCTCATTCCTGAAATTGCTGACGGTATATAATAGTATTCGAAAAATTGATTATTCATTTCTGTTTTATATTCATCAATCGAGTAAAAACGAGAACCATGGACCTCGGGACTCGGTGTAAGGTTTTCTTTAATTAGTATACCCACATATGTATGTACATACATACATACATACATACGTGTACGTACCTACGCGTACGCATAACTTGCAGCGCGTAGGAACGCAGCAACAGCATGGGAGTAACAGTGAGGTGCTTTCCATTCTTCAGAAACGCGTCTGAAATGATAATCAAGCTTGGGGTATTACAAACTCGTTCGCCCGCTGCAGGCGGAGGTATCTTATATAGTTGATGCTGATGCTGATGCAGTGTGTAGTGTAGGAACTCGATCGAGAAACCCGAATCATCAACTTTTTGCTCCCGTTTCATTTTGATTGGGCGGTCCTTCGAGAGATACTTACGAAGCAAAGAAATTAGAAAAAAGGAAGACAAAAAAAGATAAAGGAAAAGAAAAAAAAAAAAAATGCTTAAAGATAGGCAGGAAACCGACTCACGCACCTAGTAGATAACCGAAGGGTCAGGTATATTTTTGTGTGCGCACCCCCATCGGGCGGAGTGAACCGACAAAGGGAAAAAATTTGAAGCTGGTTTTTGTCTTCCATTCTTTTTCTTTTTTTTTAAATTTTTTTTTAGAAATGGTACACGACCTATCTTACCCGAAAGGAAAGAGTCACACTCGTGAGGCAAGTATGGGGCACCTAAGCCAACGAATTATTCTAAGAAATGTAAACACAAGGTAATCCGTGATATACTACGGGTTGACAGTGAGGCTAGAAATCGGACACTTTGGAGGATCCTTTTTTCTAAGCATTTTTTTATTTTTTTATTTCTTTCTTTTATTTCCTCTTCTCTTATTTTCTTTTTTTGAGTATTGTTTGTCTAGGTTACCTGGCCCAGACGGGATCAGGATTCTAGACACGAAATACACAGTGGGGTTAAAAGTTTAGTGAAAAACGCGGAATCACACTTTATGATCGTTCGTGACTAGGCATCTGGCTTTGACAAGCCTTCAGACGTCGGCATCAGACAGTAGGAAATATCCAGAGATTTCTTCTTCCTCTTCTTCTTGGTTTAGAAAAAGCAAATGGTCTTAAAGAACGGTACGAAATACCACCGTTATCGGAACTGGAGCTCTAACCATATTATAATACCAAACCATCTGCTTGCTTGCTTGCTTGCTTGCTTACTTACTCACTTACTTGCTTTCTTACTTGCTCCTCTTTTAAAATTCTAATTTTACCATATATTTACACGCCATTTATACGTATAAAACGAACGTGAAAGCGCGACGAGGACCCAATTCTAACCATGAAACTAACGTCGATACTTCATTAGAATTCACACGGAAATCTCGTTGGCTAAGGTCCAAAATTCTCGATCTCAAATCGCCTTTTCAATCATCAAAAAAAAAAAAAAAGAAATATCTAATGCACATTTTCATTCTGTATTAAAGAGTTTCAACCGCGACTTTACATTAATATGAATTACACATGTGGTAAAATGTGTAACACGGTAGTAATACGGGTACTTATTATAGCTGACCACAATCCAGTGCAGTTCATTTGCTAGTCGACGGACTCAGGAAATAATTATCAGCGTTACAAGTGCAGTTAGTAGGTGCCGTTGTAGCCATACACCTACCTTATACCTACGTACCTGGCATAGGTAGGTAGATAGGTATATATTCTATCGAAAACAAAAAAATTTCTGCTTTCCCATTTCTTTCCACTCTCCTTAATTGCGCGATTTAATTAAAAGAGATTCTTCCTGAAAGGTATCATAGCTCCTTTTCTTTCCATCGATTAACAGTTTTTTTTTTCTTTTATTTTTATTATATTGAGATATGTAAGTATAGTATGTACGTAATCAGTTGTAAATGATAATTATACAGATTGTAAGGAAGGAAGGTATAAGTAAATATACATAGGGCTCTCAAACACGCGATAACTTCCGGTCTTTTTTTTTTCTAATTTTTTTTTTTTTTTATATATTTGACATTGTTCTTACCTATGTACATACATACATAGAGATGTATTTTCCTGGTCTAGATTTCTATTTCATTGTTGCAACGCGTTTCTCGACTGCATTCTCAGCTGGCACACATTAGCGTTACAACTATATAATTATATATTTTAGACTGCAGTAGGTATGTATATATATACTACATACATACAATTCTAGTTCAATGTCCGAGTTTTCGCACGAGAAAATCTTGCGGCCATTTATATTCTCTTAAGTAAACTATTACATTTGTATCTATACCTATATACCTCGTTGATTTCCAGTCTGCAGCATCTACGAGTATGTATGTATGAACATACATACATATATACCTACTAACTCTAATTACCGACCCACGCCTATTCAGTACTTACTAATTGAATTTTTCGGCCCATGACTTTTAGCGTTGTTAACCTACTTGCGATTCTCCAGTATCCTAGACGACCTAGACGGTTTCTGGGGTGAATAATCTTCTAAAAATAATTATGGAGTTGTTAAACTGACCAGATAGCCTAAAGCAGTGAAAATTCCGCAAATCCTGACTTAAATTCACGTTTTTTATTTATTTATTTATTTTTTTTTTGTATGTATAAAAATTCTTTTTGCATGATTTCTAATTCGTAGCATAATGATTAAACGCCGTGGGTGATAAATGTAAATGAAGTTATGTAAAAGGTAGATGAATAAAGGTTGTGAACAGTGGGCGAGTCGCATATTTCAATCCTATAGATAATCGTACATTTAAGTAATGGGCATCCTTGAGGTGGAGTAAAACGGAATGCAGTTGATTGCTGTGTTGTTACGTCGTCGCTAACATCGTTTATATTTATTTTCTGGTTATTTTCAAGACCACGAAGAGTCCCCAGGACCGAAACCCACCGTTCTTTTTAATCTCCCCTCCACCAAAAATAAAAAAAAAAAAAGGAAAAAACTTTCAGGGACAGTATTATTCGAGCAAACGTGAACCCTTCGCTACGGTTCGTAAGTCCCAAAAGTGAGACTCCAAGGCCTGATGCTTAACAATTTATTTCCTCGAAAGACAGGTGCAATACCACCCTCCTTTAACATTGTGTGAGCGGAACTGACCCGCTGCTCACAAGCCGTGTTCACAGACTTGAAAGAAGTAGAAAAAATAAAAAAAAAAAAAATAAAAAACCCGGAGACAAAATTGAATTTACAATTCTTTGTAACTCTAAATGCTTCAAGAATTGTATTTTTTTTTTCCCCAACTGTTAGTGATAGGAGAATTAAATAGAAATGATAGATTTTCGATTTTCGATATCTTTTTTTCGAATTACAAAATGAACATTTTTTTTTTGTACTACCTCCGATTCCTCATCGCTTTGTCTTTCTAATCTGCAGTTAGACGTGACGCAATACGATGACACCGCTCAAGTTGCTAATCCGCATAGTTCCTTGCGAATTATTCATCGTCTCTCTTTATAGATGTATATATATATATATATATATATATATATATATATATATATATATATATATATATATATATATATATATATATATATATATATATATATATATATATATATATATATATATATATATATATATATATATATATATATATATATATATATATATATATATATATATATATATATATATATTTTTACACCTAGACATAACTGTAATTGCACATTGCAAACGATGTGTACTACTTTCGTTACGGTAGGAGGCAACGATGCACAGGATTTACGATGTCGACTCTGAACTGAGTAAGTTCTTCGAATCCAAGCGACCTTGCACTCTACTAATCGTTACAAACGTATAATAAAAAAAGAAAAAAAAATAACTTCTCCAAATTTATCAACTGCGCATATAAACTTGCCAAAAATTATTCCCAATTTGGACAAATAAGAATAAATTTTCAGTATATTTCATGTAGATAATTGAGAATTCTTTTCATGTAGTCTCGTCTTTCGTTTTATTATACCGATTTTGGCTTCTTTCAATCTTTTGTCTAATTTCGTTTCAATTTTTTTTGTATTTTTTTTTTTTAAATCTTTTCTTTTCTGCGCCACCCATAGTATACATAATAATAGTTTATTCACCGCAAACGTTGCGAGTAAAGAAGAAGCGGTACTATAAGGAACTCCAAGTTCTTTATTTTACAGTATATAAACGTAAGTATATGTATACATGCGTACATACGTGTAAAGGCATGTACACGCCTACGGGTAATTCGCGAGATCAACAGCAGCAGAGCGGTAGCAGTATAGACCGGAAGTAGTTTGAATTGCTAATAGGAATAGGAGAGCAATTATATACCGCACGGTATATAAGACGCCGGTTTATATAACGTAGGGTGGGCCACCATATGGCCAAATAATTTAACCAATTTTACTTATTCATACAATATTTAATTTCTTCCAGAGGTAAGAAAGTGGTCGAAAATTTGGTACAAAACTAAACTGCGAAATCAAACGCACGATCATTGCATATATGTTTACTGTCGTATTACTTCCTCATGAAGTTTGCGTTTCCTTAATCGATTAGCGACTCTCTATTAGAACCTGGTGCAATATAATTTAACGATTTACGGTATGTCGACTACGAGTCCCATAATCGATCAGATATTTCCCGTTCACAACGCCTTTTATAGATACTTGTTAAATATATGGTAGATAGGGGCTATAAGCCGGGGGTTTTAAATCGGATAGTATATACTTTTTAGAAAAGCTAGGTCCTCGGTTAAGGTTTACTCTGAGACATTCCAATACCAACTTTGTTCGTGCGGAATTACTTTAATTAGTTTCCTGCGTGAAAGTGAACCGTTCGCAGTATGCCTAGTTTATATATATACATGTGTTATTTGCAGCAGCATTGCCTGCAGCCATCTCTCCCTTTAAAATCTCTAAAGAAGAAAAAACTAGATAATCGTTTCATCTTCGACTATACAAATAAACTTCACGAAGTAAAACGACCGGGTATATTAAATCCATACTTCGATTTGTGCTAAATATTTGTAAAATAAATGAAAATAAAATGACCAGTGGAATTAGTTATATCTTGATAATATAATTTCTAATATTAAACTTTGGTATACGTGTAGACTGAATTACGATTCGACGAAGCGTCTCGGGGCTGGAAATTCCGGTATAAATTGATTCAATATATATAACTTGCCAATTAAATGATAAAACCAATCAGATATAATTAAAAATCAAAGTATATAGCGCGAGTCGTGTGATATCTGGGACTCGATGATAGTTGTGAGGAGAGACTAGTAGAATAAGAATAATAAGGAGGAGGTTGTGGTCAACACATATGACCACTGACTGGAAATGCAATTCGTGTTACTATCTAACACACTCACTCGTGCAAAACTTTATACTTGGCCACAAATAGTTGTGTTATATTCTATACATATATACTTATATGTATAGTGCACATTTAGAGATAGAATTTTATGATATATTACCTACTACGGGTAAGAATCTGACGGTTTCCATTATAAGATTGCGTTACGGACTGTGAGGTTTACAAAAGCTAGCCTTATGATGACTGCAGATAATTATTGTTATAAATAAATCGGTTCTATACTGTTGGTTTTTAGTGTTATTCATAATGACCATCATTTTCGGATAGTGTTAGGGAATAATTTACCGATATTATAAACACATACCTACACCTATTGCGGATTAACGGGAAACATCAAAACCCGCTTCTAATTCCTGTATGCGCCATCTTTTACTTTTTATTAATTTTACTCTTATAATAAATTTTTTTTTTTCTTCATTTTATAACACCATGACTCGTCACTTTGGATATCAATTTAGAAGAGCTTACCCTGATTCGTACGATGACCGGTATGTCAGATCCAAAGAAAAAAAAAAAAAAAAACAAAAACGGTTCTGAATTAGCTGTGAAATTTATAATTTCACTCCTGAACATTTTTTTTGTCTTAAGGAAATACAAAAATCGAAAATCGAAAGGAATACGAAAAATTCTCACGGATATTTCGACTAAGAACAAAAAAAAACAAAAAAAAATTGGCAATACTTAACCGTAAATTATGTTCCCCTCAAAAATAATTCTGCGGGTATTAAAGCCGTCGGTAATTGCTCATTATCGTAGATTTCACAACCGATAATGATCAATCAAATCCACTAATCAGTCGCATTAGACGAAATGCTACTCAAAGCGGTCAGCGATTGAGCACGAGTCATTATAGTGTCTAGTATAAATAATAAACTATAGCCTCTCTACGTCCGTTTATGACATCTGGATACCAATTTAAAACGTGGTATATCTAATGACGATATGTTAAAATTATTGAAAGTCTGTTACTTCGGAGTTTATCTTCTTTCGAAAAATTTTCTTGGATTGAAATTAATTCAAAGCAACATATACAATTCTTACAGAGTTTGCCACGTCCGCGATAAGATGCATTGCAATGTCGATTTTTACCGATTTTCTTATTTTTTTATTCTTCTACTTGTTTTTTTTCCCTTTTTCATGCCATGCGAGGGGAGAGACGGGTAGCGGACTACTGTCACGTGAGAGGAGAGATTAGATTTCTAGTTATGGACAAGCTGCATCGAGTTCTTATGGGCAGCTGTTCGCGATGGTTGGGGGTCAGACATTTCCTCTCGCAACGGTCCCTGATCACGCAGGAAACCCGTACGCGATCACTAGGCACTACTTTGCGTTAGGTCTAAGAAATTCCAGCCTTGCCTTAGCTTTAGCTATCCATACGTATACTAAGATAAATTTTCATTAGCTATTTCGTGTAGATGTGATCGCATATAGATATACACGTTTCAGATGCTAATAAGTATTATACTAGTACCTACGTTGTTTGTCTGATAGAATACGCAACTAATTTACACACAGATCACGTACTACGCCTTATACCTTACCGACTATAACACTCGTATATTTTTATACGCAGGGTGTATCTAAGATATTATATCAGTTTCACAATCTAATCATAAGGCGAAACTATGCCACGAATTTTCGACACTTTCATTCAGTACTAAAAATTTGTTCGGATATAAAGCAGAGTGTACGAAATCGGAACATTGGGATGCAACGAATCTTTGCTGGTATTTTCTAACTCGAAAATGTGAAATCAGGCAATGCAATCAATTCTTTTGTATCGATGTTTCCCTTTCAGAAAAAATTAGCTGCCATGGATAATTAGACATTTTTTTTAATGTAAGGTGATGGACTTATGGGGATTTTTTATGCCGTTGAGAAGGTCCCTTCAAGGAACATCTTAGGGATCTTAGAAGTGAAAGGATAGATTAAAATTGACAGAGAATTCAAGCTTTAAAATTTATCAAATTTGCGAAGTGCTGTAACTTCTGTTTAAAACGTCGGAACAGGACTAAATGTTTTTTAAATTTTGGGTTTTATTAAATGTAGATAATTTTATACGATTTGATAATTTTTGTTTATTTATAGACTACATATAGTGTTCGAGAAAGCTTGTGTTCAAACTTTCGTAACTGGTCAATCTTCGTCGATTTTACCCTACTTAATAAGTTTTAATAAATGGTAAGAAAGTATAATTTTGACTTTTCGAAATCGTCGTTAAATAATGCTCAGCAAACTCGAAGAAATAATTAATTACATGTCTAACCTGAATAATCCGAAAGTAATGTGCCAATTTCTTGCTAATGGCATGCAGGTATAAAGTATTCCTAAATCTCGATGAAAAATTGCAACGTCGTGAAACATGGGCAATGTATAAAAAAAAAAATAAATAAAAAATTTACATATATTAATCCGTCATTATCGCATGTAGAATAACTTTTACATATTTCCTGTACACAATATAAAATTTTCAAACAACTTGTACATTTTTTTTTAATTCCATTCACCGATACCATATGTGTATAGAAAATAAAAGGTGGGTTGTACAGAACAAACAAGGGGCGCATGGGTGCAGCATATATATGTATTATAAGTATATATATATATATATATATATATATATATATATATATATATATATATATATATATATATATATATATATATATATATATATATATGTATTCAGTTGACAATTATTTTACCGCAAAGAGTATTACCGCGACTTACGCAACCGAGTACACCTCTTTCTAGCTGAATTTGTCTCGACTTACAAGGTATTCGAGTAAGTTGGTATATAAGATTCGAATTGGAATCTCGCGGACCTAAATACAGTCGTAGGTAGGTAGGTAGGTAGGTAGAGGTACCTACGTGGCTGGATAAGTACCAGAAATTATCTTGAATGTCGCAAGTATAAAATCGTGGCGTAGTTTATATAAATCCGTATAAACGAGACCGGTCGACGTTTATTATTACCGTTTTATTTTTTTTTAACACACTTGAATCCCTCGCCTATCTTCAGTAAACTAAATATCCCAAAATTTATCCCCCTAAAATCTGGATAACGACTCTAATCCTGATTGATTTATGACGATTTCTTCTGACCGAGACAATCGATTTTAAGTTAAGCCAGTAAATAGTAACTATAGGTATGTACCTTCAAATCTCGACTAATAATTAGATGATATTTTCTCATTTCTAAACGCTTACGTAATATTTATAGCCTCAAGTATATCATAGTTGGTACGCAGTATATACGGATTAGATCATGTGAATGCGTTGATAGGTCACATACCTACCTATATGAGTTAGGTTGGTGTATAGTTACGTGTTTATGAACCGCTTTTAGGCTCACGTAAGAAAAAGAAACAAAAAAAAATTAAGAAAAAAAAAGAGTAAAAAAAAATACAATAGACACGGCGTATTATGTTTAGTAAGAATAGGGTATGGACTGATTGTAACATGTATGTACATACATAGTTTTGTTGTAAAAAAAAATTTTTTAAAAGAATCTATACACACATTGTCCAACTCCTTAGTCAGACTTCGATCTCAAGTTTCTTTTACGAAATGATACGATAGAAATCCATAAAACATATCGAAGTTAAATTTGCATAAAACTTACCGATCTGATGTATTTGTTGATCATTTCACCTAGCTGAGGAGCACGGTTAGTATGAAGCGGAAGTCTTACACCGGAAGAAAGCTGCAGACTACAAACACCGGATCTGGTTGGTCCAACAGCTACGATATCCTCGAGAAGTAGAGTTTCGAGGATTATTAGATCTCCGCTAGGAGCTCTTTTGATCAATCGCAATCCGTGATGTGAGACAGCGACGTGTTGGGCCTCAGGATGTTGCGGTCCGATCTGTAAACAGGAAGATAATAATTTGGTAAAATGAAATAAACGTTTTCATGCAATTATATACGTGGATCAAGTGATCCTTGGATCTTATGTCTTAACTTCGTTTGGTTTTTAATTGCTTTATATATTGCGAAACGAACGAGTATATCGACAGCTTGCTGCCTATTCTTATACGTTATATAAAATTGCATAATTATGATTCTTTGTCTAACCAAACACGCAAGACCTCGTACCTATACCTACACCGTATTACGAAAGACGTTAGATTTTTCTCCGAACCTCATATTGTGAAAACTGATATGCGGGATAAGCAATACACTAAGACAAAAGCTTTGTGCGACTTCTAGTAAGTCGCAAACGAATTTTACAAGGTCAGAAAAAAATGTAAACTTACAGAGACGGGGAAAATCCTGGCGAAATAAATCGGCCACTGTTTCGCCATGTCCACGACGTTCTTTTTTATCGTTATTTTATGCTGGGTGCTCTGAAGGTTGTCTAAAGTTATCCCATAGTTGTCTAACATCTTTAGCATATTCTGTCTATCGTCTTTGTTTATCCTGATGCTCGAAGTTGCTAAAACGTCGTAAGCAACTTGGCAAAATACGAGATGAAGAGCCAGAGGACTTGTCAAATTTTCATTCGGTGAAAACACCTCCTTCTTAACTCTGAGAGTCCACGTAACTCGATTGTAAGTAAAATGTGCGGTAGAAGTTTGCGGGTACAACTTGGTGTCGATAACTTCCTGGGCTTTTTCGATTTCCGGTTTTTCAACCGGAGGTAAAACTGGCTTCAAAAATTCTGGCCATTCTTCAATCTCGATCCTTTCCATTTTATCGGTATGATGAGTCGATGCAACGCTTGATCTTCTCTCCACCTCCCGATCCAACCTCTTAAATCCCTGACGTTGAACCGCGAACGAGTCTCTGGTGTTTGGAACAACGCCGAAATCTCTTGAAGATGGCATACCGAAACTATCCCTAGATTTTGGCGACACGTCTCTCATCATACCGAAGGAATCCCTTTTCGCATTGGCACTATCGAATATGTCTCTGCTTGTCGAATACACTTCCCTAACATAGGGATTCTTAGATGAAACCGGATCGAATATATCCGAGGCTATATCCTTCCTTGAGTCAAAATCTGCGCTTCTATTATCTCGCGTTGAACTGGCCATATCAGTACTGTCTTTTCCGTAATAATTTTTACCGTTTTCATACTGCGTTCTGTACTCGTGTGTTTCTCTCAAGTGCTGTTGAGACGCGAATAAATCTCGACTCTGACTGAACATGTCACGTTGATTTTTTGGCGAATGGTCAAACATGTCAGACTCTGGAGACCCGCGAAATACCTCGCGGTTTTTCGGCTCTATTGGGGCTGGCGGTGACCTGGGCTGTGGCACTCCAGATTGGCTGAAAATTAAAGGAATGAAAATATTGTTATCAAAAAAAGTCACTCTTTGTCACTCCTTTCCAAAATTGGAATTACAGCTTGTGAAAATAATTTAAATCTTCATACCTGTGACTGTACATGCTTCCACCTCTTGGACTCGGTGGTTGAGGTGGTGTTATGGGTGGTGGAGGTGGTGCTGGTCTTTCCATCCTCTCGATTTGACTTCTGACAACTTGAGCCTGGGTCATCATGTCGGTAGTTCCCTTCGACGTGACGCTCTGAGCATCGTCAGCTGTAGTTGACGCATAATCGTCCCACCTCCCACCTAATATTGAGAGGAAAGAAAAATCGATTGAAAAATACTGAGACGTAGAAGGAGACGAAGCGACTGTTCAGAAATTTTTTATGTATTAGAATCTGAGTGTTCGGTATTAATTAAGCTTGGAATTTTTTAAACCGGAATTAAAAAGTCAGTTAGTTACCTAACTGCTGTTCAAGCAATAATTTTCTGTTATCTTCTAATCTCTTGACTTTCCCATCTTCTCTAGGCAAAGCTGGCTTCTCTGTCGTTTTAGTTGATCTGACGCTATGATTTGCCGTTACTTTTTCTAAGCGCTGTCTCATTTCTGAGCTGAGTTTTAGCTTTCCTATACTCCCAGGGGAAGGACGTTGAGCTCCGACTTCAAACCCGGATCTATAAAATGACAAAAGAAGATAAAATAATTGTTTTACAGATTTTTGTTATATTTTTACAAATAGATTATGCCCAATAACTCACTTTGATTTTTTCTTCTTTCTGTCTCCCTCGTCCTTGCGGCCTTCCTCATGTCTAGAAGGACTCGACGTTGTATTTCGATTGCCTGAAGACCGCTCTTCACTTCCCGTGATATTCTCTATCTCAAATTCTTCCCATTCAACACCACCCTCGGGAGAGGGTTCACCTTCGACCTGATACTCCTGGTACTGTGGTGTAATTTTTCTCTGTTGATGCTGTTGTCTCATTTTGAATTCTATAAAGCTATCCTGAATCTGAGCCTCAGTAGCATCGCTTGGTGGTGGCCATCTGAAAAAATTGAATCGTCTAAAAATTCCACTCGAAAAATTTTATTAAAATAAAACAGGAATCGTATCATCACCTCCATTTCCCGATCCTAACAGTTTTTGCTCTTCCATAAGGATCTAAGAACGGCCTGGACTCTGAAGGATCGTGTAATTCAAGTGGTGGTGGCATCGGGGGTGGTGGAGGAACGCCTTTGCTGTTACTCGAGCTTGACATGTTGCTTTCAACGCTGCTCTTCCGGTTCTTAAGTTCGCTAAGAACATTAGTGAAATTAGTCTGAACGTTAGCCTTGTTAACGCTTGTCCTCCTTAGGTCTGAAGACGACGAGATTTTCCTTTCTGTTACTTTTCGGTCAACGCTGACCTTCCGCACTCCGTAATCGTTGCTGATTTTACGAGTCTCTTGATTTCCACTAGATTTTCTAGGCGGGCTCTGTGAACGGTGAACTTGGGCCTTGACAGTTACCGTTTCCTGTCGAACTACAATTGGCGTTGACTGTGCAGGCATTGCACGTTTTTCTGTCGACCACAGCTCACCGTCATCCGGTTCGCGGAAGGAAACCTGACAAGGTTGCGAATACCGTGTTAATCGCAAGTCAAAGATTAATACAATTGACATTTAGCCGGATTGTAGCTGCAGATTGAAGTAAAGTGTAAAAGCATAGATGTGCAGAAATTATTCGAGTTTAGTCGCGTGCAAAATTTTCAATATACGATTCTGATGATATCGGATTGGAGATCCAGGAAATGTTATATTCCCAGATTTTTCCAGGATCCTAATGTCGAGTGCGTTAATAATACAGTGCAAGAAAGGAATTAATGGATTTTTAGTTATACTGCAGCCTCTGTACCCAGCTCGTGCTCTTAATGTGCTCGTAAAAGTGAAAAAAATCTTGACTCCTTTTGTTTTTTTTCATGGATCATAAATTTCACGGTGGTTTATAGGGCGTGTTGCAGCAAAGTGTTTCTTCAAAGTAAGTAAGTATGTTGAACTGGATAGTGAAATGTGATTGTATATTGTAATATGTGTTTATTTCGACCAATTTAGGATCGTTAGTCAAAGCAAATGTTCGCTAGATAATGACTATAGTAGCTAAATTGCCCTGCATAACTATAATCATAATGTTGGTATGGACAAAGCTTGTAAAAAATTTTAAACCTCATGTTAAAACCGAAGTCAGGTATACATCCATCCACTCCGGTAATCAACGGGGTTACACAACGAGTGTAAATTTCTAGATTAGCCACACCTCGACGGAAAGGTGTTACTAAAACTGCGATGACCCTTGCTCCTCTAAAACCACCGCGAACTTGACGCATTGAGAGAAATTTTGTTTGAAAATAAAAAAAAAATCAAGAAAAAAAAAAAAAAAAAAAACGGAAAGGAAAGAGAAAGAGAGTGGAAATAGAAAGGACGATTATAGTACCTAAACTCCGCTTGCCTCGTTCGTAGATTAATGATCAATTCTAAGTACTTTAAGCTAGGGTATCTATAGTTGAGCAAATAGATACCTTGGAATATCGTCCGATAGAGTCATTGGGGCCCATTTCGTTCATTTTGTTCGTTTCATTCATTTGAATCATTTGGTTTTGATTGTTTGGGGCTGGGGGGGCTAGAGGCATGCCCAAGGGGCCCGCAGAGTACGTCAGAGTAGAAGGCATGCCCTGGAAACACACACCGATACCGTTCCCCAATTCAGACCCAAAGAAATCTCAACCACAGTGTAGATAGTTAAACACCTTATTTAATCAGTTATTTCGTGACGTGGTATACACGAATATTAATTTCAGCAGGTGAAATGAATAAATAAATAAATAAATAAATAAGTAATAAATAATAAATAAGTAAATTAGTAACAGATCTTGCTAGTGACTAATAGTAAGTTAATTTTCGTTGTGAATTCACTTTCTCCTCTTTTTTTTCTTGTTTTTTTTTTTAAGATTTATCGCAAAGAGAAAGAAGTGAAATTTTTTTATTAGATATTCATCAACGAAATTAGTAACATATTAGCAACACTTTGTGTTATAGATTTGTCAATCACATATTCTGTATTCGTAGCATATTTCGCTAACACGTTATTTGCAAAGAAATTTATTTCACTTAGATCTCGTGTCCTGTGCTACAATATACAGTGCCCTTATGTAGTATTATGTACATATATAAAGTGCAGGTATATATACTCAAGCAATAAATTTTATATTAAATATAGAATTAGGGTACGTAGAAGAGTATAATAAAAATTTGTACAAAAGTGTTTTTAAAATTATTTTCAAAATATTATATCCACTGCATCGACTTACCGGTTGCTGAGCGGCATTCTGAGGACTCTGTACCAGAAGTTGTTGAAGAGCTTGATTTTGCGCTAATAGTTGTTGTTGGATTTGAATATTCTGTGCCATCGCACTCTGCAAAAATGCCCTTTGTAAATTTTGCTGATACGCAGCCATGTCGTTGTTTTGTGCTGGCGGAGAATTTGGATATTGCGGAAGGCTAAGTCCCTGCATATTGTAGATCGGTATTGGCATGAATCCAGAATTCATTCCAGGATTTTGTGGATTTTGAACAGCCTGAGGCGAACCAAACATCGGCATCATCATCGGAGGCGACATCATCCCCGCTGGTGACATGGGGTTAAAGCCAAACGCCGCATTTTGATTAGGAATGTCCATATTTCCACCACCCTTAATCCTCAAAGAAATTTCCTTAGAAGTTATCGAACCAAGTTCATTCTCAGAGAAATTTCCATCGGTTACCCAATCCACGAAATCTTCCAGCGTCTCTAACTGACTCCCACAGATCTGGCTGTCACATTTTCTACTGGTCAATGTCAAATCGGACCCTTTTCTGTCCGTTAAACCCTTGATGCTGGCAGCGAGACTCCTCGCGTCTGATAATTCGTCTAAATTACCGTCCAAAACCGGCATGAAAAGTTCATCCAAAAATTGATCAACATCAGATGCTTGGCTCGGTACCCGGACTCGTCTAACATGGGAAGCCAAGGATGGTGCTTCACTTGTATCTGACATAGCCGAAGACTTGACTCCTCCGTATTCGCTCTTTTCGATGTAGGCTCTGCTCGATTGGCTCCCAGGAAAAGCACGTTTGCCTGATAGTAAAAAAACGATTTTTACCTCGTCTTAAGATCGATTGGGTATCATTGAACTGTCAAATTAATTAACTGCGGAAATCTTACCTGGGTATTGCGACTTGATAAACCTGGTCTGTGATCTGATGTAGCTGCTTTTATCGTCCTCTGATCTTCCAGTTTGGCTGACTGATTGAATGTCTGGATATTCGAAGTCTATGGTCAAATCTTCTTCTTCTAGAATATTGGGTTCTGTGGTACGGCTTATTCGGCTGTATTTTCTCTCTTGAATAATCTCCGCCCTGCTCATATATTCGACATTTGTTACTGCTGAGGTTTCACCGATTCTTTCTAGACTGTGATAACGATCGTTTAATTTAGACGATGATAATCCTAGATTTGCCAATTTACTGGGTGGCGTAACGACGTCTGGTTGAAGCAAATTGTCCAGACTTCTACTCCGCTGTTTGTCCTTTTCAAAGTAACGATCGTTCAGGGCTGATTTTCTGGAGAGACCGGATTCGGAAGTCTCTAATATTCCTTCGTGCGATTGTTTTCTCGTTTGCTGAAAATAGGAAAGAAGATTTAAAATCGAAGGGATTTTAGACAGGGATTCAATGAGATTTTAGAATTTCTTGTATGTAGATGGCTACACGATTCAATTTTAAAAGGTGATTCATATTAGGTGTAGAATAGAATGATCAAAAGATTTCGCGGTGAGTTTGATTGATCTGCTCTCAGGCTTTAGGCGGTAGTTTTTTGCCTTTTAAAATTGACGGACAACCGTTATCTAACATGTGTTATAAATTTTTTTGTCGAAACTTTGAACTGTGACATCAATCTGTTATGAAGTTAGATTAACAAAGAACTTTGTAGAATGTTGATTGAGCCAATTTATTTCTTACAGGAGGTTTGGCGACTGGTGGTTGTGGCGGTGGCACAGCTGGACGTCTAGGTGATTGAATTTCCGTCTCTACTGGTTTGTCGACTACTTTTGGAATCGACTTCCTTTCCAATGGTTGGAAAGTTTTCAGCACCGGAGGCTCCAGCTCTTGTTCCAGTTCCCGCATCACCTGCGCATGCTAAGAAAACAAAAACAAAAAAAAAAAAACGTCAATACTCCGAATTTCAATAGTTTGATCTCCGTGGATGATCTTTACAACTATATGTAAAAAAAAAATGGATAAAAACTTTACACAATCTTCATAATTTACCTCTCTCTTCTTAATCGCTGGGAAGCTATTTTTACGTTGCTCCATGAAAATATTCTTTGCAGATGGGAATGCGGGAGTCAGTTCCATCTCCGATATCAAATCTAAAACGTAATCGAACCCGCTGGTTTCGGTAACAATAGCATCAGGCCCATCCAATTGATTCCACAAGGTAATCGTCCAGCCAGTATTATCGACTCCATGATTTTGGACTGCTAGATTAGCTAGCTCTTCACAGGATGTCCAAGAGTCTACAGAACACGTGGTGGTTTCACCTAGAACCCCAAGAAACAAGAAGATAAATTATCACGACATTATTCTAAGATTTTTTTATCAGCATCTGAGTACTCACCATCGTAAAAGCCAACGCTCAATGCCATGTTAACTCTGTTTCTATTGGCACGCCACTCGAGAACACACGGTGGATAATTTCTGGCAACCTGGTAACTCGTGGGTTGATTATTGCTTGTTACTCTGAGCACAGTCCTTTCACATTGAAGAAGCTTTCGTTGACAGTAGGCCTTGTAGCCGTCGTAAGCGTGGTCGGAAACGTACCTGAAGAATAGCATGCGGAAAATCATATTTGGCAAAAAGAATATTCGCTGGTTCGCTAAGTTTTTTCATCACACGAATATACTCACTTAAGAATGTATTTGAAAAGAGTTGGGCTAGGTTGAAATGCGGAAAGACAATTGGAAAGTAAAAGCCATCCTCTTTCCTTGTTGGCATCGTTGTCATTTTTCCATGTCTGATTAGCCAATTGACAGAGAATTTCATCCCTTAATTTCTCGTTCACTATTCCCTTGTTCACAATGTAATCGCCAAGAGCTTGTTCCCGTTTTCCACTGAGGTTATTCTCATTCATAAATCGCAAAAGCATTTTAAAAATCATCAAGGAATCGGTATAGTCCTGGTCCCGAGCTTTCGCTAAGAATGGAGTCTTTATTGGTTCTCGTTTCATACCGAAAATGTGACTTTTGAAATAGATATTAGTGAACTTCGAGAATTGATGCTGATCAATGTCAGTAGGAAGTCGATAAGAATGGGGCTGTGGAACCACAGGACCAACCACTTTTAGCAAATTCCGTTCCGTATGAGTCGGCTGCCAGTCTGTACGAAAAATTCCCACAAAATTAATACCGTTGCGTAAAAATACTCTAAAAAATTACCAATTCACATCACATAAGACTCACCATCTAGTTTACTGTAGATAAAAGCCAGCTCAGCTGGAATCTCCAGATGATTGACTCCAGCGACAGCTCTGGAAGCTCTTTCTTGTTCCTCTCGTTGTTGTTTCGCTTTAGCTCGTTCTCTGCTGGCCTTTTCGATCTCCGCTCTCTTCTGCATTTCCGCCTTCATCACCTTGAACTTAGCCCTCTCTCGCCTACCTCGGTGCAGTTTTTGTGCGATGATTACTCCCTTTTTCAAAGCTCTGTATTTCTTTCGTTCACGATACCCACGGTATACAGCTTGCAGAAGCACTGTGCTTCGAGATATGTTCAAGAACCTTCTACGAGCTAAAAATCCTCTTGTATATCTTTGGACAGTTATGGCAGCTCTTTCGAGGATCAGTGCTCTGTTATACTCCAAAGTTCTCTCGAGAGATTCCCTCAGAAATACTCTGGTTAGTCCCAACTGATATTGAGAGTGAGATTCCTGAGGAGCAGCTTTGTCAAGAATCATTCTACATAATTCCTTGTTTGGTGCACCTCGAGGAAGATTCGTGTGCACCAAGTATCGATAACGATCTACAAAGTGACTGAACAAGAGTCGAACCGGGTATCCAGTCTTACGAATACGAATCGTTTCTAACATTCCTGTGTAACGTAGCTGCTCCAAAACACAAGGCATGTCAAATTTCATCGGTGCTTTTTCAGTGTTTGGTTTTATACAACGAACAAACCATGGATTACACCTAAAAAATTAGTTTCACAAAGTTCATGAGCTTGAAATTGACACTTTAACTGACTAACGATTCTTTCATAAACATATTTCATACTCACTGTGACATTAGATCTAAAAGCTGCTGTAAACTGTCGTGGAATCTGGCTGATACTGTTGGAGTTCGTGGTTTCATTGTCACAAATCTGCCGTTAGGTTTGTTCATTGTCTTGTTTGCTTCGTGGGTCGTACGGACATGTTGGAACATTTTACTGACCATCTGGGAATCGAAAATTTCTCATTTTTTTGTTTGTTTTAAATTTTGGCAAGTATGAGACAGGATACTCACAAGTATTTTACTGCTTATAAGTAACTCGACTACGTCAGGTCTTAAAGTGTCTCTGTTCTTGTCGAGGAAACCGTCAACGTTGTACCAAACCTGACCGGCGTAATGTTTTATTGCAAATTCAGCTGAATTCATTCTTGGCCTTGAATACAACTCACTCAATGCGTGATTATAGTGACATTTTTCCAAAAAGGATAAGTCACTTGCCTTAGGAAAGTTGCTTTCATCATCCAACAAGTGAAGTATTCCCACTGGTTTTTTAGCGATTAAGTTTATCACCGGGAGATTATCCTAAGAACCGAAAGTATATTAGTAAAAAAAAAAATTGCAGGACTTTCTGGAAGTTTTTTCACGTATGTAACCCGGAACTTACGGAATAGTTAATCGTCGTCCAGTCAATTTTTTCCTTAGCATACTCTTGCTGTTCGAGTTTAAATATGTGCTTGTTAAAATAAAAGTGCAAGTTCTCGTTGGCGTAGTTTATACAAAGTTGTTCAAAACTATTCTCCGTAAAATTTTCAAAACCAAAAATATCTAGAATTGAAATGGCGGAAGTCTGCTTTGTCCCTTTATAGACGATGTGATTAACTCGTGCAACTAGCCACGCAAAAAGGGAACTGTATAACGCCTTTGCAAAAGCGTCTCTGGCGTCCAAAGCCTGATCTATGTTAAGGGCTGTTACGACTCGTTCGTTTCTCGCCTCCTTAGAATCACAAATAATATATTTTTATTATTAATGAAGGGCTCTTTTTGTTAAGAAAAGAATCTTTTTTTTTTTTGCTATCTTACCGTCGTCTTCGTGGTCAGCGCTCTGATGATACCGTCTGCATTAACCTGTAGCAAATGTGCAGCCCAACGAATTTCCGCATCAGATCCAACCTCGACTCCCTCTTGACCATGTCGCAGTTGTTTCCGGTTAAAATATACGTTACCCAAATGCAATACACTCCCCAAGATTCTAAAGATCGTGTCTTGTTCGTCAGACGTGAAACCCAATACTTGCATAGCTGATAGTAAGGCTTTGAAGTCTTGTGTGTCATTTTTTCCATCGATTTCACAGCTGCCTCCCTATGGTTATAAAAATAAAGATAAGTTTTCGGAAAGAAAGATATATACAAAAATTACATTCTGGTCAGACTCAATACTAGAGAAAACACCTCAAGGCTTCCTTTGTGTTTGTTTATAGGATTTTTAGGATCTAAATTAACTGAATTAAAAAGTATATTTTTGTCCCTGCTAATCGTGTCACTAAATAATTATATGCAAAAACGAGTTTCTCACCTCTGGTAGATCTAACTAAGAATTGAATGGACATGATATTGCGTAGCTCATACATATTAATGAACGTATACATATGTGTATAATTAACTGATGTGGACTCACCTGGTTCAGGTAGAAGTATTTGTCAGGTGTAAGCAGACCGTACTTGTCGCGTAGTTGTTGATCCAGACCTGCCAGTAGCTCATAAAACACGTGGTAATTTCTCTCCTCTGAAGCCTGCGTAACTATTCTGCTTTTTTCAAGAAGATACTGGGTCACTCTGCCACCGACTATCACGCCGCTGAAGTACAATGAATTGAAGAAAGAGAAAATTAGTTGATAAAAAAATTTTTTTTTTTTATATTAACCGTGAAAATCGATTTTATATTTTTATGTTGGATCGTTAAAAAAATCCTAGAAAAACTACACTTACTCTCTGAAATGAACCTCTAAATACTTTCCGAAACGACTGCTGTTGTCATTTCTAGGAGTTTTAGCATTTCCAAAACTTTCCAAAAGCGGTGCAGCCTCGAGAATTTGTTCGGTTACCAAATTACTCGGCGCTCGATTAACCGCTGCTAAATATTGCATTACTAATTTTGTTGATTCTGTTTTCCCAGATCCAGATTCTCCGGAAATTACTACTACCTGATTCGCGCTAGCATTATTAGCTGCGGAAACTTGACTGTAGGCCGAAGACCCAATGGCAAATAAATGACTGAAAAAATATACATCTTAGTCTTCAAGCAGTCTCAAATTTTCAATCACTTTAATTAAATTTGAAATTATTCAGATAAAATGACAAATGATGTGCTTTTATGATGAAAAAAAAAAGACTTACGGTGCTAAGGTTCCCAGGATTCGTCCTTCGTACAATTTTACTTGGTCAAGGCCATAGATGTCGAACATTTTGTATGGGTTTACCGCAACCAAGATGCTGCCTGTGTACGTCTGTGAAAACCGAAGAAGAGAATGTTCGTCAAATTAAGCTTTGCTAATGTGAAGATCAAGAATCATTCTATGGTAGACTCGATCACTTTCTTAAATGTGTATCTACAGTGAGATAATTTTTACAGATAATTAATTCGTGGATAGAATTACGTGAACTTACATAAATTAACTCCTTGTCATAGCGAATTTTTAAATTCCATAGCAACGATGCTTCGTTCAAGTCTCTGTAAAGTTTAGAAAAAAAATTTCAGTTGCATACCTGAAGCTAATCGTATGTGATAGAGTATTCGATTAGAATAAAAATCACGTTTTATAGTCAAAAAATCAAGGTAGACTAGCCACAGTAATTTATAAAAAATAATCTGTATGATCTTGACGTGAAACTGTCTGTAGATCAATTACAAGCGTGGGATGCCAGTTAAATTTTTACTATCTCATATTCTTTGTACAGAAAATAAACACCGAAACTTACGACAGTTGAATCATGTCTTCAACTCCATTTTGGCCAAGGTCTTGCCGCGGTCTCACCCCGTTTAAATTCGTCAGGGTGAAAACTTGAGGCTGTAACAAAAAAAAAAAAAAATAGAAAAAAGGAAAGAAGATTAAAGTACAATTTACCAAGAATTTCTTCTTCACCTCCTCCATGTGAAATAATGATAATAATAATAATAATAATAATAAATATAATTATAGTCATCCCATAAATGTTTAATAAGATTCCCATTACATTTTCCATCATAACAGTAATGCAAATATTGGTTAAAGTCTCCGGTAGCATCTTGGTTTTAGTTCTGAACGTTGCATCACTCAACCTCTGCGACCCTGACTGCTTTGAAGCAGCAGCTATTCCTCGGTAAGCCCCTTGTCTGCGGCTATAGCTACCACCGTCACTCTCGCTGTCAAGGATCAGGTACTCTTCAAAAGAATGACAGCTGATATCATCATTATCAACAAAATCACTAAGTCTGAATGATTCGTTACTGACGATCGAATTGGCCTTCGAACTCTTCAATATCTTGAGCACAGACTTGGTCGTTTTATAATACCACTCGACAAAGTCCTGCTTTGGAGCACATCGACATATCTCTTCACCCTCGCAAATTAAAGATCTAGGAATCGCGTAACCTTGATCATCAATTACTGGAGCAGAAATTTTAGTAGTGTTGAGGAGATGGGAGGTTGCTCCTCGACCGGCGTTAACAGGAACTGCATATTCCGCAATTGAATTAATTTTTTCCCCACTGTAGGGTTCTGCTTGCTTCCGGAATGGTACAGCGTAATTATTGTTCATTTGAGATTCAATAACTGCATGTATTACGTGCTCGGGATTCTCTGGGCTCACGGCCTCCTCATATTTTGTCTTTTCAATTTTATTTGGATTCAAGTCCGCCTTGATAAGGTCAAGGTTCAGATGATGTTGGCCTTTCGTCACGGTCAAATCCGGTTTCTTAATGACCTCGAAATCATTTTTGAAGAATGAGTAATCCGTCGTGTGAAATTCTCTTTCTACCAGATCCTTGTTTTCTGTAAAATTTTCGGTTTTATAATTTTTTTGAATCGGTACTGCATACGTTGCCGTATTTATTGCGTTCCTAGTTACGTCACTCGATTGAGCAAATACTTTTGATTTTTGCACATACTCCGAATCTCTTCTCTGGCGTGAAAACGTGGCCCAATTATTTTTGTCTGGGTCTCTAAGCGGCTCGTTTTTCTCTTTTAAATTATGCTCCATTGTTTTGTATTCAGTTTTGAGAAATAGTAAGTACTCTTCAAGATGCACCGACTAGGCGTTAAATCGCAGGCTAGTTGCCGGAGAATAGAAATACAAGTCACGTTTTATCTTCTTACAGATTATCAGCCGACTTAAATCATCGAGGAATCTCCGATGATAGATTTGGAAAAATATTTTACCGTTTCTCGACTTTTGTCGCCGCCTTTCGCATTCTCAAGTATATACATTAACCGCAGCTTTCTTTTGGCCCATCTTTGCGACCTCTTCGCAACGACTCCTTGGAGTAAAATTTATTACCAACGACGCGATGCTGCGGGCGATTATTCGTCTAAGCAAACGACACACGAACGTGAAATCACTCCTAAGTATTAATTCTACGGAATAAAACAGCCGGAGACTCAGACCAGACCACCTACTTGACCACTGACTCTTAAACTATCGCGTAAAGTTGCAGTCGACACTCATTGGCGTAATGAATTACAATTCGCATTTCATGCATGCAGCACATTTTGCCATCCGGCATAAAAGGAATTTAGAAATAAATTTCACCACATGTTCTAAATCTTACAATTTTATACACAATGGATCAGATGCTTCACAGCAAATTTCTCTCGGTCGTTTGCTCTTCCTATACAATCCCAGAATTCCATGTTTCAAAATCTTTACACTTTCAAAAAATTACCAGAACGAAAAAAGTAAACATCTTATACAGAAATGTACATAGAACTAGTCGTAGTTGTGTTTTCTTCAGATTAGCAAGAAAATTTATGATCCTCTTTCCATTTTACGTTACTTTTAATTTACTGTTGAAGAGAGTCTGTCATTCTTACGCAATGGTTGCTGCGTCAATGCAGTGCAGTGTCATCTATAATAGGATACTTTGTGAGAGCAGCTGGTTTAAGACTGTATAATAAACAGTATAATAATTAGTTGGACTTAATTTTCAGGTCTAGGTGGAGTATTGTTATTACTATTATCTAAACATGGTATGAACTCTGAGGCAATCTTTGCGACTCCCTTCAGCCCACTTGTTCTCTTCTTTACCGTTCATCCTGTAACACTTTCAAATTTTTAAATAGCCAAAAATTATACAATAAACAGTTGAACATTATAATGAAGCTAATTTGGGCGAGGCACAGGTGGATTTCTTAAAGCCATATCACGATTAAAAATCCGCAATTAGTTAATCCGAGTTAATTATCTGGGTAATAAATCAACGATAAATGAGTCTCGGAAACGTTTGATTTTTAAACAAATTACCTAGATCGAGAAAGTGGTGATACGTATATTTGGAAATCATCGATATGGTTTAGAAAATTTTTTCAAGACCATATGGGAGGGTAATTAGAGTTGATTTTATAACAAACTTTCTTACCGATTAATACACGATTCTTACGCATATGTGTGTATACAATTAAGTAATGCATTCGGTCACTTTCACGGAAGCAGTACGATGTAACGTGTATATAAGTATGTATGTATGTATGTATTTACCATTGGCTAGTGGGTCTTACGCGAAGCGTGTGGCCGGGCAATACACGGCATTAAATATGCCTGGTATTCCAATAATCTTGTATTCAATTGAACTTTCTACTCAGCACTGGCCACCTTCCCCCTTTATTCAAGTTGTATTTCTTGCCCTGCCTCCTTCATTTAAATATTTAACGCTTGCCGTTAGCCTTGCCTCTTCGACTGCTCCTTAGCTGCTTCTTTTTATTCTTCTTCTTCTTCATATTCTTCTTTTTCTTCTTTTTATTCACGTTAAGTAAGAAGGTACATATTTGCCTTAGTGTATCTCACACCTGTGTGCATATCCATGTGTCTGTATACATCAATGTGTAATATCCAAGCTAAGTTTCTAGCCTCCGGTCCACCGCAGTGCAGCTACTTCTTACATCCTATGTATAAACGTGTTTGTAGACACATGTGCGATGCATGGACACAGGTAAGTCTAACCATCTCCGTTATTGTGTCCATTTTCCATAGCCCGAAGACCTGGTCAAAGTGACACTTACCTCCATCCTTGTGATGGAAAAGAAAAAAATAATAATGTTGAACAGTGGGTTCACGGTCAAAGTGGGAATTGGTATATCCACATAACCGCAAAAGGTTTAACGGTAATTCTAAGGACATGAATATGCACGTTGCACTCCGAGCTTCGAGTGAAACGCTAAAAAGATTTCAAAAAATGAAAAACTCGTTTTTAAAAAACAGAAAAATTTTAAATAACTTCTTCTTTTCCAACTAATTTCATAGTCTTACGGTAGCCCAACATTCAATTACTTTTTAACGATTGCCGAGAAATAGTTACAGCTAACTACACTGGTTTTGTTGAATATTTTCAAACCTCAATGTGTATCCGGCAACCACGTTCAGATATTTCTTACAGGAAATACCGAGCGAGTTCCAGAGTTATGGCAGAACATGTTACGTACTCTGAAAAGACTAATAACTCGGATAGAGTTAAGGCGATTTTAGAACAGAATGAAGGCTATACTTTTTTCTCGAAGAATTCAAGATACTCGGTTTTTTACTGTATCTAACGATGTGTGTGTGTGTGTGTGTGTGTGTGTGTAGTATGAAGAAACTAATATAAGTATAACGAAACTCATACAGGACAATGTTGGCGACGTTGGAATGGCGATAACCAGTCCTGCGGGCGTAGACTCGTACCCTTAGCATTCGCTTTGTGTTTGAGAGTGAGTCACGATAAAATGAACAAAATGACTAAAGTGACCCAGGTGACCAAGGTCTATGATAGAAACATACGCACACATTCGCTCCAGGCAAAGCCGAGCTGTAGTAGGCGTCGGTAGAAACGGTAACATTGGATAACTCGCAAGAGTATCATCCTCTTACTAAGTTTACTCTCCAGGATATTCGTGAGAGCGTAGAAACACGATATTATATATGCTATATAGAAGAAAAAGGAACACGCCTGCATCAGTGCCTGCATTTCACTCGCTCTTACTTCGCCAGGAACGTTATTTATTTTATTTTTTTTCACTCATCTTCTTCTTCTTATTTTCTTGTTCTCTTCTTATTTTATACCTTCTTGGAAACAGTCTTAATTGTAAACGTCGATTTGGATTTGATTCTGGCTCACGTATAGGGTTGAGATCGTGAACCGCACATTAAATGCTATTAGACTTCAACTAATGCTGCATGCCTACCTAATCCATGCATCGGACGTGCATTTCAAGATGCAAAAATAAAACGTTTCTTCTTTATTTATCTCGTTGCAAATGTGCCCGTGCTTCGTCACGAGCTATATAAGCCTGTGGCGACGGACTCGCTTTGCATTTTTATTCAGAATGTCTACGACGCGGTCTGCCTTCTTGAGGACACATCTTCAGCAGTATTCCGACTCCGCAAAACGTTCAGTTCTAACATTTATTTGAAAACGAAAGAAAGAAAAAAAAAAAAAAAAAAAGAAATCGTCTAAATCTGATTGTAGAAAAAGTTGCAGATATGCATCGTGGCGAAAGGTAGTTTAATTGGTTCCCCTCTCGATCAGCGTAATTTAGCAGCAAGTGAAACACGCTTCACACTTCTATAGTAGAACGCAAAATTGAGTCAGAGAAGACTCACTGTTTTAACGGTGTATTTTCGAGCTGTAATTTTAGGAATGTCACGTACAAAGTAACCGCCTTGCTAACCCAGTTTTCAGTCATGCTAAACTGGAGTAGGACGCAATTCTGTCCTGAAATAATCGAAATTCTTAAATCGGCTGCATACGTAAATAGCAAATCTTCCAATTGCATTAGAATCGTTGAAAAAAATCCTTTAGGTTCAATATTTTTATATGGACATTAATGCGGGTCAGCATTTGTACTCAAAGACCTGCGACGACTTATACACGCGATCGGTATAGTTGCATAGTCGTAAGTTACTTCAGCGTTCCACTCTCATTACTCCGTTAATCTTATTAATATAGTTTATTCTTAGTATTAGTGTAATTACCTTTCCAGCGATGACTGCCTGCACAGACAACACGTGAGCAGCTCTATGGTACTCCAAAACTTCACCAGGTAACACATGGCCGACCCCTGGGTCAAACCACACGAGCTCACCCTGGAAAAAAATGAAATCATTGCAAATTATTCATCAGATGTATTAAACTATATCGACATTACAGTATCCGTTGTGTTTAACCCGATGATTATATGGATACTGATTTCAGCGAGTGACATTTCAATTCCTCTGATTCAATGGAGGGATTAATTCGATTAGCACGGACTAGATGTCAACAATGCGGTATTCTTGGAGGAGAAACCAGTACAGTGTGCATTTTTTTTTTTTTTTTTTTCTTTTAGTTAAATAGGACGATTTTGCGCTAGAGAATTTCTCCGCATTCACCATTGGGCGCTGTATTCGTATATTAAAAATTGCGGAGATATTTGAACATTATTAATATTGCCTATTTAATATCGTAGGAAAAGTGGACGAAAGAAAAGTGTCCTTGCAGATTTGCGATTATCATCATGATAGGTACAGCAGACGATTTCGCATCTATTGTGCGGTTCGATGCAGTGTCTCATTCTATATTTAATGATAAATATTTTACGCGCGATTTTTATTACCAATAATTAGCACAGTTATTAGAGCTTGAAGCAGACCAATAAGAACCGTTATAGTTTCATCCAGTGCTTGAAGTATAAATAAAATAATTTTTTCTAACCGTGTTCACTTTCCAATCTTCCCTCCGGATGCTGGACTTGTCACATTCAACTTTCTCAATAAAAATCGGCTTTTTTACTACCGATCTCCTTCGGCCTGTACATAATCCGAAAATCGAAGATGGTGGGCCGAAATACGTCGTTAAATTACTGCCACTCATCTCACTGAACGATCTAACATGTCCAATTCCCATTCCCACTTTCGATCCATAGTTTATTTTTTCTTTACTCATTTTAGAAGATCGTGATAAGCAATCTTCGTTATAAGTTGTTCGTACGTAAAGTGGAACGTCGATAGGAACAGCAGAGACCGTATCTCTTGATCTACGATTACAGGAAGGCAATGTGTTTGAATTTTTTATTGGCAATTTCTTGAGGAGAGTCCTGGAAGACTTTCGGCTATGCTTAGTGTAAAGAGATCTGGTCCTTTCCATTTCTGCGTCAGTTTTACTGGAAGAAGATGTCAGGGAGTAGTCGGGACAGTCGGCGTCTAAAGAACCAGTCTTTTTAACCGATTTAGAACAAGTAGTTGGATCCGGAGAGAAGTCAGTTCTTGAAAATAGAGAAAAAAACGAATTCCTCTTCTCGGAAAGTTTGCGAACGTTATTCCTTACTTCCCCTTGACTCAAACGATCTGTATACACTAATTCGCTGCTTTTACTTATCTCATGATCTCTTATTCTGCTATCCTTAGTTACCATGGATTTTGGAAAGGTCAATGACCCAACGCCGCGATTGGTTCCTGCCCGAAGCGTTGAACCGACCGGACAAGCTGAGCCTCGTGTCTCTAAGCAAACCGTTGCGTAAGTTTTGTCGTTTGCTATGCTACGTCGTCTGCTTGATATCGTTTCCCTCGTGAACGACTCGATCCCAGACCTGTTCTTCGAGTCCACATCATAATTCCCCATTTTATGAACACCGTCCTGATAATCTACGCAAATGTTGCCACTGCTGAGGACTCCACGTCTCGACACCGAGGCTGCACCAGCACTTTCCGACTTCACGCTCTTCCGTGAGAGCGAAGATCCACAGTGACTCGCGGCCTTGAACTCTTTGGAGGTCGTTCTATATTCCGAAGCAGATTTTCCGGCGTAAATCGGACCGCATAATGGATTGTGAAATTTTTTTTGGGAGCTTTTTGGGTCTTTTAATACTTCCGAGTTTCGGTATTCTTTTTTTATAATAACTCCATAGTCAGATTCAGGCGGTGGTCTTCGATGAGCTGATTCTCTCCGCGGTATCGATCTCTGGAATGTTGACTTAGATGGTGCTTGACAATTTTGTATCTGCGCAGTTCTGTTAGGCAGTGATGATTTTCGACAAATTTTACCGTAAATTGAATTCTGCCGATTCAAATCCTCTCTCTCGTTTATCGATACTGGTTTTCCCGGGCTGTTTGAAATTTTTGGAAGCGTTGACGGCCTTGGAATAACTTTGACAATCTCTTGCGTGCTCAAGCTTCTCGAATAGACGCTTAAATTCTCAGATTCTTTTCTCGCCTCGGTTTTATCTCTCCCCTTTATGCCTTTTCCAGATGTTTTTTGCTGCTGATTTTTTATCCTTCCGTAAATTTGACCTGTTGAGTTCGACGAGGATCTTGAATCTATAGAATTTGTTGCCTTGCTGACGATTTCTCTCCTGGAAATTCTCCTTCCTTCGAAACTGGGTACAGAATAGAGGGCTTCACCACGATTACCAGTTCTAACAATCGGCAAAATATCGTCGTTTGTTCTGTCGCAAAAATCTATATCAAGCTTTCTGAATCCTAATGCATTTTTAAATGCCGTTCTTCCGCGATCGGTTAAGGATTTTGAGGTCGAACTATTCGCGCAAATTGATTCAGAGCTCGCTTTGATCCCCTTAACATTTGCTTTTGGGTTTACGTTTGCGTTTGTGTTTGTATTTGAGTTTCCGTTTGCGGGATTTGGGACAGAATTTAAATCTGGGTCTAGGGCACAGACATTATGCAACGCGTGTCTCTCCGAGAACCGTTCGACAGTAGCATAATTTCCGCGAGACGATTTCGACGATTTTATTTGCCGATTTTCTAGTCTCGGTGCCGTCCAAATCGTATATCTTTCCGCCGAATTCATTGCCTGATTTGCATTAGCTAAAAAGCTTTATTATTTCGCATAATTCATTGACTTCATTGACCTGTGTTACAGGAGAATTTAATCATCCATAATTGCAGTCATATCGATCCCGATGATAATCGAACGACGTTTCAAAAAATCTAACAATTTTTATCGGATATTGTCTCCTAATAATCGATGAAAATTTTCATTAATGGGTCATGCGGACGCTCAATAGGTCACGGATTCAAAAATTCTGTGAATGCGTCTCACGTCTCAACGATAACGGTTTACGAAGGAAGCGCCGTTCGAATAATTATCCAACAATTTAAATATAATTCGTTACGATGTCCCTCATGATGTCGCGTATTATATTCCTTGGAATGTCTATACCGATGCCGGATCACAACAAGTTGAGGTCAAGTTTAATTGAAGATGGGTACAAGATACTGTACAATACCAACATGGCGTCGATCACGATTAGGTACACTACATGCGAAATTTCACTGTTAGGTATTTCATATCCGTTAAATGATACCACGATTCGGCTTTACCACTTAACCAAGAAATTTATGTATTCATATATTATTATATAATCACTTAATTATCGATCTCTACAGTCTAAATCGGTAAGATTTCTCCGAATCACCTGCAGCTACATTAAGGAGAGATTTTTAAAGAAATGTTAATTCCCACGGTACGCGTGTTGCGAGTATTTTTTAATTGTTTCATTTTTAAACTCATTTGAACAAGTCAAACTGGTTGTTACGTACGAAAGCTTGATAGTGGCTTTTCGTAATTTAATCACATCTCACCAGGAGAATAAGCCTCGATAATTACCGCACCGTAAATTACTTAAACTATGTTTCGATTATTCGTCTCATATCGATGAATAGAAAACCACTAAGATCCAACAATTTTTTTGCGAACCAACATTCCAATGCTCGGTAATTTTTTCTTCCCGATAATTATTTTGTGCTATTTTATTGTAATCCCGATTGGTGATCCGTAGTCCAGGATGTTCGATGCAACACTGAAGTCTGAGCAGTTCTTAGCAACAATTGCTTTCTTCGAGTAGGTACTGGATACATGCAATGGCGTGTTTCCACTTTAATTAATTCTAGTGTTAATTACTAGTTACTGTCTACCGCTATTCTGGAATTAGGATGGTCTCTGATCATGTTGTATAATAATACTCCCACCCTTTATGCTCTCACTCGTTATACTAAATTTTGCGGTGTTTGCCCACTCGCGGATTAATACCCGGTAGTTCACCACCGTACGTAACACTATTTTCTCACATATTATAAACAAAATCTATGATTTTAGAAGACGAAGACGCCAATGTGGTGCTTTGGGGTGGAACAGACCGTGCTCCGGGCTTCATACGCGCGTTAATAAATTATAAAACTCGTACAGTACATACTTGTATACGCAATGTACATACATATTAACAAATACCCATATACGTCGTCTCTCTCGGTACCATCGACCCACACTTATCAACGGTATATTTGTTTAATAACTTTCAAACACGAAATATCCCAATCCAATTTTAACCAAAAGCTAATTAGGCCCAATCTTCACAGACGACAGAATTACGCAGGTACCTACTACAAAGCAACCATTCTTATATAATGTAATATACGATCTAGGTACACGTAATACTGAAATATTTCTATCGTAATTTCATTCAGCACCTTTCTCGCCACGTTCACTAATTATTTTTTTTTGTCAAGGGTTGTTCGTCTCTCCAATCTCCACAATCAGTCAAATTTCTTCAGGAAAAATCTCTCAGGAAACGTCCTAATGACGTCACATTCGTGCAACCTTTACGACTCAACGTAGGTTTGGAATTTATGTGTTTCCTGTATATAGAGGACTCCATATACCACCGGAAAACCCGTTGTAAAAAAATTTATGTGTATATAAATTGATCATTCGTATCGATCGGATCAACAGATACAAACCGATCTCGGACTCTCGTCGTTGGAAAGTGCCCTCCATACGTCTGCAACGTGTATTTCTTGGTCTTGCCGATATGCGTGTACGCAGTACCACGTCAAACGTGTATCTATGTATGTATGTATGTACACACACGCACACATATTGACGCACCCAGCCGGCACGCACGCGCCGATCATTGACTCTAGGCGAGCCGGACGAATGAGTGAATTCCAGCCAGTTTCTACCACCACATACCGTATAATATTGGCTATTGGAAGTTTGTCGAATGATTTAAGATCGCGTTAGAAAGTATGCTGCGCGGTATTGAATCTAGCTGCGTTAATTGTTATAATTTTTTATCCCCTTGCAGTTTCTGTTTTCAATTAATTGAGACAAAGTTTTATTGTCTATGGAATCCAAAATTTTATATTTGCAAAATTTTTACTCACCTTTTCCCACTCCGTATACATATTGGAGTTTTTGATGTTAAATTAATCTTCGGTCAGAAGTTCCCCTCATCTTGCTCTCAATTAGCCTCGTTCACTTCGCCTGGAACATAAAATGAAAATAAATAAATTTTCAGATTCTGTATAAAAACGCCATATGCTTCACTACGATGAAAATTGAATATTAGCAAAATTAGCACCTCCCCTAATTGATGGACTTCTTGGTAACACCTGATCAAGATATGAGGCATATCAAGGCGTCGGTTATATGAGTAATTAAAATTTTAATGTGCTTTCGTATCGCATGACCAGATCTGCTCAGTTGCCAAAACTCGTAAATCTTAACGATTTAGATCATTAACGTAGTTTGCGGAATCTACAAAAGGACGACAATGCTAAGGTTGAATCTGCAAGAATATTAACATTCATAGTAATGCTCACGGTGGTTCTAATCCTTGCTAATATAATATCGTGATTATGGTAATGACAATTCGAAGCACAGCTAGGTATTTAACGCGAGTTTAATTGTGAGGAAAGGTTTCTCTATGCATTCCACGAAGGAGCAATACGTATGGCCGACATACAAATAAGTTACGGATTAAATATGGGAAATCAAGAATCGTAGCCATTCATGGTGTCTTCGGATCCGAGGTTCGTGACTAGAAACGGGCGTCGTTTGTGTATATGGAAGTGAGCTAAAGGAGTTGGCAGTCGACAGGTTCAATGTAACGGAAGTACCCACTGCACTATATATAATTGTATACGTGCGAGTTGCAATCCTGGCAACATTGCAGCGACCGGTACATATCCTGTCTACTCATAGTCTGATTGTGATACAACCTGATTCTAATGACCATAAAGAAAAATAAAAAAAAATCATTTTTATCACTACCTTGACGTTTTGTTGCATCGATTCTCATCCCATATCATCGGATATAGATATCGCGGTAGAGAAAGTTTCGCGAAAATTAAGTACAAGATATTACTCGAATGAGGCAATCGCGATAGTTGCGTCTATTGGAAAAGTGTGTTACGGTCTTAGCATGTTGCTATAATCCCAGCAATGCGAGACAAAGCGATAAACGTACATGTCTATAATTCGCAGATATGTGTGTATATGTGTAAATGCGGTATAGGTACACGTATCGTATAGCGTGTCAAGAGATATGGGCAAATGATTGGTACGAAGTAAAAGCACTTCGACGACCTTCGGGGCCTATAGAGGAATTTATTTCGCAACTTTATATTTTATGGTAATTTTTTTATTATTCTGTACATACCCTACGTCCTTATAATATTCTAAGAAAATCTATTCTACGTTCACCCTTTGCCCTTATTATAGTCGCTATATCATTCCCTGTCACCATCTTCACGACTTAAGCCATATGTATGTACCTAGTACCTTCAGATCGTTATTTTTGTCCTCCCTTCATCTCATCGTATGGCACGAATCGCCTTGATAACATGAAAGAAGAGGAGTGCCGCGATGGAATCTTGAACAGGTATAGAAGTCGGGTTTCATCATCTGCCCTATTTGCGCCTCTATGAAGAGGGACAGTGACACGTTCCCTGATTAAATCTGATCGATTAAACAGGATCTTTATATGTTCGCCGTTAGAAATTGGCACTATACGTTAAAAATAATATAACCAAAGTCTTATTTCATCACTCTATCTTAATCTGTGACGAAGTTTGATCGATTACAAAAACAAAAATCAAAAGGTCTGAGTGGGCAATGAGTTGGTCCAGCCAATTTAGTCGTGGCTATAATTCGTGTATGTCGAGACAATACAGTAAACGTAGTTTTGTATTACGTAACAGTTTTCTATCGTACCGGGTCCAACAGTTCACCGTTCCTCAGCATCAGTTACCTGCAGACATTACACTCGTTGAACCATAGAGCGAACCCGCCCGTTCTGCTGCTGCTGCTTTCTCTGTCTGCCCTCGATATCTGTACCAAACTTCGAAACCTCTGATTCGTCGATTGATTCTCAGTAAGGAACATATTGGAGATTCGCTTAATCCTTGAACAGTATAACCCAGACACTATTCGATGGTTCGTAATTTACGGAAGTAAAATGTACGTATATACATACATGCATATATACATACGTATGTACATACATTGTTGAGGGACAATTATCGCAGAGTAATTAACCGCAATTAGCTCTTGTAGGAAGAAAAAGTTTAAGACTTGTAATGAAACGTTTGGGTTAGTCGTAAGCAGTTATATACATACATACCACCTACTTACATACATACTTCCAGGTTTCATGGGTTGTATCACGTCGTATCAACTCTCTACTAATTGCTAAATAGTAATTCAAGCTTCCAGTTGTACGAGGATATTATGAACTTAAATTTTGCTTTCGCATACGTGGATTTCATGGTAATAAACTACGAGTCTTCAGGACGTTAGATAAGTTGTTGTTTTCAATCTGGGCGATCTTGAACTTGTTAAGATGACGGAATCACGCGGATTTAGGCATCAGTCTGACTGACTCATGTCTGTCTGGGACCTGAGTCTATAAGAAATTATATGTAAACACAAACTTATCTCGGACAACACGATTGCTAGTAACCAATTCTCAAGTTTCATATGATTAATGAAATATGACGATGTATACCACAACGGTGATGTGATCAGTAAGTTAGTACCTATTTCAATACGGAGTCATGGACTTTCGCTGCAGAGATCTCTTGCACCGTTCACCGACGCTCGGGATCTGTACGAATGTTAAAAAGTCAAGTTCTAGTCTTATCTGTTAATTTATCGCTTTGCATAGCGAATTCACCCAAATTGTATGACTTCTTATTCTTATTAAGCTCCCGTTGTTGAATACTCTAGAGAAATACCCAACTGTATGAAGGATCGGACTGTTTAGAAATTTATTGCTATCAGACATTCTCTCATTACTCATAATCAGGCTGCACGTGATTCAGGTCTCGATTATACTCTCGGTAAGACACTTGTACTTTTGGATAGAATTTGACCAAGTTAAAAAAGGCTTTTTGCCAATTTCAGTTTAAATTTAATTAACGATATTAACGTGAGATGTGATAGCAGAGTGATACCATCTGTGTGATGTTAATATATCGGTTACACTCGGTTGAAATGTAAATATAATCCATAATACGAGGCCATTAAGATGACGCGTGGATTATAAACAGCTAGTTTAAGCGAGTTATATTTATACATATATAGGTATATATGTATGACTGTATATAATATTGAAAGAGATTGAAATTTCTTACGTAATAACTGGTACCTAAAATCCAAGTGTAAGTACATATATACATACGGAGTTGGTAATAAGAGGCGAAAAAGTCTACCGAAGAAGAAATTAATCGTCTAGAAAAATATTCCATTCCTATACGTTTAAGACTTAGTTTTATGCCCACTGGCGTTCACAGCAGTATAGATATACCTACGTCACTCACATTAAACGACACGTATGTTACAAGCATATGCATATGTGTATTTTTTTATTTTTTTTTAATAAGTGTGTATTTTCGTTTCTCAACACATATTTTAAACACCAATACATCATTGGTTGAATAACATTCCGATACAGTCTCTCAACAGTTTTTATTCAACTATAGTAGATACTATAGGTATATTCACAACGAAAGTTAAAGGAAAAAAAATTACGTGACTCATTGTCAGACGCACGGTATATTATCATCATATTATTTTCATACCCAGTGGTCAGAATTACCGAGAGATTTATGCTGTTGCAAATGTCATACATACCTATCTGTACCGTTGGCCATTTAAAACCCAATCGCCCGTGGTTCAATTAAGGCGATATCGTATTAACTAGGGACAATTTTAAGATATCGATATTCGCGGAGCTGATGACCTTTTTCGAGGATGTAAAGAAGTCCAAAGATCTTCATTTTACATTAAGGGATTTTCGGAAGCTTGTTCTACTCGCGGAAAACCATTGTTGTGGAACACATCGATGACTAGTTTACTAAAATAAAATTATTAATGAATTTTTTTTACTTACGTCTTTCGCCTTTTCAAGAATTTCCACAGTTTTCACTGGATATAAGATTGATTATAAAATGTCACAAAAAAACTTTTTTCACCGTTGAATAAACGATGCACACAATAAATATCCACGCGAGTTCTGTAATAATTCGTCAACTTTTCATAATATGTATATCACTTTTTGTTTTTCAAACTTATTTATAAGTCATGCTTATTTCTTGATATAAAATTCACGAACTGGACTCACTTTAAGAATAAAAAATAAATTGTTAAACAAAAATTTTGTGATTAAATTCCGGTTCTATACCCGAAGTGCAAACAATAAATTTATAGTTCGCGTATTTCTTCTGCAATAACGATGCAGGTATACCTACCCGAAGACCCTCCAAAGACTAGAATACTTAAGACTCAATTGTGATAATGTTTCGAACTTTGTGATCGGTCTTGAATTACTTAAACTATAAACTTAAAAAAAAAAAAAAAAATTACTCCCCGTAAATCTGAATGAACTGCAGATACTTCCCACGACGTTGGGGAAACCGAGAGACAGATACTTCTCACAAACCTCAACTTGCGTTTCGGACGGAATCGGGTTGAGGTATGCGGACGACCTCGCCTACGGACGAAGTACCTCTCACCGCCGCAATATGGCTCCTGCACCATCAGAAGGTGTACCGTTATATAGGTATATCGTTGTACAGGTGGCAGGTAACAGTCCGTACGTTTTCCAAATATACGGGGGCCCCTAATCGCACCGGGGTCGCAGGCCATTGTCCTCGAAAAGATTTACCCAAGAAACATGAGACCCACCGCATATTTTCGCCCACATATGTATATATAGCAAAAATTAATATCATTAGAGTATATACATATACATACACCGACCATGAGAAATGGCTCCACGTGTTACGGACTCATAGTATATATAGTTTTATTAATTCAGTACATCTACGGAATTATGTATTTAGTTTATTTTTTTTCAACTGTAACATATGGACTCGATTGCCTAGGGGCAATGAGAGTTACACATCGTTGAAAGTTTAACGGATGTATCGCGACCTTCTAAATTAAACAAGACAATCGGCTGTCCTTAAAGCCGTCGAGGGTCTGAGAGATTAGTAGTTTCTAATAATAGGTTCATAGCTAAAGGAAAGAATGTTAGAAAAATGAATATCGGTTATTGGTATAAGCAACCGGTTTTTTCGAAACCCCTATACGTGATTTGTATCGTTAACTAAGGCACGTGGTCACTTAAAAAGGTTTTGGTGAATTCAATGCTTGAATTACTCGCACAGACAATGACTTTGCTCTCGATTCATGGTTCGCTGATACGATTCACTCTCGACGACCATGCACGTAAGACCGATAGTTGCGAGACGGAAAGCGACGAGGTACGATATAGAATAAGCGATTACGTAGAAGCGTAGTAGTTTAAATTATCAATGAAAATTCATTCACTAAATAAAATTAGATTAGACAATTAATTCATTTAACTATATATCCAAAAAACGTGTCAATGCTTAAGGCTATTTAAAGTCGATACTTTGGATCTTATTAAATTACGAACTAAATCCGTTTTACTTTACTATGATAATATCTTATCCAAATATATTTTGACCTTCGGTTATATGCCGGCTGTCGATTATCAAAAGTCTAACATCAAATTTTCATCCAAAGAATGAAAATGTGGGAAGTTTTCATAATGTACAGTAAAAAGTAAAACAGTAACCTAACGTATCGTCGGAGCAAGTTACTGTCGGGGCTTTAATCTACTGCAAACGATATAGAAGCCTGTAGTCGATAAATGTGTAAACTGTAGTTTGAGAAATTACGATAGTTTCTGCTTGAAGAAGCAAGATTTTTCTTCTATTTTTTTGTAATCAAAGTTGTTTGTTCTAGAAAATATCAATTTTTTTATTAACGCCTAGTATTAGCTTAAAGTTTTTGGTTTTAGTTTTTTGAATGATTTGTTAGGTCCTTGTGTAAAATAAATGGTGAAAGTAATCGATGGTGTTAAAAAAAATCTTGGTTTTTGGTAATAAAATTATTATATGAATAATACAAAATTTTTTTGTTAATATCGAGAAAATAAATAGTCCGTTTTATTACGATAATAGTAAATTGGTATATAAACCGATGTAGCATAATCATAATGTAGTCGGCTTCTGTGTATTTTTATGATCTTAAATATACGAATAGCCATATCAATTTCATTATCAGAACGGAACTGTCCAACGATTGCGTAAGTATATCGACACATGCCACTTGAACGATAGATAAAGGATACATAGAATGACACTTAGCGAGAGTTCGTGACTATCAATTGTTTAATCAAATAAAATAAGAGATCTGATTAAATAATATTTCAATGTTTGTATAAAAATTTGAAAAACACGAAACTGCGCATATGCTTAATTGGAATGAACTCGATCCTATATATATGATATTTGATTTATATTATTGACTTCTATATTTGTCGTTTGATAAATTGTAAGAGGGCTATCGTATCTCCGATATATACATAACCTGCACGGAGTATGAATTTATGTACAGGTATATATTTATTTCCTAAACACCAAGGTGCAAAAAAATAAAAAAATAAATAATATATAAGAAAATCCTTTGTCTGGGTGGTTTTCGAATTGATATGGATAAGATGAGGCGCCATGCGGTTTTCAACTTTGATATACGCTCGATTTCAAATGGAAAATCATGTCTGGATTGGATTTGAACGTGAGCGGAAATAAAATTGAACCTCAAGTCTCCCCGTGGCTGTGACGTCTTTCATGGTGTTGGGTGCCAATGGGGATGAATTTTACCTTCATATATATTTTCTTTATTTTTACGATCATATACCAATACTAGCTCATGCTCGTGCTCGTTCCGATCGCTTGTAACGGTCAGATTTTATGGTCTATATAAATATGACAGTGAAATAATTAAAAGATCGATGCATTATTAAATCAATCACGTAAATGATTGATTTGTTCATATGAATTGACTCGATTCCCACGACAATGGGATATCAATTAAAGTTCTCGATCCGTTTACGTAAATTAACCAAGTTTACGTGAATAAAATTTTTACGTAAACTCTATGTGGCTATTCGTCTTAGAGCCAGCTATTATATAGGTATATAAGATGTGATTTATCTAGCGAATTTTTAATTCGTTTCTCCAAGGGGCGTCGTCACATCTCGACGGATCTATTACCAGAAATATATTTTGTTCTGCTTCACGGTTGGCGTCATTTAGCTTAGAATTGAATGTATAAATCGTGATACAGGTAGGTATATAAGAAATGTTTACAAAGGCATTATCACAGTGTCACGGTGTTAAATTTAACGGGTGTTACGCGGGGGCGTTGAATGCCGAATACTGAAGGCTAATTCCGGTCAAAATAGTTACGTACTTTATCGAGTAGTTTTATTATTAGAGCTCTTTTTCGTACCTATCTTTCTATAATACCTCGAAAGTTATATATATATATATATAGGTAGATAGGTACGTTGGCCATTGCCTGGATGCTGTCAAGTTCTTTGATCTGTTAGATTCTTAGAAAATAGTTTATTACCAAGAAAATATATATATTCTCACAATCGTCTTTATATATGTATAGGTGTATGATCTCTATCTCTTAAATCGTAACGATCAACTAGAAGAAAATTAGCAACTAAGTATACAGAAATACAACCGCGAACCGACGCTACGTTACGCAGTGTACGTATACCTACCCAGACGCAAGCTCCTTCGCTGAAAGTAATTATCAAAGTTAAATAAAGAAGTTCAATGATTTCAAAGCGGAAGTCGTACTACGCGGTGCATGGCGAATTAAAATAAATGAAATGTCGCCGAGGGTAAGGAAGAATTTTTTTTCTCTTCTCTCTCTCTTTTTTTTTTTTTTTTTTTTTTTTTTTTGTCACAGGGAAAATTAAAATAACCAGTTGATTTATAACCCAAACTTTTACTGTATATCTACTCGAATAAAATAAAATAAAATAATATAAAATAAAATAAAATACCTAAAGCAAAAATAAGAACAAAAAAAAAAAAAGAAAAAGAGGAAAAACTTTTCCTACCAGCTACACCGTTCTTTATTCAAAGTTGTAATAACGTTTGGCAGATGTTTCTGATATAGGAGCTTCTCGGGAATCGTCTAGGTGCGGGCTTGCGCGCGACCGGCTGTTACGGCGCAAACTTTTATTGAAGCAATTTAAGTTGTGGGCCGGGGCCAAACTTTTTTTTTTTTTCTTAATTTTTTTTACATTTTTTTTTTTTTTTTTATTCTATTTTATTATTATTATCATGATTATTTATAAATGAAAATATTTCGTACTAATAATTGTATAAGAAAAAAAAAAAAAAAGTTCTCTACCTAAAACATGGCCTTAGAAATAATTTATGAAAATATATATAAGAACGCCCGATGTCTTTTATATACAATTTTTGAATATTTTTTTAGTTCCTTGTCATCTGCATATAGTATCAGCGACCATAAAATGAGCATCTGGTCTCATCAACTGGAAAATTTCCCTATCGGCTATGGAGTTAATGGATTTCACAGGCAGCTCCCTATAATATAAGTTCTTTAGGTATATTGGCTGCCGCCTGGAGGACCGACAATCCGACAATTACTTAGCGAACAAAACAGCGGGGTTGATCGGTAGTTTGATCGCGTAAAAAGAGCTGTGTATATCCTCGCTCGCAACCTATACAGTCAGATAGTAGAAGAATAAGGGGTAAAAAGAAAGTAAAAAAAAAGAAAAAAATAATAAAAATCATCTATACTCAATGAAGAAAACAACAAGAAACTAACGCGAGGATCAAAAGGCGGCGCGAGCATCAATCGGAACGAACTTAAGATCCAGGACGAGGAGGTCCGCTCCTTCGAAAGATCAGGACGAATTCGATCCCCGAGTTCCGTGACAAAAGAAAAGAAGAATTTTTTTTTATTTTTTTTGTTCTTTTTTTTTGTTCTCACTTTTTCACTTTTTTGGATTTCATGAAACAGCTCAACGATTTCGACCAATCGGTGATCATGGATCGATCAAAGGGCGCCGTGATTTTCTGTCTATATACCTTATATACTTATAGTACATAGGTTGGTATATATACACATATATTTATTGTTACGCACGCGTGATTCTTCCGAAAAAAGTTTCATCCAACGAAGTATATAAGTATATAATATTGTTTTCTCTTGTTTTCACTTATTTTCACTTAAGTTATAGTGCATATGCCTCTCGTCGTATATACCTAATCGGCTATGTATACCTACCGTCTATACCTACGCACAAAATTCTTTTCCATACAGAATGGCGGTGCACAAGGTTACCATCTATACAATACCGATCTTCTATTCGCGTTAATTTTTTGCGATCTCACTGCTGCAGGTTTCGATTCAAACTTATAATCTTAAAGCTTGCCGATTTCTTTGGACGTTTTTAACCATCTTATGTTTAAGATACCGCCAACATTATTCAACGATATTCAATAGCTGTGACTAATTTAGTAACCGATCTTTCATTATACAGAGAATTTCATTACAATTAATCGTACATCATGGTAATATGTGATAAAGAAATTTTATAAACCGTTATATATAAGTACATACATTTTTTTGAATATATATAGAAATTTTTTGGTATACATGTGTACCTATGCATATACGGGATGTACCTATAAAGCGTAGGAATTGCCGTCCATCGAAAATTCAACGAACCGCGCGCGCAGGATGATTTGAATTTCGAATATATACCTACCCAACCGATCCAACATAGTATACGTATGTACATATATATGTACATATACATAGTACACCATCTATATATTGATAGGCGAGTTGTGTGCGGCGTCGGCAGCGTCGGCGGCGGCCATTCGTAACCGAATTAATTAGGCAAATCGGTGGCCGCGACGCAGTTACAATTAATCTGTGCCCGCTTCGTGTATTATACCTACCCCCTAGGTTCTCGATATCTATATATCTATCTATAACTACATATATACACGTCTAGATATATCCAAGTGGTGAACATGAGTATAGGTGTATAATATATATATGAATTTAAAAAAAAAAAAAAAAATCAAAAAAAAAAAATCTTTCTTAACAGCCAAAATTATACGTTTTAAAAATATCTACTTATAAATTCAAACGTATATTTTTTTTTTTTTTTTTTGTTTCTTCGAATGGTTTCAAGTTATTTTTCGATTCAGATATTGAATAAAGAAAAGAAATAAAGCCAAATGTATAATCGATTGATAAGTAGAGGCGCCGTGGATGAAGTCATGCGACATCTTTGCCAAGAATTATTATTTTCTCGATATAAAATAACGTAATCTTATAATTCTATATAGACTTTAATCAGTAGTGGCATTGCTAATTACAAAACTTGTTTCGGATTTAAATTAATAAAGATGTGAAAGTAACATGAAATAAATGAAATAATTATCTGTTAATAATACATAAATATAAACATTCACGTTATTTCTTTTAATGTAACATATTAAGTTATATACTTAGTGTATACATATATACATTCGTATCAGTTGAGTCAGTAAAACTAACGATAAGAGATGAAAATAAAGGGGCGGCGTTACAATCTTTGAATAATCATATTATCGCAAATCCACGAACCGCGTGTTATAAGTATATAACTATATGTATATATATATATACCTAAATATAGAATTGAAGAATACTTATTCTAAGCAAATTATAATAATCTAATATTATCTGCGTACAGTTCCAGAATATCGTCAAACCCGAAATAAAAAAATCTGCACAGAATCGGGTCCAAGTTCTAACTCCAAAATGTCCGAAGTACCTCGCGGTCACCAGTCCTGGGTTCTATGTACATGCGATGGTATTTGTTAAGTGGTGTTCGCGGATACACATACATCCGTGATTTGTGGCGAACGCTTAAGTCTAAATTGCTGTCAGGGAACCACCACGATCGCTCGCAGTCCTACACCGTTCTATACTATACGTAGGTATGTATATACCTATGTACACAGATAAATGTATATCTATTTATTCAGTCATATTGGCAAAGGACAGATAATTTTGAACTAGCTAAAACACACACACACACGTCTACATCCGCAGGAATTAATTAGAAAAAGGAATAACAGGGTTAAAAATTTTTCTAAGCTGTGGTATTTCCATTTTTCTTTCTTTTTTTTCTTTACCATGATGAATTTAACAACAATTTTGGGGTTATTTGAGTGGATATTTTAATCAGTGTTCCGGTTCGTTTAATACTATTTCCGGTTATGTACTCAATGAGGCGTGGAGAAAATGAGTTAAGAAGAGAAGAAAAAAAAAAAAAAAAAGGAGAAAAGAAGAAAAGAAGAATGAAAAAAAATTCGTAGTTCGATGGGGCGTGGTAGCCAATGGGTATATATAAATAATTATAAAAAGATTGATGCCTGTATTAGAAAATTTGGGAGAGAGAAGAAAAAAAATAATAATAATAATATTGAATCGCAAAACGTGTGCCAAAAAAAAAAAAAAGTATAGATATATTTTTTAGATAAACTGAGCGCGGTTTTGTGATAAGATGATGCGATTCTTGTAAAATCATGAAATACCCAGCGATCTCGTAGGTATGCGTAATATGATACACCCATCATACGTATCACCGTTTCATATTCCACTCGGCGCCTGGGAAACCCGGGGATATATTTTCCCCGTGTTATATACAGAGAATCGAGTGGTCGCTTATCGAACCGTGAATTCCTTGAATCCCATTTATTCAAATCAAAGAACCACGGCGTGCGTTTTATTTCTCGTATCACCCTACTGTAAAAGAGGCGAAGGATTTCTCTCGTCTTATATAATACCAAAACTTGAAATAATGATAATAATACCTAATATCGACTCCGTATCTCAACTTGATTCTAGAATAATTTTACCCACCCTTATAGTTTATTTACTTTTTTATTAAATATTCTTTTCATTTTATTTTTTTTCATTTTTATGATTTCGTTCGATTATATTTTATTTGAAAGAAAATAAAATGATGATAGTATATAAAGTTTTGCGAGCTTTCGCGCGTTACGGCGAGGAAACCCTGAATAGAATTGAGCTTTGGTAATTGTTTCAAACAATCCGGGCTTAGAGCCTAGAGGGTTGCTATGGCGACGCGTCGACAGGCGAGAATCGAACCCGAACCCCCTGAACACGAAGCTCAAAAGCTGATTGTGAGCTCGCGCAGCGAGTTTTAGGAGAGGGACTAGGCAGTAGGTAGAGGAGTAGAGTTGGTATAGCAAAGGCCTGGAACACGATGTGGAGGAATCGTGTGTCCCGAGGGCTCAAGAGGGGAATAGTCAGAGAACTGGTGAGTGAAGAGGGCGGAGTCCGGACGCAAGCTCGGAGAGCTTTTACCTCGCAGTGGTGATAAACCACGCCTTTCTCCTCCTGGCTACATATATGTATATACATTACATACATATATCCCCTCCATATAATTCCCCCTCTTTTATATACCTCTTCTCCTCTTTCTCTTCGTCCTTCTCCTCTTAGTTAGTCGTTGTATGTAGACGACGATCACAACCGACTTTTCGCCCTCTCGCCCTCTCGACCCCTTTGCCACTCACCGCTTCCCCCTCAAGCCATTTCATTTTTATTATCGCTTTTAAAACAACTGAGCCTCGCCAACGAGTGTGGCATCAATCTATATTAGCCGCTAATTTTATATTATTACAGCTCCGCGATCATGCGCTGACTATTTTTATACCTTACGAATTTGTTATCGCTTCTACTTGCTACGCTTCTGCTCTTTATTCGCCCTTCGATAGTAAGCGCAATTCCGGTACCCTTGTTCCTTCTTTTCCTTTACACAACATCCCCCCTCCTCCTGGGCCTCCCCCCTTTCGCATCCCTGGGCCGGAGAGGTTAACCTCTAGCACTTCTTCGCGAGCTTTCTCCGCAACGAATTTCTAGCTTAACATCGAGCTGGCCCTATTCAGTAATTTAGACAAACGACCATCTAATCCTCAAACCATACCCTCGATTCATTATCACCACGTGCACGCGTGCAAACGTTCGGGGGTGTCTTGTTGTACGGGATTTTGCCATCGTTGATAGTATTTTTCTATATTCTCATTTCTCTGTCTCTTTTTACCCCTTGGGAATACTGTAACGTTCTTCGGTTTAAGGACTCGGTTGAAGTTTTGAATTTGAAAGCTCTGAACGGTCAGAAATCTGAATATTAATATTGTGAACTCACAGTTTTTGGAAATGGTATTTTCCTGGAAATCCTTCAAAATTTTAAAAGCTAAAGATTCAAAAGGCCAAAAGTCCGGAACTTGAAATTCACGCATGAAGCGTCGTGGGTCTCCATCAAATTTTCGGATTCTTGGCCTTTCGCGGTTTTAGAGTTTCCAAGTTTTGAGCTATCTACGTCACGATCTGTTTCAGTTCTAATATTCTGAACTTCAACGTTTCTAAAAATTCAAAATCATTCGAATGAATTCATAATTTCGACCGCCTTTTTTTTTTTTTTTGAACATTCGAAATTTCTGCCCCTTCTGTATTTCTGAATCTTTATCTTCTCCATAAAAAGAAAAGAAATAAGGGAAATCAAAAGCCTGGTGCATTCTGCGATCGCTCAAATATTTATAGATGTCACTCAAGTCTGCGTATGTATACCCATTGGTTTTTCTTTAAGTAGAAACGCTGTATATGAGCTTGCAGAGGGTGGATTGTGAATCTCTTTTCTTTGATCTCCGTGCATGCCTCGAGAAATTTTGCAATAGGGTAATCGTTGGGCTATATGAAAAGATACATAAGTAGGTATCATTACAGAAGGTAAATAATGGGTATAATAACATCGCAATTTTCATCGCCTACACAAGCTAAAATATATATGTATAACCCCGGGTGTATTGTGCCTATTTTCTATTGGGTAAAAATTTAATACAATATAAATTGCAGTAGGTATGACTGGAGTGGGTTTTGATCACCGTCGTTTATCCATACCTACCACAATAATGTACCCATACCTGGTTATGTATAGTTTGAAACAAATAGCGTAGGCTATTTTCTATGTACATTCGTATGTTATATACAGGCTTCGTTATTCCACAAATTACAACATTTTAACATATAATTCCCAATTACATTCGAAATATTTATATATACAAACGTACAAATACAGCCCCAAGAAAATTTCATTCCGACGATTCAATCCACAACTTTTTTTTATTTTATTTTATTTTATTTATTTTTTTTCAATTCTCAATTGAATCATTCTTCTTTTACTAATTGCGAACGACGATAGACGTCATTCTTCGGGTCATTGTGCGCGAGCTTTTTTTTTTTTCACTACTGATTGGATGTTTTTCTCGATTCATTCTATTTATAAATATATATACTATAAGAGTATACCAGCGCACTCCGCGTGCTCTGTCATTACTCGTTACTCATAAAAGCTACGTTTTGTAACATTTTAGTACTTTTATTTTAGATACTGAGACAAAATTTAAGACATAAATCTATTTCGGGGATAGATTCGTGAACTGAAACAATCTGTTCTTGGCTCTTTAAACGAATAGAGACGAAGAAATGGAATTGTGCTCAATGGAAAGTACGCCCCACACTCTTCAAAAAGGGTCCTATATCGATAGGACCGAAAAATCAAGTCAAGTCCTTTCAATGATCAGATTGATAGTGAAATGCGATGTAAGAAGTAATTCGTGCCATGTATTTTCTCAGGGTGTTTTACACTTTTTGGGTTTCTTTTTTTTGTTTTTGTTATTTTTTTTTTTTAACAAAATTGATGTATAATTTTGAAGTACGTATACCTGTAGTTGAACTTTCTCCAATTCCCACATGCTCGTATGGAAGGACGATTGCATAGAAAAATTGTAAGAATAGTTAAGTATAAGGGGGATGGATACTCCCACAACCTGTTAAAATGACAATAATAACGCGTAATCAAATAGTGACAATTTTTACACCTGTCGAAAATGAAACTGTCCATTAAAATGAAATAAGTCTTGTACGAATGATCCAAAAAAGTATTCCCTCTCACACGAATGAATACTTATACACCTACTACTTGCTGCAAGCCACTCCGATACCAACACACGCGTGTAAGTATAATAAATTGGGCATATTTTAGTGTAGATAGAATATACCTGTGTAACCTACCCGGTTATTTTTGTTAGGGTTTTGAAAGCGTCCATTAAAAGCAAATAAACCTAATGAATAGTATTTTGCCACCTCGTTTGAGCCTTCTGTATAACGACATTGTCCACTCGTTCCATATGTCACGTCAACGGTGTTATTATGGGATACTTATATACCTACTTACCCGATATGGATTGCCTCCAGTTAGTCCCATCCTGTCCTTTTACTATGACAGCTCTAGCTGCATCGTTTCTTAATAATTTCATCAAATCTAACCCTGCGGACATGTGTCTACATTCGAGGTCTATATTTTACAAGTGATCTGTACAAAATATCTCAATCTCAAAATACCAGGTATACATCGACAACTTAATTTCAAGGTAGCTCCCTTCGTCCAGCTCGGTATCCACGTATCCAGTTGATATATTTATACGTCACGTTTGTGTGAAGGTATTTTTGACTAATTGTCCAATTAATTACGAAGCTACGTATCTCTGCCCTCGAGGAGGACATAGGGATATTAAAATTCGATTTTATTGTATGCAATGAGTAATCGTTATCAAAAATTGATAATTGTCACGAGTGATTGTTGTAACAACGATGAGGCTAGTTGACCCCATTTATTTTTCTTTTTTTTCTTTTTTACTTTTCTTTATTAGGGGAATTGTAGAATTTTTATGTGAACGTTTCTAGTTCGTATGATGTCTGTGTATAGTAAAGGTTATGGGAAAACAAATATATGGGCATAAAAATAGTAGAGTTGTGACAACGATGGATGAACAAAAAATAAAGAGTAGAAAAAATTGTAAAAAAAAAAAAAAAAAAAAGAAAAGGTGGGAAAAAAAATGGAAAAAAATTGAGAACACTATAGCGCTTTTAGAGGCATTCCCAGGCGAAACAAATGACAGGTTGTACACAGGTAATTCTGTGACGTAGCCGTACCTATGTATATACCCTAACTAGTGTACGTCTAGTGAAATGAACCGGACGCGTTTAAATACTGTAATTTAATTGTGAAGAGTTGTGCTATAGTAGCGCTGATGATGAATGCGACACAATTAGAGAGTCACGATTTAGGTAAACCTGGTTAATTATGATTGTTCCAAGAATTTTTAGTTCGAAACACGTTTCTAAAATAACAAAATGAATGAAAAATAAAAAACAAATTCATCTACTTGTATGTAAAGTATGTAATAATATTTAAATAGCATATGTAAGTCTACACATATAGTATACCAAGATGAATCATTCGTTGAAAAGTTTTCTGCAACCCTCCAACGAGATAGATGTGTGCATATACGAGGGATGAAAATTATTGGTATCTCAATCACAGATAGCGATCAGAAATTAGCATTTATATCACCCTGGCGAAAGATAATAGTAGGCATACGAATGGAATGTCTAAAATCAAGATGTTAGATAGAATTTACTTCTATTAGTGCGAATCCCTAACTCCTTGGAGATAGTATAGGAAGGTGGAGGTAGGCGAACGCGAATAGATGTGCGAGTAGAAGGAGGTGGAAATAGATAACTGATAACGTGAAGACACGCACGTAGACTGCGCTAATCTCCCACGATCATGAAACCGGAAGTCCTCGTTCTTTAAAAGCCCGTTTTGTTAAACGTCTCGCACTGGTAAAACGTTTTTTTATCTCATGTAGTTTTTCTTAGGAGAAGAAGGGACGGTGTAGGAAAAATAAAAAGTCGAGACATTAATTGAAAATAATTTTTACTTTTTATTTTTTATTTTTTATTTTTTATTTTTAAGGTTAGGTGAATTAGTTTATTATCCCCCTTCGGAATGAAATTTCGACTAAAATGACGTCCTGTAGGAGTATTGTGGGAGTTAAAATTAATGTAGGAAATGACGAGGTGTGCAAAGTCGAAAAACACATCGATTTATCTCTTTGGACAATCGGAAATAGGACCCCCACGTAGTCATCATGGAATGAGGGTTGTAGCTTCGCGTCGCATCGCGTCGTATTTCGTCCTATTCCAATTCAAAGGTATATCATATATACATACATATGATAACAAAAAGGTGCAGGGTCGATTTTCTGGCATTAAATAACCGAAACACGTGTTTTGGCTATACCTAAGTAAGCTTAGGTACATATAAATACAGACACAGTTGTCGTGGAGCAATTGCATCGCACTGCAGAGGGTAGTTTTGTCATCGTTGCGTCCGTCAGCAGTACGCAGGACTTTTGTGTTCCCCCTATCCTCGGGGACGAGTGGATGCATCAGCGCACCAAGATGGAAAGATTGATAGAGCAGATAGTCACTTGTTTTTGATCGTACGGTCGCCATGCTGGATTATGGGGCAACCGGCCACGTTGTGATTGCTGTGTCACTCGTCACTTCGTTGTAACGAGAACTCGTTAAGCCTTACGCGATACGCATTACACCCCCGTCAACGAATACATTTTTTTTTTTTTTTTTTGTGTCTTTCTCTGCTCTCTGATCTTTGGCTCCCAATTTTCAACCCTTACAATTTAGATTATATCAAATCTTTCAGCAATTTATTGAAAAGATCGTAAGAAGATTTTCGCTTCATGTTGTTGGGTTGAATCTTGTGAAATCAGGTTTCGAATAAGAGAATTCAAATAAAAATGAACCAAAATTGAAAATACATGAAAAATTAAGATACAGAAAAAATGAAATCAGATTTAAAAAACCTCAAATCGAAAAACACCAAACGTTCAAAATCTCGTAAGCTAAAGATCCGAGGGGCCAAAACTTCGAAACTTGAAATTCACGTATGTGGCATCGTGCTCCGCCAATAAATTTTCGGATTCTTGTACTTTCGGAGTTTTGGACTATCTGAATTCTAACTCGTCTGCACTCCGATTTTTCCAAATTTTAAGATTCTAAACTCTAACGTTTTTCAAAAATTCGAAATCGTCTCCAATAAATTCGTAATTTCGTCCGTTCCGAACTTTCAAAATTCAAGACTTTAACCCCCAAACGAAATCGGGTATACCTACCTGAACACCATTTATTAATACCATTTGATATGAAACATCCAATTCAAAAGTTTCAGCTAAAAATTGTTACTTTTTAAAAGTGGACGGCTGTTCAAGCTCCGAAATATAGTTGTCCATATTTACCTGTAACACATAGGTGTCCGCGTTCCAGGTGTGACATTAACGGTTAGCCTTTCCATTCATATTTATCATGACGATATGTTATGCGAGCTTGTTAAATTAGGTGTAAACTTGACCGAAATGGTCAGTAAATGGAAAACTGCGTGAAATGGTGAAGAAATTATTGCATTAAACTATCGTATAGAAAATTTCATATTGCAAATTATGATTTTAAGATGTTCCGCTCGGATGAATCGCAACACATATACCAACCAGCCAACATATAGTTAGATATGCATTGTTCGAGGGTTTCGAAATAACGCCATAACGGCCCTATTATTCCCTATCTGAAAATCAAAACCTCACATAGTCGTGTAATCGCGTTTAAATATTTATCGACAAGGTCCCGCGATATATTCCCGAAGCCCCAAAGTCCAGAAGGTCGAATAGTCACAAACGCGTCGAATGTCGCGCTCCCCGCGTACTTCGGGAACTCTGACAGATGGCATTCCCTACTCGTAGCAGGTTGGTCAGGTTGGCAACATTTCGTGGTTCATTTGCGGTACCCAGGGGTGTCATCTATTACCACTGTGGGGTGTCTCCGCGCTCCTAGCGCTCCTGCGCTCTCTGCAACCATTCGATTCATACATATACATACATAAATGCATGTCACGCACGTATGTAGACATTCGTAAGTCTATACACACACACACACACACACATACTCACCCATAAGATTGTGTATTGTTTTATTTTCTGATCCATTTTTTACGCCTAATCCTCCAGCCCCTGGGCCAGGGGTTGAGATGCGTCTATGAGGCAGACGGTTCAATTTAATTCGGTGATTATTTTATAACGAGATAAATTTTTCAATGGTTTTATATGTAGATATGGGTAGGTGTTCATCGAGTGGAAAAATCTAAACGTCTTGTTTTTTGTCACCCTGTTCGAAGATTTGGGGATAATTGAATAACGGAAAATTTGTTATTGAAAAAACGTTTTTTTTTTTTTTTTTTTTTTTGACTTTTTTTGTAGCTTTCTTATTATTTATCGTCGGATGTTATTAATACTGAATTGGATTGAGACTCTTTTAGTTTCGAGAGTAAGACGTATGTATGTACGTACCTATACCTACCTTCGAACCTGGAACCTATAACAAGGCGCAAAAATAAATAAAAGAGATATATAAGATTAATGAAACGGCCCGCGGCGCGGCGTCCTCGCGGTCCGAACGAGCTAAGAAAACGAGAGAGAGAGAAAGACAGAGAGAGAGAGAGAGAGAGAGAGAGAGAGAGAGAGAGAGAGAGAGAGAGAGAGAGAGAGAACGGAAATGAAAAGAGACGTGGGGAGACGGGTGCAAAGGAATAAAACTATGATGATAATAAAAAACCAAAATTAAAAAAATGAAAAGAAAAAAAAAAAAACGAAATACCGAAACGAGGAGCAGCCGGCCGCGCGAAGCGGTGGAGAATGAAATAAGTTTAAAAAACAAAAAACAAAAAACAAAAAAAAAACAAATGAAAATAAAAAATAAAATAACTACAAAGTGGAAAATAACGAAACAGAACAGCGAGCGAGAGAATAAACCGCAGATGAAGAAGTAGGAGGTGCATATATAAATGTAAACGTAACGAACAAAGATATAGGGATGATTTCGAACACCGATCACTATACACACCTTCCTTCGTTTTCAACCGTCTAGCAGGGATTCGCGTCAGACGTCAAGATTGAGACAACTGAATTGGCCTAATTTACTTACATTTAATTACTGGCCTGTAATCGCCTATCGCCATCTCAGTCTGCAGGGTCTATACCTCCACACGCATCTGCGAACCAGTTATATTCAATAAAAAAACCAAATAAAAAATAGCTCAATAACATCGCCAGGTATTTTTTAATTCCTTTTTTTTTTCGTTTTTTTTCTTCCTTGGGTTTTCAGGATAGGTGCAAGACGTTGAACAAAATTATAGCTAACATAAGACAGCGGTTGAATTTTCGCAGCGAATGACCTGAGGCCGAATTTTTGAACACTCTAGTTTCTTTTTTTTTGTTCTCTTCTCTTCTCTCTTCATTTTTTTTTTTTTTTTTTTTTCTTTTTGTTTGTTGATTTTTTATTGTTTTTGTTTTTTTTTTTTTTTTTTTCATTGAACCCCTCAGGTCCGAAAGCCGCGCTGTCGTATTATTAATCCTCGGTTAACGGGATACGTATATCGGTGTTAATTAACGAAACAAATTGAACGACCGCTGTCAACCTTAGTTAAAATAAGTTCTGTATAAGTAATTCGAATTGGTCATCGTCGCGGCTTCCTCGACTCGTTGAGAATTGCCGATTCTAAACGCGTCTATACATATAATACCGAGAAACGTGTTTCAATTCAGATTTATTCATCTCCGTGACTGGACCGCGGATGATATTAATAATAATAATCTTCATATATGTTCATAGTATTATCTATATACTTATATAATATACATATGCAATTCATTAGACTATTCTACGAAATATTTTATCGAAGATATGGAATCGCATACGAAAGTCTGCACGTAGAATCGAAGGAAAATTAATTTTATTCGTTATATCTATAATACGTCACGATCTGACCGAGTTTTAAAACATGTATATAAGTATAATAAACATATATCTATAATATACTTCGATGCTTATTTAAGAATTTATCGTTAGACTTCGAGGGCTGCTTTGCAGGAATAATTCACGAAATGCTATATATATTGTACGTATATACGACGACATTTTCTAATTTGATGCTCTGGCAAAAGTTGAATAAGAGGAATATACGCTTGCATGTACGTATACATATATGTATATATATCTACATATATATATATACCTATATATATATTTTTTTTCGGGGGTCGTACAGCAGCTAGGGGTTGGTTCACTCAGTTAGCTAGCGTTAAATTAGAACCATCATGGCGTCGAGCGCGTCGCGACGCTTTCGAATATTTAAACGAAGCCCCAAAATTCCAAAGTACGTCGTTTGGGGGCAAAGTTTTGGCGTTAAGGGAACTCAGGTGGGTTAAGGTTGGGTCGTGACCCGTGGGGGATGAAGGGAGGGGGTTAAAAGGGAGTCGGAAGAAGGTTGGGGAATTTCCTCCAGCTCAAAGGAGAAGTGAAACGTTAGGCCTAAGGACAGAAGCACCGGAAGGGGACCTCCGAAATTACCCGGAAATTAAAAATTAACCTTTATTTTACTTAATCTCTACCTTGCTACTGCTCCTTTTCGCGCTCAGATCATTTTTTATTCTGTTTTTTTATTTTTTTATTTCTTCTTCTTTTACTTTATCTTTTTCTTTTTGTTTTTATCACGGTATTAAATACCAACGCAACTTCACTCTCTTAATTACAACAATTAAGAATAACCATTATGGCTGTCTCTGAATTCACTCCTCATTCTTTGCTGCTGCAGATACTAAGATAACATATATTTAAGGAGAATAATTATAGACGAAAAGACTCGGTAATTTCGGTATTTGGTATTGATATTTTTTGGATCTGGTCGAAGTTCCGAATTTTCATATCGCAGACTCACAGTTTTTGAAAAAAGTACCTACTTCCTCGGAAGTCTCCGTATAGTCTTTAAATCGAACAACACCGGAGATTAAAAATTTCGAAATCTGAAGATCCGGAGAGCCGAACCTTGAAATTCACTCACGGCGCCTCATACCCTTCCATTAAATTTTCGGATTCTTGAACTTTCAGAGTTTTGGTCCTTCCGAATTCTTATAGCTGTCCCTATTCCGATCTTGGACTTTAAAAAAAAATTCAAAATCGTCTAAAATGAATTCGTAATTTTGACCGTTCAGAATTTTTCAAAAAATTCATCGCCTCTCAACCCGTTCCGATATTTTTGATTACTTTTTGCACTTCAAAGAGCGTAGATATATGTACCTACTGATATTTCAAGGGATTAATAATATATTGTAATCCTGCAGTTTTTATTGACTTGCATCGACGAACAGGCATCAGGGCGTAATGCTTCCGTTACTTTGCAATTTTCGATCAAATATACATATACATATACCGTTGCAGGTATATACGAGGATAAAAAGCCATCAGGTGTAAAACATAAAACTTCGATAGATCACTGATAGCTATAAATATTCATATCGTCGTTGGGTCGGGGGTTTGGGGTTTGGGTGGTACCGATGGGGGCGCACCTACCACTGATGCGTTTTCGCCATAAATAACCGGACGGTGAATAAATAAATGATCAACGGTAACTCACAATTACTATATTCTACACGTAGGTTTACTCCTGCATTTGCAAATATTGTTGGTTGTTGCTCCAGTCGTGCCAAACACCAAACGAAGAACGTCATTTTTAATTATTATTTGCCCATTGTCGATGCTTGACGTCTACACAAAAATTTATGCTGTTCGATTTCAAAATTTTGATTTATTCTCATACAGAACGGGATCATCAAGGGATAAAAAAATCGACGAGAGATTTACTACATCGTTTTTTTGAAAATACGATTCTGTCCACCCTCCCTTATCAGGAATGATTGAATGTGGATAAATTAATAAGTAATAACATATAGAACTTCTAAACCAATAGAATCTGAATAAAAATAATAAAAGTTCCAAAATTTTTAAGCTATTTTAAAAACTAATGATGAGGTACCTACGCTCGAGGGTGGGTATAGGGAGAATTCGCGTTGCAACGGGCTGTTGAACTAAATTTAAACCGAAAACTAAGTTTGTCGTTGCAAAGTTGGCTAATGTATAATTCGAAGCGGCTCCCCGGGGCCGCGTTGGCGTGATATAAAATCAGTAACCCTTAGTAAATTTCGTTTAAACAATCTAGTAAACAATTTTCCGGCTACTGGCTGGCAGAGTAACGGTCCCGATGCGGCCTCAGCATCGCCGCACCACCTCTTCGACACGACGACTATATACATCTACCTACCCACCTACACCCCTACGATTACGCGTAAAACTACGCGATATAAGCGCCTAGCCGTTACAAATATCGCATTACAGTTCCCTAACTCTATATTATTAATTAAAATATCGACCATATCCTATAAATCATCTCCATTATTTAAGAGATAATTTATCTTCTTCTTTTGTTCTTTTTTTTTATCAAGCAATTAATTTACATTTTATAAGAAATTTTATTGATCAGTTTAATATTACCGAACGCCATAAGGCTAAGCGGGGGACGTTATAGGGTCCGGTGTGGACAAACGGACGTATGTAATGCACATGTGGTAAGATGGCGTTCACCGACGCGTCATAATGTCGACAGAATCACCTATAATTTAGGGTAATATATTAGGGTATAATTCGGCATTGCGTAGAGAGTAGGATGGTAGGTAGGTATACATATAGATGTAGTATAAGATGCAATTATGAATAATAACCCCCGGGAAGCAGGGATCCGTCCGCCACATGTCTTCTGTTCTTAAATACATACAGGTATATATATATATAATATCTATCCATACCGGTGTATGGACGTCTTATTTAATCAGCCCTTTTAATTCGAACCCGTAATTAAACTACCTTTGAAAATAAATAACCGTATATCAAAGGTATAAATAAAAATTGCTTTATTTAACTGATTACTGCTTATTAAACGTCGATCAACGTTTTTAATGTCAATGTCAAATTTTTCCTCTATATCTATAACAATAAAATATAATATATATCGATCGCTGCAGTACCCTGATCCTCGAGAAGAACAAAAAAGAGGCCAAGAAAGATAATGACTAACGATGAGGTTTAAGAATCTAAAAGAAAATTGGAACAGACGCATTGAATTGGAGTTTTTTAAGTCTTGGAAATCGACTCCCAAGAGCTGGTAGTTTAATTAGGAAAATTTTAATAAAAATGTGATCGCAATTTCAATCGTCCCGCGACTAACTTTGGCCCAGAGGGTAATTCTATTAGACAGTGGCGTAGCCTCGTAAAGGGTTGGCTGTACCCGGGATGAAGAAGGGGTTGAGGGTGAGGGTTGAGGGTGATGGTAGGGGCACGGAAAGCAGACGGCCCCCTGGGGCCCCCTCACGCTAACTGGCTGCTATCCTGCCCTGCAAGCTCGACCCCTTCGCGCAAACTCGCTTTAATTTATGTATCATCTGAGAGTTAAGTAATTTCTCCTACTGAATTATTTCGCTCAGGGATACTAATTTTGACCGGCTAACTTTTTCAGGAAAAAAAAAATAATAAAATAAATAAATAAAATTAATAATAATAAAAGTCTCGTTAAGCCCGAAATTGATCCCCTGATTTTCTATGATTTTATTATTTCCATTTCATTTACAAAATTATAGAATATTGGCGTGAAAGAAAAAATTAAAAGAAGCTCTTTCCTTCGATATTCTTTACTCTCATTGTTAAAGTTTTACCGTGCAGTTCGTAAACCCCCTTGGTATTCGTGGCCTAACTAATTAAAAGGTAGGAAAACTTTGTAGGTCCAGCGAGTCAGCGAGGTCCGGACCAAATGAGTTTAAATCAGTTTGCTTCTCGCCCTGCAATGTCTCCTGTGCAGACTACGAACTCCTTTATAGTGGCTCCCTCGCGAATCGTTATTCTCTTCCCATCTTTTACCTACTTTCCTTTTCTCTCCTTTCTAAGGTTTGGTAATTCTTTAGCCACCCTGCTCCCGAAATCTTCCTCCATTACTACCCTTAATCCGTTTCCGCGAAACGCGTCGCCGTTGTTATTTATGCCTCGCGTATATATCTCCGTTTCGAAAAGTTGCGATTTTGCTGAAGAGGGAGAAGATAAAGATGAAGATTCGCTCCCTATTTCCAACGTCAGAGGAACTAAACTCCACCTTTCTAATATCTTTCTTTGGTAGTAAAAGTTCGCTATAACTATCCAAACGCATTCAACTGAAAAGTTGAATTAATTCGCCCTTTCGCTGCTAAACTACTTCAGCCGCAGGCAGCTGCTCCACATTTGGCGAATTTGATGGCTCATGTATTTTAGTGCAGAGCCTCATTCAACCCTTCTGTTGTCCGAAAGCTAGTTCAGCTATAGAACTGAGGGGTTTGCAGTCCTCCATCTTCGTGCTTTCTCGTCTATTAAACATCGTCGTGTTTGATTAGATTTCTGCTAATAAAATCGCCTCGATTTTGAATTATTTTGAGTTTGAAATTTCAGGAAGAATCCAAGATTGAAAATTCTTTTGCCATTACATGGCTCATCGAATATCCCCTGGACCTCCCTTCTCTGACCTATATGATGTGCATTTGAAACGAGAACCACTAAATTTTGTCCTGATCCCCACTAAGCGTGACGATTCGCGTAGGTACATGTGCAAAGTCCATAGATGATATTAGCTCGTATCAATCGAGTAACCCCACATTACATAGTGAATAGGTATGATACATACATACGTTGTCTGTGATCCTGCGGAGCGATTTGGCGTAACGTCATCGGGAGGACTAAATCCCGTGCGAAATGATGGAGCCGCAGATATACCTACTCCCGGATTCGTATGATAATTTAACGCCCGTTGGATGGGGTTGGTCGATGGGAAGGCAGTATATTTCATAGGGATAACAAAATATGTCCCATAATCCACGCGCACGCCCCTTTCGCCCCTAAGGGAATAAGGATTACCATCTGATAGGCAAATTTTAACATATTTTTCCCTTTTGGATCATTTTTAACGACCATTATCATGGCTAGTAGAACTCAACAACAAACTCAACCTTTTTCAGTATGTTTACTCAGATTCCGTGATTCGGAAATCGGAGATCTAATTAGAAACTGCACTAGAAACAATGCGGAATTCCTTTATTCGTACTTCGCAGTAATTTCACGGCGCGTTAGACGACCTACCGTGTACTAAATTTAGGGGCAACTTTGAGCGGGTGTTCGATCCCGTATCATCATTCCTAATTCGACTCTAAACAAACCACGAAATTGCTTTATATATATTTATTTTATTTTCCTTTTTTTTTTTTGAGAGAAAGAGGGAGAGAGAGCTGCGATCTAGGGGATTCGTCGCGACTCACGGGGGTTTTCCCGAGGGGTTTTATACCTCGACCAACATCTATAATACCTCGAGTACAGGAGAGCTTCTGGCGAGGGTCGTAGGGCCTAATTTCGGACGGTATACCTCGACCAGGAAATGAGCTTTTTAAATTGGCTTATTCAGTGTCAACTGTATCGTTCGTTTTGCATAATTGCCAGAGTTTGAATTTGAATTTCATTTCGCGGTGGGTATAACATACCTTACCAATTTAGGTCTCAATTCCCGTTGTACAAGTATACAAGTATCTTTCACTATTGATATAACAATTCGAATAATAATTGTACTTTGCTCCATAGAAGATACTGACCAAAGATTTTAGTATAATAGAATTGTTCATCTGCACACCTGAGCTAGATGACTGTAGAAATTTAGCCTCGCCTTATAGCGGTTGCCTTTTGACCCAAACTAATCTGATGTTTGATCAATCGAATCACTTCGGTGCAAATGAAACGATCTGGAGATGTCTGAGAGACTCTTGATTATCGGTTGATTTTAAGCGCAGCTATTGTTGTATTCATTAATCATAACGAAAGCATTGTCCAAAAATGAGATCTTGATGTACGAATGTGTGTAGGTACGTGATTGTGTTTGTGTTTGTTTGTTTGTTTGTAGTTTGTGAGAGAGTCTGAATAAATTGGTCAACGTTTATATTACACATATACGTTAACGATTTTCGAGTTGTTTACCTAGCTGGCTATTTCCTTTTGTTACAAAAGGTGTCAGAGTCTTCTCTATTTAGTATAGAGGCATCATCATCTCAACCACTTCACTCCCGTTTTACTATTTCCGTTTGGAAACATGGTCCGTCATTCGACTATCACGAGATTCCTGACAACAATGGACCTTGGCACTTTCGCGCGACAATGAAGACCACTTAGACGAACGTCCGCCGGAAGTAAAACTAATGTGTTTGATCAGGAGCCAAGGGTCTTCCGGGATCACGAGTCAAGTTTTGCTACCAATAATTTTCTCGGAGTTTCTGAAATTTCAGAAAATAGAAATAAATAAAACAAATGAATACGAAATTCTAATAACAGAAGAAAAATAATTAGCGATTAGTTAAATTCTAATGAAAAATATCACTGCGAGGATTGCGGAAAAAAGGATCCATAAAATTGGCTTTATTCCTCTTTCGCGGTGTGCCACAATCTCGCTTCGGTTCTCATCTTTATCGTACACGTGGGAAAACTTGGGGCAGTATATCAGCCAGCAATATTGTACAAAACGTCGAGCCCACAGCATCGTCCAACGTACGAATCCTCTTCCCACTTACCTCTCTCTTCTTCCCTATTCCCACTCCATCTCTTTTCTCTCTCGCGCTCATGGGACCAGCTACATTCAATGTGCCGGCCATATCTCAGGGCGGAAGACACTTTAATGAAAAATCATACCGCGAATACCGGCATCTCGGGTCTCGCGGTTGATATTTCACGGGGATGAGTTTTCCGGTAAAAAGAGGCTCAGTTTTCGTTTAAAAAAAAAACCGCAAAGGACTTTCACAAGACGTCTGAAACTCCGGACCCTGAAGCATGATTATTAAAAGTAGCATTTAAACTTCTCCTACGTTATATGCGCATCTTTAGAAAAATCAAATCAGTCGAGAAGAGAAGAGAAGAGAAGCTCGCTCTCCACTTAGCGATTAGCTTATGTTTATTACCGAATGGTGGATAACCGTAGTTCGAGGTATACGTATACACATATCGACGAAGCGATAGTGCAGCAGGCCAATTATAAATTAACCGTCCGCTTCCATGCCCCAGGTCACTTATCGCCTACCGGGTGAGACAAAAACTGTTGCTTAACGAGAACAATAATTCAAACCAATTAGTTTGAGACACATGTGTGTTGTTGTAGCAATTAGTTAAGGAATTAATTACTTTATTATCAGCTTAAATTTAAGATATCCAATACTCAAACGGTGACAATCCTATGACTTTATGTGTCCTCTACAGTGTTCGCCACGGATGAAGAACGTACGACAATAATTATTAATCAGTAATATATTATTAGTAAATAATAATTAATTGGTTGGTATCTGAATTACGTTCGTGACTTTTGTTATAATGATTTAAATATCTGGTTGGGGTATCATTTTTTTGAAAGGGGAGAAAAGAGAGAGAAATAAATAATAATAATAATAATGATATGACGGGGGGGCTGGTGCACAGTTTTACTTTTATTACGGGGAAAATATAATTCAAATAAAACTAAGTTCGTCCCCAGCGCCGTTGAACAAATTCAACTTGTAGAAATCCCAGCAGATTGCCTGAAGGGGCGTGAGAGTTGGGGATGATATGGTGCCGCGGTCAGGGGTGACTGGGGGTGTATTTTCACGGCGGTTTCCTCATAAATAAAAATAACCACAGTCGCCCCATGAGATCCATACCTAATATCGTCCAACGCCGGGTTTCATTCCTGTCTTCTTCGACCTACGACCTTATACTCCCATTTCCCAATCCTACTTAATGCCGAATTCTAGAATTTAGACAAAATGATTATGAATTGAACAAGTATCAGCAAATATACTTAGAGAATTTCTGTCTCTTTAAATCCCGAAATTATATCAAAGACGTTCTAAATAAAATTCAATACTTGAAAGGAATTTTTGTTTTCTTAACAATTCCTGAATCCTGAATAGAAGATCCGATCATGGTCGAGAATTGCAGCGTGCAGTACATAGTTGCATATGTTGCGTGCAGCTGATAACGCAACTTCGGTAGATCGAGCAGCGTTTATGGTCCACTTGGGATTTGAGGCCTCGGGCATCGCGGTTACTCTAGTAGGTTGGGATGCGTTATTTTACGCGTGTGCGTGAGTCGGGGGCGAAATAGACTTCGCGTTGCGAAGACCAAGGGACAATAGCCCTCTGGGATGGGGTGGATCAGGCCAGGGCCACCATGTAGCGGTCAGGTCTGCACGTAAACCCACGAATTTGCTAAGCTGGCCAGAATATGTTTAGGATTTACTTTCAGGGAAAAATTTCAACGCCCCAAATTACCGGACCTACAATCCCATTACTTTTTTATTCAGCTATCTCAGCGCTTATGTACTTCACTCAGTTTTATCTTCCTTCTTTCTTCTCTCACAATTCGTTTGTACGATTTTTCAACTCTCAAAAATTTTTCCTCCAAAAATGACAAGCCTTTCTCCTTTTATTAAGCCAGAGAATTTACATAAGTCCAACATCAATTTTCAAGCAATGTATTTTACGCTGAACGTATGAGACTGCATCATGCAGCTCACTAAACCGTTGATGTTTGTTCTATTAACCTAACGACTCCCCGAGGTTCCGCACTTTCATTATAACATAGAACACCGTCTGCACATTAAGGTCAAGATTCAGTTGCAACGGTGAATTTATTCCCAGGAAATAAACTGACCTATGAAATAATTACCTTCATGACCCACGGTATCAATTTTCGCAAATTCGATAACCTAGCGATTTAGCTTCAACTTTACAAATTTTCAAACCCAAAATCACTCGCTGAGAGTCATGCGAAGAAAAATTATTGGCGATATCTCTTTCGCGGTTGGGCTTAACGCCCTTCAAAAACCCTCGAATCTAGTTAGGGGTGATTTGCTAAGCTCGCTAACGAATTGAACGATATATGGGTCTGGAGTCTAGGATCGTCACCACCCTCGACCAAAGCTTGTGCCATTGTGATCCGCATTAGACGCGGATCAACCAGCCACCCTTCCACTCATCATGATCGGACTAGTCGTTATGCGATTATCATATTATTACCCGAAATAGATAACCAAGATGAATGTTTGGAACATAAGTTTTTGTCATTAAAAAATTTTTACAATAAAATTAGAAATATTTTTTCAGATGTAGAAACTCGAGTGAAGTTTTTGCATTCGTAACGTTTTCTGCTTCTCATATTTCTTAGCACAGTTTTCAATCCTATTGAAGTAAAAGATTCGTGAACTGCACCGTGCGTGATCAGACCGAACACACGCGATCATACTCATTCGAATCAGAGAATGTTTTACTTAAATATATTACTTAATGATCTAAGGAAAAAAGTACATGGCGCTTAAACTGCTGAAGCTAGTACTTAAATTAATTCTGAAATGTGTTTCGGACAACTCAATACCTGTTTCAAATACTACCGATAATTATATGCTGAAAGTTATCGGAACAAAAGCAAAAAAAAAAAAAAAAAAAAAACGCTAAACACAAAAAAAGAAAAAAAAAAAGAGATCAATTATTACTGATCGTATTTTTTTGATAGTGATTATTATTTCGTAGGAATTTTTTGGCCGATTTTTCTATACGACATGTGGCTTGTTTGCCGAGTCTTTCCCGCATGTGTCTCACCCTCGGTATGGACCAAGGTTGGATCTGAACATCAGGGAATGAATCAGTACCCAAGGTGATCGTAAATTTTACCCGGTGAAAAACCCTGCGGAGACAAAGAAGGATAAAGATAAAGAGAAGGATAAAGATAAAGATAAATAAGGAAGGGTATCACAGTGATGTCATAACGGTGGTAGACAAGTGGCGTTATGCCATTTGGCTCAAGTCGTAAGTGAATGCTGTGTCTTTAATCGGAAAATACGAGCTCAAATGGCGGACACCAACATATATATCCAGCCTATCGAATGGTGTTTTTTAAGCCGCGGATAGGGAGTCCTCCCTTTTATGGTCGAATTTGTAACTTTAAATTGGCGCGGCCAACCGGCGGGGGCCCACTCTCCACGCGCCGTAAAATTTTCAAGGGTTTTTATTTTATTTTTATAACCCCAAGGGATTTTACTCGTTTTATATAATGAATTACGGACAGGATTAATTCGATCAATCTCACCTATAGCTTAACGTTATTATCGGATTATATTATTTCTTTAGGAATCGGAGATCCAAAGAATTGTTTTCAAGACGTGTTATTTATTTATATATTAATTTTTTTCATTAGAAATCATCAAAAGTAAATTCTGACAAGCTCGTTCGACTGTTGTAATTTTTGTTTTTAACCGAGAAAAAATAACGCTGAAAAGAAAACTTTTTTTTTCAAAAATTCTTGTGACGCAAAAATCATTTGTGCGAAATTGTATATACAGTGCAGTGTAAGGAATATCGAGGCTGAAGTTAGTAAGAACTATTTCATCAGTAGCAAATTACGAACAATCGGTCCATAAAAATTAGCCGCGATATTTTTGCGCTCGTAAAGCAGAACGAAGACTCATATAACTCGTGTTGCACCTCCATAACTTAAAGTCTGTTGGGGGGGGTGATGGGAGGGGGAGGGCAATTCGTAAAATAATAATAAGTTATAGGGTACTGCAAAAGCAGAAAAGTGTTGCCGTCGTGGATATACTACACCTACAAAAATACCAAATAACTCAATAAAATTCCGAAACGGCAAAGAGGCACGCTTTCTTACTGCCGTTTATTTTAATTTTGCAATACTCAGCGATGGATACAACCGTGGCTATCTCTCCTTTGTAATACAGCGACTTTGCAACGGTTGGCATGAAAATATCATACACTTCTTACTCCATCCAGGGCCGTGCCTATATCCGACCCTAAACGCCGTCATAAATTAAATTTTTAACCAGTAGGTATCCCAAAATTTCGACGATTTCAAAATTCAACCTGAAGCAGAAGATTTTTTCATACTACCCTAAAAATGGAATTCGAATTACAAAATTGGCGACGAAACTCTTATCCGATTTTTTCTCGCTAAGAAAAGGAACCAAAAAATTTTGTTCTGGACGTCGCGATACGTCCGAATGCTACGTCGTTGACTTTTAACTTTGATTTTAGTCTGTTGCAGTGGTGAGACCGGCATAAAGCTACCGCCGATGTTAGCTGGTGTCGGCGGGACGCATAACGTTTAACATTTAAGCCTTTAGAAGGTTGTAAGGTTGGCTCCCTGTAATTATCGCCGAGCGCGGCGCCCTGAGCTCTTCATTACTGGTGGATATCCTCGTTACTTTTCTGTACCTACCTCTGACTGCCTTCTGGTTCGCGTTGCCGCGCTGCCAAGTCAGAAATGAAAAAACAAAACAAGACAATGCAAAAAAAAAAAAAACCCTAGGTATGGTTGTGCAGCTGCGCTCCAGATTTGGCAAAAATTATTGCAAAATTCTTCATTCAATCCCCCAGCAGCCCTAATCCATAAAAATAAATACTTTAAAGTTAAGAAAATTGTCTGAAAGCTCTTCGATCGTCGACGATATGATCGGTTCAATAATAAAAAGCCACCAGCTGCAGTTCGATTTTCATACAATTCTTAGCACAGATAAATGAAAAAAAAAAAAAACTGAATTAAAACGTTTCATTTCATTAATTTTTATCATCAAATTACTCGACAGAAGTGTGGAGGATTATTCCTACGCTACCATCCCCTTGACCATCTCAATGGAGAGTATATATAGTGAGTAGGTATATGTATCTACCTCGAGCTGCAACCGGAGCTCGAGAAAGAAGAGTAAAAAGATCCGTCGTTCGCGAGCAAGAAGAGTTATGTTTAGCTGGAAATAATAAAGACATTTACGGTCTGGTTATTAACCCGTATAAGTGTTGGTGCAGCAAACCCGCCATCGCCGACAACCCTCACCAAGAGAATCCTTAGCCTTATAGTTAAGAGCCTCCGGCTAGCTGGTGCGAATCACTGGATTTTCTTAACGCGACGTCGCGGTCGTGCGGTTTATTAAGAGCAAGAAAAATTGCGTTCATATATGCAGTACCTATACTCAAACGTTTTTTTTTTTCTATTTTTTTTTGGATTTTTGTTGTTTGTCTTTTTTCATGGATCTTTGAACTCTCCTCTGATTCTGTCTTCTTGTTACACATATATATATATATATATATATATATACCATACATAGACGCAATATCAATTCAAATAATTCACTCGCGATGGGGCGAGAAGCTCTGACCACTCCACTGACTACAGATGAAGATAAGTCAAAGTCTGTCGGTCAAGATGAAAGTCGGACGTCCCGTGGTGCCCAACACCTTGTTAGACGAGCAGCACCTCGCCGCAGCAACCCCTGCGGTGGAAACAACCATTTGTTAGAAGCACCCGTCACTCCGTATATAGGTATACATACTAACCTAAAAAGTACTGACCAAATCCATACCGTTAATTGAGTAATTAAATTTATCACTATAACAAGAACTGAGAAAGCCTTGGACGATTCTTCGTCCTAAAATTTCATTCCGCAAGTTTCTTGTATATATACATGATCGTGTTTCGGGAATATTCAATGTAAAATTGTTGAAGATATTTGATATAAAATATTATACCTTTGATACTTGAAGATTAATTATGAGATGTTACAATTAGTCAGGGTTATTCGTTGATCGTGATGATTAAAGGTGGCGTTTAATAGTGTAAAAGTGTAAAAGACGGTGAATGCGATAATATACCCTAATACCAAAGTTAGGCGAGGGCGTCGTTACGCAAGTAATTGCTTTAGCCGAGGACTAGACTAGCCCTAGCTTTAAGTTATTAGTACCAATATAGGTATATGGGCTTAGGTTTATTTAGCTAGTAGTTGTAGAAGCGAGATATAGGTGTACGTATATATATATATATAGTATATATATATATATACATATATTTATATATATATGAAGACGGGGTTATGGGTGTAGGACAACTGAAAATTTATGATGGCCGGTAATGAAATGATCCCCAACAACAATGGGGAACCGGGTTTTAAAACGACGGGGAGATATAGAACGTCTTGTAGTTGGTATATATCTACAATCTCAAGAGCCATTGTCAGCAGCCACAAACTTTCATTGTTACAAGTTAATTTCAAGTCTATTAAGTCGTTGCGATGTAGAACAAATTACAACCAGAGGAAATTAATACGCGTTTCTAATTAGCCAATTAGATGAAATTGAATGCGATTACCTATACTTTGAACCAACACTATCTCAATCGACGTAAAGAAAAATCCCGCAAAAATAAATCGACCAAAAAATAAAAATAAAAAAACCCTGTATACATATGAACTCTTGATCCATCGGATATCGAACATCCTTTCAATCCCCGATATACCTTTTTACAAATATTATATTTGTTCAAAACTATTTTGAACAATTCATTAATTTTTTATTTATTTCTTGTTCTAATTTCGGGATGATATGAGATACAGAATGGAGAAAAATTTGATGTGTGATTTATGCTGGAGAATGCAAAAAATATTTTACCTATTGGAATGTCTCGGATATAAGAGAAAAATTTTTTGATATAAGTTGAAAGGTATAAGGAAAAAAATTTTTATAGAGAAAATGTATTTGTGAAAGGAAGTCTCTTTGTAGAGGTTTGACTTGAAGGATGCGTTTCCAATCAACTATAAAATTAATTATCCCCACTGATTAAGGTCGAGAAGGTACGAGTCATCGTTTCGATTAGTGTTGAGGTGTCGATAGAAGGCATTCCGTGGATTCCTAGGTATCTGAGGTCTGGCTCGCCTTCTATCTATACAGAAGTGGACAACAATGTCAAATGCTCCAAACGGCCCTTCCGAATGCCAGAATTCCAAAAGAGTTAATTCGATTTGGATTCATTTCCATTGAGTATCCGACGGGCTCCATTGGGATTCTCGCATTTAAATTAGCTTTTGCTTTCCCTGACCTAAAACCGGCAATGAAATTGGATGCAATAATTCAAAATTGAAGTCGTTACCTTTTTTTATTTTTATTTTTTCTTTCTCTCCCTCTCTCTCTCTCTCTCTCTTTTTTCTCTCTTCCAAAGTAGATGAATAAAAAAATAAAAGAACCAGAAGAAGATGGAGAAAAATTAGAGAAAGGATTTCGGGTTCATCTGTCTGTTATTTTCTTCTTGAGACGAGAAAATTAAACCTGGCATCGGAACGAAAGGTCCTGTTATATTTATCGACAGCGCTAAAGACCTTCGCGCCCCGGCGCTGCAGCTATTCTTATAAGATTGAAATGAAGAAAAAGAAAAAAAAAAAAAAAAAAAAACTATCTCTTCTCGTACCAGAAAAATTCCGCGCTCGCTACACGATTGTAGATTGAACCATAAAATCTATAACTTATATCTATGTGTATATATGTATATAATAAATTTATAAAACACCATCATCGTAGACAACAAACGTTTAACAAAAACCGAGAATCCGAACGGCCATATTTCAGTTAGAATGCGAGGGTCGCATTCGATGTCTGACTGGGGTTGCTATGACGATTAATTACCATCATCCCTCTCTCTCTCACCAGCGCGAGCTATGCATACCGGGTGTATTTAAAAAAAAATAATAAAACCTCCTCAACACAATCCCAAAATCTCCACCCTTTGAAATTTCTCAAAAGGTTAACGGTTTCAGGAGTAATCAGAAATCGGCAGATTTTTTTTCTTCTCCTCTTTGGATTCCTGCCACATTTTTTTTTTTTTATCAAAATCAAAATTTTCGAGAAAAAATATACGCCTTGAGGTACAAGGTGAATTCACAATCGTATAGCAAGTATAAAACGTGATTTTCCATAAATTCTATAATTTTTTTATCACCGGTTTTGCACGCCTCAGGGCACCGGGTATGTGGAAAGCGAACAAGATACAATCCCAACGTTTCCCGCAGTGGCCACTGGAGATAATAGTGCAACTGATAGTACTGGCTAACTGGGGATTCCCCCTTGCCACCACCGCCCACGCACCTATATTCACGTACACTTACTACCACAACCGAAATGAATCCAATAAAGCCAGCAAAACAACCGACCAACTAACAACAGTGGTAGGAGTGGCCACTGTTTAACTTTGGCCACCAAAACTATCAGCATCCTTTCAAGGACTCCGCGTGCAGCCCATAGAATCTCGGAAATACGAATTGAATTTCGCATACTTTTTTACTGATTTATTTTTACATTCTTCGTTTGATTAATCGCATAATTTTACTACACAGTATGAAAAAATTTATCAAAAAGCTTTTGAATCATTCCCTGCAGCGTGTTGAAGATAAGAAATAAAAATGACATGGAAAAATACGAGCTTCGGAGAATTATATCTGTTAAATTTATAGAAAAATTGCAATTCCAAGCTCTGCGCTATATACCATGTGAAATTTAATTTCATTTATATTCATATAGAATTTTTTGACCAATTGCGATTGTATGTTCGGTGCAACGTTGGAGAGGCTTACGCGACGATATATGAATAGATAAAAATAAAAGGTAGACGTAACAATATGTAAAGAGGAAAAAAAAAATGAGAGAACAATAACTTAACAAGGAAATAAAAAATTGAAATTATTGTACTAGCACAGCGCGAATGAGATTCGGTCGAACAAATCTCCCGCAGTGTTCTCCGGAGTTCATGCAGCGCGATAAACGTACGCCTCGAGTCTTATACGATCTCCTCTAGATTCCTTGATGTTATTTATTAGGTCTAATGCATCTTTGTACATAATTTATCAGGTGCTAATGAGACTGTATTTCAGTTATTTTTACAGTACCAGAAATTCGGGGTTAATCATGATCGAATTTTTTTTATTTTAGCAAAAATAACAAATTTCTGTTTCCAAATTGGAAATCAAACGCCTCAATAATTAAAATGAAATTTTTTAATTAACGTTATTTTAATTTGAAATTTTTCATCGGTATGTATATATGCGGTTTTCTGCAATGTCAAGAAATTCTCTTCGCCTTTCTGTACGAAGTACCTACAGACTAAAGTTTGGCGTGGTGCGGCATACCGCGCGGCTTCGGGCGCGACGCGACGCGACGCGTGCAAACCACAAATTACGCGGATACAAAATACTGCCTGAAAAGGCAATAACTCCGAAAGAAATTGCCATTGTGGCTTCTTGCTGAATTTATGATGATTAAACCATCACCGGAGGTGTAGTGACGTCGTTGACCTACCCGCATCCAATTCAGCAACGCTTGTTCCAATTGGATTATCATTTTGTACATTTGTGTTACTCGCGTGTCTCTGGCACAATGATTTATTACACCCCATACTTATTATAGATATAGTTATATGTATTTACAATCATTATTAAGATCTTAAAACAGATCGTTTCAAACCGAATTCTTGTCCGATAATAATTTTCACACAAAACTAGGTATATCTAGGTATAAGTGTACAGATTTCCTGCAACAGTTTACGAATTTATAAGTAGCGTTTGCGATAGAATTTTCTTTTTTTATTTATTTATTTTCGTTTTATTTAAACCAAGTAAAATGATAAAACCGCGTTCCAAGAACCGAACAAACGCTCTTCATTTCCTGAACGGATTTAACTTCATTTTTTTTATTTTTTTTTTTTTTATATTCCATTCATTTTATTCCTACTTTCTTATTTCTATCTTCAAACTCCAACTCCTTATTTCGTATATTCTCTTCTCTCGTATATACGGCTACAACAGTCTAACCCGGACGCCGTTTCCCGATCTTTAACGCACCGTGACCGGCAAAGAATTTTTTTTTTATTTATTTTATTTGATTTTTTTCGTTTCATTGCCTAAATTGATTTGCCCAATTCAACGTCTCCGCTTCAAATCTTGCCCAAGAAACAAGCTCTGACCGCGCTTCTTATTGCGGGTGAAGAAACGTCAAAGAAAAATCTATAGTTTAGGAATATCTAATTTTTCTTATGTTTGAAACGTTTTTAATTTTTTTTTTTCTTTTTCTTCTTTTTTTTATTTTATTAGAAACTAGTCAGCCTGTGTACATATATTATTTATACGCACCGGTTTCGTTGTAATAGTTTATATGGTGCCCAGCTGTTTTTAGGATAGCGACGACGGCCAGTTTCATCCATATTTATCGAACGAAATATTCAAATATCTTACGTTAGGTATTTATTGACCATGGCTTATAGTATCGGATCGATTAACGTCACTTTATGTGTTTTTCGCGTGGCTAGAAACTATACAAACAAGATAGTGGTCTGTATCTAACAGTAGATGCCTGGTGCTCCGGACTATAAGTGTCATAATTGTATGTACACCAACACCAAGAATTTTCTCTTATACTGTAACGAGAAATCCGTTGAAAACTTTCGACCGATTATCGAACAAGACGCCGAAAATTCGAGCTAACAATCCGAAAAAAAAAATATCTGTCGTATAAACTAAGTCGGAATAGGTAATGGGGAACAAGGAATAGGCCACTCGTCGCCATGGTTATCGACGGTCCACCATAAGGTCAAAGGAACTACGGGGGGCATCGAGGCCCAAGGTACGCGAAGACAACCTCCCGGAGCTGTGCCCTACGTTAGATTAAAAACCTCGAAGATTCTTCGTAATTGTATCGCAGACAGAAACCAGTTAATCTCGTACCTTATCAAACTGAGAACTATAATGACTAGTCTCGAAAAATTCACTGAAGCTTACATTAATTTAATGATTTTATAGAAAATGGATGATTGGAAATTTTTAGTTATTATTATAGATAATTCTGAATAGTTTTGTACACTGAGAGATGATCTAGTATCAAGACACTCTGCATCTGCAACTTGACGCCCATATTCTAGCTTACTGATCCCTACCCTATCAAACTCTTGGGGAACTAATGCTGGAACTAATTTTACTAACTAGAAGATGCCATCTCGAATCAACTCACAAAATCTACTCAATTTCAGCGAAATTATATAGATTTGTCACGGAGTAGGTAGACCGCGTGTGTATGGTGTCAATCTTTTAACCGATTTTTGAACACCTTACGAATATGAGGTTAAAAATTGCTTGTGATTGTTGGGTTTTTGGTCCCTCTATGTTTATGAAGTGAGTAACGAGGTGGAATGTTTATAAATATTGAATATATTCATTGAACGTGATCTTTGGGTATTGAGGGACTTTGAAATTCTTGATTTCCGTGTCGTTGAGGATCGTGGCTTTTATTGTAAGCCGTTTCCAAGTAGTAAGTAATAAGGCAATCCTGCAATGAATTAATGTCTCACTCCACGCCTTAAGTACGTGCGTGTCGAGAACCCGGGTATATAATAGTGTGCGTACCCACTAGTCCGTGCAGGAATAAGTAATTTCCAACTACACTATACGGGATGATAGATCTCTCGGTAGTAACGAATAAGAGCGATGCAACGGATGAACTATTCCAAAATTATATCAAACTTAATTATCATTTTTTTTTTTTTTTTTTGTATTTTTTTATTCAAAAACGTATTTGAGTAGTTTCATATCTGAAATCGTACTCAGGCTGTATTACCAAGTCGATCGAAGAGACGTTCAGTCGTAAACTTAGGGACTGTTTGGAATAAAGGGATCCTTGTTTGTCCTCCAGAGATATTCGAGTCCTTCGCTTTCACGGCGAGACCGTGTCTAATATATTATTATGATTGAGTCGTTTTCTTTTGGGGGTGTGGGTGAACGAACGAACGAGAGAACGAATGAACGAACAAGCGAGAGAACGAAGAGACCTTAGCCGGGTGTGCGTGGCCTGACGTCTCCATCGGCGGCATCGTTTTCGACGCCTCCGTCGCACACACCTTGTATTATACTGGCGTAGGCGCGAGGAATTTTGTAAGCAAAAATAAGAGAACAAAATGTTTTAAAATAAAGAAAATAAATAAAATAAAAAAGACTAAAAATGTAAGTAAAAAACGAAACCATCCCTAGCGTTTTACACAATACAGCGTTGAACGAACTTTTCAATCGATCTGTTTCAAATATTTTTCTTTATTCTTTTTTCAAGTTATACAATTCACATCGTTGTAACAAATGTCAGATGAGTCAACCGTCTGACATGGATCACTGTGAAAAAAAAAGTGATCTTGTCTCTTTTTTTTATTTATTTATTTTTTATTTTTTCGTTGGTATAAGTAAAGATGTCGTACTTTTTCTCTAAGAGTTTGATAAATTCCTGCAGACTCTTATAACACGTGTATATAGGTGGAATCGCTTGGATTACTCGAATTCTCAAAAGCCTGTGTCCATCATTGTGGTAGAACAGTTTTATGTTTATATAGTACAAAGTAGGTACAGATCTGTATCCCACCAATGTGTGAGACGGCGCTCGTGTTGGGGCAACACAACATAACGTATCAATCTAAATTACAAATTCCATCACACAATAGCGTAGCTGTATGTGTACCAGGATCTGGGGCGACCCTCTTCCCTCGGAACCGTGGTCCCTGCATCGTATAGGAGGACAACGCGTCAGGACTCCAGGAGTCAGGTTAATATAATGTAGATTTGAGATTATGTTCACGGGACCGTGAGCTGGTGGGGTATATTAACCTAATTCATTCGTCCTTTATATTTGGCTGTCAGATATCGTCGTCAGACTGCAAATGCACCGACCGAAACGGTTCCTTGGCTCGAAGAATCTGAACGATAAAAAGTGTTTAGATTTTCGCCTCATTTGGGTAGAAAGACCGGATTAAAGGAGAAAGAAGAATCCTCTCCAAACTACCCAAATCAAGAAAAAAATACAAAAAACAAAAAAAAAAACAAAGAAAGAAAAAAGTCCAGCGAAGGGGAAACCGGTGTAAGTAAGAGTGACACCGACTCCGGGTTCAACGGTGTTCACAAGAGTTCTATTATACGTATTACAAGTCGTACAAGTTGCTCCGTGTTCTGCAGGGTGAAATAGCATTTGGGGTAGAAAGTGGAAAACAGAGACACGCGCACTCCGGGGTCGCGCCTGGTGACTTTTGTGATTTTCAGGCGAGTACGCAAGCCCATAAAATAGGGGCAGTTACATCCCCGCAGTCAAGCATGGGGGCAGCATGGAATAGCAGTATCTCCCCCTCTCCCCCTCTCCCCCTCTCCCCCTCTCCCCCTCAAAACCATCAGAACGTCCCCCAACGAGAATTATATTTGGATTACAAGCATTATCGCCTCGAAATAAACTCAACTTTTATGGAGGTCAAATTGTATAGGATTTGTTGTGGTTTGTCGATCCATGGGGTGAGTGACTTAGGCGCGCCTATAATGTGCACCATAATTTCATTCGACGTGCGCGATTCCAAGCATAAAATAATCGGCTCCTTTTTAGGACTGTGCAAATTTGAAAAGGGTGTAGAAATATTTTAAATTGAAATGGCAATTTTACTCGTTTATTTGAAAAGATTCGATATTTTACAAATTTCATAAATTTCAAAGTGTAGAAAAGTGAATACCAAAACTAAAATAATAATCGTAAATTCTGAAACGAGTAAATTCGTGGTAGCCAGTTAATTCCACATAGTTTAACAAGAACGTTTAAGCATATAACTTCTTGTCACAAAACATAGTTAGCAATTTGGTATATATGGGGGTTTGGAAAACTGTAGGATATAGGATAAAGAGGGAGATTTAGCGGGTGGGTGGACGTTGAGGGATGACTTGGAGCCTATACTCTCCCCTTTTTTTTTTCTCTTAAATCTCATTCAATGTCTTTCAATCAAGGTGATTGATGATAGAGAGACGACTATAGGTACGTACGCGTGTACGTTTCACTGGTATATAATATAATATCTGTCTACAGGTACAATTACATAGATATATGTATGTATATATTCTACATGAGTATATATACTTAAGATATAAGTACTCTGAAATGTATATACATATAGGTATCGTATATACCAATATACGCGTGTAACGAACGCAGATAAATTCTAAATGGTCGAACCGCGGTGATCCCATCTGAAGTCAGAGCCGCGCAGTATAGGTATGATGACCCCTTAAAGATCTCTCAAAGCGTAAAGTGCCCCCAGTCGTTGGAATTAAGTGAGAAGTGAGAGATGAGAAACAAGAAATGAGAATTGAGAATTGAGGATCGAGAATCGACAATCGAGAATTGAGAATCAAGAGTCTAGAAAGCGTAAGGTGCCGCAAAGTCAGAGGTTAACGTGCCTCGCTTTAAAGGGCTGCTAATGAGATTCTGCGCGCTATTTCTGGTCCCCGATATCGAATAAGGGCGCTTTGATTTAAATAGAATAATTAATCCATAGAATGACGAAATAAATTTTGAGTTTTTGAATTGAAAAAGTCTAAAATAAAAAAAAAAATATACAACATTCTTTACCTTATATCCTGATTGTTCGATGTTCTTCATCTCTCCGAGCATTTTCTCTTATCTCGACAAAATTCATTTCCCTATTATTTCACCCCGTCAAGCATCAGATGTATGAATTGTTTAGCCTCTCGGCGTGAGTTGGCCGCGTTTATCGCGATACATGAAAGATGAATGAATTGTCCTAATATCCTGTCTATGGGACTACAGGGCGTGCTGGCCGCGTGGCTCGCATCTATCATTTTGAACTGATGTAAAACGGGACTTTGGCTGCCCTTTAGCCATATCCTTTACTCCTTCTCTCCTCTCTCTCTCTCTCTCCTTCTCTAATTTTCTCTCTTCCACTATGATTATCCATGTACAGTCGTTTTTCTTTTGAAATTCTTATACCTACACAGCCGTTATAGTAAAACCTGTGTAAATTAACCCAGGTACCAAAAGTTAATATTTTAATGAAAAAGTATGGCTTTTTCAGTTATACCACATACTCATATATACGAGTATGTATATATACAAGTTAGTATAACTCTATCCTGAGAGAGAGATAAGTTTAATCAAGAGTTACTTTAACCCGACTGGTGCTGGTGCAGCAATATGACTACGACGATATACGTACGGAGTAGGTTAATTCGGGATTAATAAGATTAATTACACACGCATGCGCGGATTAGATTTAAGACCCTGTAATCAGCCTGCTAAGGGATATAGTAACAACATATACCTACCTAAACCATATATGTCCAGATATTTGTCATACAATAAATATCATAATAATAATAACTAGACACGGTTTGAATTTAACCATCCTTGAATATATGGTTGACATTTTTACGTCTTTGGAGTGAACGTAGGTATCCTAAATATCCGATATTTTATCCAAACTCTTTATAAAATATAAAATTGAAACAAAATAAATTTTTGCTAATAATGATTGTCTCGATCCTGATTAAAAATTTTATTTATAAACTTATCCACGATGAACTTCACGTGCATGATCGGAGCATGTGTTAATAACAACGTGCGCAGGTACATACCTGGCTACATGCGTAATGGCCGATTAATAAATCGACCCTGCAGATCTGCGGGTACTTTTTTAATCGGATGGTAGTGGATGGTCCTGGGCTAAGCAGAGTCTGAAACAGGGCAGACCGAGCATCCAGGGCAGCCGAGCGTGAGGCACGGCACCCCTGGGAGAACCGCGTGTTCACCCACGGTGCTTGTCATTTTAAATCACTGCTGGGCTGACCCTCTTCCGGTCCTTGAGTTCGCTGTCGCGTTACTAAAGTCCCGGTACTGTCGACCTGCGAAGTTAGAGCTGCTAATCAACCTGCGTGGTATAGTTAAAAATTATTACTTGACCTTGATCTTTCATAATTTTTTGTATATTTATAAAATATGCTCCGATTAGGAAGACATTTTTTTTAATTTCACTTTCAACTTTCTATATGGAGAAACAATGGATCATTGTTGCAGCTTGATGTTCATTCTGTAACAAGTATAGACCATCGGTTTTGTTTATTTGTTTTAAATTGAAACGGGAGCAAAGTACCGTATCTTTAATAATAATCCGCATGAATGAGTGAGTGGGTAAGGCGAGATGTGTGTAAAAATGATTATGAATGAAGAGCGTATAGTCAGAGTCTAGTTGGTCGATCCTCTGCCGAGCAATCGGACCGGGGAAAAGATTGGACTTCCGCAAAATAGAGAAACTTAGTATATATGTATTATACAGATAAATTTATTACTCTATGCATTCATTTCGCGGATGCAGTTGTGTATTGCTGTGTTGTATTATATGTATAAGCACACGAGACGTATACTACACTTCTGTACTTTTCCTTCATTCTTTATAGTCAAGCCTTCAACACTGCGAGTGTACTTTTAATTTAAATTTATCATTATTCTGTACAAGAGGTCGATGTATTGTTCGAGGGTCAATTCATCTCTGTGATGTATTAATAAACTAATACCTTATATACTCCAAGCTCCATCGCTTCGATGTTCGAAGAGCTATCTTTGTAACTCTTACAAGTTCGATGTTGAAACCCACTGATTCACTCTTGAAGCTCGTATAAATCTATCCATAAACAGGATCGTACCTACATGAAAAAAAAAAAAAAAAAAAAAAATCGTGACATGATTCCAACAATTTTTTCTACGATTTCCAACACTTTTTGTTATTTTTTTTATTTTTTTTTTTATCAGTTCAAGCCCTTCGAAGACTAGATTTTTACCACGAAGTTCAAAATTCAAACTATATTTCTATCCTTTGTCGATTTTTTTCGGAACATCTTGTCCACCAAATTTTTTTTTTTTTTTTGTGGATGAGGGAATAAATTTAACAGCTACTACTCACTCGTTCCATATATTGGACCACGTCGCGTTTGAGAGTCGGTCAAAAATGGAGTACCTATCTTTGGTAGGCGGAAGCTGTGTTAAAAGTTTTATAGAGGTCCATGATTCGGTCTGGTCATCTTTGATCAGCAAAAAATAAAAGGCGATCCTAAACAAATGAGCTTTTTGTTTTTCTCATCGTTTCGAATTTCTAATCCAAAATTTCACCCCGAAATTCGTTCAAAAAAATCATTTACAAAACAATTTATTTATCATTTGGCGACAAGTGGATGGCTTATTTCGTTGTGTCTAATAGCTGAGTATGAAAACATCGGTTAAAAATTAAACTAGGATTAGTTAGGATCATGATCCGAGTTTTGTCGGATTGGCCCAACGTGACGGCAAAACCTCAGCCCTCTGGGCCGCGGGCGTTGGGACGCCGTACGTCCCGTGGGTGTCGTGTGTTTGCCCGTTGTCAGGGGGCCTCGGTGAGCGCGGGCGTCGCGACGCTCGGCGGGCGTTGAGCCCCTCTTCTTCCCCCAAAATCCACCCCTGGGTTCCCCCGACCCTATCCTGAAATCCACCCCATACCGCTCAGCCGACCAGCCCCGAACCCCGACTCAGCCAGATTACATTGACGCATGACTCTTGCATACGTAACGCTGCAGAACAGCTAGCTAGGGCTTTGCCTTGTTTTGCACATTGTATACATAACGGAACGAGTGTTTTTGCAAGACGGATGGCGTCCATTCACCAGTCGCCCTGGCTCACGCGCCTTGTAATTAGCGCCGGGACGCGTGCGCTCCGAGATTACCATTCTGATTACAATGACAATTATCCACCACAATTACAATTACATTCAAATTAACTTTAGGACCTAAACGTATGTATGTACGTAGGTTTATATACATATGTACATACCTACAACGTGAATAATTATTTTATTTATAGGAATAACTGGCCACTTTCTGTTTTTTTTCTATCTTTTTTTCTACAGGAATAAAAAATTATTCCATATTAAAATTAGGGAGACGATTTTTTATTTTTTATTTTTTTTTTGTCGATTGGAATTCGGCATTTAATGAGTGGGAGTTAATGACTATAGAGAATTTCAGATATACATACCGTATGCATGTATAATAGGTATACCCGAAATCGTTAATAAATCAAAATATTCCGTCCCCGTGCAGAAGCATATACCTATAGAGATAAACTGTAAAAAGTGTTTAAAATATTAGAGCTTTTGATTTACAGCTAAGGATTATCTATTTATTTATCGTTATGTGAGATTAAATAAAACAGATATCTACCTATATATGTACATACATACCTATATGGAAATTATCATGCGTTGTTATTACGACAGAGCTTATATATTTCTCAATAATAAATTATACAAGTACTCGCTGTATAACAAAGACATGAAATCGTTTTATATAGATAAATAAATTAAACAAAAAAAACAAAAAAAAAATCTTATTCTCACATCACTCCCGGTCCAGATTATTGAGAGAGTCAGAGTTAGCTAAGGTCGACCTCACTTCCTTTGATAGCGGCGTCTCAGAGTCTAAAGAGTCGCTCAGAATTTCCTCAGTTTATCCTCATCTACTTTTTCATATTTTACATATATATTTCTCACACAGTTCCTCGACTATTATTATTCTTATTCTTTCCTTTTTTTCATTTATTTCTTTATTTTACTCCCTGATAATAGTGAACATACGGATTATTAATTACTACTAAGATATAACGAGTGCACACGCAACGAATTGTTAATTGGTTCATAGATACCGCGCGTTTGTAAAGCCGGTTGTTTCTTCTTCTTCTTCTTCTTCTTCTTCTTCCTCCGCGATCCATCTGTCTAAATAAAGATTAAAAATTTGACGGACCGGAAGTACGGTTACGACAACGACTAAAGATATTGAGAAACTGTGATCTACACTGCCTCGTGTCAAAAACGAATTAATTTTTCCTATTTCTTTCATTCATTCAATTTCAACCTCATTTAGAAATTTTTTTCTTTTTTTTTTTTTGGTGTTCTTAGCTGTCGATTTTCTCCTTCGGTAAGCGAAAGGAGAGAGAGAGAGAGAAAAAATAAAAAAACTTTCGCACGAAAAGTGTAAGGAAAATTCATCGCCATGAGAGATAAAAGAGATTATTTTATACCATGGTCCCGTGCGGTATCGGTATGGGTGGATTTTAGAGGAGGAGGTGTAGAGGTAAGATAGGATCGCAAACAGAGGGCTCTCTAGAAAAGAGCAACAAAACTGTTGCCTTTATCAACCCATCGGGAGTAATCCTATAGGTGCTTAGCGTGAAATCCCATAATCGATAGTTTGCTTAACCATCCGCCACGTGGTGCCACGTGGCCAGCTCCATTAGGGCCATCAAACACCATGGGACCAGGCAAGCACACACGCCACATACCCCACACTGTGGTAACGCGGACTATGTATAGAGGAGGCTTAAAGACCGTATCTATGTTAATATGGCAATGCTCGATACTATCCATATAACGTCTAGGACTAGGACAAGGTGGGGAATTCGACGCGTCTCAACATGAACGCATCTGGAAATTTTTGGCTTTTGCTCCAGAGAATATTTTTTCTCCTTTCCGTTGTTTTATTCCATTTTTGTGTTTTTTTGTTTCAAATTGTACGAAACAACTCGAATGTATTTGAACAAAATGATTAATTTTGTACCCACCCAGATTCTCCTCTTTCAATTCGCTATCTGAGTATAGTGAGAGGCTGTTTGATAGTGAAAATAATTGCCATTAATTGGAAAGATTCTCCGATTTTTTATATTTTTTTATTTTTTGTTCTTTGAGTCTCGATGACTCGCGGTGAACTGATAAACCGGATTTTACTAATGGACAGTTTTTGTTAAACTCCAATAAGTCATAACTCGAGATATCCGAAAAATGGACGGTCCGGTACAGTCTGTGGGTACAAAACAAATATCGACTAATAACCCGCGTCTAATATGCCCAATCGGTGACCCTAGAAAACAGTTTTCACGCCGATTTAAATTAGGGCGATTAATACTATGTACAAAGGGTTTCCCACGGCGGAGCTAAGGGCGCAGGCAACCATCACGACGACGATTTTAAGTGCGACGAATCGCGTGGGTTGAAACGGTATGGGAATTCGACACAGAGATTCTATTGCTAAATAATTTGGGAAAATTATTACGTCAGAATTTTTCTCATGGATTAGTCGCATTTTTTTGCTCGTTTGCGTTTTTATTTTTTTTTTTTTTTTTTTTTATATTTGTTACTCGAAGAGTAATAATAATAAAAAAAAAAAAAAACAGGATGAATAATTGTTTAGCTTCGCTGACAAAAAGCAAACTAAAAAATTGATTTTTATCGCCGCGTATGTCAAGAGGAATAAATAGTTTTCATATTTAAGTGGTAGTATAATTAACGGTTAGACGAATTAACTTTTTACACCTATGGGAAAGTTTTTTTTTTTTTTTTTTTTCTCTCATTTCTTTTTCTTTTTAGAGTTCAAATTTATCACTAGTCTTAAAAGCCAAATGGTACAACTTATACTAGTGCACTGGCGTTGAGGTAAGACAAGAATATTCATAAACTTTATCCGCATAATCTCTCCGCAATGTTCACCCTCATAAAATCTTGCGCAGGAAATAGTACCTATGTGAACAGAGGTTATGAGTTACCGAAATCTTATTCATTGTTAGTATAAGGAAGAGTGGTCTAGTGAATTTCCCAACATTACCTAAGATCGTACGTATATTATACGTCGCGCGGAAGTTGAAGTTATTTTTTATTTTTAATTTGTATAAATTTTCCAACCGCTGAATTAGACCTCTCTTGCAATATATATTAATTCAGTCACGCATATTATATTATTTGCATAAACATTTATTATTCCGCATGAATATTATTTAAAAGAGGATTTTTATCACCATACACTATACGTTTATTGCTACAGTCTTACGAATTAACGAATTAATGCTAATTTGATACGTTATATACGTTACGTACGTTATACAGGTCGAAATAAAAGACACAGAATTTAGTTTTAAATTGTCGTTATCCGTTCACCGATACCAAAAAAAAAAAATAAAACTTGATTTAAATTTAATTTACGTATTAAGAACATCATCATTTCGAATAGTCATTCACGGTTATAAATAAACTTCGATAATCCGTTATTTACGGGAATTTATTTCGCCTTCTATCCCTCCCTCGAGTTTCGAGTCCCCCTCCATATTTCATCAATTTCTCTACTCCGAACCTCTCCGAAGTTTCTTCTTCATCTTAGCTGCTTTTTACCCTCGAGATACGCGGATTCAATAGTTATTCATTAAAGTTGAATCGAGACCCCGCTGCAGGATGCTGAGGTCAGCCCCTGGCCGACCCTGCGGCAGAAATCAAAGTCCTTATCTCCGGAACTTCGAGCTCCCACATTTCCTACACATATATAACTACATATATATGTATTTTATACGCCATCTAATCTCTGGTGTGAAGTTTTTACATTTCGGAGGAAGTGGGACCAGTCCATTATACATTATTTATTAAACTTGTCACATTAAATTTTCACGAGATGTTTCAAACCCACATCATTGGCAACTAGCTCAAAAAACTAATACTCAAAGTATTTCGTACATCATCTGATTTTCCGCTTCTCGTCAATTGTCAGACTCATGAAATCAGTTATCTTCATTCCAAAGTCGGTTTTAGGAGAAGTTAAACGATTTCTGTTCGTTGGTCTCACTTTCTTCTATTAGCCAATTTTTTTAAGAGTATGATTTTAGAGAAAAACGAGTTAGAATGAGGGTAATCGTTGTAATAAATTGTTATTTCTCAAAAAATTTGATAAGACGATGTAAAGTAGCGGTGAAAAAATGAAAGGGCATGTGGATGGGTCTTGAGGCGAGTCTGCGTAATCTTGTAAGAGATCGTCGACTTCGTCGACATCATCGGCTACGGTGAGACGATTCGATATTCTAAGTATACATTTTACCTTAACGTACTCGCCATTATGGTGTGTCCGAGGTATGAACGAAGTAACAACTAAGAAGGGCAGTTTGGGCCTGGTATATAATGCGATGTGTGAGCAAGGTAAGTGGCCATCAGCCAACATAAACAATACGCGAACTAAGTATACCCTTCGTGCTCAAGTGTTCGCTCAATTCTACAGGTCTGTGAGGCTGAGGGAACTTCATGGAATTCTTATGGACTTCGAAGTACGAAATAGTCAGCTCAACTTCCCGCTGCAGTAGGTACGACGGACCATGGGATATCGGCTTTGCCTTGTAATAGAGCCATTACCCTTGGATAACTTCATCATTGAACATTGGCGTCGCCTTCGAAGTACCTCAAGTTCCGTAGCATCAACAAATCTCCATATTATCAGGGGCTGTTTTCAAAACGATGTAAAATAAAACAACTCATCGCAAGGATTCAGGTCCACCAGTCTTCAGATTTTTACGTTTCTGATCTGCAATGATTCATGAAAGAAATCTCTATCGAAAGAACGGACAACTGTTCTTCGGAAATTGAGAGGATCTCGAATATCAATAATTTCATGCTGTTTTCGAAGGAAGGAAAAGCAAAACAACTTATCGTAAGGATTTAGGTCTACTGGTGTTTAAATTTTGACGTCTGTGGTCTGGAATTGTTAAGTGAAATAACATTTGTCACATAAACTGTTTTCCGAACATTGATATGATCCCAGATATCTAAGATCGAAGTAGTAGTCAATCCTTGTCATTATCGCAAATGCATTTACTTTGACTAGATACGGAATTCTGAGAAGGTGATAAAACTGGGTATTCGAAAACTCATTTTAACACGAACCAGTCCTTAAAAATGATCCTCTTAATCACGAACTAATTGCATGCGGTTATACTGCCACAAGTTTCGATATACTGTAGAGCCATGTCGTACCTTGTACTCGCTTATGGTTATACGGGTATCAATTAGCGAATGAGAAAATAAAGTTTAACATACTGTTATATGTATTACGATGTGCGCAATTCTCCTGTAGGTATATCATGGTACCCTACGCTCGCCGCGCGCGGCCAGTTTTCAATATTTTTTTGTCCAAGACCCCGACCGACTCGTAACCGGTATATAATAGCGACGATAAAGGTGCGATGCGTGTATGCGAGAGATATTGATATAAACAGGGGGCGGGACTCGACCCGACCCTCACTGTAATCGTATCAGACTCTTATTACTTTACGTTCTGGTCAATCTTCATCCGGATATAATTTACCGTGCAAAATACCTACGAGATTTTTTGTTTTTTTGAAAAATTTTGATACTTTTTTTTTCCGTTTATTGGACTAATTTTTAGTTTTTAGATCGTCAAATCCAGCAAAGAAGAATAATGGATAGCTTTGACTTATCTTTTCAGTCGTATGAGGGAACATATTTTTTTTTTTTTTTTTCGACGTAACAAATACGTAACCATAAAATGTAAGAGCTTCTATCCCTTCTGATCAAATCACGAGCAATAATTTGATGCCCCAATAAAACGCGGTAGAGGTGTCAAAATACAATCCAATCCGATTCGGCTTTACTGGGACTAAACCTTTTCCAATGTCCCGGCACTATTTTCAGTACAACCGTCCCTCACACTCACTCTCTTCTCTTAGCTTTAGTTTCGTTTCGCTTCGGTTCGACCTCCTACTACTACCCCTTCCCATCTCTTTCCTCTTTCTCTCGTATCCGTTCACCAAGAGCTATATACCAAAAGAATAGAGAGGATCGGGGATTCGGGGGCCTCCGGGCTCCCGCGGTTCGAGGAGAGGTAAACTCCAGACCGATCGAGAAAAGGAAAACCTCTGGAGTCAGCAGAACCAAGGAATGGCCAATGAGGTTTCAAAGAAACAAGGGAGACGTCAAGTGTATTGGCTATTTTATTTCCGAAGCCGGCTCCGAAGGGCTCTTAATAAAATGACTATCCTGTCACGCAATACCCGCATACTTTCCGCAGTCGGGATGATACCGGAAACAGGAAAGTTTTTGATTTTATTTTTCTACTTGTCCTCCTCCCGCAGTTTTTTTTTTTTTTTTTTTTGTTTATTTGTTTTGTTTCAATGAAATAATTTATAAATATGAAGAAAGTGAAGAGACTAATGACGGGCGATAGTCATTATGTAAAACGAAATAGGGTTTAATGGATTCGGCTTTGATATATAAATCTCTCGAACGCCTTATTCGACTCTTTGAATTCTGAGTCACTTTGCAAGTCAAATTGTCCCCATAAACAAGAGGCAGAATCTGAATGTCTCATACCCCTTATTTCTTCGAGTATACTTCTCGGGCACGCCTGCAATAAACTATATACATGTATATACAGTACGGAGAAAAAGGCGAAAGACGAAAGACGAGAGACGAGAGAAGATAGACTAGAGAGGCCGTCAGGCTAACATAAGAAAAAGGAAGGAATAAACTGCGGCGAGAAAGATAGGAGGAGATGTACAAAGATGGCCGCGCGAGCAGGGGTACCTACTACCAGCGAAAGGCCCGGCTTCTCCAAGCTTCACAGCATATAGCTCGTCTTTTGTGTCGTTGTTACGAATGCGGGGCACGCGGCCGCAGTTAGTTCTGATTAGCGCGGCGGCGAATGACGTAGCACTGGCGAAAACCCGTGCTTGGAATGCCTAAGCAGAAAGACGAGCGAGTACCGACCAACCCTCTCAAGCAACCCCTGTATGGTTTTCGTTGTGGTGATGGTACCCACCTACCTTCTTCTTCTTCTTCTTCTTCTTCCTCTTCTTCTTCTTTTTCTTCTTCAGCTTCGTCTGCTTCGTTCTTCGTGAACATAGACAACGAAGACCTTGGATCGGTTGATGGGAATTTATTTAGGGGAGCAAGAAAACGAAATACTTGAATGCCACAGGGTAAGTGTGACAAAAGAGGAAACTTTCGGAGGGTGAGGGTTTGGAATTTCCCTCTCTCACAACGGGCTTAAAGATCCAGATGTCTCGAGGAGGTATAGTCTCTCCTGGCATCATCTGCAGGCTGTGATGAAGAAGAAAATTTATACACACACATTACGTTATATACTTACATGCCTATAGTATGTAGGATAATAAGGCTGCAGAGTATGGTCGGATACCCTAGAGTGTATCTAGCTACCACTCGTGCTAATCGTAAATATAGTAGTTGAAGATATGAGCTAGTAAAGAATGAAGAGTAAGTAGCATAGAAGCGAGTCGACTTCGCGAGAGAGTAATCCGTTTAAAACTTAAGGAGGACTTAAAACAAAGCACTACCGAACAAGTAGAAGACACCGGGGTAGAACGGAGGGCGTTTATCCTCCTAAATCAGCTCTGAGTAAGGAAGATGGCCGACAAGTCAGCGCGAACCCTGCTAGATCTTACCTCTTAGGCTATGGGATTGTTATCACAGTCGCTCATCTATAGACTATACCAACATACACATACGCGCACACATACATATACGATATTACAGGATAGAGAGAAGCTAAATAACCACATAAGGCACGGGGGGCATCGTGGCACTAAAACATCTACATTCTACATCCGTTTGCCCCCCCCCCTTTTTATTTTTATGTACAGATATGAGTGAAGATGCATATGCGTATGTCGTATGGTGCGGTGCGGTAGATGAGCCACACTTACACTTACACACACATGAATACACTCGCGTATAGCGAACCGGGGGATAATATAGACTCTGTTTGATTTATGGGTTAATAGTTAACCGGCCGTAAATAATGCTAATCACACTCTTATTGTACGTTCTGCCAAGGCATATCCCCCTTATAATGCAGTGGCAAATCTTTTGTCCAAAAGTTTCGAGATGATTGAGATTTATATTGGATAACGTCGACGATCATGGTAATTCCGCAATTCGCATTGCAGATATGTGATTTTATAATTAAAAATTCTCTCTCTATATATACATATATTCTTATAAATTTATAAATACTACATACATATATATACACCACGCTTAATTCTTTCTTACCGCTATATCTCCTGAAGACGTATAATGTACACATATACATTCACGATCGGATAATCCCAGCTATTCAATTTCGATAAAATCTTGTTAAAAATAATTCATTCTGTAATTGAATGCTTGATTAATGTATACATATATACACACACCTGTATTCAAATATACATACATATGTTTAATCATTCGTTTACTCATTTACTCGTCTTCGATGTTTTAGCGGAATAAAAAACTTATGCTCCGTTATAATAAACGTGTATACATATATAATAATGAATTGATAACATTCATTGATTAATATTTTGCGGTTTGAGAAAAATATGTTGTTTCAACTTTTTATTTTTTATTTTTATTTTTTTTATTTTTTTTATATTTCACTGTTTATGTAACGAGATCGAAGAAGTTGATTTAGAGTTTCGAGAACCGTGAATTTATCTGTTCGTGAGCTCGCTTTAGGAGGCGTACAACTAATTAAGAAGGACGTATGGTTAATTAAGGTGATGTAAAGGAGCTGAAAGTTCGACCAAGGCGCTAAGCCTCTCCCTCCCTCTCTCTCTCTCTCTCTCAATCTCTCTCTCCCTCTCTCTCTCTCTCTCTCCTCTTTCTCCCTCTCCCTCTCCCTCTCTCTCTCTCTCTCTCTGCGTATAACACAAACACGAAACTAATTAGTAACTAGTATAATTAGCAATTACTTCGCGACATTATCACCTAGACTGCAACCTTATTTATAGGCAAGCATATGCAATCGGACGAGAACATAGCAGTTTGCGTTATCATAAATTGAGTAGAAACTAATGTGCTCGCCCACGCGATAGCCAGAATTTTATTACGCTTAGGTATGTACATACATACCTAGTTATGTGGCGATGTGTTTGAAAAATCAATAAAATTATAAGTATATATGGTAGTCTTGTTGGTCACGTATCTTTCTTTGTATGTATGTATGTATGTATGTATGTACGTACCTACTCTTGATAACAAGTCTAACTACACGTCTCGTTTTATATTGAAACTAACATAAACTATCGTAATCCATTTTAATTTCTTTGCTGTTACTGCGGAGAGAGGAGATCTCCTTGTTTTACTTTTTATTTTTTCGATCGCTATACGGTATCATAGTGGGGAAGGCAAAAGCTACGAGGGGAATTGCGATATTCTGACGTCAGTTTAATTTATATTCAATTTTAATTAACACATGTTCAATGTAGTGTTTACAATCTCTATTTTTTAATGAATTTAATTGCATTACTTCGAGATTAATACATTTCTTATTAAATAGATAAACAGCTTTGAAGTGTTTTTTTTTTTTTTTTTTTTTTTATTTCGACTCTTCTCCTTTCTCTTTCTATCTCTCCTTCTCGCTTTTCCTTCTCCTACTTCTTAGCTTCTTCTTCTTCTTCTTCTTTTTCTTCTTCTGCATTCATATTCGCGATATTAAATAATCGCCTGGTTTGATACGACATTTATTAATTATGCTTATATCGCTTACTGTATAAAGTCAACTTTGCAATCTACTAATTTGCGGCCATATTCTTAAACTGACAAATAAACGTGAATACAGTTGGTGTATTTTTCTTACAAAATGGCGAATCGATAGACATCAAGAAACCAATTTTTAAAAAATATTAATCCGACTTTAATAATTATAGAACGAAACTTTTCTCAGTGATAAAATCTCCGTGAAATACCGCATTTTCTCGTGATGAGTGTGAGGGTTGTACAGCATCATGTCTGATCGGGGTTGATGACGTCATGCCCTGCCTTTACGATGTAAGAAACCAAAAAGAAAAACGAGGAACAAAAAAAAAAAAAAAACGAAGTTAAAAAAAAATAAACAAAATACTAGGAACGTACACAGATCTCACTCCGAAGTAAGGCGTGAGATGTAAGATGCAAGATGAGAGATGTGAGATAGACTCGGTCACGCGCCATCGAGATGTGCCACCGGACGATCATGGGATATGTCGCAACATAAACGAGCAAGAAATAAAACGAGAACAAACACGTACACTAGAAAATGCAGCTACTATATATATATAGCAACGCGGTGTTACACAGTAGATGTAAATTATTGCGAGAACGTTGCATTGCATTTTGACTCTAAAAGTTGAAACATTATTTTGAATAAACCGCCGATTTGATTACCAAAGAAAACTTTTGTACGTCTGGTGCCAAAATTTTTGGTACGAATTGGATAATTCGACAAAAATTGAGGATGGTAAATCATTTTTATAGTTAAATTAAAAAAAATTAGGTTACACGGTATGGTGTGATGTGAAGGAGAGGAATTTCTCTGAAAAGCTGCAGCAGTCTGTATAAATAACTATACAGTAAACCGTAACAAGCCAGCCACTGAGCCCCTAATTTACACAGCCGCCACATCCTCTCCCCGCGCGACTCTGTTTTAGTGGTGGAACTTTGCCGACAATTAAAACGCTTTAGTAATTAACTGGGTCTCCTCACCTTCTGCAGTAACTGTTACCAACTCAACCCATCCCACCCCACCCCAACCTCAACCCCCAGTAGCGTATACCTACTCGAAACCGACTACCCCAGCCCAGGTCTGCTTCGTTGTCGAGAGACATTTAGGGATGCTAGTTTCCATGGCGACGCGGTAAGACACCCTCTTGCGCGTTGCCACGGGAAACCCCTCAGAGGGATTCAATTCGTAACAAAACGGAAGCGAAGGCAGCCTCTCCTCTCCACTCCTCTCCTCTCCTCTCCTCTCCTCTCCTCTCCTCTCCTCTCCTCTCCTCTCCTCTCCTCTCTCCTCTCGTTTCTATACCTACTGTACACACAAATGTCTACATGTTGAGGGTGTGTACCTTACGTCTATTTCCGTGTTCATTTGTTTTAGGTTTAATCTTAAAAATATTCGAAGGTAGGTATACAAAGTCTTGATCCGCATTTGATTTTCGGTATCAGACTTTGGCAGCTTCCTACCTTCCCTAGTGAATTTTTTTTAATCAAGAAATTCTAGGAATGGGATACGAAGTGATCAGAGAAGAATAAGGGATCGTATAGAAGTGAACGGGAGGTAAAGAAACGGGGGAAGATCACCCTTGGTGATTGTATTTGATGGTGAGGCTGAGGACGTGCCGAGGAAGTTCGACCATGATTAAAAATCGTTATTCGCTCTACGTAGGAATCGGATATCTGAAACTGATTGAAGAAAGTAAAAGAAGAGATGGATTGACGAAGAAAGATAATAATAAAGATTCAAATTATTATCAAGATTTTTATATATTCAACGTTCAAAATTTTATACATAAATCATTTCTATATCGACCTTTATCACTTCTTAAAATCGATTTCAAAATAAATTATCAACTGTTATTCATTTTTAAAAACGAATAACAAAAGGAAATCTTCATCAGATGATACGACGATTAACAAATCTATTTTATTTTCATATTTTACGGGACATCTGGGTATTAATTTGAGGCTGAAAGCACCAACTGCTGCCAATTGGTAGTGTTAATCCAAGTGAAGGACATTGCGGTATTTTAAAACGCAATTGTCAGACAAAAGGTGAAGTAAGATACAGAGAAAGAGAAAAATTGCTTTGGATTTTCTTAGGGAGTAAAATTTAAACTTATGAAAAATTGATCGAAGACGATATTTCATATTTAGGTGGAAATCCTTCTGAGGCAAGCGAAGCACGCGCGGGCCATACATCAAATTTTCTTGACTACGCGAGCCGTCGCGGTTTAATATGAAACTCAAATCGCGATACATGACAGGCCAGTATAACCGGAGATGAGATGTTTTCAATCTTATTAATAAATCGGGGGTTGGTAACCAGGCCAGTTTCTCCAACGAGAATGTGAATATGTAGAAATATAACAACGCTGAAAGAGGTTTGAAAAAAAATGGGTGATTCAAAACGGCCAAAACGTTAACGGAAACAACTGGCAAAGTCGTTAACAGAAATGACCTTAGCCTTTTCAAGGTGATTATCATACGCAAAGTAAGTTTGCTAACAAGGTGCCGGTCTTTGCCTTCACCCTCTCAACGTGCCACAAAAAGATCACAACGTTGGTAATGGCTGACTAGCTACTGGCTGGTAGCTGGTAGCTGGTTGGCTCCTCCTAAATTTGAGAATTAAGTTCCGGCCAGGCAGGACGAGGGCTAATTTTAATTTCCTAATTTTTCCCACCCCGTGACGCGAGAAGGAAGGTAATTTCCTCCCCAGAAGAGAATAGAGGTAATTACTTAACAACTCCCAGCGCCCAACGCTGCCCGCTCCCGCCTAGCCTCGGAGAACCGCGTTTCCTCTCCCAACTCTTATTAAAAGAGGATCGCAACCCCTGTGCAAAGAGGGCGGTGGCATAAGGGTGGCTTTTATAAATGGTGGGGGAAATCGCGCTACACAAAGTTCCAGCACTCGTCGATGGAGGGGAAACCTTGGGCCCGAATTTCCTGGTCAAACTTTCAGCCCTCCTCCCTCGAAAAAATAAAAAAAATTTCAATCGATTATTTCGATTCCAAATATCCAGAAGCCACGATAGTTTCATCAATTTATCAACTCAAAGTGTCGGATCATCGATTAGCTCTTCACTTTTACATCCAACCAATTCAATTGCGCATAATAACCGAGGGTTTTTTTTTTTTTTTTTATTAATTACTCGACGTTTGTATTCGATTAGAAACTTGAACTGTGTATACGTATGCGATTTACCGATCCGAAGTTGAGAAAAAAAAAGGCTAAAATAAAATAAGATAAAATAAAATGGGGTGGTTATTCTCTTGTGGTAGGGCGTTGCTTCCGCAATGGGCGGAAGTCTGGGGAAAGACAGTAGCAGAGGGTGAATAAAAAAGGCGGGAGCATCTCCTACGGTAGATTTAACGTTGTTATAGGGTAGTAGATACCTATAGGTATAGGATGGGGGTAGGTATATTTCAACGAATGAGGGCCCTGTCACGGTATAAAAAATTACGTCAATTCACAACACCGATTGCAGAACTTAAGTTCAAATTCGTAAACGTCAGGACTATAGGTAGCAGAATACTCGAGGTAGTTCTAAATCCGAGCGATATACATCGGCTGAGAAGTTAAGAAGAAAAAAAAGATAATACCGTGAACAGCTCCGACGTACGGTTCGACTTTAATTGAGTAGCAAACATTTGTAACTATCCAGTCCCACTGTAGGATCATATTTTCCGAATTGGAGTAGAAATTTCAACCCCCGTGAAACGGAAGCTTACGGATCGAGTAATTGAAATGCCAAAATACGAAAACAAGCAAAACCAATCGCACTTTTAACACAATTCCAATTCCAGTTTTTGCTCATCCAGTGCATGTTCATGGAAGTATGAATCGATGGGTCTACAGGTAAAAGAAGTGAGAGACAAGGATTCGATAAAAAGTGTTGAAATTGGGAATACACTATGACGATTACTCGGATTTTGAATTGAATAAGTTGGAGTTATCGGGGTAGTATTGAAGGGGTAGTTTTCGGTCAGGTGGTGGGAAGGAGCCATCTTGCGGCGGGAAGCAACCCGCCGTCAGGCCAGCCGTCAATTGATTCGGGTTTCCACCATCCTCGGGTTCCTCCGAAGGGGCGGCAATTCAATTCGAGGGCAAAAAAGCATCCGGAGGGAGCGGCTTGGGCATAATCTGAACACCATGATTGGTCAGCTATGCCCTGTTCGTGGGAGTGAACATGTTCTTTGGCCAATCGTGGCGCATTGGGTGTGCGCGTTTGTATCGTGTTCAGGTTTCAACAGGGATAGAGGGGATGTTCAGTTTGGTCTTCGAAGCAGATTGTCCTGTGCCGTTGACTGGTGTTGCGGTCCAGTCACACCGCCACGTCCACTCGAATTCATTCGGCACCTCGTGCGTCGAGTTATTATTCCGTCAAGAATTTAATCGCAACGTGTCGGTTTTTGTTTTCTTATTGTTCTTCCGTTTTTTTTTTTCATTTTTGTTCTTGTTCGTTTCGTCCCAAAGAAAATATCCAGTGATTACTCATATCATGGTTATACCCGAAAGTGACTGACTGACGCTTAAATGTTGCCCCGCAAGTGCATTGTGACAAACTGTTCATTAGCACCTGAACAAATTGCTCCGAAACAATTATCAGGAATTTTCCCAGTCCAAATTGATATGGGAAACTGATTTCAAGTGACAGTACCGCAGTATATCGAAAATAAACTACGTTCTGTATCTCAATCAATGTTATAAGTGTCGTCAGCAATTACAGGAAAGTCAAATATATTCACCAGCATACAGACAAATGTGGTTTCGGAATTACCAAAGCCATTCGTATGATTCCCTGATGAACCTGATGGACTAAAGCGTTTGATGTTGATTTGGTGAAATGAACAAAACGAATTTGTGGTTTACAAAGCTGAGCCGAAAGAAATATGTATAACAGTGATAAGAATTAATAATACGAATGAGTGAAATCGTACATACAGTGATAAATTACATACTAATTGCAATACAAGATTTGACTCTATCGCAAGTATTCATTTTTATACACGTCATTGATTAAACCCTAATTAACCGAGTGTCGATAAACGCTAAACGATATATCCAATTATTTCGTTGAAGGATTATCAATATTTGTTAAGGTCGTAATGGCGGCCAGTAACAATTGACGGATGTGAAATAAAAAACATTGAAAATTCTAAGCGAACGATAGTGGCGTGTTGTCCGTCGGCAACCGGCGATTCTTTCTCTCGATTTTTCCAGCTTTGGGTGAGGATCGATCAAACTAGTCTGGTTTTACCTTATTCCAAAGTAAAGACAAGGATCTAAGAAAATAATTGAGAGAAAAACTGTTTTCAATTCAACTGTCATCAACGAGTGATTTCAGGAATGAATTAACCGCCTGGAGCAATGATGAATATTGATGAAAAAAAAGGACATACATAATAGCAAATGATTGAAAAAATAGTATCGAAAATTCATCGACGAATCAAGATGGCAGAAATTGAAACGCTGAGGTGTGCTCTGACGTAAGGGTCGTGTAGTTCGTTTAACGAACTGTCAACCGTTGTCAACTCGTTAGGAAGTGAAATCAATCAAACGAATGATAAAATTGTACCCCAGAATTTGTTGAGTAAAATATATTTGTCAATAATAATATTCAGCTCCTAGTACGTCGGAGCTGGTATAATCATAAATGCAAATAATCACCGTGTCAATAAAATAGCGTATCTCCGTCGGAGAAAAACGGCTTAAAGTTGGTACCAAAAATGGTCCTTGAACCAGGAGGTGGTCTCTCGTTCCCCCCGCCTCCTGGTGGTGGCTCTTCTGGATCCGGTGGCTCTCTGCTTGCACCAGCTAGACTATTTCCGAGGGCTGGACCCGTGTTTCCATTTCATTTGGCAGGATGGCATCCGCATCATCCTGTTCTTGGACAAGTACAAAACCAAGTTCAACAATCAATGCAAGCACATCATCAAGCAGCAGCGGCAGCAGCAGCTATAAGATTCTTCAATCCCCATCATCCACATCATCCGCATCCTGCACTAGGAAATCATCCACTGGGTCCTGGCATCGGTGGACACCACGCTGGGACCCATCACCTTCATCACAACACGGATCATGGCGATGAAGATGATGACAAAAAAGGTATCAAAACTGCAGATTACACAACGATCATATCTCCTCCTTAAAATCTCGGTTCAATTGATTCACGACGATCAGGATCTGTCTTGTTTTTAGTTCACGGCTATTCTATTCCCAGAATCTTTGGCCTGCTATACGATAAGTTTTTGCCTCGTGATTTCCTTGAATAATCCATCTCTATCTTTCTGATTATAACCGCGTAATCATGTACACAAGGCTTTGTGGCTTCAGATGATATTCACTATCACAACAAACTCAATGCGATAATGATTTACTCTCGAGTTCATTTATCCTCCTGTCAATTAACGATCTTTACCAAATGCATCGGCTATTATAAGCTGACCGTTAATCCCTACTATCCCCGTTGACTATTGACCTTTGTTGGACAATGGCGAGATCAATATCCGTTCGCGCGGTTGACTAGGTTTTGGGGGAATGGTTGATCATGGCGAACGTGCGGAATATAGTAACTATGGTAAAGTAACGAAACAAGAGCAAAAAAATAAAAAATAAAAAATGATTTGGGAGGTTCTTTTGGTCGTTCAAATGATCGGTTATGTGTATATATCTATCCGTCTGATATCGATGCTTAGTTCTGCGAGGCGACTTGTGGTTACGAAAGAAATTGCTCTCGAGAGGTGAATTGAATCGTGACCAACGTGACGAGCCTTGGTAAGTCGGTTGAGAGTTCGCGCGCGCCTTAATCCTCCTGAAAGAATAAACAACGGTTAGGACCGCAAATGGGATCACGTAAAAAACAGATTTCCACCCTCCCACTGCAGGCTCGTGGTAACCTGATTCTTCCCGTCGGCAGACTATAAGAGATACGAGGCTTGGAAACGGGGAACCACCACCATCCCCAAGTTTCCGTTGCCTTGGTTAAGCGATCCCTGGGGTGGATACCGAACGATCTTATGATCGACCGCGTTACCATTCCTGGGGGACCATTTCCCAACTATTGTTCTGGTATTCCCGAAAATTGTACCATATAACTAAGAACCAACCCAATGCGCCAATTTGTTTCTCATACCTACATACTACATACTCGGTGCAGGGAATTTCATAACCGATGTTATAATTCTCGTCTTGGTTTAGTTACATGAAAAGATTCGCGACTATTGACGACTAAAATTAGATATTGATTACGATAGAAAATTTCAAACCGTTTCATTATCTCCTTTGATTGATTGATTGATTGATTGATGGATTGATCAGTCACCCTAAATTGAGTTGTAGAATATATTTATTTACCTATTTTACTTTTTCATGCTAAAAGGATTCCGTAATTCTTAGGTATTTGATACGTCACTGTAGATAATTAAAAGCCAAGCAGTTGCCGGATTATTTTCGTCATCGGTTTATTAATTACCCTGAATATCGGTGGGAGCTATAGCAACCCAGTAGCCAGCTAAAGCAATGAACACAGAAGATGGATGAACGAGCCTATTTCTTTTCAAATATTATATATGCGAGTATTTCCCAATTTTTGAATATGCTAATAAAAAATCATTATTAATTAATTTTTGTCAACTAAATCTTTTTATATGGGATATATAAATCGCTTTTTTCATAAGGCAACCATATTTATTCCGATTCTCCACGATATAAAGAAAAAAAATATATATCGTCGCGTGCTGAATGACTGGGGGAATAAAATCCCATGTTCTTCGATATTGCCTTTAGAGAAACATGACCTGAAAAGTCACCAATTTATTACTATCTATGCATCAGTCAATCTCACTACTATTTTAATTTAATTTGTTCTCTCTGAATCTAATTTTCTCTCCAAGATAAACTAACGAAACTAATGAAAACTCGATCGCCATATTTGTTTGCAAAGCTTCGTACTTTATCATTGAATACTTTTCTATTTGATAACGATTATATAATCTCTCTCTCTCTCTCTCTCTCTCTTTCTACAGCCTCGTCTGCAAAATGTTTGACTGTTAATGTGTTGTGATAACGTTACTCACAGTGAGGCGATTGTATTTTTTAAAATTAATTTACTCCACTTACGATATCGAATTAAAAATATAGAATTTATTTTTATGGAATATTTTACAGAGATAATAGTTCAGCTTAAAATATTAAAATCGTATGACTATAGACAGTGAAGTATAAGAAAAATTTTCTTGTTAAAATCTCTCGTTAATTCCCTGAGCTGCTGTTTAATATCTGACATTAGATTCTATGATCTGATCTTGGCTATGGATTGTGGTAATTCAAACGGACATGTGATGTGCTTAATGAGTGCGATCCTTGTTTGCAAATGATTTTTTTTTTATTTCACCGCGGCTATAGCTAACGAGGTTTTAACAGTTTACTCAAATCAATTACGTTGAGAAATAATTATATCAGCTGTCATTACATGTGACATGTTTTAGTCACGTTTCATTACGATCAGCTAGCCAAGATTGTCATTGAACGGAAACATGTGAGTAAATAATATATTATTAGAAAATTATATTTCACTTTGAGAATTGATATGCAATTTCTAATGAATATCAACGGCTATTTCGAGATATATACCGAGTTGAAAATAAATTTGAGAATAAACTTAGAGACGTATGAAAAATTTATGACATTTCCGTTGCTCGACGTTCCTACATCATGATCGTTATACGAGGTACGAAGGCAGGTATTACTTGTTTCCATACAGGATTGCTCGAGGGACGAATATCAATATAATGTATGTTGTGCGGTGCAGGGATCACTCTACACAATGCACAAGTACGTTGCATATACACCCGTGGTATTAAATCCTCTTTAATGATTGATTTCCGCAAACAAGTTACGGTATACAAGCCGTATTATTCAGTTAGTTATTACCCGGACTTCTCAATCGTTCAACCACTCGATCGATTTTAAATATATACCGATTATACAACAATCTTGTAGAATTGAATACCAATGTAACGGGAAAACCGAAGAGTAAAAATTACGAATTCATTTGGGAGATCGGAAAAAAGACTGCCTAAAACTCGGAATCAAGAACTCCGAAAACTTCAGGTTCCAGAATTTTGGCCACCCAGCGTTTTTCGATTCGGAAGTTTTCGGAATTGGCTATGCAGACTTTCAGGAAAATATTCTTTCTAAAAACTGTGAGATCGGTGATATTAAAATTCGAAATTCGAACCGAGCTCCTGATGTGTCTGTTCTCTGAAGAGGAGTGTTAAAAAAAAAAGCCCCAAAAAAAAAGAAAAAAATTAATCGCGACATAATCAGATCTGAATGTTCTAAGTATAAATAATAATGAAAATAAGACACGAGTCGTGCAGGAGATATTAGGCCCTCTTCATTTCGTGTGATTAGTGTCTCAGCAGGATTGTAGGTAAAATTATAATCTCGTTGACTATGGCTTCTATAAAATATATAAATGCATATATCTCTCAGAATGGTATAAGGCTAAGATTGTTTAAAGATGAGGCTAGGTTTGCGACAAGAAGGCAACAAAGGAGCCGTCCTAGTAATAACTTAATTTAAGCTAAACTACAGTTTAATAATTCTCTTCGTTCCCTAACCCGCAGGCATATACCTCTTCGGTGTAGGTATACAGGATGGACGGTATACTCTTATGAATCTGTGTTTCCTGCATCCGTTTCTACATCATATCCTCCTATATCGAGGTATACCTAGCAGTAGTCTATGGCATTATACATACCTATACGTGTCTTATACTTTTCTGTATAGACTCGAAGCCCGCAATTTCCGAGCCGTCGTTAACTGCCTGTCGTTAGTCAAAACCCGTTTCTTTCTCTATTTTTCCACTTTTTTTTATTTCTATTTTTTTTTTTTCTTCTTCTTTCCATTTCTTTCTCGCTTTCTCTCTCTCTCTTATACCTTTAGTTCAACTCTCTCGCGCCCTGGCCCTATCTTCTCCGTTTCTTTTTTATTTTTTTCGGATTTTTTTTTTCTTTCTTTTTTTGAACCACGCCAGCCAATTTTCGAATACCGTTGCATGTCGTCCGTAACTTCTTTCGTTTCAAATTACTCGTTATGTCCTGCTCGCGAAATTGAATTGAATCTTGAAATTGAGAGTAGATTGCTAAAAGAAACACGTTATTTTCAGAAATGAAACACCTCCGGTTTTACTCATTCGTATTTATTATTTTGACACAGTTTGCGAATAAAAAGGTTATGGTATACCGCGGCTTTTATATATATACATACCGATTTTCTTATCGCAAGATAGTGGTAACGTTCTTTACTATTCTGACAGACATATTTAACAATGTTGAATAATTAAAACTTTTTCTATTTCTTTTTAGTTTTCTTCTCTTCTTATTTTTCATCGTCTTTTGTATATCGTTATTATGAGTACGATGAGAGACCGCTTTTCATAAGCGAGTTTAAATTTTCAGTACCTCGATCTAGGTATGTAATGTATCTACATACATATATACGTAAAATACGACCAAAAACTGAGCCAAACCAATTAAAGTTTTTCTAGGTATATAACGATACCAATTAATATTAATTATGCAAACGGGGCTAAGATGTATTATTACGATGGCGTGATAAATAACGATTTTAATTATCCAGGAACGAGATATATACAGTTTATAAAAAAGTTGATTGAAATTCTTATATATGTATACGTATATGTATAATATACTATATATATATGTATATACACCTATCGTCAAATGTAGAAACAATTTGTATACGCTATTTGCTAACGATAGACGGTATTAATCTTAGATTATAATTTTATTCCGTATACATTTATTAAAATACTATTCAGCCATAGTTACAAGTTAACTCTTGGTCTATAAGTTTTTGGCTTGTATACCTTATACCTATACGCTTGTACCTACTCTCACGATTATTTTATAACACAACAAGTTAAATTTTCGAGGCCTTCGATATAACCGCGAATCAATTATTCACAGCTTTGCTTTCAAGATTTTTAATTCATTAATTCTCGCAATCTAAACAGCGCTTATAATCAGTGAATAATACCATCGCGTTTTAAGTTTGAAAAATTAATTAGCTATCATTAAAAAAGTTCGTAATTTTTTCTTTTTCTTTTTTTTTTTTTTTTTTCTCTCTTTCTTTTTTCTATATCGTATATTAATGCAGTATGAATATTTTACAGAATTATACTGTACGTAAGTAGGTACGTATAGGTACTACATATTTATTTAATAAATGCATCTTCTACAAACATATGCAGATTATTATCCTGCACGAAGATTAAAATATGTACAACGTGCGAATATCCTGCGCTGGTAGGCATACTATATAATAAGATAGTGAAAATTTATGTTAAATCAAACGAAAATGGTGTATTTTTATTTTTTTAATCATTTGTTTCATTTTTATTTTCTCTCTCTCTCTCTCTCTCTCTCTCTCTCTCTCTCTCTCTCTCTCTCTCTCTTCTAATTCCGTCGTATATGGAAAGCGGTATTTCACGTTGAAACAATTGACGTTGAAAACGAACGGAATCAAAATTGGACAAATAGAAACGTCACGCGAGGTGATTTATTCCGTCAGTTAGTTTATATACCTATTCCTACTATCGCGTAAAAATTCCAGTACATCACAATAACGTATAAAGCCCTTCCTTTTTTCGTTACCTAATAAACTTAACAGACACGTTTTTTTTTTTTTTTTTTTTTTTTTTTTTTTTATCATACAGTTGGTGAAGTAAAAATTTCAAAGCTCCGCAAAATTTTTGAAGCCACTAATATTCATTTGAAAATCATTTTAACCTGTAACGATTAAAAGAACAAAAAACAAATTTTTTTTATGATATTTAAACAGATCAGATAAAAAAAAAAATTGGAAACAAAACCTGACGCTGTTATCTTCCGTCGATCCCGTGACACGATCGCGTAACCCGTGAATCCGAGGGCGTGTCTTTCACCCTGCTTTATACACAGCTCACCCTTTTCCGTTTCGTTTTCGTTTTCTGTTTTTTTTTGTTTTTTTTTATTTTATTGTCTTTTTTAACTTATTTTTATTCTTATTCCTAAGAATTCGGTCGAGTGAGCACTGCCAGCCAATATAACGACGAGTCAATATATATAATAACCGCGAACAATCATTTTCGGCACGCGGTATTCATGGATCGTGCGTGATTGTAGGAATCGAAAGAAATCTAGGTAAAGGTAGGATAAAAATAATAATAAAGAACGAAAAAAATTAAAAAATAAAAAAAAAACTTTAATACGTCAAGGGACACGCAGTCATAAGGGTTGATTTTTGACAATTATATATTACATAAATATCGCGTGAATTATAACTATCGCACTTATATCATGACCTCACGTGCAATTGCAACGTATATATGGTACCTCGTTTACGTATATATACCTATATATATATATATATATATATACATATTATTATATAATACAACGACACTTTAATTTCACGCTAAAAATCAGCTTGTAACTACGTTACATACCTATATAGCGATTTTGCGATCGAAGAAAAAAAGAAAAAAAAAGGAAAAAAAAAACTCACGACGAGTTCGCGACACTGCAACCATGGTCGATCGTCTAGGTATATAGCGTGAGTTGTCGTAAATGTGAAAAAAAAAAAAAAATAAAAAATAAATAAATAAAAAACACTGAAAACAAAAAATGAAGAAAAAATCTCATTGCCACAGTCACGACATAGAATTAGGTGGGAAAACCACCTAAAAGATTCTAGATGTTTGAATCGAGACTAATCATCCAGAGGTAATAAAATATCATTATACCTATCTGCATTGTCAACACCATGTGTATATATATATATGTAACAATATCATTTTATATACCGAAATTTGTTGTTTGATTGGATTTGACGTATCCATTTATTTGGCTATAAATCAACCCCTCTGAATCCCCCGACCATTACTCAGCTATAAGGTATAAGACTATACAGCGAAAAACTCGTAATACTTAATATATCTTCACCGGATATTATAACGTTTGCGATTTACTATCAACTTAACGACTGCAGACGACTCGGTTATAGTTGAATCCTATCGCATGTGTATACGTTACGTATGTATAATGTACCTACAACACCGTTATTAGTTATTACACGAGTAGGTAATTAATGCGTCGATTGGAGGAGCAGAAAGCTCAGTTTTCAAAAAAATTAAAAAATTATGTCAAGCTGATGTGAGAATTACATATAGGTACGTTTAACTCCGAGTTTTTGATTCCAATATTGCCCGCCAAGTATATCGAAGAGAAAAACTTTAAGAATCATAACGTTAGTTTTTGCAAATTTTCTAGCACATGCATGCGCATGTCTGTATATGTTAATCAATTATTCACAGTATCATGGAGAAGCTGGGTACAAAGCGTAACTAATTTTTAACGTCAAAACTAATAATAATAAAAATTAAAATTAAAAATTAAAAGCTACATAACACGATCTACTAGGTTTTACGCACCCATATAGCTAAATCCATAACGTATATATACATACACGTATTTTGAAGTTAAGAATAATATATATAAGGGGACGTATTTGTAACGTATTTAATATTTATAGTCCCGCAAGCGTGTATCTTCCCGCCCTCACGAGCTCCTTCATAACTCAAACTATTTAATTAATGTTTTATCTCTTTCGTTTTTTGTTTTTTGAATTTCTTTTTTTTTTTTTCTTTTTTTTTTTTTTTTTTTTTTGGTCGCGCCTCGACGATAAGCAGGGGGCCAATTACCTCACCGACAAACGGAGGGCGCGTATATAGTCGCACTTCGACACGAAAGACAACATATATAGATACAGCGGCTAGTAAAGATATAACACGATAACGACAACTACGATTCCTCTTTTTTTTTCCTTTCCTTTCCTTTTATCTTCTTCTCATTCTCGCTTTTTGACTACCGACATTTTTTGCCTAAAAGATACTATTACAAACAGATTTAGGGAAATTTGTTCATACAATTATATATCTGGACCCGAAACTAAATTTTGCTGATTTTATTTAAGATGCTAGGAATATGGTGATACATATTGTTTGTACCTACTGGATGCGTGTTGGGGTCTGCGGGAGTATACAACACTAAGAATATTTATAATGTTTAATTAGAAAAAGTGGTAACACGGACTTTACGGGGTATTATATACGTGAGTAATTATACCCATACTGTTGGTTGAGCCAGTTACGTGCGTGAGTAACAGCCCTTTACTATATACCGCAGCTTTCGTTATTGTTAGTCATTCTATTATTGCAACGGTATAATGTTTAACCAGGAGCGATTTTATTGCTGTATTAAATATAAAAAAAAAAAAGAAAACAAAAAATGTCTAATTGAATTAGCTAAACGAGTTTAAGCGAACACACATACACACATAAATTAATGCAACAAGAATTATACAAAATTGGCAAATTTATTCAGACTCTGTATATTCAAACGATACCAAAACCCAGTTTCGAAGATTATCTCTTAAAACTGAAAAATTTATATACACGATGATTGCTCGTCGACAAGAATTTACCTCGTTAAGTAATTACCTAGGTATAATTTACATAATAATCAAAATTATAAAGACGTAGACATTGGAATATCCGCAACAGCATCCAACGAGGAGTTTTCGAAGACTCGTTTTAATTTCTTATTAATTTTGTTATCTTTGAAGAGAAAAATTGAAAATGGAAGATCGGGAACCTCCAAGAATCGACAAAAAAAAAAAAAATAACGAAACATGGCTCATTGAGCCTCACGGTTATGAAAATTAAATTTTTTAACCAGCTTGTATAAATACAAGATGGTGATAATCGTGAAAAGGAGAACAAGGTGTATCAATCGAGAAGTTGAGAAGAAAAACAAAAACAAAAAGAAGAAAAAAAAAATATATATATATATATATAAAAAATGTAACCCTTAGCCTCGTCGGAGGTAACTGGTATTGGTACCTACATAGGTATAAACATGCAACCAGAACCGGGTAGAACAGAGCATAACAGGGTTGGGCAGTGGATGGCAGGGTGCCCAAGGATCGCACGCAAAGGCATTAATATATAATTAACCGACCACGCTCGAGATCATATCTGAAAGCCTCCTTATCGTCTTACCCAACGGCCAATATAACGGCTATATACCCATGAATACCAGTACCTATAAGAATTTACAATATATCTCTGTACTCGAACGATAAGAAAAAAAAAAAAAAAAAATCTCAAAACGATCTGCACTTTGGATATCGTTAAATGGATGGAAACGAGCAGAAAAAATTTCCAAAAACTTTATATATACAGTAATTGAAAAAGACTTGATTATATCGTTTTTTTTTTTTTATTTCTATTATTTTAAACGAGCCATATGCGATTTGTTCATCGAGCTTATGAAATATCAGACTTTGTCTAGGTTCCTTTGGTCTTATTATATGTATATTGAAGATATTTAATTCAAACTCGTCTGAAGCAAAGCCCAGGGCGGGACGAGGCGAGGTGGCATATAAGCCAAGGTAGGTATGGGGGTTGGGGTTAAAACGGGCGTCAGGAGGATTGATGGCGTCTAGATGCAAATGCAGTAAACTCGCACGCAAGCCAAACCCACCTTCCAACGCCTCACACCACTTAACGCCTTACAGCTTAATAATCTCTCGCAGCCAAGTGACGTGCATATTGCTTTATTATTCAACTTGTATACATATATTCGGTAAATATAGAATAGAAACTGGCAATTCTAGTCCCTAATTTGACGCATTAAGGATGTTCCTTGCCATAAAATATATATTTTTTTATTTTTTTATTTTTCATTAAGTTTCAATGTATCTGTACTCAAAAAACAAAAAAAAAAAAAATATTTCAAAATCTCTACCATATCTACGTTCGCATTCAATTAATCAAATCCAATGAATTTGATCTCAACGTGTCGTAATTAGGTTTAACTTTCAAATTTAGAATCGTAAATAGAAAACTAAGCGAGAAATAAGAGCTGAAAAAAAAAGAAAAAAAAAAAAAAAAAACGACAACTGGGTCCTATTAATTCTGGCGATATGACCGATGACAGTGATTAACTGTTTATTTTAAATACGCTTATTATAATTTTTGTTTTTATATTCTATGATTGATAATTGCCTAGTCTTTTCGGTATTATCTAATCTACGTCACAGCTGCTTGGTGTATGCTATAAGCAACGTCGTAATCGGTTAATTAGCGATCTTGGAAGGCAAGAAAGCTCGGTTAAGAAGAGCGCGATGTGTTAATTGCGTAATTTTCTTCTCTAAATCTACTCATCCTCGGGCAGATATGGTTCGCTTGAACGACGCGGGCCTCCCGGGTCTTGAAAGTGGCAATATACAGCCAGAGCTTGTTTAACAAGAGCTGGTGCTTTTAGCGGGAACACTTAAGCGGTACTTTGCACTCCGGGCTTACACTTTATGGAGCTTAAGTTAGAGTTTAAACTTTCCACTTGCGAAACGTATACATTTTCCAAGCGACTCGAATAACCGCGCAAGCTCAAGGCTATGTTTTATACATCGTCGGAGAGACTTAATGTGTCCTAGCCCAGCCGTGTAGATCCCGCTTTGGAAAGAAAACGAAATAAACAAAAAACTAAAGAACGCGAAACAGAAGCAAAAAAAAAAAGAAAAATCATGAAAGAAGTTGAGGAAAGGATTTTCTCAGGACAAAAGTGATCCAGGAGATTTTTTTATTTTTTACATTCTTTGCACACAATCTAATATCACAAGTCGCGTTGACAGGAATTAAGTAACATGTTTTGTTGTGGCTTATAGATCGTTTTTTTTTTTTTTTTCTTTTTTTCTTCTTTTTCTCCAAGCATATCTATACCGTATCATATACTTGTACTGGTATAATATACCTGACGCTTTCATTCTCTCATCTTAACAGTCCGCGGATAATTTCAGTTTAATTGTATAGTATTTTCGGTGTACGAGGCGGCTTATTAAACGCCTTAAGCCAACACGCTATCCCGTACTTTGCCTACAATCCCCCATATCCATAGGGTCTCTTACCTATAAAATTATATACATATATATATATATATATATATATGTATAAACATTTATTTTTTATCGGTTTAATACCTTACGATTTCACTGTAGCCTAATCCAACGAAACTATAAAGTTTTCTGAAAGTTGGCAGGGGTCAACTTTGAACCGCAAGTAAGAAAATTCAAACAATAAGTAAAAAAAGAACGTGAGAAATGATTAAAACGATAATAAGAGGATCGAAAATCGATCGAAAATGTCAAATTTTATAGCTCGATAGGGAAAGGAGTTAATTTTTAGTCGATTTCTGACACGATAAGAAATTTCTTTGCGATTATATTATATCAGCCGGATATCGGGGTGGGTACTTTTACATGGTAGAGTCTAGATCTTGTGTGTCGCACTCGATTATTATAGAATATAGATTATCAATAATAACAGACCCGATAGATATCAAGTGTCAGTTGTATGCCGTACCCCGAGTAGTATACAAGTTATAAATTGTTTGTAATTATGGAGATTAATGTGGTTAGGAATTTTTCACGATTTAATCTTTCCCATGTCACGCCTATAGCGTAAACAAGACGCCCGCAATATGAGGAGCAAAGTCTCCGTGGTTATAACCGAATATAATATACAGAATTTATACCGCGTACTACTTCGGAGCTGTATAACTTCAAACGGCTTCAGGCAGCTGTTTTAAAGTTTAACTTTATAACCACGAAGAAAGATCTCATTTTTCTATAAGTTTCATACGTATCACATCATAGTCTTCAGTCAGACACGCTTATTTTCCATTTAGTTATTCGTTTCCTGAGTAGGTAGAGGTAGGTAGGTAGGTAGGTAGGTACGGTACGATGATGATGACCGAGGAGAGAATGAGCACGGGGATATAGTTTATCACGCATTTGTAAGATAATTTTTGGATATTCTAACTACGTGTAATATTTATACCTATATAGCAGAAATGTGTATTTGGATAATTTAAATAAATTTGCGTTAAATAACTCAACGGTTTGAAAAAATTACCCTATACATAGGTTATAGTTTTTTTCTTTTTTCTTTTTATCTTCTTCTTTTTTTCGAAATAATTGTCCTATTCAGTATCACCTAATTAACCATAGAACATTATTTTTTTTTTCTACTAATGAGGGTGAACCTAGAGAAATTTTTGTTCCTTCTTTTTTTTTTTTATTTTTTTTTTTATCTTTCTTCTATATACCTCATTTTCACTTGGCGTTAAATATCGAGGAAGGTATCTTTATGGACTAGACCGAAAAATATATCGTGAGTTATTGTGTATAAAAATGTAAATTTTAGACTTTTAAAATAGTTTGTAATATCATATAAGCCTATACCTTACCTACATCGCGATCGTTGTGAAGCTGATTTAATATTCATTGTCAGAGTTCGTTTCTTCCTTTACTTCGTTTTTTTTTTTTTCTTTTTTCTCGTTTTTTGATCTTTTTTTTCTTTCTGTCTTTCTACTTATGCTTGTAGTTCTACAAAGTCACGGGCTATAACACCGCAAACGCCATTTTTCAAAGACATTCAATTTCCAAAAGTTGGATTAAAACAAACGAGGGAACATCCAGGCCCCCTTTACAACCCGAGTACCACTTTTATGGAGTCATCCATTCCGGAGAAACTGCCGAGACTTTGTAAATAAAGTTCAACTAGCTCGAAAGAGGGTGTTCTGTAGGGCCAAAAACTAAGGGATGATCGTGGCTCACGTGAGGTTGTTCTCGATCCGCGATTTGTGCCTCTCTCATTTAGAAACAAAATGACTTTTTTTCTTCTTCTTGTTTTAACGTAAAAGATTTAATTCATAATCGAAGTTTCAAAGCTTATTAATTGAAAAACGGTTTCAAGTATTTTCAAGAATGCATCACGGCTCGTTAAATTCCCCAGAAGTCACTTGGCGCATCGCGATAAGGTAAAACTTCACTTCGTAAAGGGAATCGGCCATCTTGGTACAGTGGCGAAGGAAGCGAGCACTGCAGGCATTATTTACGAGCTTTCTTTCCCCGACAGATCTACCGTCATAGCTCATAGAAAAAATTGGACTAAAAATTTTTATTCGAAAACTCGAACGAGAATAAGAATAAGAAGAAGCTATCAATAATTCGCGAAACTGTGTTTCTCATACCCCAATCAATTTCTACCTACTTCGGCATATCTTCGCTTCTCTCTCTCTCTCTCTCTCTCTCTCTCTCTCTCTCACTCTCACTTCCTATTCCTATTCCTGATTAAATTGTACGTATGGGAAAGGCAATGAGAACCGCAATTGGCACGTGCAAACGTTTACACTAACGATCAGAAACATTAGCGTCAATTACGTTCGTATAGCGATGGTATAGGTATGTATGTACCTACATACCTATAGGTATGTAGGTACTTGATCTTCACGTTCTACGGGCGTAAAGCAGCATTGTGCATTTAACGCCCTTTCTAATCATTTATGAACTGTTGTATATAATTAGAATATTATAATAAGAAAGATAAACGAATTTACGCATCCAAGTCGGCCGTGTCTGTTGCTAGCCTAATTTTTCATATCAATTCTTGAGCTGGTTGGTATATATAGAGAGAGAGACGGAGGGAACTGTGACTTGGTCGATACGCGTCGCGTCGGTTCAATTCCATATTTTTGTTCCTGATATAGATAAGCTCCCCCATACACACGGGTCCATCATAATTTCAGATCTTTTATTCAATTCTGCAAAATAGCATTAGCATACATATAGGTACAAAACAATCGAAAACACAGATCCCACGATTGATAAAAACCGAACGCAGATAGCCAGTCGTAAAATCATGAAATTCTATGTTTATTCAATATCCTACTAGCATTCGTTTCTTATCGAATAGGGTCAGGGCGAGGGAACTAATTTTATTGAGATATCCAAGCTCAACTATCTTTATTCACTTCGGAAAAACAGATTCTTTTTCTACACATCACTTCGATGATTTACATAACAAGATACTTCGTTAGTTTCTGATAAAATTATTCAAGTTTTCAACAAATGATCAACGAAACACTTCGTTTTTAAGGTAATGAGGGTGTACCTACTCGTATATACCTAGTTTGAAATTGTAATTTCTGATGGGGGTATTCATCGGGGGGGTGTTTATTTCTTATTTCAGGATGCGACGGTGAGTCGGACGAAGGTGGAAGCAAGAGACGAAGAAGTAGAACCAATTTTAACAGCTGGCAATTGGAAGAATTGGAAAGGGCGTTTCTGGCCAGTCATTACCCAGACGTGTTTATGAGAGAAGCTCTGGCCGTGAGGCTGGACCTCAAAGAAAGTCGCGTCGCTGTAAGTCAACCAAATATATTTTCTTTTTCATTACTATCTCACTCTCGTTCTGTATCTTGTCCAATTTCTACCCACCATACTACGGTACCAAACGAACATGATATATGTAGCCGAGCCCTTCGTATCCGGAGCCCAATTTACAGATTGCACATACAGACATCGCCGAGAATAACAACAAAACCGATTTTCTCTAATTAAGGAAATTAGCGTATGACAGATTGACTTTGCTCGGTAATAATTACGCGGCATTTGTTTCACCCGACTTAAAGCCAAGAGATTTTAAGACGGTAATTACCAAATCTGGTAATCAACTTAGGCAGCAATTGTTCCTCTTTCTCTCGCCCAACTTTGAACGGATAATATCTTCTTGCTCGTACCTCTCAGTTTATTTAATTTAGCGCACGATGCGCCATGTTAAGATCGCAGTGAGCAGTAAGAATAAAAAACGAGAGAAACAAGAAGACGAAGAAGAAGAAGAAGAAGAAGAAGAGTAGAAGGAAGAGGATAAAAAATATAAAGTATATCCGATCCGCTCTTCGGTCCTAGATCTCGCTCTTTTCACTGTCAGTTTCGCCAAGGTGGTTCATCGTCGTAGTCAAGATCGACTTCATACATATAGTACCTAAGATCCCAGGAGTCTAAAGATCAAGAGTTCCGATAGGCGTGAATTTAAAGTGACTCGGGTCCGTTAAGGGTCGCGAGTGTGACGTGGTCCGCTGACGCCCAACAGAGGGAATAGAAGGAGCTATGCGACGCAACGCCTCGAGGGTGGATAGCCGCTTTCTATAACCTTCGACCCCGATTCCCCAGTGGGCAGTTATCCCATCTGCTCTGCGTCCCTTCGAACTTAGAATAAAGAAACTCTGGTCAATTTTGTCTAAGCGATTCCCTCATTTTTCCTAAAAAGATGCAGTACGGTTAGAAAATCTCACCACTACCGACCATTTCACTGGTTTGGGTATTAAGCTAAACGATTCAGTTGTCGTCGACAGACTGATGAGAACCAACTGTTACAGAGATAGGACCATCTTCATTATCTATAACTTAATTTAGTAAACCGGGTCTAAAATCTGTCAACTATTAAGGGGGTGCAGGTTCGTTATCTTTATCTAATCACTGCACAGCCCTAAACGATGTACATATCTGACCGTGTTACAGCGGCTGTGCTATCTCCCGATCTATCTATATGTCCTTTATATTTATCCGTCACGGTCCGACTGCAGCAGTAGGGAACGGGCATAGAATCATGGCAAAAACTGCACATATGGCCATCGTAGAAATATTTTATATTCATTAAATGAATCCAAAGGAGCATAACCATGTTGCAGGCTTTTAACACAGCAACGAAGGATTTTTCACACCATCACATCGTGCATCGTGGATAAAATAGATTCGAAAATTTCTTACCATATCGTAACATCGTACCTAGGTATATGCTCCCTCCACTCAACACGTTTCTTTATAAATATTCCATATAGCAGAGCATATATGAACGAACGAACTAACGTATGGATGAACCTTTTGCCCCGGGCTATGGCTATGGCTATGGCTATACGCTATGGTGTGATCATCCGGGCGTGAAATTGACCGGCGTATAACCCTCCGCTGTCTCTCGCACTCATGCAGTACTTTACCTTAAAGAAATTTCTGCACCCTTTATGCTCGTGATGGTTAGGTTATTGCCAAGCGTTAAAAGAAACTGAATGATCAGTGGAGTCAGCCGCCGATGGTCAGCCCTAAAGACGAACGTTTTCTCGGTCTTCTTGTTGGTGTTGATTATACTTACATGGCGCGTTGATAGTAGGAAATTTTGTTGGTTTGTCTTTTTATTTTTTTTAAGGTAAAATCACAAGCTAGTGCTTGGTGCGATCAAAGAGTTAGTCGCAATCGCAGAGTGAGTTGAAAATAGTGGAATTAGGTCTGATATCAGAGCTGAAGATCGGTTGGAGTCCTGGTTTTATACCAGTTGAAGCGAAACCACTATATTAAGCTAGCCAGTGTGTGTATAATGCGGTGGGTACACGGCAGGTAAGAATTAACCGCCGAAAAGCTTGCCGGAGTTAATTCTGTACGTAATTAAAATCACATAGAAATTTTTCTCATTAGTGTGAACTCGAGTGTTATAAAACACTCTTAGCGATGAAGTTATGGCTCAGAAGTTGGTCCGAGAGAGAGCTAAGGGAACCAGAGTCTATTGATCTGAGCTTCGCGTGCAACAGCGCCACTTACCGCCCGCGGTCACCCCCACAACTGATGTCTTCATCGTGTATACCAATCCTCTCCTCTTCTCGTCTCTCCTCTTTTCTTCTCTTCTTTTCTTTACTCTCTCATCGTATCGTAACCGGGTGGAACATCTCGCGACTTAACGACCGTCAGTAGACGCGGTTGACCCTAAACGAATACCGATTTCCTTGCGGTTCTCTCTCTACATCTCTCTGTTTTTTTTTTTGTTTTCTGTTCTTCTTTTGAAGTTCGATTTTAATTTCGAACCAAAAAGAAAAAGAAAGAGACGAGGAAGAATAAATAAATAAATACATGAATAAATAAATAAATGAATCCAAAAAAAAAAAAAAAACGTTTGACGTTTGAGAAATATGCCCGCGAGGTGCGGAGACGGTTTAACAATTCCGCGTCTCACCTGCTTGATTCCGTTTGTTATGCCTACTTACGTTTACCTTTCGTCTTTCGATTTCTTACTTTAATTTTCTCCTGCAGGTGTGGTTCCAGAACCGTAGAGCAAAGTGGAGAAAGAAGGAGCACACGAAGAAGGGTCCTGGTCGACCGGCCCACAATGCTCATCCCCAAAGTTGTAGCGGTGAACCGATACCACCGGAAGAACTACGTCGAAAAGAGCGCGAAAGGAGGCAGAAAAAATTACTCAAAGCTCTTGAAAGACAGCAAAGAAAATTGGCCGCAAAGGTAACAAAAAAAATAAATAAATAAATAAATAATAAAAAATACTAATCACATCACTCACATTAAATTATTATACATACATCGTGAAACAATCATAATTCGGATAAAAAAAAATATCATAGAAGACTTTGATTATCATTAAAACTACATTTGCAAATCCTACGGTAGCTGGAAAGACCCTCATGGTCATCTAGAGCGTAAAGAGAATCCAGTTTCAATAATCCTTGGAGGAAACTGGTTCTCCAGGGTTAATTAATGGCCTGCACCGGTCTTACCGAGTCTTATTTTATTCACCTCGGTTTAGTCAGCCGATCACTTTCCATGTTTGGTTGTAACGATATAAAAAAAAAAAAAAAATTCAAAAAATTACTGAGACCAAAATCGGTCGACAAGGAGTTTCGCCAAAAGCTCACACCTTAGAACACTTTCTTGTATGTTTCAGGGAATCTCAGTGGACCTTTCGACGTTGAGAGCAGAATGGGAGTCTCGAAGTGCAGCAGCATCAGCCGGAGGATCTCTCGGTCAGATAAACGGTTCCTTTGGTCATCTAGGAAATCCCGAAGGGAGTGTATCCGGTTCAGGAAATGACGTTAACGAAGAAATCGACGTTGTTGGTGGTTTAGATTCGTGCAGTGAGAGCGGTAGCGAACGTGTTGATTCCGCAGCCGACGGATCTATCGACGGAGAGTGTCTACCAAGGCCAGGAGATATTGACTCAAGACGTATCCACCCCGGAAGTCACGGTCACACAAATCCAAATGGTTTGAATTTAAACCGTAACCTGAATCATCAGCAAGGGATCCAGCATTGGGGTTTAAGTCTTTTAGAACGAAGAAGAGAATTGGTCAGTCTGGGTAGTCCAGGATTTAATTCATCTTCAAATCACCTTCAGGAGGATAGAAGCGCCGATGAAGAGGTCCAGAGTAGCAGTATAGACTTATCTGTTAAAGGACGTGAGGAAAGAAAGAGACTGAATCCTTTTTCGATCGACAGTCTCCTGGGGAATAATCGTTCGGCAACACCCGGTGTACAGAGTCCGCGTGTGAACAATAACAATAATAGCAGTAGTAACAACAACAACAACAACAATAATAATAATAATAGTAATAATAACAACAATAGTAGTAGTAATAATAATAATAATAATAATAATAATACGGATAATAGTAACAATAATAACAATCGTTCAACTACACCAAATAATGGTACGTCTTCGCCAACATCACCATTATCTCTATCGACGTCACCGTCAACGACGTAGTGCGCGTAGTGATCCATGATTAATATATGTATATTATACGGATATATTATAGGTATATACAATATTAATATTGCGCGAGGATGGGGGGGGGGGGGAGGGAGGGGAGGGGGGGAGGTTAAATAATTGTTGAATATAGGAAATAGGTATATACAATTAATACTTATATCACTTCCAACATATCCAAAATCCGTAATGATCATTTGTAAATTATTATTGTAGAAGAGTTTTGATTTTCAGCCTCGATAATTAATATGCGGTGTATTAATATTAATATATAATAAATTGACTAACGTAAGTATGTATATATACATATGTATATATATATAATATATATGTATGTATATGTGTATATATGTACTTACTATTATAAAAAAAAATAAAAATATTTTTAATTAATATATTAATAATATGAATCTCGGAGGCTGAATTAATTAACGACTGGGCAAACTGTGAATAATAAATAATAATCGATGTATATATTATGTATATCGAGGCTTAGAATCGAATTATTTGTATGTAAAATGTGCAATAATGTGTTTACCGCGAAATACGCGAATACTACCTACTATAGATACGATACTTTTTTTTTTTTATCTTTTCTTTTATTCATTTTTGTTTCTTCTAATTTTTTTTTTTTTTTTTTTTGCTTTTTAAGTTTCTGGTTTTTGGCAAACTTTTACAAAGAATGTTTGCGACGTGAAAGCTAGGAACAACAGAAATTGTATTTAATGTATATAGTCTAGAAATTAGGTATCTTATGTATGATATATACATATATATGTATATATACATATATACAATATAAATGAACTAATTAAACTGATACAAACTCAATTGAAGGAAAAACAAAGAAATACCTAGTGTTCGAATTGAAAGAAAAATGAAAAAAAAAAAAAATATATATGTATATTATATATATTATTGAAAGCAATAGAAGCGGTCTCGAATTGTATATTATATACATACGTTAAAAAATTATACATATATACATATACATGTATATATACATGTATATATATAGGTCTACTAGAGCGGGCTAGAAGAAAATATATCAACGTACTATAACTATTCCTAAACAGTCTCTTTTTTTTTTTTTTTGTTTTTTGTTTTTTTTTTTCTAGGAAGAAATTTGTCGATATATAATTGGCTCGCGTATTAAGATGCCATAAAAGACCTGCGGAAAAAAAGTACTGTATATCCATTCTAAATATATTAATTTATTCTCAAACTAATCCTACGTACATTTATTATTTTTTTTCTCTCTCTTTCATTTTACGCCATTTTTTTCCCAAGTTGTAATTCGTACGAAAAATATTTGCATTATTTTATATATATATTATATATATGCAGTATCTATATACAGTTTAAATAAAAAAAAGAAGAGGAAGAATAAGAAGAAAGATAAAAATGAAACTCATTACCCGGCGAAAACTCTCGTGAGAGTAATTTTAATTTCGGGCAAACGAGCGTGGATCGCGAAACTTCTTTGAAGAGCTATAGTATCTTACTTTCTTTACGTGTTTTCAAGACGATCTCACGTTGTGGCAAACTCTTCGGTTGTATGACGTTGTGCATCTGCAATTCGCACACCTCCAGAGAGAGAGAACAATCAGCACAAAAGGAAACTCGAAGGTTTACGACGGTACTTATTGTTAGACACGCGTTACTCTTGCACTTCATTCTATCCCATGTATGTATGTATGGAGCTATGTATATGTACCTATAAAACATATATACTTAGGTATCGTACATAATAAGACATGCAGATATTTCTCTACATTTGAAATGACCATCAAATATTCAGAGAGCCATAGCATATTTATAGTTAGATGTATGCCATTACGAATGAGATATAAAAAAGCAAAATCTTGATCACCAGCTAGACCGGTGGTTAAATTACAAGACCTTCGCGTTTCTGAAGTTAATATTTCAAGTAGCTAATCCGAAACCAATTTTCAGTAAATGGTCTCAATCAATTTCGACCACAACAATCTAGGCCTCATGTCGCTACTGAAGTCTAATATACGATCTTACTTGAGTTTGTAAGAAAATACCCACGTTAAAAAATTAATCATACGGATGACGACAGTACGAAAAATTTAATCGAATTAAACTGCACCTATGCATATTGCTAACGGTGTGAAAGTCGTTGGATTTTCTATGCATACGCTTGTGATCTTTGATCAATATTTTTAGCGAAATTTAACTCTTTGTTTTTTGCCGAAATTTACCACGATTTGCGATTTTTATATTAGCTAAGAAAATAAGATTTCGATTTAACGTGAAATTTGCAAATAATACGCGACGCTAATTTCTCGATAGGCCAATATAACAGCACTCGTAAATCATCGAGTGAATCGCATTGTGTCGAATGATTGGCCCAGGGTTGAAGCTATAATTGTTCATGATTCTTGTTTTAGCCTGAAATTGCATCGTAAGAAACGGTTGTGTTTGCATTTACGATAGCGTTTATGCGTACGCGCATGACGTTTTAACAAAGGACCATTGTATACCGCAAGTCACAATACATCTAACGTTAGATCCTGGTAAGGCCCAAGTTAGTACCACCTCAGGGAGGACTCAATTAATGGACGATTATTTCTTACTCCCACTTGAAGCTATGAGCTTTTGTCCGTGAAGAATGGAGATATTAATGTTCTCGCTTTTGAAACGACGAACAGACTGAGATTGCTTTTCAAGGTTTGGAAAATCATCCCGTTCGAGATATCGCAACGCGATTCAACTTGTGATTCAATTAAACTATCTAAATTGCAACTATCCTGAAAAAGCAGAGCTGAAGGTGAACTTAACCATGAGGATTGTGAAAATGGTGAAAAAACTTAAAAATTACTTAAGAAATATTCTTTTTGGATTCTTATCAGTCTTTGGCGAATCAGCTGGACCCTGGAAATGAAAAATGGTAACTGTTTCCGCACAGTTTATTTTTGAATTGATAAGAAGTTTTTCAGGATGGTTGAATGAGTGTCAAAAACTTTGGTAAGTATTATTCAATTCCGTAAAAAGAGTAATCGAGAAAATAAATTGATAATCGATAGTTAACACATTAATCACTGAAAAGTCTTTCGAACGAAGTATATAAGTACCTATTACGAACGAACGAATAAACTCTGTGAAAACTCGGTGAACGAGTTAGGTGTGTAATTAAAAGCCTGTTGATTAACGAATTAAACTATGTAATAAAACTCAAGAGTCTGAAGACGTGTGGCGTGTTTCGGTTGTAGGTATGTACGTGTTGCAACTTTCATAGCAGCTGTTTTTACTACCAAAAATTATATCATGCTGTAGGGAATAGGTTGAATCTGTGTTAAATTGCAAATACTAATGATAAATCGCGTGTGTTAAATCGTTTTTGTTCGTAAATGGTTGATTGACATATCGAGTATATAGCGTGATTAGAATGAGCGGTGATTTTAAATCGTAACAATACAATGAGCGAAGTTATGTGTGTGGATGTAGCCTTAGTAAGCAAGAGCGATATTACGGCTCGTGATCAGTTCTATATAAGGAATCGAAAGGACCAAAGAGCAAGGTGTAAGTTGATCCAATCCAATAGATCAAGAGGCAGATGCTGCGCCGGTTATTACTCGAGGTCAAAGTTCAACTGCTCGCATAAACCATTTAGGGCTGATTGTTCGTCTCGATAGTCGATACCCGCGATATTTCCCAGAGGTATCGACTATCTGTCCGCCGCATCTTGGTCTTGCGCGGTCCGTAGGTCCCGCCGCGGTGCGGGCACAGCACGGCGCGGCGTCGTCCCGTGGGCCTCTGGGTCCGATCTTAACCGACTACTCGATCCAACCGCCTACACACAACTACCAACGTTAAAGAATCTCGATTAAATATTAACTACGCTCACAGCCGAAATTTTATGTGTGTATAAAAGACCGGGGCTAAACCGTAGGTATAGATATACGTTAACGCGTTTCGAACACGTAGAGATTTAAACGAGATCAAAAAAACAGATCTCATATTTTGATTAGAGCATAACCCAAACCCGGAGATCATTGTAAACTGTAGTTAGCACTGATCGACAGCCTCGTTCTTCTTATACCGCAAAGATTATCAATAATAAACATTGGTATATCGTACCGAAAGTATTTTTACAATATCGCAGTAGCTCGATGAGTTTTTGATGACTGATCAGTGTCTTTAGTATTGACATCGATCTAGATATTTGGGATCATTGTTTCATCGATGTTTGTGCATCGATTTATTCTATTTGTGAATGATGGACGGATTATATTAGGCGGGTGATTTGGACCACGATGATATTCCGCGAAGTATTTTGGTCCTGTTGCAGTTGGTTGTAGTTTCGTTCGTAAATTGTGATAATTTAATGCTTTCTATACATGTAAGGTTAGATCGCTGAGATGCATAATAAATAATAATAAAAGCTAAACTTAATATACATGCATAATGCGGTATGCTCGAGTCTTGAGCCAAGTTGAGGATTTTACGGCCTCTTATAGATATTGAAAATTTCTCCTTGCCCGAAGCTCAGATGAAAGATAAAAAATTAATAGCCGCTTTTGGCAAGCCTTAGCCTCCCTAACTGGCGGGAACAAATTTTATTACCAAATTTTATTTCACGTACGTGCCGAGATACCAGATAATATAAACAAGAAAAATAATAAACCACCCATGGACCCGCGCCCAGTATGAGATACCACCTACGTTAAAATCAACTAAACCGATTTTTAGTTTTTACACAGAAAAGAGATACCCGAGATCTATATAGTCGGAGAAAATCGCAAAAGTTTATCAAAGCTTAAGCTCAGACACTTGCAGTCGGTTGTAATCCAAACTCTTGATCATATCGTGAACTCTGCAAGTTCCAGCCGCATCATCGGACGCAAAATTGCGAATTGATTTCCAAGACCGCAATTCTACGTGATCATCCCTTTTCTTAAAGCGTTTGAGAACGATCGTTATACTCAATTTGAGCTTTCAGAGTCCGTTATTTGCATTATTTGGGCTATAGTTGTGGATAAGGATAAATTTTTATCTCGTTCTAAGGACCCTGCAGTGATTCTATCGCCCTGTTATATCCAGACCTAGATCTAAGGAGAATCTCAATTCATATAGACAGCGGCGTCAGTTGTTTGTAGCACGATTTATGATGAGAATTATGAGCGGTTGCCCGCGACGACCTCGTAGTTCGAACGTTCTGTTATCCCGCAAAGGTAAAGGTAAAGGCTTTGGCTTTGGCTTTGGCTTTGGCTTTGGATCTTTCTCTGGTTCTCCTTGTGCACAGATATACCTTGGTTGGTTACCTGTGGGCTTCGGGAGGGTTCCGGAGGGCTTGAGAGGGCGCGAGGAAGAGGCGGTGCCGCCTCGTAAAACTTGGATTTACTCCATCTGGCCGCCATGAACTTACCTACTGCTACACGTAGGTATTGATGCTGCAGTACAAACGCGTGAGAGTATATACATACACGATGCTTCGCTTCGGTGTACCAATACAAGTATTTTCTGTATAAACTTCAGTTTATATGGTATAAGTATACGTGTACTATGCGGTACGTATATATGTACGTGTATACATACATACATGTATATACCTGGAGCAATATAGTCCGCTGGTAGGTACATTCTGTAATTTCAAACCTCCGTCGAGATACTTATCAGCAATGTATGTATATAGTCACGGAGTGTTACTAAAAAGTAAAGCTTCGTTGCGCCGCAACCGGTAGATAAAATGCCCAGTTTGCGGCCTTCGATCACGTACTACCTACCTACCTACCCTGAGTATCGCAGGTTAAATTAACCTGCGGCAAGTGTCTATCCGAATAGAAATAATATAAATCAGATACCCTAAATGAGTGAAAAATAGTTTTGCAGGAAATTACGGATACAGAGTTTCATTATTTATTGGAAATAAATTTTGTTGCAGTCTGTTCTTTGATAATCCGGATGTCGGAGATGATGATGGTCCCGTTTATTTCCTGCTGCAGATATAATTTAACATGTATAAAAGTGACTCGGCTTCTTACGGGACTAGATGGGATAGACGCGATAGTTTTATAGTTGAAAGTATAGCAGATCCCGTAGGACATAGTAATATAGTTATTATCGGCAGGGGGCCCCTCGGGGTATAAGAAAGCTACGAACCCTGCATTAAAAACCAATTTTTAGTCCCGAAAAAACCTCCGCTCCGGCATAATAACAGGCCCGGTAATCTATAGTAGGTTTTCTGTCCTGGTTCGACCCACCACCAGCCTTAGACCGAGCTTCGGCGTGGAGGATAATCGGCCAAATTGATGCCCCAGCCTCCACGGGACTTTTTTCAATTAAAATGGCGACCATGCCGACGAACTGGTAACAGCTGTCGAACGGGCTGGACCCAACGCTAACACAATGTCTATATTAGGGTAGACTGGCGTGGATTTAACGTAACCATGAGCAAAAGTCAAGGATAAAAATCCTCCCATTTCAGTTTTATACATTTTTTTTTTTTTGTTTGAATCGTCGTCGTTAATTGGCACCCTCTTTTCTCGAATAGGTAAATATTCAAATGTCTCAATCCTGTCAGTTTGAATCGAGATTTTTACCCCGTCTAAAAACTGATGGCTCATATGGAATTACATTTTTTTTTTTTTTTTTTTTGTTTAAATTCGCCACCGCGTGCTGTAAATCAAATGGGTCTGATGCCCCGAGGGTGGGTCTAATAGAATCCGTCCAATTATCCCAGGCAACCTACGAGAGCCCTTCTTCTTCTTCTTCTTCTTCTCTTACCTCTTACCCTCTTACCTATTTCTATTAGGCAAGTTATATAGGTACGAGCTAGAATACAGCCAATTATTAGTTGGATGGTAAAAAATGATACTGATGCAGCGGTCGTGCCTCAGCTTGGAAAATTGGGTCCGTTCTTTAGTATTATTATATTATTAGATGATTATGGGTCGAGTTGACATGCAACGTCCGGCTTCTACGAGAACACAATTGTTATTTTTTTTTTTTTTTTCTTACCGTTTAGGTAAATCACGAGCGTAAATTATTACCGGAGTTATTATTTTATGCGAGAAAATTGAAAATCAGTGAAAACTTAATATTTCAAAGATTTCCGCGTACTGCAGAGAACGACGAAACTCAAAACGATGTGAGGCAGCGAAACGAGCAAAATCTTTTCCAAGGTATGTATGTATACATACGTATACGTTAGATACACATAGCTATATAGAGTACCTATGTGTAATAAAAATCCGGGAGCAACTTAACTCGATATAAAAGCACAGAAGCTGCTCGCGTGCCCGAGGGCATTACGGGTAACGGCACGCCAACCAACGGCAGCGGTTTGAATTTCGAACGTTAGAGGTAATTTCATCGGCGCGGGGTGTTCTAATTGGCCTCTCATTACCGATGCGCGCTTGTTTCCATACCGTCCCACGCTGTTACTGTAGGTACGGTTTATACTCGTCCCCAAACCATTTCTCGTATTCGAGGTATACGTACGATGTATACATATATGTATATATGTATATCCAACTGCTATAACTGTATAACACAAACCCCCGAAGCTCGAAAACGTTTTGTCTATAGACTACCTTCGACGATCCTCTATATGTATACACACCCCGGTCCCTATACAGTAGAGCGCTTTGCACGATTATTGGGAGTTATTATTTGCAACGGGACTATTCCATTTAATGGTCGATTGTTTCAAATGCTGCTATTCCCGTTAATGTATAAATTTATCTGCAACACGTATGTACACACAGCGAACTCTTCCTTCTTTCAGTTTTTTGAAAAAATCCCTTGGCTAATGAAAATTTTAATTAAGAAGAAAAAAAAAAAAAAAGTTGTGCTAACTTTTCTGATTAATCATCATATTTCGTTAACACAAATACTGTAGTACCTCTACACACATTTTGCAATCAATATATCGCGATCTGAAACACGCGAGATATTTACTTGACATCTGAGACGTACCTACGCGAATGTAGGAAGTAATTAATATTGATAAAAATAAAAAATAAAAATTGAAGGTAGAGTAATCGCCCACATACTGCATCCCGCTTGCTTACTGCTGGATACATAACGATGATTTATAGTCATTAATTTTCCAACCAACTCATCAACCTTGGCAAAGTTGATAGGTATGTATGTACAGGTATGTTAGGGTACCTTGTATACGTAATTGTGCACAGTAGCTAGATATACAAGGACGTAAGTTACCCGGCTAATAGACCGGTTAACAAAATCAACTATAAACTCCGAAACACTGAACGTCAATTTATCGCACCGTCATCAGTTACGCATTTATCTTCATGTCGTCATGGCTTTTCGTCGCGTACCGTTGCGTTACCGCAGCTATTACGACTTAGTACCTTAGCTATACGCGCCTTGACTCAGTATACATTTAAGACTCGGATTATAGTTGGATTTAATTAAATTAGATCAATTTAGGCTTAGTTGCAGCTGTTATACGAAGTTTCTTTTCCTTTTTGCCATTTTCAATGTAACAATTTTCACGTGTTACGATTGCGATAGTACATCGAAGATACAGGAAGACAATCGGATCGCAGTTTCTAAGGCTGAAAAGGAAGAGAGTGCAAAAATCTAGCGGATATTGAAATAGGGGATGAAATTATTGAAATTCGGAGAATTAGACATCGTAACGTATCTTCGTATGTCTTGTGTTATAAATGATTATCGACGTTTCCACGAATCTTACAAAGCGACGCTAATTCAATTTCATTTTTTTTTTTTTGGTTTTTCTTTTCTACCTGAACTTGGGAGAAAAAAAAATTAATAAAGAAGGAGAAAGAAAAAAAAAAAAAACTAGGTGAAAACACGTTCGGAAAGCAGAACAAGGAGCGAGTGAAAAAAACCGCGCGATGGGACAGGGCTAAATTGAGCCGTCAAGCGGTTCGTTATTAATTTCAACACCACGCCTTGACTGGACTCAACCAATACGACCAGCCTGACCAAGTCGTTTCGGCAGTTTGGCAGTTTCAGCTTAGTCACTTGAAAAATTGAATTATACGGAAAGAGATGGTCTTCCGCTATCGAGTCATCGACCCAAGAGTCACGGAGGACAGCAGGTGACACGAAACGAAATTAATCAATTAACCACCACCTCGAAAGGCACCTCGAACCAATCGATTAATACAATTCAAAAGAAGGTATAAAAAATTGTTTGTTAGATCCCGTGAAACTACGAATGAAATTTTGACCACGTAGTTTTTATTGTTTTTTTTTTTTTGATAATAATGTAAAAAAGCTGCAGTAATTTGTGGGTGTAAAAAGAATAAAAAAAAATTACCAAGTGAAATATTAATTAAAAATAACTATACGGGAAAGATACAGCATCGATATAATCTACCCGGTGAAGAAATAATTACGGAATTAAGTCTTCGCAACCGGACAGCTGCACAGTAAATACGTAACAAGTTAACCGTATTGCAGAACCAGAATCTATAAGTATAACTTGAACTTTGCGCGTTTTTAATTGTCAGTTTCTGTACACTGCATTGATAGTCGATAGATACGTAACGAACGATAAAAAGGAATGTGATATACTAAACGAGAAGAAAAGGAAAAAGAAAAGAAAATAAAAGTAAAAGAAATGTAAAGGAAAATAGAAGTTCGAGACGAGAACGTAGCTCGTACCCAGAGGCCCCCACGCCTACTCGTAACGATATTTTAATTAAACCTGGTGGACCGTAAGAGAAATTCAATCTTCAGATAATAAATGATTACGACCGACACCTTCCAAGGCTCCGTTCCATAGGCTGAAATTTTTGACGAAGTCTTATATTCTCAAGATACCTTCTCCAGTCAACCCTGCAGAGTTCACACCTTAATTAATGTCTATAATTAACTACCTACGTATATACATATAAGATGTAGCCGCAAAAAATTACCGATATAAATAAAAAAAAAAAAAAAACAACCACTTGAAGATTTTCCTCTTCGTTTTATTTTTTTGTATCCATATTATCTTGCGGAAACTCTTCAAGCTCTTCCCAAAATTTCTATCGTCGAATATATTTCCCTTTTTTTTAAATCGAGGTGTGAATCTGATGTGTAACGGATGCAGTGTGAACTCGGAAAACACATAGGAAGGTATATATATAAGGTAGATAGATGCGTGAATGCGCAAGAGCCCGTGAGGCAGAGATAGAGGTGTGAGGCAGGGTGGCCCATCCATGCGCGAGCATGATATATGGCTGACGTGTTAATTGCCTTCCAGTCCTACGCCAACCTGGATCATCGTTCGACCGAAGCCTAGACTTAACGTCTACAAACCGATGGCTAACTGTTTTGTTCCAAACTGCAGAATCGGTACAATAAAAAGAACAAAAAATTTATTTTCGGATCGGTATATGATGTGATGCGATGTTTCATTTAACAAAGGGGCGCTTTGAATGACGCTGAGGAACCATACCATCATTCTTAATCTTGAATTGCGCCTCTCTACCTATGGTACCTTCTTCGTAAATGGTTAGGGATGTTTATAAATCTAGTTTGATCGAGAAAGCAAACGCGTAGACGGTAATAAGATATTAATAATTAGTCGAACCTGTTCCTGCAATGGCGCCACGCCTACTTGCAGCTCCTTCTTCTTCTTCTTCTTCTTCTTCTTCTTCTTCTTGTTTTAATTTTTTTTTCTTTTTTTTCTTTAGCTCTCGGCGTCGTGGCCCGTCACGACGCTCCGCTCTTTTGTTTCGGATCGAGAAGAGATTTCGATTATCGGTTGCAGTCGTATAACGACCGGCTAACGCAATGGTCCCGCCTCCAACAAACGCCAGAGCCAAAAAGATCCGGCAGGGTTTTTAGTCTCCGTTTATCCTGTAGCTCTCGCTCGTTCGAGCTGCACGCACAAGTGTGTATAAAGCTTAGTATATAAGCGGTGAAGTTAAGGAAGGAAGGATCGCTAAGATTCCTTCGGCCTCTTTTTGTATTTAAATTAATTTGTGGCGATTAATTTTTAATTAAAGCCATGCCAAGGGCCTTCATGCCGGCCGTTTCTTGGTAGGCGAGAAACCGCGCGTTCTCATCCCATACCCATGCCCATGCCCATGCCCATGCCGAGACTCACCTCGTTCGAAACTATAACTTTTCGGTTCTGAAATAGATAAATAAATAACCAACATCACATCACCAATGAACACACCTATACCTACCACTCGCCTCTTTCTTCCTTTTAATTACAGAAACGGAAGACTCGTAAATCTGTCTTCTCGACGGCAGTTCTAGCTCTGGGTAGCCCATTCGGATCCACGCGGTTATTGGTAGGAGAGATAAATTACTGCAGATAAAGTGCAATCTTGGAAAGCTGCACGCCGCACACCACAAGACTCTCTCTCCTTTTCTCTCCCTAGTGGTTATAAGCAAAGACAAACAGCCCGTCGTCCGTCCTGCGGGTAGCTGTACACTTCAAAGGTGCAAAATTATCGGCGAAATAGCAAAACGGATAAAAGAAAGAAAGAAAAAAAAAAAAAAAAAAAAGAAAATCTTGGGATGTGTCAAGTGTGTTCCGGTAATTGATAATCTTCGATAATTCTCTGCCTCCTTCCATTATCCACTTCTTCATTCTCTTTTGCTTATTCGGCTTCGGCTCGTGCGCATTTTCCAGTCTGCAGCAGCTACACCGTCGAACCACAGCAGTTTCGAACTTAAGGGCCGCCGGCCTTAATAAAAACCTCGTAAAACACTAAACGACTGTAAAGTTGACGCCCTAGAGTGAGACTGCAGCGTTGTTTAACCCTCGCACGCCGTCTAAGAATTGCGCGGTTCTGCAGTATGCGCTAAATCAAACTAAAGCCACGCCTTCAGTTGGGCAGCTTCGTTCCTGTCCGGTTTAAAACTGCGAAACGTTACTCTGCACAGAATCCTTAGCGATCCTTTAACCCCAACATTTTAACCCTTTGAAAAAAATTCTTCATTCGCAGATCATTATCAACAATTTTTTATTTTTATTTATTTTTTTGGTTCTTCGATGGATCGATGTGTACAGGTTTGATATCAGGTATGTATGTATGTACATACATACGTACTGTGTAATAAATACCATGCGGGGTGATACCTCGTAAATAATAAATTTGATCGGCGTTCTTTTATCCTTTCTTTGGGTTCTGGGTGGACCTTAAAGGCGAATAGAGGTACGAACACAATCTTACGTATCAATTAGCCTCATGTTCCTCAGCCAAGGTACGAAGCTCGACGAGGCGTACCCCCCGGTAAGCTTGAGCGGTTACCCCCCGCAGGCCTTTGACCGCGGGCCGCTCGAGGTGTGAGAACTCGCGGCGGGCGTAGAATCTGGTGAACGACTGGTGGTCCTCGACGTCTTAATCTTAGAAAATTTTTATAAGAATTTAAAGCGATGGATTGTACGAAGATCGGTTTACAACCGAAGTGACGATCGGAGGAGTCCAGTTTGAGCGTTTTTGAATTACAGAAATAGCGAGAGAAGAAAAAGAAAAATATAAAAATAAAATGAAAAACTGAAGAGAATGAGGAACGAATTCCATGAAATGATGAAATTTGGCGATTATTAACGAGCCGTGTATTTTACAACTATTTTCAGAATTCTGACGTACAGCGATTAATTGCCGAATGCCAATCTCGCGGCAGTAGAGAATCGCCTTAGGGTAAGAACGCGGTGGACGCGAAGGACTCAAAGAAGAGGTGCGGTAGACAAGTTAATAGCTCGCAAAGTTGAGCCTGACCCTTGAGCTTGCTTGACAAGTGCACTCCGGGAGTGCTTCGGGCGAATTAAGATGGTGGCGACGATTACGCTTTTGACGGTTCATTATGGTAATTAAGTTTGAAATACTCTGTGTAATCACTACATGTGTAACAGGTATCTGAATGCACTTTTTACTCAAGGTGTATAAATTTCATTAAAACAAAAAAATAAAAATAAAAATAAAAACATAAATATCCTTAATTTTTCCACATCTTTTTATCACCAATTCTACTTCTTCTTTCACCCTTAATATTCATCCTCACCCCCGCGTATATAGTAGCGTTCAATAAACGAATAGTGGCATAGATTCCAATCTATTTCGTACGGTTATGATGTTACACCTAATGGTGGAGCCAAATAGATTAGGTGCTGGCCTGGTCGCTAGGTGTTATAACGGCAGACCCCCTGCCGTTAGCACTGGGGTTTTGGTGGGTGTTAAGTAATATATTATCCCACAAACACCTGGCCCATACTTGTGCATGGGGCCTGGCGCTGGCCTGCCGAGAACACAATGGTTTATTCTTTATTCTTTCAACGGAGAATGATGATGACTTGTTAACACCCCCCCCCCCCCAACAACAACTCGTAGCAAAAAGATTTCGTCAAAGATTAGATTATTATTTTTATTTTTTATCCGCAGATGTTAGTAGCTTTGGGAAATTACGTAGTAGAATTAATAAATGAAGTCAGTTATATCTGTATTGTCTTAATTTCGAATTGGCAATGAAAAAAAAAAAAAAACTAGATCATTTATAAACGTCGCGAAAAAAGTTGTAGGAACGTTAAGGAAAGTGAAGTTACTCTCGTTTGATTAAAGGAAAGATGAAATATCCCGCTAGTCTTGTAGTTTTCAAAGCGGTAACGAATTCAGATGGGCCCGTTCACACCTTCGCTGATTAGCTTGAACATAATTTCCTCTTCCACCGCCAACGGGCCCCCGATCAGACCCATCGCTCGGCGGCCCTTACTTGACTTAGGGTTTACTGGCAGCAAAAGCCGCTGCGTATAAGGCGTCGGTCAATAATTTTCCAGTCGACGCTCAGCACCGCTTGACGTCTTAATGCATGTCTAGAATAATCTCACCGCCAATTTATTATATACCCTTTCTCATTTCTTCCTCTTCTGCTCTCTCGCCCTTATGGGTACTGATCCTACCCCCTCCCTTCCCTTCCCTTCCCTCAACTTTACTTATGTTTCCTAACCTGGCCTGGCTAAAAGCTACCCCTGGCTCAGTCAACCCTGTTCACTGTATTGTTGTACGTGTTAAAGGTGTAGGTATATAAGGTTACCTACCTGTTATTTATTTATCTTCATCTTTTTTCAACTTAGGATCAGAGGCTGACGCCACTAGAAGAGTCCGAAGCCGCCACATGTCGGTCGCTAGCTAACACCTAATAGAATACGTAATTTGAATTTTTGAATTATACGAAAGCGGAGGGAGACGTGGTGGCGTTGCCGCTCATTTTCACCGTGGACAGCCGCAACTGGACTATAAATTTATTAAGTTTATGGGATTCCGGAATTATCGTTGGCTAGAAGAAGAAGAAAATAAAAAGTAAAAAAATAAATAACTTTAGGTATATTCTTAGACTATTTTCTCGACCGGCCTTCTTTACCCTTCGTGACATCGTTCTCTACAGCCTTCGCGTAAATCTTCATTGTATAAGAGGGCTGGTATCCAACGGAACGTGAGAGACTGATTGTCTGTCCATTTTTTATATTTATTTATTTTTGTTTGTTTGTTTGTTTGTTTTTTTTTTTTTTTTTTTGGTAAGGGAGAAGTTTACCGAGGCAAAAACCCTGGCGTCTAGATATCTTGCTAATAAAATAAATGCTTTCTCAATTTTTCGAATTACTACGTTAATCTGACATTGATCGACTGGTATCATAATTGTTGTTTCGGAGGGTATATATATATATACCTAGTTCGTCGATTTTTCACTTTACCACAAGCGTTTAATAGCCGTTAAACAAACCTCGATGAACGGCACGTTTGCAGCTGATCCGCGTGGGTAAAAAAGATTACCCGGTTCTTTCGACCCGTACCCGTAGTAACACTATTAACGGGGCAATCGAGCTAATCTAAAACAAGTCTGGGATCCAGGAGCCTTCGCAAATTGAGACGTTTTCGCGACCGTTTAAAATCGAAGCTACCTCTTTCTAACGCTCGATTTTTGACTCTGGATTTTTAACGTTTTTTATTTTTATTTTTGTTTTTGTACCTGGCGATGACGCCTCGATCGTTGGTACGTTATATTATATAAATGCAAAGCTGTGTTAATACATAACTAAACAGATATATATGCTAATATATACTTATATTGTATTGAAGTGGCGTGCAGCCGAGGCACGTCGGCCATTTCCGCGTGCTAAGGTACGAGAACGTGTGTCGGCACGAAAAGTGCCATCACTCAAAGAGTTAACGACACGAAACTCTCCTGGATCCTAAGTATTTCTTAATCCAGAGATGATAATTTATTGACTTAAGAATACTGCGATGCTACACCGGCCCTTACACCATATACCATACCAACTTAGATATCTTACAGGCGAACAGTTCTTTCGTTCGTTCATTCGTTCTCCTGGACTGGACTGGACTGGACTGGACTGCGGGCTGACCGCATACCAAAGAAGAGACCCCTCGATGTGTTATTAAATTATTATACTCAAAAAGATTTACCACTTCTTTCGACACTCGAATATCATATGGTGGATTAAATCTCTGCATCCACCTTCGTTTCGCACTTAACTTTAAACTCGTATATTTCTTTGCCAAACTATACGTTTTCAATTTGTCTTCTTTTTTTTTTTTTTTTTTTTGTAATTCTCTGAGAGAAATTCGTCCGAAAATTACTCAAAATTTTTGGAAAAAGAAAGTAAATCAATGCACAAATTTTTCAAAACTTATTTAATTTTCTTCCTATACTCACACGATATGCAGGAATCAAAAATTTCTAATGTTTTGTGACGGCCATATTTATTGTCACAATAATTTCGTTTTAAGAATCGAGATTTGGAGGGTTGAGAGATTCAGGGTCCGAGGTTATACACTATATACTATAGGCTGAGCCAAGTTGCTCATAAATATAGCGATTAACGTTCGTATTTATTAAATCCCAATGGCGGAGCTGTCTCTGTCGAGCGCACGCCGCGTCGAGTAGGTATAGGTACTGGAGATGTGGCTAAGATGCGGTAAGTTCTTTAGTTCGTTTTGCCCTTCTTTTACGATCTTCAGATGCTAATTTCACGCGAGTATCTCGGCTTCGAAAGCAACCATCTCGTCTGATGGAAGCAACGGAGAAACTAACCGAGTGTGCAGATGAGACTGAGACAGTGCTAGGACCAGCTAGTCCACCATACTCCTGCAGATGGATATTGCCGGCCGGAATGAAGGTTTGGTCGAGTTTCTACCGGCTGCGGTGGGCCTTGGACCGACCGACGCTGATGACGAGATGATCACTTAATTTGGCCAACAGCTGCCGCTTTCTAGCCTCATCCTTCTCTCACTTATTACACGTCTTTCTCTTCTTCTTCTGCTTCTTCTTCTACTTCTTCTCCTTGTTCTTGTTCTTGTTCTTCTTCTTCTTCTTCTTCTTCTTCTTCTTCTTTTAACGTGTCTGTATACCTTTTGCGTTCTCCGTTTCGCGTCGTGGCGGAGCCTGTTCTTCATCTTCTTCGTCTTCTTCATCCTCCTCTTCATTCCGCAAATTGAAGACCTTTAAATCGGAACTGATCTCTGTATACAATCGTGTTCAATCGGGAGTCATTTCGAACTATGTTCCATTCAATTACCGTCTCGGTAAGTATAATACTACGTGGGCACGCTATGTACAGTAAATATATTCCGCGAATGCTCTCTTATTCTGCAACTCCTTATTCATTCGATACTCGCGATTCACCTTAGCAGCAGGTGACCTCGAGAAAAAGAAAAAAGAACTTTTCAACTCCGGTCGTAAATCGTGAAAGGGAATACGATACATCCTCTATAATGCTGTGGATATATAAAGAGAGAATATATAGAACATAGTCCCGTTCTAAAGGAGAACGATTCTCCCCTTCATAATTTCGACGTCAAAAGTTACAGGTTTCGCAAAGTCGCGCTCTGGGTATCCATGGTAACGTAGGCGTCTAAATCCAGCCTACCCCCCTAACCCCCCATGGTATTCGCGGTCTGGTTCGTGCGGGGGTCACGAAGGGTGCGTCAAGGGGCGCTCAGGGTGCTAAGCCCAGAGATTTGCACGGGGCTTCGCGGTTGGTCGGTTCATTGTTTCAACGCCACTTCTCGAACAAACGTGAATACATTACCATTCGTGCGAGTAACACGTAAGGGATTCCATTCCAAATGCCAACCCAACTTTACCTAACAAGATCTGACGCGTTACAACCAACGCTGTACTCAACCCTAACATACTGGTTATACTGTACGGTTATATATTCGATAGATTGTAACGAGGAACCCCGAGATTTGCACGAAAATTTAGATAAGTAACAAGGAGATACAGAGAGAGAGAGAGAGAGATAGAGAGAGGGACATCAATTTCTTCGTGGTTTGAAAGTGGAGCAAAATTAAGTAGAGAAAAAGTGTCAAATTTTTTTCCTCCTCGTTGGAAAAAGTGGAGTTTTTCTTACATCAGTTGAACAGTAGGCTGCTGCAGTGGTGGACAGAACTATAGATGGTGGAAAGAGTGAACAGAGTGGACCCTCGCGACTCCTGATCGTCTTTATTTTTTGCCCGAATCCATTCGGAGCCCTCGCTTACCTTTATACGGTTTAGTTTGTCACCCTCTGAACTCACACAGACTCAACTATTAACGTAAATGTCACTATGCGAAGGGTAGGAATTGGTGGACACATACCTACCATACGTGTATACATATCCTGCACCTTTATTTTACCCCGAATAGTCCGAGGGACGAATTTGTCAACCAATTCCCAGGGATCAGTCCCGCAATCGAACGACTTACAAATCGAATTAGGTCTTTGTCACCTTTTCTGCCCTGTGAACGAGGTGAACTTCACTATCTGGATTTAAACGACTTTCGTTTGAACAAGTTTCTTTACTATATGGACACAAATCACATGTATGAACTAAATATATACGTATATGTAATTTTGCAATAATTTTGACAACAGTGGGTGTAAATATATAGGGCCGAGTTGAAGTTCCAAATTTTGAAATTTCTGAATGCTCATAATTGTGAATTCATTTGAGTCTTGTTCTCTTGGATCTTTGACATTCAGAATTTAGAATCCCCGGTGTTTTTTTCATTTGAAGTTTATTAAACCAACTATGAACACTTCCGTGTAAACAGCCTTTCCAAATACTGTGAATCGGTAATATTAAAATTGGAAACTTCAACCCAGCTCCGTATATATAATTTAATGATCTTTGCAGACTTGTACGAGAAATTAATGAACAAACGACGTGCAGGTGTAGTACCTAACAGGTAAATGTGAAAGGGGTAAACAGTTTCTGTCGAGCTGGTTAAAATGGTCGTAGATAATTTGCGAGAGGAGAAGAAAAAAAGGAATAAAACAAAAATAAAATGAAATGAACATAAATTACGAGCAGACGGACGATAGAAGCTTTGTGATAAGCACTTTATTGGCGTCGGTTGGCCTGCACGCGGGCATTTCAAGGGAAATAAATAAACAAACTGAACAAACAAAACGAGTGAAAAGAAGCGAAAAAAAAAAAAAGAAACGGAAAAAAATACAAAACACACAACAACAAGTCGGAAAGAGACATGGTGCACGAAATTCGCAAAAATGTAGACGAGATAGAAACATCAACCCGTGAGCCCGAGGGCAGGCGAGCAGTCCTGCCAAATGAAATTATCCCTGAAACCCGAAATGATCTCCCCGGCTAATTCGAGGCCCGGCTGGGTTTGCTGTTTGTTACGTTGGTATCACTGAAACGTTCGCCCCGGGCTGCCCATAATTTAATACCTACCGCTAATATGTTTTCCCTCTGATAAGAGTTTGGCCCCTACACTGAAACACAGCCCGGGTTGAACACGAGGTTTAATTTACTTCCACCCCCACCGGACTGGGACTCAATTCAGACACGTCAAAATTATTCTTCTATTCTGCGTGCTGATTGTAAAAACAATTTGTTGATAACGCAACGATAATTCTACTCACTCTCTCTCTCTCTCTCTCTCTATTCTATTTTCTATCTCCCTCCCTCCCTCCCTCTCCCCCTCTCTCTTTCTCTTTCTCTCTCTTTTTAGACCTTTACAACTTCGTGCAGAGAATGAACTGCTTCCTTTTCTTTAACCACTTTCGAAGTTGCGGGTGGACTGAGGAGCAATGTAGAGGCGGGAAGTCCGGGAGGAGACAAAGAGGGCAGAGTTAGAACGAAGGAGGAGGCCTCGTCCTCCTCCATGACGCTTAATCCCAGCCATCTATCATCATGGAGGCTAGTTAGGCGATTCTATCTTCCCGTCTTTTTTACCCGCTCGCTCGCGCTCTTCTTTTGTTACCTTGTTTAATAACTTGTGATGAATGTACTCCATCCAACGAGTCGCGTCCCTCCAACCTCAAACCTGCACCCTCCCGCTGCCAAGGAGCTGGGTGCCTACCTATAACCTACCTACCTACCTACCTCTACCTACCTACCCTCGGGCGACTCCTGTGCTCAGAATGTCTCCGTATATAAAGATATTTCTTTTATTATTACAAGATGAGAGAGAAAATGAGAAAGAGAGTTACTGCGGTATCTTGAAAAGTAAAAAAATATCTTACTTCCTTATTTTTAATTAACTGTCACAGATTGACAAGCGCAAGTGGTACCGCTGCAGTAGCTGTATTTCAGATGATTGAGTGCGAGTCGGCGTTGAGGTATAAAAATTCGTAGCCCGAATTTCAAGAAGCGTGATTTTGGCTCTTGGGAAAATTTTAAGAACCAAAGAATATATCTAATGAAATTTGTAATTATGGTATATAAATCGGTGGGATAGTAGCTTGGGGCTGGCTGGCTGGATCACAGGGTTAGGCGTAACTGCATAAGGTAATTTTTTTCCGAAGAGTTAAGGTACCTACTTGAATGTATATACATATACTATAATATAGCGTGATGGTAATTATGACTGGTTAATTTGAACTTTTCATTTCGTCACCGAATTTTTAGTTAAACTTTTGCGGACGCAATCCCGTCGGCTGCTTTATCGAGGCAGTAGCGACGAGGGAGGAAGCCAGTCGCTACGGGATCTTCTATCTCTCTCTAATCCAATTAAAAACGCACGAAGAAGATCGCGCGAAACAGCCGTGCATCGACCGCGAACCATGGTGGCGGGAAACGCGTAAAGCCGACAAATTTTAATTGATGCGGAATAGCGACAGTAGATCTACTATATGCGGAAAGGAATAAAGACCGTCCGCTTCGCTGTTTGACAAAGCTAATATATTATAATAACGGCTTATGTACTATATTGTTATATACCAAATAAATTATCTTGATTATACCTGTGGCCTTAAAAAAAAAAGAATAATAATAATAATGAAAAAAATACAGAAAAAATATGAAAAAAAAAAAATGAAGATAAATTAATACGTAGGCGCGTCGAAATTGTAACCGAGAGGAACCAAGGCTGATGCTTTATAATTCACCTCTACAATTTACTTGCCAATTATATTCTACCAATTACGATTACTGTGGTTATAATATAATTAAAGCTTATATGGCTACTAGCCTTTGCAATCAATTTATGCTTTATCGTTTATACTTTATGGCTTAATCGATACCTCCGCTTCCTAAAATTATTCAATTTCTTAATCTTATATTCTCTAAAGGTTTCAAGGCTAGCGCGAGAACGAACTACACCATCTATACGTATATAATAACTACGAGGGTAGAAATTGCCCGCTGGCAAACTTCAATATTCAAAACACGCGAAATTAATTATGTATTCAATAAATTTTAAACACATTGAAATGAATTCAAATTGCCGATTAATATTAAACGACGTACACTAATTGGCCGGCCAATTATGTGACGTTAATTAAACATTAGAGACGCAATTAGATTGCAGTAAGCGTAGAGCCATCTAACAAGTACCAATGTATTGTTACTTTTTAGTATACACCTTCTACATCGTGTCATTTCATTTCTCTGTACGTCCCACTGTCGGTCGATCTTATATACAGTTTCAGTTTCAGTAATATTATCGGTTAAAAATTATTTCGACTCACGTCAAACTAAAGTAAAAATTTAAACCTCAAATTCACGTCACTTATATTCTTATCAAAAATTCTTATCAAAGATCTACAATTTTTTATACGGTTTTCAGGACTAAGGACTCTACTACGGTTGGTAACTCGAAGAATGGTGGTAAGCTTACCATGGGCAACCGTACCGACGCTTTGTACCCTGCCTAGGGTAAGATAGTGAATTCTGGGTAAGCGCTGTTACCGGATATCGATGAGTGAAAAATTCTAAAGAAAACCAACAGCAATTGGTTATTTTTCGTGAAGGGAAATTCGCCGATAGAGGATAATTTCAATTCTTCAATTACCAGCCATGTTTCAGCAACATCGATAAAAGAAATTGAAAAACTTAACTCGTTGAAAATCTGTACACCGAATATTATTTTATATGAAATTTATTGCCATCGGTTTTTGGGCTATGTAACCGATGCTAATTGTGATTGGGAGAGAGTAATTTTTTTTTTTTTTTTCATTATCTTGCTCAGTTTCTGAAACTAAAAAAGTCCGCGAAATATGACGTTGCGAAGTCACTCATTATCGACAATTAATCACGTACTCAAAATCTCGTGTCCGATGACTACCTATAACTAATTTCTGATAAGTTACTTGTGACTAAAAATTTGACAGTGATTTTATTTTTCTGTTTTATTTATTTATTCATTTTTTCATCACAGCAGAATCATAATTAGACTTGTCGATAATTTTCTGACTGATGATTATTCCCCATCAGTTGTAACCACGGTTTTCTACAAGAAATGAATGAGACTTTTGACCTTCTAAGCTCTTCGTAACTGTGTCACTTCTTAGATTTATCAGCGTAACGAAAAACCATTAATCTTTACGGTGCAGATCGCCTTTCATTCAGGTCCTTACATGATTAATTATACTTGAAATAGTTTTTATTCATTATACATTTCTGATCCTTGTTATTAATATCTGGCCAAGAATAAAACGATTCATAATTTATGTCGCGGACTGGGGTGGTTCTACCCCACAATAAACTTTTTTTACATATACCGTTTTTGAAAATTTTTAATTTTTTTAACAATGCCAATTCTCATTTTATCAACAGCCAAAAAGATATACCACCTATATACTTTATTTAATCCAAGATGGCGCCACTAACTTCGTTCAAATTTCCGTATCGATCATCTACAGTTGGTGCAAAAAATTCCGATCCAATTTTGCAGCCGGTATTAGCAAAACCAACTCGAGGTGAGCCGTCAAAAGTCTTTCATTCTTATTAGAAAAAATTTAAAATAAAAATATCCAATTATTTAAGGAACGTCAAAGACGGGTAAATTTTTTGTTATCTTATCGTTTTTGAATAATCGCAAAGAAATTGGCAATACAAGAAAGAAATTAGTTGAGGATTATCGTGTAGTTCTTTCGCCCCCGGCTTTTAAACTTTTTAAACAATATTCTACGTGGATAGATTAAAACTTTTGGTTTTTGTTAAAGAATGAACGTTCAGTTTCTTTCTTTCTCCAAACTTTCCACGAGCTATATAGCAAATGAATATAATAAAGGATTTTATATTATAATTTTTAAACACTGCACCGGATAAGGCGTTACTTTGTTCTATTTTATGCTGTACAGAGACATTAGCATACTTATGATTCGCAGAGGGTGATTATTCTGCTCACGAGTTTTAACGACGAAACGTAACGTTGCTCTATAATCGTGGGCAGCTATCACAAGCTAATTAAACCGAGAGATTTCAGTGGAGAATTTCAAAGCATACCTTCATTGTATAATATATATTAAATCGAGTTTTATAAAGTTCTTTGAGAAACTTCACCTCGCTATAGGTTCAACTGAATTGAAATACAACGTTCAAACGGAAACTAAATTTTGTTATTTCTCTAAGTAATTTCATAATGAATAATGAACTTCAAGCTTTTAACATTCGTATATGTTATCACCCTATCCACAACCGATCTTTGCACAGTAAAGTGCGAGCTTACTTATCGTTAGTATGCAAATTTCTACCGCAAATTATGCCGCCCTTAAGGGAGCGACAGAAATTATGTTTCAACAGAATCCCGGATTTTCCGGGATTCTCTTTACGGCTAAAAAACAACTGAATTAATTTTTTCTCTATACCCAACGGTCAACGATGCTGTATGTAGCTAATTTCGTATCACGATTACACATCGTCTCAGAAAGAAGAACCAATCCTTTACCAAAAAAAAAAGTAAAAAGTAGAAAAAGTTAAATACAAAGCATTCGCGAAACGGACTGCAGTAGGTGAAGCAGAACAAATGACTCATTCGGCGATATCGGACCAGTATACGAAAACCAAGATCCCTCTTAGTTTTTAGCTAGCGATAAGAGAAACGACAGATGCGTATATGTAGTGGAAAGAAATGGACCAACGTCTGGATGTAATTCGAGTAATTTATCCATCTCACGTATATCTCGCTATATCTAAGTCTGAAGTATCTCAAGTAAAATTGTGCAGTGTCTGGTCTGTTCCATCGGCATTTAGCTCTTAGCTTCCAACACCCGACTGCAGCAGTTCACATCAGAGATATAAACGATAAACTTTCTTTAGCTTCATCTCTGTCTATATTTTGATGCTGTCTCAGTCTTACCCTCGAGGACATGCGCGTTGGTGTTTTTGACCGTAAAGCTCATCGTTGTCGGGGCTGGCTCTACACCTTCCCCGAACAGTCACGTGGAGATCTTCCGTTCGCGCGGACCTATTTTATGGAAAATAATCGCAAGTTTTTATCGTTAAGTAATTATTTATCATTAAAAAGTGACCCCAACTCCTGTGATCTTTTCGTTTCTCCAAAATCTTCGGATTTGGAGTCCAGAAACGGAAAACTCTTTGGTGAGATTCGTTTTTTTAAATTTCTATAAACAAAATAAATAAAAAAAAAAAAAAAACATTCTCTTTATTTGAAATACGTTTTGAACGCGTCACAAAAATCCTAACGTATCTACATTCCGAAATGCACCTTCGAGGTCATTCGCCCCGGGGAAATTAAGATAGCAGCTCTCAAATTAGACGAGTATATTTATTGCCGAGCGTGAATTGGCTTCTCTGATCAAACTTGGTGAAATGTTAGATTGAGTTGATTACAGTCCATCTTAAGGCGAGAAAAACTCAGAGGAAGGGTTTTCCTCTGGGAGTCAGTAAATCACATTTTTAGAAGAATTCTACGCTTTCTACGACATATATGGTATAGGTACATACGATGGTGTGGACGATCTTTCTCTCTCTCTCTCCGTCTCTATGTGAATTCTTTTTTTTTATCCCCCATTCAAAGGAATCAATCTTTGCTACACAAAGGCTTGAGTAATAGTATCGTGGACCCAAGATGCTGTACGTGAATCAAAAGTGTATAAAGAGAGACCTTCATTGTTCACTTTTGAACTCATGTCTCCCTACTGAATCTTCGAACTTTGTAAGGTGCGTGTCTTCAACGTGAGGTTAACACGACTTGGAAATAATTTACCCCATTTGTACCGCGTCATTAGAGAATTGAATCATTTTACTTCACAATTCAAATCATTGCCAATGAATTCTTTGCTTTGTCAATAATTCAGAAAAGATTTATATTAACGTTAATTTGATATTGCAGGGATTTTCTATCACCTGGTTTATACAGACTGGATAACGGACCCATCAATCCGTTATCGTTGACCATTTCATCAACGTTTTTTCGCAATACTGCAGCAGGTTTTTAAAGCTGCATACTTTACGATCGGAGTATTAAAATTGAAAACGATTTGTCGTCAAACGTGGAAATTGTGCAAATAGAATCGTTGGATATGATATCATTCCTGCTTTTTATGGGGTCGGGAAAAATATATACCTCGACATGAATAAGGGGCCATAAACAGCTGAATCATCTATCGAAATGTTTCTGGAATTCTGGAATAATAGATAACATATAATATGTGGCAGTTTTACGAATTTAAATTACCTCGTTTTATCGCGTGTCCGAAAAATTAATACGGAAGCAATTTTCGCTAACTATAATTAAGAGGGTGCAGGAATGAACAATCGACTAATTTAAATTACGCCCTTTTTTCGCCTGATCAAACTCTAAATAATTACATTAATATTACGCTAATCCGTAAACTCTTAAAGTGTCACAGTTCTTCATCATGATTGACGTCGATTTCCAAATCCAGAGGCTCGTCAGCTAAATATCATTGAATTAGTCCGTGAATATACCAACGTATCATAATATCGCGAACCATTATCAAGAAAGCTACTCTATTCGGTATGAAGTAAACTTAATCAAGTATCTGAGTTTCCCAGTTATTCAGGCTCGAAAGTTTGATTCTAGAATCTCCTGAATTCCAATAACCAACCCAGACATCACGAATAACGTTAGGGACAAATTCACCTTCTCTAAAACTGAATTTACCCGAGAAGTTTCTGCTCCTCGATCATATAAATCCAGTATAAAAATTCCGAGACTATCGTGAATCGATTTTCACAAGAATCTCTACGATAACAAATGGGAATGTATATGTCCATTAAATAAGACAGCCTATAGCGCATGTTACAAGGTTAACTCTAGCGAGCATATTCAATTAGCCAAGCTCAAACCGTAGGTCTTGAACAGTCGCCAATAAGTCGGGGATATTTCGGTAAGCACCATAATAAATTGTGGCCCAATTAATACCAACGTAGAGCTCTATCAAACACGGAGACAGAAATTACCCTTAATTCATCATCAAAGTGTGTACAGATTTCTTACTCGGTTGTACAAACATTGAGCTGTGGTAACTTTCCCTAATCGTAGAAACTTTGTTCTCACTTTGTTCTATACGAATAACGGAGGTTGTTGCTGTAAGAAACCGATCGTTAATCACAGAATACAGCGAATGTAAATTTAATGAAATCGTCATGACATTCAGTCGTATTCATTGCGAGTAGGTATGTATATCATTCTAAAGAATCAGAAATTGATCGGATACAGCTTTAATAATGAAAATATCATGTGATCGTTAGTTGCGTTTAAAGGGTCTCGATCAAACAGACGATGGAATGTCAGACCTGTCTGTATAAACGTTCGTGAAAAAGTGTAATAATAACTTTGGGGGATAAAAAAAAAAGCAAACAAAAAAAAAAAAAAAGAAAAAAAATATTGAAAATAAATGAAGGGAATAAAAACGACTGATTGTCACCCCGCGTCGGGCTTTTAGCTGGCGTATTTTTCACGCGTTATACATCTTCATTCCGAATCTAATATCTGTACTATAAAATATCTTATATACCCATAACGTGACAAAAACTAGCTCAAATACATCAAGGTTATACCTCCATAAATACTGAAGGGTTCGCATTAATTATTCGACCTGTTTGACGCTCTGGCAATTTTAGGGGTATGGACTGTTCGGGTTCTCTATTCTGTACGTATCGCGACCGTTATTTTCTTTTTCTAGTCGTATATTACCCGCTTCCGGGTATGGAATAAAATATCGAGTAAATGATCGGCCAAAAAAAACTTGAACTTAATGATTTACTGGCTATGGAATTGACACCTATATCGTTCGTTATTCGTTGAGAATTTTTATATAAACGGAGGAAGTCTGAAAGCCGTAAATATACGAACAATAAACACAATGGCCTTTGACGTAATTAAATTCTTTATTCGTTTGCTGGATGTTTTGCGTCACCATCTTCATGTCGCTTAACAAATGACTGGAACAGATTTCCTCTCGACTAACGCTGATCGTTTATAATATAATTTCAGTTGATTACGTTCGCTCGCTATTGTTAATACGGTATTGTTTCACCATCATCAGGTACATGTCCATTGTTATATTCGACAATAACCAACCCACATGAACCGTTGAGAATTTTTCATCTCGTTTAATCCGCGTTTCTTTATAACTAACATAATTATATTCAAAAGCCGAAAATTAGACGTGGATAATTCAATCCTACGGTTTCTTTTTTTTTTTTCTCTCTTTTTATTTTTACTTGCTACACCAAGAGCACGCGTCTACATTACACCTCATCTCCGTCAAAAAATGCTTGAAAGCTTTTTTTCAAAGCCACGTAAAAACTGCGACCATAAAATTAGAATGGGGAAGATTAATAAATAACTTTTTTACTCACAAATAGCAGTTGAAAGACCAGCTAAGTAAATTCCTTATTGGTCTTAAAGTGCCTGTTGAATTTTAACCAAAACCATCTGACAGACGTGTAACAAATTGATATCCTTCTATGATCCATTAGGCCAACGAAATCGTGCAATCAGTAAACTCTGTTACTTCGTGTATTTGACAAATAAATATTTCGATCTGATGTTCAGTATCGAAGGTTAGATAATGATCGTAAGAATTTCTGTAAGCTGTATTACCTAAACTATCAAATAAAAATAAACCGTGGAATAAAATCCGAGAAGAAAATATTTTCAAACGAATAATATCGAGACTTAAAAAATGGCTCGTTATATAAAGTTCTATACTCTTATTTCGTTAGACAAGCAGAACCTGTGACGGGTCAATACTGAATACCTTATGTATTATGCTACATCGACCGATCGATATTCTATTGATTGGCTAAAAATAATAAACGTTAAACTTGTTCGGCACGTGATTCTGTAAGCTGAATTACCTCGACACATACACTGGCATATTTCTAAGCACATATAATGCTCGGATTTGCGTTATGGTCAGAGCAGAAATTGGATAATTTAATATGCGAAACACCGTCTTCTTCTGGTGGTTCGAAAAACGGACCAGTCTCCCCGAGGCGGTACCAAAGTGCGGAATATTCGGACCTAACTCTTTCATAAAAGGGTCGTAACTCGTTTTAACCATAACCATAATTAACGGCAAAGCTATTCATAATTTGTTAGCAATCTAAAGTTTAAACGATGTATAAAACCGCAAGGGTTATCGATGGTTGTGAAAAACCTTACGTCATCTATACCGAGGTGAAAAATTTTTTCCGATAATTTGTCATCGAGTAAGAGAAGTACAGATTCCATCGTCCATCACTCGTTCCTGGATAAAATGTTAGGGTTGAAACGACCGCGAAGATGTTATCCGCAGGTCCAAGCGATCACGTCTACGAATAACTACGACGACGTTAGACGAGGGCCACAGGGGTTTGAATTGGAGTGCATTTTCCCTCACGACCCTCTCACGATGCTCGAAGGCCGACCCAAGGCTTATGGCACAACGTAATAAATGAGATACGTCATCCCTTAGTCCTCACCACTTACAATGTGGTCGGGAGTAAAAGCACCTTGGTTGCTTTTCAAGTAGATTCTTAGCTACTCATCACACGACCGACATTACAAAGCTTCATCCGTTTTTAGTTAGTCAGAGCTTTTTGTATTGACTAGGGTGTAAACTTTCCGTCTACAACTGAGAGGGTTTCGCGGTTTCACCACTCATGCATAACGCGTAACCAACCCTGCGTTAAACCAGCTACCCAGGGTGTAAATCCGATTATAAGTTTCATCCGATCAGTCGATTGCAAAAGAGGACTTTGATCGTATCGATAAATTATACAGATAGGGTAAAATCTGTTGCGTAGCTACTTCCGGTATGTTAGGTATAGATTTTTTTGTAATTTGAGTAAAATAACATGACGAAAAATGAACATTGAAAACAAAAAAAAAAAACAAAGAAAAAAGGAAAAATCCAATCTGAGTATATTTATTAAGTTATTTATTTAGTCATTCAATTTCTTACCACGTACTTATACCAAGCCTGAGACAGTACTTTATCCCACTGCAAATGCCAGACCATGTTGCAAAAGTACAAACGTAACTTTTGACTTACCTCAGATATAGCTTTACGTCTGAGTACCCCTCAGGCGCACCTTACTGCTGCTGCTGACTAGAGAGAAATTTGTAATCTCGTTGAGGATGACATTAAGTCTGGTTTCATCTATTAGAAGAATATAAGAGAGTTTAATGTAGAAAATTGACGGCTATTTGGATGTTTCAATCGCAGGAAGCGCCTCCAATAGCACAGATAAGATTTGAAACCCCTCAAAATTCGCTTCTACATATTTTTTTGTGGGACGAGAAATATTTTTTTTTTTACATTAACTTACGAAAATTATGGATATATTAATCTCTTACCATCGGTAAATAGATTTTCAAGATAAGTATCATGGCAGTAGGGAAAGCACGAGCCATTGTAACGTGAGCTTTGCATGCCCAACATCACTTTGTGGTGAACCACCAAGTACTCAACGTATGTATATGGATATACGTACGTAGAATATACTACGTGCTCTCCGACTATTATATGCGCGTGTAATATACGTGAGCAATAGTGCAAGTTACGTGTGTCACGATGGATAGTTAATACAGATTGGAAATGCTCCAGGCTCTTGTGCTTTAATGGTGGTTCATAACGATACAGTACAACTGATCAATTTACCTACCATCCCAGATTATATCTACGTGCATACTATACGCCTCTGGGTAACCTAATCTCGGAGGAATTACTCCAGCAACTGCACATCAAATACGTTGTTCGGTTGAAATAGGATCCTGTAATTATTCAATGCTATTATATTAAAGCCGAATTCTAAAATATTGTTTAAACAAAAAATTCTTAATGCTGTCGCCAGGAAATTTTAGATTACACCATCGTCTTGGAAAAATCGCGATAAAAAGTGGTTTTTTCGCGATATTCTCTTTCCGGATGATCCTACGGCAGATATGGTCATTATCAATGTTGTAGAACAAACAATTTCCAACAACTTTTGTTGAAAGCTTTTTTTTGTGGGTCGAATAGTTTTTTATTTACAGCTTCGTAAAGCGCTCGATATCGCACGAAGTTTTAAAAATACTCGTTTTTACCAAGAATTTTGCAAATTATTTTCGGAAAGGAAAAAAATCACTTTTTGATGCTATTTTTCCAAGATGGTGGCGCGCCGAGGTTGGAAATTCAGAGAATTACTCCGGGCCCCAAAATACTTTTCTCATCTAAAAATCAAAAACTTCTTTAAATTTTTGCGAAACAACTGCCTTGTTTTTCTCTGATGACTGAGCTATCTGCCATAAAAAGAAGATTCGTTGAAATATTCTAACCTCTGCAATATACCATAAAAATTCTTCTCTTGTTTTACGGTTGAAGTCTGTTAAATATGTCGTCGTTTAATTATACGAGTAATTAGATTTCCTCTCTCTCTTTTTCTCTTTATTTTTCTCCTTTGCATTTCTCTTTGTATAATAGACTTTTGCTCGTAGTAGTAATTACGCAAAGTATACTATGAATCAGTATAAATGCAATTTTAAGAATTTAAGCTAGAAACTGAAAAAAAAAAAAAAAAAAATATAATAAAATAAAAAAAACAAGACCTGACAGCTTTTTCATAACTAAAACTAAGCTCCGTTCGTAGGTGACAATGATGTTATAATCATTGACCGAAGCAACCGCTGAGTTAGCCAAGATTTAGATCTTTGGATAAAGCAGATCTGCTGACTGCACGGTTTACCTCGATATATAAAAGTTTCAAAGAAAAGTTTTTTTTTTTTTTTAATACTTTTTTTCTATTTTTTATTTTTATTATTCTTCTTTACTCGTGTGTAAAACAACCGACTAATATATTATTCACAGTAGAATAGCCGGACCTATAGTTTTACTATTATAAACCTGGTCTATTACTGGCACATAGACTCTAGTAAAATAAAAAATAAAAACGAATCTTTATCTTTACGAGACTTTTGTTCGATTCCCGCCACATGTTACTCGCTCAATTTATTTCATCCGTTTGGCAAATGAAAAATGTGCACCACGTCTTGATCCGGTGATTCTCATTTTCTTTTCTTCTTCTTCTCTCTCTTTATTTTTTTTTTTTTTTTTTTATAGTCCAAATATTAACTCTTCCTAACTTTTGATCCCCAGCGGAAAGTTTCTCGGTTGATCCTTTAGACCCGGACGTAATTTTTCCGGTTATTCAAAAAAACAGGTGGTTTTTATTCGTACAAGATTGAAATAAAAGTGAGCGACCAGCAGGCCAAAGAGTTCTTATAGACATAAATCTCATAAATTCTAACGTTATATTACTTAAACCCTGTACGCTTCATGTTGGTAGGTATCGTATATGTATAGATATCATTTTGAAATAAGCTTTAAAACAAAGTTAGCTCAATTTATCATTTCCACAATCATAACCCGGTCATAGTATCAGATTAATTCCGAGTAAAATACAAGGTCGAGTAATAATTGTTCACATGCACATAAGCAATCCATACATAATTCAAAGTAATAATAGTAATATACATATATGGGAAACGATGTAGATATCGTAACAACGGACGATTTATATCGTACATAATATCGCGTGGAATAATAACTGTATTTGCATGTATATGTATTGTACATACAAGCCATAAGGTATACAGGAATGAAATTAAATCTCGTCCACCAAACGTACATATACCTACCTAATAAAGTTGATCTGAAAAAAAATTCTCCATGATTGATATTCACGCAAAATTTGTTCCCTAAATCAGTCAAAATTTTATCATTCTCACACATATCGTAATTTTTTTTTTTTTTTCTTTCATTTTTGTCGCAAAAACAAACACCGCGATTTGACCGTTACATATATTTTACTCAGATTTTTGTCAAAAATTCGACAATATCTAATCAGCAATTAATAACAAACCAAAAACAAAAAATCTCACCGTCGTGATATCTAAACTACGATAGAATCTCCCCCTGTTTAATTAAGCTCACACGACAATGAGCCCCTCGACTTTAGCAAAGCTGAGCATTTCTACATCCCACTGTTCGTCCGTCGGTCAGGATGATCGAACGATCTCACTGGCTTGAGGTTTATAGCTGAACACGTTTGGCACCCAAAGACGTAGTTTCCCTTGATCGTAATTCACGTTAGCAACTGCCAACGTTCGCACAAGTACACGTACCTATACCTACCCTTCGACTATTTGGACAGTCGAACCGCAATGATCTTGGCGGGTACGAGTTTTGCTATAGGACCTAAATTGTGAAGCTAAATTAACACACTTGGCAATTAGAGAGTGCGAAAATACCGCGGTTCCTCGCACATTACCTTAACCAAACGACCTCAAAACTAAGCTAGTTGTTCCCTTCGGTCAAAGGGTAGGAATTGAGGGTGTCGTTATTCTAGGGCGTGTTGTTAGTCGGCCGGTTTTCGAACATTCATATAAATAACTCGGCCTTCCAAATACGTGAAATTCAGTTTTATTAGAATGGGAGGGATAAAGGGAACGAGGATCATTTTGGGGTGGCCATTCAGTTAAGGAGCCTTAGTTAGTTGGCTATAGAAATTTCAAAACGTCTGCCCGTATTTCCATTCAAATTTAAAGAGCTAACGGTGTTGGTTTGTACGCCGAGGAGATGTAAGTACAATGTAAAGTCAGCCCTTTAATTATTATACCTACTTCTAAAAGTTACATAAGATTAAGTCCCCGAGGGGGGGATTAGTATAATTATTTAAGAATTAGCCTAAGTGTATTCGCATAACGATCCCCCCAACGTTTGTTGGTTTTAAGGACGGTGGTGGGGTGGAGAGGGGAGGGGGGGAGGGAGACTTCGGATAATTTGACGATAGCACCGAATTAGAGTTGATTAGTCTAGCTCGTTACCCCGCAGCTTTACTCATTGCGCTTGGTTAATTACGAAACGATTCGGCAAAGGGAATCACTACGATGAAGTAATATCGCGCCTTAATCGTCATGCAATAATATTCCATTAGAGCTCCATCATTTGAAATTTTGCATTTTCTATTATTATTTATTATTTTTATCTAGTCCTCCTTATTTAATAAAAATTTATCCATCTTCTTGCCATTATTTTCACTACTGATTTCTCATGCAGACTAAGATCTCCGCAAGCTGACCTGGATATTATATATAATGCTATTGGCATTGGTTTACGATAGTGCACCTAGTTGATTTCGCCTAATCCAATCTAGTCTTAGATTCAATTCACGAGACCGGAGACTCAGATTCGCAATCAGTTTTAAAAAGGAAACGCAATTTTACCGGAGTCTGTAAAACTGTTACGAAGTAGGTACCTTATCTCTGTCAAAGATTTGCGTGGGGATGTTTTTTTTTTTTTTGCAAAAAATAATACTGTGTATTTGAGCATAAAAAAAGCGCTTTATAATAATTCTAATTTTTCCTTATCGATAAATTATTCATAAATATGTTGAATATTTTTCGGCAACAAAAAGCTCGATCGTTTAATGATTCATTAAGATTGCTCTGTGTAGACTGTATACAGCATTAAGTGGGCTTTATAATATTCTTACGGACTTAAGAACGGAAGACTTTTTATTCGCTTCAGGTATATACCTATATATCTTACTTTGAGACGCACGGTGGGAATGGAAAAACTTTCTTACAAATTTTATGAGAGAAAACCCACATCGAATAACCCATGCGAATCGAACTGTCGTTGCTTTTAACAAGTTAAATATTAGACGATAACTTGGAAAAAAAGGGAAAGTGACATTTCAGACAGGTAGACTTAGATGTCAAATAGAATAATATGAAATTTTATAATATTGATATTCCCACAAGTCGCCATATGTAACATACATACATATCTATGTATACATATATATATATATATATATATATATATATAGATATCTAATAACACGGTCAGTAAAGCTAAAACCGCGGGAAATTTCTCAAGGGAAATGTTTATTTAATTACGCTTTACCAAACTGTCAAGATATTTTCTAAACTATTTACTCTCGTTGACTTGAGGTCAAAATAACCCAAATTCCACAGCACTCAGAAATACTCAAAGCGAAAATTCACGGATGATGAATTCGGTGAAAACGACTGATGCTGTCACTCGTTATCTACATCACCGTTTGTTTAGTCAATCGAGAATAATCGATTAAAAATTTTTGTTAAACAAATTGAATAAATTTACGAGTTTTTTATAAGTAAAATAACCGTTAATTTATTAACTTTTTATTTAGTATACGCAGCTTTTCCACAAGCTTTTTGTTTTTCGAAAACAATACCAAAGTCGTTTTATTTCTCTAGCAAAACTTTGAGTATTAAACAATGTAGATACTATAGCTAACAATAAGTTAGGATAAAGTTTCTCAGCAACTTTATATATACTTAGATCGGTATAGGTATCTTTCATGTTATTTTTTATACACTTTCATCCGTTCCATCCACTAAGGATCCCATTATTCATGCAAATCCTGTCTGATTTTTATTCCTCAAAAGTTTCTCTCTGATAAAATATCAGTTTTTTAGTACGTTGAAACTTTTTTACCATAATTTTTGATCCCTTACAACGTCATTAGTTTACCCACCGTTATAATAATGTTATCCAGTTTTTATTAATCAGAATTATAGATACGATCTCCTCAAAGAAAACCACCCGGATTATTTCTTACTGTATGTATAAAGCGACGAAAAATCTAATAACCAAATTCTCTCGCACCTCGTTGTTAATTTTCCTACCCCCTGTAATAAAATGCCGATTCATACCAGGATTAATATATTTCAAGGTTTTACTTTGCTCCAGATTCTATCCTGTCGAACAGTACATCGAACTAATGAAAGTTAAAAACATTCTTAACGCCTCTTAAAAAGTTATAACTTTAGAGCTTTGGTTGATTAATATACTCTCGAGTTGAGAATATATTAATACATTTTCTGAACTTCAATCTTTCTTTAATACCTTCACCGAACATCATAAACCATTCGCGATTAGCAACTAGCAAAGTTAGTCCTGGATTTAATTTACTTGCCAGTTTACGCCTGTCTGCATATTAATTGATTCAATCTTTGTTTAGGCAAATGACAGACTTCGTAAGGCAAACACACAGAGTGCTATAAGTTCTATAGCAAATGCCTTGAACAATGGCGAATTGCAATCTCGATGTAGGCTGCCCTAAACATATTGGATTTGCTTTAAGGATCCCGCGGGTATAATAGATAAAAAAAAAAAACTAGAGTATCGATATGCGATGGGGTAAAAAAAAAATACTGACAAGGATTTCCTTCGTCTTAGTTTCCTGGAAACTGCTGCAACTTGGAAATTCCCATACCGATATCCTACTAGAGATCTTGACAAAATTTAGTATCTTTTCAATTAACGGGGTAAACTTGATGTCTGACAGCTTAAAAGCCTCGCGTTAAGAGACCCTTGTTGTTACTGAGAAAACTTTTTCCTAGAGACGTTGACATCCATCAAGATGATATCCCACGTAAAGTACAACCCAGCCGTAACCCCCTAGCTTCCTCTTAGCAGATGGTTGCAGATCGCTTTCTCAACCTGATGTATTGTGGCTGGAAAAAAGTGCCTAGCAATTGGTAATGAGCTTTTAAGATCTGGTAGGCTCAGAAGCTAACGAATTTGGTGATTTATGTTGATAGAGAAAATACCCTACTTTATCAAAGGGCGTACAACTCTAGGTAGTAATTAGCGCAGATTCAAAGACCCCATTTTTTTTTATTTGTTTGTGTTTTTTTTTTGGTATAGAGGGAAAATGCGCAACGCTGATTAATCAAAGTCCATAAGATAGGATATCTGGTTGAGCAGCTTTTCGAACACATGGGTACTGGAGTGTTGACAGAAAGCTCAACTCTGTTTGAATACTGGTTTGTAATTATTATGGATTACGGATTAAAGCAGAGGCTTATATTAGGCGAGTAGGATTGGGTATAGCAGCTGTTTCAAACTTCTGTTAAATCTTAATCCATGAACTATATCTGGAATCATTTTTTTTATCCTGATTTACTCCTAATGCCCATTTACGTAGTCGAATCCATATTATTTTTTTATTTCTTATTTTCCAAGATAAAAACCGGCAACCACCTGCTTCATCGTGGACGGGTCAAACCTCCCCACGAAATACCAAAATGCCGGCGAAGTCGCGACAGAAAATAAGGTGACTGACGGTGAGTTATTTATTTTTATTCATTGAATTCATTCATCGTCATTAATTTGTTCAATGATTCCGTTAATTGTTACGATTTTTGAATATTTGTTTTTTTTTCCTTTTTTGTTTTTACATGCAGATGACGTAACGAAAATTGAAGTGGAATTAAAGGAGGCCACGATGCAAACCGACGATCAAATATCGACGATTTTCGTCGGTCCAATGCCTAACCCGGATTTAAGTCCAACGCCAGAAGTGAACGCGACTTATCCGGGTGGTGAGTGTCTCGTGGATGTAATTAAATTTATTTTACTAAAGTCAACGATTACCATTTGATACTGCAGAACGCTAGTACTTTTTAATAGCTTTTGTAATCAATTTGTCAATTAAATTATCACCTACCACCCTCGATCGATTTATCTGATTACACTAATATAATAGATTATAGAAGTATGCGTATACGTATATACGTATATTGTATACCATTGTGAATTTGTAAATACACTTTAATTATATACATGACTGACTATAATCCACATTCACGACAGATTAATTTAATGAATAATTTATTTATATTGTTTAAAGCAGAGCAGTTCAGATATTACTCTCTAAAAAATTTCAATGGATAAATTTTTATCATTAATATGTAATTAACGATCTCGTAACTTTCGGTGAGTTATAGTTCGATTTTCAATTTAATTTTAAATTTGAATCAGTTCAAGTAGAGATAAAATATATATAGAGTAGTGGTCAAAACTTATTCAATTATGAATTTCGCTAGTGTTTGATTATTGCTTATTAGTTATAGCTATATATCTAAACCTTGAAGCGTATAGATGGGATTACTTTAATCAATTTGTATTATCAATTTATTTGAAGAGTTGTTTGGTACGACAAAGTATCGAGTAATATCTATTAACTGCAGTGTAGTAAAAATCGATTGATTCGATAACGCGAATAATCCGGAAATTCCAATCCCAGCTATAAGCCGTGAAATCAATTTCAAGTTATTTCTACAAGGAAAGAGAAAGAACGGTATGCTTGGAGAGAAAAAAAGGAGAAGAAAAAAAAAAAAGAAAAAAAGATAACGTTAAAAATTCCAAGTTCTATTGTGCTGTACCTATACGCAGGGCATTATTATTTGATGAAATGGGAAAGGCGCGGAATTTTGGAAGCACGTAAACGCTTGCCGACACTTAAGTGGTTATTTCCCTGCAGCCGTTCGCTTTTTTCTTCGTCTATTGAATTTTCAGTCTTCTATAGTCCGCGGGTTAATAAAACGGGAATAAATTCACCATTGTTAAAAAAATATATTCTATCCCAGCCAGAATCCCATATTTTTTCCTTTTTAATCCGTGAATGTAGAGATATGGGTTTGGCTCAGGCTGGAATCTCTCTGAAACCTGAATAAATATCAATAACTGATACCTGGGACACGTAATCGATTTACCTGACTAATTACACGCGTATAATTATCTGCCAAAAGTATTGATTTATCGATATATCTACGTCCTCGTTTCATTATAACGAGCTTTGTCACAAACGAGTAAGCATCACAAAGCTGCTAAAAAAAAATGAAAAAAAAAAAAATACAACGTGCGGTTTAAAAATAAAACGTGAAATCGAAGAAGCGACGAAAATCTTGGGCTTCAAATTTTGAAGGTGTAGCTGAACCTGGAGAAGTCGTTGTTCGGGCCGAGGAAGCACTGATTGTAATTTTAGTGCTAGTACTGTGGGTCGCAGCTATCGCACTATTTTTCAATCGTTGGGGAAAAATCCGAATGCTTGAACCTTACCAACCGAAATTTCAACAACAACATAGACAGAGCTGTGCGATGATCGATCCCAACCCTCTCCAGGTGAGTGAGGCATCCAGCCGTTCATTTATTTCCTTATTGATTTAATTCGATTGTCAATTTAATAATATTTTCATCTTATCTCGAGTTTCCCCGCAGGTAATTCAAATCTTCATTTTTTTTTTTTTTTTTGTTTTTTTCTCTTCTTTTTTTTCTTCCTTATCGAGTAACGTAGATTCAATTTCCGAACCAATGAACGATGAAAATAAAGGCCATTGTGGTGCCAGTTTACATTTAATATCCCGTAAGGGAGTAATCCTGTATTGCCTGTCTTTTTTCAATATAAATAAATTGCCAGATAAATGGATGGATTGATTTTACTTAGGGTCTTGAGTTTGGTGAGATGTAACAAAAAAAAATAATAATCGCGTGATGTTAATTGCAGAAAAATTAATTAAACAATTGGCTTGGCTTAGAACGAAGACAAACCGAATCTAATAAAAATGTAAATTTATCATTTCAGAGCAATTAGATTAGTCTCCGAAAATCCAGAGTCCAATTCTTCTTCCTTTACTTATTTTTTATTTTCTTATTTTCTCTCTTTTTATTTTCCCGGATGTCTGCGCAGTGAAAGAATGCGATTTCCATGCAAATTCACTGCAATCAGTAGACAGATTCCGGGAACGAAATGAAATGCTTTTTAGTTATTTAAATAAAAGTTCACTTTCTCTCTTTACAAGAATCTTTCTCGTGACATCCCTCCAGCAAAACGGAGACGAATGAATCAGAAGTGATACTCGTACTCAACGCTACCCCACGCGGTTCTCATTTTTCATTATTTCTTTCAATCCTCCACCTCGAGAAAATGAAAAAAAAGCAACAAAATAGAAAAAGCAGAAAAAAATAAGTAAATAAATAAATAAAAAAAAGCAAGGTAAATCCTACTCTGAATTCCAACAAACTTGAGTTGCGTAAAAAATCTCTGCCCTTTGATTCATTTGTCGTAAAATATATCAACGGATTATACGTAGATATACTTCGTTATTTTTATGTCATCGTTTCAACGAGCAAATAAAATCCCCTTACACCCCTCTGTCTCAGAGATTTTATATGAAATGCAATATTCATATTTCACGTATGTGAATTGTGCTTTTGACTTGTCTCATTATTTTTAAATCTCAAAAAAAAAAAAAAAAAAAAAGGATGAGATGGGATGGGTAATGAATTCCGTTCGTTTGTAAAACTCCTCTGGTACAGACAAATAGAATAACATACATACGTGACAACAATATCCAGCAAGAGTTAAACTTCACAAAATTTGACATCAAATTCTTTCGATAAGTGGATTAAAAAATTAGAAAAAAAAAAAAACAAAAAAAAACAATTTTCATCGCTTTCATCAGCTCATACTCATTTGCCAAAAAATATCAAATGACAAAATCAATTAAAAATGATTGTATAAAAGACAAAGAAATTCAATTCCCTGACATAAAAGCAATAGTAATCCTAGCCGCCCAGCTCATGGCTTTAAAAGCTTTCATGTTTTTACCTAAATAGATCCTCAGGATCCTCCAGACTCTTGGCTACGCAAACCACTCGAAGTAGGCCCAGCATCTTTCCCGAATCTTTCTATATAAGTCGTATCTATTTTCGGAATCAGCTATACGTCTAACACCCGAGCCAAATTCACCATTTAAATCAAGCCCATCCACGCTTTTCTATTCACCAGATGTTTTAGGGTTATTGAATAAAAAAGCGGAAGGATTTCCACCGGATACTGTAAGAGCTTAAAGAAAATTTAAAGTGCGACTAGCGATGAACACGGACGAATTTCACCCTCCACACTATGAAAAAAAAGTATACGCTTAACCTATTACACACGATAGAAGTAAAACTTTTCACTTTCGACTTAAGACTTGAGACTCAAGAATCAAAACGTGGGACTTAAGACTTAAGACTTACATGTATATATGTATATCTTATACAGGCATATGACAATTTCACACTTTTCATTGCACTTAAAAATTTTCGGTACCCTACCAAAAGAAAGTTTCACTTAAAAAATCGATGATTTTTTTATTTTTTTATTTTTTTTATTGCAAAGACGAGAACATTTTTTAAGCGTCTCAAACACCTCTTAAAAGAACCTTTCCGTCCCCTGAAAAGTTTCGTCATTAAAAAATATAGAAAAAAAGTGGAACAAGAAAAAAGAAAAAAAAATTTTAAGAAATTGAACACCCGCAAATCCGCAGTGTCTACTGCAGTAATTTTCTCCCTTTAGCAACGTATGTAGGTATAGGTATGGTATGTATGTCTGTATACATATTGTATACGTATATTGCGGTATGCGGCACGCTGCTACCGTATACCTAAAACACATCTTTCATACCCCGCGTACTTCTGGACTTGCGTAATGAATAAATGGAAACGTGCCAAAACCACAACGTCGTATGCATACGCAATTAATTAATATATGCCACGCAGTCGAGTCAAATGATACAAATTTTCCTCCCTTGTATGGGAAATTTTTTTTTGTTTAAACCGCGTGGAGAAATTTGAATCCAATCTTCCACTGTGCTTGAGTTCTTTCATGCAATCTAAAAAGCTGCTAAAAATCATCGGAGCTTTAGAACCACCCGGTCTTTTTTATCCTCTGTGAAAAGGGTGCTGATCTATTTATAAAAATCTCGAATCTCACCCTTGTGAACAACACCCTCAACCCCTGCAGAAACGAAGGACATAAAATCGGCAAAGTTCGCGTCTATAAACGAAGATTAAACCTTCGACGGAGTGTAATTCATATTCCTGTCATCTAGATTCAAAATCCTTGGATTTTCGGGATCCGGAAATGTCCAGATATGGGTTCGACGAGCTTGTCATTCCCGCGGATCACCGATTTAGGGTTTCTTGGCACAATTCGAATGTCACATAAATTCACCCGCATAAAACCACCCGCGGTGGGAACAAGGGCGAAAACGTTCACGTCTGGCATATCGGGATATGTAAAGGCCGTATTGCTCTGACAAGGAACTTCCGGTAGCGTAAATGGACGGCTATGAATTCTGTCTACGGGCTACACGTTAGTCGAAAGAAAAATAGCTGACCCTTCCGCGCCGCAAAGAATGAATTCTTTCTTTTATTTACTGTTTCAGCACCGGGCATGCTCCAAATTCAATATTCACTGCTTGGAACATCCGATCGTTTATCCAACGGGATATGGATCAAATTTGTCTTCGAGGCCGCGGCAGAACAGCGTCTTTGTTGGATCTAGTATGTCGCTTTTACCGCCCCAGAATGCACCCCGACGTGCCAAAAGCGCGTTTGATATCCAAACACTTGTTCTGGCTGAGTGTACAGTGCAGAATACAGGCGATTGTGATGTTCCAAAACGTGGAAGAGACTCCGGTAAATCATTTGGCGAGTCATTGAGGATCCCAGACTTTCCTAGAACATCAAGTTCCATACAGAGACAACGGGGTATGAGCATTTGCCACTTCGATCGAACCGACGTTCTAGCAAGACCCTTGATGAGAGAAAGAGGGATGAGCATTTGCCATTTTGACAGAGGTGACAGCCTCGGTAAACCACCCCAGAGAGAAAGGGGCATGTCGATTTGTCAATTTGACAAACAAATGCCGTCGTGCAGTAAAACACCCGATGTAGTCCACACGTACAGAGCGACATGTGTTTAATTAAGATGGATCCGTGATAAGTATGGCAAAAAATATAATATTTAATAAAAAATATAATGTCGCTGATCCTATGTCGTTGGTTTACGGATACGAGACACTGATTGATTTAAAAGGGTTCATTTTATTGTTAAAAAAAAAAAAAAGATGGGCTCAAGCTTGTCAAAAAATATATTACATGATTTATTATGAGTGCAGATATTTACCTATACGAAATATGAAAGTTTGAAGAATTTTTTTTTTTTTTGTTTTTTTTTCATCAGAATATCTGAATTGATTGATTAAACTGCAGAGAGATATATCTTGCAAGTTGAGATCGATTAAGTGACTTTAGAACAAGCTAATAGTTTTATACATGGTGTTGAAATGTCATACCTATATACCTATAACTATATAATACATATTAATAAAATCAAAAAAGATATGTTAATATAAATATTTGATTCTATATATGTAATAACTTTATACAGAAAAAAAAAAAAAAAAAACATTTTTGATGCTAGTATTTTCTTACATTCCGGGTTATTCAAAATATTTACAAGATTACAGTATATGGTATATCCATAAATTTTTCGATGATAAACTGAAACATGAAGAAAAATCAAAGAAAAAATAAATAAAAAATGAAAGAAACTTAAATAAATATTAAACGAATGTTATACTCTGAAATTTTTAACCACATACCGGGTCTTTTCGTGGATGAGAGCCATAGGATGATCAATTATATGCAATTCATGGTACAAGTACGTTCTGTGCTATGAAAAACAAAAAAAAATTAATAGACGTATGAGACTCATCCACGAAAAGATCCGATATATATCGTAGTGAAATTCTCAAGCTATACATGACATATTTTATCAAATGACCCGATACTCACGTATAGTAAAATATCCTATATAACCGATATATATATATATTTTTTCATCGAATATATATATATATATATATATATATATATATATATATATATATATATATATATATATATATATATATATATATATATATATATATATATACATAGCTGACAAAAATAATAATTAACGAAAGTGCGAAACTACGTGCTTAAAATATATCCACAGATAATTTTTTGTCCGCGTTATCAAACGACTTATCTGGAATTATAGACCACAACTCGATTTGGCTCTAACTTCAGATGAACGTTGCTTACGCAAGGCAAAGGTAAATATTTTGGAAGCCAAGGTGTATGTACAAGCCTAAAGTCAACCCATGTCATCGTTGAAACGCCCGAAGGGACTTACGGGCTGTGTTAAACCCTGGAGAATATGTCATGATGAGAATTTACCAAAAAAGGTTCGATGATGACACACCTCGAATAGATATTCGTCGATAATATCTACAGTATGATAAAAGCGTTCGATCAAAAAAGAACACGTCTATTATATTAAATAGAAATATATATATTATACCTACGTGAAAATTTTCAACGCACTTATCGTAAAATTCTAAACGTCCATCCAGCCAAAATGAGTGGCAAAAAAAGAAATTAAAAAAAAAAAAAACAAAAAAAAAATTTATTATTTTTACAAGAATATGAAAGCTTTAATATTATCCTATTATACTCACAATCACACGTTTGGACCTCCATTCTTCTTATATACATATAATCTTGTTCACGAGTTCTCTTCTTATATCTCTATCTCTCTCTCTATATCTCAAAACATCTCAAACTATTAACACTGATCTTTTTTGCTACGTCTTTAACCCAATTTTTCTAATAAAAAAAAAGAAAAAAAACCAAAAGAAAAAAAAATTTCTTCCTATATTCCACCTAAATTAGTCAAAGTAGACCGCAATAAGCTTTTCCGCGAAGTGAGATGTTTTTTGTTTTTATTTTCGTAGTTATTAAGTGATATATCGACACTTTAGCAAAAATAAGAAAAAAAAAAATCCCGTGCCAAATGGAGAAATATAAGAAAAGAAGAAGAAAAAAAAAATCAAAAATCTGACAATCTAACCCTCTTGATGGTAATAAATAAATAATATCCAAATGACAAAAAAAAAAGTTTCTAAAACATCCAGTTCAATTATTACATTTTACAGCCTTCGAATTATATTGTAGTCTGTCAACGGGTTATATTGTCAAATTAATTACTACGTATTTTTGGCCATCAGGTAGATCTGAAGGATATAATATATTTTCACTATTGACGCAAGTGCCGTGTATTGCTCTAACGAGTAAGATTGTAAATATTATTATTAATTATTTAAACTTCATTGAGTGGTCCAGGATTTATCTTATAATGAGGAAAGATGCTTCTAACTTTGTCAAAGCTGGGAAAAATACTAGACATACCTATAGGGACTAGACGAGGACGATATAGTGTCCTCTGATGAAGTATGATGGACCTGGTGACGTCGATTTCTTGTGCAAATTGCGTTTAAATGAGATTTAGGCTACATTATAAGTCAATATTTGAGACCAACAAGTTAGACTGTCTGAATCTGTAGTACAGCGTAGCTTATATAAATCTAATAGAATGAATATACATAATATTATACGTATATTATATCGATGCTGTTAACCTTGGGACCTTTTATCGATTGAGTATATTAGTAAGTTAATTAATATAATCAGTAAATGATATTTATCTATATTATACTTAGGAATTATAAATAATTAAAGTACATACCTATAATAACTACAGACCAAATTACTAGACTGTATGTATTATACCTAATTACACTTTAAATTACCTACTACACCGATAACCTCGACATATTATTATTCTGCTGTATCGATTCTACTTCAATTCAGAGAAATTCCAATCCACTTGAAACTTTTTTCATCACCTTACCTTTCCACGTTTAAAACTACAAGCGACTAGTTCCCATCGATCCAACGTACGTTCGCGACGTCTTCTTATATACAGCGCGAAACTAATACCAAATTTCAGTTTTATACAAATATCTATTTATCTATTAAATGGTTTCATGGGTAAAATAGTTAATATCAAGATCGAAGGGCATTAAAATTTCTAAACAAAATTGTTCTATGCATTTTTTTCATTAGAATGTCGGTTCTCCTTGTAAAATTTAAATGTCGCGTTCATGTTCTGGAAATTTTCCACAATTCATCAACATTTACAGCTCCAGCATTTCCGGCAGGTATTCATATCGTATTGGATTGAGACTGGACTGCCATGAACAGACAGACCTATCTGTTTATAACTACAGAAATTCCTTTCATGTAATTGCAGAACATCGTCTGTATTTTGGAGTCTCAAGAAACAGAGACTTTGTTCGTTGTAATTGGTGTACTTAGGTACGAGTACTTCAAGATCTTAAATAAAGCTGGTATTCTATTCCTGAGCGAAGATGAGAAGAGTTAAACCCGAAGAAAGACGTGAAATGGGATATGCCATGAGCATAAGTAGATAGATAATATTTAACATCAAAAGGATAATTATCTTGACGAAAAAAAAAAAATGGATGGAGACTTTTTTTTGTCGTAAATTTCATACCTTATTTTTTTTTCTCTCTCATTTAATACGCACGATGTTAAGACTTTCATGAAAAATCGTTTTTTGAACCTATTTTGGGATTCGGTAGACGACGCGTACCTACTGCGGATCGATGAGGACCTATGACACGTTGTTTCTAAGGTCGAAATTAAAGACGCGAACCGAACTGCGGCTAGCCAGAAAATTATGTCTCAAGTTTAACCGTTTTGTACTCCAAAATGACTGGCGATATTATATCGAATTAAAAAAAAAACAAAGTCTGGGCTTTTAATGAACATCAATGAATCTTATGAAGGTTATTTTCATCGTCGTTGCTGTGTAAGAGCTCGTTGAATCCGAACTAAGAAATCGTAACGTTAATCCGGGCAGAGCTGATTTTGAAAATAATTAATATGAACCATAATTAATGATATATTCTATATATCCAATTGCCCGAATTTGGGCGCCACTTTAAACTCTGTATTATCATATTATTCAACTAAGATTATACATTAGGTTAGATTGTTTAATAAATTTTTCTTTTTTTTTTTAAATTAAAACGTACAATGTGAATAAATATACCGTGATGTCACCGAAAGACTCGTATAGGTATGTAATATATTTATCAATCACGTATATAAATCAATACCTATATCAATATTAATACAAGAAAAATGATTCTATGTACATGTATGTAAAATAAGTTTAAAGCTCTGTGAAGGATATTAATTAAGTTACGAAGTATATTATATATTATTATATATATATATCGTGTACCGAAAAATCAAAAATCTTATGCCAAAGTGTTGATTTTGGTGGTTTAAAAAACTTAAAGTAGAAAACTGAATGAAATTCGAAAAGAAAAAAAAAAAAATGAATATACACGAATCTGTGCAATAATTTATTTACCATATTATAGTCCATTCCACTTTTTCCTCTCTTCTTTATTTAATTTTTTTTTTTTTTTCACACCATTCCCCGCTGAACAAAATAAAATCTCCTAAGTTTCGCCAAACCCCAAGGTAATTCGAGAACGGCTATATCACGGCTGCAAGGACACATCGATATTTTGTAGCCCCATATTCTCTCGTGCGAAACAAAGCGAGGCAAGTCAGGAGGGTAAGAGCTTACCTACATCCCCAAGTGATAAGGATAGGAGAGACAGACGCAGGGTTTTGTATTTCGTGAAACAGGCTTCAAAGGAGAGTCGATTACCTGGCGCGAATTATCTCCCTCCATTGGGTAATTAGTTTTAAAAAAATTCGAAATGAGAAAGAAAAAAAAAAAAAGAATTAAAAAAATGGTTTTGGGACAATGTAGGTATAACACGCTGGAAATTTCTGAAAATCAACAATTTTACGTAACTGAGTTATTCAACGTCGTTTAACTAATTGCTTAATTAAGGCTTCTATTATATACCAAGCCACAGGGCGTTTTGGAGGTACGTGCAGATGAAAAACGGTCGAATTTCCCAACGGGCACACATCATAATAACAATCATTTTTCTTCTTGATTTCACCTCATCGTTACACCGTTTTATCTTCAATGAGAGCACAGATTATAATACCCTTGTAAAAAATACAGAGGGATCTACTTCCGGAATTTATTCCATAATTAAGTTCCATAAAAATTTCTGAATTTCAAAAACTTAGACCAAACCCTTGAAAAATAAAATAAAAAAAAATAAAATAAAAATCGAAACCACTAAACTCGTCTACAGTAGAATTATTTTCTGTTCTTTCCTAAAAATCACATGCGAAAAGTTTTTCAAGCGGTTGAAAGGTTCCTCAGACTTACTGCCAACCTACAGATTAAACCCTGCTCACGCTTAGGATAGCTCCTATTTTTGGAATTTAATCGATTTTAGGTTTTCATACCACGGTTCATGGAGCCATGCAGCCGTACAATAAGTGATAATAAATATTCAAGGAATGCATGCAGTGGATGTGGACTGTGCAGTCTATGGATGTGAAGTTGGTTTAGGTTCTAAAGGAATAGAAAATGGGATTCAGAGGTTAGTCCCACTTTGACTTGCTAAGTATTTTCAATATTTACTCATACACATCTAGCCGTGACCAGGTTCAAAGGTTCGCGTAAATTCAGTTCCTATTTTTGAATCCCGACTGTTGGTGTCGCGAAGTGAAATTACTCTTTTCCCTTGAGGAAAGTCCCGTTATACCTACCTTCAGAGGCAAGAGCAAAAGGCGAATTGAAGGTGGGAAAAGAAATAGGCTATCACTTCTCCAATTTGATTATCGTCCTCCAGTTTCTTTCTTTCGATATAAAACTCACCATGTCATTCTCTCGGGGCTCAACGATCGTAAAAAACATTGGCAAACAAAGAGGAAACAGCCTGCAGATGTTAGTTTTATTTCAACTCTAACGCCGAGATATATTTTTGCTGTTATATTATTTCCAAAAAAAAAATTTTTGCTTCAGCTTCAATTATAAAATATTCATTACAATTCCCTTGGATGTAACGTATGAATACCCACGTATGTAGGTACCGCATAACCACTTAATTGCGTGTTACTCCGCGTGCGAAAGATCAAAGAATGCAAACAGTCAAAGACATACTCAATGAGCATCAAAATTCTCACGTAACATTATAAATTTTCCTTACATTTTCTCATCGCACATGTAGTGTACCTAAGAGGTGAAGAATGATACCGTCTGGGTGGTCACCGAAGACAGAAATAAAACAGAAAAAAAAATAAGAAAACCAAAAAAATAACGGTAATAACAAATTGGGCCAGTACGGTCGTTACTACTGAATTAACGGCCCATTCTGGTTTAGGAAGTGGAATGTCCTCATAAAACACTGGGATACTTTGAGCGAGTCTGCAGATACTGGCGGTTAATAATACTTAAATAAAGATTACCAACCTATATTGCCCGCAAAATTATCGCCGACTCTGCCCAAGTGTCATTTCGATGTCCCAAAGGTATTAAGGCGGTGTCTTGGATACGTTTTTTGGATTTCTCTTTCCCTGTGACGCATAGTATCTTTTCTTTTTTTATTATTATAGGTTATTATTATAGGTAAAAACAGTAATCTTTACGTGATCATTATAATTTTTATTCAAATTCTCACGTAATTCTCTAATGTACACGAAGGTAAGATATGCTTTGGTGATAATATTCTCGATGAGTAGCGCAAGTGAGTGAATATAAATTATTGAGTATCATGTGGCAGGAAGCACGTTAAGAATTCGTTCCGGCGGATGATCTTTATCTAGGTAAAATCCCCGAGGGAAGAGAAAAGCTAACGACGTTGGATGTGAGTTTTGGTCTTTGATGTGAGTTTTACAAGTTTGGAAATCAGCCACCCTACGGTATCGAGTAAATAATGAAAACGGTGTAACGCCATTATGCAGACACGTATGGTATAGGCTGTTTAATAGACAGCAAACAATAAGTTCGTTTTATCGTCCGTCTTCAGGGGAATCTAAAAGATAACAACGCCGTAACAATGAGGATAGAGAAAGTTTTCGGGACCGAAAAAAAAAGAGAGAAAAACGAAAACTATAGTGAATGAACGTGCGAGGGATGATCCCCGGGGAATCTGATATATAAACGAAATCGTGTGTGAGAAAAATAAAACAGGATCTGTCCTGTCACGCCTCAGTGACAGTCGCGGTATTTTCTATATCGAAATAGTTTCGAGTTTCTATACTATTTATTTTTTTCCTATTGACTACAGTCTCCTGTATTTCGCCGTTTAAAATCCGATTTTTTTCAACGTCAAGTAAAACGTCGTTGTGTAAAAAATTTAAGGGATGCACGAAAAGATCACAAGTTCAAGATACTCGGGGCAGAGATACAAGTCCGGAAAAGCAAATGGGCTCTTGATCTGAAGAATAATTTATCCTGTATATATTGAACGATAGACGTGGGTGATTGATTAGGTGCAATTGTAAACCTGTGAGACTCTAAACCACATAGAAAATCGAGCGTGACGCGACCCTTGCGGTGGAAGACAGATAACTGGATCAAGGATTCACGTGCTTGTGTAAATTTCAACGAACCTATAACATGTGATTGTATTTACTATACGTATACCTATGTAACAGGAAATCGATCGTGTCGTCTGTTTCTACGATTCTGAGCACGGAGATCATGGGAAACCACAGGGTATATCCGTTAAGAATAGTATAGCTCGCCTTCGTGAGATTTGCTTCCCACGTACCTACAGTGATTGCTTTCTTTATTTTCTTATATCTACTACCTACAATTTTTCAATACACTTCACAAAGCTACACCGGATTTGATATAAGCATGTTAATCTACCGTATATGATGATTATACTTGACTTCCAAAATTTCTACATCCGGGCATAATCCCGACTTTCAGTATTAAAGGGAAGACGGTATACTCGAGAGATTACCTCTGTCTTCTTGTTCTGTATTTTTTAACAGCCCCGAAATCCCCGGGGTAAGAAACGTAGGCAAACACGTTGAAAAGTTTTCTCAACGAGCTTATAAAAAAAAAAAAAAAATAACTATCGCACGTCGGTATCTCTCGTTGTCATAATTGGAAAATATATTTAATTAACATGTAAAATTTGCCAGTAAAATTTTCTAAATAAATCAGAAATAGAATGTGTGTCAGTAAAAATGAAAAAAGTTCAACAAATGATGTCGACGAATAATGCAGACTGTTTGTATTTCCATAAATACAGAATTGCGCAGCATGCGCTTTCGTATTTGTCAATAAATAACGCCGTTGACATTTCTATTCATGTGGCACATATCTGGGAATTGTTGTAGTTTGTAGAGATATGATTATTGATGGATGGGCACTGGACCCGAGTTCTGTCCATGTATATGTATACACACAAATGCAGACATATAGAAAATATTATATGATATGTAGATATAAAAGTTTGATACGTAGTATAAGCGATGCTTGAAACATGAATACCTACATCCTACATTGAACGTTATTATCTGGTTGTTCGTAGAGTTTTCTCTTACGATATTGCTTATTCTTCCATGTAGGTAGACTTTGGCCAGACGAGACGTACGTGTTTGACTTTTTGCTCAAACGTCTAGCCCCGCATAGAATAAATTTTTCCGAGGTAAGTATCAACGCGATTTATACCATGAAATACTGCGACACTGTGAACAGAACTGACGTATGTACATACATACATACATACGTACCCACATATCTAGATTTAACATGACGATATCTTATCAAAAGCTGAATCTTTTTTTACAAAATAAAATATTAAAACTGTTGTGAGCAACGAAGATAAAAATAATGTGTACAGCAACTTACTATAGATATACCTATGCATACCTGGATTGAAAAATAAATGAATTAAAGCAACTGACCGCGAGGCTATTTATGTTACAATATAATGTTGAAGTTGCTGGCCCCGAAACAAGGTGATTTTAAAACAAGGGTCTTGAAAACGAAGGGATAAAAGAAAAGGGTAAAAAAATTCGCTGTAAGTATATTTTTTCCTGAAACATAAATATTTCTTTTTGTTTGAAAATATTGTATCTATACAGTCGGATGTATAGGGTGGGGTGTTGTTTCGAAGAGCCGTTATTTTTACTCCACTTATACGTCAATGTCAGCATCTCTATTGAACGTAGATCGAGCGTAACTGGGAAGAGATGAAAAACTGCAATCTTGTTTCGTAAACTACAAATAAAACAGAATTTTTGATTTATTCAAAAACACGTGAATCTCTGAATCATTTTCAGAACCAAGGAATATAAAAATCGGTTTTAATTACTTGCATTAAAAATTTTTCAGCAGTAATTTTGATCGGAAATCAAAAGATAGAATGGAACAAGAAAATAAGTGAAAAATTGTGTGTTTCACAATATTAACATAGAGGTTATAGAATATAACCAAAATATTTCATTAAGCTTAAAATCTGCGGGAGAAAAATTACGAGAATCAAATTAAGCCCTTGATCCATCCATCTCTTTGCTTATCAAGAGTAAATATAAAAAAATTTATACCAACTGAAAAACTGAATGAGTTGAAAAAAAATTTTGTTCATTCTAAATTTAGCTCAAAAAAATTGATATAATGAAAATGGCTTCTTTTTCAGTCATGTTAAACGTAAATCCTTAGAAAAAAAAATTGATTTTCTTTTAACAGGAAGTCCCACAAGATGCACTTGAAGTTGGTAATAAAATTTGTAGAATAATTAAAAGCTGAGTGAAATTGGGTGGATTAGATGCTGGTTTTAATCAAGCGGACTTCTGCATGGGTTTAAGTAATACCTAATCTCCTGTCTGAACGTTCTTCCCTGAATATCAAAGCGTGTTGGTAATACCTCAATATTGTATTGTGCAAAAGCTTTAGAGCACAATTCCAGGAAATCCTACAATATTGCTTGTGTGAACGTCGGCTCGTAGCTCGCGGAATCTATGAGTGGCAAGTTCCAGACTTGATAGCTGCAGGCGATCAGCACGAGAGTATTTTACCTATTTAGCTGAAAATGTGTGTCATATGGGGTCTCAAAGCCCACGTTAAAACGTGCAGTAGGTACTTTAAAATTTCGCAAAACGCTGTATACTATATATTGCAAATTACGATCTCGTTGTGAAATAATTCCCTAGAACCTTGTTAATTAAGACCATTGTACTGTGTAAATAGGAAAGTTTAAACGGAGGGTTGCGCAACGTTTTTCCCTTTGTCGATAAGAAAATTACACGAACTAAAGTTTTCACCCTATACAAAAGCTGCCATTCTGCATTAACAATACGAGATTCAATCCGGTAATGAAAATATTTATTCAACAAGTTTAATATTTATTTATCAAAGTATAGAAATTCAATTATGTGATTTTAAAGCAAAGTATATACACTTCGACAATCTTTCAATAAAATTTATACAATTTTAATCCTCCGATACTTTGAAAATTTTTTTAATGACAATCATACTTTGGTGAAAATAATCAGCAACTGCAGCAGCACGCGTTGGACTGTAATCATAAGCGGCTTAAATTATACTCATTGAATTACCATTCAAGTCAGCTTAGTTCCATTCCACACTACTAATTACGTTGATCTAAACCCCAGTTGAGAAGCTAGTACCGATCTTCCGCTCTACTGCATTCTGTACAACTTTCTTTGCACGATTTTACTCGAGATGGTAGGCGTCTTCGAAGATCAATAAAACGAGTAAACAATCTACTCGAAATTTCAAACGATCACTTAAACTCGATGCTTACTGCACAAATTTTTTTCCCTCCGCAATTCATATCGCAAATCGAGGAGGTTATACATATTTTCTGCAAAGTGAAATATGGAGTAGTGATTAATAAGAGGAAATGAATTCTTTGGATAAATAAATTTGAACCAATTCTTTCGTCGAACTCTGCAAAATTCTTTGAATGATATGTTTACGTATCTACTTCTTTGGCATAAAGCCAATTTTATGGGGATGGCGATGACACAAGAGCAGCACTCAAGTCAGTCAATGTATTAGTAGTGCACTTTGCACTCAACTTCGATGTATTTCCTGTTAAATAAAACGATATTCTTGACCTATATCATCGTCAGAATTGTGTGACATCACCTTGTACATACATAGATGCAGGAAGCTTTCGTGTAAAGTTAAAATTAAAATAGAACCAGCTACGCCCTCTGCTAAAAGCACTCATAGTTATAAAGCTTTCGTTGAGGTAGTCCAGGGTTAACGACCAGACGATGTCTTCCGTTGCTATTTTTTTTTTTTTTTTTTTTTTCGTTTTTTATTCTCTCCTTTTTCTTTTGTCCATCCGCAATTCTCTGGCTCGAGTTTTTTCATGATCATTTCAGGTCTGGATGGGATTCTATTCTATACTGTGAATAAAGGGGAAAAAATCTTCCCACTCACCTAAATTCCCTGAGGTTAGATACTATCAAAAAAAATTTGCGGAGTGTTTCACTCGTTAAATTTAAGTTTTTAGCATTGACACGATCGAACTGAGTAGGTAGTTCTTGGAATTTCGCGAAGAGTTTGCGGATTTCTTTTCTCTGTTTGTACGCTCGATAGAAACGAAAAAAAAAAATAACGAGCTTCATTTACAAGACATTATGGCTTCTTTAAGAAATTTTTTTTCGAATACATTTTTTATGCGAGTAAACCGCTTGAGAGATATTTTATTAAATTTATATACTTTGTGGAAAGTAAAGATAATTTGAATAAATTTAATAAAAAACGTCGTCTTGCCATTTTATTTTGGTCAAGTGGTGGACTTTTTCGGATATTCTAAACCAAGCAAGTGTAAGTATTACTAAATGAAATACAAAAATGGATAAGCCAGGGTAATAAACTCTGAGGAATAAAGAAGATACTTTGAAAAAAATGTATACCTATAGTACACACCACAACGGAGATAAGCAGGAGCTAGTCTTAAAGTCTTGAGAGAACAGAAGAGCCGAGGGATAAGAATAAGAACAATAAGAGTAGGTATAACGCTGGGAGATAAAATAAAGCACAAAATTGTGTTGCTGGTTGAAACAAGGAAAGTTTTTGCGGCAGTTATTTGGGGAGTAAAATATTGGCAGATCTAATTTTTTTTTTTTCTTTTTTTATAATTCTACGTTAATTAGAAATCGCGTTTCACACGATCGCGTCGCTGGTAATAACGATTTTTTTTTTTTTTTTTCTTTGATATTTTTTGCGCGGCTATCGTCGAAACGAATTTCCATGCCAGAAGCGATCCGCGTTTCACTATTTTCTCGATTTTTCTCTATTTTTATAGGGATCTCTCGATTCGAATTTTGCACAGCGCATCACCCGAGTTTCCTTTGAATAGGAATCTTCTCATTTTTCGATTCTCTATCTAAACAGCCTTTGGTTATCCCCAGACGATAACCTACGGACAGAAAATTTCATTGGGCTTTTTTTTCATCGAATTGTACCTCAAAAATGAGTTCTTGAAGCCTGAAGAAATAATTTAAAAAAAAAAAAAAAAAAAAAAACAGTCTACTCTTTACGGTCTTCTATAATTATCACTTGTACAGTAATCTGCTTATCTCTTATTCGGTTTGATCAGGTAATATCACTCATTAAAATCATCAACCCTCGATTTGATGAAATTCGTATAAACCGACGAAGTTTACCTCCCAAGAATTATATAATCGGATTATTTCTACAACACCGAATCGAATCAGCCTCTGCAAAGAGGTTCTTAAATCATCTCACAAGGAGAATCTTTATAGACATTTTTCCACCCCATCGATTATTCGTCACCATTAATTTTTTATTTTTATTTTGTAGTATTCTTTTTTTTTTTTTTATTTATTTATTTTTATTTTGATTTTTTGCATCCCACATTTTATACGACCGAGTAGTTGTGTCATAATTTAGTTCAACATCCTCTGGCCGTCCTTTTTGATTAAAGTTCGAATTCAGGGCACGGGAATTTCTCCACGGTCTCGTTTGGCTTCTAGCCATATACCTACCACGAAGAGAGGCAAAAACTATCAGCTCGGACATCTCGTGGTGCTGAAGATAAACTGCACATTTTCGCTTAAAGTAAGAGTGATAGAAATAAAATTAATAGAAAAAGGAAAATGGATTAACGATGATCAGATGCACTTAAAAAAAATTTTATTTTATTTTTATGATGTCTCATCTATTTATTGATAAATTGTATCAGAGATGAACAAGTATAAAATTTATTCTGCGTTCTCATCCCTTGAGTGAAATTATTATGGTGTAATGAATGGTTCTCGCTTTCGCGAAATAATCGTCAACATTAATCGTCCCGAAGGATTTGAATATTCAAATAAATCTGACAAATTGAACGATTACGGTAAAGAAAAAGAAATACAAAATACAAAAAAAAAAAATAAAAAATAAAAAAATCGAAAGGCGTAAATGAGAACGAGTATCGAAAAGAGAGTCGAACGGAGTTTTGAGGCTCGTTATTACCTCAGGGCAAGCAATATAAAATTTCATTCATGGCGTCGAGTTTCATTTTTACGACACAATCGGGGGCTGCTTCAATATTTGAATATGGAACGTGAACATCGGCCATAAATTAGATTCTCCATTTCTTACGTCCCAGACTTTCGTACTGACGAAAATTTGACAATTGGAAATAGAATTCTGATGAGAAAAAAAAGAAGTAGAAAAATACTTCAAGTAAGAAAGCAAACTCAAATGAGGGTAAAATCAGGGTGATACGTGACGTAGAAGCTGACTTCATGATATACGGTGCCTACGAAGCTCAATTTTCATGGATCGCAGGATCTCGCTTTGCGTATCTTGACGTGACTATTAATTTTAAAAACTTTTTTTTTATTTTTTTTTATCAAAATTCCCTCAAGTTATTTTTCAGCCCTCGTTTATCTTGTTCCACAAGACTGCGTCCCATGGCAACACTTTTGCTTACAATTAGATCATCTCTTTGATGGAAAATTTTCTCCGTCGTCAATCATTTCGAAAAAAATAAATAAAAACTATTTAAAAAAAATATATATATACATATAAACGTAATAAAAAGAACAACCCTTGTTACAAGCACAGAGGATCAAACCGGCGTCAAAAATTACTAAGTTACCAAATTCCAGGGTGACTTTAGAATCTAAATTAAACAATTAGGTAGACTGACAGCAAGATTTACTCTAGTGACGAAGGGAATCAGCTAAGATAATGGAAAGCCTGGAAATACCTGGTACAATTTAGCTTAGTCGTAAGCCCGGGTCACCCATCAGATCACAAGGATACTGATTAAGTTCTATCCAGATTTCCCTGATCTCTATTCTGTTAATGTTTTATTTAAAATGAAATGTACAAGAACCATGATCTAATCCTAAAAGGAAATTGAAATTCCGGTTATCCGGTGAGGTGATGAAAAGCACCGTGAAAAACGCTCTTTTCCGCCTTGTTCGTTGTATATCAATTCCCATTTCGGAGATTGGTATTGAATTAAATAATCACAAATCATCTCTGTTCTCCTTGCACCTTGCGTATAGATATCTTCCGCTACGTCAGTGATCAGAGCTTTGAAATTGCCCTGTTTATGCAGTTCGCAAATGACGTTATTCGCCATGTCTCTATACATACATATGCAAATGCACGTTCGTCATATTATACATACACCTATATATCCATATATATGTATTCGGTATACAGCAGACAAGTTATAGTTAGAAACAAGCTGCAACTTTGCTCTTGAAAAGTCTACGAGATAATTTAATTTGATGCATACTCCGCCTGGTGAATGCATACCCTTAAGGGGAGTAATGTACAGGATTGAGAAGGGTCACTGACACATGTCACTTTAGTTGATGCAAACTAACCGCGGTCATCGACGTCATGTTTTAGGATCCATATCCGCATTTTAAACGGATAGAACCGCGTAGTTTTCTCCCTATCGAGTAATAATTTTGAAATAATGAAAGAAACGGAGATTTTCCTTAACGGAAATGAACCATGAATCATTTATTCCATATGAAATTAACCCAGGTATAAAATTACCCATTTTTCTATTTTTTTTTTTTTTTTTTTTTCTTACTTCATTTCTCCTTTTTTTTTTCTCTGAGGCAAATAGAAATTTGCAGACAGTAATGACACGCGGTGATAATTCGCGAGCGTACATAGGTATGTCCATGAGAAATATAGGAAGAGACTGGTTACAAGTTGACTGGTCAGCCTTGTCAGTTAGTTATCAAGATAATGGGTCAAGGTCTACTGAGTCTATTCCGCGCCCCTGTAATCGGAGATAATAACTTGCCTCAATCCCAACGCGGCGCTAAACTGTGACGTGTGGCTACATGGCGATCAAAAGCTGACCGCAAGATTGGCCAAAAAAAAAAATAAACAAATAAATAGATTCTGATAAATAGGGAGGTCAAATGTCAGTCGCTGCATTTTTCTTACTTTTTGTTTTCTTTCTTTTTTCTTTTTGTGAAAGTCAGCTAACTCCGAGGGTAGAATAGCCGATATAAATGTCATCGTACGTTGCCAAAGGGAAGAAAAACTGGACACGTGTAGCTCATATACGATAGTATAGGTACAGGTATCAATAAATATTTATAGTGCAAAATCTTTTGTCACTGAACTGGGGATTGTAAACGTCTGTAAATGGCCTCATTTCTAGAGTTTACTGCACCTCGAAGCGGGGATAACAATATCAAGCGGAAAAAACTGGGGTGTGTAGGCATACGTATATACAGTTCTATGAACGATAAATTCGATTCATTAAATTCTTGTTTTGATATTGGATTATTTATTGTCGGAATAACAGGTGCAGTAGTTTATCACGGTCGTTTTATCGAAACAATTCGCTAAATATTAGGATAACTAATTTCTGATAGAATAGCAAAGTTTAAATACTGCAGTCTGCAAAACCGATTGATTTATAGCTGGTGAGGATTTCGACGTTCCTCCAGTTCCCAATCTTGTTGGATCGCAAAGTATCTACAGCGAGATTTAAAAAAGTATAAGTGATCTGGATTTTAATTATTCTCCTCTTCTTTTTGCTCAGACGAAAAAAAAAAAGAATGAAGACACCGATTCATCTTTCGATTTACTCATTCTCATCTCTCATCGATTATGCTTATACCCAACCAATAACACGCGTCCTACGCGTTTACCTTTCACCGTGCCAATTTGCAAATTAGACAAAATTTTTATTCAAATTTTGACATTATTCTAATCACGATTTTATTGTATCGTACATGTGTAAGTTTAGTATTTTATTGCGAAGATCGATCGATATTTATCTTTGTAAGAAATGATCTTTTTGCAAAAATTGTTCGTCCAAAAATGTTGTACCTTGTTCATTATTAGATAGGAAAAAAATTTTGCCTCATAAGTAATCGGTGGTGACCATGATTCTGGCTTGAAAGCAAAATAGAATAAGAGATCGGTACTAATAGCGACTAACGATGCATCGTTGCGCCTGAGAGCGGCGCGCACGCGTTTATTTGGCATGTGTGGGGCCAAACTCGTCGACTATAATTGTATGATTGTGGCATACTATATTAAGCTTAACTAAGTCACTATTTATATGAGCGCGGACCGGCAAATCTCTTACTCAGACTACGGCTAAGCCCACGTTGCAACGTCAAGTGTTCCTGTAAGAGTAATATAAAGATTTGTTTGACAGAACAGTGAGTGATCACTGACCAGTGCAAAGAACGACCCAGGGTATCAAAGACTTTTCATTTTATAAACTCAGACACTTTGGTTATTAGCCGACAATTTTTATCAAACAATAAACTTAATTTCATTAATTTAAAAAAAAAAAGGAAAATTTTTAGTATTCAAAAAGCAGTTTCACAGAATGTTTGGGATAAATTTTAGCCACAATTCATCAAATGGAAAATCAAGTGGGAAATAGTAACGACCTGTCGGGCGATTCAGACAATTTAAAAATTTCTCATTAAGTGAGTAAAAAATTTTTGGTTTTTTGTTATTTTTTTATTTTTTTTTTTTTTTTTCGCTCTCAATCATCGATCAACTTATTGTGAAACTGTTGTGATCTCATATTATAGTGCGTCGATATAGTATAAACTATACTGATTATCAATTTAATCAAACACGATGGAGAAAGGCACGGGGTAAGCTGATAAAATTTTTTCAAAAATACTTGTCGAATTTTTTATTCCGTTCAAATCGCACGATCGATAAAAATTTTCAATTGATATAACGAATCAATCGAATCTTTAGGTACGTATCGGAATATCTTCAAGATCTTCATTAGATGCTGAAACAGCGACTATGACTATGGACGTAAATTGTAAGAAACAGAATGAATAAATTTCTTGTCTTCTTTCAGAAACGAAGCTCAAACCCTACTGAATTCTGGCCAACCTCATACTCTTGTACCGATCGTTAATAATGGGAAAGAAAAACATCCACCAGGCGGTAAACACAAATTGCACAGCGTCAAGACGAGACAAAACGCGTCCAATTCCCGAGGTGTCTTTGCTCAGGTAGATATTACTAGCAATTTTATTTTTCTACTCGTGTTTTATTCAACTTTACTATGAATCTACTTCTTAGTTAGGCGCAAATTCCTACGGGCTGATCTCGTCTCCCATATTCTGCGGGCCGAAAAATCCGTCGTGAATTTTCTCTATCTCTCTCTCTCTCTCTCTCTCTCTCTCTCTTACTCTGCTTTCAGGATAAGGTCTGAATTTTTTACGTAGAAGAGTATCAAATGGGACAGTAGAATCGTCCCTCGTTTTGTCAGAGGAATGATATCCCACCTTTTTCTACAATCTGTTTTTCAACCCCTGCTGTGAAATGAACACAATATGTATAATATATGTATTTCTTTTTTTTTTTTCTTCTTTTCGTTTCTTCTTCAGTTTCCTTCATTTTATCAAAAGCATCCGTTACTCTTGTAAAATATACAAAGTGGAACAGTATGCTTCGTAAGATTGCTGAATTTTTGGCTAAATTAATCCCCAAAGTGTTGGATAATCATTGCACGCATATGATATCGAAAGAAAACTTTTTAATTCGATAAAAAAGGGAAAGAAAGTTCTTCCATAAGGCTTAGAGCGGTTTCAAGAAAATCCTGAATGCCTAAAGACGTTTAAATCCGAGTATTATACCCATGGGAGGGAAAGGGAAGATCGTATACAATAAATGCTCCCTACTTGAGACGTTTAAACTGAAAATACTTTAAGCTCCTTTCCAAAAAAAAAAAAAAAAAAATTCTCTTCTCGTAATTCTAACGGTCTGAACCACTCAGCTCTTCCAGAGGCTTGTTAATCCCAAATTCATATATCACACCGCCGCGAATCCACCCTTATTACTACAACAGTTTCAATTAAGCTTTTTGCAACTATTCCACGACGAATTCGGCCTCGAGACTAACACCTGACATACATACGTAAAGTTTTACTGATCGAACTAAACTAACAAACTACACGATCAAAATTTAATGAATTATATCAAATGTGGAATTTAATTGAAATTTTTAGCCACTTGTGAGGACTTGCTAAGATCAATTCAGGAAACCGAATGATATAGCGAGGGTCTGATGCTTTAAAAATTGGGAAAAAATTTTAGCTTTATTGTTTGCCTCGATCTTAGTTCATGCCTTTTGCTACTACAGTTTCAGGTAACGTTTTTAGACAAGGGATATGCCGTTCAATCCGAGTCTGGGAAAGTATATCGCTGTGGTCGTTAGAGTTTATTGTGTCGTTTAATCTAACCTCCCAGGCTTACCCCCGATTCATTTTATTTTATCTCAACTCTGCGGTTCAGCCCGAAATCTTCCTCGAAATTTCAACCTCTATAAGATCGGTTTATTCGTATCTTATTCAGAATGTTTTACCCTAAAACAACCCGTCAACATTAGTGACGTACGTATATCTTTCACCGATTATATTTTGAGTGTCACTTCAAGTCTCTGATAATATTTGTATCTCGTTATGTGTCCCCTCACGCATGGATTTCGGACACACGAACAGAAAAAATAACGAGAGACAAAGAAAAAAGGAAACAGAAATAATAATTTCAGAGCTACGTGTGTGCACGTTCTGAAACAGCATGAAAAGAACCTCTGAAATTATCCCCAAAATCAACAAGCAAGTGTCCTTTGAAATGCAAATATCTATGTGTTACTTTTATTTAGGTATATCCCTATTTTATCTTTTTTTTTTTTTTTTTTTTCTTGCTTTCAGTGCCTTGTAACGGGAGCTGTGCTATTGCTGACAGCCGGATGTGGCATGCCAATAGGCTACAGTGCTATACTTCTTCCAAAATTATCTCAAACAAACGGAACGTTGCACGTTGACGAAGAACTTGGATCATGGATTGGTAAGCCGGAAAAAATGGATTATTAATCATTTTCGTGTGGGTAGGTCACGTTGGGATCGAATTGAATATCTAAATTGTTAAAATTCCAAATTTTGATGTTACAAACTCGCGCATTTTTACGAAGGGTATTTCTCCGAAAGTCTACATAGTCGATTTGAAAAATTTGAAATGAAAAAAAAATTCCGAAAGTTAAAGATCCGAAATGCCAAATCTCTCAAAGCTTGAAATTCGCGCATGGAGTTTCGTAGCCCTCCATTAAATTTTCAGATTCTTGGACATTCGAAGTTTTTGACTTTCTCAGCTGTATGCGTTCCGATCTTTCCCGATTATATTATCCTGAACTTTAACCTTTCTCAAAAATCCGAATCGTCTCAAGTGAACTCTCAATCTCAACCGGAACTTCGGAACTTTCAAAATTCGGAACTTCAACCCGACCCTGGTCAAATTTTCTCAATATAACACAAAAATGAGATAAAAATATGTTTGCTTAAAGTAAAAACGGCTAAACCAAGGAGCTTTAATTAAAATTCAGCATAATAATAAATGGAGTAAGTATGGATATGATCTATGAAGTGTCTCACGGTGTAAGGATATAATATGTACTTACCGGTGTATTACGCGATGTACGTAAGGAAGGAGGTTATTTATTACATTGGTAAATCTCTATTGGTCGTAAAATTAATATTTAAATTGGCAAAGAAATTTCGCGTGTGCCGACATGTTGTAGATCACAAAGTTACTGACCCAGATATTTTTTTATTGAATAATATTCCGGTCTGGCTACGTAGTAGTTCGACGTGTTGATTGTCGTTCGTAAAGTGTTGTAGTAGGTACGTACGTATGTTAGGTAGATAGGTGATAATCTAACGGGTCCTATAATAGCGCCATTTCCCATCGCATGGGAAAAAACTTTGGCATCCCTTCCCACAAACGAAATTATAAAAGATAAAAAAAAAAATTAGAAAAAACTAAAATAAAATGAAACGGGATCCTAAAATATTCGTTATTTAGATCAAACTGCTTAAAACATTATCAGACCAAAAAGCGATTAGCCCATTTCATGTATTTCAAAAGCCGTTGAACCCTGTAATGACTCACTTGTCGTAAGTATAAATGACCGGGACACATCTTCCCTTGATAGAGATTTATACGATCCAAGTTGCCAAAACGTTATGCGAGAAAAATATTTAATCATCCTGATCCATATGGGCGAGAGAGGTGCGATCATGTAGTGTCACTGACATAGATACATACATGTGTATATTGAATAATTTCGTCTGGTCCACCGGGAGCACGTGAAACGTCAGTAAATCATTGGCATTAATTTAAAATGCATTTATTTTCCCTGACGTTATCAGGCCAAGTCACTGCCTTTGTAAGGTTAATGTTTCGTTCCGCAGTTTGCTCAAATGTATGATTTAGACTGTACAAGTCCTTGACAAGGATGACTGCACGCGAAGATTAATCCCAAAGTCAAATCTAATAGATCAAATATGTTCTTATGCACAAAACATAGGTACGATTTCCATTTAAATCATTCTCTAAATACCTTGGTATTCGCTTTTCGAATTCCACACTGTACTTGTAGCGATTAATGCGACTTTAGTTAAAATTTATGGTCGGCTAGGCGATATGCGACAGACGACAAAAGCCTTATCTCAAGATTATTAACGGGTGAGAGCTTTCGGCTATATGTAGTACTAAACGGAAATACGTTGACGGTAGTCGTCTCACCGGAAAGACTAACCCATTGAATGAATATCATTTTCAGCTTTACGAATCATAAACCTACCGCCAACGTAAGATTTCTGGTTTCCAACGTCGTATCTTTTATCTGTTAACCTACAGTCATTATAAAATGGGATTCCCATCGGTATACGAAGGACCAGGAAACCATATCTACTGCATAAAGTGAACTGAAATTGCTATTCGAAAAAATATAATCCAAACGTTTTTGTTCACTAAACGCGATTTTATTCTCATGAATTCGTATTTTGGATAGGGAAATGGAATACAAAGAATAAAATCCGATTCCGATGGTGAACTTATGAGCTTTCGTCTCTGGAAAAAGCTGGGAAAAATAAATTTGAATCTAAATATACGGATAAAGATGGTGAAAATAATTTTCCCGAATTTTGTAACCGTAAATTAAGAGGTTGGAGATTATGCGGGGATTAGACAAAGTTTCTGAGATATGTGGGTACGTATACATGACTGTATGTATATACAAGCGAATGATGAAACTGTAAGATATAGGATAGAGTTGTATCTAGGCGTTGCCAAAACTCAACCCTGACCTACTAAACTCTGATTTTTGCAAAGTCAATTTAGCTATTAGTGTTAAGGGCGTTTTATTTCGTTGTTTCTTAATGGCGTGACAATTTGTGCGTTATAGAAGTGATTTACTTAAACGCATAGTTAAGCCTGACTATAACGTAGGAAGGAAGTGAAATGTGTGTCAAGGTCACAGCATCACTTGACCTTCGGGTCTCTTAACACTTTTGCTTTTGCTATCCTATGCAATAATAGATTAAGCCCAATTTTAATAATCCAGTAAGCGCGCAGTGCCACGACGATCCATGATTCTGCTAATACCACAAATTGCAATCGTCACTTGCACTTGATCTTTAATCATGATCGTTTTTACCTTGTCCATAAACCGCGATACTCTCTAGGTCAATCTTCACGCTATACTACCCCACATAAATTAAATCAATCAACTAAACGGTCCGATTGGAAGTATTTAATTTAAGAATTGTTCAATCAGTTTTAAAAGTGTATCAAATTGATATAGTATAGACTTGACGGAACACGAGTAATAACCAGCTTTAACAATTGTCTCCGTCTCGATCGCACTCTCCGAATTACAATTACATTATTATTTTGTTTGTCGAGTGATTTTACAGAGCGAATTAAGCCAAGTTTAGTTTAGTTTAGAGAGTGCAGACTAGAGTTACGAGCACTTACTATATCTACTTATAGATATATCTAGGTGTACGAAAAGTTTAGACATATCAGTCGTGATCATGACTCATTTAAAAGCTCGGTTGAAACTACGAGGCATTATCTTATACTGAATCGGCGATCTATAAACGATGAGAAAGTTTATTAACCGATTGAAATTTCAATCGATTAGTCATTGAAAAAGTTATTAAAAGCTTTGGAGTTTTATGAACAGAAATATACGAGTAATGAAACTGTTCGACGCCACCTAGTCGACTCATTCAGTCATTAATTTATTCATTTTCTAGCGCCAGTTAAACTGATAATACTTTTTATAGTTTCTTTATTTATCCATATAGTATGCATATAGTTCTTTATTTCTTTCACTTTTTTTTTCATTTAATTTATACTCTGTAAAAGTACCGGCGTCTAGACGAAACGCAATTCAAAAATTCACCCTCGAGGTAGATATGTATTTATAAATTCTTGGTTAAGTCCAAGCCTAAGCTTTTTCCGCCCCAATTATTATATACTTAAGTCGATATTCGAATCGGAGTAATAAACCAATCTTGAAATGAATTATTAATAATTTGAGCTTTCTCATTTTTATTTTCGCAGCATCTGTACACAGCCTTTCGGCGCCGTTTGGCTCGTTACTATCAGGGCCTTTAATGGACGCAATTGGCAGACGCGGAGCTTTACAGGTATCTTCAATCCCGCTTGGTGTCGGATGGATAGTAATGGGTCTAGCACAAAACGTGACGGGTATTTTGGCCGGCAGAATACTGTCAGGATTCTCTGTTGGACTAATCGTCGTACCCGGTCAGGTGAGCTTATCGTAACGCGTCGAAAAATCGAGTATAAGTAAAGATAAAAAAGGAAATAAAAATAAAAAAGAAAATAAGGGACCAAGAAAATGTAATGTGAATCCAAAAAAATCTCTTTCGACAATAATTATTTAGCTTTCAATTTCACTTTCACACTTTTGACGGTAGGATTTTCTTTAGATAATATCGAGTTTCGCGTGCGGTAGAAATTTCCTGATCTTTAATTATTTTATTTAATTAATTAATTAATTAAAGCTCCTGAATTTTGTTATACCGTAACACAAAATTAAACGAAACTAAAGCCGAATTGAAGTAATTCGAGGTGTTACGAGTACAGGGATCAAAGGTCAACCTTCTTTTTCTATTTTCGAAGGTTTTGTTGGGCGAAATAGCCGACCCTGGGCTACGGGGTATGCTGGTCGGCGCACCATTCGCCTCTTACAGTGTTGGAATTTTGATAGTATACGCCTTAGGCGCACACTTTGGCTGGAGAACGGTGGCTTTCTGTGGTATAATTCTCCCGGGACTTGCCCTGATCGCTCTTTGCCTGAGCCCTGAAAGCCCGGCGTGGCTGGTCAGACGGCGAAAAATAGAGGCGGCAAGAAAAGCTCTGGTATGGTTTCGCGGGGCGGATTTAACGCAGGTATGTCATCTCGTTTCTCAATGAAGCTTAAGAAATTGGTAAAATAACGTAACACCTATTGATTTTTCTTGCGATAAGAAAAATCAGAAATCGGAGACACAATTTCTGGAAAAAATCCTGTTTATGCCTTCAGGTTAAAACGGAAATGGCTCTTCTGGAGTCCAGAGCGAAAACGGACATCGCTCGCATATCATCAGCCGTAACTTTACGTCAACAAATTTCTTACGCGTTATCAAACATCCTAAATCCTGGGGTTTTAAAGCCCTTGGCTATAATAACGGTGTTTAATTTTCTCCAGACATTATCTGGCACGTATTTGATTGTTTTTTACGCCGTTGAATTCATCAGAGAAATAGGTAATCGACCGTTACTTACTTTTACTACTTAAAAAAGTACCTTTAGAGTTATTGAATTGCCATTTTTACACATCGTAATATACTTGCAGAAGTCAAAGGAACCAACGACTACCTCATAGCCGTTATTACAGCCATTGTAAGGACCCTTTTCTGCCTCTTATCATGCATCCTGTTACTCACCACGGGGCGAAGGCTTTTGGGAATTGTTTCCGCGCTCGGAACAGCCCTAACATCTCTAGTCCTTGCGGGGTACCTGCTAGCCAGAAAGGGACAACCTACCACCGACATGGACGTAAGTATATTCCACCGGAGAAATATTTTCAAAAACGAAAAGAGGAATAAATTTTTGACGTTATTTTTTTTCTTTCTGATTGAAATTTGGTTTATCAAATTTTTGCACTGAGTTTTGGGAACGAGAATAAATTTTATTCATAATTTTCGTTCATTTTTTTAAAGCTATACGTGATCGGTACGTGTATAATAGCGTACGTTGGTGCAAACACGTTGGGTCTTATGTGTTTGCCGGGTCTTATGGTGGGCGAACTCTTGCCTCAACGTGCCCGAGGAATAGGAGGTGGCTGCACGTTCTTCCTGTTTAACTTGAGTTTGTTCGGAGTGACAAAGGTCTTCCCTTGGGTGAGTTGAAATTTCCTAATTAGTGTAGAAACGAGATTGTCACGAACAAACGTGGGGCACACAAGCAAGGGTTGAAAACGAACGAAAGCTTTGTTTGCCAGAAGTCCGAAAATTTGCTCTCTCCTCTATTTCTCTCTTAATTCTAGTCAATAAGACAATAACTAAACCCACTTAAAGAATAATTTACCAAACTCTTCACCTCTCGCTCTTTTCACTCGTTTATTCATTAATCATCCCCTTTTTTAATGTTCTCAATTTTAATTAAAAAAAAAAAATTCTCTATTTTAATAGGTCAAAGGCGCGATCGGAATGACAGGAATATTCACGGTATTCGGCGCTTCCGCACTTTTGGAAGCAGTTTTTGTATACGTCGCTTTGCCCGAAGCTAAGGGTCGGACTTTGCAAGAAATGGAAGACTATTTTCAAGTGAGTAAATGCATGAATTTTTTTCTAGTTCTTTTGGTGTTTATTTTTATACAAATATATATTACGATACACAATCACAGAGATAGCATTAATTTAAACTATAGAAATGTTAATTTTATCTTTTAAAAAAATTGTTCTTCTTTATTTTATTTTTTTGTGTTTTTTAATTTTTTTCAGGAGGGAAACGTGCTTTGGGTGACGAGGAAGAAACAGCCAAAAATAAGCCCTTCGAATACAGTTATAGTTAATGTTTAGAAAAAAAAAATTTATATATAGACTCTCGGTTAAAAGTCACAAATTTTATGTAAATATTGGCCGAATTAATTTATAGAATGAAAAGAAACAAAAGAAAAAAAAAACACTAGATAAAATGAAATTTTTGTAGATAAAAGATTTTTCTTACATATTTTATACTTATGAATTATAGTTTTTTACTGTTTTCTTATTATGTGTGATAGACACGGTAGTTGAATAAATGATAAATAACAATTAACAGCATTGATTGTCTTCCAAAACAAAAAAAAAAAAAAAAACGCATCCTCCTATGAATTTTTTTTCCCCAAAATTTCCTTAAATTAATTTTAACAAAATCAATCTTCCATTTCACCAACTGCGGGTTAAAGATAGGCAGTGATAAAATAGAAAGCGTCAAAACCTTTTCACGAACCATTTTTTTTTTTTACTTCAAGTGAAAAACATGGAAGGGAAAGATTTACCTCAGTATAGTATTAAAATTTAAATGTAAGTTCATAATATACTACAAAAAATAAGAAAGGAATCGACAATCCTGACTGTCGGTATATGTAAAGAGGTTCTTGTTTTACCCGCGGCAGAGTAAACGTGGTTCGATGATTATTATCGCGATTATCATTTATGCGATTTTTATCATTAACTAGCTCACCACGTGTATTCGAAGTAAAAAAAACTTACATCGTAATCGGCATATAAATTATAATCTAAACAGTTTCAAAATTCGTAGATTCTAAACCAACGGTTATATGACTTGATGCCCTTGACAAAATAATAGTTTACAGAGAATTCAAACAGATTGCCGCCCGAAATTAGTTTACAAGGTAAAAAATGGTAGCGCCATCTAGGATAGACGTGATAACTACGTGCACCATGTTGCACGCAACCCGTATTACAGGAATGTAATACGAATTAGCGCTATCTAGGATAGAAGTCACAACTACGTGCACCATGTTGCACGCAACCTGTGCTACATTCCTGTAATACGGGTTGCGTGCAACATGGTGCACGTAGTTGTCACGCCTATCCTAGATGGCGCTACCATCTTTCACCTCGTAAATCAATTTCGGGCGGCAATCTGTTCGAATTCTCCGCATCGTAATGTTTATCAATTAATTATACTCGTAAGATGTTTGATTAAGATTTCATTCCCCGATATTAACAATTCCATAGTTGATTAAGCGCATTATCTTAATATAAAGAAACTATAATACGTAGCTAAAGCTTAATGAGAACTTTAATGAGTTTGAAAGTAGATAAGCTATGAACCACAGCTCAATTAAACTTTATTCTAGGATAAAAATGAATATTATACCGTTGTCTACACTCAACGATTATACTTACGTATGATTTATATTTACAGGTTCAGGGTATTAGAGGATGAAATAATAATAATAATAATAGATATACTTTTTTGTCATGCTATAAACAAGATTTCTGTAATAAATAAATATGGAAATAATAAAAAAAAAAAAATTACATCGTAATTGGTATATAAATTATATTCTCAACAGTTTCAAAATTCGTAGATCTTAAACCAACGTTTATATGACTTGAGGCCTTTGACAAAATAATAGTATACATGTCAAGTTGTAAGTCAGTATAGATGAATTTGACACGATGGGAAAACAGTACTTCAAACAAGAATCTCGCATTACTCCGAGATATGCATGCGCATTGTATAGTGCGTATTTCGCAGCGATACTCAGTAAATAGCCAATCAGCATCGCGGAAAACCGGCTTCAACTTCCGTTACAATCTCTTTTTATAAGAAAGGGATTATAATTATTCTATTTTTTAAACTCAAAACAGTTTGATTAAAATTCGTTGGTTTATTTGTTACTTGTTTTATAAATTAATACGAGATTCAATTAAATTGGACGAAATCTCTTCCTTCCTTCAGATTTAGAGATTCTAAATTCTTTTCAAATTCTCCGTTAGTCATGTCCTGTAAAATAAAATGATGTATTATGCAGACATTAATAACTCAATACAACTTGCCAATACAACTCCTCGGATAAGAATTAGGTATACCTATTTACTTCGTAATACTTACTAATTTTACGCAAATTATAAACGGAGGCTTAGCTTCTGTAAAATGAATTATTGGAATAGGTCTTCCAACTTCTTTTTCAACCGGTTCATAAGAGACGTAATTTTGTCCAATTTTACGTCTGTCTATGTCGCAGAAGGCCGCAACTTTGTCCTGAAAACCAAAAACAATTTAAAACAAACAGGCAGAAATTACGTAAAAATATTCTTTTTATCACAATTAATATTAAAAATATCAAAATTCACCTGAAACTGTTTATCCAAAGTACGAAAAAGCAGTCTGCCTTGTTTTCCGGCGTTCCATATTGTGAATTTATCCCATAAGGGTAAAACCCGATTTTGTAATCGTTCAACTCTCAGATCCCAAATAGTTTTCCTGTTTAGTTTCAAAAGCAGCGTTTAGAATCGCGTCAAGACCGTAACGAGAATACGACAAAATAGGAATGGACTCGTTTAGACGTACTTACTTACTCGCAAATTGAGAATGTTGTTGCTTCAGCGTGATAAACGTAGATTAATACTGGAATATCGACCTTTAACACTCGGCCACCATGGTCTAAGTGAGAATAAAAGAATATTAAATCCTCCGGACAGCCACGACCAGCTTCGCTAAATCCACCAACTCTGTAAAAAGTTAAGAAAGGATGGAAAAATTATATAATAAATATAATCTAGATCATAAAAGGTATTCAAATATATTTTATTTTAATTTATTTGATGGTGAATTCAATTGGCATAGCAGAGCACTTTGATATTATAAGGATAAATGAATTCATGCTAAGAACAAGTTTGCAAGTTGTTTAACCAGCCTTTCAAATACTGCCCTGTGGCAAAACCAGGTAGGCATAATGACCGTGGGTCCATGAGACGTGTAGATTTGTTCTTCTAATTTTTTCCCAGTTATAGTATTTGCCCAGTTTGAAAATCTGGCCGTTGCAGTTTCGGGGAGTCTCTTAAATTGACCTCCAATTATCTGGTAATTATAACTACCGTTATTTTATATCTAGGGAATAATTACACAAATTTTTAACAGGATTCCATTCTCCAATTACGAAAAACTCACCGCATTTTTATTATCTTTTGCAACATTGTATTGTGCCTCTATTCTACATGGCAGCATCATATCATCCTTTTAGAAATGAATTGCATTAGTTTACGGAATTTTGTAATAGATAAGAGTTAAAAAATTAAAAAAAAATTAATTCACACTTCATAGAATAAGAATTCTGGATACAAGAATTCTGAATCTTGTATAACTTTGCGATAAAAAAAATCGTAAGCATATTCCAAAGACAGCATCAGAAAGCCAAGGGATTCTTCTCCAATAAACTTTCCGTAAAAGAGGTAAAAAAATTCATAGAAAAAGTTATCACAGGATTTTAAATTGAGATTCTAGTTTTGCTTGATAATTTTCCCAATAAATGACAGAGAGAAATGATTTTAAAGAAAAAATTACCAGAATAAGAAGAATCAATTACTTGAAAATTGTTTTGACATTACAAAAATTAGCAATTGGCATAAATAATTAAATTCAATTCAGTTAACTATCAGGAATTTTTCTGCTTAGCCCAAATTTTAGTGTGTTAAATTTGAGACTAAAAAGTTTAAATTTGATGAGTGTGAGGTAAGAAAAAGAATGATAAAAATGTAATACATAGTATTTATTGTTAGGAATTCTGCGTACCACATCTTGAAAGCAGAGATATTCCCCACTAGAATTTAGTACTGCTTTATTTTTGGCGTAACCAACTGTAATAAACAATAAATACAGAATAATGAATCTAAGAAGGTAGTATTATCTAGGGAAGTAGAAAATCGCAATGGGGGATCTTTTAATAATAATATTAAAGGCTCAATTCAATTTGAACAGACTTTTTATTTCACCTTATTGCAAGTATACAATCTGTTCGTGGAATAAAAAAAAAATTAACATCACTCTGAAATTACACACCCTATTATATATACAAATTCATGAAATATTGAAACTGCTATAATAAACTGCACGGAATAAATTCATTTGCATACTGGGTTAATTGCGTTTATTATCTATTCTATTTCTTGGTCAAACACACATGCCTTCAGGGCTCTAAGTACACATAACATTACTGGTTCTACAAATGTAATTGATTGCTACAAGACAGTGACTTTTCTACCTTTAGTTTTATCCTTCAATTCAAGTTGGAAGAAATAAACAAAAAACAAAAAAGAACTTGAAATAAATTAAATTAAATTAAATTAAATTGAATTGAATTAAGTCAAGTTCAATTCGTATTATAAGAAGTGAAAGTTAGTTTTATTTATTTTAGATGCTTGTCTCACCTCCTCCTGGATCTCCGCTTTCATTTTTGAATACTTTCAGGGAAATAGACAATTTTTTAAACCGCTGTTTCCATGCTTCAAGTAACTCTGGTGTTTTATCATTGCTTGAATCATCGCAGACTGAAATCTCGAGATTAAAGATATTCAAAACTGTTTGTTTCTCGATTGACTCAAAGCACGTGTTGATCCAATTCTCTCCATTATAAATCGGAAGAATTACAGACTGAAAAAATAAAAGGAAAACGAAAATAATTGTTTATCTGGATTTTAAAAGTGATTTTATCTTTTCTAAAGCCACTAGATTAATTCAATAAAACTAAATAATAATAAAGAAAAAGCTAAATACAACGATAAACAATTTTTACGTCGATTTGTGTTTGACAGAATAGGTTAGAAGCATTGAAATTCAATTATATTTCTGATAAAACAAGATTTTAAGTACCACCAAAGGCTTGACATCGTCTTCGTTCATCGTGTGATTCAACGACTACGCATTTCCTCTATAAATAATCATTTTTGTCGTTTCTTTTTATCGATTTTTACGCCTCTGCACCGGCTTGTTGTGGTCTGATCTGTCAGATAGCAGACGGCTGACATGACACACTATACTTAACAGTACAGCCATAACGTGGCGCTGCAAGCAGACGCCTCGATAAACGGCGGAAAGTTTTGAAAGGGATAAAACCAGTGACACGATTATAATAATGTGTTTAGACAAGATTTAGGGCTGGTTTTAATCACGGGAATACTAAATGCGTACTTTAATCATTTATTTAAATGATCATTGAGTTGTTTGATCGAATAATCTTGCGTTTCGGGTTTAATATAAGATTATACTAGAAATGGTCGTTCATACAATTATTTATTGTAAACGAAAAGTAATAGAGGAGTAAATAGATCAATTTTTGAGTTACAATAGTAAATTAATATAACACGGTACCTATGAAGCGAAAATATTCAACACCAAGAATGATTTTATATGATCGATATTTCTGACGCGTAGGCATTATTAAATTCCAACGAGTCAGCACTTTCACTCAAGTATCTCATGCAAAAAGGGACCGAACCATAGACGAGCGTATTGTATACGCTTGAACCTCTAGCTCTATCCTACTCATTCATCCTCGAATACAGCCTCGAATCTCACGTCTCTGTCGAGCTTCTGACATCTTTTCTCCCTTAAAACTCCTATCGGACAATTTCACTTCTATCGTTATCACTGTAATAGGAAGGGGGCGATTCGGCGATACTAGAGCTTCTCTCCACGCCCATATTACGCAGCATACCCAACTCGCTTCTTTCTCGCTATACACAACTTGAGCTTCCTCGTTACAGAATTTTTTTGAGTTTCGAGTTTTTTGAGACCCAATTTAATTTCACTTACCCAAAAGCTAGACTCAATTAATCGCCAGTAAATATTCTATGATTATAGTTTATTCGCAACGTTTTCGAAAAATCGAAGAAATTATACCGCTTATCACATATATGTATATCTATATATGGATGTATTTGCGAATATTTAAGATTCCTGCAATTATCGATTGGAATCTTCTATCCCAAGTCGACTGTAAGCCACATGCACTGCCGGTAAGAAACAGTCAATTTCAGTCGGTATAAATAGGTAGATATCGTATACATACTCTTCAGTCAATACTCTTTAGTAAACGACTATGTATAGGTAGTATTACGAAGGTATACCAAGCCTTGTATGATATTTCGAAAAATTGGATTAAAGGGTAAAAAATGATATAAAATTATTAGTAAATTATTGAACTAACAAAAGTTTGATTAAATATTATTTTTCAGTGAATGTGCATTGCTTTCACAATCAATGTAATGAAAATTACAAGTGGAATAATCGAATTATCTAGTTGATCATCGATGGGTTTGATTTTCGTATAAATTTTCCGATAAATTTAAGTATTAGGAAGATATATACATTGATTTTTATAGCATCGACGCTTTCAATGCCTCCAGAACGAATATTTCATTCCGAATTCATATATCCCGGATTGAAAAATATCCGAGTTCCGTAAGAAATCAAATAATTCTAGTCTTTCCATCAAATGTATTCTTTCAAAGTAATATAAAACGCTGCGGCGTTAGATTACTCGTCTTTTACCTTACATATTGAACGCGATGGGGAGTGTAACATACTGTTGCTTGAGAGATTGCGTTCGATGAAAGCTTGGCGGGTATCCAAAATATAAAGAGAATATCGTATACCTATGTCATATGCTACATATCCAAATAAATGTATACGCATGGCGTCATTCCCCAACTAGTACAAAGTCCTTGAACATTAAATTACGCAAGTTTGAATAAAATGGAACTAAATTTTTTTTGTTTTGTTTCTTTTTTTTTTTTTGTCTTTTCCTTTTTTTTTCCTTTCTATTTATTTATTTATTTTTTTTTTTTTCACAAACTTTCTTCGCCCCAAAAAGTTCATAGAACTTTTCTTTATCGTTGTTTTAGCAAACTGTATACGGTATAGAATCTTGGCCAAAGTTTTGTCGCGGGAGAATAGGAAGTCGTTGGTATATACATACCTATATACCTACGTATAGGTAGATACAACAAATTTTCACAAACTAAATATGTATAAGTCAGTTGCCAACAGATTATAATTTCAGTGTGGTCGTTTATTTTTCTGTACATAAGACGTATAAAATATATATATATACATGTATATACCTATATATATATATATACAATACATATAGTATAGACAATCTTTATGGATATTTTTCCTCCTACTTATCGTTATATTACACAACAATAAACCACTTCGTAGCACCCACTCAAATAATAAGGAGAAAACTTTTCCTTGAAAGAAAGAAATTAGTCTCGCGTGTCGTTGTAGATATGTACATATATACTATACGCACAGGTAGAGGTAGGTATATAAGCTACGATGAAAATAACACAAATAACTAACTCCTACGAAACACACGGCATGTAGTGTGATGCGAGATTAGGTATCGCGTGAACCAAATCGTTTTTTGCTAAACTCAAACCCCCCTCTGCATCAAATAGAAATGATTATATACGTACCTACGTCGACTTCGTAGCAAATTGTTTTACACCTGTTTGCACCATTTCTTATAAAATTATACCCATTTTGTATACATATACATATATACGTATAAAAAGTTCTTTACCTGAATTCAAACTTTCGAGATTTATTTCCGAAAAATTTTCATATACCTATGTATTATACCTACGTCACAATTAGAGTAACGAATTGAATCAAATTTCAGAATTTTTATAAGTACATATATATTCTGTGTACAAAAAATTAATATCGTCAAAAATTTTTCGTACTCAAATTATCAGTATAAAGTATCGAATCGATCGTAAGTCAAACCGAATTTATCTATCTATACCTATATGGCATATCCTGGACCGTGATCCTCTCGATGTTCATAGACAGGATAGGACCTAATACATATATCGAAAGTTGAAGGAGTAGGGCCCGCCGCTAGACACTTCATGTCGAGTAAGTATACTTACGTAGGTTATATAGCAATAAGAACAAAGTCTGAAGCAACGTGATATTGCAGGATATGGAGTCTCATCTTCCTTTATCCGTCGTCTGTCCATCATCTAGATAGGAAAACTTAGTTATAAAATTGACAAGGAACAATATAATCTACCCCTCCGATGAGGAAAAAAAATTCTAAAGAATTAAATATATATACCCTAAGATGAAAGCTAAAAATAATGAAAGAAAAAAGAAAAAAAAAGAAAACTTAAAACTGTCGTTGCAGCAAAAAATTTTTACAAAGAAGACTAGAAATTTTAATTAATAAAATAGATATATAGATATATAACTATGTATTAGATATATATACCTACGCAACTATAAAAATCACGTTTTCCACGTTTCGAGGGTAGGGGCCCCTAGCTAGTACCAACTAAAGGTCTAACCCAACGAAAGGTTTATAACTTTATAAGCTCTAAGTGGAACGAAAGTCTCATCGAAGTATTATCGTCTAAGCTCTAAATATTCCCACTTTAACCCTTACGAAGATTAGAATACGCAGTGGTGTGAGGATATCGATCAAGGGGGTAAAATCAGCCCTCGAAATACGTTGATCAACTAGACATCTATCGATTAATTTGCGGTTTACCGAAACCTTATCTTCCTGAATTCTATCCCCTTGATATCTTCCATCATTCGGTTGTCTCCAATTCCCTTATTCGCCCTCGCAATAATTTCTCTATAGATGTAGGTAATTCGCATCAGTGTTGTCTGGCATGGGAGACAAACGGCTGGCTATATAATATCGCGTATAGCTTGCAGAAACTACGCGTTCTAAATTCACAATATTATATACTTTTATACATATTTACGTAATACTAATGTCTGTGTAGGAGTTTGTATGTATGTACGTATTTATGTGTCTACCACAAATCTTACTGCAAAGTATTTAGATTCAAAAGTAGCTCAATACCTACGACTGTATAGAATTACGTGTACAGTGAAGTCGTGCGTTCATCTGAATCTCCGCTTGCGAAGTTTCATCGTATACGAGCTTTTCTACAACTACGTAGCTCTCGAATGTATAGATATACATATAACAAGGTTAAAAATAAACTGTAAAGAAATACGCCTTTGGTACATTGCGTCGTGAAATCGATGTATAGTGAAATTTTGTATATCTTAATTTTTTTTATTCGTTTACTTATATTTCCAAAAAGCAACAAGCAGAGATATATATGAAAACTACTCTGTGAGTGTTTCTCATTTCAGAATAGAATTATTAGATTTAAGAATTTATCTTTCAATCAATAATTCCCGACGAATAAAAAATTATATATCTATATATATATAGACACAAGCGAGAGATGGATGCAGTAAATCTTGAACTGGACAGCAATTCAGAACGTAATCGAGCTTTTCGCGTGTCATAGACGAGTAAAAAGAGTTATAAAATACGATGAACGTATATATCGTATAGATATATGTATAAATAGAAGTCTGGATATAATAATTGGGTAGAACTTGATCGATTAGATTAACTTTATAGCGGATACCTTTTTCACCTTTATTCATTTTAATATACATTATAGGATCGTTTTACACGGAGGGATTTAATAATAATGGTATATAATATTAATAATAATACAAATTTCTTCATAGAAATCTGTATATATGTATAGGGTATACAAGGTACAATGTACAGGTAGTTATGTATGAAAATAAGTTATGTATGTACCTTATACAACGAATATCTAACAGTAAACGGATATTATTATACCCCAGTCATGTACAGGAAATAGAATAGAATTACCGTTGAGCAATTGAGCGCATTTGTGGGTTATAGTACCTACATATAGTGTCTAAGTTATGTAAATATACGATTTATTGTATTCCCTGAATGTCCCAACTCCAAAATTCCAAAATAACCCAGTACAACAGTTCATATAGATATGTCTTTCATTTTTACTGACGTATAGTATAAATAAAGCACGGGGCAAGTGGCCAAGTGAATAAGTTCATCTCATCCTGATCCTTATCCCTATCCTCATCCTTATTCTCGTCGACGTCGTCGTTGTAGTCAAGAAGTAGAAAAATAAGAACGAAAACTTTATCCTACCCTGCAGCAACAGCATCCTGAAACCTATATACCCCGGTACCTATATTTGCACAGTACCTACGGAGAACGATGAACTGCTAGCGAGTATACGAAAAGAGCAAAGAGTAAAAGCTTTGATGTCATACCGTTTGAGAAGTGTCGAGAAAATACTCGGGTGGGTATATACGTATGTACCTATGTATGCATATCTATAACACAGATATACACAGATCCGTGTGTCTGCTCATACAAATACACAGGCGTGTATACAAAACCAAGTACAAGGAGAAAAAAAAAACGAAAAAATTGTTTTTTTACAAAGAATAAAATTAAACAAGCACCGTCTGTACACAGAGCGAAGGAAAGAGATCCCATGGCGACCCGTGGCCACGGTGGCTCTTAATGATAAATTAATGTCCTCGCCTTAATGTCAAGGCTAACTGATCGTCTGCTTCATCGGGTAGATTCAGTCACGCTATTTTTAATTAGCATCTACCATAATGCAGCCCATTCAAGTCTGCGTCGTTTAAAGGAACGAAAAAAAAGCTAACCTTTTGCGGTTTAATTTGCAGATTATCAGCATTACCATATCGCGATACGAATATTTCTGTTTAATTAAGGAAAAGTGTAACTAAAATAATTCGCCATGCAGTTTGTGGAGAATGAAACGATAAACATCGTGCGTTTCGCCATATGGGCGATTTTCTAATTTTGGATCATATATACCTGCAGCATGTGGGCGTACATAATTGCTGCAGCGAGGATATGAGATGTACATACCTAAAAAAAGAATGGATATTATACACATATACATGTGCATTGTAATAGAATATAATGGAACGTTAGGGAGTGAGCTGTTAGGAGTTTTCAGTCTCCAACAACGATGTCATTCTCGTTCTGTTAATTAGTTAGCCGAGTGTTAGTAACGTCATATTTACGGTGTACTGTAGACATTTACAGCATAGCTTCTTAGCCCCTGAACGAATATAAAACATGTAATATAAATTCCGGTCCGGACAGGGTAGTATCTAACACCGCGTGGATTGCACACGGGTGGATAAGCATCGCGAAGATTCCTCGGGGAAAACGAAGCGTAACAGAAGAAAGTAAAAAATAAAAATAAGTACAAAGAACAAAGAAGAAATAAGACAGAAGAAATAGAAAAGCAAGAAGTGAGAAAATTGAAGCGCAACTCATCGGCTAAAAACGGTGTATATAAATAAAAAATAAAAAAAAATAAATAAAATTAACAAATACAAAAAAAATTCACACCACTTGACCTCTTTCGAAAAAGTTTCAACGTCCTTTTATTACATCGGTTCCGTAGACGGACGGTACAAGTAGCCAGAGGGTTTCTTTCGCGTGGTGGGTACAATGCCCGTCTACTCTGCACCAATACTTTATATATTACAACCATGTATGTATATACATATGTATACCTATACAGAAGCTAGTGTATATGCATATATATCTATATATGTATATAGATCCAAGACTTCGGACCACGAGGCAATTTAGGGGCGCGAGAAAGTCTAACTATATACTATATACACCCTTGCTTTATATTCCTATCGAGCGGTTCGGTTTCGCAGCTCGAACGACACGACGCGAGGCAAGGGACGGCAAAGCAAACCAAGGCAAAGCAAGGCGACGTTGAGCTTCCGTAAAAATTCGTGCTTATAACGTTTCAGCGAGTTTTTATGTCCCAAAACAAAAAAGACAAAAAAAAAATATGAAATTCAGATTCTTAAAATCTCCAGATCTTCCGTCCGGGCTTTTTATATCGTAAATATGTACTCCACGTGTCTAGCTGATCCTACATATCTATATACTTGTCTCCTCGTGGTACTCATCTAGAGATTCTTGTACTACAAAAATACTATAAAAATTTTTCCATTTTCGTACGTGTACATACATGCGAAAGCCATTCCGTCTGTGTAGATCAGAGCCTGCGGTAACGGGGATTTTCAATAGGGTTACGATATTCTGTGTACATAGTTTGATAAAACAGTATTTTCCCAAGAGTTATTATCGACGGTTCTATTCCGCCCTCGGAGATACGGGGTTAGAAGGCCGTGAGCAACCCCCTCGCGGTAAGTTTCGAGGATCCCTTAAGCCGCGCCGCACGTGCCGGGAACATCCGAAGCCGCGGTCGGACCGCCTCGGCGATGACCTGCCCGATCGAAATTCTAACCGGCTAGTCACAACCACGTGGTTTTAGGTGGTTATCATTATAGAGAAGAATTCAACAATTCATCTAACCCGCAAGTTCACGGTCGTCGCACGCGACTCTATCGCATAGGTATGCAGCTTTTCGTCCGGGTCCAAAAATTTTAGAAAGAAAAAAATGCTAGTAACTTACGAATCAAAAATTTCAATCACCTTTCTATTCGATTAGAAGCATCTCGGTCTAATGAAAATAGCTAATCCGTTGTCCAGGTATGATTTAAGCTCCTTGAAAAAATTTCGACTCAAAGAGTAAATAAAAAAAAAAAAAACCTAAAATGAGAAAGTTTTGGTCAAACTCTTCCCCATGAATGTGCGTATCATATAGTTATACATATACCGCAAAAGTGGTATGAAAATGTATGAAACTATGTGATAGTCTCCGTTTAGAGCTGTTTGGAAAAAGTAGTTTTCGGGAAATGACCCTCAAAGTTGGAGTTTCGAGAGTATTTTTTTTTTTTTATTTTTTTTATTTTTTTTTTTCGCGTGGGATGTCTTGTATAGGTTACCAACCACTGACTCCTCGTTTTCGGTTCCTGAAGCAGTTATTTACTCTTTCAAGTCGAATTTTTGATCTCTCAAACCTCCCTGTCTCCGATCATGTGAAATAAAAATACAATATAATATAGTCTGTCCCCGCGGGCCGGAGGTGGAGAAGAAAAAAAAAAAAAAAAAAAAATACCAGTTTCATTTTCCAATTTAAAAATTTTTTTTGTTTATTTATCATATTAAGCTTATAAATACGAACAAAACTCTCCCGCGAAAATAGTCTGCAAAAGGTGAATATTGATTCGTTATAAAATGAGAGGGTAAATTTATTACCATACAGATTATAGCTATACTTACAATATGTATATCATTACATTTGATATACCTGATTTTAATCTAACGTGTATTATACTGAAAGGGTGGAATAATTTTATTAATATACGTAAAAGTGAACATTTGTATAGAAAATTTTGTTTCTTCGGATGATGCTGCTGGTCTGGTCTGTTCTGCTCTCGCGGTACTGGTGGCTTGATGGTATAGGGTTTTTTTTGAAAAGCGCATGCGTCGCGACGCCCCGTTGCAAATATGTGGCGTCGTGACGCTCACAGACGCCCAGTAACTCCCGCATCCCAGCACAGTGTACCGTGCCACATTTCTGCCCCGTAGAGCTACTACCGTCGGCGCCCTATTCTCTTTGTTGCCATCATGACACCGGACTCCTTCATCGTTTGTTCTATGTTTACCAACCCCAGAAGATGTGGACATTGTTAAAAGGTAATTGAAATAACGCAAAATCAATTTATTCGCATATTTTTCCACCCCCTTTTCTTCATATTCGATTCTGACATTCGAAGTGTGTTGCCATCGTTTTCCATATTTGTCAAAAGATTGCAATCATTTGTCTTACAAAACATATATATATATTTTTTTTTTTTTTGAAAAAACGATAGACTAGTTTTTACTTTTAATATACACACCGTCGGGTTTTTGCTACGTCTGACAATCAACACCGGCTCTTCGCGTAATGTCGGATTAGATATTATAACGTAACGTTAGCTACTACAGTACGTATGTGTCAGTGTTTAATTACGCCAATTGATGAAACAGATGTACGTGTCAATTCTGCAAAGTTTTTGCAAAAAAAAAATAAATAAATAAAATTGAACTAAATGAATGAAAAACTATAATTTCAATTCGCCCTTAAGTTTTTGAAGAGTAAAACATCAGCATTAACCCCCATCACCCTTCAGCTCGACTTGGTCAACCGCTTTAATCTCTCCACTCTCTCTCTCTCCTCTCTTTTCTCTAAGTAAATTTGCATTCGTGCTTTTTAGTTGTCAAAATGTGTGATTGATTGCAGACTGTTCTCAAGAGGGGTACTTATAAAATCCAAATGCAGATAATTATCCCGTCAACACAAACCTCCCCCGCCTCTTCTCTCCCTTTCCCTCTTTTTCCTTAACCATTCCATTATAGTCAATAAAAAAAATATATATTTTTAATCATATAAATCGTATTATAAAGTGTAGATGGAATCGGTCACTCCTTCAGGGTCTTAAAACCATATTATCACATTAATTTTCTTTCTCTTAAATATTTCGTGTGGTTCCGCGCCGGCTGTCATGGCTTCCTGGCACCCAAGCGCGAAACGCGAAGCAGCTCGATCCTCTTTCCTCGTCCTTGCGCGCTTTACCTACCTACCCCGCGTGTGCACCGCAAGAGTTACCACATAATAATTCCCCGACGAAATTGCCTGACGAAAAATATGAAATAGGGGTAAATAGTGATCGGTTAAGGAAGGGATGAAGAGTAGACTGCAGAGGTGCAGGTTAGAGATGAGATAAAGGTGAAGAGAGAGACATACTGAGATAAAGATAGATAGAGATAGATAGATAGAAAGATAGCTAGGGGTTGGTGCCTCGAGGAAACAGCTGTTGGCCCGCTAATATGATTCAGAGCACGTTCTGGCTTTGGGGTCAGGCCGGGGACTCCGGCACTTTGCAAATGAGATAAACTTTAAGACGACCACAGAGTGGTGGAATCGTTTTCGTTAGTTAGTTAACTGTTTTTGTGAGTTTTTGATAATTTCGATAAATTTTTTTTTTTTTTTTTTTTTACCGTTTGATATTTTTATTTGATTTTTTTATTTCGTCATCCCATCTGTCTTTTCTCTATCAGATACGAGTGTCCTTCAAAGGTGTTCAATGCTCGACATCGGGTGAGATTTTATTGATGCGATTCTGTTTGATTGAATGTGAACCGCTCGGCGATCCCCGCCCTGTTCTTCGGCCGCCACGGCAGCTGCCGCACCCTCGCCGCTTTGACATGCGCCATGACCTGCATACCCATGGTTACACTTTACCATCCCCATCTCCATTCCCCCCTCTTCAACATCCTCTCTCCGTTACCCCGTCTCGTCATCCCCTCCTAGAACAACTAGGCATGCCATGCTTGCGTAGACACATGTGATCCTGCTTTATATTCTTGAAATATCACATTTTAAAAAGAGAGAAAAGAAATAAAAAAAAATAAAAAAATGTATATACGTATAGACGCACATACATTTATACATACACGTATCTATCTACAATACGTAGGTTTAGTTGCAGTCGAGTGCGCGAAAAAAGATATGGTATCCATAACTTTGGTGAGGAGATGGGACGAGGTGGGTAGAAATAAAATTTTATTCTTCTTTGTCCGGGGTTATAGAAAAGTCCGTAAATAATAAAAAATAATAACCAGTATGTAGATAATAGTTAGAAAATTAGTCTGTACCCTGTGTAGAAAATAGGTATGTTTACTCTATCCTTGTTTATATATATATTATATTGGTATATATCCCTTATACCTCACGTGGGATGATAAGGCAAGGGTATAATACACGGTTGCACGGATTTTATCCCTAATGAGGACGACGACGACGACTAGCCTCGCTAACCTCCCACGCGATATCGTATTCTTGCGAAAACGAGGTGCGGTGGTTTGCTGCTTGCCCTCACCTCTCCGCTACCCGCGTGTATATTATATGGTGTACAGCATGATATATAGTATATGAATAATATGTTGTATAGTATAGTCGACGGTGTCAAGCTGCCATAAGCTGAGCCCCCAATTGGCGTGACATACCAACATTTCCGGGGGGTTGGAAGAAAAAAGAATATAAAAAAACGAAAAAAATTAGCCTGAAGGTTATGTTGTTAAATAATAATAATAATAATAACAATAATGATAACAATAATAATAACAACAACCCCCCCCCCCCCCCCCCCCCGTCATTTCTCGATCGTAGAAATATAATATCTGATAGGTGTTATAACTTTTCGCGTACGTGAGCCTTAAATGGGCGTCCAGGGTAAACTTTTTATATTCTGTTAACTTTGATAATGTAATCGAAGTTGTTCTCTGTTTTCTTGTTCTTTACTTTGCTGTAGGAGGAAAGAAAAAAAAATTATTCTTCTGGTTATATTTTCGGCAATTAGTTATTAGAGTTTGTACATATATACGTACGGTTTTGCGATGGTATTGTTTATATCAATCCATATATCTCGACTCCTTTATAATCCCCTGTCATTTTCTATGCTACAGATATCATCATATACTGTACAGAATAAATATAACGTTCTATTACTCCTTATATTTCTACTATATATAAATCTATTTCACTCTTGAAAGGTTAACGGATTAAATTATGGGAGAGAGAGAGAGAGAGAGAGAGATAGTCAGACGTATGTATGTACCTACAGCGTGGATTTTTCTTATAAGAGAATTGACTGAGTGACTCTGTGTGTCAACTCGAGCTGATCAAATCGATAATAATAAAGTAGATAGCTTATGGAAGTAGCTATACGTATTGAATAGTGAACGAGACTATTGGATAGAGGGTATACGTGCGGAGCTGATAGTATAATGAATAGCTAATAGGTGAGTATCGAGAGAAAACAAACAACCACCAGTGGGCAAGAGAAAAATAATACCACAGCATCACTGAGACGACTATATCTATTACCTACTTCCCTGGGGTATATTAGCTACTGATCGATACCACCACCGCGCGGGCTACTGTGTAAAGGTACCCATACATACTCTGTACTGTTGATCGAAGATATTATATCACCTAGGCATTTATTTATTCTCTGAGGTATAGAGTGTAGAGATAAACGAAACTAATAATTTGCGTCTCTTGCAGCGATTGCATTGCTGCACATTATTATAGATTATCTTAATTCGTTTAAAATTTCAATAGTGTGAAGAAAAAAAAAAAAGTATATAAAAAAATCTTGGGGAAAGCTCCTAATAACTCTTTGACCAAATTTCATTTACTTTTTTTTTTTTTTTTGCTTCTTTTATACACAAAACGTGACTAATATTAGGGTTCAGATTGACAGGGTACAATGCTCGGGTTAAATCTTTGACGCACGAGTTAGGTATACACGCACCTATATGCTTTGATGTTAAAAATAGTATTTTTTTTTCTCTCTCTTTTTTATTTTTTTTTTTTTATTTTTTTGTTAACAGAATTTACTAATCAACGCTGTATAACGAAAGAAATTTGATTTTGAAACAGAAAGCTGTGGTATACTTTAGAAAAAAAAAAAAAAAACAACGGTATTCTCTTATCCATAGTTACTATCTGTATCATTGACAGTATATAGAATTGAAACGGTTACGTTTCGTCGAACTGTATATGCATATATGTATGTACATACGTGGGCTAGACAGTCATATGGTGTTTGTTATGCAGCCCCCTGTGCCGTATATCGTCGTAGGATATAACCTTATGGGTTATATTAGTACTGATCGACCTGTCGCCCTCACATACGAACAAGTATAACTGTATCTATAATCATAACCGTTTTGTGGTTTCGAAGAGCCACGCACAGACAGACGTGAGAGAAACACTTCCGGTTTTACGTATATATATCGCGTACCAGAGTGTCGCCATACCCTCAGGTTCCTGTCTCTTGCAACACACACATTCTATATGTGTAGATATATACATATACGTATGTATATCTATCCCCCTCTATCCCCGAGCCAAAAGGAGCTGCAAAAATTTGATATGGGAACGTGTTTCTAATTCGTTTGCCCGTTTTAGCACCCTTTTTTTTTTCTTTCCTACTTTTGCTTTCTTACTCGTTCCTTCTTTCTTCTTTCTTCTTCTATCAATCCTAAATAATAATACTGTCGTCTTCGATGCCTAGGACCTACATACCTATATCTACCGACAGGTGGGTGCGCGCAGACTCGTTTCAAATTCTCAAAGGTTGAATCGCGACTTCGAGATCGAGGGAGCGAACCAACGAAATAAGGGCATATATATATAGGTATATATGTATATATATATATATATTTTTTTTTTCATTGCTATGGTACATAAGGTTGAAAAGGAATTCAGAATACACTTTACGATACCTGAATACATTCGTATAAAAATAGATTTTTTTTTTTTCTTCAATATACACCAATACATTTTACACATACTACATATAGTTATGTATACCCATATACCGTATACTTTGTGCAAAAATGTTAACGTTAGATTTTGATACTTATGTATATGTATAAATGTATATGCCTACTTTAAATTGATTCGAAGTAAAATATATTTTACCGAATTTCTTCTTTTTTTTTTTTTTTTTGTCTGGTATATAAGTCAAGAACGTGTGACGACTAAAAGCTTGACAGTTCTTTTGATTAATTCAAAGCCTTACGTCACTCAAATTTAACATTACAAGAGGTAGAGATCTATAGAATCGAGGGTTATGGGTATAGAGAAACGAAATTAAACGTCTAGTGTATAATTCGTAACGCGATTTTATCTCGAATAAATATTTTCATTTCACTCCATCGAACGTGTATCTCGCTATACATCTATACATATAGCTATAACAAACGGAATAAATAATATGGTATATTAGTGTATATATTTTCTACTATTTATATGACATACATCAGAAAGCTTTTTTCGAGTCAGATATAGGTATACATACATATATATATTATTTCGATTTAATCGTTATTATTATACACAGGTATCATCTTATATACTCAAATCAATTTTCTATCGATGAATTAGTAAACTAAATGAATTTTCAATGACTTTGCAAACGTCAACGTATTTCCATGTCGATTGTCAATTTGATAAAGATTTATTCTTGTAGATATATAAGAATTTTCAATACCATTTTTATATTATATATAAATACATATTTATTACCTCATGTACCGTATATTTTTCAACGTTCTTTCCGGTCCATATAATAATATTTTTCTATACCTTGTAATATAAAATTATCTAAACAGCAATCGAAACGATCTTACCCTCTTTCATTCTGAATTAGCAATTTTCATTTATTTATTATTCGATAAAGTATAAATGTCAGGTTATTTATTTCAAAGTATGTACATTAATGACTACTAACGGATGAATTAGGACCTGTATAATATTCTACTTATGTACACACTGCGTGGTGTAAAAGATGACATCGCTTGTTCCACTTTGTGTAATTATATATCAAAGAAGGGGAGAGAGAGTAAACTTGACTGGGTTTATATCGTTAAATAGAATTAAAAAAAAATTGTGAAGAAACTCACGATGAAACAGCGTTCGTGCTTTTGCAGGATATCCGTCGTGACGATGACGACGATATCGAGGCATAAAACTATGTACAAACGGAGGTACATACAGTAAAAGTTTGAGTTTGAGGTAAAGATATAAGACACAGGTAATTTTGTCTCGAGGCTGAAAGTCACAGCGATAATAAAATTATGAACTAAGATCGAATTATGAAACTCCACTTTACCACCACAAAATTTCCTTTCGCCTCATCGAGTGTCATTAAAACTCAACTCCGAAGTAAAACTCTTGGAAAACTTTACAACATCACCACGGTTACTCCTTATTCCTGTTATTTCCACGTTACAATTTACTAAGTTTCTTAACAATATTAATGATCGATTAACGTGTTAATCACGCGGCTCTGAACGAATATAAAACCCATATCGAATTATACCTAATACCCCCACTCCCTGTTAAATCAGCAAAATTCTTATTACGCTGTGCTGGTGAATTTAAACTAAGTATATAAGGTATGTATACATATACATATACATACATACCTACCCTAAGTAGGTATATAACATTTTTCACTCAAATAAATTTCTTAGGCTAATGATCAAAGAGGCCCTGGGATTTAAATCGGGGAAACAAATCAATAGCACTTTTCCGCTTTATGTATCATCTACATAGGTATAATGCGGTATTACCTACTCCTCCCCTCTTTTTTATTTTTACGTTTTATTCTCAATCAGCGAAAGGATCGCTGTGAACTGGCTTCAGACCTTAACCATCCCTTTTTTCAAATATATAATTATCCATATAATACCTGGACAGAAAGAAAGAGTGAGAGAAAGGTGGGCTTGAGAGCGTAGTAAAATGGCTCGTAAATCCTCTAGAAATTAAACTGCTTGATTTACGTTTAATTTTTTTCCACTCAGAGGTATAATACGCTCTACGTGACAAACGGATTCATCCTCATCTCTTATATTGCGTGTCGTTCGTTTCGTCCATGCGCGTTTCAAATGTTTCGAAAACGAGACAGATCGTTGACTCAGTATCTATAATTTTCCTTGAAATTTTTACAAAAAATAAAAATCATAATCTATTTGATAATCGAGCGACAGTTTTCCTCATCCTTTTTTCACAAAGATGAATAAAGTAAAAATTCATCCAACCGAACCACTGCGATATCAAAAATTTCAACATTTTATGTTCATTCAATTTTTTTTTTTATTCTTTTTTCTTGTCATTCCGTAAAATAAATGAGGCAGAAATTTGTGAGATACAGAAACAAAATCGAACATAAAAATGGCGTAACAAATACCGTCGAAAAAAATTGACAAAAAAATTGAAAATACGCGAATGTGTTCTATCGCAATTTTGACCGCACTGCATTTTGCCAGCGCTATAATATACGACACCTAAATTTTGGCGAAATAGCTGACGTGTTCAGCTGTTAGGTAGGTAGGTACGCCGCAGAACTGGCTTAGGCTCTGTAAATATACCACGGAGTAATATCACACCCTCCACACCCTGATTACCAATTGCCATATACTATACGTGTACGTAGGTATGTGTTTCTCTATGGGTTGGGAATTGCAAAGCTATATCCACTGTGCGAGGGACATAAATGTGAAGTAGGAAAGGGCTGGTTAAACTCGTCATAGAGTCACAAGGGAGTCGGAAGACCGGTCGAACCCAACCCTAGCTAAACCTCCAACTTCCCAGCTCTAGCTGTTTCGAACCTGAAAGGAGCCCTTACCACTGGAGAATCTCTAATCGTAAGCTAAGCGTTCTAATACGCGTGTTTCCGCACGCTTTGAAGTATGTTTACTGTCCGGTGTTAATAGCAGCTCGACGATCTTACGCTACGACTAATTGTTCGGTACTAGTTTCTCGTATCGTGCTGGAGGGATTTCCACTTTCTTGAATCCATTATCACCGACGAACTGCGGAGTAACCGGATATAATTGTCAGCCAGTCGTACCTCGTTACATCCACATGAATTTTTTAATCAAATTCGGGTTCCTAGATCGTGAAATTAAACGAGGGGACATTTTCGCATGAAAATATTAAGGCCGAAGTTTGTTTTTGACTTTAGATTGCATACAGTATCTATGCAATAGTGAAATTTATAACACTGTACACTGGACACGTACGAATATCTCTTTCGTCGGAAGTAGGTAGCTAAGTCACGTAAACTCGTGCGGTGGTGCCTTTAGCCTCACGTTTTTGTAACTGAATATTTAAGGCATACTACTACCTATCGACTAGGGACTGGGGCTTTCTCCCTTCCTTCCTTCCTTCCTTCCTTCCTTCCTTCCTCGCTTTATTTCCTTCTTTTTTATCTCCTTTAAAAAATTCGTGTTCGAACTTTGTGCCAAACATCTTTTCAGAGTTCTCGTATACTCGAAACCCTTTATCAATTCAGATGTGTCAGGGTGCCCGTTGTGCATTGAAATTTTAATGTGCTTTCAACATAGAACGTGGTTATACCCTAGGCCGTTGATTAGTTGATTTCAGTTCACAAATATATATACCGATTCGATTTTAAGGTATAATATGAGAATATCTTGGATTCTATCAGCCACGTGTACCTGTGTATATAGGTACTGACTTATATATCTTCGCGAACACTTAGATTTCGATTAATCTCACCGGAAGAGTTTTGCAAGTTTAATGTGTTCCTGTTCACAGCCGTTCGATCGGCTTACGCGAGTGAGAGTAAATCTTTAAGAACGTTGCCTACTCGTCCTAAAGTTCTTGAGTAAACACGTAAACAGAATTCTATAACGTAGTCGATTGCTGCAGCGATATATGTATAGTATAGAGACGTCGATAAAATGGACAATAAAATTCTCGCATATTCTTTTCTACATAAGATTTTTATATGTATAATATTGTATATGGATATATAGATACATAATATATTACGTACCTAAATATATATATATATATATATATATATATATATATATATATATATATATATATATATATATATATATATATATATATATATATATATACTAATTCACTAATTGGTAATTAACAAACGTAGATCATTTTAATAGCTCAATTATGAAGATTTAGTACCCACCTTACAAAGTGGATAACTTTTGCCAGACATCAGGCAAGTTACATACCCGAATAACCCACCAACATCCCCCCGCGCTCATCTTTGCAATTACAAGATTTATACTTGTCATTTCAGACTTTAGAAGTTTGATAAGATTTCGTATAACTCTTCAACTATCTCTCGATTTCCCAGTACTTTTCTTTTATATTTTTATTTATTTATTTTTACTATTTTTTCACCAAGGATCAATAGGCATGTAGGAAATATACGTATGAAAAAAGCGATGGATGTTATTATGAATCAAACGGAAGTCCTGTAATTATCTCAGCGAGTATCCGGCGCTTTTAAGTCATAAAAATTTGATGTCGAATTGCCTTTTCATACATTTCTTTTTTTTTTTTTTTTCTTTTCTTCTCTTTTCAGTATTATTATTATTATCATTATTATTATTATTATTATTATTTTTACGTATGCCTGAAGGGAGAAGTATACATAGACCTATAAAGATTTCGATGTGTGCTTTTGCCTGCTTTTTTAGACGTGCCATACATGTATATACATTTTATTATTTTCTACCTCCCTGAATCTGAGTTATTTCGCACAGCTCGATTGTTTCCGACCAATTTTCTGCCAGTTGTTATACGGTAGGACCAGTAGGTAGGACTCCCGAGGCGTCGAGAGAAAACGCGTTGAAAAATTTTTTCTTTTTTTATTTCAATTTTTTTTTTTTTTTTTTTATATATATTTTAACACAAAATTTATGAGGGAAACGAGCGATGCGGATGAATCAGCACCGACATGACATGACAAGTAGAAAGTGGAGAGACTGCAGACTAGGATAAGAGACAATTGAAAATCTACGTAGATATTTTGTTATAAAAAATAAAAAAAAAAATAAAAATTCTTAATAGCAAAAAGCCTAGACACTATACGCACAGATGTGTACGTCGTGTAAACCTACCGCATCACCGTCACGACTGTTTAACAAGATTCGATTTTCTTGTTTACTCACAAAATAACACAGAGGCGTTGGGGTCTGCCTGGGTGGCAATTAGGAAGCTTCTAAAACACCTTGTGATAAAAGCTCTTAGAATTAAGAAGATTAATTATATAATCTAATCTTTGACGCGCGAACGCACATTTCCTCATACCTATAATATAATATCTCAAGTAATATTTTATTTCCCTGTGTTTTTTTTTTTTTTCTTTAATTTTTTAACTCCATTTGAAAAAAAATCTTCTTTTCTTTTTTTCTTTACTTTTTATTATCCTTTTCTAAAATTGGTACAAGTTAGTTAAAAAAATTACAAATATTTGAATTGTTGCCATGGCGATTTAGTAAACAATCATATTTATCACACCGCGTATGTATACTATACATAGTATACGTATGTATGTACGTTCTACGCCCTGATTGAAATTAAATTTGTTTGCTTGACGTGGAGCGTTCCCAGCTAGGCGTGGTAGGTATCGTATATAAACCCGAGGAGGCCATCAAGTTGGGTCAAGATGTCAGTAAAGTGTTTTCCCCATTTACCAAAGGCATCGCAGGTTATTGATTCGGTAAATAAAGTGACTCACTTTAAATATACCTACCCCATCTCACACCATGATCATGTAAAAGAAAATAAAAATGGAATCTTTTCTCCCCCTAAAAATATTTAAAAAAAATTTCGTTTAATTTTTTTCACCTGCCACCGTACCACGCCTCCACGTCCGTTTACTCATGACATATTATAAATTAGAAAAAAAAAATTCTTACGGACTGATATACAGAAAAAAAAAGAACGAAAAGCAAAAAAAAAAAAAATATGTGTATAATACTAAATCGAATATCCGTCGAAGCTGTACCTACCTGTAATACGAAGGTGTGAATCCAATCGGGTTAGACAGTTGTCCGTGTGTCTCAGGGTTGAAATACGTTTGTAAAATTCATGAATCGGGAGAATATACCTTCGTAGGTACCCCTATACCCCGTCAGTTTGAAATTCAGAGTAAAAATTTGATCCTTCGCCTTCGGTTCGGTTACGGTTAGTCTCTACCTCGGCTTGGTCTATGACGAGAACTCCGGGAACCCACGGGCCACGACGAATCCCTCATCTCACCTCACTTCAAATTCATCATCCCCACACACACACACACACACGCACATATGGTGGTATATACCTATGTATATATGTACAGATTGCCACATGCCAAACCGAAAAAGGTCAACAAGTTCAATTCAATGTATTTTGATTATTATTGATGCAATGCGCGAATAGAAGCGTCAATCGATAATTGTTATATGTATAATTATACATTTATGGCACACAAAGATATGAAGCTGTAGACTGACCATAATGTTCAATAAAATTTTTACCAATTCTCGGAAAAAATTAATCGTGATTATACCGAGTGTGTACCGAATTATTTCACGCTTATTATAATTCTATCCAATCATTGTTAACAGGAAACGTTAATTTCCGTAAATTATGTTGATTTAGCATTTTTCGTTCAATTACTTTTTTGTTCAATTAACTAATTTCTCTTGTTCCCGAGATACTCTCTTCTATAGGTATATGTATATCTATATATGTGTATATACACTCACTCGCTATTATACCCGCAAAATACTCTGAAGTAAAATTTTGAAAGGATCCCAGTCTGCCCGCTCAGTGTAATTAAATTCGATGTACTTAAAATACAGGTGGGCTATACTCCCACCTATTCGGTTTGAATTTTTTCGGTATAAATTTCTTCTTCTTCTACTGCAAAAAAACAAAAAAACAAAAAAAAAATCTACCCGCGTTTTTTTTTTTGCATACGTATGTACATATACCTCCCGCACATATGAATACGACTACATGTGTGAATGGTTTTACGCTCGTTTTAGTTTAGTATCAGCTCAGCCAATTGCGTTGAGTTTACAATTGATTTCACTTTACGTTAAGCGATGGGGGAGAACTAGAACTGATTCCCGATAGTTTTAGGTCAAGTGTTTTCCTTATATCTCGTTCAACGTACCTTCAACCATATATACACGTATAGTTTATTATACCGTATCGATTCTCCGCACGCGCCGTGTTCAAATGCCTTTTTTATTTTCAAACGCTAATATTTTGACACAACAAATTTTCATCGTTATTTTTATTTAAAAATTGTATTTTTCATGGGTACACACACACACACACACACACAGGTATATATACCTACATACCTATATGTATATTTTTATGTACGTATATACATGAACGATCGTTCGTTATAAAAGCCTAGCCCTTAATTCTCGTTGTATATTTTACTCGGTATAGGCACGTGTAATATGATAATTAATTCCAAGTGCGTGAGTTTTGCATTTTGACTCTTTCTGTCCTCCAGGTAAAACATCGGTGTTGTTTATTAAAAGGCAAAAATTATTTACCCCATACCAACTGTATATACATACATATATAACTTTATACCTTTAACTAACAACGTTTTACTAAAGGATCGATCATTCCATCACTTTCAGATATTGTTGTGTTACACGTCTACCTAAAACGAACCCAACGAATGAACGAACGTTCCTTTTAATTGCCTAAATAACTCGGCAAACGACAGTAGAGGTACGCGACAGCAGAGTATCGGCAATTAATTAAAACGGTTCTGACGCTGCCGAGGGGTTGTTCGAGGTAACAAGTACAGAGAAAAAAAAAAAAAAAAAAAATGGATGAACAAAAAAAAATTGTAAAAGAGAAACAAACAATAATATATGAGATCGAAAAACTGTCAAGATACCTGAAAAATTGCATCAAATAAATTCATCGAGACATATTAGCGGGTTATATACATACATACGTATATCCATATATGCCAGTTGAATTAATTGTTAAATATGAAAAGTAAAAGAAGAAAAAAATAACTGAAAAAATGAACAAATGATAGAAATTTTCTAAACTTTTTTTTTTAATCGGTATACATACACAGCTGCACGGAACTAATATTCCCGAGGGTGAAAAATGGTTCTGCCCTAACACTTAGGTAGCAATAAAAAAAATAAAAAAAAAGACAAAAAGAAAGACAGACAAGATAAAAAATTCTTGAGGAAATAGGCTGCTGTCCTATCCTTTCCCCGTATACCATAGAGGTTTTTTATGAGCTCCATAAATTAAATTAGATTTATCTATTTATGTTCTGAACCTCGTCGATGGCAGAGAAATCGATCCTACCGGATTATACGAAAAGAGGTAAGGGGAGGGTTTGTGTGCTATAGTGCAAGAGCGAGATTGAGGGTGGAATAAGTACGCGGAATATTGCGTGTGGGTTTTTATAATATACGACGAGGAATAGGAGGAGGAAAAGGACGAGGACGAGGACTGCACGAGAGTGCTAATATATTATAAACGCTGGTTATTATACGGAGAGGGTAAATTAAAATTCAAATCTTACTTTAGAAAGAGAGAGAGAGCTGAGTGATATTTTGACCCTTGACGAATACTCACTCTATATTTTAATAAAATATATATATATATATATATATATATATATATATATATATATATATATATATATATATATATGTATAATTTTTTCGATTTATTTATTTCTTCTCATTTTCAAATAACGTTATCAACGTATGTTCAACGGCTAGGCGCGTTCCATCAATATTTAACGGATACGTGATGAACATTTAATAGATTTAGATAAGGCCTTGTGTTAACGCATCCGGGCGTAGAACTTGAGAGCACTCAAACCCCTCTGACTAATTCTGGTTATTTTATGTTTACTTGAATTGTATGTTTTTCTATTTTATTTTCCCCATCTTTTTTCTTTTATTCTTTTCATTCTCTCTCTCTCTCTCTCTCTCTCTCTCTCTCTCTCTCTCTCTCTCTCTCTCTCTCTCTCTCTCTCTCTCTCTCTCTCTCTCTCTCTCTCACTCTCTCTTTCTCATCAATAGAAAACTCGGAAAAAAACAGACAAAAATATATTGCAATTGTATCTACAGCTGCGTCTTCGATGGAATCCTGTTAAATCAGAGAGAAAATAACCAGTAGAAATTTCTTTTTCTAATTAAATTGTTTTACCAAACAGAAATTGAACGGCTATTCGAACGGAGGGATAAACTCGTTTAATCTTTTCAAGAATCAATCTGTGTCTATAAACTTTTCAGTCAAGTGTCTCCTGCATTCTGAATAACCAGATAGATGTATACGTTGTACCCATACTCTGTACTTTATACTTATACGTTTATACGCAGAAAAATATTTCTATGAGTCTATAAATATCGATTAAATTAAATCTAACGCAATAGTTTATATTTTCGGGTGCTCGGTTCAAGTTCAGAATTTTAATATCACCGACTCACGGATTTTAGATAGGGTATTTTCCCGAAAGTCTGTATAGTCGGTTTAAAAAACTTTAAATCTAAAAACACCGAGGGTTCAAAAATCCGAAAGCTAAAGATCCGAAGGGCCGGAACTGAATTTTGAAATTCGTGCATGGGGCGTAATACCCATCCATTAAATTTTCAGATTCTTGAACTTTTGGAGCTCTTAACTGTCCACATTCCGATCTTCCTGATATTCGATATTCTGAACTTGAACGTTGCTGAATATTCGAAATGGTCTAAAATGAATTCGTAATTTTGACAGGACAGAAATATCAAAATTCGTAACTTAAACCCAGCCCCTATATTTTTTTAAAATCTTAAAATACGGACGTAAGTCTGAAGCATAACCGCGCTCTCAAAAGCATATACATAATAACACAATCGTTATTCCACGAATAACTATATTCATATGTATATACCGTATAAATTTTATTGCGACCCTCTGCTATTAGTCTAAAAATTAAGGAGCTTGACGCAAAGTGGTAAACCCTTTTGAATTGTTAATAAAAAGGTTAGTTACTAGGGAGTTAGTAACGCGTGTAAGACCGTCACGTTGTGTCTTTATACTATGGTTAAACAGGGATCGTGCTAATTCACGTTAGCTATTCATACAGCTAACATGATCTACGACGTCTAGTAGTTACTACACGTACATCTAGCCTAAGTAGTTGTCAGATAAAATTTACGAGCTGACCTACAAAAGAGATCCATCCCTTCAGCCGGTAGCTTCGCGTATACATACATGTAGCTAGGTATATATATATACATAAAGTAAACCGAGCAGTATACTACAACATTAGGGTCGGAAACATTTTATTTTACCCTTCATTTTCTTCCTCTTCATCTTCATTTTTTAATTTTTTTAATTTTTTTTTTCATATAGAAAGATTAAGTTGAATTACCGCGGTAATAGTGGAGGGAGAAATTGTTGACTTAAAACAGAAAAAAGGGAGAGGCTGTATGAGAAACAAAAAAATAAATAAATAAAAAAAACTTTTACGAATATTTTGACGGGATCGTAAATTATACCTATAACGATGATGATAATATATCATAGAGATAATCGAAAATGAATATGTTCAAATGATAATCATCGTTTGATAACAACACGTTGGCAACAACTGCGGGACATTTTTCATCCTTGAACTAACAAATCTAGTAGCTAGTTAGCGGGGGCAGACATTTAGCCGTAAATCAAACGGGTTATATTCTACGGAATGTAACGTAAATCACTAAATCGGAACGATATAACACGAGGTAAAGCTTAGATATATCGTTGCGGGTGCAGAAATCTCTGGCCTCTGGAAATCTCGTATTTTATTTAGTTTTTTGTATTATTTTTTTCTGTATAATTTGTGGCGGTTTTTTTTTTTTTATTTTTTTTTTATTTGATTATCACTCGATTTAGGCTTTCCTGTTTACTCAGTCTTCCATCTATATCGTTTACCATAACTCAACCTATAGCGCTTTAACCCTGAAGAGGTACTCTTATTTTTATATGCATCTTACCAACGGGGGCGGAATAGTTGCCATAACTTCTGATCGGCTGGCGATATCGCCTCGATTATACTTACTGCGAAAAAAAAGTAAAGAATAAAAATAAAATAAAAAATATAAAAAAAAAAAAAAAAAAAAAAAAGTGGAAAAGTATCACCAAGTCCAATGTAGTATGGAATGAGGCTGTGCTTTGCGAGGCATGTTTGATTCGCCTCTTTCTTATTTTAATACCGCACAAACAACAGAAAAGAAGAAGAAAAAGAAGAAGAAGAGCTTTAAATAAAAAGATAAATAAGTTCTACGAGAAATTCGCATTTCGCTAATTGTTTCTGTTTGTCAATCAAATAAATCGTTGTGGTTTTACCATTAATTTTCTTTTTTCTTCTTCTTCTACATTTTTCTTTTTTTTTTTTTTTCTATCCATGGCTATTAAACGAGAAAACGAAAGAGCGAACGTTTCCCGAAGGCTTTACGAGCGTAATTTTTACGAAGATTCACTACGTTGACGTAGATAAACCAAAAAGATCTTTATTGCCTTGGGTCTCGAAGACCATCACCGTTCGACTCCCTGCAGTCGTACGACATGGTCGGTAGGTAGGTAGGTAGGTAGGTAGGTAGGTAGGTAGGTAGCTGTAGGTATGTATAGATTGATACTATATGTATATATAGTAACCGAAAACAAATTTCCAACTCGAATCAGTAAAATTAAATTTTACGTGCTAGTTGGCAATTAAATTCGAGCCAGTTCCCCCCGCACAGTTATGGAACCAGAAAATTGATCGTCCAACTGGCAACAGTTGTGGGTTAAAATTAAATAAGCGTGAGAAAGTTTTACGAATAACCGAATTTTTAAGAGATCACAAGATCGAGTAGTGTAAACCGTTTTTTTTGTTAAATATTTAAATATTTATAAAACTCTCAATCCCGCATATCAAAACCATACGAATTATTTAATTTACCGATCGATATTCACCGATGATTTTTCGAAACATATATCGCCTCTTTACTGAACCAAACTGACTATATGACGATGACGACAAACGAGATCTTGGGATTAGTAACAGCGGATTACAACCACCTGGGATACTCGATCCAATACGGGCACTGCGGTGGGTAAAGTCGTTTGGAATTATGAAACCCGTAGATAGATACCGATATAAAATATTGTTAACTATACAGAAGGTCCGAAGTGCCGGGCATATAAGCTAGTACAAAATCTGAAGCTGACGTATATACATATTCCCAGAATGTTAGCTTTGAACGATTTAAACAATCATTTGTGTTTAGAGTAACGAATTTATTGTGGGTACTTCATCATCAACTGACGTGTTTAGTTATTCGCGAGAAAATAGCACGGCTTGATTTATCATGAAAAAACTTTGAAATATTTATTTATAGCCCATGTACATCCAGTTTATTCTCTCTCTCTCTACATCAATAACACCGTAGTGTAATCTGGCAATGATGAATTCGCATCATCAACTCCAACAAGTCAAGGCTATAGGGCCTACTTTATGAAAATATATATAAAAAAACAATACCCTCCTATCCCTTTTACGTAATCCTATTCCTATAGATAGAAAGTGGTCAGCATTGTGTCTTCGTCGCATCTCCTCCTACCGTTTATCCCCTGATAGTGGGTAAAATAATCCGATTCATATCATTCAGGTGTGAAATGCATTTGAGTCTAAGCTTCCGATCGGCACTTTAACCCTATCGTATAGTAATTTCCTAATTATACGCATCGTTTCATCGTCCAGATAAGCCCACGCGTCGATAGTAACACGCTCGAAGGAACCCCGTGGCGAAATCAAAATCCAGACACTCACATCCTGCCAAGGATTTACCGAATTAGATATAATTGACCATTTTTTTGTTTCTTTGCTGCATTCGATAATCAGATGATATTTGTTTTTATTACAGGACCGCTGGGAGGCAGGATTTTAAGGGATAGAAGCGATTTCCTGAGAGCAAAAAAGGGTGACAAGAAACGTTAGCCCTGACCTGAACTGTGACCCGGATAAGTTTCAATGAGCATCCAGTACGCCTGCTGGATGGGTGGCGGTCGGTCAGCAAAGTCTTGCTCAACGGGCCCGGTACTCTTGAAACTAAATGGGAAATCGGTCAATTGACATGTTTGCACGGACTTTTTGATAGCGGAAACGTCACTCACTGACTAACTAACTCATTCACACACTCACTAACTCACCTCAATCACTTCGTGTGAAATTTTATCACCCTGTGTTCCACCTGGCCTAAATCTGACTATAGAGTTTATTTTCTATTGGAGTAAAACGGAGAAGATAAATAGAAGGATAAATAGTAATTGTTGATTTTGACGTTGCAATCCGTGATATAACTATATACACGATGATGTCGATCAGCGAGTCATTGAACTCTGACATATTTTTTAACCTTACCGATCCGCTATTTGATAATGTTAGCATGTTTAACGGTAGTCTAAACGACACGATGCAGATGGAACCGAATTGCGACGCTGATCTACCGATAGTATCACTCGTAACCCAAATCTTATACGCAATAGTGTGTATAGTTGGTCTGCTGGGTAATACCTTAGTAATATACGTAGTACTTAGATTTTCGAAAATGCAAACCGTTACGAACATGTATATAGTGAATCTCGCGATTGCTGACGAGTGTTTTTTAATCGGTATACCGTTTCTGGTTACCACAATGAGCCTTCAGTCTTGGACGTTCGGTAAAATAATGTGCAAAGCATACATGACCACTACGAGTATAAACCAATTCACAAGCAGTATATTCCTATTCATAATGAGTGCCGATCGTTACATCGCCGTTTGTCATCCAATATCATCGCCGAAAGTAAGGACCCCGTTCATCTCGAGGGTTGTGTCATTGACTGCTTGGGGCACAAGCGCCCTTTTCATGATCCCTGTATTCCTTTACGCTAATACGATGGAGACAGCCGAGGGTGTGATAAGCTGCAACATACTTTGGCCCGACAATGCAAACCAGGGTGCAGGTCAGACGACCTTTACGTTGTACACGTTCATACTGGGCTTTGCAATACCGTTAATTTTAATACTTATATTTTATTTTCTCGTTATAAGAAAGCTGCGAACTGTGGGACCAAAGAATAAATCAAAGGAGAAAAAAAGGTCGCACAGAAAGGTGACGAAGCTCGTACTTACCGTTATTACCGTGTACGTATTGTGCTGGCTTCCTTACTGGCTTACCCAAGTTGCCCTTATTTACACACCTCCTAAACAGTGCCAGTCACGTGTTATCATAACCACTTTTCTTCTCGCTGGTTTTCTCAGCTATTCAAACAGCGCTATGAATCCAATACTTTACGCATTTCTTAGTGACAATTTTAAGAAGAGTTTTCTCAAAGCTTGCACATGCGCGGCTGGAAAAGACGTGAACGCTACTCTTCACATCGAGAACAGTGTCTTCCCTCGAAAGAATAAAGCCAATACAGACAGACTACAACCTAACAAGGTTACCTCAGGTCATTCAAGAGGCGATCTTGAGGACGAGGAAGGAGAAAGAGGGCTTTTAATCAGTAAGGCTGAACACTCTACTACCGCTGTCACTATGACTTCACGGTCGAATATCACTGTTACAAGTGATTCAAGGGATCAGGCCCAGAACAAAGACGGTGGTAAAGAAACGGGAAGGGATACAGTGAAGAATGGTGCGCAGTTAACTCTGCTTACACAAGTCTGAAGTTCCTTTTGTTGCTTTTTTCTTTTCTTTTTTAAACCAAATTTTAAAATTTTTCTGAACTGTGTCTCATATCATTTTTGGTTTTCATATGATTGAAACATAAGTCAAGACCCCTGAAATTTTTCGTGGTTGAGAATTATTGTAAACGTATATGTATACGTTGTACATGTAGGTGTATGTATATATATCTACTATATCTATATGACGAGATTATATAAGGCGTTGATCATATAAAATATTTTTTTAGATTTAATGATTTTTATATTGTTTTATTTTTCTCTTTACTTTTTTGCTATTTTAGTTTTATTAAAACGCGGTAAAATCCGAACCAAATATTATAATAGATGATCACCGTTTAATTAATACATACCTACGTGTATCTAATTAACCGTTTATCGATGTGTTGTAAATTGTCATTGTCCGACTACTATCGTGACGGTATACGAGAGATTTAACGATACCCAGATACATATACATTTCGCGATGATTAGGGTATATACATAGACTATGTATTAGCTGTATAACCGAATCTTATTTAAAATATATACACTTGTAAAACAAAATGTGAAATAAATCGATATATAGGTATATACTATATTATATATATCGTATCTGTATATCGTGAAGGAAGAGAGAGAACAAAAACCACTAGAAAAAAAGAAAAATATAAATTTAATATTAACACCCCCCCCCCCCCCCCCCCTGGCATTGATGTGAATGAAAATATCAAATCGGAGTATGTTACGTGTGTAAATATTTTTTGTATAATATTTAAATAATATAAATATCTAATTCAGACTTTTCAAACATATTATTATATACACACGTATATATATATATATATATATATATATATATACGTATATATAGTATATGTATGTACTATATATACGAAAAATATTAAATATAATTATTTTTATTAATTTATTTATTAATTTATTTTTATCCTCGTCTTGGTGACTAAATCCGGATTTATATATATTATATACTTTCCTACATAGAAAAAAAAAAAAAAAAAAAAAAAACTGCTATCATGAGTATAACTTGCAATGTTTTCATTCGCGGTGTGATATCGATCGCGAAATGAAGGAATCTAATCCACCTGCAAATGGAGAAAAAACAAAAAAAAGAAAGAGAACAAAAAGAGCGAACCAATCAGGTTCTATCAACGTCCGATATGTGATTGTGGCGATTTTCAAAAATATCGGATAATTCAAGTGACAAGTGAGCAGTGTCAGTTCAACACCAAATCCCCCCACCCATTAACCTCGTGAGTCACTCCACACAATGAGTGTACAGCAGAATCGCACTTCGTTGTCATATACGAATGCATTTAAATACATTGGTATACCTATATATGTATAATATATTGTCAGTTTATTTTAACCAAAAAAATCAGGAAAAACAAATGAATAAATGAATGCAGAGCTTTTCAAAGTAGATAAACTGACGTATATAATTATAATAGGTATATAATAAAAAGAAAAAAAAAAAGGAAACATGTAAAATAGATATTCAATCTGAGACCAGCATCAGTTTTTAATAATTATACCTATACGGTAATGATGCCTGCAGATTAATCAATACGTTATTTTTCTCGTTGATATTAAGTAAAAAATAAGAAAAAAATAAAAAATTAGATATAAAATACATATAATAATAATAATAACAATATTAATAATAAATTATTATACATAGTTATATATATATATATATATGTATATATCGACGTTCTATTTAGCAAATTGTCTAACTCCATTTTCATAAATTTTTCAGGAGATGCAAAGAACACATGAGGCATGATATTTCTTAACAGAAAATACAAAAAAACGATTTTCGATAAAAAGTGGAGTTAGACAATTTGCTAATTAGAACGTCGATATATAACAATGTTTACAATAGATGTGATGTCAGTATTTGTATACATGTACAATTTATATATATACATATATAGATAGCGGTTCTATACCGAAAACTCGTTACTTATTTTGAACTAAAACAAAAAAAAAAAAAAAAAAAGAAAAAACATAAAGAACGAACTAATTGAAGAAAAAAAAAAAAAAAGGAATCATATCGGTCTAGTTAGGAAATCACCGAGGAACTTCTTACGCGCGGAAAGAAACACTCGACTCCAACCATTTTTTTTTTTTTTTTTTTTTTTTATTTTTGTGAGGCCTCAGTCACCCAACGTCGAGCAAACTCGATCTCACATTTCAATTTAATTAAGGACGCACCCTCGTCCGCGAGTGAGTCGTATTTTTCTAACAATTTCCTCGTGGAATACTCACCTCGCTGGACCCAGGGCACCTTGGTTAATAATAATTCTCGCAACTTGCGGTTCAAGCAAAGGGCATATATGCCTACCTGTACTTACCCAAACCTACACCTACACCAACATTTATATACCTATACCTATACTTACCATCCTCGGGAATAATATTTATTCAAAACTCACCGACAACGTTTAATTTTTCGGCATGCCCAGTCATTCACCGCGTTTTCGTAGAATTACAAATAAGGTATCCTATATATAACCTTCATTCACCATGGTTATGATCTCGAGTGTTTGACAAGGCGATGGCGAGAGACTTTCGTGATAATAATAATAATAATAATAATAATAATAATAATAATAATAATAATAATAATAATAATGATAAATAAAATAAAAGTTTGCTTTATCGTAGCTATATACCGAGTTCAACGTCACTAGACGATTGTGCGGTTTATCGGTTTCTACCTGTCAACGTACGGTACTGTAAATCGATATTATACCCCTCCAATTGTCCCTTCAACTTTTTCCCTTACCGTTTCATCCGATTCTTTTCCTGCGTTTTTTTCTAATTGTACATTTTTCTGATATACAATTACTCGTTTTAATTAATTTTTTGTTTTTCTTGTGTGTGTGGTTTTTTTTTTTTTTCTCTACTGTTTTTAGTATTCACATCACGAAGTACGCCCATCGTCAGATTATTTGTTCATTTGTATAACAATATTGTTTCTAAAACTCAATTATAAAAAGAGAATACGTATTTGGAAATTCCGGAAAGAGATAGACAAAGAAAAAGAGAGAGAGAGTGAGAGAGAGAGAGAAAGAGAAAGAGTAAATGTCGAGAAACTGATCTGGCTATAAAGTTAATTATATATGTATTAGATATGTATATAAAATAAGGTTTCAAAATTTAGCGATCGGTTGTAATTGGTAATTAACGGAACGGACAGATTTTAGCGAAGATGACGTATCTATATCCCGTTAATTAAACGAATGATAGAAGAAGAAGAAAATAAAAATAAATAAATAAAGATAAAAAGTTGTATCGAGTTTACTCGGCATTGTAAAGCGGAACAATAGAGTTTCCAAAGTAAAGTTAATATCGTTACCGGAAACAAGACTGTTATATCCCAAATTGCAAGATGCAGTCACAACCCGTTAATTATAAAAACCGGATAAAGGGATTCGAATATATATGGCTGACAATGAGGAGATATATGTTACACAATATGTCGAACGCATTCAAGGTTTACAATTCATCGTATAGTAGATATAAAACTATGAAAAATTTTCATATAATTAAATTAATTGTTTCAATAATTGAACAAGATTTTCTCTATAATATTTAAAGTCAGGGAAGAAATCGCACCATTGTGTCTTGCCTCTGCCGCGCGGTGGCTGCTATAATATAATTACATACTTAAAAAATTTGACCAGCTATATTCAAATACTATTCTGCAGATTTCAAAAAAAGATAATCAATAAATAAAATAATTTTTTTTTTTCAATACGAAATACATAAATATATGTAGGTATATGCTATTTTACAGTATAATGCGCGGACGAGGATTAGCGATTTTTATCTTGAAAAAAAATTTTTTGACGTTTGTTTTTACAGACTCAGAAATTCAAAATTTTTTTTTTTTTTGGTTTATTATTGATGAGCTTTTCTGTTGCCTGGATATTTTTATAAGAAAAAAAAAAAAAAATTTCTTGTTCTTACTCCGACTAACTGCCCAGAATGCAGAACTGTAAAATATGACCAAAATGAAGAATTATACAAGAAAATTACCAAGCTGCATTAAAACATATAGGTAAATATATATTGTGTAGAAAAACCGAAGAAAAAAAAAAAGAAAAAAAAAAAAAAAACATAAAAATAAAAATAAAAATAAAATAAAGTCAAAGGGAATGAACATAGCGAATTAATCGATGTAAGAATTTTTGTAAATCTATAAATGACAGGGAGAGAATGAGAATTTCTTTCTTTTTTTTTTTTTTTTTTTATTTATCCAAAATGAGATATGGTAGATTTTTAGTAAATCGTAATTGTTATACAGCTATATACCTATGAACGTGTGGAAATAAAGAAAAAAAATGAAAATTCAAATTCAAATTTTCACGCAATTATAAACAAAAAATATTATGTTTTTTGTCTGTGTGTTAAATAATCTGTATCTACCGTCTTCAAGACTGCTGTTTTTGCTACCTAATCGGGTGGCATGATACAAGTGTTTGATATCGATGTCGAATTGGTATTTTGCACAACGTGAGTACCTACCGTGACGTAATTATTAAGAAAGTATGATTGTCCACGTGCAAAGGCAACGCCCGAAGGGTAGAAGATACATTATATAATGGGGTTGGTATAAATATACACCTGAGCAGAGAGTGTCTGACAGATAATAAATAAATAAATAAATAAGAAATGAAAATGAAAGAAAAGAAAATAGAAATATTGAAAACAGAATTGAAAATAAAACTGTAGAAAAAGAAAGAAAATCAGACCTAATTTATAGTACCTACAGATAATAGATTAAGTTTATTTTTTAAATTTTTTGATTTGACTTTTTTTTTCCTTTCTTATCCGGTTGTGACAAAAAAAAAAAACAAAAAAGAAATGAAACCAAAACCACGCGTTTTCATATTTTGTCGATGTCGCCGGAATTGCAGGAATTGTGTCGAAATCATTATAAGTATAAAATAATGGGAAAAAATGTTAATTAAATGCTGTGACTATATAGCAAAGATGTAAGATTATAGATGTGATTATAAATACATTTTAGGTAATTATTAATATAGACCTAATCAAAGTATCGATTGTAAACATATTTATTATGAAATACTATATTCTGTATACATGTTACAAATCGGGAGGGGAGGGGAAATAAAAAAATGCAGACGTTATAAGAACTGCTACGGTGAGGCTATATAATATTAATAATTTTTGTTAATAATTTTAGCACAGATTTATCTCATAGACGTTTCCCGTTATCAAGTATATTATTATAATCATTAGCTACAGTCTTTCGTCTTTTATAAATTCGAATTTGAAAATTATAAATCAAAACAAATTAAAATAAAATAAATTATACAGAAAATAAGAAGTAGAAAAAATATAAATTTTTCCTCGGTAACGGGAACGAGAAGATAAATCTTGTGAATGAATATTTATCATTGTTTCTTACAAGTTACAGAGATGTTATATTTGAAATAAAATGTATACCTAATTTATATCTTACTTTATCTCGACGTTTCTCCCCCGCGTGTATATCGGAGCCCTTCATTCATTCATTCATTCATTCATTCATTCATTCATTCATTTATTTATGCATTTATTTATTCATTTATTCAGGTAGATGGTATAAATTTCACGAATTATTTTCGTATACGCCGATCCAGCGCGAAGTAATTCGTACATACCTATTCGATGTATATAAATCTAATTTATAATTTAATTGAAACACTGCGGTTTTACCGACAGGAGTAAAATGCTGATGAACTCCTGGACACACGTTGGATATACATTCAATAAAAATTCAGACTCTCGAGTAAACTCTGCCTCACCATACGTTGGTAAGGCAGGAAAAAAAATTCAAAAATTGATATCTATGTAAAAAACGAGAAAAAAAAATACTGTACATTTTTTCATACCGAATATATTAATATATACAAAAAAAAAAGGAAAAAAAAAAAAAACTGAACAGACTCGTCAAAATAATTAAATCAAAAAACAACAAATACAGCATTTAAAATGCATCTATTATAGTCATATTTTTCTTCGCGAAGATCAACTGTGTGTACCTATCACCCTATAATTCTTTCGAAGATACATATAATATTATATATTATATTAGTATAAATAAATACATCCTATACATATATTATATAAAATATAAATATAAATATATATATATATATATATAAAAATATATAAAATTATAATTTTCTATGTATATTTAAATGTCACTAAATCTATACCGTATAGAAATAATAATAATAATGAATGAATAAATTGATAATTATACGGTATATAAATATACCTACTCTGTGTATGATCAACAATAGAAATATAGATATGTGTATGTGTACAGTGTGTGCATTCACAAGATGCACAATATCGCCACATTTAGTATAATTCAAACTATTATGTACCATATATATAATATACATATTATACATATATATATATATATATATATATATATATATATATATATATATATATATATATATATATATATATATATATATATATATATATATATATATATATATATATATATATATATATATATACTATAATATATACGTACAATTTAAGTAGCATCATACAAGTATAGCTATATATCGCTATACATATATATGTATATATATTCGTATATATGTTCAATTAGATGATTTTCTTTACAGGCGTTCAAACATCTCGTGTGTATTTAGGGTACCTATAATATTAACATAACATAAACGATGACGCGCGATTGCCAATATTCCCGGAATACGCACTACACCTGGTAATTATGTAAGTTACACAGTCCTCGATATATATTATATTATATTATATATGTATATACCTTAAAATTTGCATGACGCATATTATGTATGTAGGTATAGGTATACCTGCCTATATCGCAGCAGCCGACCCCCCGGACCCGCAACCTTTCTCTCTTCAAAGTTCGCGTGTAGTTATAGAGCTCCGCAAGTCACGTAATTTTTTCTACATTCACACATACATACGTAATTATACATACAAACAAACAAACGCATATGTATAAACATAAACATATATATATATATATATATTGAGGATATTTAATGCGGGGATTTTGTTCCTTGTACGGTTTTCGCGATGAGTCATTCCTCCATAAATTACGATACACTTTAAAGTGACTTCTTAATTAGTAGATACTTTGACTGTCTTCTTCTGTGTGTATGTATGTATGTATATATGTGTGGGCTTGTGTATGGATACGTGTACAGTGCGGTATCAATTCAGACGTGTTAAATTTCTGTGACGGATTGAGATAACGAGTTGTGACAACCGTGAATCCCTGTACAACTAAATTATGCGACTAGTCGGCTAAGTATAATTAAGTCGCAAAAATGATTACGGTACCGGTTTTCTATATATACAAAATGTATACTAGAAACGTAATTTGAAAATAATTATTGTACATACATACCTGTAATACATATGTACCAGTAAGCCTGCGGTATAATCCTATACAAACCTTAAAACTAGCTCATGCTGCACAATGGAATATCGTGTAAAATAAATCGTTGGATACAAAGTCGAACGTATGTAAGTATACGACTTGAACTTTATATAGACACTAATTATAAACCAACTAATCATAGATATTCGACTATAACGATGATTAGACGTTTGTATGTTTCATACATACCTATTATACATGTAGGTATACACATAAAATTGTTTACGCAATCGTTACGCGATATAATCGTTCATTTCATGTCGGTATATTGATGTATGCTTGTGGGTGTTGTTTATTAATCCAAAATATTTTAGATATCGAATTATTGATCATTATATGCCGAATCGCGATTTAACGCAAAGTATAAGCACTTTCTAATAATTTTATCCGTTGAAAGATTGACGATTAATAAATTTTCGATTTTCGTTACGTTATAACCCCGCAAGACTTATCGTATATAGTACCGAATGATTAATAAGATATGTATCCAGGATGTATGGTTAAGTCAATCTATTTATACGGTATTGAAAAAATACACATTAAAGATGAACAAGTTTCGTCATTCAGGTAGGCTGAGGCTAAGCATTCGGACCATTAAAACTTCAAGTGTAACGAATATTCGTTAATTATTTGCTGTTTCATTACACATGAACATATACATACTGAGTATAAGAAAAAACATACGTAACAGCTGGTGATTAAATAGCAAATTAACTTACCAACAATATTTTCTTTACTTTACTTTTTTTTTTTTATTTTTTCTTTATTACTACATCATCAAGGTATAGGTTGGTAGTTATACGTTTCCGTGTATATCTGCGGTCTTATTCCCGGTTAGAACAGCGACCAAATTTAATCTCAACCTTAAATCATACTCTCTCACATAATTGCCCTTATATATTTTTTTCTTTCATTATATTTCTCTTTCTCTACATATGCGACTGTAATCAGGCATTTATAAAAGTGAAAGCCTCGAACAAAAAAAGCAGAAAAAAAAAAATTACGCAAGGTTTTTATTACAGTAAGAAAACTGTTATCAATCGACGTACATATGTCGTATATGTAAAACGTAATTTCTCTATTCTGCGGGTCTCGTTGCCTCAACGAGAATAAACAAAACCACGAAACGCTTCGTCAAATCGTTGCAAAATTCTTTTGACTAAATATCTTCAAATTAAAAAGTTTTAATCAAACTCATCAGAGGAGGAATTCGCAGAGAAGAACTAAACACTGGATCTTCAGCTGATCATGCTTCATCGTCAATAGTAAGTTTGATTATAAATATATTATATACTATATACAGTAATCATTAATAATAGTCAGTCTTGAACGATTTTGACATACCCATACAGACGTTCTGATAGCGGTATAAACTTATCATAGAAATAGGGCGATAAAATGATTTCCCGATGCCCATAAGGGTTGATTTTATCCTTCTGACAGGGGAAATCGTGTCCGATATAAAATTACAGTATATATAGATATAGATATTGTAGATATATAATATGGACAACACGATGTATCTACCGATATAAGTATGAGCCATCTCATGAATGAAATACCTACCATCCTGACGAAATATTCGCAAGACAGAGAGGGCAGCAGTCAGCTATAATCAAGTGCAAAAAACAGCCGCACAGTTGACAACCGTCGATATAAATATAACGTATAACTTTTCAGAATTCGAATACCATTGTATCGAACAGTTTTTTTTTTTTTTTCTTTTTTTCTTTCTTCATCCAACAACTTACGTATGTATTTATATGTACCTATACGTGAATTCGAAATTTGAATATAACCCACACCATACGTATATAACACACCGTTCATTATATTCTTCAACATTATATTATATAGCACCGCTAATAATACCCTTGCGAAATTGGTGTCAAAAATTATCGCCTTATCGTTCTAACAATACATATAATCGTCTCTTTCTTACGTAATCTTTTTCGCGACAATATTTCGATGAGATTAATAAAAGCAAAAAAATAGGAAAAAACACGAAAAAAAAATGAAGAGATAATTTTGTTCTTTATAGTTAAGATTTTTGTTCTTACATTTGTTGAATTCCTAAAAAAAAATATATATATATATATATATTTCCTATGCTATGAATTGACAACGATCAACATTCCATTTGATAAAAATCTTGCCAGATAACTAATGTCGTTGCTGCAAGTTTTAATGGTATGCCAAGATGTAACAAACAAGCGAAAGCGATTTACGGTCACGGGATAAAAAATAGACCTTCTACATTTATTTTATTCTATATGCCTTTTTTAGAAAAAAAAAAAAAAAAAAAAAAACATCTTAACTTAAGCGAAGATTTGATGAAGATAAAATCAGTCCACGCGTGTATATACTTACACGCTTGAGTAAGCTATAGGGTATATAGCTTTAAGCTATATGCTTGTATAGCCTATTATAGTGGCTACTCTAGCACTACTTCGCGGCTTTGAATAGCGACAAAAATAATGCGACAAACGTTTCTAGAATCGGAATGACCATAAGGTAACGATAATTGTATACAGGGTGGTCTGGAATTTCATGTACACATTACCACAGAGAAAGTAAAGACATTTAATTACTCATCGAATGCGTATGCAGAGAAGAAGACAGGAAGTAGATCCTGAATGTCTACTACGAGGAATAGAAAAAACGTTAAATTAACCTATTCTATTCTTCTCCGTTTTTTTTTTTTTTCTCTCTCTTTATACGATAGAAAAAAGTTGATTCTGTACATTTTTCTTTTTGATTTGTTGAAAAAAAAAATTTGTTTTAAATACAAAATTCGGGAATGAGATGGAAATAATCGGAATATATTTCGTTGTTTGAAATGATTAGAAGAATCTTTTGAAAATTAATATTCACCTGTTATAGAAAAAACAAAAAAGAGAAATAAAAACCCTCAACGTCAGAATTACGACAGTTTCCTCACCGTGTGTGGACCTGTTTTTTATGGCAGGTGTACCTGTAATTAGGATAATTGCACGACGTATTAAATATACCTGACTGAGGATAACCCTCGCTAAATTATACTTAAAAAATTATTTCAACATGCGGCGATCCCTTTGCTGCACGACTCACATATATACATATGCATACATATCAGATAATCTGAAAAACCGTATTCGAGATCTGTACAAATTATTAACTCGCAATTATCTCACCATCGTCTCAAAAATCTGATATATACCGCAATAAATACCAATAAATAAATAAATTTTTGTACATTTTTCAACAAAAAGACAGAAATATCATGGTGTATAATTTCTCGTCGAAATTTTGAGCTGATACGTGATTATACCGATTTAGAAAAATCATGGATCACCTTTTCAGTTTTCTACTTTGTTAAACTAACGAAAAAATGGATTAAAAAATAAAATAAAAAAAGAAATAGAACAAGTGTTAAATATATCCGAATAGCACGGCGCGTGTCTGTAGGTATAACAGTATATGAGATCGATTACGATTCATAGATCGTTCGTTCGTTCGGGCGGTATTGTGTGTTGCGACTACATACATACCAATAACACTTTTATACCTTGCAGCGTGGATTTCTTTATGTACCTAGAACTATAATAAAAAACTGAAGAAAAACGAAAAAAAAAGGAAAAACTTTGTCAGAAAAGTATATTACTTTTCTTGTATATATATTCTCTGGAGTAAAGTGCATCGTACGATAAAGTCTCTCTCTCTCTCTCTCTCTTTTTCTTTCTCTCTCTTTAACTATAGAATTGCACCGAAGAGTACAATGCGCTGTACCCCTATACGTATAATCCAAGTACGTACCCAGAACCTCTAGACGACTACTTAATAATTCTTTCTAGCAAAGCCTGATCTCGTTTCTCAGTTTACCGTTGTTACAAAAAAAAAAAAGAAGTTTTTAAGTCATATTTACAGCGACTCAAGCCACCAATTCCCGCGAATTTTATCTGGGGTCAAAAAGACGTGTTTTTTCCCCCCCTTTTTTCTGTTTTTTTTTTTTTTTTTTTCTTTTCTTTTTGCCCATCATCGACCAGGTGTAAAAAGAGTTGATCAGATTTAATCAGTTCGTGAGATAACCGGCGCGCAGGGGGTCCCGACTAGTCCGCGTCGTCGAGTGACAGATTACGATAAAGATTGATCAACGTTAATAAATTATTCTTATATACGGTTAGAGATCATACGATGAGATCGATCCCGGATTGCTTAATTCTCTATAGATTATACCAATCTTACACCCTCTTAACTTCATTGGTACTATCAGTCCGAACGTTTAGCTCGAAATATACCTGTCATTAGTATATTGATCAGAATTAATCCTTAGATCTTATCTATAACACGAGAGCTCCTCGTTCTTATTGGCAATTAAATGCCCGGTAGTACCTACCTAACTACTATAAAGTATATACACAGAATATACTTTCAGCTACTAAAAATCCATTCACTCGTTAAATGACTCACGAGTCTCGATCCCTCCACGTCTACTACGAATTGTTCTTGACAGTCTCTTGATCGATCTATACGCCTCCTATTTCAATACTTTCTGTCTAATATGTATACAACGTCAGGATATCCACTCGGGATATTTTACCTCGAAAATAGACAAGCTGTGAGTTTGGGTTATACCTCGGTTTCAGAAATCAGAAAAAATAACGTTTTTTGTTTATCAGGAGTCGAGATAATCAGATATAAATTGGTAAAAAAAAAAATTGAAATTTTGTTTTGAGAAAAAACAGCCGAAGCTTTTTAGTCGAAGTAACTATTTCGACTATACGCCTACGTTTGTTTATAGTAGTTTGGTAAAATGTTTATAAAAAAAATTTTGACACAAACATCATAAGTATAACAATAAAGTACGCGATTCTTTACTCGTCAGTGCGATATATTTGTACTCATATCTATAAGACACAAACCTACATATGCAAGCGATTAGTTCGTGTAGATAATTGATATATTAACTGTAGTGAAATGCCAAAAGTCAAGGGCATCTGCATATAAGTGAAATAAAAAAGAAAAGATAAGAAAAGAAAAGAAAAAAAAAAAAAAAAGAAAAAAACAGATCTAAATCTGGGCTTAGTTGAACAAGCCTTTCGCGGGATATTACAATCTATGATCTATGTTATTGATCTATAAAGACACCGTAAGACTTTGATATTATACAGTGTAACTAAAAAGTAAACTTAAGTTGAGTTAAGTTAGTCATTCAGCCGGCTAAGCCACTCCGTTCGACATGCGCCAGAAGCCGCCCCACGTTCTTCGTGTTGACACGGCAGTCTGGCAGTGCACGCCGTCTACTACTGTCGCGAAATTCGCGCCTCTCCGATACCGGAGGCCCGAAGACACGCGTCGTGACGCGACTTTTTTCACTTAGCGCGCGAAAGTGTTCGAAAAATCGAATACTGCTCGATATTAATATAAGCAAAGCGGTATTCTCTGATTAGTTCTAGTCGATTTGAAACTTATTTTTATATATTTTCAGTTTCAATTTGAAAACTATTATACAAAAATAGATATATATATATATATATATATATATATATATATATATATATATATATATATATATATATATATATATATATATATATATATATATATATATATATATATATATATATATATATATATATATATATATATATATATATACATGCATAATATATACGGTACATCTGTTTTATTTCAATTGCAATCATCAACAGTCAACTGCAGCTGAGATACTAAAATAAATATAAACACCGAGTGTGCAGGATTTATTGTCAGACATATTTTACATTTTTTTGAAGAATTTTATTTTTCACGAAAAATTTTTCTTTTACTTATTTTTTTTCTTCCACTTATACAAGTCGAACATCGCTCCTACTTCGTCTTTAAATTTCTACTCATTTTTCATCCAGGGTATACATAAATTTACGTATAATAAAAGCCTAGTCTCCTTTTTAAGAATTTCTTTTCACCTTTGAATAGGCAATTCCGTTTCCAACTGCGAATAGAATTATCAGTTTCTCGCTCGTGACGTGGTTTCGCTGATAGTAGCCTAGCAATTGAAACACATTTGGGTTAAATTTTTTTTTTTTTTCACCACAAGCCTCGGTATTTTATTAAGCGTATTTAAAACTGTCTAAAATCTCGATAAATCCATCGTCTAATCTATTGAAATTTTCATCAATTATCGAAACCATTTAATTTGTTTAATTTATACGTTTAATTTATTTTTTTTAATACCGCTCCTAGAACTAATTTTATACGGGTAAAACCTCATAGATTTATCGCGTAAATATATCTATCCTTGTTGAAAATTCGGGGTAATTACACCACGTTAAAACTATAATCAAAGTGTCTTTCATCTCGCAGTTAATCTCACTAAGAAACTATTATTAACAAGGTAAGCCCAACCCTCTGGATATACACAAAACTATCACATATCGAAATCTAAATTTCACGTGATATAAAAATCAGCATTTCCAGAATACTTAATACACCTACCTTTGGACGGACCATATACTGTACCATTATGAACGCCGATATAATTGCTCGAATATTCAAATCAGGTGTGTCAGCTGTATATACTTATGACGTTAATGGAAACAGTTACCGCACATCTTTATACCGCATATGCGATTAAGTAAATGCATACCTTACCTATGTCTGTGAACCTGTGGGTACCTTATAGACAATCCATTACCGCGGTTATATGGCGTGAAAATGAAAGTCAGTGTAGACATCGTAACCTCGGATTTTAATAGTAAACAGCTCGGATAGAAATTCTACGACGATTTATAGCCGGCGTTAATCTTATATCAGACAAAAGTCTTATAGCATTCTTAAAACATCACGTATATGTATACATATACCTATAATAACTGTACTTCGATTCTTAGAGATATCGATTAATCAAACTCTGTATGTATATCTGAACAGTGAAAAATCAAACGAATCAATTAATTATCGCGGTATTGATTTCTCGAATTTTAATTAATCGAATAGAATCTTGCGATTATATTTTTGTAATTCACGCGGATTGACACATGTACCCGACTCGTATTTATATCCGATCGATCGATTGATTAGAAAATTTAATTAAATGTTTGGTTATATCGAGGTATTTTTTTATTTTATTATTTTTGTGGTTTATCTTTGAAGCTTTACTATCGAGATGCATCTGACAACCAAAACACCTTCTTGTATGTATGTATGTATATTTAGCCGTGTACATACCTACCTACGTGCAATAAATAAATTTAACCTAGCTTACGGCCTACAGAGTCGTAAGACCGTTCTTTCACTTCAACTTAGTGATGACAGCCTGAGGCGATTTAGGCGGTATACATAAGCCACATTAAATAAGAGCTGCAAATCGCTGGGCGAATGTGCATCAGATAATCGAGAAAGGGAGATATTTTAGAATCTATAGAATTTAGAATATAGATTTTGGAGATTGGATCCACCTGTGTCGCGAATTCAATTAAGTTTCTATTCCTGGTTCAGTTTTTTTTTTTTTTTTTTTCTAACGGGTAGGAGAAAAGAGGATAGAACCGAATTACAGGTATGTAATTTTATTGGCAATGGCCTTCGAAAGTGTGGCCAAAATATTCTGCCAAATTTCCTTACTTCACTTGTGCGTCGTGCTCGAGGTGTTGGTGTACGTATACAGGGAAGGGCTATACTATCTTTGAAAATGCTAGATTCAATTTTTCACTCGACTTCCTTCTTGACTGATTTACCGATCCTGAGCACGGCACCGTTATTATACACTTGGTGTAAATTCAACGAAAAGATCTCGAGCCCGATGAGCCAACTTTTACCCAACTATAGGTAGGTATATCTTTTAATCTCATGAGTAGTCGGTTTCGTGAATCGCGATTCACGAAACATGTAAATCGCCTAGGAGGTAGATAAGAGATCGTTAAACTACGGGCTTTTGATAAAAGGTAGGTAAAATTGATATGAAAGAATTAAGTAAAGTTTATTTTTTTATTCAAGATTTTAGTCCCTCATATTAGGAATTAGTTTTGACTAATTAATAGCAAAAAAATTTTATCATTTAACGTTAAGCTGCAGCTGAAAATCACTTTTCGAATATCGATCTAAGGGATAATCCTGATTAATCGATCTATAAATCCACAAATTTCAACTCTATGGTTGGTTTAATATGGAGTAACGATATCAAGGGTCGTGGTCAACCCACAGTCGATTTCGGGTCCCATAAATCCACGAGCTTTGACCCAAGATCAACGGTCTGACAACGACGTGATTCTGCCTGGTCCGTTTATTGGAGAATTAAGAAACGCATTTTTTTTTTTTCTCTGATTTCCGGGGTGGTTCGAGTGGTTTAACATGACCGTCGAAAATCCGGAAGATCAGAAAACCAAGAATACTTAATATTCGAAATGTCAAGAAAGTTAAGAAAAATATTGTAGAAATTTAACTGACGGATAATATTTGTCGAGTGAAAATTTATCCGAATGGAAAGATGGGATGAGGTGCTAAACCCGAGATGGTGGTGACTCGTAAAACGATAATTCGTAAATCACACATTAAGTGCGGGATGCAAACGGAGCGTGTGAAGTGCCCCTCCAGTCCAAACGTGGCAAGCCCGTGCGGTTATGCGACCGAGAAGAGATATAAAACCGTTTTATTTCAAATTTAACACATGCTAAACGGAGCAGCGTCATATAATTTGAGAGAATTTGTCGCGGTTCAAAAAAAAAAAAAAAAAAAAAAACCAAAAAAAGGAAAAAACCAATCCAGTCTGTTTACTTTGTATCGTTTTAAATTTGAAGACAGGAAGCACAATGATCGTCGACGCGAAAATAATTCAACACCGATATACAATATTAAACCGTGAAAATATTTTCCTCCTCGCAAAGCTCTTCCTCTTATTATTCAACAATTTAAAAATCCCGGACGATCTCTTAGGGTTCAGAGATTAATATTTCCCTTTACGTAACAATGTGTACTCAGTCGGAAGTAGGTATATATATATACAATACAACAATTTCGTATATTAAATCTCTCCTTATCCCATGAGGTAGATTTCACCGAAGTAATATAAGTCCATTTAATCTCTCAGATGGATCCCTTGATTAACGGAAGAAAATATTTCTCCTTTTTATTCCTTTAAATGTCGTCTGATTGTGAGACGAAAAAAATTTAATTTAATCACTTCCTGCAGGTCCCTACTTTATTACAAATTAACAAAAATATATATTCTTCTCTTCATTATACTCGGTAGAAACAAAGATCGTTTAAAAATTATTTTATACCTTCATATACCTTATATTTGTATAACCTAATTACAAACTCCAACCGATCTCTTCTCTGATTCGACTATCAATTTACATGGCAAATAAAATCCGGTCAATTTCAAAAAGGTGCTGACTTACACCTTTTTTGCCTTTTTTTTTTTTTTTTTTTTTTTGTTTTCGTTTTTTGCTATCTAAGTAGCAGTAACCTTGGTGGTTAGCTGCTGGTAAGACAGTCAACCTTACGTAATACTGAACCATATATTTAAAATACTACGACGACCTCGCGGTTGAGTTTGATGTGTTATTAAAATAGGTTGAACAGTGGTATTAATACCGATAGAGCACATGGAACCGCATATGAGTAAACTAAGAAGCGAGAAAAAATGAGAAAATAAAAAAAAAATAAAAAATAAAAAATTCGGGTCAAAATTTGTCATTTAAGTTAAAACGGAGAAATTTAAAGCCCGAGTATGAAATGGGCCGTTTACCACTCGCCAAAATTCACCTTTCTGCACCGTTTTGCGTATAAACTTAGGTATACAGGTTACACGAGATATAACCAACGTTGCGCAACGACAATTTAGAGGACATTGACAGACGTACGCGTCTAGAAGTTACGCAAGTCTTTTAGGTACCTACCTATCTACATATAGGTACCTCTCTACCGATCCCAGAAACTATAAATCGGCCGTTCAGATTTCCGGATTTTTTAATTACCGAAACAGCGATGAGATTGCGGATAGAATTATGAATCCGGTTTTATCGTAGGGATTAAAAAAAAAACGGAATGAATAACGGTTTAATAATTTTTACAGTAAGTCAAAAAATTCGTCCGGAATCGTAAAGAAAATTTTTTTTGAAAATTACTTTACAATTCCACAGTCGATTTAATGAACGATCATTTTAATTGGTGAAATATTATTATTATATAATATAATATTTTTAAAAAATTCTCGAATGTGAAGGACCGATTTAATATTTACTCTATTTTTACTGCTGCAGATAATTAGCAAAGCTAGGGAGCTTATGGAAGAGGAAAATAACAGTTAGTTAATTAAACAGTTTTGCAGAAGTGTAAACAAATTGAAAGTACCACGCTCGAGTGATTTCCTAATTGTAGTTAGTTAGGTAAAGAGCGCCATCTGCACTTTGTACCATCCCGTAATTAATTCGAGAACGAAATTTAGCTAGTTTATAATTGCGATATTCACGGTCCATTGAACTTTTGCAGAATCTGCTATTTCCGCAACGTAAATTTTCCGCACTCCCTCCCCCCCCCCCCCCCCCCCCCCTCCCCCTGCCGCCGCGGGTCATTTCGTTTAATCAAAATCTTCATGGCTTTGCGAATAATAATACTCATCGAAAATGTATCGAGTGGTGAAAAGAAACTGCCGACTAATATATCGAACCTGTTCTTTCGTATAATTATTTTAATAAATTGCCCAATCCTAATGCGATCTTTTAAAGCGTTAATTAAATTCGCAGAATAGTTTTAGAACGGCTTGTCTCATGCTCGGCTTTGGCTCCCACCGAAAACCCTAAGACAGCGCTGCGCGGTGTGGCGCAGCGCGGGCAGTACCCTCTACTTTCGATTTAATTCAATGACTTTTAAAAAGAAGATCCATTAATTTTCCTCGGATTGCCTATAAAGACGACTATTCTGGGTACAGCTGGGGGCCACGAGGTTTATACGGGGGCGAAAAAGCTGTGCGCACAAGCCGCACTAGGTGCCTGATTGTCTTTATTGCGACCCCATGCGGCTTACTGGTTTTATCCATTACGACCGCATAGCAGCGCACTCCTAGCCTCTGAGTAACCCAACCTTAAGTAGGTGTATCCTGCCTAGACTGCCCTTACGAATGTCCAGTTTGCTATCGACGACGAAGGAGGATAGATAAGGGCGATATTTTGTCTGATTAAATTAAAAATTTTACTTTTATTTTATACATATATTTAAGATTTGCTGTTGGGTATGCGAGAAGTCGAGGCTAGACGGACATGTGTCCTTTTGACGGCTCTGCTCGCTTTGTTCTTCGGGGGTGTTGACGCCAGGACATTTACTCTGGGATATTTGACCGGCTCTAAACGAAGACCTGGAGATTTGGAGTACCAGAGACCTGGGTATAGAATTTCCGGTGCAATTACTCTCGCGGTTGAGGAGGTAAGGAACTATTGCAATTCTGCACTGGGATTAATATTTGAAGTTTGAAGGAACGGTGGGAACTTTGATATTACGTAGTTTTGAGAGAGAAATATATATTAGGGTTTAAGGAATCGTTTTCGGTAGCTGTAATTAGCAACATTTTGAAAAACTAGACGAATAAATAGAATGTTTTTTATAGTTAAAATAGAATCGTGACCAGGGAAAAACGGCTAAAATAAACTACTAGCCGTTTGGAGGGTGATTAATCACCTGTATCTTGTACAAGTACATCAGTTGGCAGGCTACAACGTGATTAAGTTACGAATTGAGATGTGAATTATTTTTATAATTTAACAACGTTGCGAAATCGTGCTTCTATATACTATCGCTCCAGGCCCGCATAATCCATAACACAGAATTCTAATTATTCCGACTGATTGCAAAGAGGAAATTTACTTTTTTTGCTACTTTTACGATCTGTGATAGAGCATTTATTTATAATACCAAATTGACTCGAGGAAAGGATCGAACCCTTATAATTTTTACTCCGGAAGGTGAACGCTGGTGAACTGGCCAAACGAGGACATAAACTCGATTTCATCGTAGCCGAAACTTACGGAGAAGAGGAAACGAGCATTCTTATGACCGCTGATCTCTGGACCAAAAATATCAGCGCTTACATTGGACCCCAGGAAACTTGCATTCATGAGGGCCGGATGGCCGCAGCCTTCAACATTCCGATGATCTCCTACGTGAGTCTGAATATCTAAACGAAAATTTTTTTTTCTAACAAAATAAAACAAGAAAATAGGCTCGAGAAAATTAATCAGTTTATTTTACGTAAATTCAAAAAATGGATATAAAAAACATGTAATAAAATGTCAGAATTTTTGGATCCTACCTAAGTTGCGGATAAAACGCACGGAGAGGAAACTTGGATTTAATGGTAGGGTCGTGCGTCATAACGTACTAACGCTTTTGATAACGAATGACGAAAGTTAAGTTGAGGGTAAAGTTACGACTACGTCAAGCCTGGACAATTATACTCTAGAGTTTAGATAGCATATACGTATGTACACACATACATACCTACCTACGTCGCGGGCGTTCTAACTCGGTAATATTTTGCAAAATTTTGCAAAGTACAAATTTTATACCTATTAGTATATCTGCCTATATATACTTATAATCTAACTTGAGTAAAGCTACAGGGTAGCCTCTTTTAGAATAACCGGAAGTCCGTGCGCTACACGCTTTCTCTTATAGCTATGATATTATTCACATTGACTTCCGGTTCGCGGAGTTACTTCGTGCGATAAAATCAAGGGGTAAAAACTACACCGCACGAACAAAACGCGATTTTACTTCTCGTCTTATCTAATGCAGGATTTTTGGGTCAGCTAGCCTGCGGGGTGGAAGTACCGAGGTTAAACTCGATGATCTCGTGCTGATTAAACCTCCTTCATAAATACTTACTGCCTCGAGGACGTTGGTAGTTTCCGACTTTAATGTCGAATTCAAATCGTCGAGATATAAATTTTGAATTTTTATCAAAATTTATAAAATTAAATATTCTAACTGCCGTGTTTTCTACCTTTTTTCATATTTATATTGTACTTTCAAGCACGTACTTGGGTTGGCAGTATTTACTCGATACGTATATAGGGAGGAAGTGTTGCAGCAGGAAATGGACACGTGACTTAATTTTCATTCTCTGTATACCCTGGCGATATATTTTCGCGAAATAGCTAGAGTTGGACGCGTGTTGGTGGCAGTTTTACACACGTTCAACGAGTTTCTTACTACACTGTACATATATATGTATATATATACTTATATACTCCGGTTGACTAACCCAGAAGCAAAATGCAAATCGCGAGCTAGTTCGCCTTCGTTCTTATCTCGTCCTGAACTTTTTCCTTTTTTACAACGAACGAATGCGTGTTGTCTTTGAGATAAAATATCGTCTAATTTCGAAAAATTATTCTATACGTTCAATAATTTTTTTCTATCAAAAATCAACTGACAGTAATTTTCGGAATTTCTGTTCCCACGAATCGAAAGGCGTGACGGATAAGTGAGTTGGAAAGTACTTTTTTTTTATTGAAATTGAAAGAGGAGAAAAGCTGTCGATGGCTCAAAGAAGTTACTTCGATAGTCGGTAACTCGGTTTAGGAACATCTCTGATATTTTTTTTTTTTCTTTTATCTTTTCTTTTTTGTTCACAGTTTTGCACGCATCGAGAAACTTCGGACAAAGCAGAGTTTCCAACTTTTGCCAGAACCCGACCTCCAGATACTCAGATTTCTAAATCTGTAGTGTCAGTTCTGCTTGCCTTCAATTGGACCAAAGTAAGTTCATACCTACGTAAATTTTAAAATTTCTTATATTTTAGTTCCTGGCGTAAAAATGCACGTTTAAAACAAACTATTCAGGAGTCTAAGAATCTCACATAACTTAAACGTTTATTATATATTCGCACAGGATTTCAGCATTTTTAGCAATTTTCATCTCTCAGCCTTTCCTAGATTCGAGACACTAAAGTGTCTAGCACTCAAAAAATATGTTTGTTGTTTACCGAGATGACGAATGAAGCTTCTCTTTGCAGAGCTAAATTTACATGTCGCAATGTTTCTAAAAAAAATATTTATTTCGACTATGTTTGCCGTCTCATTCCGCTAAGTAGGGGTCCAAGACTTGGACGATAAATACTCTCGCGAACTAAATCATTAACATAGAAATAGATTCCGGTCTTTAGTATAAGGTACAATTGATAACAACATGACTCTGATATTTTCATGGATATAATAATAAATCAATAATTATTATTATACATGAAAAGAATTTTTTTTTTTCTTTTTTTTTTTCTTTCTGCCTCTTTCGCAACAAAAGCATAAAATTTCGATAGTCAGTATGATAATTATCCTTAGCGTGAAGATGGTATACTGAATAACAATAGAACGCGAATCCGCGGTTTAGTTACGTCAAATGCGTAAACAAAGTGATTTATGTATGTACAGAGCAATGGCAATGGCTAAATGTTATTCAAGAACCCTTCTCTGCTTGCAATTGAATTGAAGTAAGGGAAATCCTGCATATCTATAAGATATACATAGTATAGAGATAGAGAGGTGGGTACTAGAGGTAGATTAGTCTTGTATTTGCTCAACGTTGCTTGAAGGGTCTTGAAGATATCATCAAATTCTATACTGTCTGCTTAGCCTCGGTAACCTACCTATTTCGCCTCCGTAACTTCATGCATATACAATGCAACGAGACGCAAACATAGGGTAGGATAACTAATCGCGCAAACACCCTCGAATAAATTTAAAGCTCTCAATCTCATGTGAGATTGAAGAATGTTAAAGCATGGCAGAATTTAGGTAAAACAAAAAAAAATTTTTGTTTTTCAATTTTAAAATTCTTTATTATGATACAATTTTGGGAACGATTCTTATCCCATGTGAGCAACAGGTGACGTTCATGTACATGAACTCGAGCCTCTTCGAGTTCAACCAGATGTCAACAGTAGCCGAAACAATTTTATCGTCTTTCGAGTCGTCTGGAATAACCCTAAATTCACTACGCTGTTGGAGTGAGCCTTACCATCATAATGTTATGCAAAATCCATTTCATCAACACGTTAAGGACACCTACCGCGAAACAAGAAGTAAGTAGAATTTGCTTTCAGGATTTTAGCTTTCAGTTTTTAGCATAGGTGTAAAAGCTGGTAACGATATTCAGGGCACGAGTAGTAGTTTATTCACTTTATTATTTCCTTCATCGCGTTGAGTAAAATTGAAGCTGAATTTTCGTTTTTTTTTTTTTTTTTTTTTTTTTTGGCATCGCGTTGTTTCATTGACGTTGAAAGACACAGGCGGGCATCATCGATCAATCCGTCGTATGTTGGCAGATACGTATTATTGGAAAATCGTTGAGTGATAGAAAGAGAGAGAGAGAGTGAGAGAGTGAAGAGAGAAAGAGAGTTGGGAAAGTCGGTCGGTTGATGATGCGAATGAAATACCTTTGACGAGTCCGGGCTGCAGCAGTAGATACTTATGTATATATGTTCGACTGAAGTACTACTTTTCGCTTGGATAACGAGGCCCCAAGGCGAGGCCGTTTTTACAGGCTTCTTATTTCGCGTTTATCGTCTTATCTCTCATGATCTCGCAAACGAACAACCATAATGTGAAAATAACGATTCAATCTAAACCTGCAATACCAGATTGATGATAAAAGTCACTAAATTTTCCCCGAGTTACGTTACGATCCTTATATATATATATATATATATACAAGTACCTTATATATACGGCATATAGATATAATAAAAATGAAATATAGATAAAGAATAATAAAACAAAAAAATCATTCCTTTTACACATTTGTTCAAATTATTCCACCTGCATAATTTCGCGATATCTAGATCTTTCGATTATGTCGATTTCAAGCGAGGTTTGAGAGGACGAAAAGGGGAAGACCCGCACTCTACGTTGAGTTCTGCACGTCGCAACACACGGCTTACTTTGCATAGTAGATAACCCGCATTATACTTCACTAGTCCCTTGTGTAACCTGGCGATGTGAGCCATGTACTCGAGTCTCGGTGTATAATTATTATGCAAATAATCTAAGTGTTTGAAAAAATTCAACCTCAAACTATCCAGGAATAATTCTTATACGACTTATAGTCGTGGTCAGGAACCCAGAGGAATAAATTTAGTCAAAATTTTACTCTCGATGTATAAATCTAACAGGTATAGATCTAATAGCCTGTTTGTGGCTCGCGTTATGGTCAGCCAGTTTTCATCGGTCGTTAAATATCTATTTTTGTTACATCTCCAAGAGTTATTGTCGCGACTTTCAGAATGATGAAAATAAATCAACTGGGTGACCACCTCTCTTTGTTTTAAGAATTTAGTCGCAGTTGATTATGACTAGAAAAAAAAATTTTTACCGTACTAATCAAACGTTATTAATCCAAAATGTAAGTTTTTTTTTTTTTTTTTTTTAACTTATTTAATCAATTTATTTATTTCATTTCTTCTCTTTTTGGACAGTTTACGTCATACTAGGCAGCTACGACGACCACATCGGACTACTGATGGCTCTGGATAAAGAAAAGCTCTTGAAAGAGGGTACGTATATCATATAGGTAGATTTAGCGCAATCTTAGCTATAATATACGACATGCAGTTATACATATATATCAAATCGGTTATTTTCTCGCATAAAAATTTATCCTGTCCTATCTATGTTAGATCTGTATATGAACGAGACGAGAATCTATATCATTTTCTCCCTTGTCCGAATATGAATGGTTCGTCTGCCACAGACTGGTCTCTTACTTGAAGTGCAATTTATCGTGGACGGTGGAGCTCAGTCAAGGATAAAGAATCGCGAGTCGAGATAGAAAAGGAGAAGAAAATGAGAGAGATAGATAAAGCTAATAGCCGGAAATTCCACCGCATTGTCTTTATACGAGACGCAATCAACTCAAAGACATTTCTCCTGTTACATATATATATATATATATATATATATATATATATATATATATATATATATATATATATATATATATATATATATATATATATATATATATATATATATATATATATATATATATATATATGTATTTTTTTTCCATCTTACCTTCTACGGAGTCTTTAATTCTCGTCTAAATTCTACACCGCTGCTTTTCATTATTTCAAACCCGAAACATGTCTTTCTTTTCTTCACCAATTCGTCCCCCGAGAAGCGAGTCAGCTACCATACGTAAAATGTATTTTTAAATCGCAAGATGCGAACACCTGACGCTTGGTTCTTTCATTATATTTTCGGTTTTATTTCTTATTTTTTTTTTTCTTTCTGACTTTTTTATTTTCCTCTTCGGCTCGGATTTGGTTGTAAAAATTCTCGCCATCTGAAGCCGGAACTAACCGGTTGCCCGTTACGTATCGATAATTTTAGCCATAGAACAGCGGGATCTCTTGTACCATTCAAAAGTATTTTTAATTTTTTTTTTTTTTCTTTTTTGGACTCCTTAAGAGCGTCAAGCAGCTACTGTAATCGTGGCAGTGACTGTACTTTGCGAAACACATGGAATACCAGAAATTACAAACATCAGTCGGTCGCGACGTGCCGGTAGAATATCAACTAAGTTTTCAGTATAAAGCCCCGTCAAATTTCGCTTCCCACGATGTATAGTCGTTTCAAATATAAACTAAGCAATTTTACGTTTAATGTATATGAGTATAAGGTATATACCTATATGTGTAAAATATATTTCAAGGAATGGTCATAAATTTATATATGTAGGTACATATATAGGTAGGATATCGTATATAAAGTATATAAACGATGTAATTGTTTTGCAGGCAATTATTGGGTGGTTGGTGTGGACATTGATCAATACGATGAAAAATTACCCGGCAAATACCTCAGAGGATTGTTGCAGAGGCAAACCAATCTTGCTATAATAGAACCTTTTCAAAGTTACTTCAGCATCGTGGCATCACCGCCTGTAAACTTTGAGAACTTTACCCGTGTTATCAACAAATACAGGAGAAAACCACCGTTCAACTTTACCAATCCATTGGCATTAGTAGGCGGAGTTGTTCAGGTGACTGGAAATAATGCAAACTATTACAATAATTTAGAACACCAAATCCCGCATATGAACGTCATCTGTTGCTTCACGATAAACTGAGGTGACAGAGTGAGAGAGAAGAGGCAAGGAAAAAAAAAGGGGGAGAAGAGGGAGAAAAGAACGTGAAGCTTTTTCCCTCTTTTTATTTTATTTTATTTTATTTTATTTTATTTTATTCTATTTTATTTTATTCTATCTAATCTTATCGGCTTACGACACATTCCAAAACTTCCGAAAACCCTATTTAGTACAGACGTGTTGAATTCCAATAGAAGAAAGGTATTGGCTCGTGATATTACCAGTTTAACCAATCGATTCTCATCCATACACGTCATTCCCGAAGCTGCCACAAGCCTCACTTTCCCATCTCTGTTCCCGTTAAGATGATCATCCATATAAGTCTGCTTTCATAAGTAACGAAGAAATAAAAAACAAAAATGAAAAACAAAAAAAAAAAATTACTAAAAAACAACTGCCTATTATTCTTCTTATATTCGGCTCAACTTTCCACCCAAAACTCTTATTCTTCGCGTACGCATTCCTTCTATAGAAGAGAAGATGGAGGAAAAAGAAGAAGAAGAAGAAGAAGAAGAAAAAAAAAACTCGTATACAGTCACGTATTTTCACCGCTTCTCGGTAATGAAAGCTAACCGATTTAAACCCTAGCTCTCCCTCTGCAGTTGTAACGGTACCCCGAATGATCCATGATGCAATTATTTTATGTACCACGATCTCATACCTTCGTTATGTTCTAAGGTAGATCGTACCGGAAACGGCTTACCTGTATGACGCGGTACATCTCTACGAACGTACATTAATACAGGCTTTGGACGAAGGTAGAGACCCCCAGGATGGAAGAGGACTTGTTGCAGCTCTACATGGCGTTAATTACCGCAGTGCTATGGGGTGAGATTATTCATAATATAAATAAGAATGAGACATATCAAGCAAACAAAAAATTAAGAAGAAAAGAAAACGACCGTACAGTTTCGTCGCGAATTTTTGATTCGAATTTTTTTGGTTTTTTCATATGCTATGTGTCTGTGTGTATGTATTATATGTATATATACACGTGCAGGTTTGCCGCGGATTTATTTATAGCCAGTAGTACGTTCATTCATCCGTTTAGTGAATCGATGAGCAAGTCGGTCCACGTGTTCGTTATATTCGTCTGCACGTGACTTGGCCGAGAGAATTGAAGGGTCGAAGAATGAAATTCAGGTTTTGTTAAAAGGGAGGGTGAAAAGGATGATTCGAACGCGGAATCGCAGATATTGGTAATAACCAGAAAAACCTCATGTGACATTTTTTTTTTTTTATATTACCTTTTTTATTTTACGATCTGGGGATGAAGGGTGGAGGTTCTTTTTCATACCGAATAGTAATTGGATGTTAGTAACGAGGTAGAACTATAATAATTTTTACGACTTTAGAGAATAAAGAAAAACCGCAGTTTTATTACTGATATTTTTTTTTTTTTTTTAAGTTTTACTTCAGCCGTGAGAAGCGGACTTATTTTTGGTCTGTGAATAATGGATATCACTTCTCTCGTCTCGCGCCACGGTATAGAAACTTTCGAAAAAAATAAAAATATAAAAAATAAAAAATGAAAAAAAATTACTCTGCCTAGTCTAATAATAAAACACGCTAGTATTACAGACTGCTTACATCACTCTTGCCTATATGTATTATCAAAGCTTCCGTTTTTTTATTTTTTTTTTTTTAAGTGTCAAATTTTTGAACGCAAGATGTTCTCTTGGTGTATCTTTGAAGAATAAACCCACCAGTTGCAAGCGGCGATTTTCACGCCTCTGTAACCCGGAATTAGAGTTTAAAATAAATGACTATTTTTCCACATCGGTAGTGATTTAATTTCACCATAAAATGCAAGTTTTTAAATTGTTTTTTCTAGTTGCTTAGGTTCTTTACATACTTTAGGATAATCGGATAATTAAGAGTCTCGCAATTTTACGTGCCAAATATTTTTGCGTCGTAATAAAAAATAAAGTTTTTTTAACAAGTTCCGACGTGACGTTATCTGACTAAAAGATAGGAGCATATTCTTTCAGCGCAGATCTGCTACGATATAATATTTATATAATTAATAATCACTCGACCAAATGCTTACCGATTTTATCTAAATGTCTTAAATTCGCTATAAAGTAACTCAATCCATGAGGATAAAAACGATCCTTGAATTTTACAGATTAAATAACTAATCCACGTATATTAAAAAGGTCCTTAATTGGATCATATCTAAATTTTAATGCTCCCATGGGCAAAAGTGTCTCTAAATACATACGAAAAAATGTACCCAAAGGTTTAGGGTTCTGTCTAAATTCTAAGTACTGCCCCAAAGTCTTAGAAGTATCACATTGGAAAATTTTTTTAAATATTTTTATCACGCTACAGCTCCGAAAATTACAGCGTCAAAGAAAAAAAAAGACAACAATCCATAGAATTTTCATGGAGTAAGCAATACTGTGATAGAAAATAAAAAATTAATCTCGTAGTGCAAAAAATCTTGTATTATTCGAATAAGAATATTCTAAGGCTTTGGGTTAGTACTTAGAATTGAAACAGGAACCTGGAGCTTCGATTACGTTGTTTCGTATGAATTTGGAGACGTTTTGACCCATGGGAGCATAAGAATTCAAATATGACCAATTTAAGGACCACTCGAATTTATGGGCATACGTATTTGTTATCCAGACACCGAAATTTCTTTGCTACATTCCGTCGGGAGATAAGCAAAAAGGATAAGAAGAAGAAGAAGAAGAACCGAAATTTCTCTCCTAATTTTGACTACTTCTTCAAAGTAGCAGATACCTAATTTACAAAATTTCAGATACATGGTTTACATGGATGAAAACGGAGACGCAGAAGGTAACTACACCCTAATCGGATTCGGAAATTACCCAGAGGGAGATCAAGATAAATTCGGTCTTTACCCCATCGGATACTTTATTGGAAAAGATGAAAGAACGGGTTTACCTGTAAGTGCAATCATCAATGTCATTTATATTATTTTCAATAAAATTCTACACTGAGAAGACGAGTATTGAATCTCATTTTCTCCTTTTAACATAACAGAGACTGCATATGACGAAGGAAATAACTTGGATCGGTGGATCGCCACCAATAGCAGAACCTTACTGCGGTTACAACGGCGAGAAATGTACTAGTACGTATTTCCTGACACATTTATTAAAGTTTTTGTTATCAAAAATCACAACGGTGAGAATATTTGAAGTCGAATCATACAAAATCAATCGCGAATTAGACTGACCCGATTTTTCGTCCCCTGAAATTAAGAATTCACATATTGTACTGTCGTTCGCTAGCTCACACTGGTGAAATAGTAGGCGGCATCGCGGGTGGAATACTCTTGATAATAACTGCGATCGCCCTGGTGCTCTACAGGAATTGGAGGTACGAGCAGGAGCTTGATTCGCTTTTATGGAAAGTTAACTACAAGGAGATACAGATAAAGGAACAAATGGACGCAGATTCTGATCCGAAACCCGTAACAGATGTCACCGCGAAAAATACCAAGGTTTTAAAATATTTATTCCATTATTTGATTTTTCTGTAATTTTATGCCAGTTTCTAATCGCTGTTGACGTAATTAAAATCAACCTTTGGCCTCGTAAGATGTGAGATATTCAGTGGCGAGGAGATTTGGTGAGCTTTTCTAAAATACCTCGAGCTTATAGAGTTGACAGGGAGTTTCTCACGGGCGTGTTATACCTCCGTATTTCGTGTCTTCGGTAAAGCTCTGTCACTCAAAGAGAGTTTCGCACAGTGGTTTTCGTCCCTCTTAAGATTTTAGATGGAGGAAACGATGTGGCTTGCGGCTTTTCACGAGGCTAATCAAGGCAAATGTATTTTAGGCGGGTCAACCGGTCGTGAGAACGAGTCAAGTGTCTTTAAGCTCTAACCCAGACGCAGACTTTCGTTACTCAACGATATTCACCCAGATCGGTGTCTACAAGGGGAGAATTTACGCCGTTAAAAAAGTCCGTAAAAAATCAATCGAGATAACTCGAGAGATGAAAAAGGAACTAAAAATGGTAACTACCTTCGTGAATTCGTATTATTTTTTTACGTAAACACAATCAACAAAATAAAAATATATCTTACGCCAAGATTTGAGTAAGCACAATTTTTTGCCAAACCTGTTGCTAAATAAATCTGCATGCCGAGCAGGAAAGCGGACAGATTTTAGTTATTCAGTTATTTCAAAGTAAATTGAGTAAAAAAGAAACTCATTAATTTCAGATGCGAGATCTACGACACGACAATTTAAACGCATTCATTGGGGCATGTACCGATCCTCCCAACATTTGCATAGTGGCGGAATATTGCACGAGAGGAAGCCTGAAGGTAAACAACTACATGACGTTATATTGCTTAAATACATATATATTATTTAATTATCTATATAACCGCGACTTTAAATTGTCCATTGAAAACGATATAAGCCGAGGATTTTCTACGGATGATAAATCATGTCATTTTCAGGACATTCTAGACAACGAGGACGTCAAATTGGATAATATGTTCATAGCTTCGTTAGTTGGAGACATTATCAGGGTAAGTAGGTACACCTTAACCAAACCCGCTTACCTTAATATCTTCTCAAAGATTTAAATTTAAATTATAACAAGGCGTAGGTACTCACTCGAGTTTTCGCTCACTCGGATGATTGATCGACCTCGGTAAAGTCGTTTGTCACTTGTTTCATCCTCTGACGTGTTATATACATAATTATATATAAAATATATTCCGGTACTTTAGTCAGGCTCTTAACTCACTCGTTTTCACAATCTTATGTGAGACCATTGTGAGAGTTAAGCCTTCGGAATAAAAATGATTAAAAATTTATAAAGAAACATGATTAAAAATCGGCTGTTAGTAGTTTATCAAATTTATTTGCAAGTGAAGTTAATAAAAACTTAGAATAATTATAGAAAAAGATTATCTCATTTGATTGCCAGTTACTTTGAGCTTTATTATTTACGGGGCACAACAGACGAACCGAAATATTCACGAGAACCGTTGAACAGTTGAGGCTATAGAGTCTGACGTAAAAGCGAATTAAAGTACCATTTGTGATTCTAATTTCCTTTAGGAGAATCGTATCTAATTCCATCGTAACTACGTGTCTGAAATCCGTTCTCTTTAAGTTCTGAACGCCAGAATCGGCTATGGTAATTACTTTTCAACAAATAACAAACCTCGATACCCCACATTACGATAACAAAAGAGAAAAAAATTTCATTATTAACTAGAAAACTAAAAAAAAATAAATAAAATTCCTCCGTTATAAAAATGAAAAACTCATTTTCCAGGGTATGATTTACCTCCACGAATCACCGGTACGATTTCACGGAGCTTTAAGCACCTCAAACTGTCTTGTAGATTCACGATGGGTTGTTAAACTAGCAGATTTTGGACTGCGAGAGTTTAAAAGAGACGCTGAATGCGAGCCAACGGATATAATTAAAAAATACGAAGGTATTTAGTGTAGAGAGTTTAAAAAGCTCGTCTTTATTCTGCAGAGATTATCAATTCCTCATTTTGTTCTCAGGTTTGCTTTACCGAGCACCAGAACTGCTGCGATCGGTACAAATCAAGGAACCCTCAGTACGTGATTATCAAAAGGGAGACGTTTATTCCTTCGGAATAGTCCTCTACGAGATACAGGGTCGTCACGGGCCCTTTGGAATCTCGGATTTATCTGCTCCAGAGATTTTGAAGAGAGTTATAACGCGTGAGCCGGGAAAACCACCTTACAGGTAACGGTATTGTGTAGGCATGCAAATTGGAACATCGTATCTCGGTCTATAGGGTCCTATAAGAATATCCTCCGCGGTTCTAGACGCTTTGATTATTCGAAGTATAAGTTCAAAGCTTTTTTTCTCTTTCTCCTCATGTGAATGATGGGTTAAAACTTTTCCCCCAGACCACCGTTCGACAAGTTAGAAAACAGCTTCGATTTTGTTCGAGATTGTCTGGTCGAATGTTGGGCAGAAAATCCTGATGATCGTCCCGATTTAAAAGTGGTCAGAAACAAGTTACGTCCTTTGAAAAAAGGCATGTAAGTATGCATTACATTGAATAGAAAAGTTAAAAGTAAATAGCCGATGGCGTGTATGAGTAATTTGGTCATTTTTGAATCGCAGGAAACCAAACATATTCGATAACATGATGGCAATGATGGAGAAATACGCCAATAACTTGGAAGTACTTGTTGATGAAAGAACCGATCAGCTTATAGAAGAGAAAAAGAAGACAGGTTGGCATTTCCCGATCTCTAAATCCCCCAATTTATTTCTGTATTTCATTATTATCAGTTACTTGTTTCATCTTCAGACGCTCTTCTATATGAGATGCTCCCTCGATACGTTGCCGAGCAACTAAAACGCGGTCATAAAGTTGAAGCTGAGGGATTCGACTGTGTTACTATATACTTCAGCGATATTGTTGGGTTTACTTCAATGTCTGCAGAAAGCACACCTTTGCAGGTTAGTGAAACGTGTCTGAATTAGATTATGCGATATGTCTTGTTGTGCTGTGTACGTGAAATGCAGGGTGCGGTTGTTACGATAGCGGTATCTAACGACAGTTCTGATGCAATGACCGTTTGATATATACGTGTTGGCGTTTAGGTAGTCGACTTCCTTAACGATCTTTACACGTGCTTTGACTCAACGATAGAAAACTACGACGTGTACAAGGTGGAGACAATCGGCGATGCTTACATGGTGGTGAGTGTAATCGTTCTTCACAGTATGTATGTATGTATGTACATATAATTTTCACCTGTAGGTTACATCTCTCAAATATGTTGAGAGAAAGCGTGTTACAATGTTTTAAATCGAACAGGAATCAAGATCGCATTAAAATCATTTAAATTCCTGATCATTTCTTAAGGTCAGTGGATTACCGATCCGAAACGGGAGTCAACACGCCGGTGAAGTTGCCACAATGTCTTTGGGGCTTCTTAAAGCAGTTAAACAGTTCAGTATCCGTCACAGACCACTCGACAAACTGCAACTCCGAATCGGGATTCATTCCGGTGAGTATTGATCGAGTCTATATCCATAACGATTTGATGAAACACTTTTTTTTTGGAACAGGACCAGTCTGCGCCGGTGTAGTCGGTCTCAAGATGCCTCGGTACTGTCTTTTCGGAGACACTGTGAACACCGCGAGTAGAATGGAGTCGACTGGATTGCGTAAGATGATTTTTTTTTTTTCATTTTTAAAATTGATGATGTATTTCTGATTAATAATTGCCAGTATTTTGGTTATAATAAAATTTCGTTATCTCGTAGCATTGAAGATCCACTGCAGTTGGGAGACAAAACGACTTCTGGACGAACTCGGGGGTTTTAATCTATTAGAACGTGGTGTGGTATCGATGAAAGGAAAGGGTGAACGTTTAACCTACTGGTTAATCGGTGAAGACCCGTTCCTCCGTGATCAGAGATCGAATGAGCGAGCAGCTCGACGTTCGCTGACGTCTTGCGGTGGGAATAACACCGTAGTTGGTGAATCGTCGGTCCCAAGGAGTTCATTGAAAAACAAATCCCTGGCGAGGACGACGTTCCTTAGGTGTTCAAGCGAGTCTCCTAAACGTCTTAGATTCGCGAGTTCTGATCAACTCGATCAGCAAAGTCAAAGGAGCAGAAGTCGACTAGAATCTATAGCGGATAATAGTCCATGTAAAAGACGTCCGTCTTGTGCTCTTGGAGGATCTACTTGCATCGAAACGATGCGTTCTGCCAGCACGTCGTGTCCCTGCGTTGAAAAATTGTGCGACACTGTTCCCTCAGCTTCACAGATTTTAGACACAGAATTAAAAACCGAGTCTAAAGTAAAGGGAAATCATTCTTTTAACAGCGTACCAAATGCCCTTCAGAATTCATCGAGTTTGAAAAACGGGACTAGAAATTTTCGACTCAAACCTAGTCTGGGATTGCAAATGGTTTGCAGATCCGCACCGAGCAGCCCTAGACACAGCTCTTTGGTTATCGATAATCCACATCGCAGTACTCAATCGACTGAGGATATTGACGGATGGGATTCTACGCCGCTTATTTATTCGGCTAGTCAATTTGGGGATTGATTGAGAAGTAAATCGGCCATTTATCGTCGTTCACCTTTATTGTGAAAGAAATTTAAAAAAAAGAAAAAGGGAGAAAGTGGGGATTGCGAGAGTTGAAGAGTACCAATATTTTTATTTTTTTTTGGAGCAGAGGGGGGGGGGGGGCTTTATTCCTGAGGACTTACTCCATATTTTGCAACCTTTAGTAAAAACTGGAGAGGTCATCTTTATAGCTGATACGATATTGCTGTGCTTGGAAAAAAGAATATTGAGTTTCTTGCAGTTTTAAGTATTTTGATTCTCACTCAGGACGAGTGAGTGTATCTCAGTAAATCTTTACGTCATCTTAATCTCCCCGAACGAGGGTATAGAGGAGTACGTAATGGCTCGTTATGTGGTTTTTATTCGAACCATAAATAAGTCGGTAAATTTAAATGACATAATAAAGTGTCGAGAAGTCTACTCCATTATCCATACGATGGTGGTAAAAATAGAATTCCTTTTATGCTGTTCGAAAAATATAACGTAGGACACTGATTAGTTCGTTTAAATTAATCCGACCTTTTACCCTCCGTTAATTAGCCAAGATATTCTACGCAGCTGTTTCAACCTCGACGGAATTTTAATTCTATACCTAGTATATACGTATAACAGTATCTCGCATCAGACAGCTAAAGCTGACAAATTTTTATTCATTCCGAATTCACATTACTTTAAGTTTTTTTTTTTTTTCAATTTTTTTTTTTAATAAAAATTCAAGGCATTTATTTTGTCTCATAAATACCTGAAACGATAAAATTATACATTAAACCGAATCACGTATGTATGTATACATGTACTTATTCATATAACTTAATTGATAATTTATGAACTTATTATTAAATTTTTTTTGTTTTTCTGTTTTTGAAGAAAACAATATTAACGAAGACTTTAAGCTTTGAAAATTTTTATTATCTACACCTTTTGGACGTCTGAGTAAATTATTTTATCGTCTATTACAGAAAATGGTATTATATAAAATGTTAATTTAACTACCTGAAGAATTATAATTGTACCAAAGTGGAATAGTATGGGTAAAGTACTAGAAAAGGTATAAATAATCGAGTATTATAATTTATTAGATTAAAGTATTTTAAGGTATATATATATACTAAGTTTTATTATTATAGCTTAGACAATCAAAAAGGCTCGTGCTTTTATTGATACGTAATTAATATTCGATATATGTATGTTTATACATATACATATGTATACATTTCGTGCACTTAATATTAAACATAACCAATATCTAGTCAGTTAAAAAAATTTTTTAATTTTATTATAAATAATTATTATTTAATTATTGTTTAATATGTGTGTATAGACTTCGGAATCGTTAGAAAATTATCTAATATCACTACCATTTATATTATTAAAGAGACTTTAAACGATTGGGAATTGATAAATAAATAAATAAATATATAAATAAATTAGAAGACAGATATAAATATTAAATATTATACGTATAGGTATGCTGATATTTTATATATTGTTAAACGTGTAAAAGAAAAAAAAATTGAAAATGGCTTTGATAATACCGTGCGAAACGATTATTGAGTAGATATTTTATTAATTCGCCTGAAACACATGTGTTAAAAATTATTTATTAATTTATTACTGTTGAATAGATTATTAAAAATTGCTTCGCTATAAAAAATGAGTAAATTTATCTCGTCCTTAACTGAATCCTTCTACTAAAATTGTGAGATTCGATTAATAATAGAATCAAGTAAATCTGGATTTCTTTGATTAAATGATAGGAAATTTTATTGAAATAATATACGTGCGACATAAATGTCGATCGTAAATATTAGGTCAGATATATCACGTGGGGATGAAGAAAACAAAAAGAAAAAAAAAAAAAAAAAGGTAATAGAATGGGAAGGATAAATAAAAAAAAAATTGTTTGAAAAACTATTGGCGAGCTAATCTGCACGTAGTGTACGAGTCAAGATTACGATGAAGAAAATACGACGATAATAATTCTGTATTGATAAAAGCTTTCTAGGTGGTTATAAGTTATAGGTATAGGTAGTTTGCCAACGAGCTGGAAATTAGAACACGCACTCAGGTCACTAAACCACTTACTTACCCTCGCAGATTATCTTCCTTGGTAAACTTACACGTTCACAAGAAGGTCGAAAAGCGTATATTAGCAATGTCAACTTGGGGTAGTAGATCTTTGTTCCCTTACTGCTGTGCAGAATGAGCAAAATCTCATTTCAAATTCTTACCTACTCGTTATTCCCCTATAATTATGCAACCCGAGTAACACCCAGACCACAAAATTGCCGTTCGTAAGTAAACAGAATTAAAAGTTAAAAAATAAAAAAACGTTGAATTATACAAATTGTTAGCCAATTAAACGAAACATAAGATAATTAGCCATTCAATTACGCGAAGTTTCTTAAAACTGTGAAATACGAGTAGGCCGACGAAAGTATCTGAAAAAATTGATCAAAAATCATTTTAGATATATCCGTCTTTTTTTTTTTTTTTCTTTTACTTTGAAATAAAATTTTGACTCAGGATTTTCGACTGTTACTCACAAATCCCAGATGCTCTAAATCCATTCGAAAAATTTTACCAGCTGCCATGTAAAGAGGGTTTTCAGATGCTCGCATGATTAGCAAAACAGACATACGCTCTTCTCTGGCCAATGTATACCAATTGGATTTCCATAAGGCATCGGCGACGTTCAAGCTCTGAAATATCCAAATTTTCGATGTCATGTTGTACATACATTGAAAAAAAGGGTCTTTTCAATGGTGAAAAAACTCACCGCGCACTTTAGACGATCTCCAAATTTGCAGTAGAGCCAGTTTTCGTAAATAGCACCAGATATGTACATCATCGATTTGACAAAGCTTGAGATATTCCCATGCAAAATGCTCTGAATTTTTATGTAGATCCGAAATTATTATTATTATTATTTTCAGAATAGTAAGAGAATTTGATACGATATTTGAACAGGTTTGAAAATACTCACAACGAAACCATAGAATCCACAACCGGCAACAATTACTGCAACGAAAACAGACTGAACCAACAAAGTCCAGTAAAATACATGATTGAGTTCTCCGACCAATCTGAAAAGTAATAATAACTTATTTCAAAAATTCCGTAGCTCTATTCGCTTGGATTCACTTAATTTCAAATTATTTCAAGTGATTTCATTCGTGGTTTTGCACATTCAGCTTTGAATCCACGTACGATTTCAATTAGTCATTCCCAATTGATTTCCAACTATTAACCTATACGATTTTTAGTAATTTTCAATTATCTGACGAAATTTTTGATAGTATCTAATTATTTACAATAGAATATGATTATCTGCGAATTCCATAATCTCTTAAAAAAAAAAAAAAATCGAAAAGAAATCCTAACGTATAGCACAAAGAAACTAAAAATATTTTATACAAACTTCATAATGTCGCAGTGTTCAGAAACAGATTTTTCTATGAACTGACGAATCGACAAAGGGCAAAGCTGGGGCCTTTCCTCCGTCTTGTACTCATTGCATTCGATGTGATCTGCGAAATTCGCAAGAATGAACAACAAAAGACAAAAAAGAAATTTTCTTGCAGGGAAGAATGGTAGAATTCATTACATACCTTTGCCAATATTCTCAAAAGATTCACAAAGAGTTTGAAGTCTGCTTGTAGCATGGCTGTATATTCCAATCATAAAAAGATCGACAGCAAAAACGCCAAAAATGGCTAAAGACAAAGCAACGGTGTTTAAAGCGTAGATAAAAAAATATTTTAGTACAGAATCGACGCTGAAGAACGCCGCGTTTATAGTAGGAAGTTCAAATTGATCTGGTCTTCCGAGATAAAGTGGTAAAAGGTAAGAGGCTGTGATGAGAAGCCAAATGCCGAGGAATATTTTAATGTAGTAAAATGTCTCCTTATCATTCTCCGTGAAACGGATCCTCTCGATATCATTAGCTGCTTTATAACTACGCTGTACATCCGCGACCCAAATCTCAATCAGTCCCTTGTGTCTTATCAGAGTATTCTGCTTTATCAAAATGACTATTAAAGCCGCGAATATAACCCCGTGATCCGCTAGAACGTCGACGTCTTTTAATCTTCCGTATAGATCAACGCCGGTGAACAACGTCACCATTGTCGTGCACGACATTACAATGAGGAAATAAATGTCGTAAATTACTTCGTAGATGAAATTACGTTCTTTGTAAGGCGGTAAAAAGAAGAGACCAGCAGCACTGAGAAAGTACAAAATTTTCTTCAAAGCGATCAGCCGATCACGTCGAAGAAATTTTGGAGGTAACGACATGACCGCAACGTCACGAAATCAAAACTCCATCGAAATCTTTGACTTCGGCTACGTTTTATTAACGTTTAACGACAATTAGAAACTTCAAACGGTTTCGCTAATCACTACACTCGCCTTTGTTTAATCATTCCTGAATATATATACAGCGTAGAACTACCGAGTACCTACCCAATTAATATTACACGGGTCACGAAATATCAGTATAATTAACCCAGCGATTTGTACTTTGGACGTGTATGCGTGTCCAATTTCGCGGTTGAAGAAGAGAAATTTCATTACATCAATCTCTATTTCCAATAAAATAATAACTCATGGAAAACCTGAGCTTTATGCAATCATTTTTACTGTCTCTTCGGTGTTTTTATGTCCAGATGGACGAGAGTGACACATTTTAGAGTCTGGTTAAAGTTCCGCAGCGAACTGTCAAAGTTACGAATTCATTTTAGAGGATCTCGAATTTTCGGAAAGGTTCAAGTTCAAAATATTAAAATTTGGACAGATCGGTGTACGGATTTCAAAGTTTCGGATTTTTGGCCTTTCAGATTTTTAGCTTTCAGAATTGTGAACCCTCGGTACTCATCGATTTGAAATTTTGCAAATCGACTATGTAGACTTTCGGGGAAATACCTTTTCCTAAAAACTGCCAGTCGTTAATATTAAAAATCGGAATTTTGACTTTCGGAACTTTAAAAAATCGGAACTTTCACCCAGTCCCGAAATTTTCTTGTTACTTTAGACGGGAAATTTTTCCTGGTTCATTTCTTACGTTCTATGAAAGACCTTGGTTGACCACAGTATATCGTTGTCTAAAAATCAGTGTACGCCACCTTGTGTAACACTAGCTTTGAATGGGTACCATCTTATTTACGTTGAAGTGGTTGTCGGCCAACTTAGCATGCCCGCTATCATTCAATCTACTGAGACAATTTGAGCAGCCTGATTCACGCAGCGATGCCGCTTAGTATTTGACGTCACGGATCATTATCGTATATACCAAGTGTGTAATGGTCCATATTGTTTATATACCCACAGGTTGCAAACGGCGCCGAAATATCACTGTCCATATACAATATGTATATAACATATCACATATGTATAATAATGTACATATATCCCGCCTGGGATACAAACGATGTAACAACAATCAATAATAATAACGGAGCTATAACTTACATTGTAGCAACAACCTCTTGATGATCAAACAGTATGTATGTACCACATACTACGTATCTCACAGTATAATCAATCAGAGGTTTCAAGCATCTATATACTCACACTCGAGGAATAGAAGAACGAGAATTCGGCACATCCGGCGGTTGGTAATAACGTTGTTTCCTCTTTCCGTAGCTTGTATTTCTGCTTCGTCGATAAATTCATCATTTTTCTTTCACTTCATCGAAGAGTCTCAACGATTCGAATTTTAATAGTAAAAAATTGGTAGTATAAGATGGAATAAAATTTCTAATAAAATAAAGAAATGAAATTGGTAAAAAAAAAAAAAAAAAAAAAACAGAATAAAGACGAAAATTAAAAATTGTATTGGTCGATATAATCGTATAGGATAAATTCTGTACAAGGTAAACACCTATCTTCATCGAGTATACCATCTAAAAGTACCGCAAACAAATATCTTGTAGTTTAATAACAAGACGTCGTCGACCCGTAAGATAAGGAAAAGATCTTTCGCCTTCGTCATTGCGATGAATATAAATTTTATGAAACGCTTTATGACGGTGCATGTAGATAGAAATTACATTTTTATTATACCCACATAATGATTAGCGTAAATTTCTTTAGATGAAAACAAAAAAAAAAAAAAAAAATTTGTACTATAGATGTGACTATTGTGTAAAATTTAATTAATATAGTAAAGAAAAGATAACTCACAATATTCCTACAGAACAAATATTTTTCTCAAGATATTGGAGTCTGCGTTTAGGCATAATATGCTAGACTTAGTTTACTTAGGACCAATGCCTGAGCTATAACATCACACGATAATTAGCTATTAACAAAAGTGGAAATACAGAGAGAGAGAGAGAGATAGTGAGGTATAGATATATGTATAATTTGTTCTGTAAATTGTGCCATTATATAGAAGTAAAATCGGACTTTGTGGTGCGCTGAGTACATTAGTGTACATACATACATACCTACATACGTATAAAGTTGTAAGTTATAACCAGTTTCACGTCTTAGAGTTGGTGGTTGCCATAGTTTGCGGTTATAATGAGCATATACGAGTAAGCAAGCGGACTGCTGGTTCATTCTATACAGCTACGTGTATACATATAATAATATCTGGCTTGGTACCGTGGTGCAGGCTTAACTTTGACTTAACGGGTTTTCAATTTAATAATTTCCACTCGCCTCCCTAGCGGTAATTAAAAGAGGCCCTATACCTATAACCATACCTACACCAATACCAAAATCAATCTTATGTGATCAGGGTAATATTCGATATCAATATATAACCAGGTTCACGATAACACGCGCCTAGGGCTCTGATGCATTTAATATAATTCTATATCTTAACATTGGCGAGGAGCAAACCAGCTATTCAACTTGTTCGTTTATCTAGTATAATAAGAACGTAAGAACAGAGGAGATCCTAGCTTCATCTATGAGATATAGAAATAATAATCTTATGACAATTTATAACATCGAAGATCTTTTTCAGCCTTTAAAATTGGGTTTTTTCCTACAGTTAGACCCTCGATATTTTGCCGTTAATTTATACCTACAACAAATTTGCATACTTCGCACCCTGACGCGAGTGGAATAGAAAAACAAAAACAGAAAAAGAAGAAGAAAAAAAAAAAAATAAAAAATAAAAAATGGGAGCGAACGATGTTACCTATAAATGCAGGACGGTTTTTTTATGAAACTGTTTTACGGTAATAAAAATAAAATGAAATAAAAAGAAGCATATAAATTGACGATTCGGACGTTGTAAGATATGGCCAAAGGCGAGACCGGATGATGATGATGATGATCGTTGCGAGAAAAAATAAAAGAATCAACGCGTATATGTATATACGTCGGAATGAGACATGAGCATCAGGGGAATAGAATACTATAGAGGCAAGGCTGGTGAGAGAGCAGAAGCTTTAAAGCCTTGCGACAACCGCGGTGTTGACATTGCAGATAAGATAGCAGCTATTGGCGACCAATCCCTGCGTAGCTGGTCCTCGCGTACGTCACTGTTGCTAACTGTCCTTGTGTACATAGCACAAAAACGGATTGCATGTTTACAATAGCTCGAGCTCCTAACTTGGGCCACATGAAATTAACACGTCCGACAACAAGTTAACCGCTGGGATTCCAGGTTCAAAATTAAGAGAAATAAAGAGAGAGAAAGAGAGAACAGAAAAAAAAAACATATAATATAGAGAAAGAGAGAGAGAGAGAGAGAGAAATATAAAGAGACTTTAAAAATCGTAAGTAAGTATATAACACTCGTAACTACACATGTAATTAAATATAGCCTGCAGCTAATTGCACTTCGCGTATTATAACGGGGTGAAATTGAAGAACGATAGACGAAGATTTTGATTATAGAAATATAAGTTGCCGAAGAATTGGGCGAGCTTATCGTTATTCTAATTCCGTTCAGATTTTTTGTTTCGTTTTTTTTTTTTTTTTGATTATTATCTTGCTTTTATCTAATACGAGCAATATTATACTTTACGAAAATTTATGGTAAAAATCAGAGTAAAAATACCAGCGTTTAATTAATGTTTCTAATTACATATTATCCGGCACGGGTAGAGTCGCAATTAGCAATAAATAATTACTAATTAGAGACACCGTGGTAGTATTATAATGCCAGAGGGTTGTCGTCATTCTAGGTGAAATAAATTTACTAGGTAAATGAATTAATCAAGTAGTATACAAGATGAACCATGGACTCATGTTTCTCATACCTGCTCGCGGTTGGATATATGTATAATAATATCTTATTTCGTGGGTTAAATTTTACACTCTTTTTATTTTTACATATACCATAATACCTACGTGAAATTATTCTATATGATAACGCCCGATAAAGTACATGGAATAACATAATTTTATTTAAATAAAATAATACATTCAAGTATATATGTATATAAGAAAATTGAACACGTACGGCCACGGAGTGGGATATTATATGTGATGTTGATTACTCCAACTTCGTATATATGTATGTGTACCATAACAGTGGAAACTTACGGACGATAGTTAAAAACTTATCTGAAACTAGCTTAGAACACTAATTACTTCACCGGCTAATGCATTTCCTTATGACTAAGAAAACTTACGCTCTTATAAGTATGTGTATATGCGGCTATAAGATTTTCGGTGCGAAGGCGTATTAGTCATGCTAGTTACTAATATTTTGTATTTCAAGTATTTTAATGTGGAAAATAAATTGAACTCAATAATGCTTGTATATATCGTGTAATAAATTAATTCGTTATATACTTGATTTATTCCTGAATTATATATTGTAATAATTTAAATAATCACACGTACCGCGCCAATTTTTTTTTTTTTTTTTTTCTGAAAACCGAAATAGAAACTTTAATTATTCGACAATTCCTTATTGTCCTATAGCATGCAAGTTATTTTATATACTAGGGTACAAGGTATATATGTGTATGTATTTACTTGTATACAATACATACGTATGTATAACTTATAACGTGCAAATTTATTTCTCGTTGGTTATAAATCGTACGGGATTTTTTACTTGCCCTGTAAATACGGCAAATACTTAACTTATATTTACGTACAAACAATATTAATGTATGATTATTTTAACAGCAAGATTTTATTAGAACGGTAATAAAAATTGGCAAATACTTTTCTTTCATTTCGATTTATAGACCTATTTTTTTTTTGTATATACAATCGTTATATGGTTAAAATAATTATAATGATTTAATGTCTATCGTTTATACATTATATATAAATTAAATAATTTCATTATCTATATAGAACAAAGAAAAGGAAACATTTCCTTAAACTTGTAAGTAATCTACGGTACTATAATTGCATAGTATGAGTATAAAAGGAAACAAACAGTTCACAGGATTTCCCGAAATACCACAACCGCACAAACTTAACCCAGTTTCTTCCAGAACCCCTTGCTTTCTGCTCTTTGTTTTAACGCTTGTATTCCTGTATAATGACATATAGTTTCGAGGTAGGGAATAGAGGATAAAAGAAAATCGATGTTTGATTGATTTTATTTAATTTAATTGGTTTTTTTATTTTTTTTTTTTTTTTACTTCGTAATTTAATTATCGAAAAATACGGGACTGTATAGATATATAAAATTTTTTTTCCCAAGTCTTCGACCCCGCCATACTCGTATATGGCATATCTATTTGTTAACCGCCAAAGATTACAGAGTATGTAAGTGGGCATATTTAATAACTTTAATAAGAATAGTGTATATATGGTAATTATCATGTGGTCGTATTCGCGTTATGATATACTACGCAACCCAACAATAAAATAAGTGAGTAAAAGAAAAAAAAAAATAAGAAAAAAATCCCATAGAATATTATAGTGTCGTTACGTGGCGGGGCAGGATATCCGGTATGAGTGTTACACTACGTTGCTAGAAATCTTTTCACCCAATCTCAACATCAGAAAAATAGTTTTTCTTCGACAGTTTAGCACCGTGTATATTATAAATTTGCAAAGAAAGAAGAAAAATAAAAAATTTATCTCTATAATTATATTCATACCTAGTGGCAAATATATTCGCTAAAAATTTTCACAAATGTTATATAGGTACATATATGACGATGATTCATGTATGTATGTACATATTGTGTCATAATATTTCTGCGGTTTGCTATTTTTTTCTTTTTTTTTTTTTTTTTTTCTTTTCTTGGTGATCTTTTTTTTACGAAGAATTTCGTTCGAATGGTATAGATAATATAAAATAATGTGATATAATAGTTTCAAAAATTGATAAAATAAAAAAAGAATTCATTCAATATTTCAAAAATGTATAGTGTGAGAAACTATCCCTACGTTAAGGCAACTACCGTGCATCAACAACAACGATGAATAAATCAGTATTTTCCCAAAGACTCGTGACACATACTACCACCATAGCAAATCGGCTCTTTAGGATACGAAGATGGCGTTAGAATACCGAGTAGCCAATACATGTACATGATCAGACTTCGATAGGTTCGAAAAAAAAAAAAAAAAGGTTTTGTTGACACTTGATTATACCGCGTATGTTATACACACATATTAACGCATCTGTATAACTACAGTGCATCAGTATTTACTCGTATATGTGTATACATATATACAGTTACTGTATCTGTATATCTCATACGAGTTTGTATGTTATATTTAACTACATCTGTGTATTAGAAATAGGTGTCGAAGCTAGGCGGGCAAAGAGAGCGTCAAGTAACGAATGTCGCGTTGCTTTGCTTTGCTTTGCTTTACATTGCTTTGCTTTTGCGTTTGCGTTGCTTCGCGTTGTTCGCTAAGGGGACAGGGAACAAAATCCACACATAAGTAGCATTAACGTATACGTGTAAGTACCGTAGATATGTATATATCTTAGTATGTACGTGACACAAGTATGTACAATATATACATATATATATACGTACAAGCAAACACAAGTAAAGTATAGTCAGTGAGTAGCAGCACCAGCTAGCAGCTAACAGCAAGCAGCTAGCAGGGACGTTCACAGCCGCTAGAAAGTGGCGGGACAAGTTGCGGCCCTCGAGTGCTGCCCACTTGTAGCAGAATCGTATACTAAACTTCTTGAAATCATGTGTTTCTTCAGTATGCTACGGCCTCTGGTAACGGACGGTTGTGAGTATAGAAACTATACGTAGTTTTGTTATCATCATCGGTGTGAATTCTTTCTTTTCGATTTCTTCTTTTATATATATGATTTCCCGGGTGTTTTTTTATTTGAAATTTTTTTCTTCTAACTAAGAAATCTCAATCGATATAATTATACACAAAACGTTTGTTATAAATTATTTTACTTAAAATATTAATATCAGTTCAGTGATATTAAAAAGTTATATAAATAATATTAAAATAAATATCTGTGCGTTAAAATAGAGTTACATTAATAATAATAATATACAAAATATAGTATATATATATATGTACAGTGAAGTGTTCGGTTCGCTCTCTCGCATCGCATGACTCACCACACGCTTCTTCCTCTTCTTCTTCTTCTTCTTCTACTACTTCTTCATCATCATCTTATTATTCTTCCACTTCGTCGTGTTCGCAGTTCTACTACCACTACTACATACTACATAACTTCAATAAAGTTTTTAGTGAAAAGTGCGTAACTATAACCGAGATATACTAATTACATATAAAACAAATCCGAGAAAAAAAAGTTACAACAAATAATAGTAATAATTTTGCTTTAAATGTTTCTTATTTCCATTATTATTATTCATCTTTTAAACTGATGTGATCGTAAATATAATAATAAGAAAATATAAAAAAAGAATTACGATGTGCTAGTATACAAAGTGGATAAGATTACCATGCTGGATATATCCGCGTGCTACAGGTAAACGAATGTGTTTAAAAGATCATCATCATCATCATCCCCTCAAGTTATTCAAAATTTGGTAGGTACAGGAAATTTAAACATTTGCATCTTCGTGGGATGGGGGAGGGAATGAATGAAAAACTAAAACTTTGTTGTTTACTGTTTGGTGAATCCCGTTCTATTTAAAATACTAAGAATCGCAATCGCTAGCCGGGTATTACATATACAATCACATACGTATGTATCAATAATGTGGAAACAAACTAATTATTGTAAATTGAAAAAATAATATTAAAGTTCTTTGTTTTTTGTTTTTTTTTTTTTGCTTTTAAGCGAGACTTAAAACTCTATTATCAAAAATAAAACAGCGCCCCTCATCGCTCTCAGCTATCGGCCGTTGCGCGCGGGTCTATGGCTCGCTACTCCGCGATGTGTGTTATACATCTAGGTATATAACACGAGCGTGTTATTCGACTCGTTGTTGGTAGAGGTGATGTATTTATAGCACGTGTAAACAAGACCCGTAATTGTGTGGGCACACTGATATTTTAAAAAAATCTTCAACTATACGTACGCATGTGTTCATGCATGTATGTATGGAGATATATCATATATGTACGTTTTTACGTATTATTATACGTGTACAGATATATGTAAGCGCGAGAGAGAGAGAGAGAACTCTGAGAGAGTGCTATCCCACAACGTTAGTGTGCAACTCTCTCACCGACTAAACCTACGTTTTCGAACCAGTCAAAGACGTGCAGCCTCGACGTATTACATACGTCTACTAATACATACATACCATACATACATACGAACCCTACATACTGGGTGTCGCAAGACGATTCAAACTATTCAATTAAACTAAATTGCCGGATTTGTCAACACATTAAAGTAGATCCATATATCAATTAAAATACTCTCTAAAGAAAATAAAATTGTTCGTTATTTTCGAGTAGGAATAATTATTTTTTTTTCTTCTTTGCTATTCAATGGATTATATTTATTCAAGATAACAAAATAGATTTAGAAAAAAAAACAGAAAAAAATTTCTTCAAAAATGTTAAAACTATTTTTCTTTTTTTTTTTTTTTTTTAATCTTTATCGTATTTCTGAGACACTGTATACGTATATTTATATGTGGAAAACTCATGTTTACATACATACATACGTATATATTTTTATATATACTAGAGCGTATAGAATAATATGCACGCATATGTACCAAGTTTTATTTACGCCCAGACTGAATGTTATCGGTCGTTATAGGTGCCTAACTCGAACTCCGCGTGGTTTTACGTGCTTGTGTATAAATATGTTTATAATACGTGTCTGATACGCGTGTATGGGAATATATGTATATATAAGGTTTTGGGTCGGTAGTTTATTTTCTCGTGACGGCGTCGACACATTTCTGAGATTTAATATTTTATGTACATACCTATAGTAGGTATATAATATAGTGACTGACCTGATCTTCCCCGGGGGGGTTTATTGATACTGTATACATATATACAAAAACCTATTGAAGAAAAAAGATGAAAATTTATTTTCCCTCCTACGATGATATAAAGATTTAACAAGACTACAGAAGAAAACCCGTTCAAAACCAGATTATGTGTATACCTTTTATACCTTTACCTACTCCGTTGAAAAAAAAAAAGAAAAAGAAAAAAGCCTTACTTCCGAAAAACGGATATTAACTTCCTGTGCAAAATAATATAAGAAAGTCAGGATTTGAAATGTGAAAGATAACGAGAGATAACTTTTCTTGGTTTTAGCCTTTTATTTTAATATTATAATCATAAATTTTTTAACTGAAATGAAATAATAATATGAGGTTTGTGAGGTTCAGTGTGCAGCTTTGTAAGTCCGATTTCCCCCGTGCCCATGATTTAAGCTTGGTAGATGCAGCACAGTGGAATAATACGTCACTTTAGACCAGCACAAATGCAGGGCATCGGCTCGGACTAGTATATCGCAAACAATGAGCTATCAGACCGACTGACCACCGTCCACTGTTGTTATATATCGGTGTTAGTGTGTACCGGTACGTATAGTAGTTAAGTCGCACACTACACGGGGCCAAAGTGCTGCCAGCATGTCTGCTGTTCGCCTCCGAGCAGCACCCAGCAGCCTCGTTCACGGAGAACCCGACGCAACAGCTTCAAAGTGAACTAAACCTACCGGTCCTACTGCCTACCGCGTTTTACCGCTCCCAAACCAATACACTTACGTGCCTACTTCTCTCTCTTTCTCTCTCGCTCTCTATCTCTGGGTCTTATTCTATCTGTGTATATCGCGCGTGTTTATGTATTTATGTAGGTGCGGAGTAGGTATAATACTTGTGCAGAGAGCTATAGAGTGAGAGAGATAAGTATAAGACCAGAAATCCACATCGTATCCCCGCTCGCTCTCTGCAGCGTGCGTATAAATACTCTAAGGAGATCCCACCGTCTTTGAAGACCACGCGGTGTTCGTTGCGTTGCGTTGCGTTGCGTTGCATCGCGTTGCGCTGTACACTGCGCTGCGATACTCGGACCGCGATGTATTGTAAAGAGAAATATTTTCATTTACAGCTAAGTAGTTTACTTGTATATATATATATATATATATACGATTCCAACTTCCGCTTATCATTTTTATTATTTTCTTTTTGTATTATTTTTTTTTACTAAACTTCATCGTTACACGATATACAGTACCTAATCTTTGTAAATATCAATACTGCACTTTGCACTTTGAGATTAAACTCTACTTTTATTGACTTTATATGTTTAATTCTATATTGTATATCAATTAAGACGTTTAGTGAACTAATCCTCTTTGTCCAATTGTACGTTGTATAATATTAATTTCTATTTAATATTCGGATGTCACATACATATACTGCAATGTATTCGATCATGCACATAATTTTCTATCACGACATTATTAAAACCGCGTATGTAACGTATTTATTTATTCATTTAAATCAACTGTTTCCTTAAATTCAATTTATACGTTTATATTCTCATTTTATCTTGATTATGTGATAAAGCTATAGAAGGACACTAGATTCGCTTTACACTATTATAATACTGTACATAATCATCATTTCCGTTTAAATTATAAACTGTTTGAGTCTGCAGAGTCGAATCACTACACTCAGGTCTAACACTTGATGGTTGTCGTCAATTTTCTCCTATATGTATACGTGCATACTGTTCAGTTTATTCTTTATAAATCATCAACATGTAGATAATAACTAAACTGTAAACAGTAAACCGAATTAATTAACTATCGTTGTAAATACGTTACGTATATGTGGTTATATTATCCTACCAGTTTATAAAACAACTGTAAAATTTCATAGTATCAAACAATCTCTTATAACAGTATTATACATATACTTATGTATATACATACCTATGCATGTATAATATATACACGTACAAGTATATCATCGTTTAAAAATATTTTATAAACAGCCTTTCTACATTCCGAGGTCTATTTTTATACTTCCGGTTATACTGTAGACCCGGAAGTCACGCAGGTTGTTGTCTAAAATTGGAATTGAGATGCGTGAGGCAATTCGGATTAACGTTTTACAGCTATATAACTAACATATAAGATGTCTCTTTTTCGTTTTATTACTATTGAAGCAACCAAAAAAGAACAAAAAAAAAAAAAAATGAAATAAATAAATCAAAGAAGGATGATGTAAAATCCTTCAACGGAATATTTTAAGAAACTTTTAAGTTTATTAATAAACTGTGAAGGGGATCGAGAGGATATTAACCAGCGTATAAACTATAAGACTCGTGTCACCGATTAAACACGTGCTGCTGGCTGCTGCTGGTATAGTATAGGTATAATACGTTTATAATAACTGGTAACAAAACGAAGTCCAGAGATATATTATATATATATATCGTCAAGCGTTAATTTTTTAATCTTTTTTTTTTTTTTTCTTCTTTTAATATATACATATATACTGACGCAACAACGCGCGTTATACTACGTTCTATAAATAAATATATACCTATAATACAACGCGGTAGAAGTATAATCTAAGAAACTATAAGAAGAAGGAGGAGAAGGTAGTAGAACGTACGGCTTACACGTAACGATTTTACTACTTGTTAATCAACGAACTCCGAAGTTTATATTATTAAAGATGAATAATTTTATTTTTTTTTTTTTTTTATACACTTAAGACTAATCGCAATTCGTGAATTTGCTGTACCTGATTATATAATCCGTAATATCAAAATTGAAACTTTTTTTTCCAGTTTCTTTGTCGTAGTATAATATAAGAAAAAAAGGAAAAAGAATAGAAATAAAAAAATGATTAGAGAAGAGCTAAACCATCGCACTCACAGGAAATGAGCCGCTCCTATCTTCTGTAATATACTTATATATACATATTCGAGCAAAGAAAACATATCGCGTATAATGATGCATGTGACAGGTGCAAATATGTATAGAATGTCTCACATCTCAGCATGTGTACGTTTTATTTATTTATTTAATTTTTTTTTTTTTTGGCAATTTTACTACTTTTCTTAATTTGAAGGTAAAAAAAAAATTTTTTTATTTCAATTTTATTTTCAATTAAAGATATATATAGCTTGAATAAATGGCGATATTAAAATAACGTTATAGCTTATTGATCGTGTAAAATAAATAATTTATTCAATATTTAAATATATATTAAGACTGATGAATCGTAAATTTTGCCTTTATTATTTAAAAATTTTTAAATTTTATTTTCTAACTTTTTTTTCTCTCTTTCTTTTTTTTTTTTTCATTCAATTAAATCAGACGTTGATTATTCTACATTGATTAATGTGCACTAGTGAGTGGATAGAAACTGTGGAACAAGGTACTATACGTATACGTATACATATAAACATAAAATACTAAACTAGTTGCTACGTTGATAAACAATCTACCAAGGTTGAAAATTGTAATATTATACTATTTAAACGCTATATATATATATTTATATACCTAAGCGTGTGGGTATAATATGTACATATAATAAGATATACTTCAGGGCATTTAGAAAACTTATAGAGTGTAGGTACGTTGTGGAGCTATTAGCGGCAATAGTAGTTAACGACAAGTTGTTTGTTGTTCATTCTGAACAATCGGACTGGTGCTAGTTTTCATTAATTAATTTATTAATATACGTTTATATTATACATATATATATGTATATACGTATATATCTCGGTTGCGGTAACGGTGAAACGAAAACGACAATGACAACGTTAACGTTTATAATACACCGGCTCACGACTCGGCTGCAGTTTATATGTATATGCCTATAACTCTCCAGGCTATTCCGTTGCTGGCTGTTATGAAAGTATTTCTGTTTATCAGTGACTGTGCACATTGCTTCAATACAACGAGCGGCCGGTGCATATAGCTAATTGTTAGCGTAATTAAGCCAGAGACGTTGCAGTTAAATGAAAATGTATGAAAAATAACCAAAGCAAAAAAAATTAAGTTTCAATTTCGTTTGATAGACACGAATTTTGTATCATTTATATATATTTAATTGATTAATTGTTTGATTGCTTAATTAATTAATTAATTAATTCATTACTTTTCTTCTTGTTTCTTTTTTGTTTTGTTAAATTGAATAATTCAGTATAGCCAACAGGTGTTTTCTTTCTCTCTCTGTTTCTCTCTCTCTCCTTCGTTCTATCTCTCTTTTCGTTTTTTCTTTCGTTTTCTGTTTTTAGAATGATTATTTTTAATTTTAAAACTGTATAGAAAAACAAACAGGCGTTTTATTATTCAAGTTTATTATGTATCGTCAAATATATGGTAGGAAGAAATAAAAATTTATGCGAACTATCGGTAATTTTTTTTTTTTTTTTTTCTTTTTCCTTCACTATTTCTGTATATTATTTCTTCTCGTACCTTTTTTTGTTTTCTTCTTTCTTTTTTTTCTATCTTTTTTTTTTTTTCTCAAAGAGCAACGACGTGGTATACGTACGGCGCCCGCCAACTCGACGTCGTAGCTTTTGCCTCTAAAAATTATTATATGTATATATATACACGTCTCTAAGTTAAAATTCTTTTGACGGATTTTGTTTTTATAATATCGAAATAAAACTCGGGTTCATTACGCTGTTGGAATATTCTATACGTATTACATCTGAGTCTATATACCTAATAGGGTGGTCCTTACTTTGGTCAAATTTTTATTTTATAGCTCCCACGGGCTTAAATATCTCCAAAGATATTAAACGAAAGGTAGCCGAAATTTCAGGCTCTTAGCTCAATTCTGAGTAGGGGAGACTGGGGTTAAAAGTAACAAGGGTGAGTTTTTACAATTGCATTTATCTCTTCAAGTAAAAGAGGAAGATGGATGATCCCAATGCGAGAACGGCGATTAAATGTCTGGGTGTCGTCTCGCGTTTGAATCATCCATCTATCTTTTTTACTTGAAGAGCTAAACGCAAGTGTTACAACCTACCCGTGTTACTCTTAACCCCAGTCTCCCCTACCTCTACAAAGCTGTTGAATTTTACCATTTGAATAACGTACGATTTTTGGCACTTTAGTGATTCATATTTTTTTCCTCTCGCAGTATTCCATCGAATAATTTGAAACTCTGGAAATTTTTTATTTATAATTTTATGTAATAGGTATTAGATGAAAATTATGAAGATTTTTCCACCGATAGAATTCCGTAATTTATTGGTAAGTCGAGATACCTTATTTATTGAAATTTTTGATAATATTGATCAAAGCTCGAATACTGTGCGATATACGATAATAAGGTATACGACCATTTTTGTAGAAAATTTAATTTCCTATGGAAAAGATTCTCCGCATTATTATCATATCTCGCATAATGTTTGAGTATTGATCAATTTTATGAAAGATTTTAATTAATAAGGTATCTCGACTTCAAAAATTTATTACGAAATTCTATATTGCTGTAAAATTTTTACAACTTTCATCGAATACCTGCTATACTATAGAGGTAAAAAACTTGCAAAGTTTCAAATTATTCGGTGCAATACTGCGAAAGGGAAAAAAAATATTAACCACGAAGTGGCAAAATGGTAAAATTCGATAGCTTTGGGGAGGTACTTAGAATTGAGCTAGGAGCCTAAGGCTTCAGCTACTTTTTGTTCATTGCGATTGTAGATATTTTAGCCCATGGAAGCTAGAAAAATAGAAAAAAATTAAGGACCACCCTAATATTCTATACATTTATTTTCAGAATCAGACATATATATACCTACAATATTAATAAGATGATGAAAATACATTATTATTTATATTGTAGCCTCATATATTTTCTCTTTTTATTTTTATACGTTCGAAACGAAATATAACGGAAAAAATTTAAAATAAAAAACCCAAAAAATAAAAATTGCAATAAAAATATTCTTAGATCTTGTATATTTATTATTATTATTATGGTTTTTTTTTTTTATCTTTTAATTCCCATAGACGCGTATTGAACGTATATAACTGGCAATTAGTTGGGAAGAAGAAGATTCCTTCTCCCCTTCCTTGTCCTGTTAATCAATATTTTTTACTTAAAATTCCAGGTGCTGGTTAGACGTTCAGGCTCCAGTCGCGAAGAAGAGTCCTGTTTGGCGTCGACATGCTCGCAAAGTAGCACGCCAAGTTCGACATTCTTCCTGCTGAGGCTATCCTGCCATGTTGTGCAGGTAATTTGATAAATATTCACATCAAATACCTCCTCATATCCAAACACAATATAATACCTACATAATATATATATATACATAATTTAATATTCTCAAGTTCTGCAATTGAAGTGATGAATCTTTTTTGAAAGAAAAATTTTATTTCTTCATCCAATCATTACTTCAATTTAATTATAATTGAAGAGATTCATATGAATTATCTCGTATAACTCAAGATCGAAATAAATCGATAAAATTTTTATCAAATCTAAATAAGAAAAACAAAAAAATAAAATAAAAAATATTCATTCTAATAATAAAATAATTCCGGATGAATTTTATATACATATATACGGTACATAAAATTATTACCGATTCTTCTTACAATTAGTATTCACGTGACATATTATTTATATATGTGACCGTATGTATATATCATAGACGGAATGTGAATCAAAAAACTGCATTATTCTGACGTGATGATATCACATCACTGCTATAAGTTGTAACGTGCATAAGGATATATATACAGGGCGTCGCGAAATTAGCTCACTTTTTGCATACCAGCGAATTCCTTGTAAAATATTGAGACGAAAGTTACCTATGCAAAATAGTCCGCGAGGATTTAGTTTCCTTGTAAAATGAAATTATTAACGAACCAATCAACGTTCGGCTTTAGAAAAGACTGACTAAAATCCGTATCGTCGTCATTATTGTCTAGTTCTCGGTAGTGAGGGGAACGGCAATGCAGATTTTAGCCTGCAGTCTTTTCTAAATCCGAACGCTGAATGGTTCTTTGATAAGTTCATTTTACAAAAAAACTAAGTCCTCGCGGACTTTTTTATATAGGTAACTTTCGTCTCAATTTTTCGCAAGGAATCCGCTAGTATCCATCGAATCCGAGAATTTCGGGACACCCTGTATATCTGTACACGAAAGAGTGTACATCGTCATACATATGTCGCGTTATAATTAAATTGCAACAGCTAATAAACGTGGCTGAAGATAATATGTTAATCTATAAATACTCGTTATCGTTACTAAGTTATTTTAAAACACTTTATCACATATGGTCGTCGTCGAACTTCGCGTTATAACTCCGTTATAATTTCACCCTCGATTTGTTCACATATAATCATTAGCTCGGTACTCATATATGTTAACACATGAATATGTATAACAAACTAAACTTATAGGTACATACATATCTATAAACATACACACACACATACGTTAATGTGTATAATTTCTCATGGATATTCGTTCGTCCCGCAGTGATCGTAAAATAATTCACGCAACAGTTTAAACCCCCCTGTAATGTCTTAGGCAGTTTGTGTGTAGAAAGGTAACGTGAAATATCATCGATTCACGATTTATAGTATTGGCTAGTATCCAAGAATATCGCGCTAGGTGAGGATATATACTTGATGATTTGTTTATCTATTCTGCATTAGGTATCCATACGGTACTCTAATCAAATCTCCTCCTCGACGTATGTAGTGGTCAAATTTTATTATTTTTACTAGAATTTTTTCACAATTATGTAAAATCAATACTACTTACCTGCTCTTCACTTATCGACAGCTGAATTTTTAACTTTCTGACGAATGAATTTATGAAATAAATTATTAATAAATGCAATATACATATATACTTTGAAATTTATCGTATGATTTTATAGAATCGCTGAATCTATATAATGTACAATAAATACATACATATGTCAGCTGTTTTAGCTCGTCGTGTTATACATTCGGCCTTTGAGTGGTGATCGAACATTATAAGCGACAGCTGTGATGGCGCGATGTATTTTAAAACGCTAGCTTTATCAATTGCTAATTTATTATCGATAAACGATCGACTCTGTAACCGCTATAAAAAATTTTTTTGTTCGTGTTTCATGAAAAAAGGCAAAAACAAAAAAAGAAAAATTAAATATTATATCCTAAATTGATTAGCTGGATTGTGCAGGTATACATTGTACGTATATAACACCTATGTATATATGTATGTACACACATAATCATTATATAGGTATATATCCAGGAATATCTTTTTTCCGAGAAAAATGTAGATGTGTGAAATTTTTACATAGCGTTATATGTATGTATGTACATATATAAAAATAGGTATACCTGGTATATATGTATATAGTATATATTTCTATTTCACCGAAGCAGAAGTAGTAGCAGCAGCAGCAACATCAGCATCAACAGCTGTTGACGTAAAGAGTCGTTAATAATTTCATGGTTTCTATATCGCCTAGCGCAACCTTATCTTTCGCGTTTATTTGTTCGTTGAATCGTTCCAAAAATATCGCCACATACATATTTCATATAGATCGGAAATATTACTGCCTCAAATTTTTCCCAGCAAATTATAATAAGCTACTACGATTTTTTTTTTTTTTTTTGTTAAATTTTTATATTGCAATACGTTTTCGCAGTTTTTTCTTTTTTTTTTTTTCAAATGGCTTTGAAAAAAAAGTAGAAAAGTGAAAAGTTCCTTTTTTCCTTTCCCTCTTCTTTTTTCTTTTTTTTTTTAATCTTACGCCTTATTTCGCGATTTGTCTTATCAAGCAAAAAAAATGATCAAGTGTTTGTATTTCGGATAATTGTAAACGGGATTATAAAGTTAATACTGCTGCAGCTTGTGCGATAATATGTTGTAAATAGTTTGTATAAATTAACAAGAATTTAATTTTGCAGAAATATGTTATATATATATTATATCCGAACGTATCAACCTTTGAAATAACATGATTTTAATTACCCATTTCATGTTCTCCTTCGTAATTAATAATTAAATAAATACACACATATACATACGACGGTAACGCAATTCGTCAGGATCGTATATATATGTATGTATAGTATATATATATACATATATAGGTATATTGTCTCCTTGACGAAATACCTACCATATTATTTGACGACGATATAGGCAGGTATGTTTGTTTCGTAACGCGGTGCTGGTTGTTAATGAATACATACCAAATTTCACAAATCGTTTACAGTATGGCTTTGAAATTTGCCAGTAATATAGAAAGTTGAGAAAAATTGCAGAAAGTTTTGTTTTACAGATGCATCATGCATGTATATATATATGGGGAATTCCATGTGTTTTCACCTTATAGCCTCGGACCATCACCATTTCCAATTCTGTTGTAACTCTGGTATCTTGTAGTGCTATAAGATAAACTTACCCAGATTTTTTTTCTTCTTTCTCTTACCGTCTCAAAGTTATGCATCATTGAAGAAAAATTGTTGGCGCCACTTCTAAAATTCTGAAATAAAATACAGAAAATGGTATATATGTTAAAATACGAGAATTTTGAAATCCTAACGAAAGTGGTTTCTTTTCGAGTTCAAAAGTTATGAATTATTTGAAAATCATTCGTGTCTGGTCAAGTTTATCTGATAGTATATTACAAGGTACCAGAGTTACGACGAAATACGAAATGGTGATGGTCCGAGGCTGGGTGAAAACACATGGAATTCTCCACATGTATAGGTACCTATATTTAATCATTTATTAGAGTTTACTATACAGTAAATAACTACGGAAAGACTTTGACTATATGTTGGTATATGCGATTTATGCATCCTCAGATAATGACCGAGGTATATGTATATACATATATGATCATTGATTGTCAATATGCCGTACGCGTACCTAAACGTAGGTATATACATTATTCGCGGATAGCTTCAGCGAGTCGCGCGGTCTAAGCGGAAGAGATTGTGTAGTTTGCCTATGTATTTTAACCGTGCAGGCGATTACGAACACGATGTATAGTGTAGAAGAGGAAGAAACCAAAGATGAAAAAGAAGAAGAAGAAAAAAAGCTTAGTAAAATAAATAACATAAAAAATAAATAAATTGTCAAGTTCGTTGACGTGTAGGTATACATATATAGATAAATAGATAAATAGATAAATAGATAGACAGAAGAATGAAACCCCTTATGCGTCTATAATATATTAGACATACCTATTAAACAGAGTTTCTAGTTAGACGTGTGGTAGGTATACATAGTTGTGACTGACTATTAATTAGTATAGTCGAAAAACCGGGAGGCTTTGAGAACACTAATGAGTTTTGAATTGAATTAAGAAAATATATATACAATATAATATAATATATAATATATACCTAGGTATATGTATGTATAAATACAAGTCGTTATCCGCGTTGTCGAGTAATATGGTTATATATTATAAGTGGATAAAAATAGAAATAAAATACATAAAATAAAAAATAAAAATATGTGTATAATATGTACATGTATAGTATATTAATTATATATTTTGTCAAGGTCTGTTTGTCTAGACTTGGAGAAAAAAAAAAAAAAATGCTATAAAAGAGGATAAACGAAAACCTGTAGAAGATGAAGAATGAGAATACTGTATACAGAAGAAAATTAATTCTATCATAAAAAATAAAAAATGACCTTTCCGATATATATATCGATATTTTAATGAAATTTATATATAGTTATTATAGATAAGTACATACATATATATAATAATTATAATTAATTTGTTTTCTATAAATATAGTTGGATATATAGGTATATATATATAGGTATACCTGTTACGGGTATAACCTGTACCTGACGTGTGTAAATATATAATGTATAGATATATACATATGCAGAGGGGAAAGAGAAAACGTTATTTTACACGATTGTCGGTATGGGTTAAAGAAACACTAATTTTCGAGGTTCTCCCCTAACCAGTCAACACCGTCCCAAACTTAGGTATATATATAAATATATGTAAAGTCTCTGCGTCAATTAATGCCAATGGCAGAAGTGTGTTAATTCTTAATATTAATAAAGTGTTAGGTACTAAGGTAAACTAAAATCCAAGGATCATGCAATTGGCACCAAAACTCACGTGGCCTTCGTGGCCCGGTATAAAATATCCAAAACCTTCGAGTCAATAAATTAAAAATCTTCAAACTTAACCTTTTCAAAAAAAAACAAAATAAAAATATATATATATTATATCGGTGTATGTCGTAATCAACAAAAGTCTATAATAATTAGGTAATTAATTTTAGTTTAATTAGTCATTTTTCTCAAATTCAATCAAAAAAAAAAATAATCAACTTAATAATCTGTCATGATGTTACAACTCTCATTAAAATAATACAAAACTTATCCTTTCGAGAGAGAGAGAGAGAGAGAAGAACAGAAAGAAAGAAAGAGAGAATCAGATTCATCGCAAGTTGGCGTAGCCAGTTTCCTAAGAGTTATCAATGTTTATCTAAATGATATGCGCCGCGAGTGTTGACCCTGGATTGCGTAAACGTGTCCGGAGCGGCAACGGCAACAGCAACAGCACCAACACCAGCACCAGTTCCAAGCCGCGACGTCCACCGTTGTTATAGACACTTCTATTTTTATTTATTTTTTATTTTTCCTTTTTTTCGTTTCTTTTTTTTTTTTTTGTTTCTTTTTTCCGCCGTCAGGACGTCGGGCGTCGAACGGATCGACGGCGCCTTTCGGCTTAAGTACCTCTGCTTTTATAACACGGCCGGTGTATCGCTGTCTGTTCTCCATTTACCTATATATACATATAATAGGGAAACGAGAACGAAAACGGAACGGGAAAGGGATAGATAAGATGCTATAATCTTACCTTAGTTTGCATATAAACGTTGCGAGAGCTGGATTAGCAAAACCCTGAATATATAGTTAAATTCGAGGATCGGTGCGAAATGTATATATATAAGACAGGGAATCGATATTCTCCGAATATCGAATATATATATACCTACTTAGATGAATAAACAGAATGAAACGGCTATCTATTGCTTCCACTTATATTATAAGAAATTGCGACTTAAAAAAAAAACGAAAAGCAATCAAAAAAAAGTTTGCCAGTATTTCTTGGGTATATCATGTATGTATATATATATATACTTACAGGTATAATAAAATCGTATGTATAGAGAGAATTTCTGACTCTTATTCAGGCGTAACGAAGAACGTGTCCAGTTTCACCGAAAGTAGCCTGCGGAATCTCGACACGTGCTAATATATATACCCATACATATATATTACATAGATAAGAGCGTATTGGTGTATAAATCGTTTCTTCGTGCGTATCACAGATCATTTCTTACTATTATTTGGTAAAATTACCTCGATCACGCGAATCGAATTTGCTCGAATCTAACGGAGTTGCAGGTTGATCCGTAAATAGGTATATAAATTACGCCAGTAAAACTAAACACGATATATATATATATATATATATATATATATATATATATATATATATATATATATATATATATATATATATATATATATATATATATATATATGTAACATATATATATATTTATATTGTATAAAAATTCTCTCTCATAATTCGTTCGCGTTCGCGTAATGTCCCAAAAATATACCCATATATGTATAAGATATAATAAAAAGCAATACAGAAACAACCCATGTCTGCAGAAAAATCTGTATCAAAGCCACGATATCAAATATGAAAGATGAAAACTATACCTATGGGAAATATATCTACGGATTTATATTTTATATGTACTTTACGATAGAGATTTTGTGTGTTGTAATGCTGCGCGGTTAAGGAAAGAAACGTATACTTGTCTAATGCGAGAAAATAAATTGCGAAAATTTTTATGTTTTTTTTTTTTTTTTTTTTTTTTTTTTTAAATTATTGAAATTTAAAACGCACGGGTTTTATTCTTGAATCGATTTTTACCTTGATCATTATATTTTTAATCTTTTTTCGTTATAAATAACGTTGGGTTTTAGTTCTGGATTTTTTCAGAGCAAATCGGTTAATTTTTTTTTGTTTTTCTTTTATTTGTTCTTTGGAAAAGTTAGAATTAGCGCAATATGTATAACAATAAGACGATTATACACTGCAGCGATTATATCGGCTCGCTCGATGATCGTATTTAAAATTATGGAAAAAGATAGATAGACCGCGAGGGGGGGGGGGGGGGGAGATTTCCGACACCCACATTTCGATCGTTGATATCTCCGTCTTTCTCTTTCTCTATCTCTTTTTTTTTCTTTTTCTCTCTCTTTCTCTTTTTTTTTCAGTATAGCCGTTTGTTTATTCAACGATCTTTTTCTACTTTATATCCAAGATTCTTCGACCCTGATCTACTAGTCTTGTGCTACGAGTGAAACTAGACGAATCATTTTCTCGTTGAATTCTTTTACAAAAAACCAAAGAAAAAGCAAACAAAAAACAAAAACAAAAAAAGGAAAGAAAATAAAAGAAAAGATAAACAAGAAAATTTTATACGAAAGTATGATATAAATTTGAATTTCAAATTTTCCTTCTTTTATATTCGAATCCGTACGAAGCAAACTTTTCAAAACTAAAGACATAAACTTTGCGGTATATAGGTACACTTGAATTCTTGTTTTTCGTTTCCGATTCAATGGCACTCGGAGATTATAATAAACTGTCTTCGTAGATTCGGCATAACGTGCAGAAAAAGACAAAAAAAAAAAAAAAATGAACAATCTTTTATTTCGTGAAGTCAATTTATCTTGTTCTTCTTTGCGATTTTAGTTCAATCAATTTTAACGATAAATTCTTGCAAAAAAAAAATAAAATAAAATAGAACTTTCCAAACATCCTTAAAATTGTTAATTTTATTGTTTTAATTAATTCATTTTCTTTTTTTCTTATTTTTTTTTAGGTGAGCCGGTGGGAGGCGCTGACCGGTGGCGACGGCGGCCATGCGCCCCGGTCCGCCAGAACCGAGCTGCCGCAGGCCTCCCCGTCGCCAGCCCCGGCTGATTGCAGCCAGCTTGCAGGTGCTCATTGTCCTCTTAATCGCGGCCACTTCATCCCTAGCCGATTCTTCCGAAGAATATTTAGCTAGCGAACAAAAATTACAACCGAGGTCGCGCGCGCCTCGTGATCCGCTCAATCTTACTGTCGGTTATCTGACCGCGATTAAGGGTGGACTTAGCGATCGTAAGGGGTTGGCTATCTCCGGCGCCGTATCCATCGCTCTCGAAGAGGTAAGTCTTTACTTTCAAATTAAAAAAGAAAAAAAAAAAAAAAAAAAGAAAATAGATATAGTTGTATACAAAATTCAGTAAATTAGAATTTTTTGTTTTTTATATACATATCGACGGATTTTGAGTATAATCGTGAAAATATTTTACGCAAGTATACATAAATAGATGTGCCTATGTATAACTATAATAGTTATAGAGAAACGATCACTCGTCTAACATCTCAATATTATTTATATAGGAATAATAATAACAAACTGAAATATTTTCAGGGGATTATATTTGGATTTTTGAGTAATATGGATGAACCCCGGTTATAGTTCTTCTTACTATACATATAATACTTGAAAAAATAAATTATCATTTTTTTATTTTTTTTTTTATACCACGCATCGATGATATGTGCGCAAAGTAAGCTCCGTTAAAAAACAAGAGCTTAAGTAATTATTTGACGTCTATAGCTTCCGACTTTTTCAGACATGGTTATATAATATAGAAATAGATAAGGAGATAAAACTCTGAATATGGGTACATACAGGGTGATTCATTTGCAGTTTCTTGAATTGCGTGAAAATAAAAAAAAGAATCAAAAATTGTGAAAAAAAAACTTTTGTCTATATATCGAATGACTTAAAAATTTCTATAGGTTTTCAGAAAAAAAGAGGAGATAAAAAAAAAGTATGTATATGATAAAATAATTGTATGTATGTATGTACATACGTGTTGTAAAAATATATTATAGGATCACGTGTGCTGTACCTGAAAGTATATAGAAGATATATAATATAGACGTTTAATATACACATACCTACATATAGGTATGTATGTACTTATCTATGTTCGATCGTCCGCATTCCCTTAACGCGTACGTGTGTGACCATTGACCAACGTCCACCTCGAAAGTGCAGCATTGTCTGTTAGAATAAATTGAAATTTGCATAATAACTTGCATACGTATGTCGTACTCGTAGGTACTACTACACGTAGGTCACGTGGTAATTTCTGTTGTACGGGTAGTATACCCGGATGCAAGTATAAAACGTATACAATGTAAACGTGTGATGAAGAATAAACAATAAAAAATGAAAAAAAAAAAAAAAAAAACTTAGGACAAAAAATTAGGAAGTATATTAAGGTATGCTATAATTAACGCGGTGGGCGACGTTGATACTTACGCGGATGGCTCATAAGACTAGAATTTACTTTGTGAATATGAAACGATTCACAGTCCATTTAAAAGGAAACAGAGAATGAGGAAAAGAATTTTAAGTATACACATTATGTGTTTAACTTCAGATTAGAGATCGAAGCTGAGGATTTGAAATAATATGGCTGAACAATAATCGTTGGTTTTTTTTTTCTCTAGTTTTTCTATTTTATTGAGTGATTGCGGATGTATAGACTATATTTATTCATATCATGTTATTCTCATATTACTTCATGTGGTTATATAGCTTCATTAGAATCGAGAATCCGGTAATTGTAAAATATAATTACTAGTCCATCATATAATGATTAGAAAAAAATTTTATTAAAATAAATTTTCTTAAAATCCTTGAAATAAAAATAAAATAAAAATACTACCTATATAAAATTTTTGATTTCAAAAAGTTCGATAAAATGACTATATTATTCAAAGAATAGGTATTTATATATAAACTCCCTATACGCAAAATTTCTCAAGATCCTTGTCATTTAATTATTTGTATAATTATATAAAATGAATTTTACCTTATTCAAAGAAATCTTATAATCTACCTTATTTTTTGTTTTAACCGTTCAGCTTACTCAATTTCACGGAACTAAGTAGTTTTATAGTTTAATAAGGGAGGGTATAGGTGTATCACTATGGTCAATAGATAAATATCTTAAGACCATGAATACAAGGCCAATAAATGCGTAAATAAATGCCCTAAGGCAAAGACAACGAAGTACATAAGGTATATAATCTTGTGATTTTTTCTATATACTTTGTTCTGTCAGTTCTTAGTCAGTCAGTCAGTCAGTCAGTCAGTCAGTCAGTTTGCTTCGTATTGACTTTGAAGTGTAGAATATGCATGCTGAATATATCATCTCTAACCTCACCAAGGCTAGCTGTGATATACTTATTTATTTATTTATTTATTTAGTATACAGCGAATAGTACCTACAGAACTCATACACAAAGGTTTTTGCATGTAATACATGCATTTTTAAAATCTCCGAGAAATTTTTCGTCTAGACAGGTATGTACCTACATAAAGATATTATACATAACGTCCTCGCCAAAATAAATGCACTTCGCATTATATTTATACAATAATTTTGAGCCTTTAATTATACACTACATATCTATGTGTTATTTATTTTTATTTTTTTAACATCTATGTATGTATGTACGAATTTGCTAGAATCAGTTACTCATCCGTAGTTATATACGATTTCACAAAACGAAAAGTTTTTGCAGAGACTCTAGTCTATTCGAAAAATTTTAGTATTGCCTCATCGACGATAAAATCATGCCGAAATCGCCATATCGAGTTTTTCAATTTTCAAAATTTCAATCTCGATGAAGCAGTAGTAAATATTATCCTAACGATCTCTCATATAGTCTGGAGCCTCCGCAAGATTTTTTTTCTTTTTTATGAAAACGTATCATTTTTTTTTTTTTTCTTTAAAGTTAAGTATTACGAGCTATAAAATATTTTACAATTATTATTTCGCGTCACCTCGCAGAATTTATTGCAAAAATCCGTAGTTACCTAACTATATCGTTTGATAATGTGACAAAACTGAAATATCAGTTATCAATATCACTATTATTATTATTAGTGTCTTATGGTCTATTTCTTCGATTTTAATTGGCAATAAATATCTATAAACTATACCTGTCGCGGGTGCACAGTGTGAAGCAAACACCACCGTGCTGATACCCTACGTAACAAGAAAATCGAAGGTTTCGTTGCAGGTCAACTGAAATACCGAATTTTGTAATCCATATATTGTCATTGGCTGTGTAAAATAATTAAAGTCAAAATAACGAATGATTTATTATTAACGTTATAAAAACAAGCGTGTAGTTTGTCTTATACAATATTTGTATTTGTTGGATTATTAATAAAAGTCAAACGGATTTATCCAATATATCATTTTATATAATAACTATAGGTATATATACACGTGTGATTTGAATTTGTATATTGCTTGTATGTACTGGGCCTCGTTCCAAAATTACTAGAGAAAATTTTCTTCTATTTGCTGAAAGACTTATTAATAATTAGGAGAGATGTAGCTGTCGCTGGTAGATTCAACTAGAAATATATAGAGAATAATAATAATATTAGTATATAGGTATTATATGTATATACATAATATGAATGGCGTTGACAGTGAAATATTTTATAATGAAATTGCTTGAGTTAGTAAGCGCGTGAATAAACAGAAATTAAATCATAGTTCTTATTCTTACTTTTTCGTGCTTTATTTCAAGTTTTTTTGTTTTTTTTTTCAAGTTATTTTTCAAGTTATTTTCACGAATGAGATAACATATATATATATATATATATATATATATATATATATATATATATATATATATATATATATATATATATATATATATATATATATATGTATCAGTGATTGATGATAATTATTCTAGGTAGCTCTCACGTATACGTATATATATATTTCATCTTATTTTATTCATGGGATACTTTAGGGATATGTATGCGGGGGGGGGGGGGGGGGGGGGGCTTGTATATAGCCATAGTATATATGTATATATATATATATATATATATATATATATGTCGGGGCTTTATATATATATATATAACTTACGTTCTCTGCCTCTTCGCTCTATTTCAGAAGACTGATCTCTACGAAATAAATTCTTGTCTTATTTAAATTGATATAAGTTTCGCAAGAGATCTCAAGACCACGCCTGCAACAGACCGTTTGACGTTTAACGGCTATTACTACTGCAGAGTGCCGCAACACAGCTTCGAGATATGTACATCTTCGATTGATTTTCTAATCGAGAATATATAAATATTCTAATTCTATCGATTAGGTTATTGATACCGACAAATTCCGAGGATAAAGTTTTATTCATTATTATTATTTGTTTTTTTTTTTACGTATTAATCGATTTTTTTATCCATTATATATTCTTTCTTAATAATTATGAATACAATTTATTAATTAATAGGTTTAAAAAATAATTTCAAGTTGTCATATATTACAAAACAAATATCACATACAATATACATATATGTATATGTTTAGCTTAGCATTAGTACTCTAAAAAATATTGTCGATTAAAAATATCAATACTTCGTCGTTGTTTAGCGGCAATCTACGAAATATTCTTACGATACGTATGTACATACATACATACATACATACATATAGCTAAAAAGAAATTATTGAACCGTCTAGAAGATACGATTTCGAAGAAAAAAAAATATATATATGTATAAAATATCCGGAAGAACCGGGAAATTCTTTTATTTTCTCCGTTATATTCATTTCTTTTTTCTGTTTTTTTTTTTTTCTCGGTTTATGAATGAAAATTATTCTTTGCGGTTGCAGTGGCAACACGTATAGTATACATATAATTTCCTTAATATCTTATTTGACATCCTTAATATAAATATATGTGATTAATATAATTTTAATTCTTTTTACCTTCTCTCATTCAATTTCTGGTATATACATATACCATATTATATATACATATATATATATATTTTTTTTTTCTTTTTCGTTATATTTTATTTTATTTTCTTATTATCTTCAAACGAGGTCCAGATATAGGAGAGCGTCTATACAGGTATGAAAAAAAAGTCGTATATCAAAGTAAGCGCCCGGTATAGTGTATTGTTATACACTACATATGTATGTACCTATAACCATAGGTATATATATACACATATATATATATATATATATATATATATATATATATATATATATATATATATATATATATATATATATATATATATATATATATATATATATATATATATATATATATATATATGTAGGTATATAAAGTCTGTTTTGACAGATCGCAAATAGTGAAAATCCTTAGTATTCCGACAAACACGTGTTACCTGCGTGATTCTACATGCAAATAAGTGATATTTACTTGCACGCAATGTCATCCGCAATATATCACGTACACGGTATAATATCTATATCTATATATAATATATATATACACACACACACAGTTTTTGTACATAGTAAAATATCTTAATTATACCGGTTGGTACATACACATATCCACCTTTTATATACCTACTTGAACTTACAAGCTGTAAAATAATACTAGTCTAGCTATTCTATAAATAATTTCACGGCAAATATATACCTAACTGTGTTATATACAACTGGGTGTTCCATTTTAAACAATCCACCTGAATACTTCGAAAAGTATTGGTTCTGGATTATTATTGATCCGAGGGCTTATATGATTCCGGAAAGTAGCAATATTGGTTGTAGAGAAAAATGTTTTAGACAAAATTTGTTGGGGTTTGAGGGGGACAGATAAACTGGTGATATTGCAGAATGTATAATAGTGGCGATAACGCGAATTGTGAAGAAATTTTTTACAAATCGTACATCACAATCGTTATGCATATTTAGATAATTGTATATTTTTATATTTGGTTCATATTGTAGAGGGGGAAGGGTTGAGATTCCGTATTTTTCAAGTTCGAACAGTCAAAATTAGAAATTTTAATATTGCTGACTCATAGTTTTTAGAAAAGATTTTTTTTTCCGAGCATACTCCGTCTGTATAGTCGATTTAAAAAAACTTCAAATCTAAAAATACCGATGGTTCAAAATTCTCAAAGCTAAAGATCCAAACAGGCGAATGTATAAAACTTGAAATTCACGCATGGAGCGTCGTGACCTTCCATTAAATTTTTGGATTCTTGAACTTCCGGAATTTCAAATTTTCCGAGTTTTCAGCCGTATGCATTCCGATCTTTTCGAATTCTAATATTGCGAACTTTAACATTTCTGAAAATTCGAAGTCGTCTCAATTGAATTCGTAATTTTAATTTTTGAAATTCGGAAACTTTAACCCCATCTTACGAAATCTTTATCCGAAATCTTTATCTTCTTATCATATCATTGGTATTATTATGTATTATTACAGGTAAACGAGGATCCGAAGATTCTACCAAATGTTACTCTAGTTATGCGATGGAACGACACACGCGGCGATACGGTGGACGCAACGCGGGCTATGATAGACATGATATGCGACGGTGTTGTGGCATTCTTTGGTCCAGAGGGAACATGTTACGTCGAAGCAATTGTCGCACAGTCTCGAAACATACCGATGATCAGCTACGTGAGTAAATATACGTATATATTAATAAAATAATTTTATTTTTCTTATTTAAAAAAAAAAATTTACCCAATTACCTAACCCATAAGCGAATAAGACAATGAGCTGACAAATCATTTATTACCATAAAAAGCTCCCTTTATCATTTTACTTGAACGAGAGTTTCTCACATCAAATATCAAAAATCGTATATTTATATACCGTGAGCGTCTGGTGAACCGGGTCAGTGAAACGACGATGGCGCTAGTTTTCTTGAAATTTAAAGGGAGAGCCAATACACCAAGAATATCCCTAGTTCAGTTGCGATTTCATATGTTTACTCCATGGTCCGTGGAGGCGGCCATTGTATTTGGTTGACAGATATCAGGAGTGTTTTTAGGGTTATAGAGTATTGTAGAGTTGTACACGAGATAGTGAAAATACGTTATGAATGTTTTAGATCAAGACAATAGATCATCGAACTACAGCGTTTTGGTTAATCGTTAGTTATTGTAAACACATGTCTGGAAATTCTAAAAATTCTACTGCAAATCTTTGTGACCTGTGAAACATAACCTCGAAAAACATTTCGATAGCTGTCTAACATATTTAATGGCGGTCCGCATCTACGCTTCGAAAGGCCTAGGGATATTTTCGGGATGTGAGTTAGTTCCCCTTATAAATTTCAAGAAAGCTAGCGCCATCGTCGTTTCACTGACCCGGTTCACCTGACGCTCACGGTATTGTGCAGGCTGAATTACTATAAAGTATACCTAATTTATACCAAATGTGTTATATACAACTATTATATCGGTATATATGTATACTCGTACCTACATTTATATGTATAGGTATAAGCGGGGGATATATTCAAGCCATACGAAAACTGGTAGAATTCTCGATGTGTAATTATCCTGTCACGCCCCGGGTGTCCGCGTCGTTTTACACCCGCAGACTCTGTATCTGGATCTGTATATATACATACGTATATATATGCAAATATATACATATACATATATATGTCTTACCGCCTACACACTTTCGTTTAATGAGAACAGTTTTTTTTTTTCGTTTTTAGGTTTTTTTTGTTTGTTTTTTGTTTATTAAACTCGAAATACTCGGGTTTAACAGTTTTCTTGTTCACTTTTCATTTTTTCTTATTAGTTTTTTTTTTTTTTTTTCTTGCAATATATTTTCTATAAATTCGATGATTTCTTTATGTATACAAATATGACAACTGGGTGGATTTTAAATTCGTGGGGAAAATAGTCAAGTACATATTTCATTTATTTTCGTCTTATACGCGCGGTTCATTAAAAAAAACCCAAAAAAATATATATACGTACATGAATTTAACATAAAAATTTGAAAAAAATTTTGCAATTCTCGTTTTAGCATACTTTTACTCATTTTTGTTGTCTTTATTTCCATCGTTTCGATCACTAATTACTGTAGGTACATAAGGTATTCTAATTCTTTCGGTTAATTTATTATACTTCACAATCTACTTCATCTGACAAATTTTATTGAAATTATTTATCTCACCGTAGTTTATTTTTATGTTGAAAATTTTTGTCAGAAATTTTATTATAATAGCTTACGATCCATCGTCGGTTTATACTCGTAGTTATTATATGCATATATCTATATAGGATATAAGCGAGCGAGAAGGTTCTCGCGGGAGCAATCAAATGATGATTAAGCACTTTCGTTAAAAGGATTTAAAACCATAAAAAAAAAATTAAAAAATAAAATGCAAAAAAATTTAAAAATTGACAGCATTTTAAGCACGTGCGAAATTTTTCTCACGGTTATTTAATAATCCTTTAAAAATACGGTCCACGTCTTTACATATATCTATGTACCTCTATCTACAGATGGCTATATATACATACCTATATACTGTGAATGGAAAGAAATTTTTAATAATAAAATATCTACGGCCTTACCGAAAACCAATTTCTTCAATTCATATAATAAAGAGGCTTTTCCTGGATTACCAGCGTAATTATATTTTTATATTTTTCTCTTTTCTTTTCTAATATTTTGGTTCTGTTGAGCCCCTACAGCTTATAGCCAGAAATATTCTAACTTATAGGTATATAATCGCAAAGTATCGCGAATATATTGTATAAGGTGAATATGTGATATAGTATTCATTTCGCGGATACACCTTGCGCTTTGCGCTAGTGGACTCGATCGTCAAAGGACTGTTGCAACTACAACTGAAACAGAAATAGCATTGCAAGTTCTTCTTGACAGCGGCGCCTGGTTGATTACCGGCGACGACTACGACTACGACTACGACTACGACGACCGGTCCCCCACGTAACCATAACCAGCAGTTATCGCTGAGAATGGAACAATATTATTCTATCGACAACGCATTTGCATGAAAACTGCTGATTCTCCTGACCTTCGAGTAAGTCTATTTATAGCCAAGCTTGCTGATGCCCCACGCAGCGGGCACTTACCTGCGGGTCCGGTCGCCGCAGAACGGCATGGTCTTCTTGCCCTGCTTGCTCTGCCCTGGGCCTTATGTTAGTAGTCGTCTCCCTGCGCCTTCTTCTTCTTCATCTTCTTCTTATTTTTATTCTTCTCTTTCGCTCGGCATCTGGCCCAGTCTTTACGAGCCGGTAAACTTCGTTTTCTGGTCGAGAGAAATCGACGAATGTTTACCGTATACCGCGTTAATTAACGACTTTGTTTACTGGTTAGGTATTGGAATATTAAATTATTTTATTTAATTTAATGTTTCTTTATTATTATTTTTTTTTTTTTTCTTTTTCTCCAGAAATTACATATGCACACTTATACGCGTTGCAAGGTATTAATTTCTTTTTCTATATTTAATTTACCGTCTTTTCCTATCTTATCATTTTCTTATTTTTATTTTTATTTATTCTGTCGTTCAATATTGAAAAAGGGTAAAAAAAAAAAAAAAAAAAATAACTATTACCTATACGCGTTATGAGTTATACATGTACCTATGTGCGGTTCTAAGATCAAAACGTGCGCCAAATATATTACGAAATTTTAAAACGACAGGTTTATTTTTTTGGCAGTTGACTTTAATATGCTACTGCTGCAGAAGAGACTTTATGTATGTGTTTAACAACATCTTTAATAATAGAATGACTCTGGTCAAATGTATATGTGTCCAAAATATTCTAGTAGATATATATATATATATGCATATAAAAGTCGCGGTTGTTATTTTAAAACCATTTTTCTTATAGTTTTATTATTCGTTTAGTTACTTTCGATTGTTAATTGCGCATAAGCATAAATTAACACGAATCGAAACACTTTCTTATATCTCCGATTATCCCAACCTTGAAATAAAAAAATCTAGGATATATACCAACATTAACCTTACAATTAATAAAGTCTCTATAAACTGAGATATTAATTCTTATATAAAATAAAATAACTTATATGTACATACATACACCAGAAAGTTAAGAATCATATTATTTTTTTAATTTCTTTTTCAAGTAAAATATTTATAAGTGAATTTATAACCGAGGATAGTTTTTCTGCATCGGGGAATTTAACGCCTGCGTGGCAGCAACAGCAGCAGCAGCAGCAGCAGCATTAGCAGCATGGTGATGGTGGTGGGTAATATCAATTAGTAAAGTTGTGTTAAAAACGCAGAACGAAAATAGATTTGTTTTTTTTTGTTTCTTAATTGTATGTCCTAACTATCCAGATACAAATATGTTAACATATATGTATATAATCTACCTATGTATAAGGTGGTGACTAGTTCGTTATACTGCCCCGACGACGACGACGAGGTCAAGAACAATTTGTCGCACGAAAGCTTGTTCTATTCGTTCTTAGTATGGGTATACGAGAACTGTAGGTGTCTTCAACGACTAAAATAGACCCATAACTAAATCGGTTGGTTAGCGTGTATAACACTAAACGAGACACATTACGCGATCGCACATATAAGTATGTATATACGTATACCAATATGTCGCATATATCGATGCTCGTGAAAAAAAAAGGAACACACATAATATGGTATATCCACTTATTTCTTGTTTTCGTGGGATTATACTGGACCCAATAATTCGAAGACCACATTCCGTTCTGTAATATAACAATATTATATGTTTTGTGACATCATATTTATCGAAACTTTGATCTATCCTACTTTTCTTTTTTTTTTGTATTTTTCTCATTTTATCTGAGGTTACGTATAATTGTTACGTTTACGTGATTTGGGGCAGTGCATGGTTGTAGTCCGAAAATTTACGCCTTAGTATTTTACTGTTTCATTATTGGTATAATAGAGTTGAAAAAAAAAAATTGTACAAATAAAAAAAAAAACATTGAAAAATAAAAAATGAAACTGCAATTACGTACGTGAATTATTTTGAATATATCAACACGATATGTAAACCTATTTGGGTTGAAGAAAGTAAAAAGAAATGAAAAAACAAAAGACAACTGGGCCAAAAAAGTCGGGCGTGCTCCCTCGACTGTTGTAACAGCATTTCGTCATCATCAATATAATAAGAAGAAATGTTTCTTTATTTGGCGAAAAGAAACAAAGAATCAAATTCCTGTTTCAGTTTTAGTTTCAGTATCTTTATTATTATTTTTTTTATTGTCTATTTTCTCATTCGTTAAAAGTTTATTCACGAAAAAATATATGTTCATTATTACATTTTGAAATCGTTAAAATCTCGTTGACGATCATCTCTTTCTCGTCGTCGTTTAAGCATGATGGCTATAAGCTAGCTAGCTGGGGGTAGGTAAGCGATCGGCGAGACAAATATGCTTGCGGGCAAGTATAAGGCAAAGCTGCAGGCAAGCAGTCAGGCAGACAGCTGTCTCGGCTATTTATTAAAGTCAGAGAGAAAGTAAAGTAGGAGTAAAAATTTAAAGCTGGTAGGAATTAAAATTAAAATTGAAATTGAAATTGAAATTGAAATTTAAACGAGTGCAGGAGAGAAGAAGTATAATAAGTTTAATAATAATAATAATAAGAAGAAGAAGAAGAAGAAGAAGAAGAAGAGAAGTAACAGTAGAAGAAGAAGAAGAAGAAGAGGAAGAAGAACGAGAAAGAGAAGGAGGAGGAGGAGGAGGTTGTTGTACAGTACGTAGATTGGTCCGAGTGTACACATATAATTGAGGATATAATTCGTGTGCGTGTAGCTAATGAGGGCCGGCACCATCGCAATCATCCTTTTAATTTGTTGCTTCGCTCGGTGTTAACTTAATGTCACGTTCTAAATATATATACCGTATATACCAGTATACGACGACTGAACACTCAAGACGACTCGGTGGCTACAAGAGTCGAGTTTTAAAAGAGATGAGAGAGAGAGAGCGAGAATGAGCGGAGAGGAGAGGAGAGGAGAGCGAGATTCGCAGCTTATATACTAGTGCGGAGGGGATAAAACGAGAATAAGAATAAGAAGAAAAGAGTAGAAAAAAAAAACAAAAATAAAATAAAAAATAAAATGAATAAATCTCTCTTCTCGGGGTCTTCTCCGCAATTCCCTACTGCAGCTCAGTTATATTCTTCTCTTTTCGCGGTAGAGTTTAACCCGCTCCCGTCGCACTTTGTAGCCGTTTGCTTTTATCGTTTCGGTTATACCCCCGCAGATAAAGTTTCTCGTTCATCTAATCTGCAAACCTGGGAATTGCTGCTGCTTCTGCTCCTACTGCAGCAATCGTACAGATGACACGGTCGTACGGTGGCACGACGTTCAGCGAAACGCGATGAACCCAATTCCATCATTTTTTTTTGTTTAAGAAAATCAACGACAATTTCCTGCAACGGTCATCATCATCCTTATTCTTTTCTTCCTTCTTCAGGCTTCTTTTTTCGTTCCAAAATTACTTTCACGGACAAAATTCTCTCTCCGATTATCAATTCACGGCGAATAATTATTACTAAATACAAACAGTACTTAAGGACGAAGATAATAGAAGCTCTACGGAATTGCGCAACGACAAACGTGTCTTAATCCAACACGGTTTGTGTCTGGGATCGAATTCAGATCGCCGGAAGGGATTCATCGGTAGAACCTCCAGGGTTTGGAGAGGATTGAAGAGAAGAGAGAGAAGAGAAGAGGAGAGGAGAGGAGAGGAGAGGAGAGGACGGGAGGTCGTCGATTGTCACGTTCACGGCCTCCGCCTCCGCTTTCGTAGTCGTCGGAGAGTCATTCGATCTTGCCTCGTTATTTAAGCATTCAAGGATACGCGGCTAGTATACGGCTTATACTAACTGCCCGTGTTTATCGCGCCTATATTTAGACCACGACTCGATTGCTTGCCAACCAACGGACCATCCGACCAACCCAACCGACCGACCCAACGTACTAGTAGTAACCCCGCATATCCTCGATACACGAGACCCCGAAGCAGTGGCAGAGGCCAACATACGACGGTCTTAGCTCCTCATTGCAGCGCTTCTTCAGATTCTACGGTATAAGAGTATAGAGCATTTTTCTTCGCGCTGTATGGCAAGGCGTTCGGGAACTAATCGAATCGATAACGAAGCCGCAAATTACTGCCGAAAGAATTAGTTCCTCTCAAAAATTTAGCTTCTATTTTCTTTTATTTTGCAAAAATATTCAATTGATCGACGTTTTTTTTTTATAAATTATACATCGATTATACCGAAAATCAACGATACATGTTATAAGAATTTAAACTACAGATGAACTTGGTGTATTTTTGCTGTTATAGCTTTATGGAAAAATTCTACCCTTCGTGTGTATATAAATCTGTGAAAAAAAAAGACTGTATTACAAAATGGAGGCGCCTTTTACCAGGTTTCAAGTATATACACGACTCTATATATATATATATGTACATAACATATATAAATATATATAGAATTCTGAGGCGCCTGCTACACGAGATTTACTGTGTGTGCCCCCTTTGTCTACATGGTTTTCAACGCACATAGGTGGTATAGTGTAGACGCGCACGTGGTGTGTAAACGTGTTATCGATATAAACGTGTGTTATATACACAAATATTAATATATATGTATACATATATGCATCTATGTGTGTATATATATATTCATACGGGAAGAAATATATCCTTAAGGAACGAGAACGTGCGGTGCGGGCGGGAGGAAATGAATACAAGTGCAGCGTTGGGTGAGCATGATGCGATCGTCGACCGGCACCGCGCTCCTGCTGCAACAGCAGCAGCAGCTAGTACTGCAGCAGCATATTCATCGTAAGTTTGTACGGTTCGCGGGATCCCGCGGGGGATTCGCGTGTCGCAATTGAGACGCCCACTGCACCGTATAGCAGCACCCAGGAGTATAACAGCAACAAAATCTTTATATGAGTTTAGACTGTTACGAATGTTTATAGAAATTGTATAGGATACATGTCAATATATCGATATTTATATTACCTATATGGAATATAATACCTTGAATTTAAGAATTATAGTATAGGTATGTAGATATAGAAACTTCTGTTTTAGTTTTTCAGTAGCTATACGTGTCACTAGTCATGAGTCAATGAGTCAGTTAATTGTTGAATAGAAGAACTATATGTATTGTATAACAGCTCTGTATGTATATAAGTACGTTAATTAAATACAAGAAATTTAAATTTTCTGGAAATTTAAGTCTTTCGGAGAAAAACTTATATACATAATATACATATATGTATGTTATTCGCTAGTTTGAAAACAACGATAGAGAATTATACGTATGAGAAACTATTTCAAATCGCGACGTATTTTGTTTACGAATTTTGTATAAAACTTTATTTTATTTTTTTATTAATAGGGTGAAATTATCATTTTACAGAATAACACGAAATGTTTATAATTTTATTCAACATGATATTCTGTCATTGAATAATCTATGGTTTTTTTTTTTTTAAACGCGGGGAAATATCAGGCGCGTATATATTTCGTTAGCGGGGTCCGATCATGCAAGAGATAACAAAATTTTTATTATATGATCGCTTCGGGCTAGTCAATCTTATTTTAGAACCTTATAGATCGTTTATTAAATCTGCGTAGATTGAACGGTTATACTAGATTTTTATATTTTTATTTTTTATATTTGTTTTCTTTCTCACATTTTTTATCGATTTGATCTGTTTTCTGTTTTCTGCACATTTTAAATATACTTTTATCGCTACGTTTTATACAACGAATTGAATCATCTATAACTCAACGAGTTATTTCATATTGAAACAAAGGAATTATAGTCATCGCTAAGAGACATGCAGCAACAGCACCAGGCGTAGTTATACAGTATTGTGTATATTAAATTAAACTGAGTGTATTCAGCCGCAAAACCATACTTAACTAAGACAAATTGTAAAATTGTCTTGAATCGGTTATAACGAGACGTTTGTGCGTTTGAATTATTTATTTAAGCTGTAGCTATATTTTCTTTTTTTTTTTTTTTCTGAATTTTATTTTTATTTTTACAAATTTGAGCTCTCTTTAGTTTCGTCTCTTTTTTTTTTCAATCTTGAAACCGATCGGACGTATATAATTAGAGTCGATAAACAAATTCCGTGTAGGTATATTGAAATAATTAACCCGTTCCTCAGGTTTCTCTTCCGTAAAAACAACTATATACGATTACGAATATATTTCTATATACAATTTGACTATATGTATAATACACCATGTATGTATGTATATATATACTTAAATGTGTGTATGTACGTGTAGGGTTTAACGTAAAAAATTATTAATTCTATTTCGTGTTTTATATATACCATTCAAGGATATATACCGAGAGAGACTATCGCTATTTGTCTGAGATTCTATAAATAGAATCTGTTGATTTATGAATAAATGAAAGCATGCTTATACATGCCTCTTCTGCGTGTCGCTATAACACGCGCATAATATAAACGAGAATTCCGTCTATATCTATGTGTATGTTATGCATGTGTGTAATATATATGATGTATATACATATATGTGGATATTTCTTAAGTACGTATATTGCCCCCTCTTCTACTAATACGATATATACGAAGAGCTCTGGTACCAACTATAACCGCGAGCGACGACTCGTTATTATCGTATACGTATACGTGATGTGTATACATATATATATATATATATACATATAATATGGGTATACTATACGTAAAGTATAACCACGTTTTGCATCAGCAATATTATTACGCTTTCCTGCTGCTGCACCTATATATATATATAGGTACCTAATTCTTATTTGATTTCATTTATTATTTAGTGCGATTATTTCATTCGCGAAAGAAAATATTTTAGGATATTTATTATATTACAAACACATTGATAGACCTTCAAGATACGTCTATATATGTGTTATAAAGTTTTACGAGACTTACGGGTAATTAACGATTCTTTACCCCTGGACGTCGTATGTATGTCGTTAAATTTCTAAATCCAGACACTAGCTGATATGTTAAATGTTTCTCAATTGTACATAACAACGTTATAGGTATATTTGAAAGAAAACATCAATTACCATTAATTTGTGCTAAGTATTTCAAAATTTGAAAATTGGTCTTTGACTTATTTTGTGTTATTTAATTGTCCATTTTTCTTACATTGTCAAAATCATTATTATTTTTTATTATTATTATCTTTTTATGGTTTCTTTTTTCTTTATTTTTTTTTTACAAATTAATTGTCGAGTTTTGTATCACGCGGGTAAGCGAGACGATCTGCAGGATGAAAAGAGAAAGAAATTCGGATAGTTTTCGAGCGGTAAAATATTTTTCGTCTAGACATCACGTGTAGACACAAATGCGTGACACATGTCGATGTCGACGGTATAATGTGTATACATATATAACTAACTAAAGCTTTGACAACGACGACGATGATGACGACAAAACTGCAGCATAAGCATAAGCATAAGCATAAGCCTACCTGATGCAGTCGCATGCTTAAGGCTGACATGACGATCGTTCTTAGGTCGCGGGTTGCCGCTAGAATTTCGAACAATAAGTCGTTGCACAACCGACCAGTCCCCAGTCTGGTTGCCGGCTCTCAAGGTGGTCCGATCTAAATATAGCCGATCGAGGCCCAGAATAACACGACGAACTCGTCGACAATGACCAAGCCCACCGCTTCGATAAAAGTGGAGAAAAAACTGGGTCGACCGCGTTTCTTTTTACTCTTTTATAATATCTTTAATCTTTCATCTTTCATCGGTTCTTTTTTACCCTATTTATTTACCATATTTACCATCCAAGTGATGATATCTCTTACAATTTTTAAATTCATCGTCATCATCATCGTCATCCGTTAATACCTTCTTCATGCTTATTTTCTACTCTCTGTTTTACTACGTCAATTAATTGTCGTCGTTGAGGGGGGGTCACGAGGTCAAGTAGGTAGATCTTGTTAAAACAGATCCTTAAATCTGTGTACAGATCCGCAAACCAGACATTCAACAGGTGTTTAAATCCCTCTTGAACAACATTATTGAATCTCAATGTGATACTCGAACACATTTATTCCTCCCTCTCGTCATCACGATTCGAAAGACTTGCAGTTGCTGTGTCAACGTATTGTACGTGCAGATCTGTGACTGTATTACACATACGAAAAATTAAAAAAAAAAAAAAAAAAAACAAAAGAACTTTTCTCTAATACGTTAAGTACAGATCGTTGAAAGGATCATTTATTATCTTCGACATGTGTTGTTCGAAAATAGAATAGAAATGTGTAGAAAAATAAAAGAAAATGAAAAGGAAAAGGATTAAGAAATAAGAAGTAAAGGAAAAAGAATAATAAGAAGAAAAAGAAATTAAGACACAAGGAATGTCCTGCGGTCGAAGACTCTGGGTTAAATGGGGTTGCGGCTAATTGCCCACTAGTTTCTGATCTCTTATGTTGCTTACAGGCCTAGGCCAGGCCGATGGCCTCACACACGATGAAAGTAAAGGGGGGAAAAAAAAAGAGCATTGATGAATAGAAGATATAGATAGTAGTATACGCGATGCGGTTTATTATCTACATACACATACGACACATACGCGTAGGTATAATATATTATACGTATCTACATATATCTACGTGTGCTGCTGCTAGCTGCTGCTGCTGCTGCTGCTGCACTTATCGAAGGAGTGAAATGCTCTGACTGCAGCGGCGACAGGTGGCTACTGCATCACTCATCGCAGCTTCCCATACGCCATATTGCATCTTGTGTGTATATATACGAGACAGAAAATAAACTGTATTTTATCTCGGTAATTTGGTATAAGAAATAATTGAAATTTTCTTGTCTATTATCATGGTGAGATGAATCGAATGAATTAGGGAAACACCAATCACAACGTTGGTGAAAATTTTTCAGAATTATCGGAAAAAAGTCAATTATTATTATTATATATATTGAGGGAAACAAGACGAAGACGAAGAAACAGATGAAGAGAAGGAGAAACGAGAACTAAGTGCTGACCCCCAGTTGTCACATTTAATTTATATGTTAATGAGCGCATGTCACATTCCAGTCGAGCGCCCCGTGCAGCACTCCAGAGATGTCCGCCCGGCCCTCACCGCCCTCTTTACTCCTTCTTTCCTCTTACTCCGGTACCCCTGTCCGCGTAGCAAGTTTATATTTAACCTACCGCCACACTATACGGCTAACAGCACAGCCCATTTTGCTGCATGCTGATGCTGATGCTGATGCTGATGCTGATGCTGATGCTGATGCATTTCAGTATCACATCAGTTTGCATTCCCTTGTCTTGCGTAGCTACACGGGTCGTAGGTCCCGATCAGTTCGCACGCCTTTGACTTCAGATTCGCAAATATTTCATTACGCCGTATTATGATGTATATGCTACCATATATCCTTCGCCAATAATACCCAGGGACCGGGTTCAAGTTCTTAACGGTAAAAATGAGGATTTAGAATTTTGAGAAACGTTAAAGTCCAGAGTATTAAAATTTTGAAAGATAGGAATGCAGCTCAAAATTTGGAAAGTCTAAGAATCCGAATATTTAATAGAGAGGCATAACGGTCCATGCACGAATTTCAAGTTTCGGATTCTTGGCCTTCCAGATCTTTAGCCCTCGGAATTTTGATCCGTCGATGTTTTTCGATTTTTTTGAATCGACTATGCAGGCTTCCAGGGGAATACCCTTTTTAAAAATTGTAACTCAGTAATATTAAAATCCGAAATTTTTACCGTTCGGAACTTTCAAAATTCGGATCATCAACCCAAACCCACTTCTACAAACATGTATACATATACGTAGATTTATAATACGCTGATATCTATGGAGGGTATCTGTACCTGAGTACCTGAGTACCACTTGACCCTATTTGCCAGTTCTTCTTTTCGATATCAAATGCGTGAGCATGATCATACAGGTACTTCATACCTCCGCGTATTCTCATTGTGCAAATATACTCAAGGGTTTGCATTACACACGTTTCAAAAAATGGGGTGTTTTTGAAGCACTGGTTTATGGCAACACAAATTTGTTCGAAATCCATTTCCATTAACCAAGTTTACTTCTCTTTGAAAGCATAATTAAATTTAAGATTGAATTTGTCAGCCATTATCTCGAGGAGTTCAATGCTGCAATCGAAGTAAAACCGCGTTACTTCAACGTCATATATTTCGAGGCCTCTGATATTGTCCAGAAAATAAACTTCGCTAATTAATTTTTTTTTTGTATTCTACCTAATTTTGGGATTTGAACATTTTTTTTTCCATCTATTTAACAATTTTTTAGAAGGAAAATAAATTTATCTAAAAATTGTCGGTATAGGAGTCTTCTTTTCTGAACAATCAGAGAGCGGAATGTCTAAAATCAAATCGATTACGGTTTACGTGAAAAGAAAAACTTATGACATATTTAATGAGAATTTTATAAGCCTAATGGTTTTCAAACTTTGATATTTATATAGATGGAATCATCTTATGTCGAATATGTATTTTTCTGTCTTAGAAATGCTCGGATTATCAGGCATCGGAAGTGCCGACTTTCGCACGGACGGAACCACCGGATACTCAAGTAACAAAGTCTGTAATAGCGTTACTGCTGCACTACAATTGGGACAAGTTTACAATAATAACACAAAAATCGTGGATGAGTGTTGCTCGATCTTTAAAAGTTCAGGCACTACAGCACAACCTCACAGTGAACCACCATAAAATAGCCGAAGATCGGCATATATGCTGTGAAAATAAATTACCATGTTGCGGAAATGATTGGTTTCAAATAATACAAGACACCAAGAATATGACTCGTAGTCAGTGGCAATTTTTTCTCTATATATAAATGCTTTGGTTTTTTTTTTTTTTGTTTTAATAATTATATGTTGTTGTCAATGTTTTATTGAAACAGTATTTTATTTTCATCAGCATGAGATGAAAGTGAATTTGAATAAGAATAAAAACTAAAAAATTCTCACATTTTCAAAAATGTGTATTTCAGTTTATGTTTTCCTTGGGACTGCGTTATCGCTCGTAGAAATGATGACGTCAATGCAAAATCATAGATTATTGGACAATGGAGAATACATGGTAATACATGTTGACATGATGCCATATTCTCAACGAGAAGCAGAGAAGTTCTTATGGAGTTAGTATAGCCATGCTTATTAGAAAATATAGGCGCTAATTTTGTATTAGTCATAAATAATGATCCTTATCACTTACACTTCCTAAATAAACGTTCGTTGAAAAGTCTTTAATTATTATTACGAACGGTAAAGTTATTACCAAATTAACTTGGGTTGTATAAATTTTAGAACCGGAAAGTATAACGACTACAAAAAATTGCCTGGATCCAAAAGATTTTTTAAAAAAGGGTAGATCCCTGTTGGTCGTTATGGCGACACCCCCAACACTGGGATATGAAGAATTTACCAAACGAGTTAGCGAATACAACAAAAAAGAACCGTTCAAATTCCAGATTCCACCTCTGTTCGAAACTTCAAGGTTCGAAAAGGTTCGTTTGGATAACTTGAATTTTAGATTTCTTATTACAGCTGTGCATTCAATGTTCGATATACTTAATTAATAAAATGTATATTTTATTTTACTTTTATCAGCACGTATCAATCCATGCCGCATATCTTTACGATTCGGTTAAATTATACGCGCATGCTTTGGACCAACTTCTTAGAGATTATCCAGACCTTAGTGTCGAAGAAATAGCCAGCAATGGAACTCGGATAATAGAGACAATCATAAAGAACCACACATACGACAGTACGTATAATATATACTTAAAAGCAATAATTTATACGAATAATCTAATAAACATCAATTTATAAATAAATAAATAAATTTAAATTGTACAGGTGTTAGCGGAGCGACTATAAAACTAGATGAGCATGGTGATTCGGAGGGTAATTTTTCCGTTCTTGCACTACAAAAATTGCCTATGACAAGGGGAAATTTTACATGCGATTACCAAATGATTCCAGTCGGACAATTTCATCAGGGTGAAACTATAGTGAGTGAGTTGTTTATACATAGCACTCCCGCAAAGAATAGTATAATTAAAACGAGACAAATTTTTTTTTCTAATTTATAAAGAAGAAACTATTGTAGGTATGAGGAAAAGCAAAAGTTTCGAAATTTATTGTACATATATACAACGTGCAAATATTTTTTAGGGTAAATTATTCATTTATACGATGATGTATTTATGCAGGTATACAGACCCGTGAAATCGATGGATTGGCCGGGTAAAAATAAACCAGAAGCAGAACCTGGTTGTGGTTTTTTAAACGAACATTGTCCTAAAGATGATACACATTCGCGGAGTATAGTTGCAGCAGGGATACTAGCTGCGTTATTATTTTGCACGTCTACAATAACTTTAAGTATATATAGAAGATGGAAAATCGAACAAGAGATTGAGGGACTTTTATGGAAAATTGATCCGAGTGAAATTCACGGATATCCTCATCTAGACAACATGATGTCATCCCCTAGCAAAGTGAGTGTATATTGGAAGAATAAAATGTATTAGATTAATTGATGATTAAAATTTATTGAAGAATCACAAAATTTGACTGTTTAGAAAATTTATGTGAGTATATTTATTGTAAACGTTATCATATTGTTACTTTTACAGTTAAGTTTAGTTAGTGCCATATCATACGAATCCAGGTGTGGACTACAAGTTTTTGCACAAACTGGACATTATCATGGAGTAGTAGTACGGATTAAGGAGCTTAAATTTTCAAAGAAAAAAGACACCCCTAGAGACGTGATGAAGGAAATGCGAGTACTAAGAGAAATTAGACATGGAAATCTAAACTCTTTTATAGGAGCTTGCGTTGAACCTATGAGAATATTGCTAATTACTGATTACTGTGCCAAAGGAAGTCTTTACGTGAGTATAAAACTGAAAGAAAACGAAAACAACTAGACTTAAAAAAAAAAAAATAAAAAAAATGTAGTGCTAATTCGGCCTATTTATTTCAGGACATAATCGAGAATGAAGATATTAAATTAGACGACATGTTCATTGCCTCATTAGTCCACGATCTCATCAAGGTAAACACTTGAAAATTGTTCAAATTTTTAAATTAAATCAAAAAAAAAAAAAAAAATTGATCTCATTGATTTTTTGAATCAACAGGGAATGCTATACATTCACGAGTCGTCCGTGCTAGTATGTCACGGTAATCTTAAGTCTTCAAATTGCGTTGTGACCTCGCGATGGGTACTTCAAGTATCTGATTTTGGCCTTCACGATATGCGACACTGTGCCGAATCCGACAGCATTGGAGAACATCAGTATTATCGAAGTAAGTATAGGAAAAATTTGAATAATAATAATAGAAATCTATGTAATAGTTGATACGAAAAAAGTGCCGAATTATCTCTTAACGTAACAAAATTTTAGGCCAATTTTGGAAGGCTCCTGAATTATTGAGAAATCCAAATGCTCCTATTAGGGGAACTCAGGAAGGGGATATCTATTCATTCGCTATAATATTGTTTGAAATAATTGGACGCAAAGGACCGTACGGAGGAGTACATCTAGAACCCAAAGGTAATTCATGAGAAATACGGGTTTACTGTTGAGTTAGGAGCTTTGAATGAGCTAAATTGTGATTCTGTTTGTGCACCAGAAATCATAGACCGAGTGAAGAGGTACCCGGAAGACGGGGAGCCACCGTTTAGACCAAATATTGATATTTTATCTGACTCTGAAGCGGACTGTGCAGATTATATCGTTAGCACTATAACCGAATGTTGGGCTGAAAATCCCGAAAGTAGACCAGACTTTAAAATGATAAGAACACGTTTAAAGAAGATGAAAGCAGGTAGACATCGTAATATAATGGATCAAATGATGGACATGATGGAGAAATATGCAAACAACCTCGAAGATCTAGTCAGTGAGCGTACGCGCCTTCTTTTCGAGGAAAAACAGAAAACAGAAGATCTGCTTCACAGAATGTTACCAGAGTAAGTAATTCGATTATTTATAGATTTTTAATTTATTCTTCATTAATGCGAAGTAAAGAATAATTTACTGCTGTACTAAATGCCGATTGCTTTATAACGAAATGAAATTCATTTATAGTTTTAATTTCTATTCTTTCTTTTTTACAGACCTGTTGCCAATTGTCTTACGAACGGGATTGGAGTTGAGCCAGAAGCTTTTGATTTAGTCACAATATACTTCAGTGACATTGTAGGATTTACTGCAATGTCAGCTGAAAGTACACCGTTTCAGGTAATACAATATTTATTTAATGAACGTACATATTTCTTCCTTTTATTTAATTATCAACTTATTATATTATATACATATACATACATACGTTTATCATTTCAGGTTGTCAATTTCTTAAACGATCTTTACACTTTATTTGATCGTATAATCAAAGGATACGATGTCTACAAAGTTGAAACAATCGGAGACGCTTACATGGTGGTGAGTGTAAATTATAATTATTGATTTAATTCAGATGAATTAATTCTTTGATTCTTAAGTTGAAAAATCTTTCCATTTTTCAAATGGCCGTTAATTAAACTTTTCATTAATTCAGGTCTCTGGACTACCACTTAAAAACGGAAACAGACATGCTGGTGAAATTGCATCGATGTCTCTCGATCTATTAAATGCTGTTAAACATCACACCATTGTTCATCGTCCCAATGAAACGCTCAAACTTAGGATTGGTATTCACACAGGTATTGTAACTACGATATTGCACAAGAGGTTTCATCAATTGTCGAAGCTATAGGCTCATTAACATCCAAAACTAAAATATTCCACAAATTTATATGCTTTATCGTTTACTCCTATTAATTACAGGCCCTGTAGTAGCTGGTGTGGTTGGTCTAACAATGCCGCGGTATTGTTTATTTGGAGATACTGTAAACACAGCCTCACGCATGGAATCTAATGGCGAACCTCTCCGAATACACATTAGTGCACAATGCAAAGAAGCTCTTGATAAGGTTGGTGGATACATTGTAGAAGATCGGGGTCTCGTTCATATGAAAGGAAAAGGAGAAGTGAAAACTTACTGGCTAACAGGAGCTACGGAAAAAGCTATACAGAAAAGAGAGGTGAGAAAATTGAACGGGAAAAATGAAAAGAAATTTATTTCAATTCGGAGACTACTATGGTCTGTGATAATTAACAATTATACTTGAATAATTATTTTTCATTAATTAATATTTCGTAGGTTGATCTGGGAGAACTCCCTCCCTTATTCTGCAGGCCTCGACGAAGTCCGAAACTTAATTCCGACTCAAGACAAGCATCGCTGTTAGCAGGTTTAGGAGGAGGAGGAAGTCGAAGACAGTCGTTTGTACCAAGATCTGGAAATGCTGATGATTCTACGTCTCAGTGTGGAGGATCGAGTCCTCTCCCTCGGCCAGTTCATGCGAGAAAATTAGAACGTGCTCCCCTTTACCTGATAGATAGTGGTTCTAAATCAACGTTGAATAATATCGGTTTGCCAGAAGAGATGGAGAGCAGAGCTGCAAATGTGAAACTTGCACTGGACGATATGTTCATAGATGTTAATCCAAAGTTTCGTAAAAATGCTAGGGTTTTATCAACAATAGCTTCATCTTCTTCAACTAGCGATTATCCAACGCCAAATTTTATTAGAGAATCTAGATCCCTGGATCCATTCCCTATCGAACTTCAGTCAAACAGAAAACTCGAATCTCCACGACCTTGCAGATTAAAGGAAAGAAAGAAGAGTTTTAGATCTTTAGAGAATTGTGATAAGTGTGCAAATACAAAAAAGACTAGAAACTCTAACACAGACGTAACTGATAAACTTTTAAATAACAATTACCCAAATGGCAATGTGATAATAGTCCCTAAGCCTGACAATGTAACTAGTGATGTAGAAACTCCGTTACTATCGGGTGACGGTAGTTGCCTAGGAGAACTAGTGCCTGTTAAACGATGGCGTTCGTTAGATCAAGTTGTACCTACTCTGAGCGCAGGAGATGTACCGGACAAGAAATCATCGGCTAGGAATTCTATAAGGAGTTGGCTAGTCAATCTTTTCAATGGTAACGGACTTCGAAGTAGCGATGTATCTCTTAGGAGAGGAGTTATAACAGGGTACGATCTACAATTGGAAAGGGAGAGTATAGTTTGATGATATGTCTGTTGTGTATGAAGAAATTAAGGTAAACATGAATATTAGATTGTGTGAATGTAGAGGATTGGTGTATAATATATAATAATAATAATAATAGTAATAATAATAATAATAATAATATTAATAATAATAATAATAAGCAGCATCATTAAATTAGGTAATATTATTATCAGTCATTTAAGCATGATGATTATTGTTGCCATTTTTAGCTTAAAAGTAAAAAATAATGAAAAAAACGGAAAGAGAAAAAGAGAAAGCAAAAAAAAAAAAATAAAAATAAAAAATATCAGAACATATTAGGTATGTGCAATTTATGTATAGGAAAGTTACCGACAGTGTATATTTTTAATATTTAGATATTTTATAATAATTTGTATTACAGAAAAAAAGATCATTAAGAAAAAAAAAAGAAAACAAGCATTGAATAATGTTTGCAGTTTACACAGTGCGGGACTGTTACTATGTTTATAAACTAGTTTTTAATCTCCTCTTAAGGCGTGTAACAAATAATAATAAAAAAAAAAAACGAAAAAAAAAATCTATTTTATAAAGAATCATTCTAACCAAAGTATACAAAAAAATAAATTAAAAATAACAAAATAAAAAATAAAACATGAATAAATATGATCTTCCTAATGGAGGTCACTATTTGCATCAGCACAAGTGAACCAACGAGACACTAATAATATTAATAAATAAGATAAGCACCGATATGTCGATGTTTGTAGTCTCAGAGTGCTGTATTACATATATGTATATGTATAGGTATATGATTTATATATGTATCTATCTATACTTGTTCACTGAAGGGAAGCAAATTATCTGTATGGCTGTGAAAAGTGAACTAGATCGTACCTAAGGTGCTTAGTAATATATCATGTTGTCAAATGTATATAAGTGAATATATTAAAATAATATATCAATGTAAAAATGGTATGTAAATTAAACAAGAAAAAGATAAAAACAAAACAAAAAAATTCATAAAAAAATGATCATTTCCTGTAAATGCTAATTAAAAAATTCTACCTTTTGAAATCTTAGAAAAAAAAAAAACAGAAAACTATCTCAGGATTATGTACATCATTGACAGTCCTACTTAGAAAATTCTGAATACCTAACTTATCCATGATAAATATTTTTCACATATGAATAGCGGTCGATAAAAAGAGGTGAAATTAACTAATATTAACAAACAATTAGATATATATATATATACTATGTATGTACAATTTATTTAAATAATTTATCGATAAAAGTATAACATATCATATTTAGCACAGAATCTTTTTTATTTTTCTTTAGTATTGACTAATTAAGAAACTTGCGCAAAGACTATGTGTGGTGGTTATATAAAGAAATTTACATCAAGGAAAGACTAATCTTGACCTGATAAAAATTTGGACAAAAAATCTGTTGGCTTCTTCTCAACGGTATCCTTGAAGTAGTTCATCAGCGTTCCTTTCTGTTTCCATATCTGCACCACTTCTTTAAGTTCCATTTGACCCTTGAATAAAATGTTAAATAGACAGATTGTTGACATTGAAACAAAGAGGACGGGTTTTTTTAGACTTTTAAATTTTTAATGAAGAATAGCTTATTCAAAGATAAAATATAATAAATTACCCTTATAACGAGCTGATCTATGACTCTGATGTCTTGTACTTGAGCGTGTTTAACAAACTCTTCGCGTACTTTCTGTCTGCACTGTGCTACGCTCTTCGGAATATCATATTCCTCAACTAGAATAAGTGATACGTACATTTTCAAGGTGATTAGATTATAGAAATCTAGTTATTGAATAGAAATAGAAAAGCATCGCAGGACTAAATATTATTCTGTATAGTTATACTTTCAGATTTCGATATATTTTGGTATAGAAATGTAAGATATGAGAGATTTAGGTTAGGTTCTTTATGTAATCGACAAAATTTACATTGCACAAGTAAATATGGTCCGATTAAGAGTCTTACTTGAAATTAAGGTTCAATTGTCTTCAATGATGATTAATGTCGAGGTATAAAGAATAATAAATCCTTAATACGATTGATCAAATGTTAATTCTAATCGTAGAAGAAAATGAGGGTGATAGGATGTTTGGTAAAGAAAGGTTATAGAATTTTGTGCACCTACCGATAAAAGGGACTTGACGGTACCATGCTTTGTATAAATTTAGGACTCTTGATTTTGCTTCTTTTTGATTTATTGATAAAATTGGTCGCACTTGGCGAGTAGCAGTACGTACTGCGGAAGCCATTTTAACATACTAGCCGATCTGACGTCAGAGAATTATAACGCATCTACAACCACGGAATATATGTATAACTTCGACTTCTGTTCAAAGCCTGCTGCTCCATCTATTCTATGCAGCAGACTTTAGGCGTTGCTGACCAGCTGACTATGATCATCAGCGTCGTTCAGTTTCCTATAAGCAAACGTTGGTCTAAGGAGTGGGGGAACCGGGGTTCGAGAGTATATTAGCTGCCAGTCGTTCACCAGCGTTGCAGCGTGCAACACCACGCGTCTGACGTCAGAGAATTATAACGCAGCTACAACACATGTAATGATAAAGTAGTCACGCCAGACACCGCCTTTACCGGCAAAAGCAGTTCGTCACTTGGACCGCGAGATGGCGATACGATTTCACCCATTCATTTCAGACCCTGTTGGTGGGGAGAGCAACGACCTTGCACTTGAATAGCAGCACCTGCTCGCGCGGGGTCAGTGGCCCTCGAGGCGTCAAAGAGTTTGCATGAGGGCTGTGTCGACGAATTCAATATGAATACTCCGAACAGATATTGATATTATAACACTCGTTCTTCTGTTACAGATGAATCAACTTCAATCCAGAGTCCAAACGTAGTCGTCCGGTACGGATTTAAGTTCCCATTGCAGCGAACGAGTGCATATTGAACTTAATCTTTGTAAAATTAATTGTATTGAGTATATTATTGTAGTAAAAATGTAGTTTATAGATATATTAAGATAACTTGTATGTCAAAAAGCAAATAAAGATATTCTATCAATTGCGATGGGTACATATTGCCTTATTTCAAAGTGTCCCCAGTTTCTGTACAATCGCATGCCTGTACGCTGAAAAATTTTCCCGCCTAAAATTTCGGCACACCTCCTTGGGTCAGCTGTTCTCCTGATACCAGGAGCAATTTTTCGACTTTAAATTTTGAAAACTCTGAAAATCACTATTGTACATAGAGACATAGCAGCATGCATGAAGCCATGTATGCATGCATGCCTGTATGCTGAGAAATTTTCCCGCCAAAAATTTCGACACACCTCCTCGGGTCAGATGTTCTCCTGATACCAGGAACAATTTTTCGACTTAAAATTTCAAAAACTCTAAATTTCGTAAGCTGATGAGAGATACAGAGAGACACATCGATGGGAATGCATGCCTGCAGAGACACATGCTCTTGATTTTTCCCGCCAAAAATTTCAGCACACCTCCTCGGGTCAGATGTTCTCCTGATACCAGGAACAATTTTTCGACTTAAAATTTCAAAAACTCTAAATTTCGTAAGCTGATGAGAGATACAGAGAGACACATCGATGGGAATGCATGCCTGCAGAGACACATGCTCTTGATTTTTCCCGCCAAAAATTTCAGCACACCTCCTCGGGTCAGATGTTCTCCTGATACCAGGAGCAATTTTTCGACTTAAAATTTCAAAAACTCTAAATTTCGTAAGCTGATGAGAGATACAGAGAGACACATCGATGGGAATGCATGCCTGCAGAGACACATGCTCTTGATTTTTCCCGCCAAAAATTTCAGCACACCTCCTCGGGTCAGATGTTCTCCTGATACCAGGAGCAATTTTTCGACTTAAAATTTCAAAAACTCTAAATTTCGTAAGCTGATGAGAGATACAGAGAGACACATCGATGGGAATGCATGCCTGCAGAGACACATGCTCTTGATTTTTCCCGCCAAAAATTTCGACACACCTCCTCGGGTCAGATGTTCTCCTGATACCAGGAGCAATTTTTCGACTTAAAATTTCAAAAACTCTAAATTTCGTAAGCTGATGAGAGATACAGAGAGACACATCGATGGGAATGCATGCCTGCAGAGACACATGCTCTTGATTTTTCCCGCCAAAAATTTCGACACACCTCCTCGGGTCAGATGTTCTCCTGATACCAGGAGCAATTTTTCGACTTAAAATTTTGAAAACTCTGAAAATTGCTAGTGTACATACATAGAGACATAGCAACGTGTATGAAGCCATATGTAGACATGCATGCATGCCTGTATGCTAAAAAATTTTCCCGCCAAAAATTTCGGCACACCTCTTCGAGTCAGATGTTCTCCTGATACCAGGAGCATAGCTTATAGCTTGATAAAAAAGTATATCTATTATTATTATTATTTCATCTTCTGATACCCTGATCCTGATCCATTTTTGTCCTACAATAAAGTTTAATTGAGCCGTGGTTTATAGCTGATCTTATTTCAAACTCATTAAAGTTCTCATTAAACTTTAGCTACGTATTATAGATTCTCAATATTGGGATAATGTGCTTAATCAACTGTGGAATCATTAATATCGGGGAATGAAATTTTATTCAAACATCTTACGAGGATAATCAATTGATAAACATTACAATGCGGAGAATTCAAACAGATTGCCGCTTGGAATTGATTTACAGGGTGAAAGATGGTAGCGCCATCTAGGATAGACGTAACAATTACGTGCACCATGTTGCACGCAACTCGTATTACAGGAATGTAATACAAGTTGCGTGCAACATGGTGCACGTAGTTGTCACGTCTATTCTAGATGGCGCTACCATCTTTCACCCCGCAAACCAATTTCGGGCGGCAATCTGTTTGAATTCTCCGCATTGTAATGTTTATCAATTAATTATCTTCGTAAGATGTTTGAATAAAATTTTATTCCTCGATATTTGAAACACATGAAATTCTGAAATAAAAGGCATATGTAGATGATAAAAAATGTTTTCTTTTTTATTATTATAATGTCAAATAATAATTTATCGAGATTTTTTATAATATGAACAGTATATAATAGTCTAGATAACTATAAAATAGTATTTATATTAGTTAAATATACAATATGTACAATAATTATTAGCTCTACTAATTCACGTAACAGTGCCTATTGAATAATAATAATAGTAATATTAATAATAATTGAATGCGATATCGTGTGGTAATAAATATATAAAGCATCAATATATGAACACGTGTAACATTTGTATAATCTTGAACTATTCAACTGAAAAATATTTACCTGATGATAATTTGTATATTATGAAAATGTCTTCGATGCTATATGTTAATGATTGCTTATATTTCTACATACCTAACTATACAACAGTAATTCATTTTCAATCCCTAGAAGCAGTAAATTTTCAAATTCATATAAGTGAAATGGAAATTCAAGCAGTTAAATGCAAAATTAATAATAGGTATTTTATACCGATTAAATATCGTACTAGAACGAAAGGCACGAACAGATATGCGAATTAAAACTGTTTAAAAAATAAAACGATTAAATAACTATCGACACTTATCGTCTTTACATAAAATAGTTTTTTTTTTTCTTAAACCAAACAATAACTGGGTCGAACACAAATTATTATTCAAACAATATACCTATATGTGATGCAACTAACAAGTGTATCACTTATAGATTGCTGTGTAGCAAAGTAAAGTTTACACACTTGTTTAATTATTCACAGTTTTCGTTAAGACAAACGAAGAATTGTATGGAATATAATACGAGGGTAAAATATGACCGATTTGTTTCAAGAAAAATCGAAATTACTAAGCCCTCGATAATTTTTAAAGACATACCGGTCTTACAGAAACGTTATCGTTCTAAAAAAATTAAAATTACAGTTTTGTAAACGGATCCATAAAATTCAAGAATCGATTAAGATGAATACAATATAATTTCACAGTATTATCGGTACCCATGTTAATTAAACGGTGGGAACAATTTATTCAGAATAATAAGTACCTAAATACTATCTGAACAATTCTTTGTACGAATTAGGTATCGTGATGGAGGATTAGCTCTTTCTCATCATAAATAAGAATTTTCGTTTAGTTTGTATTCTAAACTGCAATATTTTTTTTCCTAATCTTTGGTTTTCATAACAGATGTATGTACTGTGCAGTAGAAATTTAATCCAATCTTAAAACGAAGCAAGATTGTCATCAAGGAATATTAGCGAATGCAATATCTTCTAAGCCAATTATTCTAGTTTCATCTAAATTATCTTGTGTAAATTTAGCACTAAGCACGTGCTGTCCTCTCCGAAGTTTTTTTATCTCCAAAGTATCCAATTGATGAACGCGTTTTAAATGTGTCTTCAAATTTCCTTTTTGAGTGAATGAAAAATCGCAATGTGGACATGGATGTGGTCTATCTCCGGTATGATGTTTCTGATGCATTTTCAAAGTACTCTTTTGCGTAAATGATTTAGAACACAAATTACATTTATATGGTCTTTCACCTGTGTGTATCCTTTTGTGTCTTTCAACTTGACACGGTTTAAGAAAAGTTTTTCCACAAATATCGCAACCTCTTCTAAACTGAGTTTTATCAATCGTGAGTTTAGTCTTGTTCTCTTCAATGTCAGACAATGATGCTATTTCATCAGTACTTCCCATTTCCACGCAATGATCAAGCTCCAGTGCTCCGTGTGACTCTGAATCTGCATTTGGCATACTTTCTGCTTCATACAAAACCACCTGAGGATTTGATCCGTTCATATCAGTAGCAGTAATCAACGATTCTGTTTCCTCTATTTGATTTGGATCAGCATCAGGTAGCTGCTGCAGAAGAGCATCGTCAGTTTGAATCGTGACTAGTCCGTTAGCAAGAAGGTATTGTAAATTGGCAACAAGCTGATGGCTCACGTTTATAGATAACATAGCATTGTTGTTAAGGATAGTTCCATCAGCGTTGAAAGTAATATGTGGAGTGATGTTATCCGCTAGCGTGTTAGTATCAATCGTAATTGAATCGATATTTGGATATTCTCCAGGCTGATGAACTGTTGTATCAGAATTAACTGAATTTTCAACAGTTCTTTCTAGTTCAGCGGCTACTCCAGCAATGGCTGCAACTTTACGAGGCTTTGGCTTAGGCTTTGATGGATCCTTGTGCTCTCTCATGTGGGTTAATAAGTGTACTTTCCTATGCCCAGAAGTTCTAAATCGTAAATCACAGGATGAACATTTGAATGGTTTGGAACCTGTAACGAAATTAAATAGCATTATAAATAAAATGTGATTTTATTTTTACATATTTTTAATTAGTTTGCATAATAAGAAACTGATAATTACCTGTATGCAACCTCATGTGGACTTTAAGACTCCCTTTGGTTGTGAATAGGCTGTTGCAAACATGGCATGAAAAAGTTTTTTTGCCAGTATGTACTTTCATGTGACAATCCAATGTACATTTAACTGCAAAACATTTGTTACAATATTCGCACTGATAGGGTCTCTCTCCTGTATGGGTTCTGATATGTCTTACGAGATCACTTGGTTTTCGAAAAGTCTTTGGACAGTATTTGCATTTGTTTGTATATATTTTTTTCTCCTTTTTTATATCCTAAAAATGTCCAAGTTATCAGAATCAAATCATACAGCATATCAAACTAGGATAACTATTCTTAGATAAAATTCATCAATTTTTATCAGAGGTACATATTTATGGTACTAAAATATATCTGAGTATTAAACTTACTGTATCTTTTTCAGCCACAGCATCCATAAGAACTTTTTCAGAGACATTAGTACCGTTTTCTAATCGTATTTCAGGATGTGACAAATAGTTGCCATCTATCGTTAATGGATCCTTTTGGGAACTGTCGGGTTCCACTGTATTTAAATTGGTATTACTCTGATGAAATTCTTCGTGAATTGACAATTGGGTTTTATTTTGAAACGTTAGATCACAGGTTGTACATTTCCATTGTCTGTAAAGTGAATGACTGCATATAAATAAAGAATAAAATTAAATGAGCTTACGAATAATAGTCTTAAATCTACTCACACTTTATTATTATGTATTTTAATATGCCTGCTGAGTCCTCCATTGGTGCAAAACTTCAAAGGACATTCTGTGCACTGAAATTCTTTAGCTCCTCTATGTGTTTTGAGGTGATCCTGAGATAAGAAATGCATAAAAATTAGTACAGTGTTTCATAGATTCTAAAATTGTTTGACTATTTATCATGTCTAAGATTTTCTTCATTTAATACCTTTAGGGCGATAGCTGTAAGTCCTGATTTATTGCACATATGGCACTGTAATAGACTGTCTGTTTCGTTTGCAGGTGAAAGTTCAATGTTAAGAGGTTTTACCTGCGTTGTTAAGGCATGAGTCTTCTTATGAGTTCTCAACTGAGATTGTTTATGAAAATATTTATCACAGATTTTGCATCTGGAATAACAAATGTAAAATAATAACATTGAAACTATGAAAAGAAGCATAAGTTTGAAAAGAAAAGATATTCAATACAATTTCTAAACTCACTGATAGGATAGAATTTGTGCTGGTTGGTCGTGCAAAAGTATAGATTCAGATTTGATATTTTCCTTTATCGTTTCTTCAGATTGGATGTCCAATCCATCGGTTGTATCTGCTTTCGCAATCACTTTTGGATATTTTGGACAAGCCTGAACTGGGCGAGATAATTCAGGACAGGATTGCATTGAACTGACAACCATCAGATGTCTTGGTTGTTTAGATTGATTATCCTCTGGCATTGAAGTCGTTGTAGTAACTGATACCAAATGCTGCTCTTCCTGAGCTGATCTGGGCAATATGCTTGCCATACTTGTAGAATTCGCTGGAGTTATTCCAATGTCCATCTCATTATCTGCCTATTGAATGATCAGATATTTAAAAATCCACTAATACCACATTATGAATAAATTAAATAATGAAATGTAAGAAAGAAGGACTACTAATTAAATTTTAATAATAATAATACCAACCTGCAGTGTGATATGACTCATATCAAAAGAGTCAAATTGAGGTGAAAATATCCCGGTATTTATTGCAGCGTTTGCTGGAGTGTCTATGTTCTTTGTATTTTCATAAATAATATTCAAGATAGGTTGCTCTCGATGTTCTAGAGAGTTTGGAGTAGTCTCGTTTATTTGCCTTGTTAGATTACCTCCCAAGCCAAAATTCATGCCAATATTGAATAGCTGCTCATTCAATGTTTCTTCAATTTCTCGTATACTTTCCTGCAGGTCATCAAACAAGGTACACAAGATTATACACACAATATTTATAATTTGGAATCATTAAATCAACATATTTATTTAAAATTATCATATTACCGGTGTCAGTGTCTGATCTCCAGAATAATTAGGTAGTGTTATTGTCCCCGTCTCATCTGCATGAAGGGTTTGGGATGATCCTAAGTTAATAGGTTCAACAGCTGGTAATGTTTCTGTGGAAAAGAAAGGGCACAATGTTTGTTATTTTTTTCAATTTCTCATCATTCCTTCTCTTTTTGGGAAAACTTCAAAGATTCTATAATTAACACAAAGTTTGCAGAATTATCGAGAAATTTCAATACAAATAAAAAACTTACGATTACCAATGGTTTCTATTGGATTATTTTCAGGCAACAATGTCTTATCCTTTTCAACTGGAATCGTATGAAACTGATCAGAGAATGCTTGTGTAAAATCAGGTGCCATTTGCGGCTGGAATGTAACTTCCATTTCATCAGTTAGATTAATATTTTCAGACAATACTGTGATTCCTGGTTTATCCTCAAGATCAGTTGGCTGTTGCTGTTGAGACTGTTGTTGATGCAATTGCTATTTGTATGAAATCATAAATTATAGTTGATCTCATAAAATTCAATCTCTAGTACAAAATCAATATACATGAGAAAATAAACTAACTGACCTGTTGCGCAAGCTCGTGCTTATGTATTTTCATATGTTTTCTACAATTAACAGAAGTCTTAAACGTTTTATGACAATAGGGGCACATAAATGGTCTCTTATTACTGTGAGTAGCTAGATGTCTTTTCATGCTGCTTTGAGTTGAAAATTTAGCATTGCACATTGAACAATTGTAGGGTCTTGATCCCTCGTGTGTCCGCAGATGAGATTTCAAGACACTGTTTGAAGTAAACCTCCTGTAAAATGATAAAAAAAAAAAATAGCGAAATAAATATTATAGATAATTCATCAAGTTGAAAAATCATGAATATCGTATTATTAACGTTTTCCAAATACCTGTTGCATTTTTGGCACTTGTATGGCCGTTCTCCTGTATGCCTTCGATAATGTTGCTTCAAGTGGCTAATTTTTCTAAATGCAGCAGGACAGACCCAACATTTATGCGGTCTTGCAACATCATTACTGTTGTAAACTTGCTGATGTTTTGATTGTACTTGAGCAATGCTAATTTTATTCCCTGCATCAGTTATAATTAATGGTTCTTCAAGTACTATAGATGGTGCAAGAACTTCTGCTTCTGGACTGGCTTTTGTCTTTCCTTTAGCATGTGATTTCATATGAGTTTTTAGAAGTGTGTTTGCTGTGAAAGTTTTGTCACATATACTACAAGCAAAAGGCTTTACTCCTGCATGAACCCTGCAAAAATCAGATAACAAGATATAAAATGAGTTTAGATGGTATTTTCTTAGACGAATTATCCATCATCATTTGAAATACCAATTTGAATTTTATACTGTACCGCATGTGTGTTGTTAGACTGCTATGACAGGCAAACATTTTATTGCAGTTACAGCACATGTATTTTTTAAGTCCTGTATGCGTTCTTTCGTGAGCTATCATGGTCGATTTTACAGCAAAAGATCGGGAACAATATGAGCACTGAAAATGAATTGGTGTAATAAATCGAAAAAAAATGTGCAAAAATCATGAGAATTATTAAAAAACATTTTTGTTTCTTCATATTGTTACCTTGAATGGTTTCTCCTGTGTATGAATACGTAAATGTCGTATAAGATCGGATGGTTTTTTGAATTCTTTGTAGCAATAGGAACATGTATACCACCTAATATTTCCTATAGTACGTTGTTTTATGGTAACGTATTTTCTGCAAAAATATTAGCTAATGAAATTCGATGTACTAATTATGTTAGACAAACTATTCTTCATATATTTACAAAATTACAGTTTGTTCACCTTGTAGCACTGTCTACACTGCTGTCTAATAATGTGACCATAGTGGTATGTGCTTCTCCCTTTTTTGGAACTTGTCCTGTAATTAATAATGCAAAGGGTTGATACCAACGATGACAAGTAAATCGATTTATTAATTCATTTCATGAGTTAAACGATTTTTGTTTTCATTAATTAACTACCTGATGCTGATTCCTTGTCTTTGCTAGGTAATCCACTGTTTTTTAAAGCTTGTTGCAGTATGTCTTTATTAGAAGGATTTTTTGCGGTAGAATCTGCTGGATTTTTAACACTAGATTCAAGCATGGCTAGTTGAGACATTACTGTATCAACTGTGGCTTGCATGTCTTCAGTAGAACTGTCACAATTTTGTGGCTTCTGATTGACGAATGACAAAAAAGAATGATAAAATTATTTATTTTTATTCATATATCTGCAATGAAGTAGATTTCTTGAGTCGAAAAAATACCTTGACTGGATTTGAATGCATTTTTTTCATGTGTGCATTAAGACTTCCAAGTTTTTTAAAGGTACATGGACAGTACGTGCATTTGTAATAAGGCTTTCCATCCGGTACATTATGCACTCGCAATATATGCGCGTTTAAATTACCTAAAAAATCGTAAAATAATGTATAAATTTTACGAAGGTTTTTTAATACGTGATCTGAAAGACAAAAGCGATGAAAATTTTACCTTTTTGACTAAATTTCGCGTTGCAAGAACTGCAATTATGCGGTCTAAACCCATTGTGCTTCCACATATGGATCTGCAAGGACCCTTTCTGCGTGAAAGCTCGGGGACAAATTGTGCACTGTTTCAATTGAAAAAAGAAGAAAAAAGAAAAAAAAAAAAACAGAATGTAACGTAAGAATGTTGAATGAAGAATGTAAGAAATGTTCTTACACTACTAGTAATAATAGTAATGGAAATTACGAAAATATTTAACAGTTCTAAATGGATAAATAAACACGAACCTGGAAAGGTTTCTCCCCAGTGTGGACCCTGATGTGGCGTACGAGCTGACTCGGTTTTTGAAATGATTTCAAACATATTTTACATTTGTACATTGTCTTCTGTTTGACGCCTTTTTTTGTCTGCTTTACTAACTTCGTTTGTAACTGTACAATAAATTGAACAATCGAATTGGTTAGCTATCGCAAGATAAAAATGTTTTTTGTTTTTTTTGTTGTTTTTCTTTTTAGGTATTCGGAAAATGTCGAAAATGGGTAAGTGAAATTGGAGTTTAATAGAAATATTTTACGTTGTTTCAATAAAGACCTGTTCCACTTATCGCTAGTTCTATACTTTACTTACTCTATAGTGGTCACGAATATGTAGACGATAAAGAGCTGGCTGAGTAAACTGTTTGTTACAGAGTTTACACTTCCTAACATCTTCTGTGGTCCATTTCTCATTGTGAAGTTTTAAATGAGCATCTAGCTGAGCCTGGAGTGACCAAATATGGAAAGATTCTCGATTTAATTACGATCATTGTTATTAGAATGATTACGAAGCTTTGAAAACTATACTTGGCTACAATTTGACAACTGAGATGAACGGTTTGAAATCATTATAGATCAAAAATAAAATGAAATAATGTAAATTGAAGTAACCATGTGATAGAGAAAACAAAAAACCCAAATGAGTATACCTTGTAGTAATGGGCACTTAGACCAAGTGCGAAATGAAATACTTGTGAGCATATGAGTAGCAATGCAAAATTCATACACTCGACAGTAAGTGACATCGTAGAGATCAATTAGTAATAAATTGTCATACAATAAATGCTGGCAGTTACGTGTTTACTTGTCATTATAATTAAAGTATATTAAGAAATAAATCACTCTCGTTCCTTCCTTCGAAGTTTTTGTTCTTTCATTTTATTTATACTTTTTATTATTATTAAAAATACGATTTTAATTGAACACAATCGTTTAGTATGAACAAACTTTTGGCAGTTCTTATAGTTGAGCAGTGATAGTTGCTTGTCTATGATTTAACGATAATACTATAACGTGAGTTTAAGACCTAAGAATCCCATTAAGTAGACGAGAGAAAAAGAAAAAGAACAAAACCATTCAAAATCGATAAATCAAATGAATTCGTGATAATAAGAACAGAGTAAACGATGAGTTCATGTTTAGGCATATAAATCAGCTCCGTTTATTTTCAAGACAGGATAAAAATTCTAATTTTAGATATTTTTAATTCATTCATTCATACGACGTAAAATACTTGATCATCGTATATACGGACTCTTATTCATTATCACGACAACGTTAAACTTTTATCTAAAAGAGTTGCAGTCAGGAAGTGTCTGATATATCGCCCACCCTCAGTGCATCACAGATTCCGTATATATGTATAGTTATATATGATTTACGCTCTTAACTTAAAACTTTTTCATAGTATATATTCGAGAATATTGAAATATACATTTCTGTAAAAGAAAGTAATTATCATTTCAATAGAGTAATGCAGATCGGTTTTAATCAGCTACTTAATTCCGCACTGATTATTAATATTTAACGATATTATAAGCAAAGAGATTTAAATTTGAGTATTCATCATCACGTGCGCAAGTATATGATATAATGTATAAAAAACCGTATAAAGATTTTATAATAATTAGAGAAAACGACTATATACATGTATAAAATATAAGCCTTGTATAAGTGTATACGTGAACCGGGTGTAGATTTATTTGTATGTCAAATGTCAAGCATACTCGTTATCCGTCAAATAGTTTAATTATTATACTGCGTGGATGAGTTCAACTTCATTCGATAGACTCATATATACGAGCGTGAGAAGTATATGGGCAAGCCGCCTGAATTAATTCGGTGAATTGGTTCATCTCTTTGATTTATTCACGAATAAAATAAATATCTAATTGTAAGAAAAATCTGGTACTTGAATAATAGAAATTCCATTTATGAAGTATTCGTTTCGAATCTATGTATGTATATATATATATATATATATATATATATATATATATATATATATATATATATATATATATATATATATATATATATATATATATATATATATATATATATATATATATATATATATATATATATATGTACGTGTAATTGCAGCGACTTTTTTTTCTTGTGAAAAGGGTTTCCTGAATCTAGATCGTTGGTTGCGTACCAGAGCTTATCTCAAAAGCAGTATAGTTCGTAAAACAAAAAAGGAAAATAAATAAATAAATAAAAAAAAAGAAACTGGACCTTATCTTCATCTCAGTTCTCTACCCACACTTATATACATACGTGAGTGACTCTCTACGATACAAGCTTGAGGATTGATGTACGTTAATATATATATACGCAAAAAAAGTAAAAATAAATGTGGCCATGTAGAAAGTTTCGAAGGAAAATTGAATCCTCAAAAAACAGAAAAATAATAAAAAAAATAAAATAAAAACGAAATAAGAAAATATAAAACGGGGTAGTAAACTTGTATGAAAGGTCGTTGGCTTTTTCGGTTACACTATGTACATATAGGTACATATATACACCGACGAGGCTTTCCTCTCAATTAATATTTCTCCGTTGCAGTGTATAAATCTTCTGAGTCATCTCTCTTTTAATCTTTCTTCGTTGGTCGCGATGTTTTGTTCACCTTATTTTTATTTTTTGTTTCGTTTTTTTGGTGTTTCATTTTTTTTTTTCTTTTTTTTTGTTTCTTCAACTTCAGAAACTTTCGCCGCATATAGGTATGATGCATACATATATAGTTATATGAATACGATGGACCTGCAGCAGCATCAGCAGCAGTTAGCTAGCCTGAGGATGTCAGAGATTCTCGCGAGTGGTCAGATGCAACAGGTTTCGTAAGCCAAAATATATATACTATATATATGTATACTATACATACATATATAAATTCATTCGTGACCGACGATGGTCATAGAGGTAAAGAATCTCCTGAAGCTTTTGCAATTATTATTATTAATCCTATTATTTGTTAGTACGAGATTGTTAGCGATAGAAGAAAGAATAAAAAAAAACGATAAAAAAAAGAACAAAAAATGTGAAGTAAACCGCAAATTTGTTTATAAAATGAATAACTCTCGTACGATGTACACACACTTATCTATATCTAACGTATGTCCGTAGATTACGTGACATTATGAGATATGACGTCAGTTAAACTGTCCCTCGACAAAGAAATTCTTATTTTTACTTTTTTTTTTTTTTTTTAATTCTTTTTCATTTTTTTTGTTTATTCTTTCTATGGGCATAATGAATTTGCGGTTTGCAAAGTCCTTCTAATCATCATCATAATCCTCGTATTCGTGATATGGATATAAGATTACGTCACGTGGAACGGAAGGCGTCAAATAAACAAGACGTTGCAAGGGACATAAAGTTAAGAACTATGGAATGAGAGAGAGAGATCATTTTACGAGACATTATATTGCACCACGGTTTCGGAGAAGCGGCAATACAAAACGATAAGAACAGCGTATGAAGATTGACGATCAAACGTACATACCGTATTTTAATCTAACTTTACCGTTACAGTTAATATTTATTAATATTTCAGAAAGCAAACGACGACTATGCAATTGCAAAATATGATTGGAAATGTGAAATTTGTCGAAAATCAATAAAATAAAAAATAGAATCTAAAAAATAAAAAAAAGGATCGAATCGTAATACAACACGAATTCGTTCCTCTGCTCCTCTACAAAGCCCATAATTAATTCCAGTTTGTGTTTAGTCTGGACTATGGTCTGGACCAAATTCGCACAAAGAATAAAATGTCTCGGTTTGAAGGTCCGAGCTAGAGTTTCTACAGCAGGACAAAACGAAACCCAAAGAAAATAACACAAAATAAAATGAAATAGAATGAAATAAAAGAAATATACAAAAAAGTAGGAACACTGGTTGAGTTAGGTCCTCAGTTTATGTGCTACAAAAGCGTCGACTGACCGGTCTTTCAAAATATTGACCTTGCGAATTACATCAGTGAATATTTGCCGATTGTTAAATCCCCGTGCGAGTCTTGTATATACAGAAAATTTTCGGATCTCTAAAATTTTCTTGCTGCAGTTTACAATTTTTTTTTTTTTTTTTTTTTTAGAGGGAGGGGGGGGGGGATTTTTTTTAGAACCCCCTTGATATTTTTTGATACATGTATCTAAACGATTTTTAATTAAGTACATACACGCGCTCTAACAAAGAACTAAATCTTTTACCTCCTAGATTACTGCAGAAATCACAGGATCGAATCGTATAATATCGATCAATAGATTCACACCTATTTAATTATCAATATAAAGAATCATTGCAAATAGATAAATATATGTTTACCTAATTTATTTACGATAAAATAAAATGAGATTGAAGTTAATCTGTACTGTAAAATTTTAGAAAAAATCCGTTTCCGTATAACAAAGAAACGCTATACCGAAATATGTATATGTGAAGTGATCGTAATAATTCTCAGCATATTTCACCTGCACCGTGTCTAATTTTATTATTATGCTAATTTCGTTTAAAATTATAATTTTTAATTGGTTAATTAATCACTGGTTAATTTTCTCCCACTGTTTTATGTTAAATTAAATATCCCGCATGATGAAGTCGGAGTCTTGATCATAGTCGAAGGGTTTTAATTTTTCCTGTTTTATTTTTTACCGCGGATTTAAAAGTCCAAAATTTTTATTATAAACGTTGAAACTTGCGGTGAAATTAATACACCCACGTGTCGCGTGATTCGATCATAAAAATTGATATTAAGTAAAATATAGATGCTCGTGACCGACGACACCGCTTCACGGTCGCTGACCAACTGTCAATGGAACGCACACGCGGCTACCCGGTACACCAGGCATCGAGAAGAGCGAAATCCTGGACTAATTGCGGGCGTCAATCCCAAAGGATTTTTAAATTCAACAAATTTACGAATTTTAGAATTGGTTAAATTCTGATCGATTTACGTAAATTTGTAAAATGTTATGAAAAACGCGGTTAAGAATTATCCCCCACCTCAAGGAATGGGACTGTTTAGTTAATACACAGCAGCTTCCCAGCTAATCGTTTTACCAGCTCAAACATCAGCCTCCGCAATTCATCGAAACTTTTAAATAGAAAGACGTAGAGAATGATCTTATATCAGTTAGTCATTATTGTCTAATATGAGACTCTTGACTCTAAGCCTGATCAAAAAAAAAAAACAAAAAAAAAAAAACTATATGGCAAAGTTTTAAAGATCTAAGTATATCGATTACCGATAAAATTCCAACAATAGTTCGCGTGGGATGTGAAAGAGACATGTTGAAATTAAACCAAGAAAAATAATTTAAAAATCGAAAATAACTATCGTAAATTACTTATTTCCTAAAAATGAAACAAAAAATTATTCGATTTTATTTCGTCGGATAAATTTTTAGTTACGGATGTGAGACTGTTACATTTCTTGACTTTATACTTACATATGGGGTATATGGAAATCAGTGGTGGTAATGTTGTTGTTGAACACACGTGTGTAAACAGGGTAGATGAGTAAATTCGTCTACCAACATATACTGCACGAGTACAAATATTTGTACTAAATTACCCGGAAAATGTATAAAAGTTTTTTAAAACACGTTTCGACTACCACGATCTGAGAAAAAAAGTCGAGAATATAAATCAACACCGATTTGTTACTGCTTCTGCAGGATGGATTAAAACGAAGAGTAAACTGGCCACCAAAATTTCAATAATTAAAGCGTTTAACGCGTTTAAAGCTTCTCTAGATCTACCGTTTCTCTTTCACTAATTTCACGTACAGTTTAACGTTTGATATGACTGCGTGTGTATATGCCGAAATACGATATCTCCTCGACGCTTTCGCGATCGTTAATTAACTCGATATCAGAAACATGAAGAGTTGAGCTTTTAATAAACTTGACTTGACTCGACTTCGGAGTAATTTTTTTTTTTTCACTCCTCTTTTTGATTAAAGAGAGAAAATTATCGAGTTTGATTTCGAGGCTTTATTAAGAAACAAACTTATCGTTAATTGACATACGGTGGAGACAGCTGTTGGTATAGAAATAAATATAAGCATGTGGGTAGTAAAAGTACAAGTAGGCGGTTGACTCTCGCAAGTTGTTACTGCAGCATACACGTGTTACGCAACTAATGTGTTGCATGATCTCATAGATCTCTCACAGATTGTGCCGAACAAGTGTAGGAATGTGATCAGGAGTTAAACAATCGTTAAAAAAAAATGGCAAATATGTGTAAGATATTAGATATGTAAATTTAGTTGATAGAATCAATTAAAATTTACACTGGATAGTTATTTTTATTTGCAAAAAATTACAAAATTACAAAAAAAAAAAACTTAAAGGTCGAAGAGTATCACATCGGTTGACTTGGGAAACGCGATAATTCACGCGGTAACATTTTAACTGGCCCGTTCAGTTTTTACTAAAAAGGCAATCGAGCCTTGAATAATTTTTCTAGCTGCACCCACCGCGTTGTTATTACAATAGATGGAACATAAATGTCATAAGAATAAATAGATATGTCGTTATAAAATAGATATTATGAATTATTTCTTATTAACGCGGGAAACTAGAAGATAGAAAATATTAAATAAATAAAAAAAAGAAAGACAAAGGCGAAGAATGAAGAGAAAAGAAAAAGAAGAGATAAGAATTTTGTTGTAAGGGAAAAAAAAAAGATTTCACATGTAATTATACGGAATATAGAATCATAATCTACGATTTGATGAGTGATACCGTCGGTAAGATATTTTTTCTCGAATTAATTTGTACAACATATTATAACGTATATTATATCGATAATATGTTTACACGTAATGAAAAAAGTGTATTGAACTTATAATATGTATCATTATGAAAGAGAGAGGGAGAGAGAGAGAAAATGGAAAGAGTTTGCGTGGTGTTAAATCTCTTCAACAAAAGATAAGAAAAAAGAAAAGAAATGAAAAATAAACGACAGATCTGGGGTTCATTGAACACTGTATACGAAACATAAACGCCATATGTTTTATCTCGACTTTTCTCTGAACAAGAAAAAAAGATCTCTTGCAAAGGAATAAAAAAAAAAAAAAAAAAAGAAAAAAAGGCTTTATTTAACACAGTTTGCAAATCTTTGCATTTCTTTTTTAGTGGAGATAATAATGGAAAGAAATCAGTCAGACAAAAACGGAATAAAAAATAAAATAATTTAAAAATAAATCCAGTATCATATTCTTAGAAAAGATTCATTTTCTCAATTCTCAAGGATACTGCGAAAAGTTTCGTTAAAAGAAAAAAAAAAAGACGGAAATACGTTATATATTCAGCGATAATTTTTACTTGAACGACAAAAACTAAATAAAAAAATTTCCATAAATCGTAACTATGTTAAAGAGTTGAGTAACGTTAGCGATATTATCTGATATATAAATACTTAAATACACAAGTATTGGTATAGAACTTCTGAAACGTGCTTCTGGGAATTAAAAAAAAATACATATAAAAAATAAAAAATAAAAATAAATGAATAAAAACTGGGACAATCAAAGAAGAACTTGTATTCTAGATTATTTAATCAAAGTTATAAAATACGATAAGCCGAGGGGTCAAGGAGGCACCACCTCTTGCCCAAACTGAACCTGATATATTTTATTAAATTGTTGTTTTAAAGTTCTGCTTTATCACTTATCAATAAACGAACAAGAACAAACGAAGAAATAAAAAGGAATTACGCAAATATTCATTTACATTTCCAATGGTTAAATAAAATACGAATTTAACTCTCAACCAAAGTATACGGCGAATAATTATCTCAAATTATCAACTGGCCTAGAAGGCTAGAAGTCTAGAAACAACAGCAATAATTCCAGACCAAGTTATCAGTCACCTGGTCTGCAGGGTAAGCAAGAATGCTTGCTACTATAGTAGGTCGTAGATAATCCTGTACCGGAGTCTGCGTGGATATTTAATTTTTTTTTTTTTTATTGTTGTAGTTTTAATAATCAATTTTTATAAATTTAACGATCGTAACAAAGCTTCCGAGTTTATTTTAATATTTTAATAGATCCACGATAATTGACTCAAGATTAAATCAAGAGTAAAAACTTAAAAAAACCAAACAACTTGACGAAAAACATTAAGATTTGAACAAAAACCACAACATTTACAAAATGAATGCCTTACCTTTGTTGTAAAAGCATCCTCGCACTCAGTACAAAATAAATTTTCCTCCTTTTCGTGCATAAGCATGTGTGATTTAAGACTGGCCATTCTAGCAAATTTTCGTCCACATTCTGGACACTTTGGTTCGCCGATGTTGTGCGTTGCCATATGAAGCGTAAAATTAGTCTGCAATAGAACCCATTGTTCAGAGTTAACAGAGCATAATAACAGGATATCTATTCTCACTAAATTTGCATATTAAAATGAAATTGGAGAGAACTTTCGCTATTTCTTCCCAATTTTGTTTCCACAAGTTATCATATCAATATTCTCATTCTCAAATCTCACGACGCTAATAAACAATAAAAATACTTTCAAAATCATCAAACTACTACTTAAATCAAACTTTTAATACTCACAGGAACGTTAAAAGAGGCCGGACACTTTGGACAACGATGCGGTTTTTCTTCTGCATGTTGTTCCACGTGTCTTCTGAGTAACATCAGTCTGTTAAATCCTTTACCGCATATTTTACATTTTAGATTGTTGGTATGCTGTGTAACAGAAAAGACATATAGAATAGATAAAAGTCAATAAACGCCAGAGTTTTAGCATCAATAAAGGCCTCTAAAAAATACTTATTCTCTTACAACAGAAGGCGGACTACTTCCATCCTTTCTCGGTCTGCCAGGGCTCCGTCTGACAATAGTGGGTAAAGCAGGAGCCGGTAAAGGAGCCGGAGCCTCAAATATTTCAAAACTTTTAGTCTCCAAGATGCTAGTTTCTGTACCGCTAGGAGTGAACAGCACAGTACCAGGAGAATCTAGTTGAATTTCTTTAGCTGGTGAATAGGAAGATTCTACCCCGTCAGACACAACAGGGAGATTATGATAGCCTTGGCTTTGAAAAAGGGCAGCTGTAGCTTGGTTTGCAGAATCTCCCGTCATTCCTTCAAGTGTAATTTGGAATATGGGCTGTAAGAAATGAAGTAAATAAGAGTTATAAACCATTTGATTAAAACTCCATCATTTACTGATACTTTAAAGCATTCATTATTACATTTCCTTCGCTCGGTTTCAAAGACGACGATGTTAAGTTGCTTATGTTACTTTGCTGGATCGTCACTGGTACAGACATAAATTCTAGGACCCCATCATCACGCTCTGTAAATAAAAATAAATTAGGGAAATGAATAAAAAGTGAATTGCACACTTTGTATTTCATTTAGGATGGTTGTGAAGTCTTAGATATGAAGTTTGAATACTTTTCCAAGATTTTGAAAGCCAGAATTAAAGTTTTGGCATTATTTTTATACTTTAGAGTTCCAAGGAGATTGAAATAACGGTTTATTTATCTTTTTTACATATTCCTAGCATATTAAAAACCGAAATCTCAAAGTATTACTGATTGTAAGCAAAATTTCCACTCAATGAACTTAATTTCATAGTTTATCATCACACAAAGCAGTTTTTATTAGTTAAAACTGTATTTCATATAACGATTGTTACCTGTGACCGCAAGAAGAGTCCGACCATCATCAGAGATGATAAATCCAAGCGGCATAGTTTCCGCATTGGTTGTAAGTTGCTCTGCGAGAATAGCTTGCTCCGATAACATTTTGTCATCTACGTAAAACTGAAAATGATGTAATTATTAAAGAATTGATTAACCCAACGAAAAAATCCATCGATACTTCAAAATATAATTTCCGAAATTCTATTTCGTGTCAAACGACGAACAAATTAACACTCTAATCGTACCATTCGAAAATCGGAGTATTTCGGTTTCATAGCTCGAATTATTTTTAGGTTAGAATACGACCAGTCAATTAAATCACAAGACTCGTTGTTAAATCGTTTGAAGTTTAACGGATATTGGATTAGGAATAAGCAAGATAACAATTCCTATTAATAAAATGTGAAACACTATCATATTTTTGGAGTATTTGAGTCTGAAACCCGAATCTAACCAAGAAAGAGCAGCGATCAATTATGTATGGCATTTGATAATAGACATCAATTATTTGTGTAGTTTTAGACACATCGGATGAGACATTAGTCTGTTTAGTCTATTTAAATAATATTGAAATCGCGTATAGAGAACAGGCTTGGATATTTATTCGTGAATAAATAGATAATTGATAGATTTTTTAAGAGAGATGTGACGTTTATTATTACTACGCTATATCTATTCCAATAAATTTATGTAGGTCCAAACTAAGTGTGTAAATTGATAAATACGGTTTTATTATAACAGGTTATACCATACCTGTCCTTATTATTATTTTTTATAATGAGAATGCACTTTATTTAACGATTCACTCACTGATACTATCACTTATATTATATTACCGTAGATATATGTATTATCTATCAAGATATTTATTGCTTAAAATGTAAATATGGCGGAGTAACACAGTCTTTATTCACTTCGGTTGTGCACTGGCAATATGAAGGAACTATATGCCTGCATGTGAACAGTCTTATTAGTTCAGCAATTCTCCTCTAAAACGCTGTCGTCGATTCAGCGGGACTGGCTCCGCTCTTTTGATTTACGATTTTGACTCGACACACGGTTTTATTCGTATTATTTTAAAGAAAAAGCCTTTATCCTGAAACTCCGGATGAAATAATGCTGACTAAAAGCTAATAGAATTAGATTTTCAGTTTAAGAAATCAGGGAATGAGTTTGTAGGTGTAAATATAATAATATGGCTCGATATTGATTTGGAACTTGTTATACAATTATTGTTTAGTAATTAACATTTTCGAGAAAGAAATTGAAGAGGAATCAATAATTCAGCAAGTACACAGAATATGTTAATGTTTAAAGCTGTATCGATCCTCTGTCACGACGAATAAATACCTATAAAACATATTAGTAAAACACGATTGTTATTGTTGTTAGAAATAGACATGTATAGAAGTTGATAATCGCGCTGGCTAAAGTTTATATCTCATTGCAAGAGAATGAACTCGCAATTTTTAAGCTCAAAGATTGATTTTTTTGCGGTGTGTTAAACCGGTAAATAGAATATTTTTATTCTACATATAATAATTGAAAAATAACAATATAATCCCATTACCATTTGATATTTCGTCTTTTATTGCGTCTTGAGATAGTCTGCTGGATATGTAGGGGTCTAGACGTAACAACGATCTACCGAAACAGTGGATATCTTCGATTAAATTATTCTTCTGCAGAGTGTTATGCGCGAACTGACGCCCTAGGTTTACCTTTCGTAGCGTAGAACGGTTCCACTTTTGGTAGATCGTATTAATTTATTCGAATTCATTTGAGTTTTAATTATGTATAAGAAAGGGTATCATTATAATAATTATTAAACGTATAATCCATCACCGTCCTGAATGTACGTCTAGATACTCCCAGCCTCTAGCAATGTTCGATACTTATATGATAGTTTCAACGTGAAATTTCTTATTGGTAATTCTAGAACCGGAAATAGGTCTGGTAGTGCCAAGTTGTCAAATCGGACTGAAGCCAAATTGTCCGTGGACTTCCCAGGGTTGGGAAATCACTGGTGGATCAGACCTTAACTTACCACCGTTAAAATTGCTTCACAGTGATTGTGGGACTTGATTTTTACAGTAGTTATAAATTTCAAATAAATTCTAGTCATGCTCAATTTTATTTAATTCTATTCCGAATGGTTCAATCGACTTAGTGATATAATTTTGTGTACAGAAACCGTTCATATTTATACCAATGGCGCAATAATGTCACAACTAGTGCCGCTCTTCTGGCCCCGCTTCAATTTTTCGGTAAAAGTTTCGACGCGGGGTAAGGGCGCGAGTTTTCTTGCTGACAGACGTGGATATTGCGAATACGGAAGTCTACGTATTGGACGTCGTCCACAATATGCTTTACCTTGCGCATCAGACAAGTAGCATGTTAAAGTCCGGAAAAAGACGTCAGTACGTTTACGACATGGATTTCGGACCTGGAATCGGTATTCGAAGGTGTCATAGCATTCCGGTAACATTTACATCGTAAGGTTTTCAATAATATTCCAAATAACGCGTCATATCCGCGTCAAGGAATTGATCCACATCTTTCAGCTTTTGTTTATTTATATGAATCAAACTTTTAGAGAAAGATAAAAAAATATATACTTATACTTCTAACACAGCCTTTTCGGAGTGAGTGGTCTTCATTATTTCACATTTGTTAGATGTGTCTATCCACTCGTGTTTATTTAATAAATTCTTTTTATAGCGTTGGTTAGTCGAAGAGTATGTAATGTTTAAAATGGAGATGACAGGTGGAAAAATGTAGCTATGGCGTAACAGATCGTCGACAGCGCTTTTCACTCAATCAGATCCCAGCCCTCTTCATGTTAAATATATCGCCCTCACAACATCCGAGATGAAACGTGATTGGATTCTCTATATCTCGGTAAAAGAAGGCCCTCTTTTTAATTTCTTTGGATTTTTCTTCAACACATATAAAATAGTTTATTTTTCAGACGGTCGCCTGTGGTCTTTCATCGGTGTAACCGAAATATTGAAAAGTCCTATTCTGGCATTAGGAAGAGAATAAAAAGTCTGCATTTCATTTTTTGCGTTTATAGATTCCGCGTCTGGTTCTAGTATCAAAGTATCGACCCGTTTCAACAACAGTTCATATCGACACATGGGCCATATCAACAGCACCGACTGGAAAAATGTGTGCTTCAATTTTATTTCCCCATTGTATATTGCGCTATGACACTGTAATATTTTCCGAGAAAATAACCATGTGCTTCCAGAAAAAGAAATGGATCCTTCGACGGCTCGTATACGACTTTTTTGATCATTTTGACAATGGCGACATCCAAATTGTTATCGAATGTCTGAACGGTAATACTTTCAGCGTTATCGCGGTGCACGGTATAATAGGCTGCAATCCAGATTGTACACATAATCAAAATTATCATTGCTATTTATCAAAAAAATTATTTTCAAGTCATACACACGTCTTCTACAATCTTTGCATACTGTAATAAAAATTTACGAATATCTTTAGTACATTTTTCACAATCCACAGCAAATCAACTTGTCTTTTTCTTTGTTTTTCATTGAAATATATCTACATAGGTCTGAAATTTGGTCATGATTTGCAATTTTTTTAATATTTTACAGACGATGTGGGAATTTCCGTGACGCAAATTTCACTACATCTATCAAACCCGTTCATTTGCAATGTGCCAACAGTTTACGACTTTACAGGTAGCTAAATCTTCTCTAAAGACGACAATTTTCAGACCAAAAATATATTAGTTCAAAAGTTTTCTGCTCATTCAGAATTAAAGAAAATCTATTCATCTTGCCTACACGGTGGCAAATGAGCAAATGAGCATGTGGAAACTGCAATCCAGAAAGTTTCTGTGATCCTTATACACAGGTGTATGTTCGGAGGAATATGACTCAGGATTTTATCCTCCATTGTGCAACATGACTAAGTATGAAAGGACTATTAATTGTGTAATTAGGTAGAGTAAAAAGCTTGAGAAAGAAGCCATGTAGACAGTGTTAGCGAACTTTTAATGCATAAGGCAGACATTTGCATATATGTAGCTAAAAGGCATGATATTGTGTCGATTAAAACTTTCGTTCACAGCGTACAATTATCTTCTTCAGGCACCGACTATAACGGAAGTCGGAGCTACTAGAGTTACGTTTACCCTTACGTCCCGATTGGACAATAATTCCAACGGTGGTGATCCCCGTTCTCATCAAGTTCAAATAACGGTAATTACGAATGAAAACATTTCTCAAAATTAATTACGTCTCCGGCTATTATTATTATTATAATTTATTCGGAAAATCGGACTTCTCATTGATCATGGTAATCAGTCAATCTTATCCTGATGTTACAGATTATAATGGGTATAGTTTTTGATTTGTAAAATTTGAAATTAGAGTCTTTTTCCAATACTCAAAACTCTTCTACATCCTTCCAAATTTCTTGTCTAAGCACCATCTCGAGTAATCAGACTTCATACGAAGCAAACCTAACCCACGGAGCTTGAGGTGTACTGGAAAGAGCCAAGAGGGTAATCAGTAGAAAAAGTGAAAAAGTACATCGTGGAATACGGGGTAAAAAATTTTAAAGCAGTATTCTGAAAACCTGGAGGTTGCTTTCAACCTCTGCATGCTTTACAGTGCTTCAAGTATCTTGCCTGCCCTGGTATAGACTGCAAGGAGTCCTTCGGACCTATCAAAACGACAGAATTGATTGTCACATGGCCAGAACTACAACCTCACGCTCAATACAGCATCAAAGTAGCTGCTTTTACGGTTGAAATTGGCCCCTGGGAATAGACAAAAACTACAACCCTATTTGCAGGTCAGAAATGGTCAGAAAAATGATACCGTTACCGAGAATCTTCGCTCTGAATAAGACTACGAGCTCAATTTTCGATTTTATTAACAGTTCTCGAAGCAGCACCAACCATTGGCAAAGAATCGGTCATTTCGAGGATGGATTTTGCCATCGACATCACTTCGGAACCAGTCACTGATTGCCGGCTTCTTCACGGCTTTCCTCTACATTACCACTACTCGTTGTACGCGAACGAAAACGGTACAAAAATTACTACTGTAATAGAAGGGAACGTGACACATCCACCGATAAAATTCACTTCTTTAAAATCGTACATGAACTATTTGATGCAGGTCGTACAAGTTGTTACCAAAGGACTCCACAATCCGAAATATGAACTGGAAATTTATGCGAGAACCGGTACGCGAATTCGGGATGAGACGAAATTTAATTTGCAAGGATATGAACTTTCTTTTGAAAAAAATCTTCTTTTTGTTCTTAAAGTTGCTTCTGCAGTGCAGAACTTGAAATCTAGTGATACGACTTCGACGTGGTTAAACACTTTCAAATTATTTTTAAGGTGAGCCTATTTCCATTTGACATAACCATACTGTGTTCCTTATTTTTCAAAATGTTCTGGCTTGTGATGAATCCTTGAAATCGTACGCAAAATACGAGATAGCAGTGGCTGCCTTCACCGGAAAGATTGGGAATTTCCCTACATTACATATATAAGGATAATACTTACCGGAGGTGAGTAAATAATAATTTGAAATTTAATGCTGAAAATAATTGGGCTGCTGTGTTTGATAAAATTTTTGCTACAGTTCCCAATATCGCACCACGACTAGACCCTAGTAATCCTCCAATAATTGGAAGTACGTGGATATCAGTGTCCTGGCAACCACCAGATGATTGTTCCCTACAACATGGCCCTCTTATCGGTTACCAACATTGTATTTTCGAGGATAAAAATACTCAGGGATTAAAATCTCCTTTATTTTCGAGATCTGCAGTCTTCACTCATGAAACTTCCGCCAACTTTACTACCGCGCTGAAAACCTTCACAGTTTTCAGAATAGAAATTTCTATCATTAATAACGTAAGCGTTGGTACACTTTGGGGCGGACAAAATATACTAAACTTTACTCAACGGACCAGACCAGAAGGTTATTAAAAAATAATCAACTTCTTGTTCTTGAATAAGAAGTTTATAAACTATATAAACTGTATTTTAATAGTTCCAAATCCCGTGCAGAAAGAATTGGCTGCTTATAAACATGGGGAACCAATGATCGGCCTAAGGTGAAAACCTTCTCCATATCTTCCCGGGGTTATCGACTCCACCAAAATTCATGTTAATGGAAACAACAAAACTTTTGTTCAGAGTCAGGAAACTGTCGTGCTCGCTTTGGCAAGCACTCGTGTGCTGCGAAATTAATTCCCTAGAGGCAAACACCATGTACTTTATCACCGTCAGTTACTAGAAAATCGTTGTTTGAAAAATTTCCATAATCTTTAAATAGGCATATTTTATACCTAGGTTCGTCCATTCAGCAATATTATAGAAGAATTAGGACTTCCTGCCAACGTAACGGTGCTAACCAGTCGAAGGAAGTAAAACCCTGATGCACCCTGTATTCCTCTTGCCCCTGTCACTTTTTTCTCTCCTCTGTGATCATCTTAACTACATTTATCTCCAGTTCCTGATCCCCCATATTTCGCACGGTTAGTTCGAAAAACAGACAAAATCTTTATCGTCGAATGGGGCCACCCGAATATATGAAACGGTATTCTCAGGTTCTTTCGCATCCTGAATTACCACGTTGATTCTTACATGTCCAAGATGTACTGCGACAGTAACATGTCAGCTGACGTAGAAATTTTCTGTGAAAATACGACGTATACTGCTCAAGTGAGTATATGGTTTGAAAAATTGTATGGGTTCCTCTTCAGCTTTGATTTATTAGGTAGCCGTTCAGAAGTCGAGATCCTAAACGTAGGTAGGTATATACGTCCATAGTTATAACCTGTGCACTTGAGTGTAGGATAAGGGTATAAAGGGTAAGGGTAAGGGTAAGGTACTAACGTCAAAGATAGCTGTAACCGCGTGACATTCACGAGCCATTAATGTCATACAGATAAAAGGACTGAGGCCAGCATCGGAGTATTTCATTACACACGTCACGGTAACCCTTGCACCTAGTTTGCCAGTTGCAATGACGATTTATACGAAACCTGGTGTACCGCAATTACGCGAGAATCCACCTTACGCATTTCAAGAAGCAATCACCAATACCACAATGGATATCGTTCTTAGTACAGCTTCGGATTTTAATGGTGGTCCAATTGGGCGGGTAGCTGAGACGTCTTTACTTTACTTTCGATCTGAAATCATCAGAATGATGATTGAAAACGTGATCTGCTAATTAATGGATCGTATGGATCTTAAGACCTACTTCGTAATGGTTTGCTGCTTTTCTGCAAATGATGTTGATCTGGATGATGAGATTGATGGGGTTCTAATGGAAGTTCAAATAGAAGTAAAACGGAATGGGTTTATCGTCATTACACTGAACGATGTCCGTAATGGGAAAATTTTGAGAACGGTAAAAAAAGAGATAAGAATTTGAGGATAGACTTTGATAAAAGAAGATGTTCTTTTTCTACATTTCTAAGAGGGTCTTGATGTTGTGGTAATTGTGACGATCAGAAATAGCGACGAATCTCTTGGACTGTATAGATTTATTAGAAATCAGTCTCTCCATCCAAATACAACGTACACCGTGGTTCAAATTGCTGTGTCTGAATACATGGGGTCGAGGAATTTCGGAATTGCGGAGAGCAGATCATTTACAACGAGACATTAGCTTATATGAGTCCAATTCTTGATTATAGCTTCTCTAAAATGTAACTTCGATACAATTGTTAATAAATGAAAACTACAAACCTATACAACTCAAGGTTATCCAATAAGTTGAATCTCAGTAGATTCAGTTTTGTCTTCAGCGAGGTGACAAAAAATAAATAAAAATTGAAACGAGTTGATCTCCGAGCGTTTAAGTCCAAACGAAAACCAACAGCTTCCGGAAGCCTGGCTTGCTCGCTGAAGTTCTTGAACGTCCGGGAGTTCTAGTCTTCTCTTTTTCTCTCCGTCTCAATTCCTCCTCCTGTCTCTCTGTTTTCCTCAAACCTCTCCTCTCCTCTCGTCTCCTCGGTGGTGGTTTGGTCGCGTCTTTGTTGCGACATATCCACATATCTTCCGGTGCGTTGGCGGCAGTAAGTTAGTCCGTGGCCCGTTCATCACTCCGACCTCCTCTTCGTCGGCTAGCTAGCACAGGGCCAGTTCGCTGGATGGAAGGCGATGGCTGGAAATGGTGCGGTTCTGGGTGTGGGTGGATGTGGATGTGGATGTGAATGTGGATGTGGATGTGAATGTGGATGTGGAGGAGACCGGGGAGACGGGGACGAGGCGTCGCGTCGCCTGGTGAGAAGAGCGAAATGGTTCCTCGCCCGCCGCACCAGACAAAGAAGCCTGTCGCGCCAATGATGGACGCCTTCGCGAACGACCCCGCCGAGCCCGGTACATCACTTTTATTACTCTCCTCCTCATTTTCATATTTCATATTTACATTTCTAGACCGCCATAAATCAGAAAATTTATGGGTAATTAGGCCTTTGTATAGACCCTTGGGGCCGGCTTATCGAACGTGAGTCTGCTCCGGTAACGAGAGGGGTAAAAGTGGGGCGAACCCAAGAGGGCGAGAGGCGAAAGGCGAAAGGTACAGATATTCAACCTCATCCGGATGGATGTCCACGGCGTCCTCTAAGCCGCGGACACCCTCCAGGGTTCACAAGGCCACATAGAATGGCGATCACTTGTCCGATTTCCGAAGTCATTATCTCACTGTAATCCACAAACACTTCAGATTTTAATCATCACGTAAAGCTGATAATAAGTATCTGTCTTTGAAATACATCGGATTTAAATTTTGGGTCCAAAACTTCGGAGAAGTAGTTAACTTACAGAAAGCGATGAAACGCCCTAGGGTGAGATAGTTGGGTATAGAAAATAACTCTATATGTATTTCTGGAAGTAAGAAAAGTGGTAATATAATGGTAAGGCTGGTTGAGTCAGTCTGCTGCGTCGCTATTTGCGAGCATCTAGCATCCAGCATCCCGGAGGCAACGCTCAGCAATGAGCTGTTGAGTGTATTATGGCCCCATAAAAGTTTGTGGTAATATTTAATAGTAGGTTTAATGGGGCACGCAGGTGCGAGCTTCGGCTCGTCTACTTTACCTGCTACACGGCAATGCCTCGTAAGTACTTGTTAATGATGTTGGTTGCTACCGTAACGCTCGACACTAAGTCCCTCTTCTCCCTCATCTGAGGGTAGTGGTGGCCTTACGTCAACCCTATGCACGCAGACATTCGATGTCATTCAATATTCAAGAGATACGCTCGCTAAACCGTCCGGGACGATGGAGATAAGATAGATCCCAAATGAATTTTTGAGTCTTTCGTGATGTTCATTCATTTTTCGATGAGTTAAGGGATGAAAAATGAGTCCGTATAATCGATAACTTGCATATTTGTAGTTTACTTTTATTCTGCTTTCCTTAATTGTTTAGATCTTTGAAACGTTTGATCTATTGAAATCGAAAGTTTTGAATAAGAAAAGAAAGAATGAAAAGAAAAAAAAAAAAAAAAAGTAATCATGATGTTCTCACTTGACCGTGCCCTTAGGGAAACGGTTTGTCACGAAAGGAGTAATATAGGTTGGCTGTACGGAGAAATTGGATTTTTATCTTACCCTCGAGAGTCTAGAATTATAAGTTGTTTCCATTTCCGGTAAAACGGCTCACCTTGGTGGCTACTTCCGTTTTATGGCATAGACCGATGCCCACTGAGCACGAAAAGTCTCTTATCATATACAGGAGAGTGAAAGACTGCTCGAATTTCACACAGGTAGGTATTTTGCTTAGGTGATTTATTTGTTCTTTCTACTTTTATTTTTAGTCAAGAGTTGTGAGTTCAATCTCTTTCGATACCCAACTTCTTTTAACGTACATACATACCTGAAACAAGCATAGCGAGCTGCTGTGTAAGCAAAAATTTCATTTATTTATTTATTTTTTTTACCTTTATTTCAAACGTATGAGGGGTATGCCAAGAAAAAATTAATTAATTGAGAAGGAGTACGAAACTGTTTGGCCACGTGAACTCTTACACAAAACCTTGCACGCGAATTAATTTATACACGCACCCGCTTCCATCCAGAGTTCTCTATGCATTATTAAAACACATCAGCCTCGAGGTAATAAGGTCTCTGATTAAACCATCAAGCTGGACGCGATATAATTTCATAATATATAGTTCTTAGTTCTTACCAACGTGGAGAAAGAAAACTCTAGCAATTAGTAAGAGAAATTATGTATTTAATATGTATAATTGAGATAATAGCGTGTGCTTGTTACGCGTATCTGTAATGTCAGATCTCTAAGATTTAAGAAATTTTTTCTTCAGGATTTTAAATCGGTAAATTTGCTTTAAAATTTTTATAATAATCAAATTTCGAATTGTATGTGAGACAATCTTGATCTTAAGTGAAGTATTCCGAGTACTAAATATTAAAATATAGATTTCAAAAGTTTTGAAAGTTGTATAATGTGAGTTAGATCGTTAAAGGAAAGTAAAATTTCACGATTATTCTTCTCGCTATTTTGCCAATTTTGTTAATTCAGTGAAATTTTGTTAGTTTTGTTAGCCGAGACTCGAGCCAAGGCGTTCTGGAGCAGCTCACAGGGACCGTTCCTTGGGCTCAGTTCATATCTTAATGAGCCCTTGTCGTTTAAACTTTGCTCACTCCACTCGGCGGGGTGCAAATCAGCCCCGCGATCCTCCTTAAACCCTTTAATTAGTAGCCATAAATTATGGCAATATAGGTTGATAATGCCTTTTGTGGTTAATTTATGTCTCCAACTGTTCTCTCCGCGATCTAGGGGATAAAGGAGCGAGTAAAATATCATACGATTTCTGCCTACTGACTGCCTGTGGAACGAAAGCTTGCCGACAACCCCAATGAAAGAATGCAATTAGATTTTCATTGCGTCATTCTTTCGCTTTACGATTACCGAATTAAATAATACGACTTTCTTTTCAGAATATACGCATTTTTCTTATACATTTTTCATCAGCTTAAACATTATTCGATAAGATGTGGGTGTAGTTTCAAGTTATTACAGTTCATCCCTTCTAGACAATTCTTTATCATTTATTGTCTTTCAAAAAATTTTAAAAACTGTTTGAAATTAGCCATAGAAAAGTTCAAGTGTATATATATATATAATTTCCGCCAAAATACTTAGTGCTCAGTTTTGATACTTGTGATCCATCGAAATCCCTCACTGCATGTGGCGTTAATATATATTATTTTACTCTGTAGTAGGTAAATTCAATATCGCTAATTGATATTGGCGTGGTATATCCGGGTTCCAAGTTGCAGAGATCTCCGTTGGATGGTACTACTATATGTAAAACGTGGACATTGACTGTTCTATGTAAAATATAAATATTTAAACGAGCATGAATTCGTTGGATAAAATGTTATACATATATCGTTAACGTTCGGTGTATTGATTTAATTAATTTTACAGCATCAACTTAATCAATACTTATAATCAACTAGTCCTGGTGCTGTAGGATTTTTTTTTTTTATTTTTTATTATTCAACAGTAAATGTGAATGCGACAAGTAATTATTGAGGAACACTTATGACTCGAAATGATCTATTGAGCTGTAAACATGTGATTTATTATACCTCTCTATATGGATATATGTGTAAAAGAGAAACGGTAACGACTGACCTCGCACGGTTTTTTTTTTTTTTTTGCTCGTGTATTGATATCAATATTTATGTCCGACAGTTAGTCAAGCGAAGTTTTTTGATTTGTCGTTCATTTTCACGGACAGTATAATTAATACGTTAATTTTACAACGGATACCTATATCTACCCATACCTACCTTATACTCGCCCGAATGATGTCACAGAGTCTAAAACTCGGAGAGCAAACGTATTTCGTGAAATTTTTTAGTTATAAAAAAAAAATATTTGCTGATTAGATACTTGAAGGTAGATTTATTGCCATTTTATATTCTCTGAGCTTATATCTTCTTACTGTGTCGTTTTACTCTCGTATACAGTCGGTTATCTCATCGCAGCACACTCGATCTCCGAATCGAAAACTTTATCCTACTTTTTTATATTTAAATAAAAAATAACATGATCGACATCTGTAGTACCTATAGTATGAGAAAAAAGAACATAGGAAAAAGAATCCATTCACAAATCCATAGCAAAATTATCGGTGAATAAATAGAGCGATAGAATTAATCGAACACAGCCGATTGATTTTTGTTACAATTGTACTACTGCAGTTTGAAAAAAATTCTTTCAACTTTGATTATGTTTTTAGTTAAAGAAATAAACGAGAACCCTACATGTCTAAAAAGATTTGCAATTATTGTCGCCTTGGTTCTCTTCAACATTGCTACTATGTATAGTCTAACTATTTCGATTCTGCGTAAACTTTGTAAGAGGAAGCTTTGACGAAAATCTCACGTGCCGGCACTATCATTAGTTGGACAAGTAATATACATAAAGCTTTATCGCGTTCCTGCTATATAGAAACTTTGCTGATTGTATTGCACGGTGATAACCATCCCAATTGTTCCTCCAATCCCCGAAGCGACTCTGATCTATTACCATTCCTATCCTGCAGGACGAAGGTATCCACTTCACAAATCTTACCATAGCTAGTCGATAGTTCGATGTGGTAAACTCTCTCCTCAACTTTATACATATCCAGGGGGAGATTCCAATGTCAAATATCCACAATCAAATATGATGCACTGAGAAATTTGATAACGAAGTATAACTGACATAGTTGGTTCGAGCTTTTGTATAGCCGCTATTTCTAAGTAGCGCAAGTATATTTAACAGTTCTAATTAATTGATATGTCTGAGCTTAGCAGGCGAGACACAGAGATCTTACCTCAACGGTGTCATGCCTCAGGCTCTCTGCTTACGAATGGTTCTTGCATTCTCTACCGCATGCAGAAGCTTCTTTGAGAACTGAACGCGAGAGCTGAAGCCAAAGAGAAGTCTGTTCGTCAAGTTTGGTTTGCTTAAGCTTTGACGGTACATACCTACTCTGTTGTAGAGATGCGTGCTGAAGGCTAAATTTCTCATATGAACAAACAGGCTGTGTGTTGGATGGCTTTCATTTTTTTGAAAATTTAACAAACCGCCGATATTTAATTAGGACCGAAGAGAAGTTTAAAATTGTCAACAAAGTCAGCTTTTCGAAGCCCTGAGACCTTCACACCCTCGGACTAGATTTCTCTTCCGAATTCGTACACGTTAGAAAATTTTTGAATGTAAACTCGCCCGTTTCAGTCGCTGAAAAATCGAACACTCTCAATTTTTAAGAACGTAAAACCTCTGTTTTCCTTCCCAGCCTTACCCGGGAGTAAGAAGTTTGGTGTCGCGTTAGGGAACCTCGTGCGAAAAACAAAGTTCGGATGACGGAGGCGCTGCGGCGACGTCGGGTCTGCTCGGGGAGTCCCCCGTGGCCGAGCAGGCGTCCATCACCCTGGTCCATGGCTCAGGGGCTGCTTGACGAAGGGGTATGAGGTGGAGGTGGAGGTGGAGGTGGAGGTGGGAAAGAGGCAGAGAGGTAGCAAGAGAGAGAGAGAGAGAGAGAGAGAGAGAACTGGTAGAAGCTGACGAGCTTGCTGCCCAAGGGACCGCTAGCCGGCATCAGCTAGGGCAGTGCTTCTATCACGGTGGCGGGCGGACAGCTCTGAGGCGATTTGTCTTTCATTTTGGGTTAATTTATTGCACTCCGGTAACTCTGCAGCCGCTATTCTCGACTCCGCACTGTTCAACCGTTCAGCACTGAGCTGAGCGCTCTACGTTCAGCAGCGGACGGCGTTCAGCCTTCAACCACGCCCCGACCAACTAATGTCCCACATAAAACTCGGTATCAGCGATCCTCAAACGGGGATTTACAATCCCTTCAAGCGCTCCTGTCACTATAAATTCTCTCCAATGTTACGTCGATATATCTCACCAACGAATATACCTACTTCTGTCGCTAATGGATCTACGACACTCTAACGGATCCTGCAGGGTCTTATTTCCTCGCTACGCAACTCTAGCTGTGACTCGATCATTCGACCATTCAACGAATTTTGTGAAAAACGGAAGAAGGGAAGGGAGTCATCGGTCCGCGATCAGTACACGAGCTTTTCTTCATCAATTTGATAGTTTGTAGTTATTTCGAGATTTTGCGGGTTGTATTAAGGGATGGTCTGGCAGTCTTGCGTGCCGAAGGAGTCATTAGCAGCTTAATGCAATGTCACTATAAACCGGGGTGTGGAAGATGGTTTCGAAGTTAATTCGAGTTTGAGATATTCATCGGGTTGATCCTCGGCTCTTGTCTCGACGCAGTCCTCAAACGGAACGAAATAAGCTTAGCTCGGTTATATTCCACGTAGATAAGCCCGGCAATTGTCAGCCAATGTTAGAGCGAGTCGTTTGTGTGCGTGGAAATGTGCCTTAGTGTCCTTTATGCCACGGGTACCTTACTACGCACCGTGGTAAATACGCGTACACGAGTTACGCCTGTTATAGTACCTACATATGTATCTACATGTGTTGGTACATAGGAATATTATGATGCGGGGATCGTAGTACCTCGTCGCAGTAGGAAATAGACAACGAACACAACTTGGCGGCGGGGGAATTAGCAGGGGAAACACGAACAAGCGCCAAGACCAGCTTAAAGTGTTGAATCATAACAAGGACTTACGCCGAAAGCCTGAACAAGAAGCCTCCGGTCTTTGCTATGGCAGGGGTAGCAGTCGGCATTAGTTTACTTCTCCATATTCATGTTGTTTAACAGTAAAAATGTGCAAATTTCAAACTCTTACTTATTTATTTCTTACATACATGCACGAGCTTCAAAAGCACTTATTACGTATTAAGTAAATCGACGTAAGTGTAATTTTATTATTTCTCGATCACAACGGTATGAGAATTAGATTCTGATTAAAATATAATATGAACTAGGTATACGTATGTATGTACTACGTCACGGAATTAAAAATGAGTAAGACAATTAGCGTATAGTTGTACCGCGGTACATGTATATAAACGTATAAGTATTATACCATACATGCATATAGGAAAGACAATTTTTGAATTAGCATAATCTTTTATTAGGATACTGCAGCGGTATAAGCGGATATTACTTTAATGTCCTTTAGTCTTTCATGGATTTTAATACGCGTTGTAAGAAGGATAATTGCTCTAATACTGCTAACGTTCAATTAGACGGCATCTTATTGACCTTAAGGTATTATTATTACGGTATAATACCGCGGTAGGTATAGGTACAAGCTTTTACTTTTATTAACTATCGCTAATACGACTCCCTACATCCAGCTAGATTGCTAATACTATACTGATTAAAGCTTCTAAATTAATTAGACAACTTTCTTCAATTTCAAGCGTGAATAGAAAAAAAAAAAATTAAACAAAATTAAATCAACCGCTAAATTGCAGTGTGATAATAATAATCAGCGCATATTCATATTTGAGACGATGACGATGATGATTATTATTGTTATTATTATAATTATTATTATTATAATTATCCACGTGATTGTAATTGCCCCTGATTATATACATGGAATAACATAGCTCTGTATTAAAGCGTCGCTTGTGTCTACGGTATTTGCAGTGTGTTTAATCCTGCACCGCTCATGTACAACAAATCAATTCCGTTGCAGATAGGCTCGGCCCCGCTGAGCGGCCTTTATAACGCGCGGCCCTGCAGCGTTCTGTGTTCCTATCCACCCCCCGCCAATGCTCCTGCACGCATGTTGTTTTGCTAAACGGTTAATTGCATTGCCAATAACAGATAATGCAACAATCAATGATTTAGGGGTATAGTCGGTCCAATGATGCTTCTACCTATACTGAACGTAATTTAAACAGTCCCAGCAGGCTCTGCCCAGATTATTCTAATAATAATTGGCTTGCGGAAGGGGGCTAACTAGCTAACGCGTAGGTAAAATATACACACATATGTAGAGAAATTTGAGCTTGATCAAAGGTGCAAGGAATACTTGCGACGATCTCCGATATACGTTTGTAAATTACACGATTCAGTATATATCCTCGGTGTTGAGTTAGACGAAAATTATTATTTCTTTTAGTTTTTATTTACTTTATACTCTTCTAAGATGTACGCCTCTCAAGGCGTAGCCGAAAGCTGTTAAGGGTTAGTATATGAGGCAAGAAACAAAGGAGACAAACGACTTGCTGATTATACGATCTACTGAGTTTAATACGCTGAAAAAGAAAAATAAATAAATAAAATAAGATAAGAAAAGTATAAAAAACGGAAAAGACGGTTCTTCCAAACTCGTTAATCGACGAAAAAATAAGACATAGTTTTCTATCAATCGTGTTAACCAATTTCCCAATTCCTCTCAAGATATTATATCGACCACAATATGATGAGAACAAGCGTATAGATGCCTCAGGCACGCGAGCCTCAATCATTCTCAGGTAAAGTAATTGAATAGCCGTGTCCATAATAAAAGCATCGGAAAAGTTTAGGGGTGGATATATGCAGGAAATATAACCTGAAATTTTTGACTCGCAACAAACACAGAAAATTTAGAATCCTTTAACGTGGAATTCTTATATGATTCCTGTTTCTCTTCTTATAAATCATCTTCTATTTTTTTGTTTCAGTATTTTGACATAATTTCGTGTTTTTTTTTTTTTTCCTATTTTTTTTTTTGGGTGAGATGCGCGAGGAGTTTGCCGACCTAGCCTAATACTTGGCTCGTATTTTGTTACCGCGACGTTTTCATCGCGCAATTTTTCCTGAGTTAGCGTCCATATACCGAGAGTTATGTCCGTCAGGGAATTAATATAGGCAAGATTTGTTGTTATTACGGGGAGGCTTTCTCAGAGCACAGAGTGAAGCCATTACTTACTATAACTGCCGTCGGGGTGGGACGCCGCCGCGCCTGTCAGGCATCCATCATTGCGACTAATGGCTTCGCTTTCCTGCCAATAACATCCGGGTCTCTGCCGTACGGAAACCACGCCGCTACTTTCGGCCACTACTTCAACTTTTTATTGGTCCCGCTAGCTACGTTGCATAATGTATGCTTTCCTCGAGCCTTTTCTATGCCTCTTGACCGTCCACCTCAGACACTCGTCACTGACGCAAATCGATATTAAAAATTTGTTGAAATTTTTATATACGTTAATATCATAATATTGATTAGGTGTGTAAAATAAAGAGACAATCCTCCGGCGTGATGCAGCTCGTCGTTTGATCAGACGCGTCTGATAATAAAGTTTCTTCTACTGCGTTAGAACGAAGAGTAGTAACGCCTCGATGTAGTCAGACCAGGCGCCAGGCTCTTAGATTATGAATTGTACAGTTCTTGCGATTTAGGAGATAGAGATTATTGTAGAAGTATTATCAAGGGGATATTTGACTTTAATTTTAGGATAGTTTCGGGTTATTACGAAGATAAAATAAATATTATTAATTAATGTTGGAAAGATTAATTGGCAACGTTGCGTAAAATGGATTATCGGTACTGGAATTATTATACCGGTTCTTGCCAGCATAAATGTTCACATGGAAACAAGTATGGTAAGTATAGGGCATTCCATGCCCAATCTGCAGCCCGTGAGCCTTTGCATTTCTGATTTGACTGTATTCGTCTGTTTTAATATAAATAAAAAACAGCTTTCCTGATTTTTATTAAATTTTTATCTCAAACCGTTCGTTAGATATGGATTGTTGAAAGATTTTTGATTTTTTTTCTTCGTTTATTCAAATTTCTGTAACTCCGTCAAACATCGACAAAAAAAATAAAAATAAATAAATAAAGGGGGTAGTAATCTTTGTTTCAAAGCGTATTTTTACCTGCGAATATTTGGAGAATTCAACAACAATTTTCCAGAATTTTTATTTTTTTTATTATACCGAAGGATATTCAATTGAAAGAAACCAAAATTTCAGCCAAATCAAAAAGGCAAAGTTTTACGGGCTGTTGATTCGGCATAGAGAGTCTCATGTACAGGACCTTTGCATGGTAATACCCTTGACAGCCGTAGGGATACGAACCGTCAAAAGATCTGCGACGACGTATGAAAAGACGCGAGTTGACTTAACGAAAAACAAAACAAAATAAAAAGTAAATAAATAAATAAATAATAGCAAATAAAAAAGATAAAAAATCGGAAATGGAGAAACAAGTGGAAAAACGAGAAAATTATTACCCTGAAAATCGAACCTTAAGGTTTAAGAGAGTAGCAAATATGTTTCGCGAGGAGGCAACTTATCGTTAACCATAATCTATACCTATAACATCTTCGAAAGTGGGAGCGCTGGAGGCATGTTAGCGGTGATCCTTAAAGCGATGAATGCGTGAGCCGCCCGTATAGGGGAGAGACGGTCGGCTAGCTTCATCCGTCACGCATTATCCGTCGAGGCAGCAGCTCGTCATGCATTTATAATGACGCCACTTATTCCACTTTGGCTCGTAATGCCCGCCAAATTACCGCGCCTCGAAGAGCCTGCGTCGTGGTAAAACACATCTTGTGAAAATTGGTGACTCCAATTTCTTAACTTTCATACATGGGTATGAGTTATGGCGGATATTGGGATCAGTTATAACATTGAACGTCTCTTAACTCTCTCTTTCTATATCCATACCCCCGGTGGTCTCAACCTCGTATACGAGGGTGTCTTTTAAAATATTTAAATCCCCCAATCTAGGGGTTAGAATTAGTGTCTTGTATTAGGCAATAGGTTACTGCAGTTAATGGCCAGTTCGCGTTTGCAGATAAATGCACGTTCCACGTACCAAAACGTATGAATTGCTAAGCAATTCAAGAACGACTGCCTTTTCCCGTGCTGGATACACGATGTGAAATTATATATTCCGTTGAAATATTCTGCAACATTTGTCGCTGTAATTATTCCGAAATTATTATACCAGCTGCAGTGTTTAATTTACGGATGTCATCGTGGTGTACCAAAAATTTTTTCACAATTTTACAAGACAAGTTTAGATATGGTTTTATAATTTTCTTATTTTTTATACGGTTAAATTATAGGAGGAATGACGGATATTTCTACAAGCTAATGTGTCTGTTCATTTAAATTTTATTTCAGGTATCCTACTGGTCCTTTAATATCATGACTATTTCGTATTGGACATTGGAACATATAACAACGTGGGCACGAGGCGTTACAGTTTATTTTAAGCTCAATTGCATACTTACTGGGGAAGTATTAATTTATTGTGTTTCCGATTGTATGGGTACCTACAACTATAGCTGTACACTGGAGTTATTTATTTAGAGTCGAAATATAAAACAGGGGGATAGTAAAATGCCTGCAGGGTATATGTATATATGTATATGTCAATTTATATAGTTATATAACAACGTGCAGTTTGGAGGTTGGATGCACAATTTATTGATTTGCTCTTTGTTATTTTATTTTATATTATTCTTTTATCATCGCAAAAATTATTTGGACGGATAACAAATCATTGAACATAAATGTTCCCATTGAATTCAAACCAAATTGCTCTTTTGAGAGTGTAATTTCAATAATTTTAGTACTAATGAAAAACTCAATTCGCACCGCATTCAAACGACAATATATGTAGGTACACATACCGCGGTAGCGAATAATAACTCAACAGTAAAGGAAATAACCGAACACAATTACGAATTGGAGAAAAAAAAAAAAATTAAAATCAACCAACAGAAAACAAAAAAAAAAAAAAAAATTTTTTTTTTTTTTCAATGAAATAACTAATTCGCTTTCAATAATTGCGACAGGGATCATTAATCGTCACTCGACTATATACGCCTGTTAAAATTTCAAAATCTATCAAGTCAGCAAATCCTGACGTCTAATCATCATAGAATTTAGATTTCGACATTCCGCAAGCGAAGGCTCTGATTGCTTGTAAGCCTTTTAGGTCCATATTGACTGCACTCATGTCACTTTGACATATTCGATAGTTGATACAAGTAATGAGGAATAATGACAGACACGATGATGATTGGCGAAGGATTAGGGGAGGTTCGGCTTATTATTAGCGAGGTATATATATATATATCGGTATGAAGCGAGGCAAAGGGAAATATCAAATAGAGTATATGCGGGATCGCGGTGGTAGTAAAGCGGCAGATTACGTCATGCATATGCAGGTGTATCTGGCATCAGACTCCAATCACTACCGTGAAACTTGATTGTCGCTGATTATCCTGATCGACGCAATAAAACGGGCGTATTTTCGACCCGTAACGTAAATGCCCAGAATTGTCCTCGTTATTTTCTGGTTTTGGTCATCTATTTATTCAGGCTTACTCTGCCGTATCTGAAACCGCATTAGAAATCAATACGCTCGTATTCCTGACACTCCGTGCGATACCAAAAACGAAACGCACTTCTCTGTCGTAAAACGTGAATGGTGTAGCTTTACTGTTTTGACGTTAATAAAATGAATGAAAATTTGCAAAACAAAAATTGAAATAAATTAATGGATCTATCCGCGAAAAATTTGTTAACGTATAAAAATTTCGCGAGCAACTCCATATTTTTTATTTTTTTTTATTTATTTTTTTTCTGCGGAATTATCTGGAGCTTACATATTAAAAGCAACGGTCAGCAACGTATGTACTTACGTATTGCGTAATATGAGTAACGGCAAGTGCCTCTTTTGTTGATATAAGATTATGCCGCCTCTCCCAGCTGAATCTGCACTTCGGGGCAAACTCATCCGTCCGGAGGCCGCGGTCCGAGTCGGTCAGCGTGTTTTATATACGCTGAGTTGCTGTCGCGAGCACGTAGAAGCATTTACCCTGTCATAAGGATGTGTGTACGCTTACTTTATACTTTACACTTTACACTTTACACTTTACACTCGCAGGTTAACGTGAGCTCGCGGTTAGGGCTAACGCCAAAAGTATCACGACTTGCTAATGTCATGGCTGCTAATACCGCCCTAACGCAATTAAATTTTCATTCTCGTTTCTACCGAGGTCACGCTTTGCTGCCGACGACGATTTCGTGACTTCAGTTCTCTCATTCTCCTATACAGAATTTTACACCCCTAAAAACTTACTTTAAATAAATTTATAAAATCATCCTGATAAAAAAAAAAAAAAAAAAAAAAATTTGAAAAATGATGATCGTGAAAATATATACACATGTTCTTCTATTTTTTGTTTTCTTTATTTTTCTTTTTATAAATATAAAACGGCAGAGTTTAGACTTCTGTGACACGATCATGTGTCTGTCAAGATGAGGGTACTTAGATAGTAGGAGGACGAGGTAGTCAGCAGACGAGTGATATCGAGCGAACGAGGATTGTGTGTGCTCGTTATCGGCCTGCATCAGAAACAATATCTACAAGCATCCAATATCTGGCTTGATCCTCGCAAGGCTGACTCGGTATTTTTCAGAATATGCAAAATGAAATTTTGTCTACACATATAAAAGCTCGGATACTTTAGATTCGCGAAGAAATGCAAAAGTTTGATTCTTATAGGTATATATACAGTATACGAATCTCTACAACGATATAAAAAGAGGAACACGTATCTGTATCGGTGTTATCTTATATAGAGACGAGGACGACGACGACGACGACTACTACTACTAGTACTACGTCGAGGACGCTCTAATAACTAGGTTGCAAAGCTTATAATTGAAACACATCTCGGAGATTTAACTGACGCCAGTTATACGCGCTGTGGATTGGTTAGGTAACGTGAGATTTCTGAGGAAAATATATAACTGGATATCAACGTGCTTTCCAACTTGCAACGTAGGGGCGGTGGAATAGCATTGCCGCTGAAGCGACGGTTATCTCGACAATTAATATGATTGAGGAGACATCTCTCACGTCTCCGTAATATCTAGCAATGGCCCAAGTTCTGATTGCTTTCCCCACCCCGTTTCACCCGTTTCACCCGTTTCACCCCTCCGCCTTTACCCCAAGCCCCCATTGCCCTCCGACTCTCCCACTCAACTCCGCAACCATGTTGGCGTTGGCTCGCTATCTTGACTCCCATAACCCTTTCGCTTCCACGGCCGCCTTCTCGAACGATACCGAGTAATGTAGTTAACTTTTGGTCGTCAATTGTTACCCTGCCCAACATTTCTCGACGGATTAGCAAAACCCGACGTTGAAAATTTCAAATTCAACCTTTCGACGAGAATTAGTATAATTCGCTTACGATGGCGTCTTAATTCTTTCTTTTTTCTTCTTCTTCTTCTTTCCTGGGCTCGAGAAAAAAAACGCTCCATCAATTTGGGAACAAAGAAAAAAAAAAAAAAAAAAAACTTTCTGAATTCAAGGATTAGTCGAGAAACAGATAGAGCCAGGCTTAGAAACGGTCTGGGTTTTGGTACCGATCCGATTACCAAACATAACGTTGCCCGTAATTCGAGCGGCAAGCTGAAAGCGTGCAATTTCGTCCCGATGTCCTATACTATGAGTATTTATAGTCGTTAACTAGCGGCTCAATTGCCACGGATACACCCGCGTACCAGTTAGAGTCCACCAGCAATTGGGAATAGGGAATAACTGGGAATAGGGAATAGGGAATAGGGAATAGGGCCCGGCGAGTGAGATGTGGGGTAAGGGTGTTGGCGATGGCGAGGGTGCTTCTCTAGAAACATGGGGACCACCACCACCAGCACCAGCACCATCACCGTCTCCACCTCAACCCCGACCCCGGGCCTCGATCCGACCTTCCATGTAGGTATACATTGCGTGTGAAGGAGGAAAACGGAAGGAGAAAGGAGAAAGGAGTAGGAAAGAGGAAGAAGGAAGACGGGAGGTGGATGGTGGAAAGGGGGAAAGAGGAAGGGGGAAGGGGGAAGGGCCATCACACTCAAACCGGGACGTGACGCGAGCCGTGTTCTTATCTCTTCGGCACCCCCGGACTGAGAGAACCCCACCAACGCCCGACGACGACGCTGTGATAATCCGAACATTCCGTGAGCCCGCCACGTGGTAACGCCACCCTCTACCGCCTACACACCAGCCCCTGAATCCCCGCGTCTCTGAAAGTGTTGCGCTGTATCTTATACCCTGTATGTGACGTTGTAATCGTAACTGCGAACAGAAATGGCGGCTACATTTGTGATTCCGTCACGGGCTCATCGTAAACAACCGAGTTGGGGAATCAGAAATTTAGCCTTTAGACTCTGTGACTCCCGTTATTCGAGTCCCGCGGTCGCAGAAGCGGATTTACTATTTTATTTTATTCTTTTTTTTCTTTCTTTCTTTCTTTCTTTCTTTCTAAACGAAAGAAACTGCTCCGAGAACTTTCAGACCCGGAATGTGATTAGGAAACGTCTTTCAATGATCGTAATTCCTATATTACACTCAGGTTCTTTTGTTTCTATCTGTATCTATCCCTGTGCAGTGCAGAGAAAAATTTCACAAAGATATAGAATGAAAATGAGAGAAATAAAGACAGAGAGTTTGAGAGTTTTGGTCTTCTCATTATTTGGCAAAGAAGACCGTGCACTAGCAATATTCTTTCATACTCCAGACTCCTTAAGATCTTTCCTTTCTTCCATTTCGAATTACAAATTCACCCGCGGGTCTAATAAGCAATAGCAAGGCAAGCAGAGCAGCAGCAGTAGCTCGCTTCTTTTCAGAATTAAAATACTACAGCTACAGCCCAAGCCGAGCTGTCAACGTGTTTCATCTTTCATTGCAGAAAGTATATATACGTACACCTCTTTCAAAAAGAAAGAGGGTATTTGTTTAATGGAACTGTTTTATATACCCTAAACAAGAGAATCGATAGAAGAAATTATGAAAGTTCTAGTCTACGAGTATGCAGTATGATAATATCACGAATTATTTTAAACGGATGATAGAATCGTTGATTTTGAAATGGACCGGAAGAACATGGGTTTGCGGTAGTAATGGACTTGGGTAAAGTAAACTTGTTGTTGTTTGTTTGAAACATCAAACAATAAATGGCCACGAACCGAGACAAAACACATGTCTGTCGATGTCAGCGCCGTCTCTACGCCGTTAGCCCGTTTTGCTATACATCGGTATTTATACTCGCCAGTGAATCACGTCAAAATTTGATTTGTTGATGGCTTTTATAGCGGAAAGTTATTGCGGATGCTACGAATAAATTCGAATACTCGGCTATCACTGTTTCAAACATTTTGCCAATATTTTTCCCTGCTCAGTAATTTCGAATATCATTTTGTTTCATACCTCACCAAAGTTTAGGGATGATTAGTTTTATTTTACATCTACTATTTTTTTTTTTTTTTTTTTCGTTATATTGTTTCAAAATACAAAATTCCTGCGGTTACTGTACGTATATCCGTTTCCTCGAACAGGGAAATAAAAACGAAAAAAATAAAAAAACTAGGATCATTCATTAAATCCACCTTAAGGAAATGTTATTAAATCTATGTTATAGGTGCGGGTGTATAAGAGACTTGCGTGTGTAACTTGATCCTCTTTGCAAACGGCGACACTGTCGCCGTACTGGTAACGGGTTAAGGCGTCTTTATCCAAATAAGCGATAGCCAAGGATCAAGGACCAAAGGAACAAGGATACAAGCCGTATCTGAACAATGAAACTCAGGCGAACCCCGCAACTACAAATCACCAACAATCTTGATTTACTTGTGTTTGCTATTGGCTTAGAATCACTTCTGCAATGGGTGTAGGTAATACAGCTAACTAAGCTATACCGGCAACCCCGGCCCGCTATTAGGAAGTATGAGATTACACTCAGCCAAATACTGCCGATCTTATCTAGCCCAGAACGGGCACCAAAAGTTCGAATTATAGCGGTGGACGTTCGGCGGTCCTAACGGCTTTCATAATTCAGTTCAATTTCATCGTAGTTCTCCTTCGCTTCGAATCGGATTACGAAAATGATCGATTATCAACTTCCAATCACGATATAAAAAGAAAAATAAAAAAAAATAACGATTGCCAAAAGTTATTCCGTAAAATAATTGTCCGAATAATCGTAAATGAAAATTCGATCAATTTTATTCAGCTGCAGTATAATCATACCTTTGAAATTAGGTAGGTACGTCTGCACCATTAGTAATCCGAATATTTCGACTCTAGCGTTATCAGTGGATGAGCACGCGATTTTAACACGGTTCCGAACATTTCCCTAATGATTTACAAGCATTATTGGGTATTAATTTCAATCTACGCTACGCGAGGAATAGAGTGGCGTGTGATGTGGGCGAGAGAGTGAGCGAGGTTTCGAAAGAGACAGAGTCAGAAATACAGGATGAAGAGGGAAAGGAAAGAGAGGAAGATAGAAAGTGAGGTTCGTTGCACATCGTTGGCTACAAATCAACTATTCTGAACAAATTATGAATGATATATTCGTTGTATTCGCATGATATATACCGCTCCGATGCGGTGACGTGCCTCTGCAACTGCCATCGCATTCATTACAAAATCATTGCAGGCGTTGTTCGATGTATACCCGAGCAACGGTATCCCCTGAAAAATTGCTTGAAATTTAATTCTAAACCATATCAACGTTAACATGTACTTTCGTTATAATTTTAACAGACAAACTTGATTTTCGAACTCTAAAATTCATCGATACTGATTCATTTTCATGAAAGATTATTAAAATATTTGGAAAACCGGCTGAAGATGTTGCCAAATTCTCATATAACCGAAATTTTAATTACACAAAATTCGGCTAAATGTTATCGAGGTTTATTTCTGTGTGCATATGATAATTGGGACTAGTTCGTCGTCTGCTGACGATGTGAATTGATATTCTATAGATACGTAAAAAATCGTTGTGAAAATAATTAAAATGTATAATTTAAAAATATTTTCAGAGTCTAAACTTGCAGGGAGAGAAAGTGTGCGAGTGAGCAACAGGTGGCTTGTGAGCACATTCATCCGCTTGTCAAGTCCGAATGAGTATTGTATAATAGTCAGATTGACTGATGGACTTATGTGCCTGGTTGACCGGCTTTGGTATACGAATATACATACGTACCAACGCCGATATTATAGCGTGAGAGTTTAAGTGCTCGAGGCAATTCAAGGCTAAGCATCGCATCGAGCCCGTGTTCTAATTCCTGTTAATTAATTAGTCAATAAATAAGGAACATGAGTTATCGATATTGTAGAATTGCAAAACGAAGATTCTTAGAGTTCGCGATCGTATAGGATGTATGATATAATCAGAGGTAATTAATTAGCCAGCATATATCTTGTGTCAGTCAGTAACCTCGGAACGAGGAGTAATAATGATAATGACTTGGCTGATCAGATGAAGAAGTGCGATAAATGTCGAGTCCCAGTTTCTCATCGTGCAGTTTTACAGGCTTGAGTACCCAAAGTAAATTTGATCAAGCGAGTAAGTTCTCGGTGAATTTCTTGAAACGTCTCATTAGATATCTAAATTCGTGGTCCAGGTGGCTGGCGGATGGCTGCTGGCGGAGGTGGATGGCGTTTTGCTATTCGTGGAGGTTTCAGTTCGGTGGATTCTCTTTGAGAAGAGAAGAGAAGAGAAGAGAAGAGAAGAGAAGAGAAGAGAAGAGAAGAGAGGAGAAGAGAAGGTGGTACCTACCTACCGCAGCAGAGGCCCGCTGAGGCTCTGCATCACAACCCCTCGCGAGCTGTTTGCCCCTTGACGATAGTAAAAACTTTTACTGTCCTTATAATTATGGGTAATTTACGGTAATTAACGAGTTGGATGGAGTCATGGCGGCAATTTTCTAAGTAATATTTCTGCCCCGATAATATCACGACCTGGCTACTGCACCCTCTTACCAACGCCTCTTCGCCTCATCGCCCGCCTACACCCTTCCCGTACTAATCGTACGTCGTAGATGGTAGCCTAGTTTCAAGAATTCTTCATCGAGTCGACGTACAAAAAGGCGAGACTTTATATACCTGCATAGGTAAAATCAGGGATTTTACAACGAGAGATAATCTCTCAATAAATTTAAACAATTTTTTTTTTGTTATTTAAAACGAAGAATCGTAAGTAGTGTAGATCAACGGTAGGGACGGCATATTTTAAAACAGTTTGAATTCGTACAGTTTCTTAGATTTCTCGTTCAGAATTTATTTTGCGTAACCTATAAGGACGAAATGATGTCTGTAACAAGTCATAAGTCTTTGAATCGAAGTAAACAGAATCGTATACATCGATTCTCTCTTTCTCTTTCTCGCTTTGCTCCGAAGTCAACTCCGTCAAGTTTCTATACTCGGAGCTATACACTGTGCAGACGTAAACCGTTGGTAATGTTCAGAAGAAATAAGACAGTAAAACCTATGTTACTCTACGTTAGTTAAAAAGAACTGCTTTTCATATATGTTTTTATGCCATATCGATTTATCAACCAGTCAATTCTACCGTGATACTATATGATACTCGCAGTACATTGTCTATAAATATGTATACATATGGTAGGGTGTATAAGGATAGTGCAGGGATTGGAGCACGATGTGAGGAAATTGGATCAATTTTCGCTGACACGTAGATAAGTGAGGTGAAAATCTTTATCCGTGAGATCTTGATTTCCTCGTGGAACAAGGTGTTCGACGATCTTCATCCGTGGTCCTTCTATAGCCGATGTGGATAAGGAATTAAATCGAGTCCACGACAGCAGGTGAATACGATAGGTCGGTTTGCTGGTCGAGACGAAGGTATTCGTTCCGGAAACCGCAAAAGTTCTGTTACTATGGCCCGGATTTCTCTACGAGCTATTTTCTCCCGTCTTATACCGGTACGATGCAACCGCGTAAATTCTGTAATTCGGTCGTTCGTATTCTCCTCGGTACTATGGGCGAATCGAACAACAGCACTTTTGCCACGACTTCGCAGGCAATTCGCAGTGTGACGCGCTCAGCGTCCCGACGCACGACGTCGGTACCACGGCGCCTTGCCTCGCGGCGTCGTATCGCAGACGCGTTTCTCGTTCACTTGCACGTCGAGCTGAATCCCCCTTCTTCCCCTACAACCCCGCTAGTCCCCCAGGATGTGGGAGGTAGGGGATGGGTGGTGGGTGGTGGGTCGTCGGGGTCGGCTTGGCTTCGCCTGGCTTGGGTCGGGCTTGGCTGGGTTGGCTTGGGGGTCGGTAGGTATAAGCCAGGGCGTCAATAACCGTCCATCAGATGTAATAGCTCCCCGAGACACATCGGTTGCATTTAAATGGCTGCTTATCCAACCGACTCTGTCTCGTCGCGGACAGAGATCTATGGAATTCCATCAACTTCTCGGCAAGAAGAACAAAATCTTTTATTATTGTGAGACGCCCGTTGATCCTTACCGATCTACAACCCCTGCATCGACTAGTTTCTCTGATCGCGATATATTTCATAGCGACGAATTCAAGACCAAGAAAAATCGCCTTCATTATCGATCCTTGTCATTTTGTTGAAAAAAGATAAGGACAAAGAAAAAAGACCTACATTTACTCTGGGTTTTGGCAAAACTTGACTCTTTTACAGGATAGTCTAGCAAGGGTCGAACATCCCTTTCCTTTTCACCTCTTTCTAACTCTAACCCCTCAGCGTCTCGAGCTGCCCGGAGGCCTGGAGCGTGAAGTTGATCAGTGCAGACGTGGAGACGTATGGCACCATTACCACCATGACGTATCGTTGCAGGTTGCTTTTAGAGGAGTTCCAGCTTCCGTTAAATCCTCCTTCAACCCTCCTCCATCCTTTTCCAACGTATGTGTATCCTGCTCACTACCCTTACTCTTACCACGCTACGCTATTTCTTTATTCTACTTTTCGGAAGGGAAAAACGATTCCGTTTTATTTTACCCCTAAATTATTCGCGACAAGTTATTTATTTATTTTACTTTCATTCACATGAATTAGCAAATACATCTCATCGCGGATTTTACACGTACCTCTTCCCCCGCGTTCCTAAGTATCACAAAATGGGAAAATGAAATTATATCTAAAAAATATCTACTACACTAATCGCCATTTCTATATTAGCCAAATTCAACCAATTAAAAATGATAATAATCGTTTAATATCTTCGCTGTAATCAATCGTCTAGTTTTCTTCAGCGATTTTATTTATGAGACGATATTATTTTCTAAATAATTTTCCAACAGCTTGACATTTTCTCTACTATGAGTAGGTAGAGCGAAGCTTTTGTGTTGGGCGTGTGCGGGGTATAGGGATCGTATCGCTTAGCACGGCAGTTCCCGCTTTTCTCCTTCCCGCTTACAGCCCATTCCCGACTTTGGCCGGAGAGACGAAGGCACGAAGAGCCAGCGAGGGGTGGCCGAGAGACCAGGAGACAGAGGTTCTAGCGTAACAACCAAAGTTGAGCAAAGCCGCTGACTGTGGGCTTCCTTGATTGCCTCCATCCGCAGGGCTACGTGCTCGTCACAACAGCTCACTCCGTGGTCCTACCAGTCGCAGACCTTCTTCCCACTTTTCGTTCCACCTTCAGTCTCGACGTTGTCCCGTCAACGGAGCTGCGAAGTATATCAAACGATGCTAAAAATTTGGAAATTTTTTTCTTGCAGATTTATTTACTTGTTAGATAATACGAATGGAATTTTTTTTTTTGGAATTGTTGAATAGATGAAGTAAAACCGAGCGAAATGAAAGAAAATGAATTCTTTATCAATTTAGGATGTATCGAAGCTATAACCCATTGGGTAAAAAGCGTTATAGTAACATCGTAACTAATTGCAAAAAGAGAAACTAAGGTTCCGCACATGTTTCTATATGCGAAATGAGACGGGGTAAGGGGAGGTTTAGAGGCCGAAAGCTAGTCGGCTGTCGTTGTTCTAAGGTGGTGTTGGCTATGGGGGTAGAATAGCGTGGGTAGTATATCCCAAGTGTGCACGGGAACGAGGGCCGCCACCCCCAGGTCACCCCGGTCCACCACCGACTACTTTCGCGTTATTGTGCAATGTATAATAATTTGGACCCCGTTAATCCCTCTCGGGCATCGAGCTGTGGGTTAGGTGCGCCGGGTTCAGCAAAAGGATCTGCATGGCGGCTCCACCACGTCGCAAATCACTTAAACTGCGGGCTCGAGCTGCGCGAGGGGGTGGTTGAGGGTGGCCGAGGGCGAGCTTGGCCCGGGGGTGGAGGGTGATTATAAGACCGCTCGGGGTGGCTGGCTACCGTGGTAGTACCATCCGTTATGACTATAAATCTAAGATAACAATAACGGCCCACCGAACCCCTTCCCCCTCCTGTGCCACCGCACCCTATACCCCTTTCGCCGAGCACCTCCACCTCCACCTCCACCTCCCACGACCCCTTATGGCCGTAACCAGCTACCTTCCCCTTCGCTACCACCGACCCCCTCGTGCTCTTCCTCGTTTGTCCGGCACAGGACATTAGTGCCGCCTGCGCAACGTTCGCCCCGGATCGTCGACGCTCGTCGTGGCTCACCTCCTGGCCATTTCATGCACGTGCCCCCTCTCGCTCCATCAATGTATCGATATTAACGTTGTCTGTCACGTGACCACTAGCCGTTGTCCGGCAGGGCTTGTAAAGGTAATTAATTAACCTAACCTAACGAATCCTGGACTTATTTGATTTTCGAAAAAATTTTTCGACTTTTTTTTTCATTCCGCACGATTCTTGCAGGTTGGTCGATTGTTCGTGTTTACTTGTGAATTTCGCATGGGGTTGTTGATTGGAAAATATACTTTTCGCAGAGGCACTGGTTGCGGAAGGTTGCATATACGGGTCGATGGGTAAAATGTTAATTAATAGGTGTACACGCTGGGTGTCGAGATATCGCTGACCAGTGATATAATTTTGTGTTCACGTTTAGTATACTGGCTAATATTTTAATTATTTTAATTGCCGTAAATAATGAATTCAGGCATGAAAGTACTTCGATGGCGTTATTCAGTACATTAAGTTGTTTAATGAAATTCGCGTACGATTACATCTGAATAATGACTAAACAGTTATAATTTTATGGACCAATCGAATATTATTTTGAACACATTAGCTCCACAGAGAGAAGAAGAGAAATAAAGAGAAAGAGAGAGAGAGAGAGAGAGAGAGAGAGAGAGAGAAAAAGGTATGAAAATTATTAAAATTACTTTGTTCACAGCCATGCTTGATCATCTCGTAGAAATTAATTACCAATTATTCCACCACCTCTTGTTCATAAATTTCGATATGAAACTTTGCCAGTTTGTCAATCTTGAGAAGAGTTTGACTGAAAGTCACGATTCCTGTAGGGGATTAGACTGCTGGCGGATATGCTTTGACGAAGAAAACGTTTAGCTATATCTACGTTCGTACAGGAAATCTGTGAAATTTACGAAATCTCCAAAATCTAGGAATGAAGAGGTGTTTGGGTACATCTGCCGCGCGACCGTCCATCACCCGACCTACCAGCCCAGCTAATACACGTATAATTACTCCTTCCTAAGATTTATTTTAATTAGCCTGTATATCTTCCCCTAACGACCAGCGCTCTGATTTAGCACAAACTGTTTCTCCCTGCGCCGCCGTACTGCGGACTGAAAACCCTTTTAGAATTATTTCTGTCCGAGTCTTTCTACTCCTAGACCAACACGTAAACTAATCGCAACTTCGGATACGAGTTTCACAATGCTTATACTGATTTCACCTTTCACTGAATTCAAATTCATCAACGGTTCAACCTCATGGAAAGCCACTTTCTGTTCTGTTTCTAAATTTCTATTGAAAATTGGCAGAATCAGATCAGAGATAGATTTTGGTGTTTATTTTTTCTTTTTTTTTTTTGTTGAGACTATCAAATCCAACATTACTAATGTCTTGCTCATGGTCTTGGCTGCTAGTTCGATGAGCCGGATGGTCTCAGACTTGCAAAATTTATAAGATATAATAAACTCGTGGAAGTTTTTGGTACAGAAATATCGATAATAAAGTCACAAACTATTCTAAAATGGTACTTACGTATTTCTTTCGAGATGTTTATAGAACGTAGTGTGTGACTTAACTTTTATGAACGTCACATTTTGGGTGAAGGAAGGACAGATTGAATTTCTTTTCTGTCTTTTTGACTTTCTTCGTGTCTTAGATCGAGATGAATAATCCGTGTGAATCTTAGGTCTGAAGTTAAACCCCTCAGTTTAGTAAGTGTAATTCGTATCCAAGGCAAATATAATCTTACCAGCGGTAAAACACCGTCGTAATAAATCTGGCTACGATGGCTTAGGTGCCGTTGGTGCACGCCGGTCGCGAGTAATATTGTTATCATTAGTGATTAGGACTGCTGCGGGCAAAGGGGCACGCCAACCTAACTCGCTCCATTAACTCGTTCATAGGCGAACAAGTGGCACTGCCACTACCACCTCCACCTTGGGGCACCCTACGCCCTCCACCCCCTCCTCGTAAGCCAGCAGTAAATCTCTCTGTGCAAACCTGAAACTCAAGCCAAACATACGAAACGTTACCGTAGAAGTGGAAGTGGATGTGAATGTGAATGTGAATGTGGATGTGGATGTGGATATGGATGTGGAACGCGCAGTAAGATCGCGCGCGAATCCGTAATCACCGTAAACCTGGGCGAGACTTAAGCGACCACAGATATACTATCTGTGTGCCGTGTGCGCCTAAATCTATATTTCCTCCCATATTCCGTATCTGTTCATCTGTTCCACCTACATCCACCTCTAGCCAGCGGTACCCAAGGTATGGATGGGGCACGTTGAACGTGAAACACACAGTGGTACATATAGCAGCTACAGAGATCTCTTCCCGTAGCTACTACCATAGCGTACTGGGTAGGTAGGTACCCCCGGTTATCCCGTGCACCCCGTTCTTCTCCCGGTACGGGTAGCGCGACGGCATGAGCACATTTCTCTGAAATACGACGTCCCGGGGAGCATAAACGCCGTTACTATTCCCACAAGTTGTAACTGGTGTTAATTATTGACTTGATATATGCGCGCGAAGGGGCGTTCGAGTGTGCTCGCTACTAGGCGCCGCGGCGCGTTCAAGAGTTATTCATGCAGTAGTCGAATTCGATATCTGATTGTTATCTGTCTTAGGATAAACTACAATAATTAAATACCTACCTAGAATCTAAGCTCACCCGTTATTACGATTAAAACCAAAACAAAAAATAAAATTAAGAAAACATCGGCTCTACAGCGTTACGATATCAGATCGATACCCTACCCAGACAGATTTGGAACATTGTTATAGCACAATGTAGTCCACTCGGTGAACTCGCGGTGACAAGTGACGTGATTCAATTATTCGCGTATTCCGATGCCATTTACTCACGGCTGGCTTGTTCACTGCAGTGATACCCACTTCATAAAGTATCGCTAAATCTCTACTTTTAGTAACGATGTAAATGAAACGGGTCAAACTAAACCGAGGTGAATGTATATAAAGATAAATAAATAAATAAAATCTGAAAATTTCAGCAACTAGTCGATTTTGAAAAGTTTTAAAGCACACCGCAACTCGCTAGCTTTACGAAAGCGGAATTGTAACTTCGTCGCGAAATTATATTGCCGTACAAATAATAACTGAATGTAGCTAATATTCAGAGGAATTAGATATGCAAAGGCGAGAGAGAAGGGTAGCTAATGTAAAGAAAGGGTTGAGGCTAAGGCGTCGTCCCGGTAGAACGTTGGAATATCCGGCCTCAGCTTGAGAACCAGGAAGCGAGGTGGTTGGTTTGTCGGCGCTCCTGGAAGACACTTAGCCGTTAAGGCATTACGCTGCTGGTATAAGTATGAAACATGTTGATGCTGCCCGAGGGAACTTCTTCTGCTCCGCTTATACGCTTATTATTAAGGGCTGCTGTATAATTGACGAGACACGGGCAGCACTTTAAAAAAAAAATTTGTTCCTGTCTTTTTTTATTTTTAATCAAACATTTAAGCCGGGAATATTATTCCGGAGGTATTTGTGTGGCCTTAGTTTAGTCAGCTCTTCTTTTCCGAATCATAATCGTCGTCTGGAGTTTCAATAATATTTCTTGGTTTTTATTTATTTGCGGAATGAAATCTTTCGGATTCTTGTATCGAATGGATTTATACAAAGAGTAAGAAGAAGAAGAAGAAGAAGAAGAAGGAGAAGAAGAAGAAGAAGAAGAAGGGTATTATATCGGGGTGATGGTGTTGGTTGGAAATCGTTTGTGGATTCTGATTGTTTCTGCGGGTGATGTGCGCTCATCCGCAACTTGTAACTGTTGGCCTTTCGGCCCTTCCTTCCGTAACCTCGTCGTCGTTATCCGCCCTCGCGCCACCCTAACCGACCCGACTACTTCCACCACCTGAAGCACGGTGGAACCAGCCTGCTACTCCCTGCGCCAAACATCTAACTAAATTGAAAGTTCCGTCTGAAAGGAAATACATTTGTAAATGAAACAGTCATGAGCGTATGCTGAGAGCCTCGGGCTATTCAATCTAACAACACAAAGGTAATAGAAATCCTGTATTTCGTATAAAGGAAATCGTAAAATAAAATCAAATGGATCGTTCCAGTGAATTACCGATAGACACGCTTCAACGCCGTCTGCAGCTTTTCAACCGGATGAATCCACGACAAGTTATTCACTGTACGCCTCATACTTATACGTAGGTATAATTCGTTTGCTTGTAATTCACCAACATAATAATTTTCATCTGATCTTTTTATTTTGAGGATAAAAATGGTATATTTCTTGTTCAAGCTGTACGTATAGCGCGATTACAAAAAACATTATTATTAAAATAATAGCTGATTTCGGATAAGGATCGGCTATATAGAATCGCATAGTAGCTACGGAGTTTGAAAGTATAAATGGTCGTGCACTGAACTGCACTGCAACGTAGCTAGAATCTTGCGTATCCGATAAAACTGTTTCAGTAGAAATTAAGGCCGAGATTTAATTTCTGATTAGCTAGCGTAGCCGGCTCTCGGGAGGCCAATCTCGCCTGGCCATTGTGACTGACAGAAGCGCGCGATCCCAGAGATGGAAGATCCTTCCCGCATACGAAGCACCTACTTGAGCTCCTCCTCGTCCTACCCCATTCCACAGACTATCCCGGTTCTTCCCGGTTCTCGCAAATCCCCCTGCAGCATCCTTCGTCCTCATTCCTAGATATCCTTTCACGCTCGCATGGCGAACGCTTAAACGCGAACTCTGGCACGAGGCAAATCGTACAAACCATCAGTTACGTTACACGAGACAGTTGATTCTTGGCTGTTGTTTAGTTTCGGGTTTGTTTAGATATACAATACCCATTTCATCATATCAGAGCTTTGATTAGACGCGTGTGATATACGTTGATAAATAATTATTACTGTTGTATATGTAATACCTAATTTCGTTGTTTAAATTACTTTGATGATCGGTAATTAGTATAGAGTTGGGTGAAACGACGTAGAAAATATTAAGATTTGGGGTGAAATGTAGGTATCCCGGTTTATGGCATGTGCCAAGCTAAGTTAAACATTTAAGATAATTTTCTGTTTAAATTTAGAGGCAACGAAGGCACATTTAGCTGCCCCTGACACCGCGAACCACCAAAGCAATGCCAGAACTCAGAACAGGAAGCAGCTAACCTTTTTACCCTACCTGCTGTTGACACATTACTTGATTTCCTGGAGAACAACGAGGCTATAAAATAACGGGGAGAAATATAACTTATGCATCGCAAGCGACGTAAGACGCACCACCACTCCGCACTTGAATATGATACAGAATTCTAATCGCGTTCTAAGGGTATAACAGTCGTTTAACAATAAGAAAATTCGTAATTCAGGTCAAGAAATGATCACGTTTTTTTTTTCAAGTTTAATCTGTTCGACAGTACAGTTGATTTTGCGCTGTATAACCTAGTATTATAATTATTATATTGATGCTGTATAATAGAATTACCCTGCGGCTTCGATCACCGTTTATAACCCACGTGGATTCGACCTTCGGGAAATTACTTGTCGTCGGTCTCAACCAGTAAAGAGTGTAAGTTGTCTGGCAGTGGACACCAATCTGAAGTAGAGTTCTGCAGGTGAAGGGATGAACTAGCTCTGCAGGATGATTATTTTGTGGGTCTCCGGGATTCAATCCGGGTTGAGGGTGCTTCAGAGCGCGGCCGGCCTCGTCGTGTGAGAATGAGACCGTCGGCGAATGCTTTTCATCCAACGCCCGACGCCCGTCTCCCGAGGTCCCCCGAAGAAGCTCTTTATCTAACCGCGAATAATCGGACAATTTTCCACGTCAACGATTCCGTCTTGTGATAAGGACTTTGGTAGCTGATCCGCAAGTCGTAGCTGATTTCTCATTTCTAATCTTGAATAAAAACTAAATAACTAATTGTCTTAAAATTTATCTAATGAAAACCCTACAGGCTGACTCTAGTCCGAATTTCGTTCGCTTTGACATTTTGGATGAACCGTTTTTTCAAAGTAAATTCAAATCCATCTCCGCAGCAAAAGACATAATCGCATTTCTATTTAGTGGTTTGTCGTGCTACAGGCTTTATTGGGGGTGCAACAGGTCGGGCTAGAGTCGAGTGTGTACTCTCGCCCTTGCCACCATCATTAGTCACCGTCAGCACCCGCCTGTTTACTAGCTGCTCTCTCGTTCCCTCTCTCAGTCTCTATTTCGTCTGTATTCTGGATCTATTCGCAACATAACGTCTGTCTGTATGAATGAATAATATAAAATGCGTTTTTTTATTTTTTTATTTTATTTTATTTATTTTTTGTTCATAAGGCATAATAGCATAGGGGTCAGTAAGTCCTTTCTAAGTAAGGAACTTTGTTGTGTGTAGCTAACAGCCTCCTTGACGTTGATCAGATTAAGAACTCGCCGGTTAAGGGAGACCGTAAATTTGGTATTTAAATTCCAGCGATTGACTCGAGGAGGAGTTAGCTCGCGGTTTAACCTGCGGAGAACCACTTGGCCGGTCCGTTTTCGCATGTGAGAGCGAGCCCCATGAGATGAAAATATGGAAATTTTCATTGAATTGCTAACTGAAGCGGAGGCTGGCTCTCTTCCGTCACGAAACATTAATAATTTAATTTTACCAGACTAAAACTCGAACGTGCTTTCGCGAACCGCATATGTCGCCTCTGATTTGCAAACGTTAATTAAACACTCATAGATGCAAGTACGATACGAATCCTGCATCTACTCATACATACCTATATTATATATAATATTATATACGTATATACATATACATATATTATACATTATCTCAACAGTTTTATTTCTCGCCTTAAACGACCTGTGTATAATTATTAAGTTTTCTACGAAAGCTCCTGCAGGTAAAACGAAACTACGCTATGAATCGCAAGCAGTTTCTCTTCCCCAGCATGTATATCCGAAGAAGGGGAGAGGGTTCCGTTTTACCCGAGTCTTAAAAGGATAGAAATACATCTGTTCTTGGTGTATAAAAGCAGTTGGAAAAGCTCTCCTCTCCTCTCCTCTTTTCTCTTCTCTTCTCTTCTCCGGGCTGTGGCGCGTAATCCTACGTTGCGTTGGTCTATTGTTGTTGGCTTCTTCCTTGTCGGAGTCTCGCTTACTTTACCAGTGCCTAGCGGCAAAACTGTGGCTTCACAAGCTCCACGTACCTGGTGGCTACTGTACGAGTAGCTGTGAGCAGGTTCCTGGGATCCCGCAGAACGTAGACCGCCGAAGTAAGCTCTTTCCAACAAATCCACCACCTCGTTTAGTTTGCGCAGGGATTAGCTCAAAAGCCTTCTTGCGTTGGGGAACACGTGATCATGTGACCACGTGACTCACCCTTGTACACACGTAATATGCTAATTCTTCAACAACGCGATAATCGTCCTAACGTTTAGTTTGTCAAACATTTCTTTCCCTAAATAAACCAAAACAAAGAAAAGGGAACTGATTCCGAACTCATTTGAAACTTTCTGTAAAAATAAGATCGACATTTAAGTTTAACAATTCTCTAATTCCTGTCTTCGGGTCATCGTTTGTGTCTCCGCGACCCGTTAGAGGGTAGAGAAAGCTAAAGGGGGTTGCGAAGGGACGTCAGGGGGATCGAGTGACCCCGCGGGGGCAAGAGAGACTGGTAGCTCGCCCCTGCATCGTAAGGTTGAAAGCCGCTGTCAACATCTCTCAGTGGGCAACGCTGTCTGGCTCCGAAACCTCGTTATCAACCACCGACCATTAAGCGCCCAAGGCGACAAAATCCCGAGCAAAGTGCCATCTTTCTCATGTAATTATGCTTTAGGGCGTCGATGCCACAGGCCATGCGCATATCAGTCCCATGCCTTTTTTTTAGCTCTCTATAGGTACATGGATTTTTAATCTCCTTTAATCCCAGCCTCTTTACACATCTCTTTGATACGTCGATTAGTATTCTGTAAATTTTCTCGAACGTTTACCACAACGTAGTTCGATCAAACACCAAAAAATGGTTGACCTTTACTGTTCAGAGAAACACTGATTTTGATTACGACGATTTGCTATTAGACTTGGAACGAATTGAGCATTTTTTTATAGTATGACTGGGTGCTTTTTTTTTATTTTATTTTTGACAAACAAGAAAGAAACAAAAAAAAAAAAAAGCAAAAAGAGAATGAATTTAACGGGTAGTCGAACAAATCACCGATTTGCGGAAATGTCAACTGGGAAAGGGACATTTGCAGTAACAAAATGCGAAGCGTTGTTCGCGTTAATTCCCAGCATAAAAGCCATCAACAAATCAAACCGGGACATGATTCAGTGCCGACGTAAATATGACTAGATCAGCGTAGGTGGTAGGGGATGAGTGATGGGGTGACATGTGTTGTGCAACCCTCGTTCATCTTTGTTTCCAGTATAGTTTTATGAAATGCGTCTCGGTACAAATCACCGTTGAGTCATCTCCCCTATGTTTAATACTAATTGCAGTAGGTACCCAGCAGCTTAAAATGTGAATTTTACTTTTTGTAAAAATTTGTAAAGAAAAATTTTTTCGCAAAGCTCAGGAAAATTTTTATCGAAAATCGGTTTTCTTATACGGCCGATGGGTTTTCTCGACATTTGATAGATTAAAAAAAAGGTGCCGACCATCGGGCTGCAGGGCTTCAAAGTACTCCCGACAGTCCTTGGCTAGCTTTTCAAGCGTCGTGAAGGGAAGGGCCAGGCCGTAAAACCAAGTGGGGTGGAATAACAATAAACTATCGAAATAAATCTCTAGGCCGAGGGGTAAGAAAAAAGAACGACGATGGCTCGATAGCGGGCTGGAGATTATCTCAGAAAATGCGTTTTCCTTAGCAAAGTCGGAGCGCGGGGGAGGGCTTAAATGAACGTCACCCGACTTGATTTGCTCAACTACGTTTAAGAGAACCGAAACCGAGGGTGGCATGGTGCTGCTTTGAGCTAGGTTGGCTCACGCAGAAATTGGGACAAAGAAATTCTCTTCCACCACCAGCGTCAGCGAGAAAAGCGAACAGCAACAAAACGTTCGTCCAGAAATTAATTGGCTGTTCAATTTTAATTTTTTTTTTCGTTTCTTCTTTTTGAAATTTCTTTTTTTTTTTTTTTTTTTCGTCCTCTTTAGCCGCGCGAATCAACCGCAGAGAGTGGAGAAACCGCGACGTGGTACCTCGCCAGAGAGTAGGAGGCTGCAAAGGACGAAATTTTTCACCAACGTAGTTTGGATATAATACTCCGTCTGATTTATAGGCGGGTGATATATTTCGGTACAATAGAACCGGCCCGGGTGAACGAGCAGGAATAAGGCGAGGAGGTCGAGAGGCGGTGCGGCCGAGAGGTCACGGTTATACCAAGAAGCGAAAAGCTGCAGAGTTGTGGAGTCGAAAACCAGGAGCTTCTAGACGCGCGCGACCAAGAACACGAACGGTTTCATTTCTTGCACGGTTTCGTCTCTATCACGAAGTCCGTGCCGCACCGCACCGCGTTGGGTCTTCCAACACCACACACTTCAGTTATCTCTCAGTCCGTAAATAATAAAAATATAGACATTACGAGCTCGTATATCAGACCGCTACACCATCCCGGTTGGCATTTGGTTTACTTTACATTTAAGATAAATTCGCACGCTCTTTTCGGAAGAAAAAAAAAAAAAAAATAATAATAATAATAATAAAACATTCGGTTACGATCTCGCTTTATAAATGTCTTTTCCAATATATTGCAAAATCTAGCATATACCTACCTACCCTACTAAATAACTCCGTAACGATCTCTCGACAGTTGGGTTCATCGTTGGAACCATACAACCAAAAATCTGTTTTCAAATTATCAATCTGTGAATCACTCGAGTCCTGAATCAAAAATGTTTGCATTTTAATCTTTGGGGGGTTGTTGCTGTAAATCTTGAATTAATTCGCCAAGTTTCCCCATCGGTTAGAAGCTGGAAATATATATGGAAGAAAGGAGACGGTCTATCGAAACGGTTGACTTATGAATATAGAGTTTGCCGAAATTATAGAAACGGTAATGTAATAATACGTCGTTTAGGCGTTTCGTCTCCGGGTTTTGAACCAGTAATCAATAATACGGGCAGACGCCCGCTTTATAAACTATTCTGTTGTCTCCTTGGTATTATTCCCGGTGGTGAGTTATCGTCCCATTAATTACCGATCGTACCTTTATTCCTTCCAAAGGGATAAACCTATTGCTCACCAGTGAGACGCCAATTCTGTTCCATTGTTCTTGCGTCGTTTGCACACGTCTATAGATAATAATTTTTCCGATTGAAATAAAATGAGAAGACCGGATGCTTCGTATAGTAGGCGGAGCACCCCGACGCGAGAAATATTTGTTCGCGACAACCCCCCTGAAACTTTGCCTCTCGATCCAGATACGGACATCAAGATTTTAGACTTCTCGATTCCGCTGCACTTGACTCCATCTTTATTTTCGCACAAGAGTTTTTAATTTTCTTCTTGTTTTTTTTTTAGTTTTTCAAATATTTTTTGTCTTCACTCGCCCACGTAGATGCTTCTTTATTTTTGTATTTTTTTTTTTGTATTTTTTTTTTGTTTGTTTCATTTAAAGACCGAAACCTGGCTTCGGGGGTTAAATATAGGTATAAGCCCAGGAGGGCATTTTCCATGGCGTTGATGTGAAAACAAATACAGATAACAGTGGGGTATATACCTGGCGAAATGGCGTCAGGCTCCCCAAACAGTTCGGGGATAGAAATGCGCGCCGCCTGTATTACTGATTTAATTTCAGAGAAGCCTGGATTAATTACTGACCAGTAGCGGTGGCGAGCACCGCTGTAAGCAATAACAGTAACATTCTCAGGCAGCGATCCACTCTCCTGCAAAAGGTGAGCATTACTGTCGACCCGAAACTGAAATTACTACCTCTTCAATTTCCAACAACTCCTCTCCTCGGTTTCTGCTAAAATAAAAAAGAAGAAAAAAAAAACGAAAAAAAAAAAAAAAAAATAGCTACGAAAAAGGTGTGTCTTCTCATTATCCAGAAAGCATTTGCTCTTAACGGGGACCACTGCTTTCTGTACTCTTTTGATAAAAAAAAAAAATAATAATAATAATAAAAAGAACAAGGACAATAAAGTAACAAAAAAATAAAATAATATAAAAAAAGTAAAATTAGAGATTGCGAATTTGGAAAAGAAAATTATTATTTTTTTTTTTTTTTATTATTCCTTTCTCTTCTTTTTTCTTATTTAACGATTCTCGGATCACTTGACTAATATTTAATCAGAAATATCTCAGGCATACCGACCAATTCAGTTTAGTTTCCACAAAATTTCTAAAGTACGCCGGTGTGAACTGTTGAGCAGCTACCGCGGCGATATCTCGCGAAAAGTTAAGAATGAACGGGTGCAGGTTGTATCCGTTGACAACCGTAACACTTTTACGGCTGAACATCCGCTGGTGCCTAATTAAATATGGATGGCGATATTCAGCCGGGCCGTCGAGTAGAGCGGCGTTAACCCTTTTCACGGCAATTAGCACAGCAGCCTCGTTTACTCTTGTTCACGGGTACAGCCAGCTGGATTATTTCATCTCGGGTAATATCGTGTTGTAATATTCGTTGCCGGCTGCTTGGAATTGTTTGCAAGGGCCTTCTTCTCCGACGTAATGAGCTTAACCTTACGTGGATCGTAAGTATTCATTTACACGCTTAACTTTTGCCCCCCCCCCCCCCCCCCCCTTTTTCCCCCCTACTCCAAAAACCCGATCCCAATTGCTACACCACTTTCAATTCCAAGCTCATCTCCTCCTGAGTCACTATCTACGTACGTCTCGACTTCGCACCTCGTTTATATTATCGCTAAAAAATCGTCGCTAAATCGACGAGAACCAAAACCGTCATCAGTAACCAAGTATCCAGCAATTAATTACTCTCAACTCCGTGATTTACTCGGACAAGATCATGGCCTGATATCTGCTCATTGTTGCAAGTAACAATGTGTAATTTGCTCGGACAGATTGGCCGATGGTCGAGTGGCGGAAGAACAGAACCACGAATTGGGATGAGGGTTTGTGATGCAGTCTGGCGTGTGACGGGTGTCACTGACGGACATTTCGAATTATGACATCATGAAATGTCCAGACTAGAGTAGAGAATTTTGATCCAGTGTAAACTACGGAGTCAATTGTGAGGTGATTATTATTTTTTTATTTTTTTTTATTATTTTTTAATTTTTTTACTGACTGTAATTTCGTTACGCTCATATCTATAATCCAAGTACAAAAGTAATCCGCTTCAAGAAAGGACATACTGTAAAATTGCTTTCGCGTTCCAGCTTGTTTATAAAAGTTTTACAAAATGTGGAGCTAGACGTTACGGTTTGTCCTGGTAAAATGATATTTGATTGTCAAACTTTTGGTTATTCCGGATTCTGCACGACGGGTTGTAGGTATTATTATAGTTCATAGTATTACGGTTTAGGTTTACGATCCTCTTTTCTCATACAAACTTGCCACAGAACTTGTATTCTTCAGATTATAATTACGAATGAACGAAGTTATCACCGTGACGTTAAAACTGCATATCGTTCAAAGTAACGTAAACGTTCGAATAATTTAAATTATTAAAAATAAAAAAAAAGTACCTACATCCGCTGCACAGTTTGAGTGGAGTGCTAAATGCATCAGAGTTACTGCGTTCGGTAGTCGTAGTTGCAGCAAGCAGGCGAAGGCAAAACCATTATTTGTCACCGTAAGCGGCCTTCCTCGTAGTATTATTTCTCCCCAAGTGTTATTAACTGCACCCATATTTCGTTTTTTAATTGTTAATAGTGCCCATTTATATCCGCTAAGCATGCGGGTCATGAGTGGCTATTTACCTTGAATTTAAATCGGAAAGAAAACGCGATTTTTTGATCATAGAAAACTTTTCGAAACTCAAGAATTGACCAGGGAGAAGACAACTGTCGATGAAGATGATCCCCAAAAAATCTTCGAGGGAAAACATCTAACCGTTAAGTCGCTCTTCGGACTTGTGTTGTTGCGATACTGTCAGTTATCCGGAAACGTGTAACAGGTATAATGTACGTGTATACACGCGTGTGTAAAAAGTTATAGATCTTATATGGATGTATAAAAAGTGTGTAGATGTGATCCAGTGTAGAAAAAACCGTGAAGCATAAGACGTGAGTAAGATCGGAAAAGAGCGGAACTGCGACCACGACGCTCTTCTATTCAGGGAGGTTTGACAAATGAAAGATTCCGGCATTCAAAGTGCTCATTTTTCCGCCGGTTTAAGGAGCTTCAACACTATGCCTCGGTGGCTGGTCTCGTTGGTCTATTGCCCTGTCTTTCCAGGGCACATCGCGGTGGCGTGATTGATGGAGGTTTGATTCAGTCGGCAACTCTGCTCACATTTTCCGCCCGATGTACGTCAGATCATTTATCATTTCAAGGAGGATCCGCGGAGGTCGGTCTCGACTACTGCATTATCTTATCACTCATGTTCATTTTAGTTAAAAATGATGTCCGGGGTCAATCTATTCACTCAGGATTTTTTTCTCTGATCAATTATCGACAATTTTCTTTCTTTATCTTCAAAATTAACACGAAATATTTTACTTCTCTTGTTCGTATGATCGATTGATAATGATCGTAGCCCGGTATCAGTTTTGTCAAATTTATTTGTCAAATAGATTTCAATATCACATATATATGTATATACCGTATATGTATAGCTAGCTAGGTATCATCCTGGCAAATAGTAACGTAGGTATAATTCAATTGAAAATATAAATATTCATTTACGATTTGCAGCCTTTAGTGATTTATAGACACCCCTAAAATAATAATTTAATTTTACCCCGGCAGGAGGTAGCAGGTAGCACTCGATTTGATACAAAATAGCGACAAAAATGAATAAATAAATAAATAAATAAATTTTATACCGTTACTATACTGACGTAGATTTCAGGCCACATACATTGCGTTACTCCCTGCCACCGCCTGCCTATAAGCATTTTTATCTGTAATTTATTACCGAATCGGCCACTGCCTAACCGTACTATACTGTACAGTCTATCCATCGATATACCTATATATATATACCTACCACACGTGGGTATGAATAGCATTTTCAAACCACAATACCTATGGGTAGTATAATACATTTGTTTGCGAGCTCTTCCTCCACCTCCACCTCCACCTCCTTTTCCTCTTATTCCGAATGTAGCTCGACGCACCTCAGCCGTATATTATTTAGATGATAATGACTGGCTCGCGAAGCACAAGTCCCATATGCGTGAAACGGTTTTGCGAGGCTATGTGGGCAGCGCTAATGGTTGCTGTACAAACATTCATTACTGGCTCGTAGGGGTGGCAATATTGTTATCTTAGATTTATAGATGTAACGGATGGCAAACGCCGCTGCGTGAAGCCCTGGGCGCCTCGGACATTAAACGAACCGTCATGACCCAGCCTCCACGTCGTCGTCGTCGTCGTCGTCGTCGTCGTCGTCGTCGTCGTTCTCGTCCTGAGAGAGGAGAGGCTAGGCAGTGCGGTGGTTGGCGACGGTCTGCACTACGTACTATACACCGTTCACCTATACGTGGTGGAACCCCTTCTCCAACAGGGTGACCTGCCGGCGCGGTATCTGAGACACTTGACGCCATTAGCGGGTCCAAACTGCTCCTCGAGCAGTTAAAGTGATTTGCGACTTCGAGCCAGAAACCACCACCCATGCAGATCCTCTTGGTAAGGTCCTATTCCCATTCGACCCCTTCCTGGAGGTCCAGCCCGCGGCAAAGCCTCGCACCGTTTCTCTACTCCCCTACCCTATACCCTATCCCGCGGGATTATGAGAGAGACCAATTATTATTCCCTCGAACAATAGTATCGCGTATAACAGCCAGTAGATCTGTGTCCTTCTTCTGATTTAAATTGCTTTAATTTAATCGTCTAATTTATAACTTACCTTTGTTTTCCTAGTTTCATCTCGTCTCCTGTATAATAACGTTAGCAGGTATACGATACCTACGTATGTACATAAATGCGGTATTTTCACATACGTAACTACCTACGTACGTATGTATGTACATACGTATGTACGTAAACGTGATGATCGTGAAAGTTTATTAGCGATACGAATCCGTACTTAGGGTACGAAAACGTGGATAGTAAGTTCGAAGTACGCTTTTATCAACTCTTTTTAATGCATATTAACCAGTCCCGAGCTCAGCAAAAATTAATGGAAGAATTAAAGGGGTCGGGGGGTCGGGGGCGAACACTCTGAACATTCAAGGGTATCACCGGCAGCGTTTCCTATTAGCCAGGGTTCTTCATTGGTACCTGTACCTCCGCAAACTCTCGGTGAGACCCCCGTACCTCGTATAGCGGTATAGGTACCTACCTACTCACCCCTGAATGGGGACCACGGGTACGAAGGTGATATCGTATAAATGAGTCGTTAATTACTTACCAACCGAACGCCGTTGGCTTCTCTCCTATAATACACCCTGCAGTGCAGAGCGTATTTTTTCAAGGTAGATAATGAACGTTTATTTGATAAATAAAACTGATGAAACGAAGCTACTGTTTTAAAAATTTTGAAGAATTAAGAAGTCCATCAGTGCGTTTGTGGGCTATATGTATATACGACGCGACGGTGTGAAATTGCACCGTTAAAGAGATGTAGTTATTTTGAATATCCTTAGGTTAAACCCATTCCATTGGGCGAAAATTGAGATTCAGTATATTAGGGGCATAACCGCAGTTTATTAGCGCGAAGTCTGGAGCCTGATACAGCTGTGTAATATTCCGTAATAACAATGATTTGGTGTGCGGGGCTGTTCACTGCCTGTTCGTTGGTTGCCGGCAGTCTTGCCGGTGTCCTACACCCCTCTCACCTCCTACCTCGTTTCCGTTTCACCCTCGCTGCCAACGTCCCGTACCCGCGGACAAAACTGTGGCAGCAGAGAACGAGGCGAGGTGAGGTGAGGCGAAATGCGGCAGAGAACCAGCCCGCCATGAGTTAAGCGTTTAATAAGCTTAATCACACGACAGATCTGTGAGATACAACTTGCTTCGCCAACGGCACTGGCGACGGTACCACCAGCACCACCACCACCACCAGTAGCAGCAGCAGTAGCAGTAGCACCAGCGCCGTACCATCTGCTGTTACTATTTTACAGACGAAGCGCGAACGCGTAAGTCCCTCGTATAATTATGCTATTAGCAGGAACCGTTTATCCGTCCCTTTGGGCGCGTGCTAATAACGAGGCATGTATATAATACAGCGTTTGGAGGGCCTTGGCCACCGCGTTGTCCGAGGCGATTGGTTGCCGTATCGCTGTTACTGTTTTTTTTTTTTTTTTTTTTTTTTTTTTTTTATTTTCCCCGTTATTTACTTTTGTTTAGTTTCTTTATTTTCAACTCGTGAATTTTTTACGGGAAGAGACATGGAGAGTGAGAAGAAAAGAAGAGAAGAGAAGAGATGAGATGGGGTAAGGGTACGGGGTGAAGGGAGAGGGAAAGAGATAGCTAAGCCGAGCCGAGCTTTGGGGAGGTTTAGCGAAAGCGCTAAATTTTCGAGCAACGAAAGCGCCTTCCTCAATAATGGCTTCGAGAGTGTGCCGGTGTAATTCGGAATAAATGAACGGCCATTCCCGAACCGTATAGTCATAGAATCTTGGAGCGATTGTTCGCCGAACGTCGGGGCTCCGTTGAAAACGGACATCCAGCATCAGCGCTCAAGTTTCAAGTCCCGGAATAGTTCACCAACATTGATCATGCGGTTACGGCCTCGAACAATGCCCGGAGAATCGCTGGATTCCACTTGAAACTTATTCCAAGTTGTCATGCCGATCTACTAACAGAAATCGCCTACCATCGTCTTGGCTCTCCACAATTGACCAATTCACTCAACGAGTCAATATTCAGTCGGCTGTAAAGTGCCTGAAGATTTCTGACTTAACTTATACGCAAAATTATGCCAGATTTCACGTTTTGGAATCGATTCATATCGAAAATTCAGAGAGAATAAGAGACTGTTTACGAATATGGGTGAACAAACCTTGCAAATCGTGACGGTTCACCGCGTCGAGACATCGTTGAAGCTGCCTTGGTATAAGTAAGAAAAAAAAAAGTTTTCTCAGTAGCGCGGACGACGCGACGCTACTCAGCGTTCTCGTGGTAGTCAACATGCTCCTCGACGACTCAATCTTCATCGCTGCGGAACAGAGGTTACAAATAGCGGCTGCTTATCCGCCTTAAACGGCGATGAGTGAGCTCCAAACGGTGCGAGGGAAGCTAGTGGTGGTAGGCCGGAGGCTGGCTGGTGGTTGTAGGTTGTAGCTCGTGTACGGGGCGGAGGTAGAAACGGAGGAAAGCACGACGGCGGGACCAGGGCGTTGAAGGAATAGGAGGGGAAGTGGTGAAGGTTTCTGGCTGCCGAGGGTGGTGACGGTACTCGCGGGGTGAGCGGTTCCGAGGGAAAGAGAACAAGAGAGAGCGAGAGAATGAGAGTGAGCCAGAGGAGGCGGTGAGCGATGACACCCTTGAGGGAAATCCGCGGTCCCACGAACCGCCCTGACAAATGCATTCCTGGCTACGGTGAATCCCGCGTAATTGTCTTTCAAGACGTTGGAGTATAGTTTGTTGACGTAACCTCTCGTTACCCGATCGTTTTTGAACAGCTATACTATAGTAGTTTCGAACGATAATTATATAGTATATCGAATTCCTTGTGCGATTTAGCTGATTAATGCGCATGGTCTTGTTTGTTACATATTAAACCGAGAATCAATAATTGCAAAGAGCATTTTGAATGGTTTTGGAATCTTTGAAGGTGGCGCCCAACCAGCTTTGGAATACAGGAGTGAACGAGCGTCTGCAGGGCGCTGGTGAAACAACCACCATACCATGTTGAAGTTGTAGAAGACCGGATTACCACGGAGGCAGAGACATAATCCTTGGAGACTTAATGCCGGCCATCGTTTGATGTGGAGGGTCCTTTTCTCCCTAACATTTTCAACGTGTTAATGTACATGTGTGTGTGTGTGTGTGTGTGTGTGTGTATGTGTTTGTATAGACGTGTGCGAGAGCTGCTTACTTGTGGCGTTCAGATAATGGACCTGACAAGCATAATTTTGCCAACCCTTGTACTAACCGCTGTCATAAGTGTAGTTTGAGGATTTAACCCAGCCCACCACGACCACCACCCACGAACCCACCCAGCAGACATTCAGTCGGTGAGCAAAGGAGGGCAAAGGAGGGCGAGGCAGACTCCGTGAGTGCGGCTCAAAGGCCCGTCTGGTCATCTACCACGGGCGATTAGACTTGACGAGATAATTAGAGAAGACTGTGTGCAGAAATATTCACCTCTCTGCCTCTCCACCCTTCGGTCCGCTCTCATCGACCCTCTAGACATGCATATTTAACGACTTGGCGAGGCCGCCGGCTAAGGACGGGTTCTGATCTTGCAAACGCTTCAGGCATACCAGGAAATTGCTCAAGTTTTGCGATAAGATTGGTCACCCCGTTTTCAGAGACTGACAATTGAAATCAAACTTGGAAACTCTTCTCGTTAAGAAATATCCTTTCTTGTCCGTCCAGTTCCGACCATAAGTCATTACCAACTACCGCGCCATACTCCTGCGGAAGATAAAACTTGGAATCTTCGAACCATATAATATAAGTATAATTATGTCAAATAAACGAATGACTTTCAGGGTAGGTATGAGCTTTTCGTAGTATCAGTCGACCACTGATTCTTCGAAACTGTTTCAAAGGAGGCAGTTTCCATTCGTTTGAGAAAAAATTTACTCGTTGAACGACTAAGCGTCGTAACGGTGTTAATGGTTGCATTAAAGCAAACGAGGAAGATTGGGGGGCGTGGGAGAAACCGGGATAAAGAGTGGGAGAATGGGGACTGATTCAGCCAACCACCCCATCCACCCAGCAATCATCATTAATTCACTATTCCTGACAAATGACTGGGTATTCGCGGTGCCACGGATAAAGGAGCTGGGATTTGCAGGAAGAATGTGATTAATTTTTCTCCGCGCGGACGCGTTCAGTCAGCCAACCCATCCTCTCCCTTGGTTCTCGCTGTCTTAACCGTGATCCTCTGCCCCAAGGATCTTCGGCTCTCTTTCTCTTCCAAGATCTTCGAACAATTCAATAGGCAATATTAGCCGCAGTCATTTGTTATCGAATTCCACCGCGGCACGCCAGAGTTATTTCCTGTAATCGTGACTCCGTCATTAATATGTAATAAATCCGCATAAATATACAAGCAGTTCACATATTAGTCACGATTTTCAATACGAAGAGGCTTTACCCTTAATTCGTAATTCGTCCGACTGGTAGTCCCGCTATCTGCACTGAGGTAGCTCTTCGGATTTTAATCGGGAATAAAAGTTGTGTCCACGCTCCCCCGGTGTCGATAGATCACGAGTTGACGCACGTTATAACCGGGTCGTCGTATAACGACCCTCACACTACCCTAACCGTATAACGGCGGTGTTCGGGGAAGAGGTAGGTACCAACATCGTCCGACAGCGCGGAACACCCGAACGGCACAGCCGCGTGGTCCGCGAGCATTGATACGAGCGGATCACAGCGACCAACCAATGTATTTTACTGCCCCAAGCTTAGCGCTATCGAGGTACGCAGTCACCCGCCATCAGTCCGTGCCCGTGTGCACTGACGGTAATAGTCACTATATCATTGGCTCTTGGTAATACCCTATTCCTCCCTCCGTCCTCCGTCCTCCGGCTTCTGGCCCCCGGCTCCAGGGCCCGTAATGTTTCGAATGAAAATGAATGTATTTCGGATACAGATAAATACCTCGGCGAACCAGGAGTACCCCGCAACTAACAGGTGACAGAAATTTCTGATTTAGAGTGACACTGGTTACCAAATTGGCTGTATCACTGGACAGATGATAGTTTTCATATTTAAGTTGAATTTTATTTTACAGATTTTCAACTGTGACATTGGGACTGTAGAACGAGTACCTAGGTGCGGGATTCCCGCGTTTTAGACTCTAATTTATGTACGCAGGGCATTCCTGTTTGCGGAGAGCGTTTGTGTGTCGCTTTAGACAGCTCGACCCAGGGGCTGCAAGGGTGTGGAGCACGCCACTAGAAGATATCTATGTATCCGTAGCAGCGTCGCGACGTCTCACTAAATCTGGCGCTACGCGTCTGAGCGTCGCAACCACCGCCGGGTAAATCAACTCGAGTTAACTGTCTTAACTGTCTTAACTGTCTTATCCGACACATCGTTTCCGCGACCCGAGCTGTGCCATTTCTAATGAAAACGCATTCGGGATGTCCTTGATACAAAACTAAATTAACTCTCATTGTTGCTCATCTACTGGGTCACAATTAGGTATCTCTTCTACGATGTACCGGTCCCGGACCGGGTGTTTTGGACAACTATGTTGTCCTGGGGAAGTTTTTCTTTGTTTTATCTGGAAGGGAATGATGCGTCAATGACCGGGTCCAGCTATCCGGGAGTGAGATGTTGGAAGGTTGCGGATTCTGAGGGTGAAATATACTAAGTATTCGCGCTTTGAGAATTGGGCGGTAAATTGAGATTGATAGAGGGACGCTTCGGCGAGTTGATCGAGCCCAATGACAAGGGCTTACCCTTACCCTTACCCTTACCCTTACCCTTACCCTTACCCTTACTCTTACCCTTACCCTTACCTTTCGTTTCGGCGTGGCTACAGACTCCGCGGACGCTCCTGGACCCCGGGAGATTGATCTCCAGCAGCATTACTCCTGGTTAGCCTCCCTGTGACGTGCTGTTAGTCTTCATTCCTCTACAAACCAGTCGAGACGCCCTGCCTGATTGCGTCTAGTTAGAACCCTGCACTGCCAAACCCCCCGCTTCCTTACCCAACCCCATCAGTCCTGAGCTTCTCGCGGCTCGCCTCAATTATTTGTCTACCCATTTTAACGAACTAACAACCTAATTTTGTACCAAAAAAAAATCCAACGTCTTTTCTTTACCTTTTCTTTATTTTTATTTATTTTTTTTTCATTGCTGGTTAGACATTATTCGAATGATTTTTTAACTCGTGAATAAATGATGTAGAATATGGTATATGAAGAGGCCAGAATGAAGTTCTGAATTTTAAAAGTTTTAAATGATAAAAATTTCGAATTTTAATACCACTGATTAGCAATTTTCGGAAAAGATATTTTCCCGAAATTTTCTGCATAGTCGATTTAGAAAACTTCCAATCGGAGAACACCAACGGTTCAAAATTCCAAAAGCTAAAGATCGGAAAGGTCAAAACTCCGAAATTTGAAATTTGTACATGGTGTGTCATACCCCCGCAATAAATTTTAGAATTCTTGGACTTTCCGAGTTTTCAACCGTCTGTATTCCGATCTTTCCTAATTTCAATATCCCGAACTGTGACTATTCCGAAAATTCGAAATCGTCTAAAATGAATGCGTAATTTTTACCATTTGGAACTTTAAAAACTCCGAACTTTACCCTCGGTCCTTTTCTGACAAATTTTGAAGAATTACTGCACCTCACAGAGTGGTTTATATTTAACAAAATTATAGTGTCGAGGACTCGTTCTGCAGGAATATATATCTATATGTTTTTGCGAGGCGAGGTGTTTGTGATAAAATCCGGATCGTAACTCGGTTTTCCATCGGTAAAGAGTTGGTTAGTCCGGTATTGGAGCACGTGTGCGTTTACACATTGACAAGTGGGCCACGGCTAATCCATTCATGCACTCGTTCCTCCGTACCTACGGCGGTATAGAGTTTGTGTGCGATGTACACGGGGGCGGATATATCGGCCTGTATTTCAGCCGCCATGCTGGGGTAATGGATTCAGAAACGCAACGGACACCGGCGGTACCCCGTGTTAATAACAATCCATACTTATTGCCTGCATATTTTACCGATCCCCGCTGCCGCTGCCGCCGCCGCTACCGAGTTTCCACCCCCGCAATACCCATTCTCCTATTCCTCGCTGCCACCGCCGCACCATTTCCCCAGCTTCTACCGGCAGCACCACCAAACCGTCTACCACCCCTGCCTCCGCGATTCCCCACTACTGTATTACAACATATGGCAAGCATAAACTTTTATTGCATTTCTACCGCTCTACGGCCTCCTCTTTCCTACTTTTGTTAATTACGGAACAAGGCGGCAGAAGCGACGATCGATCCGGAAGAATATTCGACTTCTAGACTGCGAAGATTATACCCCTTTGTTAAACTTCTACTTAAGCTTACAGATTTTATACTTTTAGGTATCTACTTCTATCTGGGGTAAATCAGGGTGATTATAGTTTTAAGGATTCAGGGATTTTTTTTACGAGTTTAGATTTTTTTTTCTTCAAAAAATTCAACCGTGTGATTCTGATCGTTGAGTATATCAAACTTACTCAAATTTTATTTTACTGACAATTTTCCAGTCGGAGAAATCGTTTTCAATGGTATTTTGTCGTTAAAGGTTTCAGGGTATGGATTGAATAGGTTCGACCTTGCAGCAGCGTGTTGAAAAGGTGGTGACGCGAGGCGTCGAACCGTAGATCACCCGGGGCGCCGTCTCCAGTCGTTGGCAATCGTATAGAAGCCAATAGCACCCATACTGCGGCATTGGATTTTGCTGCTGCTTCAGCTTCTGGTTTGTCTTTGAGCCACGAACCGCGTCACTCCCGGTGACGTACGCTCGACGTCGTAAACCTGACGAGTGACTCACGAGTCACGAGGCAGACACGTATATCACTTTTACGACGTTGGAAATCATATTTGCACTCACAGCCTGCCAGAGGAAACCGAGTGCATCTACGCAAGAATTTCTCTTCTACCATTTTCGCTGCAATCAAAAGAAAAGAAGAAATTTCAATTTCGATTAATTTTAAGGATACCTACTTGTACAATACCCCAGAAATTAGTTTCGTCTCATCATTATTGGTCAGGCTTTTCGAAGCTCGCTTTGTCTTTTATTTTTTATTTATTTTTTACCGGAGTAAATGAAGAGCGGCCCTTAAAGAACGGACGAAGAGATCATTCGGGTAAAAGCTGCTTACAGGGGTGTCGGATGATAAGGCTGGTGCAGAAATGAACTTTGAAGAAGTTTAGCCGGGCGTAAATCTTGACTTGGATTGTTGTTTTGTTTTTTTTTTTTTTGATTTTTGCGAGAGTTTAAAAAACTGTTAGTATATAGCTGCGTACGGGAGATGATCAATTATTTGGAGAGAGAGAGAGAGAGAGAGAGAGAGAGAGAGAGAGAGAGAGAGAGAGAGAGAGGGGAAAAGAGAGAGAGAGAGAGAGAATTCCTAAAAAAATTAAAAAAATTTTTTTTGCAAATAATAAATTAGCCTAACATTTGCACTTTGAATTTCCAGGCATTACCGTGACGGTTGTATTCACTAAAGTGAGTTTATTTACTCAGAGGCGGACTTAGAGTGGTGGATAACTTGCGGATTATTTTCTCAAGTGAAAAAAAAAAAACAAAAATAAATAAAAAAGGAAAAAGTAAGATTTGTGGTTAAATAAAATGAATTTGTTATCCGCGTTGTATAACAGTCTCTCGCTCTTGGAATCTTGGCTGTCTATTTTTTCAGGTCTTGTAAAAAAATTTCTGTCGATATAAAATGACGGAAATGCTGTTAAGATGTAAAGTAAGTTAGAATATGCTCTTCAGAAAATATTTGAAGTAAAAAAAGAGACAGAAGAACCGAAAGTTGAAATTTAAAACAAAATAAAAAGAACTCTACTATGTTTCTTGTTATTCTTCTAATTTTTTTAACAATGTTCGTTATTATATTCGATCAAAATTCAATAACGATCGAACAAAACGCGCATTCGCGCGCGGTATGCATCTCTCTATTCGCATCATGGTAATTGAACTGATATTAGAATTTATATCGAAATCTGCAGCAAACGAACGAGGACTATTCGAATTTGAACAATCGGCACGGCAACAATGCAGGACCTTAAATCATAATTTGGTTAATGTGGAATGTAATGTCGACGTTGGTATCTCTCCCGACCACAGACAGACGCCTGCCTCGTTCAGAAGAGCTTATAAATTGCCGAGCAATGAGTGTTCGCCATTAATAACAAGGTTTCTCTTCGTCAGTCAGTCTACGGTCTTTGTTCTTCTCCAAATGAAAAAAAAGTAAATAAAAACCCCCAAAAATAAAAAAATAGGTGCTATAGAATTTGATTATTTGAAAAAATCGCAACTGGAACTCGTCTCCGTTGGATTAACGAGCCTCTTTCAAATCTCGTCACAGATTGCCTGAGCACCTTGCGTTCTAGACCATTCGATGGTCTCTAACGGCGTCCGAGAGTATCTGCAGGGTTAACTTTGAGAGAGAAAAAAAATAGAGAGAGAGAGAGGTTGGCTTTTGGATCGGTGCGATTTGGTCTCTGTATATCGGCGCGAAATCAGAACCGTATCTGGACCGCACCGCGTCTTTAAGTCTCCATCTACTTTATGTGTCCCTTATCGAGGCGAGCCCATCTCGTAGATGGACCTTTCGGCGCCCTCGCCCCTGCGCATATATGCAATGAACTCTCTTTTATTCCTCCTGAATTTGTTGGGGAACGATAATGGTGACCCTTGTAAGAGCTTCTTGAGAATCTGACTACACCCTGGGATTGGAATTCGATGGAGCGTGAAATATAATACTTGTCGTATAACCGTAGCACCAATCTCTTACCCCGAACAACGTCACTATTCCACCACCACCACCTCCAAAAAAAAAAAAATAAAAAAAAATAAAAAAAATCAAAATAGAAAAAAGGAGTAAAATCAACGACCTATAGAACTAACCCCAGGGTATTTTGATGCTCATTTTAACCCACTAAAAAAATGATCTTCTCACAATTTTCAACCCCCACCAGTTTAAAAACTTTTTCACCCTCATTTATTTCAATCTCTAGATTTTCCACTCGCGCTATAGCAACGATCGAGATAAGGTCTGGGATGTATACCAGGTTTGTTACTATCGGATGATGTCTCTTCGTACCAAACTGTATAGTCAGACGATAATTATAACTTACGAACTTGCCGTTCGGCGTTTGGTACCGTGCAACGAAGAAGGGCATCGGACGGGGGGGCAGGGTTGGACACTATCGTGTTACGACGGTGCATTAATCTGTACACCGAGCAAGTATCGGCAGCCGTTGGGGCTCCGGATCGCCGATATAACGGACGCAACGATCGGACGGTAGACAGGATTGCAGAGGTATGGTAGGGGCGGTTGTACTAGGTACGGGTTACCGTAACCTACATGCTTCCTAAATATATCGTTGCTATAACCCCCACCGTCCAAAGTAGAGGGTGAACCGTGTCGGAGGTGGCAGCAGCGGCAGTGGCGTCGACGACGATAGAGATGGTGATGGTAGTGGTGCATCGTTTCATCCCTTGCGATCCCCGCCTCGCCTTTCCACCCCGGAGCTCACTACACACTCGGGTTGCAGCAGCGGGGAGAGAAGCGAGGCGAGGATGCATACTGTACTGTACTGTACTGTACTGTACGTCCCCGAGGCCCGACCACTTCGTGTATACAGTATGTATATCCCGGTTCGCGTATATATTCCTAGGCTGCACTTAATGCCGGGTGCAAAATGAGTAGAGAGAGATAGTATTAGGGCGGAGGGACCCGAGTCTCACAAGATAACTAGTATCATGCGAGTATCATTTCTACCTACGCGGAGCTTAGCGGTACCGTCGTTGCCGTGTTTTACCCGCAAATATACACTGACGCAATACGTATAATCGTATGTATGTACATACCTATAACCTTCTCTATGTAGGTATATATATACGTATACGTTATACCTACAGGAGGATGGGGGGGTCTACGTGGGATGGCAAACGTGCCAGAGCCCCAGAGGAACTACCCCGGTAAATATAACCGAGGCGTAAAACACACGGACAGCATCTACTTACACGTGTGAAATAAGAACATATGTATAATTACTCGTATAGTGAATTTCGCTAGTTTAATTTTCGCTATTTACCTGCACTTATATGCGTTCACTCGATATCGACTTATCGACTTGTCTTAAGATTCCCTTTTATTTACTTATATATATTTTTTTCTTCTTCCCTTCCATGATCCATGAAAGCAGGAAAAGCATGTTGGTCAGACAAGTTGGGTGAACCCAAAGTCCCGCCAAAGACGGATGGGTTAGCGAGTACGTGACCCGCTGTCAGAACCTAATCTCCGAAAAGTTTGACTGTCGGAATCGAAGATAGTAAATCAATGTCTTATTTGCTGGTTGGAAAAGTTACGACGCCTAATTTTTTTTTTTTTTTTTTTTTTTTTTTCATCCACAGACTTAGTAACGTGTTGAATTATAAAAGAAGAGTACAATTTTAATTCTCAAAATTGGTGCTTGAAAAGCAGCCATTGAATAGTTGACACAAAAGTTTTCGACTATTCAAAAATCGTATAAAAAATAAAAAAAAAACGGCAGGATGTGATCTCGGTGTGGCTTTATAACAGGGCAATTAATTATCGGCGACGCTTCAGAACTGGCCGCGTAGTTAAACATTACGTGTACCATATCTTACAGGGCTATCTAATCCCCTGGAGCTCGCGCTACTGCAGTAATCTCGTTTAATTGCTAGCTGTAGACGCGAGAGTCCCGTTCAATTAGTTTTTCAAATAAACATTAGTTTCCTTAACACGCGCCGCCATAACGTGGATGGCACAGGGACGAGCTGGAGAGAGAAAAGCGAACAGAGAAGAGAGAATAACGAGAGAGAAATAGAGAGTAAAAGAGAGAGAGAGAGAGAGAGGATACAGCACAGAGAGTGCTGTCGCGGCTGCGGCGTAAGTAATTAACGGCACATTTATACGATATCGCCTCCGGGCGAGGCGACCGGCTAACCAACCCCCGGTCGTCCTGCACGAGGTCCGCATGAAGTGCCCTGCTAATAGGAAGCTATGCACCCCCGTCGATATAGACGCCCCTGAGTCTGCAGGGTGGAAAGTTGGCACTCGCTAAACTTGCTTTAGGTATGTACCTACGTACGTACGTATATACATACATGCATACATTAGAAATGGAACAAATGAATAATTAATCATTATCCTCGACGAGTCATTATATTGGCTGACATTAAAACCGTTTTCTTTTCTTTCTTTTTTTTTTTTTTTTCAATTCGTATGATAATTTTCTATACCGTGAGAAATTTGTTCAACGTTTCCGCGTTTCGTTTCGGTGATTATCGTACTATGCGGTAAGAAATGATTATACCTACTATAGTTTTAGAACTAGGTACATACGTATTATTTATCAAGTCTTCGGAACGAACTAGAGCGTCTGCCTTTCAATTTATGCGTCTGCTTCTGAGCCAAAACGAATAAGGCTAACGATTTGCAATTTTCCAGTAACGGAGTACAAACAACGCCTACTTTTCCGGAAGACGGGACCGACGTTGATCTGCCAGCGGCAAACGCAATTCCTGTATATTACCGGTTTTGAACCGGATCGTAAGGCGTGGCTCAAGAGTTGTTGTTTATTATATAAAATTGTATAGATAAATTTATACCGATAGAGAATAGAACAGAGGGCTTCATTTTTACTTATCAAAATTCAAACTCCACGGTGTTAGGGAATTTGGGGCGAGGCTAGTTCCCGCGAACCGTTCGTTGATGTGGATTATTCACTAATATGATTTACGACGTATTACTGCACAACTCACAATACACATAATGTGAGGCATAATTTATTAATTTTACTAATGGCTCGTGCCCATTATTATTGATTCCGAACTCTGGCTCGTTTCGAACCGTAGTGATTTATATTACGCATTATTCGGTATTAATTTCGACAGGATAAGGTGTGAGGTCTGTGTACCGGGAATTTTTTTTTATTTTCATTATCCCCCCTCCTCCCCCGTAACTTTACACCGGGATATTTGCTCGATCAATTCCAACTAGACCCATAGTCTGTTCACACCGTAACCAAAATTATAAACTTATTCAATTTTCGAAATCGAGTCGCTCCGTCTATTCAACCCTGAAACTTCTCGATAGATTGAGGATCGGTAGGTATAAATAGCATCCGGTGATCCGATCAAAGTCAAATGGTAGTTTAATAATCCCCACAATCTGTGGTACATAAGGGATGTCCAATGGGCGGGTTTCTCGTGTCAGAATTGGTAACGGTTTACCGAACGAACGGATATAGGGAACCTTCTTGAATTTTATTATAGTCTCAACTTGGCCCGGCCGTGAAGCTGTGTGACAAGTGGACAAAATTTGGACATCGAAACCTACAGCATCGGGTCAGAATCTCGTAGTTCGGAGGATCGGGGAAGAGCCAGTTTCCTCGCAAAGGCGAGGAACACCGCGTTGGCAGAACGACTACACCGACACGATATTAAAACATTAAAATAATATATCGTCCTGGGTGGATCAGGTTATGGAAGGGGGATGGACGAGGGAAAGAGGCAGAAACAGAGGCGCTGGGATACCAGAGGGACGTAGGGGTCGAGGGTGGGATATGCTCGCTTGACACGCTCCCCGCCAATAACCCCATCCGCACCCCCAATACCGGGCGACGCTTTTCTCTCCCTCTTCATATAATATATATATATATATAGATATATATTTTCTCTTTCGTCTCTATATACCCAGGGAAGCGTCTCCGGGAATGGGGACCGCTGCCATCTGGGGCCACGAACACGCACGGATATGGATATCTACACACGGGCCATCTCACCGCCACGTCGCCGATGAGACGGACCCAATATGTGCTCGTCTGTTTGTCCTTTCCTTTCCTTTCCTTTCCTCTCCTTTCCTCTCCTTTCCTCTCCTTTCCTCAACCCCCAACATCCTTGGAAGGTTCGCCCTCAACGCGTCCCTGATACCAACGCCAATCTTAGTTTGGCCCCCAGCGTTATTGTGCGATTTGTGTCTCTGTATTTGCCACAATAACATTTTTATTAAATAATAAACGTATACAATATATATACATATATACACACACACCACGTGGATTTGTAACCCAGTTATTGCCACTAGGCCGAAGAATAGCCTAAGGTATCTAACCGTTTGCGTGTGAGCCTATCTGTTCCCACGGATAAACACATACATATATATTTGTAACTATCTTGTATATCTTGAAACCGTCTTGTACTCGCATTAGCTTTGCGAATCTCAAATGATCCTTCCCACAAACGTTACTCGCCTTTTACTAATATCGAAGTATTTAGTACCTTATACGAATCAACGATACTCGATTCAACAGATCATACATGGGATTACGGTCAACTTGGGTCGACTGGTCGTTACCGTTGCTGTACGCTCGCTAATTATCTAATAGAATAAAAATCCGGTTCCTGAATTTCATAATTTCATTAATTTAGACGGAAATTGATATTATTTATACTCTGTCGTCTATAGTGAATAAATACCAGTACTCGCAAGCCTGCACGCGCGCCAGTTCCTAACGCTTGGTATTGTCTGACCTAAACCATACTCTAACTACTTAGAGTCAGGACTTTCCGCTTATACCGCAAGAATCGAAGAGCTTGATTCTCTGGGACTACCCGTACCCAACGGGCTTTGATGATTCTGTTTGAAGCGTCACACCTTTAGGTATACCTAGGCTGTCATACTGCCTAAGAGGACGACGTTCTTGGAACCTGGATTAACTCGCCTGTTACGTTGCGACCTCGAGAACCACAAGCTGGACAGCCGCTATAACCTGCAAGCGCCTTGTTTCCGACCACCTTAAAGCTTGCTTGGAGCTTTGGAATAATTGAAAATCCGGCTTTGGGTATCAATAATTATCGTGATAATTACTACGGCAATGACAGAGCTTTCGTGCTGAGAAGTATAAGATTTTGAAATTTTATAATAATTATTATAATTATTGGATTGCAAATGTTTAAGTAATATTTATTCAACTCTTAAACTCTTAGGAAGTTTGTTAGCGATCTGATCTGATAGAAAGTGAAAAAAAAAAACAAAAAAAATCAAAAAAAAGTATGAAAAAATAATAAAAGAAAAGTTATCTCGTTTCTTGGCCTGCCAATAACTGGAACTTAGGAGACTTTGCCCTAAGCTTAACAAAAGATTAATAATTAATTATACAACAACTGCAAAGTGACGTGTGTTTGAAGTCAGTGAAATGTTGAAAGCTCGATTGATCGGTTAATTTAGAGGCATGCGGTCGGAAGAACGTTGAGGCGAGGTCGTCCTGAGGAAAGGAGGAGGGAAACCGTCGAGAGGCTCTCTTCTGCCTTGTGTTCGGCTTTTGGTTGCGGCTTTACCTCTGCCACGGTAAAGCTTCACGCGATGGTATAGACGGAAAGGCCTTTACGCCTGAATATCTGGCAGCTCTTTCATCTGTGGATGATTACGACTTTGCTGCTCTAAACAGCAAGTCCACCTGTTAATCTCCTTTCCTAAACTCCAAACGTACCACACCCTACTCTTCACTACGAGTAACTCACCCCTCATTGAATAAGCGTCGAAAATAATTACCATGGTCACATTGAATTTTAACTTTTAAAACTCAAACTTCCGTTTAAAAAGTACAAAACAAACGTTCTTATCGGTTTGCATATTCCTTAAATATGATGGAAAAATTTTTAGTGAAATTATTATAGTTTTTCTATTTCGGATAGGACAAAAGCTTTCACGTAGTGACGTACGTGGGATATGTACTGGCGTATGTGTGACATTAGCAAGTGTGTATAGAAGTATACGTCAGAACGTTACTGAGAGTCAAAATTATGCATAAGCGGAAGTAACATTTACTTAGCAGAGTCGCGCGCATTATGGACCTGACACATATCATCTAGGATGTTGGTACGAGCCGTGCTAGCTTAAACTTGGCTCAAACTTCACAGCTCGACGTAAGGAGAAATGTAGACGTGCTTGGAGAGTATCATGAGGAATTGTGTAGTCCTAACTCCTACGTGATGTATATTATATGTGTAATTGAGAAGAAGTTACTAAACATATGTATATGTAGAATTTATTGTGTAGACAGTAATTATTGTTCATTTAATTTGACCTCTTCCATATCTTCGAATTACTAAGATGAATTAGTGTCCGGCGTCGAGATGGTGCTGTTCTACCAGTATAAGGGATATAAAAATCAGAAAACTCAGGACTTTATCATAGATCATCGTCTGTCGGGTGGAAATGAATGGCCCGTACGTATAGCTCGCGATGTGTGGCCCCGACTTGTGTCATTCTGTCCGCCCAATGGACCGTAAGATGCCTTTCCTCCGGGTCTCCCTTTCCTGAAGTCAGATCCTCCACCTCCTAGAATACTTTTCCGTTTCTGCCTTAGTACCGGGCTAGGAAAAACAGGAAAGTCTCGTCACCGAGTGCGATTTGAAATTCTAAAAGTTTAGCGATAGCGCCGCGTATACTCGAGGCATGCCAAAGAATGAGTGATCTTTGCCGACTAAAAGTACTTCGATGCGGTGGTAAATCCGCGTGGAAAGAATCCCGGGGATGGAAAATATTCTCGAAACGCTTTCATCTTCGTACGCCCGGAAAACGAAGATAGAAATAAAAAAAAAAAAAATAATAAAAAAAGAGTAAGAGAAAGAGATAGAGAAAAATAAAGAGGAGGAGAAATAAGGCGAAAACACTTTTGGTATACTCGAAGGATCTTGTCCACTTTCTCGAGCCTTTGTACTACACATAATACACATTATGTATATAGCAAGCTGGTTAAGGTGATGCACTTTCGGTTCGACGCCTTAACGAGGAAAGACGCGACGCAACGCGACGCGACTACTCGACGCGATGCTTTGTCTCAAACCTTCTTTGACCTGAAGTGAATTGAAAGTATTTGAAACTTTATTCAAGCTGGAATTATTATCCCGCCGTTTCCCCACGAGTTCAATTAGTGAATTAAACTCGTAAGTCTACGCCGCCTTTGATATCTGCTTCTTCTATTATTTACTGATCTTTTGTTTGAGTTTCTTCAAATTATGGGGGCTCTCAGCTCCCGCTAGTGCAACTTACAACAAAGACCAAGAATGACAGTGACGCCATTTTAATCTCCGCTACTTCACTTCACTTCACTACCCTATTATTTCAAGTTTTGATTAATTGATTTTTTATATTCTATACTATTTCACTACGCGATTCAACAAACTTAGTTATTTATTATCCACGTTATAGGAGAGCTGGCTGCTGCACCACCATTTTGCAGAATGGGGATTCAAAGCTTACGAAAGATTAAGACGAGTGACATAAGCGGCAGCTTAGGTACCTGCGGCCGCTGAGACTCAAACTCTAGCAACACTAAAGTCACTTCTGTATAGTTACGATCCCACATAGCCTTAAGTTTCCCCCTTTCAAATTAGCCAAGTGGTAGAAGTGCTACGTAAAATGAGATTATTATAATCTCCAAGGCCTATTGCACCCCGATATCGTATAACGATATCGCCACAAAAACAGTCCATTTTACCAAAGTGATCTTTCCAAATTTCTCCTTTTTTCCTCTCTCTCTCTCTCTCCTTTTCTTTCCTCTGCAATGAAAAAAAAAAAAAAAAAGAAAAAAAACGCCGGACCCAACTTAACGTCGGACGTGACACAAGAACTCAGTAGACGATCCAGTTTTTCTCCATCAAAGACTTACGAACTCCCCACCCAGTCGCATAGGCGAAAAGAAATCACGCGTGGAGAATTTTATTCGGTTTTATTTCAGGCGATTATTGAAGTATTTTGGGAAGATACTGTTTAGAATTAATTAGTTAATATTGAAATACGTAACTACGGAGATACGGAGTATTCCGTTGTATTTTCTAAGCCTTGGAACCGTAACGGCAGTATGCTTCATAGGGGCTGGACCCATCGCATAACTTAATCCCTCAGTATTTATTCACATAATAATACCTTGGAACATTTTCAAGAATTATAGCTGTCCTTGCCTCGACGATAAATGAGTTCAGAGGATTAGCTAAGCAGTGGCTCAAAAATGTTATAATATACCAGCATAAATATTCATGAAACCATTTTAACATTTACCCATGCCCACGGCCGAAGTAGAATGAAATTGTTGATGGTCTGGTTCAAGCGGTACGCCAGGAGACCTCATCCTCTCTCTATTTCTGCCCCTTTTACTTCCCATTGCTAACAAATTCAGTAGAGAAAGTTTTTGCGGGTTAATTTCGAGCCACATATAGACGTGTTCGTTTGTTGTTATTAAGACATATTTTTTTTTTTTTTTTTTTGTATACATATATGCCCTAATTCAGACGTTAAAGAAAATAAGTAACAACTTCGTTATTCTTTTAATTATACCAATTATATATTGCCAAAGTAATTTCAACCACTTTTAAACTGCGATCGGTAGTTTGCATACATTAAGAAAGTTTGTTTTATTGGCGGTTATTTGGTGTCTTAATCGAGAGAAGGCTAATTTCTTTTGAATATCGACTTTAAGAGGTATTCAGCACGCAAGAAGCAACGATTACGTCTCACACTTCTTCTTCTTCTTCTTCTTCTTATTATGATTTTTTTTTTTTTTTTTTTTTTTGAAGGGGGATTAATGCTCGCACATACATGAAGATTGAGTATTTTCATTTAGCACAGTATGTCGAAGTTCTGAATGCGAGTGCATCGTTGGGTCAGCCTCGATTTCATCGAGGAGTTACACAGCTGCGGTAATTGGCGAAATAAATCTTCCGTTAGAATGATGGGCAATAAGGAAAGGCACGGAGGAGGCGTTCCCGAGGCTCATGCCATGGCCATGGCCAGAGTTTGCTCTCGACTCGAAGTAGTTAATAGTCCTGTGGAAAAAAAAAAAAAAAATAAAAAATAAAATAAAATAAAAAAATTTCATATAGTTATTAGCTAACCCCGCAACAACGTTGTGTTCATTCCTCTAAAATCAAATTAGTTAATCAATTAAGATAATTAAACGATTTTACTAAGCAATGAAATTTTTCTTATTTTTTGTTTTTATTTATTTTTTTTTTTTTTTCGTTTCTTCATCGCACACTGTAAACCGAAGAGAAAGCTATGCAGATATTTACAACTCGATGAATTGAGTAACCTTACGTGTAAGACTATAAGATACTGAATAGCAACGGTAGAAATAAACAGAAACACGAAGATCCTACTGCCCGTTAGAATAACTGTAGTAATTTTTCTTTATAAAGATAACTGAAGCGCGATGCAGCTGATAACACGATAAACCGAGGTTAAACCTATGTTTGGCGAGTGGGTTATAGGTTAAACGGTGAGCTAGGGGGTGCAACAGGTCTCGTGAACTTGGCTGAATTTTCTGTTCCAGGGTACGCTCTGCTTCGTCCCTCCGCTTCGGCCTCCTCGCCCCGGTTTCAACCTCGCCATCATTAGTCAATGTCGACGCTTGTGGCACGTGAAGCCAGCCCGGTAGCAAGCGGCGTACCATCTGCTTCGTCAGTATGTCTTTGTATTCGCGTACCTACCCGTATATCGCAAGTGAGGTCACGTTTGTTTCAAACATTTTCTTTTACTTCATTTTTACTATTTTCAAAAGCTCAAAATCTAAGCCAAAGTTACGACCCATTCATTCATTCATTACTTCGCACCTATTTCAACGCTACCTAAGTCAAATCTGTTCCACTCCTCTTCAACTGGTCCAAAAACGATAAATAAAAAGAGCTTATACAAATCTTTAATTTTGACAGCAAATTATTCCTCATTATAATATCAGATATATACAGATTCGTTATATCATCTACCGTGTCGCTGGTCAGTATAATGATTTATCTAAACTGATCGGAAGCAGAACCGTTTCTTGTGCTTGATAATCGATATGTAATGATTAAGGCTGACGTGTCTGCACCTGGGATTGGGCTTTCAAACGAACGACGTGTACCTACCCGACGAGACGCGATGCGATGACTCTCCAGGCTTCCAACTAACGTGCAAGACAAGTTAAGACGCGAGTCAAGCTGCCTGCCCGTGGATCACCGCGACTGATTCGGACACGTGTTCATCATTAGTCAGACTCTGAAGTTAGAGATACTTTAGAACTTGCCGAGTATTTTCGAGACTGAATTGCAGAGTGCTGCCACCAGTGGCAAGCATTTAACCCAACGTTTGCGGTAGATGTTTTGCGAAAAAAATTTGCAACGTTGATCGATTTCTTTTTTTTTTTTTTTTTTATTTGCGAACCGTTTGAGGGAAAGGAAAATTTGAGGATTTGAATCGATTCGTCTCGGTGAGGGGTAGGGAGCTGGATAGAAAGGGTTTGGCAAATTGGATATATACCGAAAAGCTCGCGTGGCTGTTAACTGCTACCCCCGCAAAATTCATGCGGCTCGAATCGACGAAGAACAAAGCTTGATTTATCGTAATGAGTTGCAGGAGTTAAGAGGTCTGGACTGTTCCGGCTGGCCCTAGCTGGTCGATACCCACGGTAGCCTGGTGCGGTTTGACGCCAATCCTGGCTTGAACCCCCGTCATAAACCCTTCTTAGCGGCTTCTACCCCCTGTTTCTACCCCCGGTAGGGGTTCCCCGTTCCCTCAGTCATCTTTAAAATATGCATGAGCTCTGCATACTGATTATATTATTTGTATCACCCGCTGCGTTGCTGTAAAACCGTAAAACCACTTGCACGTACCGAATTACGTGCCTCTCCCGCTCTTTCCCGTCTCCTCATTCTACTCGTTATATTTATTTTATTAAATTTTACATCTCAACCTTTTGGGGAGCGATGCCCCTCTCCCCTTTTTCCCGCTTTTACACGAAGTACATGAATTTTCACAGTTGGGTATCATCACGTAAATGTTTGTTGCAACAGAAGCTAAGTACAATAGGATAACGAAGGGTGAAAATGAGCTTGAAGCGTTTGTATTGTTGTTCAAAAATAATTTACCCTAAAAAAAAAAAAAAAAAAAAAAAATGTGAAAAGAAGTTGACCGAGCTCGACCCGGTTCAAAGGAAGCTATTATTGTACTCATATTTCGCATAAATCGATTGATAACCCGTTATAGAGGTAAAGGCTCACGCGATATATTGAGAACAGTTAGGAACAGTCGCTTAATAAATGTCGATCAATAATCATCAATCACTTGGTGGTCTGTTTCCAAGAACGGAACTCGCGTGTCACAAACAGAAGACCGATTGACGTGGCTTGACAGTGATGGAACATAGCAAGATCAAGTGACAAGTGGGTTGGGTCGTTCAGGGTCGAGCTTTAGCCACGTTTGCAACACTCTGACATGAAATTACGTGTGTTATTAGAAATTATTTCTTAACTATTCAAAAAATCATTTTATAATCAACAAAAAATTTCCAATTTATTTAGATATTTAGAATGTCAATTGCACCGTAAATCGTATGAGAAAAAAAAAAAAAAAAAAAAAAAAAAAAAAAAAATTATCGAAAGTTATAATCGTCCGATTATTTCAACATATTTATAATTTCCGCAACTCGTAAACCTTTAGGCTTATAAAAGTTGGATAAAAATAAATTTTTATATTTTAGTTTCGAAGATGAATGTATACTGTACATACACATATTATACATATGTGCGTACACACACACGTATGTCCGGTTTTACACAACGCGTGTATAGCGTCGGTTGGCTTTTAAATTTTAACGATCGTTTGTTTTATTTTCATTTCCTACTGCCTCGCGCCAGTAAACGTCGGCGAGAGCTGTTCTTTGGTATATAGAGATGTAAGCTGTCTGCTGTCATCCGTTATAAGGTAAGAGGTAAGGTGGGTACTGCCAGCGTCTTAATAAACAACAAATTGTTGAATAAGCCAGTCTCTGTTCTTGTTCAAGTGCGACGTACCGTTTTCTTCCGCTATTTTGTTACTTTCGTTTAGCCGCCCTCATGAATATGACTGCATTCTTTAAATAAGAACCATTTTACCTCGCTATTACACGAGGGTAGATATAGCGGTGAATTTTATTCATCATCATCACCCTCGAACAAGGGAGGACGGGACTCGCGTTTATTATCACGACGAGAACAACGGTACAACGTTTAGTGAAGGTGAAATCAAATCGGGATGAAAAAAGAAGGGAAAAACGGAGGAAAAAAAAATTACCCTGGGTATGATATTTCTACTATATCCTCGATGTGGACGTGGATGTAATAGTTTCGTAAAGGTTTCAATTCGGCACCGGCACGTAGAGGAAACTTAATCCGATCTTTCAAAGCTCCGATTCGGAGAGCAATCTGACGAAAGGCGGAGCGGTGCCACGAAACGTATTGATTCCCATCCGAAAACGTCGAATTCATTGGGAATTGACGGGGGAGCCATAACTTCCATCTCGGTTTGACGTTAATGCTTACTCTCCTTCCCTCCTCGCTCTCAGCTACCCCATCTTTGCCCCTCTCCGTAAAACTCCCCTACTTTTGCCGTGCAGATAGGCAAGGGGGTTAAGCCCGCCGCGACATATTTATGGACATGGCGAGATGCTATCATCCGCCAGCACCCGAGCGCCGCGCTGCTGCAGCACACCACCACCACCATCACCATCACCACCACCACCACCACCACCGCCCTTACTCGTTTCGGCCTTACTCCAAAACCTTTACTTCAGCCCTGGAAGTTAGACTTCGCTTTAAAACCCCCGGCCAGCTCGTTTCTCCGTACAATTTACTTCGCAATTATCGAGGATAACGTTAATATTTGACTCGATCGTTGGAGTAAATCCAAAGTCAAAAAGTAAGTGCTACCAGATACCTTCCTACTTCCTTATCGAATGACGATCGTTTAGAAAATTTTCGCTTAATGAACAAACTGCCTTAAGGAACCAATCTCACGACGATAGTTACAAACTTCAAGATCAATTACATATTAACCTACTCGAAAAATTTTACTCGATACTTTTATCGTCGATAAATGATCACCTGTACGTCAGAATCACCGAGAAATATCTCGAGTGTTGAAAGTGAGGGAATGCGAGGATAAAATTTCTTCTTTTTCCTTTGTTAAACTCAACCGATGACAGGGGAGTACGACAGGGGAGACAAAGCTACGACAAAGCGGGTATTTTCAATTAACAACTTTGAGACAGCGAACAATTATTAAACTCGAAACGTTCTTTTACACCTCGGTATCAATTCCCGAGACCCTTGAACGATACTGCAGGGGATGAAACTCCCCTCTGTTAAGATTCTCCGAACTTGAGAATAACACATAAATGTAAACCGATATATCTCTGTCTGAAGAGTTCAACGTGCGTCGTTATTACAGAGGGTTCGAATTGACCGATATTGGTACACGAATTTGGCGGAACCAAAATACGAGACTTCTGTTTGCGGTTGATACCGCGACCACTTAGCCCTCCTTACCCCTGTAACCTCTGACCCAAAAAGGGAAGGGACCCTCGCCTTGCCTCGCCTCGCCTCGTCGCAAAACTAGGTTCGAAGTCACGCTAAGACAAACTTTTCGCGGCTTAAACGCACGCGAATTAAAGGCATCATAGATTTCCCGGAGAGCCCGCAGGATCAAGCCTAAGATTTGCGTCCGCCAGATTACCGCGGGTGAAATGGGACAATGGGCGCTAGTCTCCACGACGGCGTATAAATAAGGATCGCCCCGAGTAACCCACCACCACTACCACCACCAGCATCACCCATAGTCGAGAAACATTGGAGAAGTAAGGTTCGCCGTCGGTTGCGGCACCGGGAAAACCGGCCGAGGCGACGGTGCTGAAGCCGGTTGGCCGTCCATCTTGGACGTCGCCGGGGCGGCCCTTATCTGTGCTCACAGCTCTGCTGCCGCTAGACGTCCGGTGATCTAGAGCGGCCTTTCCCCAATCCCCAGCGTCTCTCTGCTTAATTATACCCCGGTGATGCCCATAGCTGCAGGACCCTCGATCTACTTCGTATAGGTACGCGATTATCGTACGCCTTCGATTGTCAAAGATGGTCGGTGGTCAAGGGTGTTCACTTACCTCAACATATGTTTATATATTTTCATAATATATTTTATTCATGCGGTTTAACGTATGTACATACATACATACATACATATACCAATAATACATATGGTATAGAAACTTGGCCACCCCCTGAATTTCCTGTGTTCACCACGCAACCAATCGCCGGTGTAGAGAGCAGCGTGTACCTTGTAATTAACTTCTGGGATCTATATGCACAGGTGTATTTACTGGTATACAGTAACTGGCAATAGTGTATAATACATGTATGTAGGTACCTACGCGGGGTTCAACAGCGTGGAAAATGGAAGCCGACCGACGGTGCCATTGTCGTCTCTGCGGACCGGTAGCCGGGCGTTTAATGCCCTTCATATAGATTGCCGGTGGACAGGTCGAGGGCGCATCTGCATTCAGATTAGCATCGCGCGGCGTTCAGATATTTACGAGCGTGGAATGGTTCGCCTCGCGGACTCGGGGGCCAGAGATTTTGCTGTGGTTGTTGCAGCGGGACGCCCTATCGGCTACTTGCCTCGCCATGTTTCCACATAAAACTGCCCTTGACCTCCAACCCGCATAATGAGCCTCGTCGATCCATTATTCATAGGATGCGTCTTGTCTTTCTGCTCCGAATCTTGCATCGTAAGTTCCCCGTTACATCGTTGGAGCTCGCCGTTTCTTGCGGCGATTTATTTCTGAGCTATATTGTCCAATGTCCGAAGCTATGCAACATACATCCACATTCACCCCCGGTCTACCCCGTAGCCGTGCGTCCTCGTATTCCATCGTTGAAAAAGGAATCCGGTAGGTAAATTCACCGACTATTTTATACCGTAAAGAAATTCCGCGTCGTCAAATCTAATCCACTTCCGTTCGAGAGGAAAACTATCGCGTATATACATACCGTTGTTCTCCTCTCGGTGATAAAGTTTAATTTGATCCTTTCAGTTCGCCCATGTATATGTATGGGTTTGAAATACAGTCAACTTCTGGGATGGGAATTGAGCGTGCCGACAGGAGGCATGGCATGCAATGATCCCGAACTTTATTGTAATTGAATGAAAATGGCGAAGCTGGAAGGCGAGCAAGGAGGAAGGAGAAAAGAGAAAGGAGAGAGGAAGGAAGGAACGAACCAACCAAAGTTTTGGGTCACATTTCTTTTCCTGTGCTCCAGAGCAGAGGTTATATTTATGATCTCAGTTTGAAAACTGCTACGAGATTTCCATCACTCGCCCTTTTCCTGCCACAGAAAATTAAGACGCGGGGGGCTGTCGCCCGACCGACGACCACGACGTTAACTGTCGTTCTACCAGCCCGTCAAGGAAACCCTGCGAACTGAAACCGTCCAAAATGGACCATAATTTACTCCAACCACGGTTTCCGAGCTCTACATGAAACTTTCTCGGTCCCAAATTCAACTCTGTTTGATCTATTTCTCGACACATTCCACTACACTAACATGTATGATCCTCATCGTCGCTGTGGTGGTGCAAAATAACTCGGTGTAAATACCGAAAGAGGCGAGTACGGCTGAAATATTAGAAGAGTTTTAATTACGAGCTTCTAGTAGCCGGCTCAGAGTCGAGTGCTCACGGATCTCAGTGGTCCTTTCGGACCTATATTGATTCCTGAGATTGTCCACCCGGGGGAGGCACTAGGCACTTGGTTCACCGGACACGTTCATTGTCTCCTCAGGGTGACCCTCCTCCCTTCATGATCATCAACTACCTCACGTTCTATTGCCTGGTGGTAGCGGTCTGAAACCAGTGCCAAGCCACCAAGCGCCAAATAAAACATAGTGAAAAAAAATTACGGAATCGTTTGGTGATTCCGACTCTACTCCTCCTCGTCTTCATCCACATCCTCATCCGCGTCCACGTCCACGTCCTCGTCTACGTCCACGTCCACGTTCACGTCCACGTCCACGTCCATGTCCACGTCCACGTCCACGTTTGTAGGACGAGAGAGAACGCTAATGTGATTACTCGAACCATAGCTTGGTAATACAGCGGTACGGTAGTCTCCTGATTCGATTATGACAACGCGGGTAAAGATTCCTTCAACGGGTTTAACTGTGGTTAGAGGATCTGACGTCGAGGCGTCCCTACGAGCGATTTTAAACCCGTGGAAATCTACTCGTTATAAATGCAAGGCTCTTGGGACGAGTCTGCGTTTGCGTCTCGCCGAAGGCCGAAGGCAGAAGTCTGCCTTCTGCCACTTCTCTTTTCTAGCCTCGGTTTTTCCAACGATATTGCATAGTAAGGGACGGCCGTGGCCTTTGGGGGACAGTAACGGAGTCTTGTCACACGGTTGTCTGTGCATATAAAATGACAACCCAGCATGGGCTGCACGGACCACACGAACCTACACAGATAACTCCTGGGGCCAGAGAAAGTCTCGTGAAATGTTAACACCCTCTTACTCTTCTATATATACACATACTTATCGAATACGTTGGTTACCGGTTGGCTGGCTGCCTCGTTTCTTAAACCACCCGAAGCCCCCCGGTCCAACGTACCATCCACCAGGGTATTCCCTCGAAAGAACTAGCGGTGGGTTTAAATATTACAGTTACCAAGTTAGAATTATACAAGAGTGGGTTGGCCGTCGAAGAAGGCTTCGCCTTGCTGCCTCGGCTGGCCTCCTCCTTCTTGGCACTTTTCTTACCCCGTTCCCTGTGTAGTCCTCGAGGAAGGTGCTTCACTCGAGCGAGGCACGAGGGGTGCGGGAAACCCTGCCAACGAAGTAAGGGTATTCACTAGACGGTAAACGACTCTGGGGCGATGGTACGGATACACCAGGCAATTGAACTCCTTTCCGTTTATTGCTTCTAATTAAACGACCGAGATATTTCTACTACGTTTCATTAGCGTAGCTGAATGGAACGACGGGTTCCTTCTAACGTATCGTTTCTCTTTAGAAGCTCATACCTGCAGTGTCTACAAAGTGCTTGGGAAAACACGGAAACCAAATTTCCTCGTTTCCTAAAACGACTTCGCTCGCAAACGGTGTAGGTATCCCATCTTTCTCGCGGTCTGGATTTAATTATATTTTTCTAACACCCTCCGTGTAAAAATCCGACTCTTCAGTTATCACACCGAACACATTATTGTTACCATTCGTTGAACGGGTCTTGACCACGAAGCTAACGTTCAGTTCAGAATTTTTAAAATATTCACCCTTTTTTCTTCGTCGTATCTCAATTCTTGAATAGTCGAAAATAAAAACAAAAAGAAAAAAAAAACATAGAAAATCGTCATCGATTTGGTCTTCATCATTCCCAGACGTAAGGAGGAAACTTGTTTTCGTCGACCACAAGTCGACCACAGTACCACAGTCGTTACTATCCGTCCGTTCACCCATGTAGGCATTCGCATTCCAATAGGCGGTTCTTCCTCTGCATTAGGCACAAGTGTGTATTGATCTGAAACGTGTTGCTCGCATGGGACCTAGAAGATCCGACTTTCTATGATCTATGGTTATGGTTTTCTTTCAATATTTTTTTATTTTTTTTTTTTGTTTTATTTCAAGATTTTTATTTTCGTCACCGCCTATGAACACAGTTTTTTTTTTCTTTCTTTTTTTTTTTTTAACAATAATAAAACCGCAATTATCGTGTTCCCAAATTCAAAAGATGAATCTTCAGGTCGTAAAGAATTTCTTCTGAATCTTAAAACGCCGAAAATTCAAACGCGAAAAGTCTCACCGCGAAAGTACACCTTATTTTGCACGCGGGAAACCCTCGCCCTCTAATCGGAGCCAATAGTATAACTTTCGTGGAGGTTGAGTAAGGCGAAAGCTTTGCATTCCGATTAGGACGCAGAAGGAACCAACGTTTCTGTAGCTTTTCGGAGGCGGCTGTAGCGAATGAGACACAAGGAAGACGAAAGGGAATCTGCTTTGGTGTGCGGGAGTAGTGAGAGTGGTGAGGTAAGGTGGTAGGATGTAGAGTAGGTATGAGATAGACATTGAGAAGCGACCAGAGCAGCGGAGCACCACCGAAGCGCCAATTCTAATTTCGTCGTGGCTCGCCTAATATCGCCGCGGCGAAGAACCGCAATAAATCTTTGGATTCATTATCATAAATTGGCTCGGCATCACGAGTTGATGTTGACGCCGAGATGCTACGGTTTTACCAACGACGGACGACGGACGACGGACGACAGACGACGAACGACAGATCAAAGCAGAAGTTAAAGAAGTATTGCAAGCCTCGCGAGTCGTCTCGTACGAATCAAATTCAACTGACGTAAGTTTCACATAGAACCCTAGAACCGACCGACTCAAATAGTGACAAGTAAAAATATCCTTGACACTTACGAATACGATGGGGTTGAAGAATTACGTACATGATATTATATATGCGTTTCTTGATGTCGGTATACTAGATCGTATCATTTTTTTTATACTTAGAAACTCGGGACACATTTGTCAAGTCATTATATGTATACTTGAAGCTTATAAAAGTCTCAGAGAAATTTTCATGTCCAATACATGAGATTTTACACACTTCAACCTTGTCTTGTTTTTTTTTTTCTACTTCTTCTTCTTCTTTTTCAAATTTTCGTAGAAAAGGAGAACAGAAAATAATTTTGTTTGATATAGTTTTATTTTTTTTTGATTTTTGTTTCTTTTTCTGTTTTTTTTTTTTCCTTTCTCACTGAAGTTCTTTGGGACTAAGTAAATACTTTACCAAGCAGCTGAAAGTGACAGTCACTTTTCACTCGATATTTTTACGTGATTGACAAAGATGTTAACTTCCAGCTATGTGGCAAATAGAAAAGGAAACAGAGATAGTAACAGAGAGAGAATGTCATGAACCGGCAGCTGCAATGCTCGGTGATGACTAGCTACTTAGCTTTAGTGATGGTTTTGTCCGTGGACAATCTGTCCCACGAGATTCGCTGGGACAGATGTTGCGAAACGCGGTACTCAGCTTATTCTGGGCTTACTTCAGGCTTATTTTCAGGTTTCTAGTGCAGGATACTTATGTCCCTGTCGTGTATACGCGATATGCAACCGGACTCACTTTTCACTCTGTACATAAACTCCTGCACTAAATAGGTATTTGTTTTTTATCATTTCATTCGTTTTTTTCCTCAAAATGTCAACGAACTAAATCTGTGAAATAAAAAATTAATTTTAATTTTCTCTCAATCGACCTTCGCCCTCTTAGTAATAAATATCTTCAATTAGTATCACGCGATTCTTCTATTTCGTTTTTTTTTTTTTTTTATTCTTTTTGTTCCGGATGAAATTAACTCATACGAAACTTCGGACCAAGGCCATGGCATATATGAACATACATCTGTTGAAAAAGCGGATATAGTGATTAAAAAAAAAAAATTAATAAAATAATGAAAAGGTTTGTTAATCAGGCCAATTTATTTCTTCTTACTATACACTTTAATGTTTATAGGTATAGATTGCAACGCTCCGATGACTTCCGAAGTTACCATAGTCGCCGTCGTAGCCGCGCGGTCGCATCCCGGACTTTATTATCGTATAGGTACACGTATAACTATTAATTGTGGCAATAATTTGCACCGACCATAATGGAAATAACTGAGTATTGTTCAGGTGCGTGCCTTCTGTACGGAAATAATCCATCATGACCAGATAATTAGTACACGAGTGTTGCGTATATTATAATCACTCAGAATAATAATGCGTGAGATGCCTGGCTATAAGGCGCTAACGAATCCCTCTTCTCATGGCCTATGAAAATCACCATCCAAATCCAGCCTAGCCTTAATCACCTACGATAATTAAAAGCCCCATTTCGTCAGATCGATCAAACTCTTCCCTACTTTTACATAATTGAAAGAACAAGAAAAAGAAATTTAATGATTGTTAAATATTTCGGAACACCATGATGCAGATTTTTGATCCGATTTATCGAGTAGTTGAGAATTGTTTCATGTCCGGGTTGGTTCGGAAAAAAGAAAGAAAAAATAAAAAATAAAAAACAGATACGCCGTTAAACGTTCCGCCATTTTGGTTCGTTAATTAATATGCATACGGATATGTTAGTACGTCAAATAAAATTAAGCTTCCAGTAGGTACTTCGCACTGAATGAACGCCGTAATTTTTTTTCTTTTTTTTTTTTTCATTTTTAAATTTTTTATTTTTTATTAGCAGTATAACTGAGAAACTACTTTGGTACACGCGATCTCCAGCTGAGACAATTTCCTGGGAATTTAAACAAACATAATTTTGCTCTAATCTTAACGCTAAATCCACTTGTTTGACTAAAACTTAAATATACTTTCAATTTGCCTAGATGGTACCCGAGGTCAAATCCTAGACTAGAATTTCAAATATCTAATCCGTATTCATTTCTATTATATTTCAGCCACGTGACGTCACTGACGGGAGACGTTGCAGTGTATCGATTAAGTGGACCGCGTCCCCATGACCGTCAGACGAAGCTTTCGTCTCGTCTTGTCCTGGACAGACGGTAGTTAAACTCCGCGGCGCAGGCGCGGTTAATTTTTGTTTTTTTTTTTATGTTTTTTTTATCTTATTTCATCGAATTTGTCGATCCTTCAAACTTAATTCCTTATTCAATAATTAATCAATGTATGAAGTAAGTAAGTCAGGAAAATGAAAAGGAAAGTGTTGAAACCTCGAACCTCGAAAGCTTTTTCAACACCCTCCCGGTGTGACTGAGGTCGTTATGAATGCAGGAGAACCAGCCGAGGTACTGTCTGGACTTTCAACTTTGAGGCAGGGATATCCACGAGCTGCGGCTTCAGTTAGAATGTATATAGGTATGTATAATACAGGTATAAGGGAGAGAGACAGGCGCGGCTCTGCGTTCGTGGGGTAAGATATCCCTAGTGGACAGTATGTAAAGACAATAAGCCAAAAAGTTAGGTAGCGGGTGGTGGCCGTTCCAGGTTATGAAGCTCCCGGGTGAAGTCAAGATTGTAATTAGCTCTCTCTCCAAGTTTTGGCGTTTCGCGTACACCGGCTGAGGATATTTGCATTCACTCTCCTCCCACCTGGTTCGTTCGCCTCTTAGGTACAAGGTAAACCGAATACACACAAGGGGCGCTAGAAATGCCTAGCACGTATCAAAATTTGCTATTGTGTGCGGTGGTAACGACTGTGGTCTCACGCCTTCGAGTTTCGAGTTTCGAGTTTCGAGCTCCAAGCTTCAAGCTTCGAGTTTCTCATTTTTATAATCCCCAAGTAAGCTACGGGGGTAAGCAAAGTCGTTCCACCTCTATATCCCGATTCAAAAACCCAACGAACAACTTATTCTTTCCTCGAATTTCGTATTGTACATACAAAAATACATACATACCCATCTACAAAGTTTGCATTTTTCAGAGGCGAGAAATTCTAATTTCAAGATTAGTATTAACGGAGTTTAGCTCCCGTTCGCTTGATTGTGTAAGGGTGACGAGTGGCACTTGGACGAAGAGAGCATACCGAGAGGCTAACTCTGAATTCACCAGCTTAAAACGTCCCGAGTGCTAGGGACGACACGAAGAGTAGAAAAAAAAAAGGAAATACAAAACGTGGGAGAGGCAGACCGAATTAGGTGTCACGGAGCTTGGAGATTTAAGAAACTCCAAAGTAAAAAAAAAATCTCCATGACCATTGTAGACCGGATCGTGCAATAAAATGGTGAATTTTTTTGCTAATTCCGACGATTTCGATAAACAGATTTCGCAAAAACAGATCTCGATTGATAAGTCCGTAAGTATCGATCACTGACCTGCGTTCATTATTACTGACGTGAAACCTCGAAGGATTGGGTTGAGAATCGTTGCCTCTGTATTCTGAGATCGGTTGGCGCGTTGTGGGGTTTTCTGGGGGGGGGGGGTAGCTGACTCGCCCTCTGTCTCTGTTAATGCATCGCCTCCGGAATGGCCGATTAATTCCAACTACGGGAAGGAAGCGACTATAACTCGTCTCCGAGGAAGCATTCTTAATCCGTGCCCTCTTTATTCCCGTAGCTGTTTCTCCGTCTGTATAAGAAATCTCTCTTTCTTTCTAGCTCCATTCTGCATGGTAGTCACAGTCACAGATCTACGGACGGACGTACCATAATTTCCACTGGCAATACACCCCCGTAGTTATCATTATTATTATTATTATTATTATTTTTTTTTTTTAAATTTAAATTTCATTTACTTTGTGTATTATTTGATGTATAGTCTTTTTCCCCCTCATTCCACAACGTAATTACTTTGGCTACATATACAATTGAGGAGTCTAATTACACTCAATGTCGATTAATTAAATTTCGTAGGCACTGAGCCCAGACTAAACACAAGTGTCCTTATTACGTGAACCTTTAACCTTTGTTGCGTCGATGTTTCGAGGCACGTTCCACGGTTACTGGTGGGCAGTCGCACATAGAACCACCGCAGATCACTATCAGATCGTTGTTTATTGATTTGATATCGCGTTGCGATCACAACTGGTAAGTATGTATGTATGTACGTACATGTGTACCCAGAGCAATGCGGAAGGTAGGATTGAAAGGGAGGCTAATCTTGTGGACCCAAGGAGCCGAAAACGTTAACCAAATTGTATGAAATCTGATGAAATTATAACCAAGGAGTAATATTTTTTTCTCTTATTTTTTCTCATTTGATAAAGGAATTAGAGTGAATCAAGGAGACAGTGGTCGGTCGTTAGCTCCGTAACAGTAAGGAAATAATTTTGTAGCTTCACCGCAAAACGGAGGCTTGCTTCTTAACTGAAAACAAATGACGTTCCGCTAAGCACCCTTAATAACGGCTAAGTGTCGTCCATTAAACTGACCAAGTGCAATTGTTTCCTACCGCAAATGGTGCGGTCCTTAGAAACCGTACATAGCGCGTCGTATCTACGCGTTTCGCGAAACGGTATCCAATTCAACATTCAATTTCCTTCTGATCTCGGGTGTGCGAATAGCCTGTATACACATACATACCTATATCGAGAATTGTTAGTTCACCGTGTCTATCGGATATACATACATGCCATATGCCGTTGCGCGTTGTTCCTTAGAGAAATCTTCACCACGTTTCATCATCCATTGGTAAAAAATTTCTTTCCCCATTGACACAAACCCATCAGCTTATTCACGAGACGGTGGTAAATGGCGTGAAAAATCTACAGCATGGATCTTCGTCTGATATTTTACATATATAAAAAATAATATATGAATACGATAAAATGAAACTCTCTTATTCCAGATACTAAAAACGGTATGTGCTGCACTGTATACCTTTTCAATTAACTCCTGCATTTGGTGCTGCTGCTGCTGCTGCTGCTGCTGCTGCTCTTGCCTCATCTTAGTACGTTGTTAATTGGATGACATTTTGGATAAGCAGGTTGCATCGTTGACACTCATGGTGGTTGACGTGCAGGCAACCTGCTCGTAAAGTGTTTAGTTCGGGGGTTGAGGACTGGGGCTAGGAGACTGGAGGGTTAGGTGGATTGGAGTTTGGGAGGGAGTGGTGCCAAGTGTCGAGTGTGAACCGTGCGGAGTACGGAGGGATCGGTGCGGTATGGTATGGTATAGTATGGTATGGTATGGTATGGGCTAAACTACACGAAGTCTGACGGTAATAATTGAGTGCTGCTCTGTCTAGTTAGCGACGGTTCTCGACGCTCACCGCTTTATCGGTTAACTGACAGCGATGTATGACAAATCCATCCCATACACCCGTACCGCTGCCTGTGTCGATAAACCCGTCAGATTGGAATTCGAAGACGAGGAGTGACTCTATACGTATGTAGGTACATGAAAACATGATACAATTTTCTTTTTTTTCTTTTTTATCCTCTCCCTCTATTTCTCTCGTTTCAGATCAATGATCACGGATAAAATGTCACGATCTTTTATGATTTTTGGGGGTGCTTTTAATCGGGTGAGCAAAAACGTTGGGATTAACCACGTTCGGTTGATAGTTTTAATCGTATTAAGACACACAACATCCATTCGAGAATAAATACTAACCGGGTAGGTACGGCTCAGCCGAGATCTTAGCGAAGTCTTGGCTTTCGAGTGAATAATTAAATTACGCGACCCAGAGCCCCCACGGGCCCCGCGTGGGTTCAAAGTTGAAATTTCACGCGCCATTGTTCAATCCAGCCGAGGAATAGGAGTTAGGAGCATTTAGGAAGCAGGCAGGCAGGCAGGCGGACGGTCATGGGGCGGTGAATTACTGTTTGAGATACCAGGAGATGGAGCCGACTGAGGGCGGCCCGGACTGAGACTTTAATTCCAGCTACACCTTACCGCAGTCGCTTTACGCGTCTCTCTGACCCGACCAAGTCTGATTCCACTAAAGTTGAACGAGATTAATCAGTTTCTGATGCATTTCACGTCCCAAAAGCTCGACGATTACGCACCGGTCAATCTCCCCTCAGTATTCTAAGATTCCGTAATCCATGTATTTCTTTTTTTATCAATCTTCTTCTTTTCTCCTTTTTTCTATTTGATCCCATAAAAACGATTTTCACATCTCTATATGCCAAATGTCGAACTTATTTTGTCGGGGGTAGTTGGGGTTTCGCCTCGGGTTGAAAACGGTTGACGTAGTTGATAATATTTCGACCATGCCGAATGCTAATGCGACATCGAAACGTTGCGTTTCGAGTTTCGAGGGCTGTGAAAGGCCAAAGGCTGTAACTAAAGGGGAACTCGGCGTAGCGGGGTAGGTAAAAGGGGAAACGCATTCTCAGAGATTATCGTGCTCGCCATCAGCGTATCACGGCGTCAGCCGACAAGATTTATATGTAGAGTTTATTGTCGCTGAGTCCGCCCTACTGGATTTTATGGATGTTTTTCGAAGGAGCGCTGCCGCCCGCGTGATCTATCGCTCTCCCTCGCCTTCCTCCTATCCTTCGGTTTCCTTCGCCAGGAGGAGCGGAGCAGCACCAACAGAACCGGGAGAGGATAGGGAGAAGAGAGACGCGACCGTAACTGAGGAGAGAGATTCCTAATGAACGCCCGGCGCTCTACGAACCACGCCGCGTCGCCCACCCGCCCGTTCCTCTACACATTAACCGAAGATTTATACCACGGAATCGCGATCGCATTTACATTTTTGTCGCATCACTATAAAATAGGTAGTTGCCGGCTCTATATCCTACACGGACCGAATACACCCGCTATACTACCCGTATAATTCATAATCGAAACGGGCTTTGTCTTTATTCCAACTCTAACTTATTTCATCCATATACACCCACACCCTAACAGCTTAGCGATACATTACTAAAACACCGAAATAATGATCATCAGTTCTTCATTTTTACGTAATAAATCGACGGTGAGAAAGAATCCTCGAATTACCTAATAAGAGGGAGATGAGGTAAAAATAATTCGCTTGCCAAATGTGAAATCAAAGCGACTACATACATACCTACGTCCCGTTAAAATTTAACACGGGGGTGAGTGAGACGTGTGTATGTACTGTGTAATGTACATTTACATATATATAGATACGTGTGTTATGGGTGTACGTATAATACATGTATATACGGGGAAGGACTTCGTCACGCGTTGCAACTCGAACTCCGTGCCGGGAACACCGCGTAGTGCAAACACGTCGACGAAGGGAGATACATGGCGCCAGTATGTTACACGTGTTGCCGGCCCGCACGTACGGCCCGCGTCCGGCAGTCAATCGGTCTAATACTCACGCATTGCGGCGCGGGGTGTCGCGTCGCGACGCTGCGACTACATCACCGAGTGATTACCTCTCGAGCGTCCGCGGCGTTCACCCTATACTCGACCACCACGGGATGGTACAAACCGTGTGAGGGTGGTTTCTCCCTTAGTCTCTTCCTCCCTCACTGCACCACGGATGATTGACTCGCCGTAGCTGTCTGCCAGCAAGCCATATTAACCTCTCGCTTCATCCCCTTTCCTCTCGTTAAACCCCTTTTGGCTGCCCTCATACACCGAGACTACTTCCGACAGGGTTGCAATAAAGGAACAAAAGTTTTTTTTTACAAAAATCTATTCGATTTTTTTTCGATGGATTAAATATACGTGAATAGAAAAGGTGTTTTTAAGGGATGAAGAAAGGTTCGTGAAATTTCAATCATTTCTTTAATTAATTTACAATATCTTGTTATAATATATCACCCGTCTTATTAGACACGTTTAACAAAGCTGAGCTGATTGTATCGATAAATTAAACCGAGAGTTGTACCTACCTCCGACTCAGACCCGTTTTCATTTCCCTTAACCTTACCCTTTATCTTTCTCTTTCTATTTCTCACAACCCCCATGCGAACACTTATACACTAGCGGCTAGCTAGCTTTAGCTTTGCAAACGCGTAGATCACGCCAGTCCACTGGCGGGGCGATCCGCCCTGAGTTATGCTCGACAATTATACCCGTTCGCCCGCGGTGGGCGTTATTATCATATTATACTACATTATCCAAGCCCTATCCAACCGTCACTCGATACAGTCTCACTATATAAACGGCGTGATACGTGCGTGCCGAAATTTTGGCAAGTGAAGTGAAGTGAAGTAAAATGAAATAAAACTAAAATGTCAATTGATCAAATTTTGAAAAATATTAACACCCGTTAGTTGAAGATTTTCGATATCCTTGTCGATATATTTACCTACTTGATATTTCAGGTATAACTAAAGGTATCTATACATGTAGGTATTGGCACTAGTGCTTTGGGCGCTACGCTACGGTCCGTGGACAAGCGAGCTACCGTATCGGTAAAAATCCTTGAATTATGATAATGGTGGTAACATAATGCGATCCAATGAGGCAATCAAGGGGGTTGGTACAGGAGGTGGATATTGATGGTGTGTGTGGCGCATGGCGATGGCGATGTTACGGCGACGCTGGGCGTCGGTCGCGTATTAGTGTTACTGCCACACTGGTGAGAACGGTCGATCTGTGCACCGGACAATGCGGTCCACGTTGTATAATTGCAGCTCGGTCGTCGTAGCTCTGGAAGGCCATTTCATCAATCAACGAGTTAAATGCTCCGGACTGGGATCACCTGGTGGTGAACGACGAACGGCAAATAGCGAATGGCGAATGTACCATTCGCGGCTGGCCAACCCCAGATTCACGTCTACTCTCAATGTTTGGACACTTGAAACGTCGCCAACGGATAGTCACAACATTGAATCTGAATTCTAACAGCGCTAGGAAAATCCTCTATCGCGAAGAGTCACAAAGTCGGATCATAAAAGGCTCTGCAGTTGTCCATAAATTTCCAAAAGCACGTCTCTCATCCCATTAATGTCCCATATGATCGGTAAACGTCAATCGATCTGTTTCCTGCATCCTGGTCCAGCACTGGTCGTAACCCAGAACGATGCGCTGGGACAATAGGTGGCATAGTTATGGAACCGGTACGATGTTAATGACCATAAACAAGCAATCACTGTAATCCGCCATGAGTCACTCTGGTTGTCTCGTTGGTCAACCGGATAGTAGCACTTCTGAATACACGTGTGTGTTCTACGGTGCGGTCTTGGCCCGGGTTCGGTATGATGATAGAACGTCAGCCTAACGGATGAAGTGAACCGTGGAGAAGCAATGTAATAACGCATTGAACCCGAGTTACTTTACTCGGAGAACTATTAGACGAGAACGCCGTGGGTATTAATAGAGTTGTCTGGTACCACGGAGTCCCGTTGAGCAACGAAGGTTTGCTATTTTCCTGTGGCGATAAAAAAGGCTACTGATTTATTGCTAATTCCGTAATACAAGGCCTTCCGTTTTCTAAATGGGAAATGGACTGTGGTCGAGGTATTGTACTTCTAATTTGATGGTATTGTGACGTTGTTATAGTTGTGACAAGCCAGTCTGATAAAACGAAAAGTAAAAAAAAAATCGGCATTTGCCGATTCTAAGGCGAAGTTTCTGAAGTAGCGTCGATATCGTACAGCAGAAATACTATCTAGACCAATCCAAAGATTACGATATCGTAAATATGCCGCCGTATATAGTATATATAGGTATATATGCGAAATGGAAGCTACGGCGACTACCACGGCGTACCACCGACCCGTCAGGATATACCTACCCTCGTCCAAGACAAGCGGGTTCTGTGCTGAAACTCCTGCAGGGCTCTCTCGCCGATCGAACGACTGGAATCTTCGAGCCAAAACATTTTATGAGTACCGATATCTGACGTAACCTATATAACCTATATCTACCTATCCTTATACGTATGTATACTTATACCGAAACCAGGAGTTCTGATCCCATTTTGCTTAAGGATAGCGTGTTATTTCACCGGATAGCCGTGAGTTCGAGATATGCTAGAAGCCGGATCCAAATTTGAACCCAAGACGATAAATTTATCGTACGATTTTCAGGGTTTGATCGGGATTTCTTTGCAGTTAAAACGCAAATGGATATTCTTTTTGGTTTTTATTATTATTATTATTATTTTTTATTTTTATCTTCTTTGTTCCGTGTGACGCGAATCATCGTGAAATGTTGATTCAATGCTCGTTCGTTCTCTTGTTTGCTCGCTTTTGGGTATGTCGTTCTATTCGAACGATATTTATGATTTTCGATTTCCATGTCTTCCTCGTCCGCGAGTCCTAGCAGTTATCGAAGAGGCCGTGAAGTAGGTAGGTAGGTAGGTAGGTAGGTAACTTTTTCGTCGGCGCGTACGACGAAATTTATGCTGCCCAGAGAATTAATGCTTGACAGATTTGTAGTTATTACGAACTCGTGGAAGACGAGTGGGCCACTCGCCTCAGTCAGGCCAGCTCAGATCCGACCCGAAGGCAACCAGCGATGGCGGCGGAAGTGAAGCCATTACTTATTATAACTGCCTGGCGAGTGAACGAGCGAACGAGCGCGCGGGCGAACGGGCGAACGGCGAACGCTAGCGCCTGTCAGGCATCCATCATCGCGACGAATGGCCACGCTGCCAATAACATCCGCGTCATCGTCGGATATCGTCGTCCTCTCTTTCTCTTTTCCTATTCCTCAAAGCTCATATCCAGTTTCCTTTTTCCTTCTCTCTTTGTCCCTTTATACATATATTCCCGAGACAATCCATACATAATATTAATTATTTATTATTTCACTAAACTTTGAAGAGTACATAGAGATATAGGTATGTATGTATGTACGTCTTGGTATGTGCTTGTGGAAAAGACGTGGGGTAACGTTAATGCATGTGAACGTGTTAGGGGAACTGAGAGCATGCAGGAAGTGCAGCCATCCCACAAACCCTCGGAGAAGACTTACGCTCACCTGCAACGCCTTAGGCAGACGGTTACGAAGCACGCCTTACGTATTTCAACTACGTGATGCTCCTAGGTGTCTCGGGTTTGACGCGGTCTTGAGATCGACGAGATTTAAGCATGCACCACTTCGCATCACGCGATGTCTTGTAGAATGGCGAGGGAAATATTCGTGTGAGAATAGGGGGTTGATTTTTTATTTTATTTTATTTTATTTTATTTTTTTTTATCAATTTTAAAGACTACGGTAATCAACAGCTTTGCCAATCAATGATTTTGTCGAAAAAATGATTGAACGAAATACTGCACGAGAGAAAAATAATAAAAACTAAACAATACATAAATAATATTTGGTTTTTTTTTTTTTTTTTGTAAGCCGTTCTTGACCACCCCGTGTCCTCATCAATTTAACAACGCTCGCCAGTTATTCGCAAGTGTTGTGAATTTATACGAACAGATATGACACGGGGGGAGTATACCCTCACTCGATGCTCCGTTGTTTATCGGAGTGGTATGCTGCTGCAGCCACGGTACCTAGGTATAACGCTCAGAGCGCCCCACTTTTGAATCCCTCCAACACCCTCGAAACCCCGTACTGACGCACCAGCTATATTATCGCAAACCTGTGTACCCGATTTTCCACTATATCAGAGTTTTTTTATTTTCATTTTTTTTTTTTTTTATATTTGTTTTTTATTTATTTTTTAAACTTGCCAATATTGGTGATCGGCTGCTCCCCCGTACTCACAGACTCACTAGTACATTACTATCATCTCTCTGCTCTTTAATTGTAAATGAAAAGCTCGCGTATTTACGAGCGTAAAACATACAGAAACACAAATTTTCATTTATCATATATGCAAAGTTCGATTTTTGTCAAAATTTAACCGTAAAAAATTCCCACCCCCATTCAGACAGAGCCACTCTTCGTGGTTATTCAATGTGGATAATAGAGTCGGTACAAATAGCGGTTCAGTAGGGTTAAACATTGGGATCAGAACGATGAGGGCGAGGGTGAACGGAGGGTAAGGGGTCGTGAGCTGACGGTGGTGCCTTCAGCCTTGACAAATAACTCTCCTTCGTCGTGTAAGGGTGGGGGTCTGCATCATTTAATTTTCCTTAGCATCACCACCGCCACACCAGAATCGATGATCCCTCGAGGAGTAGGTATCTTCGCCAAGACGAATGAGAGTCAGAGTCTCTTAGACGGTGTGAAACTGCGGGACTCTTAGCCGCCGGCAAACTGTCTTCTCTCAACAGCTCGTTCGACTGATCGTGGACCAATTATTCTCACGAAATTAACATCGCTTGATTTACTCAATCGATCCGTTTGATGTTCGCTATCTTGCACCTAATTTATCTTACATCAGAATGTATATTACCCGACCTTCGTCAAACGGATCAATCACCTCGCTGTTATACAAAATCAAAAAAATAAAAAATAAAAAAATCAATCAAAAATTTTACCAATTTTATCACATTCATAGTCTCATGAAAAGTATATATACCTATACGTTAAGGGAGATTCCACGATCTCCGGTACCAACCACCTCGCACCTCTCAGGCGAACGATTCCGCGAGGAGCGCATCAGCGACAGTTCGCTGGATGCAGGAGTGAGCACTCTTCCGCATCAAGGACAATTGTCGTTTTTACAATTTTTATTTTTATTTCTTATTATTTCTTTCCGCGACAGCCAGTTTCCAAGAAAGAAGGACCACCACCCCTCCCCCTCCCTTTCCGCCCCTCTATATTTTTCACTCTTCTCTCTTTATCTGGGATTAAAAACTGTGCACTGGCACCGGATAACGATCATTGTACAGCCGTACAGTAATGGCAGTACAGTATATTAGGCAAGCGTCAGAGTGTCGTGGCACTCAAGACGCCTTGGAAAATTAGAAATCGTATAGGGGATCTCATTTCGGTACGTTAGTCGGAAGAAAAAAAAAAGAAAAATAAAATAAAAGAAAAAAAAAAAATAAAAAAAAAATTAGTCCGCGAATCCCACCCGGTTTGGAGGCGAGTCTAATTTTGGAAGCGACCATTTAGTGATTCCCCGACATTTACAGCCTTCAATTTGCCTCTTCCGAGAAGCTGGGTGGCGATGGGTGGCGGGATCGGCAATAGGAAGGAGAGATAAAGGGAGTAAAAGAGGGTGGAGAGGTTGGGTGAACGCGGAATGTTAATTAAAGCAGTTCGCTGCTCGATCTCGCGCTTCGACTAATTAGTCGCACACAATGCTGCTGCTGCTGAAACGGAGACGGGGTGAAGAGTGTCTATAAGGGAGTGGAGGGACTGAGGCCAGGGCGATCGTTTGGGTGGAGGATATCGCTTCACCGTTGAATATATACCCGCTTTTCCATTTCTCGATTTTATTCAGGCTCAGACGTCAGCCGTTTCACACGAGGAAAACTCAAAAGAATGCTAATTTTACCAAACGCTATTTTCCCATGACGGGGTACCTCACGATGTCACTTCGTTGCGCAAAGTCAAAAAGACACGACGTACAGACAGACAGACGGATAGACGGACGGACGGACGTGATTCTGGATAGGAATTATCTCTCCGTTCGTGGTTTTATTCAAGATATGGAACCAAAAGGAAGCACTTCTAAAACCGCCAATCGTTCTGCACAGCGCGGCGTTCAATTCGAAGGAGCATTGTCAGCCCACGCCGTTCGTAATTACCACCGTCTTTATAAAATCTACCTCAGTAACGTCGAGTCGTATACCAAACTTCGAAACCACTCGTCCAAATGGGCTTATCAAATTTTTTTTGTTTTTGTTGTTTTCTGTTTTTTTTTTTTTTCCTTCATAATCGCTTCAAAGAGAAATCGATCAAATTCTTCGACGAATGTTTCAATTGCCCAAGCTGCTGAAGGTATCAGCTTTAGTTTCTACTACAGGATCAGACGCTTACCTCCGCTGATTCAACGCGCTCCAATTAACAGTCCATTTAATAGTGGACAATAAACACGAGAAATAATGATCGTCCAGAGTTACTGTCGTCGACAGTAAGTGGCGTGTAATTAAACTCTGGATGTAGGATGTTGCAGGAGTATATCGTTCTCAAAATTTTTTACAGAGATTGAAGAAAAAGAAAATGAAAAGAAGAAAAAGTGAGAAAAGTAGAAAACGTGATGCGATTCGCGTTTACTGCAAGAGAATAAAACTTGGAAACCGCATCATAAATCGGCGGAGGAATTAATTATAAAGTAATTACCGCGTTTAGAGTTATCGCTCGGGCCCTTTGGATGGTACAATTTGCTTCGTCATTTGGCAACGGCGAGGATGATATGCGAATGCGAAACGGGTAGGTTATAGCTGTACAAGGGACTATAGGGAACGACAGTCTACGGGGGTCTGATACCGTTAAAGTCGGATCTCATCTAAAGTTACAAATCGCAATTCTTCCATGGCCGTGGTTCCGATTCTCTAAAGTTATGTTATGGCGCAAAGTAAGCGAGATTTATCAAGAAAGTTGGTATAACTTCTCCGCGACTATTGATGCAATGAAACGATTGGCTCCGGCTCATTTACCACCCTATCCTTCTCCTTAGCCGCCAATACTCTTTATCCTTTATTCCATTTCCTGCACCATTCTACCTCGATTCTTACCCCTTTTTATACCGACCTCGGTACACGGTGCAAAAACGTTCTGTATAACTAAAAGTCATACTGAATTAGGTATACTGTGACAATCGTGACTGAGAAATGATGATAAAATTGTAAAGTAAAAAAGGGGTAATAAACTTACCGCATGATGCCGTAAGGATTTTCTTTTATCGTTACAAAGACGCGGTAGTAGGTAAAAGTGTCATAATCCAATCAAACAACAAGGAAAACGTTGAAGCGATATAATATAGCCATGCGGTAGTAGTTACGCCGAAGGAGATGCCGCGTGTTAGGCCCTGTGTGTCCAGTTTAATATGTCCCCAGCGTGGCGTAGACCGGCCGTGGTCATATACCTGGAGATATATGAACGGGATTGCAATCATGTCCGTGTTACTCAGAGTGTCCTGTTGGGATAAATATTGTATAGTTGTCGCATATAAGGGAGGATGGGATATCCCTGCACGAGTAGCTGTATAGTAGAGAACGAGGAATCTTGACCGTCGAGCAATGGCTCCCACAAGTCGAGACTGCGTCTCTTGGAATATTAGCCGATATCCTCACGGGTGTATCAGTATTGGTTCAACTATTTACGAGTCCGGCTGCGATTCGGTTCGATTCACCCTATACCACCTCGCATCGGAAACTCTCTTCCTTGTCGTAGTCGTAGTTGGTCGTAGAACGAAGAACGAAGTACGAATAACGAAGAGAGGAGAACGAAGAACGGAACTCCGTCCTCAGGGTGACCGTTGACCATCGGGATAGGATTGCGGAGGATGCGGTCCCTGGTGTACTTTAGCTCCTTCGACCTAAGATAATCTCCGAACTACGAAACATTGAGATACAAGTAAGCTACACGCGGTCTATAAGGGAGGAGAACATAAGGATTCCGTCGTAGTTTGCGTTACTGTCTTCTCCGATGCTCGTACCTCCTGGTTGTCTGGCTCTGGTAATCGTCGCGGGTTGTTGGTACCTTGAAATAGCGGTGTAAAAGAACGATATTGTTTCGAGAAAAGACTGCTTAGTTATACGGCCTAACGCGTCGCCCCCAAATCCAAACTAAACCATCCGCAACGATGCCACGCGGTAGGAACCTACCTACCAAACTTTTCTAATACTACTGGCTACTGTCCTAGATTACATTCGAAATTGAAACGTACGAACGTCCGCTTTTCGGATATTGCTTGAGGGAATTCCTTCCCGTTCATCTGAGTTATTTGCCTGGTAGTTGCTCCTGTAAACTGTAATCTACCTCGTTACACCGCAAAGCTTTAGTTTGATTGCTATACTCGACCTGCACAAGTTGACCAACCGGTATTAAAAAAAGTTTAAAAATTCGCAGTACAGAACTTGGAAAATTCTTCTTTTTTTTTTTTCTTTTAATGTTTTCGTTTTCTTTAGTCGAAAAATTCTTTTCATCCGTATATAGTTTTTCAAGCAAGAAAATAAGCTAGTAGAGACTGTGTAGGAAGGAAGTAGGCGGCGTTTAACATCCTGACAAGTACAACCGCAGGTTGTCTCCTTGCAGTATGGAACCGCGTCGCAAGCTCTCGCATAGTTGTTGCCCAAGTCTACCGAGGGACGGTAGTAGCGCAACTCCAACCTCCAACCTCCAACCTCCAGCCTCGAACCTCGAACCTCGAACCCCCAACCCTGCAGAACCCCCAGTAACTCCCAACCACCCCACGTCATCCTCCCGGCCACGCTACAAGGGCCAGTATTTATGCACATTGTTGACTGGCACGTGAATTTATGGACGTCCGTTACATTATGCGTCCTGTCGCCTCGCTTCGCCCCGTAGCTACCGCATGCCTGGTACCGTCCCACCCGCACGCAACCAATGCATTTTGGGTTATCATTCCCGCCAGCTAATCATCAATCTTTTACTTTTATACAAACCCGATGCCTCGCGCCGATTAACCCCTTTGCATTTCCATTCCAAAACTGCAATTAAACCTGCACCGGTAATACCTCTATACTTGAAACAAAGCTCAAAGTTATATTTCGTCGCTCCCCCCACTCTCACTCTCCCGCTGTTTTTTAAGTGAAACTTCTTTTGGCAGGGTACCGAAAATTTTCAAGTGCAACGAAAAGTGTGAGATTGACATATATGCCTGTATAAAATATACATATACATGTAAGTCTTGAGTCTTGAGTCTTGAGTCTTGAGTCTTAACTGGGCAATTTCACTTCTAGCGTGTGTAATACGCTACAGGCACACTTTTTTTCTATTCTCCCTCTTTTTTGTTTTATTATAGCGTAAGGAAACGTGGTCGTTTGTACAAACGGATGAGTTACTCGACTACGGAGAGAGAGAGAGAGAGAGAGAGAGAGAGAGAGAGAGAGAGAGAGAGAGATGTATATAGCGGGAGTCTGAACTCTGAGATCAAGTTCTGGGGATAATTAATAGGCCAGGATGGGCGGGACGACGGTGGACGTGTCAGGTGTCATGTTGACGGGTGACGCCAGTAGGTTTGTGTTTGCGAACCGTCGCCTGCCTTTCTTAGTACGACCGTAGCACAAAGCACCCCGTGGCCTTCTCTGTCCTCTCCTCAACGACATCCTGGACTCTGGAACCAGGGGTGATGCTAGGGGTCGGACATTGTCCCGTACGACCACCACCTCTCGACCAAGTATAACCAAGCACTGAATCCTGAATTCTGAATTCTGAATTTACCATGTGGCTGTGACAGCGAGGGAATCTTCTTCTTGCTTACTACCCTCCATCTCGTTGATGCCACTCGCAAACGTCTAGCCAGTCAAAGTTCGTCTTTCTTCGACGTGTACGGATATAAATTCTTTTTCTTAATAAAAAACAAAAAACAAGAAAAAAAAAATTAAACCCTTGATAAAATCTCATTCACATTTAATCATCACTAACCGAAAGCTCAACTTTTGACGTAAATTATACGCTTTAATCGAGGATTAACCACCGGAAACTAGAATACTGGACCACCGCGGAAGCTTTTAGCGTCGAAGGAGCAGCGATGTCGTTGTTAGTAGTATGGTCGTGACCAACGCCTCTATACCATGTAGATTGTAGGTAGCTACATACATTATGTAGGTAAGTGTATGAGGAAGAGAAGTAGGAGGAGGTAGATGGTGTCCAGCGGGAAGGCAGCTGCCCAGCTGCCCAGTTGGGTCCCTCGATGATGCAAGGTCCCCTGGTGGCTGGCGGCATCCTCGTCCGGACATATATTAGCATTCTAACCAACCATTATTATATGCCGTTGAGCAAAGCCGAGCCGAGCCGAGCCGAGCAGAAACGGGCAGTAGAAACGCGGGTAGAAACGGTAGAGTCCGGGGCCAGTGTTGCGCACTCGGTCCAAGTTTACCAACAATTCACCGCCGCTCGCTCTATAATGGCCCCCCCGCTTAATTTATAGCAGTCATAATTAATAGCTTTGTAATTTTCATACAGCCGCAGTTATAGTACGAAATTTATGGATACGTTTGCACATTATCGATTCGGGTTTACATCGGATGGAAATAATCACCTTTACACGCTACCAAGTACCACGGTGCAGAATACGAATTACGCAAACGTCTACAACGCCCACCATAACGCGCTTTATGCATCGTCAATTTTACCAAATAATCATTATATCGCCTCACACGGCGGATTATCTCTGATAACTATCTCACGCAAGTGGTAGTACCCCGTGAGCGTCAGCCACGCATGTAAGAAGTCCATTCTCGGTGAAGCGATCCGTCGCGTTAAAAAATTAAGAAATAAGGTGGCGCCTAAGACTCTCGAGAGTTTTCAGTTTCAACAGCAGGGAAATGAGATTTGGTAACCGTTTTTGGTTCTCATTTGCAGGTGGGAAAGAAAAGGAAAGGAAAAGCAAGACCAGGCCTACGGGTAAAAATTATTAAATATCCTTCCATCCTGTAAGTAGCTCGTTCTTTACAACGGTTAAATATAAAATAAGAGACGGTTGGTGCAGTGGGCCGACGAGGGGTGCCGTGGGGGAGGGGGCTTACCACGATACGGCGCTGACTTGTGGCTCCATTAGCACCCCCAGCCCCCGGTTCGTAATGTGTAGTATAATAAGAGTTTATGTGTCAGGTTGATGCGGCAGAAGGCTGCCAGACAAACTCCGAAGCATAGAAGCTGTTATATTTTCATTAGATCTAGGTAACGAGGAAGGCTTCAATGAATCTCGAGCAATAGGAACCTATGAGGAAACTTGAACTACGAAATTTTACCAATACTCTGAGAATTTTTTAATTCTTTCATTTTTTGTTCCTTTATTTTTCAGCCTAGACTGGTCCGCCTCTTCCTATTTCGTTAAATTCTTTAGAAAAGTTCAAGAATGAGGCTCGAACAAAATTTGCATAATCATATGCCTGACTAATGTCCTCTTATATATCACTATCGGTTAATCAACGTCGTTTTATCATATAATTTTATTTTATTTTATTTTTACTGCTACGTCCACGACATCTTTCGAGGTATATTTTTTGCTTTATTTTTTTACTTATTTTTGTTGATGGAGCCATCATTTTGTAAAATGTCAACCCATCAATATCAATCCATCATGTCAGGGGCTCTGCTTTTCGGATATCTCATGATGAACCTGTCCAAGCTAGATTAAAGTTTCTGTCGCTACGTGTTCCGATCGGTTTTATGATTATCTAACACGAGTACAGTGAGCGGAAAACACGTCTCACAAAGAAAGGACCAAAACCTGGTTAGCAACTTTGCTTGTCGACAACCGATTTCTTTACCGCAAGATTTCAAACGCTTATCAAATGTCAACAACTCGTTTAATTCAGGCACGCATAGGTATTGCCGGTTTGTAATCAGTCTTTACTTACAGCTTCTATGGTATACCAACTGATGCGACTGCATTCATTACATAGCATAAGAAATTCTCGTACAGATGATTCTCACGCTATACAAACATGCGGAAATGTCAGCCAGCGAGCAACCCCGACTCCTTAAACAGTAAAAACTCTAATACCGCACGAATTTACCGAATGAAATATAACACTTTTAAGTTACCGGCGCCTGGCGTCGACAGGAGGTTGTGCCATGGTGTCGCCAGCCCGCACTAGGCGGTAATAAAATTGCAAACGTCAGAAAAAGATTCGGCGGCGTTATTTTCGAAATGGATTTAACACGTGCCTACACGACAAGAAAAAAAAAAAAAAACAGAAAACTATACAAGGACTCAGTCTCCAAAATTCAAAGACAGCTACTTGTTAAAAAAAAAAAAAGAAAAAAAACAGGTAATTAACAATTCTAATTAACTAACCCAAAGGTGGTTGCGTTTCGCGTTATATCGATTGCCTAGTTTCGAACGTTGGTAGGAACGTTGTCATCTAACGTAAGAGGGACAGTGGGGTTGGTGGTGAGGGTTCTGCGGTCACTTGGTTTGCAAGACACGTCGCTCGGGTCTCTCCTCTCTCTCCGTACTCCTCTCAGGCCCCTGAGGGCTGCCCGTTACTTCGGCATCAACAACAATCTCCACCACCGCTCGCGCCCCCAGCGTTATTCTGTTATTCCGTTAGTGTCTTAGCGGCACCGCTACCACCCCGCTTCAACCCTCTGCCCTGGATGACTGGACGCGGAAAACCCCCGCAACCCCACCTCGGGGTCCACTTCGACCGGGCCAGTAATTAAACAGCCACGAGCGCGGGGCAAATTGAATCAGTCGAAGAGACAAGGGACCGCCGACACAGAGGTGACGGCCAACTAGCCGCAACTATAGCGCCATGTATAGATCGCCGAGAGAGGAGTCTCTGCAACCGTATCTATATACATATTATCTACCTATACATATATACAATACACACAGAGAACGAGAGAGCTTGAGTGGTGGCAGTGAGGCAAAGGCAGAGGTGGAGGTGGATAGACTCTTCCTCCTCATCCCTGGGCTGTTTCCTCTCTGTACCCTGTCCACGCCGCCAAGCTTGGGTCACGCCGGCCCGCCGCCGCCGCCGCCGCCGCCGCCGCCGCCGCCGCGCCGTGGTGGCTACCGGGGCGACAGGCAGAGCTTCCGGGTCTGACAACGCCACGTTAACTATATACCTACACGCGCTAAGTTGAGTGGGAAGTTTCCCTATAGGTATATAAGATTAGATTCATCCAGAGAATCTACAACGAGGTAAAGCCGAGTTCTTATCTGTATATAAAAGTGGAATTTGATTTTTAGAATTCAGGGTTTTCGTGTGAACTTTCGATTCAAATTTTATGCACTTTAGTCACTTTAGTCACATACAGTAAAGAAGAAGAAGAAGAAGAAGAAGAAGAAGAAGAAGAGAGGAGGAATAAGTGGAACGACGTCGCGGACGTGGGTTCTAAATTTATAGTACTGGATCGGACCGGACTTGTATCTCTATTATAAGACGGTTATAAATCGAGAGATTCATTATCATAAATTGGATCACAGTCGCGACGTTCTCCGTCACCGTGCACAGGGGACGAGTCGCGTACGAGAAATAGCGCGATCGTATCAAAGGCCAATCTCTTAACACGCTCCCTGTCACAACTCACGTTCTATACGGACGACTGGCGTCATTTTATAGAACCTAGCCTAACACTACGACATCAGCGATTAATTTATTGTGTATTTAAAATAACGGTAATCCTCAACGGTCTGTGGTCTCGTTCCGGGTGACTACTGACTTGTGCTGCTTTACGGAGTGGGAAAATGATTTGTTACTATTCCGCGGTAGGTAGATAAATGGATATTAAAAAATAAAATAATAAAAAGATTAAAAAAAAAAACTATTTTACTATCGCTCGTTGCTACAACCGGAGAGAGATCGCCTCCTTACATTACGTAATGACAGTCGAGCGTGGGAGTAGTTTTAACTAATTAGTCATTTCTAATTAACAACTTGCCTATTCGTTTCTAATCCTACCATAAAACCAGTAGGTAATATATTCCAAAGAAAATTATGCCACCGATCGATGAGACACGTGTTTCTTGTCAGTTATAGAAAACATGACTCGTCTTAAGATAGGTACGTGTTAAGGTAACATGGGTTTAAGCCCGGACCCGTGCCTCCTGCCTTCTCGATATCGCTTTACGCAATCGCTATACTTTCATCTGACCATTCTGCTACCGACGATCTAAAAGTCACTCAACTTGCTGCAAGCCCGCTGCATCAATAGCAACAGAGTTGCTCGCTGTTAGGCGTTTTTCGTTTTCATTGACCGTAACTTGATCGTGAGGAAAAATTTCTTGTACCTACTTTGTATACCGGATTCGATAATCGGTATCTCCTTTACTTTGGCAGGAAAATCTTTATCCTTGTAGGTATTCTAGATCAAATATAAAAAAAAAAATATATATATATATACATATAGAAAGAAATGGTTGATTCAATTCAAAGATATCTACGCGTCATTACACACTGACTAGTCGATCTAGATCTACTTGCTAATTAGACGAGAACCGGTGATTACATGTATCGTTGATTTATAATTGACTCGATGATTATAATTGTGAGAAAAAGTTGATGATTTGATTATCCGGAAAGAAATAATGAATAAGAAACAAAAAAAAAAAAAACAAAATAAAATCGATTGATAATGATATACATTGTGAAGAATGTAGTAATTAATGGTATATGATTAATAAATCCGAGTAAGTGGGCAGGAGTAGTTTTATATATTCACCTTGGCACCGTGGTTGGCGTTTGCCAGTTGGTACTCAACTTGGATATCATAAATTGGTTAAAATAACGAACACGTAAGGTAAGGTAAGGTAAGGTAGGTAGGTAGGTACATACGCGCCTACGTAGACGCGTGTGGAGAAGGGACGACGTGGGGACCTATATCAGTGCGTTTGACGCGCGCGACAGCGAACCGTAATAAAGTGTAGCTGAACGAGAAAGCTCACGTGTTCGTGTTTAGCATTTATCGAAACTGCCACGGTCGTAACTTGAAAGTGCAGACCTGCTCCGTCCCGGCCTCGTCGTCCTGTAGTTGCCCGCGTCCTGGCCGCGATCTGCGTGTCGTGTAGATAGGTTTAAAAGCCGAACGTGCCGAGCTTACAAATGCTTGTGGAATTGGAGTTGTGTGGCTCGAGAGATTTAAGACTAAGGTGGAAATTTTTTTTCCTCTCTCTCTCTCTTTCTCTTTCTCTTTCTCTCTCTTTCTCACTCTCTCTGCTTATAACGTTGAGATGATTCCTCGACGAGTTATCGGTCACTTTATACATCGTACGATTGCTGCGCAATTGCCTTATAGTGATAAATTTCATTATCGCTTACAAAAGCATAAATAAACCTGCGGTCACGTAACGTTCACGGTGAAAAATCTCTTTAGGGTTCTCGGCTGCCCGGGGTCTAAACGTTTCAATGAAGACGACAGAATTTAGTAGCTGTCCGAAGTGGCGGCAGACTGGCGGAGGGCCTGGGCAAGGGCTGGAGAGCCGCAACAGTCTTCTTCATTAATCGTCTTCATTGGACCGTTTATAGGCTGATAGCGATTTGTTTCAATTCGGAGTAACTCGTTCGAAACTTTTCATCATAATAGAAATTAAAACCATATCGCTCAGAGATTTAAGAGTAGTAAAAAATTTATGTAAGGGAAAAAAAAAAAAAAAAAAAAGATGTAGAATTACAGGCTGAATAAAATCGGGCATAGAAAATTCAACTAGCAAAAAAACCAAGAATTCCGATAAGAAAGAAATGGGAAGAAGAAGAAAAAAGAAGAAAAAAAAAAAAAAAAAGAAATAAATAGCAAAAGAGAGTATCTCCGTGTAGCGGGGAATGTTTAAACGTCGTATCGTACTTCGAGAGGGGCACCACCAGCACGACAACAAAAAGGGATCAATCCGGCGGCAGAGGAAACATAAATTCACAAGACGCGACACATTTGGGGCGGGCGAGAGGGAAGAAAGAGAGAAGAGAAGAGAAGAGAAGAGGAGAGGAGAGGAGAGGAGAGGAGAAGAGAAGAGAGAGGAAAGAGAAGAGAAGAAAAGAGGTTGAGGGAGGAGCGTGAAGGCAAGCGACTAGCGGTGTGATACAAACAAGATCCACTCGGCGACAGAAGGCGGTAAATATACCAGCTCGCTGGCTCTTGTATACTATATAGTACGTTTCCTCGTATCCTTGCCATTTTATTTTGCAACGCGATAGAGACAAGTGGCCGTGTCGAACTGTCGTATTTTGGATTGTCATCGAGTGTCGAGTTCCTCCTGCACCCGTCCCCTGCCGACTTCTAGCATCGTTCTTTCTCTCCTTCTTTCCTTCCTTGGCTTTTTATTTTTCTCATTTTTATTTGATTTTTTTATTTTTTTTTTTTTTTATTTGTCTTTTTCTATTTTTTCTGTTTGTTTCTCCTGGTGAATGGATGGAGAATGCCTACTTGGACGATCACATAAGCAAAAATAGTCTTTTCTCCTCCTCCTTCTCATTCTCTTCAAACGTACGACGTAAAACACGAGGAGAAGAGGGAAGAGGATCAGAACCTGGAAGGCACTGACAGGGGGCCACTAAGTGTGTCACTAAGCTCTTGATCATTTTACCCGGGCTCGCTCGACTGCGCTGAAAACTTTACTTTCCTAATTACCTCAGTTTACAGAGAAGAGACGCGCAATGCGGATACAGCCGTACTATACTATACCCTACTCCAAGGTGTTTAAAATTAGCGAGCTTTTTATTCTTTTCGATAAAATTTGACGGTAACAAACAAAAAAAAAAAAAAAAAAAAAAACAAAAACCCATCAACGAACGTCGATACAACATGCGCTGTTCAATTACATCATTGAATTGTACGAGATGAAGAGTGGCGAGTATAGTTGATTTCAATCCCTTTTTGATCCCCGTTTTTACTTTTCTTTTGTTTTTATTTCACATACCACTTTCTTCCCTTTATTTAAATCCTTTATTATATTTCACCCCCTTAGGGCGACCACGTCGAGTCAGGGTGGGGAACAGCGAACCTTTTGGAACTTGATCCTCTGCGAACCTCCGCCAAAGACTTATATCTCTTTGTTGAGGTTTAATCAAAAGGAAAAGGTCAGGGGGCATTTGATCCGACAAATATCTCCGTCAACCAATTGGCTGGGGTTCGTACCCGCTTTCGATAGATCCTCTCATCTGTAGATCACCGAAAAAACAAGACGAGACAGGACAAAAAAAAAAAAAAAAAACTTGAAAAAAAGGAATTGTAATTTAAGTACACAATTTAAACTCCGAGTACCAGAGGCTACGAACATAAAAACAAACAAAGCACATGATACCAAGGAATTCTAATTAATGTCTTTAATATGCCTTCATCTCAAAGCGAAACGGCAGAGCGTATCTCAAGAGCGAGATGTGCGTGTGCAGGAAACTGACGATAAAACTAAAAAGTATCGAACGTAGTCTCGGGTCACTGGCTTCCCTGTCCGTCAACCAGTCATCTCATACCATCCGCTCACGTAAGTCAGGCTTGCATATCTGCTTAACTTTTCGCAGTTGAGCTTAGGCGGTATTCACACTGGCAAAAGGAGAGCTTAAGTTCGCTTCGCGGCATATATGCTTTCGCATAAACTCCCTCAGTTAAGCACTGTGTGGTGTAAGAGATACTTAACAAAAGATAGCTACTCCAGAGCCCAGAGCCCTGCAGAGTCCCGGCTGCAGCATCTCGTCTTCTCTTAACAAACTGGTGGCGATTTATCGTCAGCGTTAGTCAGCTCGAGCCTTTCATACATCTGTTAACAATTTGAAACTATTTTAATTACGTAACGTGTCTGCCACCGGCTGTGACGAAAACCCATAGCGATTTCGATAGTTGAAAATAGAATTTTTCGGTTGATTCTAATGTCCGTTAAAATCCTCTGGGAATTTTATCGATCATGATACATTATGGGGTAGAAAATTATTAAAATATTATTATCTATCAGAGGGATAAATAACGGACACAGGACCTTATCCGGTTTGAAATACTCCGAAGATAGTTCCGCCGCCAGAAGCAATGAAGCCCGTCAAGAGGATGACGGACATCTTCGCATAAACCTGACGAGTGACTTGTGGCGCCTTCAGAAACGACTGTGAGGAGCCTCCTACATCACTTTTATTGCTCTGGTTCTCATTTTCATATCTCATACACTCTCTACTCTTTCCTTCCTTTCTTTTTTACTTTCTTTATTTCTTCCTTCCTTTCTCCCTCGCTCTTCGTCCTTTACTCTTCAGAGATATCCTTATATACGCGGATCACGTATCATCCCGGGGTTCTACCACCGTGCAGTTTTTGTTCAATTTCCATTCTGTAGCATTTAAACGTGAAACTATCATCCCTAAACTCCTACCAACCCCCAACAGACAGGACTTTGGATAATTTAATAATTCAAAGTGAATAGGTAGCTGGGTAGTACATACATACATACATACATACATACATGCCTATACCTCACATACCTACATTGCGGAAGTTCTTGATCGAGGAAGATGTGATCGTGGCTCCCTATTACCGCAGATGTAATAACCGAGTGACCATTGGTCAACCAAAGTGGTTACCCTCAGATTCTGAGAGAAGGAAATGTAATTTATTACCTACTACAGTTCCAGAGTCATATAGCACCGCGAAAAGCCTCCTCGAATTCTGTCCGCTGCGTCATCACACTGCACTCTTATACTTCCGGTTAATTAAATTTATCGACTGAACCGTATACGTGCCACTATATGCGATTTCCGCCAATACCAAAAACTAAGTGAGGAAATTCCTTCACGCACTTATTAAACATCGTATTCCACACTGCAGGGGAAGAAAACCTCCTTCCTCTTATTCCACATCTTATATACCTACGCTCCCATAAATCCTTCGATCGATATAATCCTGGGATATTAAGACTCGATTCTAAAGTGTTGAAATAGAGTCCAGCAGATATCCTCCCGCACCCTTTATCGAGAAAAAGAACAGAAATAGAAAGAAGAAGAATTTATTACACTCTGCTGCTGGTGCAGCTAAGCTCGTAAGATGATCATTTTTTGGAAACTTGTTTCCGTCAGTGATCAGTTGGTAGGAAATGTTCCGTCTTCATACAATATTCTAGTATTAGAATAGAGAAACTTCTCTATGGAAACTCGATGTATTGCACGTTGCTCAAGCAAAGTATCGTACATACAGTGCGTGTAGGAACACCCATATAGACCGCTCAAAATACAGACGTACGGTTTAGTGGGGTGAGAGTCGCGCTGGCGGCGACAGTGACTGACTGCTCTGCGTGTGACAAGAGACTGACAGGCTTATGTGCTCAGGTTGAGCAGGAGCGCGTGCGTTCATGTGTACATGTACATTTACGTATGTACATGCATGGATGTAGGATTCATGTGTATGACGTACATGTGGTAACATAAAAGGTCCTGGATATGCGGGGATGGTAATGTGTAGAGGCACGCGTGCTGTTTGTGTAAGTGACGGAGAGAATGAGTGAGTGACTGACGTCCCTCTTGCCTTACTCTCTCACCCTCTCGCCCTCTCGTACTCTCTAGCCATCGGGAGTCCGTAGTCTTTGTTGGCTGTCGCTGACGTCATACGGTCTGCACTTGACACGCTGCGTACGAAGCCCGTTTCGCTGCCTGGTCGACTCATGAAGCTTTACACTTTACCTTCACCGTTTGCTACCCGTACTGAGCCTAAATAAACGAGGCTACGAATTTCAAATATACACCCGTTAATCATCGACGGCTTGGCGATGCTGCCGGAGACGCGAGAGCCGAGACTCGGTGAGCTTTTTTACTCCACGCGGTAAAACGCGACGGCTTAAATTTTCACGGTTTTGTTTTTCAACTTCTTTTTTGTTCATCAAATTTTTTACAGAAAAATCAACCGGCTTTTCGGGCTTATTAAGAATTCCGTAAGTCGTATACGTGTTTATAGAGCTTTTCGCGCAAAGCTACAAGCTCGGAATCTCTCTCTCCCCCTCTCTCTCTCTCTCTTTCTCTCTCTCTGGCGACAACGAAAGGCACGAGGCGCTACGGCAGAAACCCAACAGACATATCGCTCTCGGCGACGACGTCTGCCGTAGATTTACACCTTTATTTTCCAGGCCCGCGTCCCGGAAGACGAGCATGCGGCGTATCTGGCGTTTCGTTCTTATATTCGCTTTTTCGCCTCTTTCGCCTCTTCTGCTTTAGGAGTATAAGAGCCCGAGGTGAGAATTTATAAAACCCGTTGCCGTTCGCGAGCAAGACCTTTCTTACTTCGTCTAATTCAAAACTATAAATCGGGGGCATCTGTTGTATGTATGATGGCGTCGAGGCTGGTTCATGGACGAGGATGAAGAAGCGGAATGGAGAGAGAGAGGGGAAGACAGGCAGCGGAGCGAAGTAACCCAACAGATGCTGCACAATAAACACAATAAACACCTCCCGTCACTTCGCTCCATAAATCGCGCGAAGCAGCGGCCTGCTAGAAGAAACATTCAACCTCTTCCATCCAGTCTTGAACCATCCCCCTTCCCTTCTCAACCAAGTTTTCTTTCACTTCCGAACACCCCACGGGCACCCCCCCCCCCCCCCCCATTTCCAGGAAGCTTAATGTCTCCTACATCCTAATCACTCTCTGATACCGTATTTTCGTTCGCACAGGGTAAGTTCAACCGTGACGTCGATTGACGGGTATCAATCAAGGAAGGGTTCGAGTTAGTCGAGAGAGGGATGCGGATCAGACTACGAGGGATACAAATAGACGCGATGAGGATACGCGGGGTAATGGTATGGCATGGTATGGCATGGTATGGTATGGTGTGGTATGGTATGGTAGACGTGGTGGATTTTGAAGACGGCTCTGTGAGGGAGGAGGGCAGGGTTGTCGGCTGGAAGATTTACAAGACTGGAGGCCCCAAGGGTTACGACTTGTTATTATATGCTTTAATTACAGCTTGCGGTAATGAACTATGTTTAACCGTAACGTGGTAGGCTTGGCAATAAATTAACGACACGGAAAATACTAAATCATAACTTTACTGATGCGGCCTAGTAGATAATCGGGACGAAACAACTGTATGTAACGAACCGAAAGTACCTTAAATCTAATACTAGGCAGAAACTTCATATCACCTACCGTATAACTCTACAGTACATAGGTATAAGAAATATTATCAAAATCGACCAATTCAAACCAACAAAAAATTAAACTGACCCCACCACCAATAAATTTCATCCTAATGGACTCTACGCTAGGCATTCAATTGCCGTTCGAACTTTTGACCCTCGAGAGAGAGAGAGAGAGGGAGAGAGATCTTCGGTCCATTTTTGTTTTTAGTCCATTTCATCTTCAGCCGTTGAAGCTATGCGAGGAACCAGCACGAGGCAACGTTTCGCATAAGTATCCACCGGTTCCAAAAATAGGAGTTAAAGTATTAGGCAGGTTTAAGGGTACCCACGAATATCGTCGAGAGATAAGTCCGATTGCCTTAATCCCAATAGTGACGACGTAGGCGCCGTGTAACTAACCTTGTATAGTTTATGAATCTGCGTGTACACGGTAGGATATAGGTAGGTACTAATAATCAACGTAGATACATACATGCATATATACGCGGGTCTTATCCTAACGCGTCGTAAGCCGCTGCACCAATAATCCTGTATATAGCCACCCACGCGTGCTGTCTATATTATAACGAGGCCTTAAGCGGGAGTGGATACAAATACGAACACACATACGTCCATGTATTTACACGTATACCGTGGAGATATTATATATGTACAGGAAAGTGTACGGTGCGCAGATCAGACGGGGCCAAGTAATGGAGACATTCACACCGAGGCGAGAGACTTGCTCGCCCCGGAGCACGCTCTTGCTTCTTGACTAATGACCGCACCAAGGATCGCCCGCACCCACGTGAGCGCTACCACGAGATACGTGGACCCGGCTCTCTTCATCGAGGAGCTATTTAAGTTCGAAAACCTTTTTACAATGTTCTCTAATAGCTCATCAACTGATGATTACCAAAATTTGAAGAGGCGATCGTCCAGCTGCAAATTTTGGACATAAAAACGTTGCTGCTGATGAAGACGAGGAAGAGGAAGCTAATCGTTGAGGTAAAGTCCGATGGGAGAAGATATTTGTTAATTAAAAATCAATGTTGTTTCGTGAAAAACGTACATCTTGTGTTGGGATAAGAGCTGGAACGGATATATTCTTGAATGGGATGTTGATTTCTGTACACGAATGTTCTCTGAGTTCGGGGTATCGAGTAGCCTAGCCGCCCCTGGGTGCAGTGCGGACCTGGTACGATTATTTGGTATTATTTACGTTATTATTTAGGTCCGCGAGGCTGGAAGGATGGCGGCCGTATTGATCTTATCCCAGACATGAGAAATGCTCACCAGTTTAATAAACTCCCGGGACTTATGAAGCCCGTCACGGTGATTCACGGCCGCCTCATTGAGTCGTATTTATACAACCACGGTTGATAGATTTATGGGGGACAGCGCAGCGTGGTCCCTCCGCCTCCTCCCGCTGCCTTCCTCCTCTTCATCTCCTCTCGCCCTCACTGAACTCACGCTCTTCTCTTCTCTTCTCTTCTCTTCTCTTCTCTTCTCTCTACCATCTTGCTTAGTTCCTTCAGCTTCGGCCGCCCTCTGCCTCCCTTCACCCTTCACCTCTTCATCCTCCTCCTCTTCCCCCCCCCTAACTTCTTGTACATACTGGTGCTTCTTCGTCGACTGAGATACGTCCTGGTCCTCCTTTCCTTCCTCCCAACAGTCAAGACCCCCCCTGTACGTATCTCTTCGAGACGTGTCCGTTGAACCTGCAGGAGAACGATGGAAAGAAAACGTACGTCAGGCCCCAAGCCTCGGCCCGGGGCGGGTCACACATGTATGTGGCGGTGGTGCCCATGCCCATGCCTATGCCGATGCCGGTCGGGCTTGGCCACGCAAGCAGCCTTATAAAGTAGCCAGGGTACGATTTAATCCGGAATTTATTTCCTCCATTAGTAAGGGCTTGTCTCGCTCCGTAGTGAGTGAGAGGATGACGGCGTGTTCGTCCCCGTGGGAGCGTCGGAATGCACACCGACCGCGGGCATCACTGAGTAGGTACGCCAGCTTCGCCACCGTCAACTGAACTGCACCGTGTCGCCAACGCTACTTTATGCCTACTATATCGCCGTCTTTATTATATCTGCGGGTCGGTTTTACCCCGCGTTTTATACTCCATCCTTTTACAAGTGTCCTTGCTGTTCCTCGATGCCACCGGACCAAAACTCCGATGTAGATATGTATGTACCAACACTAAATCGTGGATATTTACTCCAACTTTAGACGGACTAACGCCTCCGCCCGTTGTTCTGAACATCTGAAGAAGACCAGCCACGGAGTAATCGCGTCTATAACATATCGTTACATCTTTCGGTTTTCAATTTTGCAATTTTGCAAATTTCAAAATATCAAAATAGATATTATATCTTCTCGCGCTTGTCCTCTTCTTCGTCTTCTTCTACGATGACAGCTCCTCATGCACATCGTCGATCAAGAAAACCGGACGAGTGTTGCACGCGAGGTTTACGCAGCTTGTTGATTGAGGTGCTCGAAAGATACTCATCGCGGACAAATTGCGGTCTCTTAACCAGAGGTGGGGGTTACATCCCATTTTGATTTTCTACACCCTCAGGATTCTACTCGAGGAAAGTATGCCAGCGTGTAGATTGTCACTCTAAGAAAACTGACCATTTGACAAAAAAAAAATAAAAATATATATAACTAAATAAATAACAAATCGCCTTCTTTGGTTTTATTTAATTTCCGTTTTCATGCAAGTGGGTTAAAGGTGACGTGATTCAATGACTGAGTTTTTTGGGCTAATTATATGCTATTTGTGGATAAATTCATAAGGTTAATGGGATCGTAAAAGCGCCGACAGAAGCATAGCCACGCGTAGATAGTTCGAGTTAATGTAACTATATAAGCTTGGTTAAAGCGGTATTTACCTGACCTAGTCCTTATCCTAGTGACCCATCGTAGAAAAGAGAGCCTAAGAGGTCGGCGCCACCGGGCCTCTAGTTAGACTTAAGCATCGTGAATCACGGGTAGTAGGTAGCGTAGGACGACTCACTTTGTTGAAACCAAAAAAAAAAATAAAATAAAATAAAATAAGAAATAAAATAAAAAAAAGAAGGAAGAAGAAATCTGTGGAATCCAAAAACGGATTCTAGGAATTAACTATAGTGGAGTAGGCGCATTGAAATTTAACGCGATTTGTTAGCTGTCGTAATTATACGCTCGGATTGTATCGCATTCACAATCAGCTGATGTTAGTGCCGAGTTGACAAATATACTCAAGAACAAATTGACTTTTGGCTATCTTCAGTGTACTGATGTCAGTCTCGTGTTACTACTTTTTCGATTTTTGTACCATTATCGGATCAATAAATCAATCCAAAAGCCCTTCGCACGATTTTTTTTTTATGTTTTTTTTTTTTTTTTTTTTTTTATATAGTATACAGTTTTTTGCTGCCCGTTTGATTCCAAATATTTATCTATAGGTACCTATACCTAGTCGTTAGAGATTCACGGATTCCACTGCAGGTTTTATAATAAACAGTTTTTTAAGAACCATAAAGATGGGTATAGGTTAAATATAGAAATAACTGGTTGCAATTAATTCTATACAATTTTTAACGTTTTATCATTCGTTTGATTTGTCTTCTTTTTCTATTCGTTTCGATAATATTATTATTATCATTATTATTTATTTTTTTATTTTATTTCAATCAGAACGGTCATCGAACGATTGGTTTAAACTCATTGGAAACACACGCGAGCGCCAAATTAATGTTGAATAATAAATAATGCTGGCCGATTTGTCGGACGTTTATACGTTTAAAAATTCATTCGAAATATTTTTATATATATATATACACCTACCTATATATCCTACATCATGGAAAATCATTCCGATTCATTTCGAATGCATCACTCGCCGCTAATTAGTAATTTATTATTGAAATTGCCCTCGTACGCTGCCGTTGCAGCTATGAATTATTATTTTGTCACATGAGTGTGTACATATACATAAATACATGTCTCTGTATCGCATATACATATATAAACATTCGCAAAATTTTTATATATCCTCTCGTTTCGCAAACGTCATTGCAATTCGAATGATCAAAGTATGAAAAATAATAATAAATAAATTTATATATGTATGTATGTACATACATAGTTTAAGGTATATAATAAATACCTATACAGGTATATAGGTATACCTAATACATTGATTGCAGGTGACGCTGTTGGTTTCGCCGTGGGCGAAGAGATGGCGCCTGCAGGAGTGACAAGGTGAAAAGGTGAACGTGGTTTGAAAATTAGCCAAAGATTTATATTTCAAATTTAAAAGAACAAAATAATAATAATAATAATAATAATAATAACAAATAGATAAAAAAAAAAAAAAAATTTACAAAATTAAAAAATAAATAATTTAATATTATACATTCAGATTCGTATGTACAATAAATTATTAACACCTTGTAAAAGCAATAAACTTCACCGAGTCGTGTCTAATTTAGAATTCTACGATATAAAAAAAAAAAAAAAAAAAAGATATACAAAATATATACGATAGCCATTTGACAACAGTCGTATGTCTCATTTGTATTACGGATATTCACTTTTCTTAATCAAAAACAAAAATTTAACATTTTAAAATTCACTCTTTTTTTTTCTCTCTCTTTCTTTATACATATATATTCTTTAACTACTTTCATGAATCAAATTATCAGTTAAGATCTCTAATAAACTCCCCTTCTTCCCCCTGTCCCTCCAAATAAAAAAAGTAATGCTTAATCTTTCACCAAAGCTGTCTTCTTGAAGCTTAGAATGCTGATCACTGCTTACAATTAGAAAGTACGTTAAGGTAAAGGTGATCACGTAGGGTATATGATGCGGTGGACAAGGTGGTAACGTAAGAAGTTAGAAAAAATATATGTGGTCGTTGAATTTACAATCACTGAGTGGTAAGATAAATGTCGTTAATTGGACGTAAACGATGACGAATCGGTAACTTCAAATAGCCGTTAATGTTATTGCAGGCACGACGCTTATACGCGTAAGTCTACGAGATTTTTATCATAAAACGTACCGATCCATTCCCTCTTTTTTTTTCTTTTTCTTTCTTTCGTTTCTTTCTCTTTTAACTCTCAACTATACTTGGAATAATTATCATATTAAATCATAGTTGTAAACATCATCACGTCTGCATATAGATATACATACATACACATACCTACATAAGTATATACACGTATGAACATATCCTATCAAAGTTTAAACCCCGAAACGTGCGACGACAATGCATCTAGTAAACCAAAAAACGAAAACGTTATATCCACATGAATATATTCAAAAGTAAGTAGATATCGTTACGTTGACAACCACTTAGTCAAGGAAATTTTATTTTCGAATATACACATTATAAAATGCATAATACGTATGTATAATGACTTAAAAACAAAAAAAATTCACACACATCCTGCATCCATTCGTTAACAGCTATACCTAGGTACGTACCTGACCACAGCTATTCATGCAGAAAATGCATATTCAATTATAACAGTATAATTTATTATTCACAATATCACCATTTACATAGTTTATTATACTTAAATTTCATTTCTCGTATGTCCTTGAGCCAATAATCTTCATCCAGGCTTAGCAAAAGATGGCACGATGAGAGGTCACCGACCTGGACCTGGACCAGTACAGAAGTTGACTACCGGGCCTCACCTGCCTTGACTTGTTATTTTTTTTATTTTTATTACTCAGTCCGGCCACCCACCCCACACCTTGACTTCGTGACATTCGGTTGAACTTGGGCTCAGCATCGGTGAGAATCACATAGGTGGGTTCTTACTCGCCAATAAATCAGATTCACGGTGGATAGTCCAGCGTTGATTTAGTCGCGGTTCTCAAGCCGCACACCAACTTTACTTTTATTCCTCAGTTCTGTGGCAAATTTTATTTTCTGTCAATGCCGCTAATTAAACTGACGTTAAATAATCGTGGTTATATTTTTATTAAATTGATCGTTGATCAAGTCGTTCATGCATCGAGTCTTGTGAAACTTATTGCCCTCACTTTTCTTACGCGATTATAATATAATGTGAGAGTAAAGCTCCGGTGTATAATATCAGACACGCCGGGATTTCTACCTGCGAAATTTGTTGGGGTTTGCGATACGACGGGTCATATATTTTTTTTTTTGTTTTTGTCAGGGGGAATTGAGGCCACCTTATCGCCCCATCTCAGACCTCTTAATTTCGGACAATTAGATCTCTCGCTCTCTGTTGTACTTGAGAAGTAGATTCAAGACGAGATTAACCTCGGAGCGGTTGCTTCAAACGCATCAAGACGACAATGGTCCAGCGGTGAAGCGGAAACTCTATTATACAAGACGGAGGTTGATCGATACCGACAAATGCAACAGACACTGTATAACGATGTTTTGTACAATAAGCATATGGACCCGGAAGTATTCATTCAGTATTTGCTTTGGAAGAATTTTTTTATTTTTTATTTTTTTTGATCTTTTATTGTCCCAAAACCGTGGAGTCAGAAATGAAGGTCTAGTTTTATTTCGAAGTAGCGATAGGCGCTAATTATAAAAGCGTGATTATCCTCGCGGATGACTGAGTGACTTCCGGAACTTTGACAATCAGCTCGTAGATCCCTGTCTCTTTCTCTTACGACTTATCAGTAATTAGCCAAGGTCGACCCTTTCATTAATTCTCCCTGTAGTCGTACGTCTAGCGTCGATTCCAGATCTCCTCCTTCAGTCTGAACTGAGCTGTAATATGGGGGGTGAAAAAAGACCCGCAGCCTACACACCGTTTTCGGAATTACTCATCGCCTCATTCCGAAGGGTTACGGTAGAGTACGTGCGGCGAGACCCAGCTCTGACCTCCACATTTATGCGATTGATCCTATACCACCTCGGATACAGGAAACGTGAATACTCGCCGAGAATCTAGGGGATAATTACAGACTACAGAGGATGAATGTGTGTCGGGCGTTGCCCGATACCGCCTACAGTTTGCAGTCTCTTTAACTAACAGTTGTAATGTGCGATTGTGGCTTGCTAAAGGATATACCTACGTGCGTAAAAATTGATTACTGAGAATAACTTGCTCGATGGTAGATAATGTGTTGGACGATGATTTGCGATCCTAGCTGACGGAGGTTGTGGTAGATAGATATACCTATGTATAGGTATGTATGTACGAGTAAATTTGAATGAATGAATTTTCTAGAACGTATTAAACCGTGGAATACGGGATGTGCGTGGGACATGGTGCCCAATTTTCAGCGAAAGAATGTGTGGCGTTGGCTGGTTGGAAAAGACAAATTATGCAGCGTGGTCGACGCTCCAAGCGAACCAGGATGTAAATTACACGAATCTTGATTGATATACAACGTGGCTCGGCGCAGGCACGCCTGTCGGAGAGTGCCAAGCAGAGAAATAAACATTTTCTGTTTACAGTGTCGGCGTGTGCAACTACTATGTATAATACTGGCAAAGCCTGCGGAGCCCAGACGCTGCGATGGACAGTGAATGATCTTCCGAATTACTAGACCGCGATATTCCCCGATCGAGGAAGATCAGTCAGTATTCATTTCATGGAGGGAAAATGGAAAAAGAAATCGTTGTAACTGATTTTTTTTTTTTTTTTTTTCGACTTCTTTAACGTCGGGATTCTTCTGATGACATATGATTTAGATTTTTATCAATGTTCCTTGATATTATGCAATTAACGAGATATTATTCTCGAGCTATAATATTTCCGAGGGGATTAACAGTTGGTAATAATTTGTGACTGTGCTCTGGTTGCGCGTTCCACGAGATGAAAGCAACGGGCGGTCCTTCTATTTGTCATCTTTCACTTCACGGATGAGACTTTCATCTGGTGGGGAAGATCTCTGTGATTGGATCGAAAGCCGTGTATATATGTATACCTATATACCATCAATACATATACCGCAGACTCTATAACATGGTATCGAGGCGTTGGTGTGAAACGATCGCAAATGAAACGCGTCTTCGACAATCTGAAATACAAAGTCTTTTCCCACAATCACTCTGCGCGAGTTGTTACGCACGCTTTGTTCATCGCGTCTCTCAACTTCTCAACGGAAAACCTTAACCAAACCGAAATCAAAAGGTAGCTTCGTACACGACGTAGCTGCGCTCCGCCACTCAATTTACTTCTTCACCACGCGGTACAAAGAAGAGAAAAATAAGAAAAGAAAGAAAAAAAGAAACAAAAAGAATAAGAATAAGAAGAAGTAGAAATCGTCACTTTTGAGTGAAATCAATTTTTCATTCGAGAAATAGCTTCAAGTTTACAGTTCACGGTTATACTTCAGCTTGCCTCTCGCAGTCGTGGTTACAGTGCGATAGACACGCGTGTCATGGTGAATAGAAGAGGATAGAAAAAGGGCGTGAAGGGAATAAACTAACGACTAAAACCTCGGATATAACGTATGGCGAGGCGGGGGGGCGTCGGCGGTGGCGTGGTTATAATTATTACACCCTAATGATTAGCCTGGACGCCGAGATTCCTCGATAAAACTTTAGTAACAAATTGCTTTTCCATTGACACCGTTGTGTTGCGCTACACACAGGGTAGGTACGTACGTATGTAAGCTAACCGCTTCGCCTTGCGTTGCGTTGCGTTGCGCTGCGCTACGTTTCGTTGCGTCGTAAAGTTAAGTTAGGCTGGGCCGTACTCCGTCGAGCAGTCGGACACGCGGTCCATCATACAGCGGACGCATTTCCAATCTGCTGCCTCCGGAGCGCGTTCCTTAACCGATGCATCGCACAAGGGCAGCAATTAATGGAGAGATTAAAAACCCCTGAGATAGTATAGCTCACATACGAATACATCCATCGTATTGATGTGAATATGTACAGATACCGATACGTGTGTGTATTTTCATGTACATATATACATACGTGGAGGTAGAGGGCTACGATCATGAGAGACGAAGAGTGGCGAAGCGGAGAGGCGTGGAGAGACGTGGAGAGGCAAGGAAGGGTGAAGAAAGATGCTGCGGTAATTAATGGGAGAGCGAGCTCGTCACAAATCACGCGCTCCGTCCTATAACTCACTCGGTGGACATGTATTTAAATAGAGCCGATAGCGCGCTGGCCCGGGTCCCTGACGCATGCGCCAAGTGAAGAGCGTGGACTCTGGCCCATCTTATTCGTAATTTAATGGTAAGGTGATATAAGAAACGCGGAAAGATTCTGACGACGATTTACCAGCATGAAAATTTCTGATTTATAAATCGTGAAGACTAGTAGAGGTAGGTACGTTTCATTGTATATACGTTTAAGGTGTATTATAGGCTACGTTGACGATGAAATCTCACCAGGTCATATACGACTGCGCACGTTTTAATAACAAAAGGGAAACATGTCGATGGTTATGGTGTACAGATATACCCCGATAGATACCGTGTACGTACGTACGTACCTCACTGCCACAAGAGAGACGGGGTAAACTCGAACGGTTACGCGCCAGCGAAATCGATTTATCGACTCACGAATGTCACACAAAAGGAGAGAGGTGATTATACAAGCCGTTTATTTGATAAAGGTTTCGAACCACGCTGCCCGAGGGTGGCGGGGCTAGAGATCTATGGCCCTGTAATATTCTATGAGCAATATTTACGGGCGTAAAGATAAGTGTGAATGTTTGTGTTGGTGCAACGCCGCGGGAGGGTGTCTCGTGATAGAGACTGTGTCTGCTGCCACGATGCACGTGGGCAGCCATTTTGGAGCCTTTCGTTTTCTAACAACTTCAACGTTGCTGCTGCAGTACCACCACCAGCAGCAGACGCCATTTGGGATGACTTATGTGTCCTCCAGACGTGATCCCACTCGGGTGATTGGTTTATCACCTGGCATACGAGTAGTTTTTTTTTTTTTTTTGTTTCTTCTTTCTATACAAGCTTATATCTGGGACGAATAAGATATTGTAAAAATCTTTATGTACGATCGATTCTACGTTTCAAAGGTCACGAGGTCGCGTTAGAAAACGGCAACGTGGACCATATGCAATTGCAACGGCAATTGCAATTGCAATCGCATCGTCTTCGGATATTAAACTGCATTCTGTACCAGTTTATTTCCATCGGACTTTGCTGCGTGGGTGTCAACTATATTTATCGACAATTTCTCGGTCGATTCAACCCGTATAATCTCGGCAGAGCATACTTTCACAAATCAATGATCTCCTCGGTATTTTATCATTTTCCGAAATATTGAGACAGTCTATCCCGCGCTTTATAGCCTGCAGAGCAATTTGAATTGATCAACACGATTTATTTTCCGACCAGCTGTAAAACAAAAAAATAAAATAAAATAAAAATAAATAAAATAAAACTCCGTTGGCAAAATAATGTCTCGAACAAAAGCTTCTCTCCTAGGTCACAGAATATAGCGACAACTTTTCACCGTAACAGTATTTCACGAAAAAAAAATTATATATGTATACATATATATTTTTTTTTTTTTTTTTCATTTTATTTATTTTTTGTCTTCTATCCTCACATCTCAAAATCAACGACCTATTCCATATACCGCTTCAAGAGCTTTGACTCTTGGCTTCCAGTCCTCCTCCCCCATCTCTCGCTCTCCTATCCCATCTACAGATATATTGAAAAGCCAGTATTTATAGCTCCATTAAAACTGCGGCTAAATCATCGTTGTAGCCACAACTCGGTTCTATTCTCCCGCCCTTTTCGTTGCTGGTGCAGAGATGTCGGCTGAATCGGCACGGCCTCGAAAAGTTCGGGTTAATATTTCGTTCCTGGACATTCGGTTTCCAATCTCCGCTGTCGAAAGTCTCGAGGTTTGCCGAAGGGGATTCAAGTGTCGTTGTTATCGAGATTCGAGTCTGAACGTCGAAGCACCAGAATGAAGGGTGACAGATTAAGCGACAGATAAGTAAGTCGTCGGCTATGCCTTAATTACCGTCAGACGAAGCCTCGGTGTCAACGTTTGCGCCACGTTCTCAGAACCGGATATTAATTACGCGTCGTGGGTTAATTAAAGCCAACGGTTGATCGTCGCTCCCGGCTTCACGTTCGCCAAGCTTCTGACAAAATTGCCAATAACCCAAAACCGCCTTGTCTCCGGACTATCAGACTTTGCACAATCAAATAATTTCTATAACCCTCAAGTCCGGGCTGCAAGGACGAAAGGAGAAAGAAGAAGGGCGAGAGACGAAAGTCGAGAGACTAGTCACTATTCCTGCCAACCAGCTATACCCCATTATAGAAATTCTCTTTCTGACGTGTGGCGGCGGTGGCAGGATATCGCGAGCCATCGGATTGTTTAGTGTTGGCGATGGCGTCGCGCAGGGCGGCCGTGTCAACGGAATACATTACGACCCACATTTACCAAACCGGGCCCCGTGGAGGCCGGTGGGTGGCGTCGGTGAAGAAGTGATTCCCAAGGTATTGGTGGACGAAATGGACTTACCGACGAAGGAAGGAACGAAATTCACCCGCACGTATCCAGCAAGGATATATGTATTCGTATATATTCCTCATGCACGCATGCACTCACTTATACGTGCCCAAGGAGTCAGACCGGATCGGAGTTGGACGTCAGCATTCATTAGCCTCCGCCTTATCTCGTCCTCGGAGAGTCCGGGGCTCGGATCGACCCTCCCGCGTGATTTATAATTGTGTTTTCGTATTCTCCATTGATTTCTAGTAAATGTAAATACCGCCGGATCGGTCCGAACGGATCATTACCATTAGGTGCGTCCGGCTGTCCGCTTGTCCACCCGTCTGCTCTGAACACGTACGATCAACTTCAATCCAAACCCGTCGTAACATAAAATGCTTATTTTATTTAAATGCTCTCGCCCCTTTCGAGGTATTTATCACCGAGCATTCCTGTACCCATAAGTATATACCCGTGCGTTGATCGCGTACGAGAGCAAACCCGTGTATCGGACCTCAACCACTTTCCACCTAAGAGGAGACCTACGTCGAAGCCAATAACATGCACACACCTACCTTATACACTTCTTAATCCTCTCTTGACTCGACCATTTCGCGATTCCCGTACGTATTCGAGGATCGCTAAGGTATACGGATTATGAGAGAAAAAATGTTCCGACTAATTCTCTGTAAATTTTCGTCAAAGCGGTCCGGATCCACCCTTTTCTTTATTCTCATACCGAGGAGATAGACGGAGAGGTCTGAAGCGAGAGTAGCTATCGGAGAGACGTGACGGTGTAGAGATGCAACGGAGATAAAGTAAACTGCTGCTACTGAGACAATTTATACAAATTAATTAAAAGGCGGTAAAATGGAACCGGACCGTCTAATTACTCGACGGTAGGGCGCCCCCATCGGTATCTACAAAGGAACTACGGCGACTCCGCGAAGCGATGGGGTAGAGGTAGGGGTAAGGGTAGGGGTTTTTCACGGGCAACATCAGGCAACTTCGAGGCGGCAAAGAGACGTCTATAGAGAAGAACTAGAGGTAGCAACCAGTACCGGATGAAACTCGGTGGGAGAAGAAGATAGGAGCAAGAGTACGGGAAGAGGAGAGCTATACCAGTCGGGTAAGGGTGGTCGGGGATGATACGGAGGGAAAAGAGGAAAGGAGGAAAAGGAGGAGGTGAAGGTGGAGATGGAGGTGGAGGGAGCCACACCGAGACAAGCGAGGCTAAACAGCCATCTAAATGCATCCGTGGTGGCGGTGCCTGCTATTACGGCTGATGGACGCTTATTGACGCGAGCCCTCTTCCTCTCTTCCCCCGTATTTCACCCCTAGAGTTGCTCGGGGTCGCACCCCTGGGTACCACCTTCGTCGTCACCGATGCTGACGCGAGCCGCTAACGCGATACCTCGGGAAACCTCCACGTTTTTCAAACGAGCCAAGCGACGAGAGTAAAAGATACTACGAAGGATCGAGGGCTGGTATAAGTCCGAGTAAGAAAATTCCCTCTCGGCACCAACGTCGAACACGAGATTCAACATTTTATTTATTTATTTATTTATTATTCAGTTTTTCATTCCAAGATCGTTAGCTACACTCCGGTGTGCACCGACCCCTGCACGTCTGAGTACACATTTTACTATCAAAACGTGTCCGCACTTTGAACCCCGACGATAATATTCGTCCTGGAAACTAAACGGCTTATTAAAACGAGCCGAACTTTGGATGCGACTAGGAGAGGATGGGGAATACAATCTCTAGATTAAAAAGGAAAGAATTAGATGAGACGAGGAGGAAGGACAACGATAGGGTAAATTTTTCGAGGGTACCTATTACGGGGTGTAAGTCTGGCGTATGGATTACCGGGTGATATCTACTCGCGCGGTTTCCGCAAGGGAGAAAGGCGTTGGGCGGGGATAAGTTTGGCGGTAGTATAGCGAGTGGAACCCCGTATTCCTCCCTCTGTCACCCGGGTTGTGGGATTATCGCGTTATTTATGCCGCAATAATAACGAGTTAGTATATGCGCGGGCTGTGCTTTATATCCGCGCGAGCCATTAGGGTTAATATAGTGGAGGGGCCGACCTGAGACAAAGTTGACGTTGCCAGTTAACTGTGACTGTGGTGTGTGCCCCCCCGCCTCGACCAAACCATCTTCCGGACTCACATAACCCCCCGGGGGTAAAGAGAAGATACACAAAGACGAGGAGTTCGTCTCGAGTTGCTCCTGCCAAACGGCACTCGTCGTTAGTCAGTCAGGATGAAGAAACACCGAGGTAGTTTTAGTTGGCGACGTTCCCACCTCCGACCACCAGCACAGACTAAGACCCCCAAGGTTCATCTCCAATTATAATAAACAGGTGAACATAAAATACATTTTCCTCGTCGTTGGACGCGGTTGTTCGTAACTGTTAACCCTAAGATCCATGGAATGGTGGTCAGCAACGGCCATCGACGATAGGGCCGGGAGTTGATTGGCTGACATCGATCCGGCGACTCGGACGGCAATAGATCAGCGGAGACGCTGACGCCATGCTGGGACCGCTCTCTGGATGGCTGTGGAAGTCGAGAGTCGAGAGTCGAGAAAGGCGTTTGGACAACGGGGAACAGGGGTGTCTGAACCGACACAACTGAAGGCAACTGCGAGAGAACGAAGGACAGACGGAAGAAGAACTAGGTACGGGGTGAGAGGGTGCGGGTGGTAGCGGGACCAGGACGCTGAGGAAGGGAGTAAGGGAGGAAGGTCCTCGCGCAGCTCTGCCGCGGCCTCCGGCCTGTTGTTCGATTCGGCCCGACTAGCGGACGAGAATACGAACGGCCGAATTATGAAAATGACTCCGTGTGACGCGTGGAGGACGCAGAGGACGCGACCCACCCTCGCCATCGCCCTCGCCAGAAGAGATAGCTCGGAGCAATAAACATACCCCAGCTACCAGCGATCCCCTACTCCGGAGACTGGGGGTTGGGGAAGTTCTGCAGCGTCGGGACGCTCCCTGCATCTACGTCCCGCAATCTGTCAGCTGATCTTTCGGCTCTTTTTACTTTACCAATATTCAAACGATATTTCTACAGCGCATGGTCATTTTAGACTAAATTCAATCTCCACGGACATCTGTACGAGCAATTAGAGATGTCGGAATTTCGCAGATCTGCAGTTAGAAATTACGGAGAAACATCCTGCGACAGTTTTGAACTCTGTTATCTATGTAACGCCTAGTATATGCAGGGGCATATATTATATCCTAGCTTGGTACCATCTAGGAGACGTTTTACGTGGTTTCTCAAATCATTTCAAAACTATTCATACATCAAACAGACCAGCGAAGAAGAAAAACTTCGCCCAAGTCTTCTGTCAATGATGAAATTACTCTGTAAAGAAGCCGTGTATCATTGATTATGTTATTGGCCACGGCACGTTTAATCTAGTGATAGATATTCAATCAAATTTCCATAATTTTACCGATTTTCCAATAAAAAAAAAAAAAAAACCGAGCTAGACATGTACCCGTCAAATAATTCGCATGTTCTACATAGAAATGTATGAATTTATGTACTTTAAAAACGGTAAATAGTAGGTAGAAATATGCGGCTTCCATCACGTACATGTATTCGACAGTCGTGAAATTATTTGAAATGATGTGTAACGGGAGTTCCTCATCGAATGAAGGCACATACGTAGTAGTACCTACCTAATGAAACAACCCAGCCCGATCAAACCGTCTATTTCGTTCTGGATTACAACGCTGTAGATTGAAGGGTCGGCGAACGAGACTAGGTAACGTCCAAACCTACGAGAGCAATTCGTCACCGCTTCAGTCCGCGCGTGTTTATCTGTCAATCAACCGTCATCCATGCTTCGACTGATCAGCCTGTCGAACGCGATTGACTTTCGGTGTGACACCGTTACGAAGTATGGTAGAGTAAAACCCGATTTGATGAAAATATGTGCTTTGTAATCACTGATCGCAAATGTAAATGGAGGGATTTTGCGATAAAAACCGGCAGTTAGTTGATGAAAAAGTTATACCTACGTCGACAATTTTTTGGTAATATTATTTTTTTTTTTTTTTTGATTTTTGTTTTTCAACGTACCTCTGCTATGGACTGAAGCGAAAGATATCATAAGCTAATTGCTGATTTTTTTTGGGTAGTGGGGTTCGACGGGGACGGTGGCTACCCGTTCAACAGGTGTCGTTGGGTCATGGCAAACTTTTATTTGCGCCAGAGAGCGAGGGGAGGCTACACGGTCGACGAGGGTAGGAGTAAACGGGAGCGAACACCAGGTCCGCGAGGGTGTACCACGCGAGCGAGCTCGAGCTCGGAGCTCGGAGCTCGAGCCGGAGTCTATTAGTTGGCTTGGAAAAAAACGGGCCCTCCGCCAGCACCGCGAGTACGAACACGGTGTCAAACCACACCGTTCTACGCTGGTGTGGGCGGGTATCAGCACTTTTTATCTGATCCACTGTGATCCGGAAGAGCAATAACACCTCGATTGCGCGGACACTTTTTCTCTCTCTCTCTCTCTCTCTCTCTTTCGTTAACTCACTCACTTGTTAGCTCGATTCCACTCTTCACAACTGAATATATATACTCGGTGTTGACCCCTCAGTTTTTCGAGGTAACTAAATGATCGCCGTGAAATGCGAGGCGTCAAGTGTCAAGTGCTAATCAAGCGCTACGATTTTCGGTCTCTTTCACGTTATTCTTCTCATTCTTTCATTTCCTTATTATTTCTATTCCTTTTATTTCTGACCTTTGAATGGTTGAATCATCGCGTTAAATTGCACATCTTGGATGATTTGCCCGTGACCGTTCGATCTCTGCCTTCGTAATTTTTGGGATTATCCTATTTCTTTTGCTGTAGATCCTTGAAGCCACGTGCTGAGAGCGATCAACGCCTTTTCCACGGACTGGTGAGCTGGTTTTCAGCTAGATTATAACTCTGTAAATCCATTGTTGTAATAGTTATTGAGGGTCGTTGATGCGTGAGTCGGTGACCACCAGCGGGAGACGAAAGGGTTGGCGTGTGTTAGTCCAGAGATCATTTCGTTCGCGGCGACATCAAGGTACGCGGATGAACCGAAACAGATCGGTGTGCAAGTCATCCCTAAGCGGCCAAATAAAATAAGATGTGTTCTCTAGATACCGTTGCGATGCTCATTGACTGACGGTAATCAATATATTTCATTTCAAAGAACAATCAACGATACAAAAGCCGCCGCTGTCCGGATCGTTCGATCCTCGATCAAAAATATAACCACAGGGCTGGGTCTCCGGACTGTTTTCTTTACATACTCACTCGATGGACCTTAAACGGTAATTCCACTTCCTCGACTGTCATTCCTTCGCGAATTTCACACCGGATTTGACTTTGTTTGACCCAGTGACTCCGACGATGCGGTGAAGGTAGGAATGCAGTCGCTCTTCTCTATTTTGTGCACTTTGCAGTTGCAGTGGCGACTAGTAATTCACTGGAGCAATTTCTACGAGTTTTACGATGTGGCAGTGTATCAGCAAGCCTCTTTGCCCTTTATTTTCATTTCATTTATTCTCCGTTCTCTCTTTCTCTTTCATACTCTCGGTGCTCGAGAGCTCGTTTGATTACTTGGAACCGTCCCGGCCCTGGATCTTGTCGCACTGTGAGAGGAGACATATCCGAAAGACACAAGACAGAAGATGGACAGACGGACTGGGTCCCGGAGCAAAGTCACGCACGAATGATCTGGCGAAAGAAAAAGAGAGAGATAGGGAATTTGGAGATAGATAGAGTGAGAGGGAGATCGCGAGGCCCGCGACCCCGTGACGAGCGTATTCCCGATGTATTGTTGTTGGCTTCGTCTCCTGATGATATTTCATACAATATCACATAATACCTTCCTCTACTAGCTCGCAGCTTCGTTCACGTACTCGAAATGCTCGGGACACTCGAGCCGTTACAAGCGGAGATAATAGCAAAGAGATAAGAGTCTCGCGGCTCGTTACATTCATTACTTTCGGCGTGCCGGTGTCCACAGCGTCGCGTCGCGGTCTCTCGACGACCTCGGTAACGTCCGAACGCAATTAGACAACTGACAGCAATGCCTGTTCCTAAGAAAGGCTTCTTCCGATAAAAACCCATCCCGTTAACGACTTTCCTTATCAATTGGAGAGGCTGTCCGTTCGCGTAAAGTCTTGCTTTAGATTTTGCCAATTATTTTACCATAACTTAAAAGGTAACTATTGCCGAGAACTTCTTATTCTTGTTCTGCATGCACTTTTATTAATTACACGAATAATATATCTTTCTCGGATTCGTGATAAAGCTGATTTAAAGCGTTGAGTAAATAATAAAGTACGTGCTGATATCCTGCAGGGCGCCAGTTGTTGAAGACAAAGTTTTTATACTGCAGGTTATGCAGGATGGAAGGTTATAATTAGTTGTGTGTGCATTCATTAACTCGTAGCTGCACGCTTGGGCAAACAGGGGTGCTTTATTGGTCTGTCTCTGCAACGTTTGCCCCCCCGACAATGCTTTGACCGGGTTTGGTGAGAGGGATTTGTTTATTGATCGATGAACTTTTAATTCGGCGAAAAATTCACCGATTTACGAGGGGACGCGAATTTTGGTTTACCATAAACGAAGCTCGGGCTGCTCGACCGTCATATCAATATTAGCGTACTCCACGTGCCGCACATTTCGCGTTTCAATTATTTATTGCATGGAAATTTCACTGATTAGTATCGCAGAACTACACGACCGCTCTCTACTAAACATTTCGTTTTATTTATTCAAAAATATTTTACACTCATAGATATACATATGACAACGGATGACTTCTGTCCCTATACGTGAAAAAGAGAATCAATTTTTGAAAAATCAAATTCGTATACATAAATAAAATCGATACTCAATCAATGAATAGTTTACAGTTACTTCATCTCACGCCAACAATTTTCTGACCATCTTTTCTGAAAAGATTTTCGCATACTTTGGCGAGATATTTTCTTACTCAAATCAGTATATGCAGATTCTACGTCTGATGAAATTATGGAGTAAAGTCTAAGACATCCCCGGGTTTCCTGGCTTCAGGATGGAAATGGACAAAGTTTTCCTCGTGAAGGTTGTCCGCCTCGGAATCTGGTAACATAAACTCTAGCGATACATTCCCCGCGTGGGTTCCTGGGTGTAAGACCTAGGTCGACGCCTGGATAAGGTTAACCCCCCCGCCCCTCGTTCGGTAAGGTTGGTCTGGGTTGTCATGGTTTGACTCAGCCCGGGTTGGGCTTGGATAGACGTTCGTCCAGACGGTGAAACAGCAAAGTGGTCCTGGGTGTCGTCGTGGTACCGGGGATGCGCTACCGAGCCGAGAGATTGGATCCCGGAAATGAGACAAACTGATGGAAGTTCGACCTACGAGACCCGACCGAAGTGACACCCCCAAATCGCATCCCTGCGATTCGAATCCGTCTTCGCAATACCCAAGTTCAGTGATAGGGGGAGGCTTGCAATGCATAAAGTCAAGAAAAAGAAAATAAAAAAGCACGTCAAATGATCTTATCAAAAATGATGATTTTTTAGAATCGATCGATGTGACGTTATTCAATTTTTACAAAATCATTGTTCCCCTTTTCGACGATGATTGAGTTGGTGTAAGTCTTGGCGAGGTGCTTCTGACTATGCGGATGCTGTTTTGAGTAAAGATTGTTTCGCGGAGTGTATATACCTTGAGCATTAATAAAGACGGCAGGATCGAGCATTATCCATAATGTAGTTTTATCAAGGACGTGGAGAATAGCGTCGTCAGAGGCTGAAGGTGAGGTAGAAATCTTCCTCGGGTCGCTGTCGGTACCGTTGAGTATCATGTTTGCACGTATACATACACCGAGTATATATATATACTTATGTGCGTAATACATATGTATAAAGGGTCTATGAGACGTGGAGAGTCTGGTAGCGGACAAGGATGCCAAGAACCATGATGGATCTGAACTCGTCGTCTTCCTGTCCCGTTGCGACCATCCGTCAGCCTTTTGAGTCGTGTTGGGGAATCCCCTTACGACCCCCACAATCCCCCGTCGAGGCGCGTGCGGGTGGCACAGTCGCTGGCTCATTGTGGGCGCCGCTTTATCCGAGGCGCGGCGCGTGACATCGACACAACGCGGCAGTCGACTGATAAATGGTGCGATCGGGCGCTGATGGATGCAACCCGGCACCCGACACCCGGCGCCCGGACCGCTGTCGTTCGGCTATTGTTCTCATCGACTTTATTTTCAGGTAGCAGCAGCAGATCGCACCACCACCAGGTAGAAATCTCGCATGGGGTTGTTGGGGGAACAGGAGAGAGATAGAGAAAGGGAAAGAGAAGTGAAATAAGGGAGAAAGGGTGCACTAGAGAGAGAGAGAGAGAGAGGGAAAGAGAAGGATACTTTGCGAGTTGGGGAGAGATACACTCTCAGCCGCGGCGTCTCTCTATCTATCCGTCACGGCCGCGGGCGAGCCGCGTCATCCCCCCGGGACGGATAAATACTTATTTACCGCGCTTATGCATGCAGCCGCGGTAGCGATACGACCCGTAAATCTGTCCAGAGAAGCACAATGCTGCTAATTATATACATTCCCGTGACGCGCGGGCGAGCGACCTCTGGCACCCCTCGGCCCTGGGGCAGCCCGATGGAACCACGGAACCACGGAACCTCGGAACCCCCGCCCGACTCAAAAGACTCGCAGATTTATTGCCAAAGAGGACGGAAAATGTCGACCTAAGCTCATATGTACGAGCTTGGCAGTTTGTATGCCCGCGCACTCTCCGTCGCGTCGGTGGCGTCGTCGACGTCGGCAGCCAGCGTCGGAGGGGTATCAACGAGTAAAGGGGCCTTCGCGGTGGAGGTAGAATGGGGCTAGGGATGGGACGGCGAGGGAAGGAGGTAAGGGGAAGTCGAGGAAGAGAGCGAAGCTATAAATTGCATCCCTCTTCGTCTCCGTGGCACGCTGTGCTATATCGCTGATTTATAAATATGACTGTAGCGAAGTATAATAATACGTACCTACCTACCTACCTACCTACCTACCTACCTACCTACCTTCGTACGAATGTGTACACCGCACAAACACGCGCATGCACACATACACACACATGCGATACGCTCTACGTTTACACATTTACACTCGCACACTCGCGATAGTCGAGTCGAGTCGTTCCCCTCTCGCCCTGACCCTCCCCTACCCCCACCGACGACCTACTACATACTAAAGCTGTAATTGAAAATTGATTTACGCCGTCCAGGCTGTCAGTCGGTCGGGTAAAGATGAGAGAAGCGCGCTCGAGAGTCGGGGAGACCCGGTGCTGGCGATGGCGTAGGTATAAGCGGAGGCAGCGGGCGGATAGCGTCGAGGGTAGAGGGTGGTAGTCGGTCGTGGGGTGGAAGGGAGGGGGAGTGAGGGCAACAAAAACCAGACTTCAACCCGCCATCGCACCCCTACGGTATAACGTCACTTGCAGAGTATAATCAGGATTTGTAGCGTAGCGAGCGAGGCGGGAGGCTCAGGGATGAGGGTGGAGCGACGAAGAGACCGCGAGCGTTATTAAGGCACGACAAGAACTTCGGCGTGATGAGCGGCCCGCCGCACCAGAAGATACTGCAGTGATTTATGCGATGCCAACCAACACCGACCCACTCCAACCGCGACCACAAGACCCGAATCAGGCCCATAAAAGACTGATTGTTAAATCTATGAGTTAACAGAAAGACGACGCCGTCTCGTTCTATACTCTCGACACAAAAACTTTGGTCTAAAGTAAATTTTTCTCGAATTTCTTCCACAGATGATAATACATGGTCGTGTAAAATTGAACATTTTGCGACCAAAGTTTGGCACCGATGTTCAAAGTCTTGTAAGACGATTCCTCTTACTCCTCCTCCTCCTCCTCCTCCTCCTCTATCTCTCTCTTTCTATGCCAAGGCTCCGTCATCATCCGTCGTGCCAATTAACGGACGCGGGGTGAAAGCTTTCCCACGATACCTCACTTATTTTAACATGTTCGCCCGCAGATAGCGAGCCGTGAGTTATTACTGCAGGTAGCCGTGCTGGGACGTCTATCCGGTCTATATACTTCCAACGATACCTCACCCGACCCGGATCGGTTCGGCCACCGCGCATTATACTCGACTAGAACCGTCGTTACCACTACCTGTAGTTAATTAATTAATTCAGATCCTAATCGCGGAACTTTTCAATCATTACGAAACTATAAAAAATAGAAATAAACAAAAGAAATAAAAAATAAAAAAATCACCATGGACCTATCTCGTTGTCATTCATTCAGGGAAACTACTCACGCACAATTAAAAGCTTCGCAATCGATTTACGATTTTGTCGTTCCTTCACGATCGTCCAGCTAGACTCAATAAGAATGATAATTACGAGGGTCAGATCGTTAGCTTGGTTACGAAATGCGGAGGATTGGTGACTCGGTCCTTTCCCGTTTTTTCCTTTTTTTTTTTTTCTTTCTTTCTTTCTTTCTTTCTTTCTTTCTTTTTTTTTCATCCCCTCGGACGAATGCCGGGGTAGTAAAGGAGGAAGCTGTCGGTCGCCCCGTCCATCCGTCGTACCATTCGTCCGTCGGTCTGTCCGGCGGATATTTACGACTGACCGACTCATTGCCGCGCGGCAAGTGAACGAGCCGAGCGGTCGCCACAAATCACGCTTCCGAGAAAGCTGCCCTTTCTCCGCGGCGGTGGGAAACGCCTGGCATTTTTCTCCGCCGGGGATAACTTTGACTTATTGGTGACAGCGGGAGAGAAGAGAAACTGGCATAGTGGGGAGGGGAGGGCGTCTGAATGTCAGCTGCTGCCAATAAATAACGTCATCCGGAGACGTATGGGTGCTACACACCAACGACGACGACGACGACGACGACGAGGACGACAACGACTACGAGTCCGTCGCAAACGCGAAACGTGAAACGCGAGTTACGCGAGCGCGAGCGCATTCGGCAGAGATTATATTCACGCGAGTTTTCCTCCTCCCCTTACTTCTCGACCCTTATATACCCTTTCCTAAATTCTCACCCTCTCGCCCCAGATTCTAGCCTCGCGATCTTCTTTCCGCTTACTATCACCCCTTGAGAATACTTGACGCGTTACGGCACGCCCAAAGGTGAAAGAGGTGGATATGTCCACGTTGTATTTCTCCGGCTTGTTCCCGAACAAATCGATACCTATATATGTATAGACCGTAGAGGTTATAAGATCGGATAGTGAATTTTGAATTAAATCGGTTATTTCTACTTCTATAACCGAGGGATTTAGTCTTCTGAACTGGTCGTAAAGTGAACGAAATATGATGATGAAAACTCGTCCCTATATCGCTGCCCGGATTTTATAATAAAGTACAAATTTTAAAGCCGACAGGTTAATCGATTCGTTTGCAAGTCAATAAGCCGTTTTACTTTAAATACCCCCGATACGTAAAGGTTAAGAGTTTTTAAAGTGTTAACTAGCAATTACAATATTGTTAGAAACGTGGTAAACTTTAATCTGTAAAATCTGATCGATATACAGGACTACTACGGGTCATGCCTATCAAAATATTCACCACCCTCTTGGGCACCAACTTCACTTTACTTCACTTCACTTCACTTCACTTCAGTTCGCTTCCCTTCCTCTTCCTCTTCCTCTTCCCCCCTATCCTCCTTCCGCAGGGGCCGGCGTGGACCTTCACTACCTACCAAACGCCAGAGCGGCTCAACTCCACCCCTCCCTAAATCACTCATTCTTTAATAATAGACAGATCCCATTATAATACCCGAGATTTATATCCGTGGGCCTCTTTTCTTTTTCCCAATAAATTTTATTTTTTATGGATTAGCAGACTGCCGGGCTAACGGCTCTTATAATAATACGCCGCAGAAGTTCTGGACGTGCAGGCAAGCTCAGAGCAGCCGGGCTTTGATATAACGTTCACACTTGACGCGGCCGATTACCGTGCCGGATTTGTCAACCGAATTTTACACCGATTGATCCAGGACAATAGAAAATTTCAGATTTTTTTTTTTTCTCATTGGTAAAGGGGAGGAAATCGGGTCTCGGTTTACACCGCGTACCTAACCTCTGCAGGGTGATCGGTTATAGTGTTCCTAAAATCGTGAGTCAAAGATTTATACTGTTTTAAATATAAATCTACCCGCTCGATGGATGGTATAATTATTCTCATTGTCGGAATGATATATAGAAACGAGGTGTATGTGATAATCGAACGAAACTGGACCCTGAAGTCCTTAACTAATCCCCGTACCGTTGGACTAGACTTACAGGGATTAATTTCGTACGTTAGATCGACGCGGTTTGGTAAACCGGCCACGGGAACAAGCCAACATCCAACCGACGAACGAGCCAAGCGGACAACCGGACCTATAAATATCGTTGAAGCGCGTCAAATAAATCCGTGTGTTTCCCAGGTATAGTGGGACAAAAAGAAGCCGTGAGTGATGGCCGGCTTGCGTCGGCTGCAAGGGCAACCCCTATTTATTGCCGAATTAAACCGCGTCACCATTACTTTTGCATACACCGTATACCACTGTGACAACGCGACGAGCGGTTACTCTAAGCAATTGTCGTTCTCTTTTGCATGTACAAAGCGAGTCGCGGTAGAGCTAATCGCAAACCTAAGAATACGTCGTTGTATCGCACGTATATAGATCGAGGTTGACATAATATAATACAACAGGAAAGACCGTTTGGCGAGTGACTATACCAACGTCCGGTTTTGGTCCAGTTACAATTTGTCCGGTTAACAGATCCGAAATAATTATAAGAAATTCGGTAAAGAGGAAGATGATAGTATCGATATTAACGTTTGCCGCGTGAGAACGCAATTGCAAAACGTTGAGAGGAGGCATCGACGACTAATATCGTCTCTCATAAATCAGTCGACATGCGCCTTATCGCCCACGGTGTTGTTCCTCCAAATTCAGCGCTAGCATCGAGCACGATCTACAGCGGACTGCGCCATAAATTAGCAATTATTTAATTTCGTAGGGCCCGGTCCTTAGACAGCTCTAAATCAGTCTCGAGCAAAAAGCATAGATAACTATGACGCATGGCTCTCCGGGAAGAGACAGGGGCGGCGCGATGGGTCGGTGGGGTGCCCTGGGTACCGCGGGTCCGGGGGATGAGGGTCCGTGCGATAGGTCGTCGGGGCCGACGCCGTCGTCGTCGTCGTCGTCGTCGTCGTCGTTGTTGCTGCTGCTGCTGCTGCTGCTACTCTGCTGCTGCTGTTGCTGCTGTGTATGTAAATGTGCGGGTCGAGGCTCGCAGCTCGCAGCTCGCGTTCAACAACGAAAGAGAGAGACAGAGAGAGAGAGAGAGAGAAAGAGTGAGGGAAATATAGAGACAGCAAGAAAGAACAGAGAGAGAGAGAGAGAGAGTTAGAGAACGAGGGAGAACGCTGCCGGGCACAATGGCAACTAGTTTTAATTACAAAGTAAGGTGAAGCGATCAATCATAATGATGTACGTGAGGCAGGCGCACGGCCTCTGGAGGGCCACGACGGAGGGACGTCGGAGGGACTGGCTGAGCGGGATGAAGAGGGACAAGAGGGTATGAGGGGAATAAAAGGGGGAAAGGGGTGCCTCCGCGTACACTTTGCGTATAATTTACTGGCAGTGGATATACCTGAAGTTATATACCGAAGCGGTGCCTTTAGCGAACGGCAATAGAGCAACAGCGCCAACGGCAGCTCTCGGGTCGAGGTTCACCCGCCTCACTGACTCTTTGCCCGGTCGTCCGCCTCTAGCAAAATATGGTTGTACATTAGTAATACGCCGTTTCGGAATGGCCAATATTTTTCTTCTCGAAATGATCATTTTTGTTTAATTGGTCGAAAGTTACTCGAAGCTGTAATGTTTTACGTGTATCTTGTGCGACTCTATTATCTTCAAGAGACAATAATAACATGGGATAGATGGATGGATGGGTGAGACGGGCTTGAGCGAATATACAGGGATCGGAATACGTATGTAGGTAGGTTGGTACCTGGTGCCTCGTACCTCGGGTGACTGCGTCTTGAGTCGGCGTGACGGGCCTTGATGGAGTCTCCTCTCTCCAGTTATTCTCTCCACCGCAAGAACTGGCGTCCCTTTTTCGCCAACACCCATCCTACCCGATGTAACAGCTACTGAGACTGAGACCGTACGACCAGTCGCGTGACGGGAGAGTGTCTATCAACCGGCGCCGCAGACGCCGCCAAAACAAAACGTAATTATTTCACGTGATTAGTCGACCGTCCACCGTCCACCGTCTACATCTCGTAATATTCTGCCGTGGACGCATCTTGGAAGGATCCACATAGTGCATGTAGCGTCATTTTGCCGTTGTAGTTTTCACGTGTACATTACAGCGTAAAGGTATAAATTTTCAAAGAACTGGTTCTCGCACATGAATGTAATTAAAACTGGTTCGTTTATCTGCAAGTATATTATATTACTCGTGGATGAGTCAGTATCCGCTTGATGTTCTTGATTAATGAAATACATTTGCGAATTAATTTAGGTACCTTAAATTATACAGTCCTATTAATTATTGCGTATTAAATGCTCCGATAGATCAACCCATTTTTATTTTTCCTTTTCATTTTCTCTCCCTTTTTCGGTATGAGAAGAGCGAAATACTGAGACACTGCTGGCCCGTACACTCGAGTTATTAAACACACGTGAGCGGGGACATTAACCGAGTAGGACTTGCAATCGTTAAACTGTAAGAAGAACTTGCTTACGTGTCTAATAGATTTTGTCCTTGGTTATTATTTTACCACGCACGTGACACGCAATATTCCCTGTATATTATTAATTTCTATGTTTTACACGGAGAGAATTATCGACTAATCGAATGTCGGACGTACGACAACACATTAAGAGTACAAGCCGAAGCGAAATTAACTGTCCAACAGTAACATCGAGAGTCTTCTACTCGTCTTTGAACTTTTTTACAATACCATTCGCGTTTTAAATGGCTAGTTTTATTTTTTCGTCTCATTCTGTTTTTGTCCATTGAAAATATTCAACAGTTCAGAACCTTCGACAATCGTAAACTCGTTTCTTTACTCCGAACTGAACCCGTGGCAAAAAATTAAAGAAAAATTAAACTCCTACCTACTGACTCTAATTACACTCACAAGTTGAATATGCTGAATGTGTTATACATTCCTATATATGTATCCACGTATGTGAATATGTACTCGAGCTTTCCGAGATGGCCTCTGAAACACGAAGCGACATTCCGAGATAGGTAGGTATGTAGTATAATGTTAGGGTGTAGCGAGTTGAACCCGTAGAGCTTGAGACTCAATTTTAATAGTGCGTTCATAATCGAGATAAAATCCGGATGAATAATTTTGTGAATTAATTAAACTCGTCCAGAACCAACCATCACACTTTGTAGCTACTTCCGTAGGCGCGATATAATGAAGAGAAAGATAAAAGAAAAAGGGGGAAAAGTGGAAATTAGAAAAAAGAGAGGGGGGGGGGGGGGGGGGGGGAGGACGGAAAAAGGTCGACGAAAGAAAAAGATAATTTCGAATACAAATCTGCGAGTTATTGAACCACTTTGAGAGTGATTAATTGAATTCTGAGCTAATCAAATATGTCACTCAGGCGTCCAACTTTTAATTAAAGTTTGGATTTTATCTATTTGCTTAATCATCGGAGAGTTGACTAGCGAATGAATCAGAAGGAATGAAAGGGACGGGTTAAACCGAAAGATTACTAAAGCGAGAAGGAGTGCGGTGACGGCAAACTCGAAGACTGCGACCATCTACGTAGTTTCAGTCAAAAATGAAAAAAGAAATAAAAATAAAAATAAATTGAGAGAAACAAAAAATTTTTGCCAGTTTGTTCAATCAGTATAAATTTTCTTTATATTTCTGATAAAAATTTTTTACCCACGAATCGAATGATGGCCAACTGACTGAAGTAAAGGGGAAATATTCGGCACGCATAAAAGATTCTTTCCTGGGTCGCCTGCAGGAAACTGGAGTACCTCTACCTACCAGGATGCCATTCCCTTGGGCGAGCACGTAGGTGTATTACATACGAGGCGTCGCGGTGGATCTGGCCGCCCGAACGATCCCAGGACGATCCCGGGCGATTCCGCAGCGCCCCTCGAGGAAGATCCACCTTCCTCCTTAGTGCCAATACTAATAATCCATACCTCTCCAACATTTTCACCCTCGTATATATTTTTCCCCAGATTTCGAGCGTGATGCGGTAACGGTCACGTATCACCATCACCTTATGGAACTCGTAAATTGGTCCCCAACCTCTACGCCGCACCGTGGCCGGCCTCTGCCAACCTCCGCTATCCTGCACGGCGTTCCCGAGCGTTTCCAATACCTTACGACTTTCGAAATCTTTCGAAACAAATCTTGAAAGGTGGTTGAAAAACACGCGAAAATTCTCCTGCCCTCTTTTTCCCTCTACCTCTATCTCTCTCTCTCTCTCTCTCTCTCTCTTACCATCTTTCCTCTACCATTTCCCCCTTCTTATTCATCTACCCCGAGTATGCGATACATGATCACTTTTTTTTTTTTTATTCAAAAACTTGGCGTGGTCACGAAGTAATATACGATCAGTAAGTCTGAAAGACTGATTTTCACAATCATACAGATCAACGAAGACGATGATTTTTTATCTCTACTTAGACAGAGTGTGCAGCTTCCGAATGAGTGTTATCACCTTAAAGCAAAGGGAAAATCTTGACCTAGTATCTGGTGCGATATGAGGTAACAAAGACTTTTGAAAACAGTTGATTCCGTGTGAAAATCGCCTCTAACTCCGGCGTTATTCTATATACATATACCTACCAGGGGTAAGAGTCTGGAATAGGTTCTGACTGTGCTGCAGATTACGCTCCTCCGGACTTTTCATTTTTTGATTAGAGTTGTTTCAGTTGGTATAAGGCGGTTTACGTCTTATAAGTTTCCAACTACGTCGGCACCTCCTCTATTCCTCGCAATGATTCCGTCGCAATCACCTTCCTTCCACCCTCTACCTCTTCCTACCCTCGTTGCCGCCCTCCGCGCGGTAATATCGGAGAATGGCGGTACGGAACTGCGAGGCGGAGGCATTCGACCGACACTTTTGTCAATACAGCCGCTCAGCCGGTGGCGTGCTATAAAGACCACTCGTGTCATTTCGCAATGACGAAACTTTGCCCTGAATTCTCTCCCGTTCTCGAGATAGTAAGTTTGTTAGTTGGAGCAGCTTGGCGGCGGTCCGATGGTCGGCCAAGGGTGTTCGGCCCTCGAAAACCTCTATCCACGTCCCTCTTCACTGCCTCACAATAACAAACTGCTCGCGAAAAGTATTGAGAAACAAAAGATATACGAGGGGTCCTGCCTAGGAGTGCCGAGACGCTGAGTGAGCCGCCGATGGGAACGATATTACGTCGTGTTCGACGCCACCGCCATCGCCTCTCTCTGTCCACCTCTTACGCGATATATCCGATGAAGCCAAGGAATATATACGATATATATATATATATTATATACCTACGTTTTCTGCTAGTGACCCCGTTGTATGCTACCCATAGGGCAGATGTCAACCCGAGAGAACCAGTCCAGTCCGCTGATGACGTCTGCCGAGAATGTGATAAGGCGCAAACCCTGCGCTTCCGAACCGAAGAAACGCTCGATTTTATTGGTAAACGTTCCTCCTGCACCACCAGCCTCCCGCCACCAACGTCGCGTATCGTAATACACCTATCAACGTCAGACCTCCGGTTATCAAAGGGTCGAGCCAACGAAGACGACCCTGTACACCGCATCGGTGACCTCCTAGTTTAGGATACCTATTTCTTATAAAAGTATACCTAAGAAAAAATTCTTACTTACCGCTATTGACCTCACGACGATTCATTTGTACACGGAACACCTAACGCAATTTCTTAGTCTTTTTTACAATTAGACTCACGGTATAAGTCTGGTCGTTTTACACAACGAGGATGTTTGTTTTCTAAGAATCGAAATTCTTTAAGGCACGTGGCGACCGTCGACTTGTGAACTGCATACTGATCGTTCATACACGTGTAACGTGCGTGTATACTCGCTATACGCGTTACCGCAAGACGCGATAGGCCCACCCGGCTAGGACCACCTGAGTTTTTTTTTTCACGTTATGTCGTAGCATAGTAAATTGCTTGATGTTGATGAACAAATAGATGCCTACACATGTCGAATCACCACTTGGAAGTTTCTTCCATACATATACCTATATCGTATTCATGATCATCAAGGGATTCGCTCCAGATCATCCGACACGAATTTTTTATATACTCTCACACCGGTCAAGTTTGAGGATATTGTAAGTGAACCCCAGACCCCAGACCCAACATTCAAACGCTTGACTAAAAAGGATTCTTGAAATAGGAAGGCGTACCTGAATCCCTTTTCCTTGGAGGGAGTAAGCGAACGTGGACGACGGTTTGTACCCGTCACCGTATAACTATACCCGTACCATGCGGTAGCATAAGTATTGTTATAGGCTAGCGCGAAGGAGGACGGCGCATTTGATATGGACCTGAGATAGCAAGTAACGTACGCGGACCCGCTGTCATGCAGGTACGTTCACGTGCCTCCCACCATCCCCCTCAAGCTATGGCACACGCTCGCACGCATTCCGGCGATTGTCTATATGTGAGTACATACACATGTGTGTGTGTATGTATGTATGTACGTATGTATGTATATGTACATACATGGGCAGATGAATGTATCATATATGTATATTTATACATGGACGGATTTTTGAGTGTAGGTATTTACGTACGTGTACGTAGGCCATGAAGGCATGATATAGAAGTACGTGTACGTCCAAAGTGGACGGAAAGACTGCGCACACGTGCATGCGGCGGTGTCTAATCCTACGGCATCCGAAGCAATATTATTTATATGGGTGGAGCGGTCGGGTGCTGTACGCTCCCGGTCACGATCCGCGCAGCTTCTGTATTTGAATACAATGCATTATATTGTCCGCGTCATATCATATATCTCTCCCCGTTAAATAAACGTCGTCTCAATATTTAGACTTCGGACTTCTGGGGACCTTCTGGTCCCTACGGGCTACGGTACCTACCTACCTACCTACCTACCTACCTACCTCTCATGTGCCGAGGCAAAGACTTGGACTTGGACTTGGACTTGGACTTGGCGTGGTTATGCTGCAGGGCGGGACGAGGCCCGTACGTCGACGGCGATAAACAACGGACCCAGCTACCAGCACACACTGCACAAGATTCCTGATTTCTTCGCTCCGTCCGACCTCTTCTCTTCTACCAGAACAATCGCGAGGATACGATGGCTGCCCATTTCGTATACACGTACGAAAAAGAATAATTCTTGGAACAGAAAAAAAAAGAAAAATAAGAAAAAAACCGCGTCGAAACTAAACGAAATGAGAAAACCGCAGACATTTCTCACTGTAACTGAACATCGATAGAGGGTTCTTTAACACGTCATTTCGTTCATTTATTGCTTTCAAATCGCTTATCTTATTGAATTCCCTGGACGATTGCGGTGACAGCGTTCATTGCAGTTGTCTGATCATCGCGGGTTAGGTCTACGTCGGTCGTGGTTCTTGTAAAGGCGGAAGATGGTAGTGAGCAGGTGGTTTAACCCGGGAGTAGCGATCTTATCGGTAAGCGGGAAAGTGACGTGAGCAATCATCGGGATGGTCATCAGGCGACCCGCCGACCCCCAACGTCCCGAGCGTGCGGAGGGCGTTCTCGACGACCCCATCATAGCTGTCCAACCGACACGACGCGACGCGACGCTGACTCCTTCTGGGAAATACCTGGTCCCTCATTTTCTACTACGCTGACCATAATTGGGGCAATCATCTCTCATTGAACGGCAGTGAAGGCGCCGTTGAACAAGGAACAGAAATATAGTTGATCGTGACACGCAGGTGAATTTCAGCCGGATATTATCAAACTTCAGGAAACTCGTTGCCTAAACAACAACGTTACATTGACTACCAACAGAAACCAAGAATCCAATGTATCGCAACGGGTTTATGATCTCATCCACCGATTGATTTATGTTTGCAATTATAACCGCAGAACCGAGTGACGCACGACGCCGTGTCTCGAATGAGTTACGAGTGTTAATCTCGTGAAGACTACCGCGCCAACTCAGGTCCTCCTAGTAGTGTCCAAGTGTCCAAGTATCCATCGAAAATCTACTCACGGATCATTGCGTCGTCAATAATGTCGCAGTTTACCTCATCATCCAGAGAAGAAACTTGTCCGGTTTTGAAATGTCGTCGATATATAATAAAGTATAAAGTAGAATAAAAACCACGATGAGGGAACTTTCTCTAAAAATTAAAACTATATGCATACATTTACGCCCTCCACATCAAGCAGTTAACACTGGCCGGATGAGGCTGGAGGCTAGACAATAACTGGTATAACTCATACGCTGTACGACTGTCAGCTATAGATCATTCAGTCCTTTAGAACAGCTATGCTAACTGTGGTTCAGTATCTTGGCTGGCACGTAGGTATCATTCTCATTAGAGCCTGCTGCAGGAGTATAAGGTGAACTGCAGAACGTACTTTCATTGGGTATATTTAACTGTCGTCACAATTGATCGTTACGCGGTATGCAGTTTGTCATTGATCATTATCTCGTGATTACAAGTCGAATGCACGCTCCATGAATTTTTCATCATCTCTATACTGTCGACACGCTCCGATTAAGAAATAAACTCAAAGAACGATTGGCTGCACTTCGCGTATTGTGATTAATTTTTATTCAGATAGTTTTCATCCTGTTGAATTGTCATCAGTGAAATACGAACATGTACCGATAAAGAAAACGTCGCTTTCGACGTCGAGTATAAGAGGCTGTGCTGTTCGGCCATAAGGGATGTTTAGCATAATTGGTGGCTGCTGTGCCGCGACGCGCCCCGTCACAACAAGCATCGTTCACGCTTTGTGGATAACAGTTTTTCAAATCGTCATCGCACATGCCTAACCGTATTAGAATTGTCGATCGTGGCGAGAAAGCGACAACGTCAAACCTATATTTAACCATATTTAATTTTCTGCCGTGAGTAAACTGGCCACTAGCTGATCTCTGTTCTGTCTCTTTCTCTCTCTCTGTCAATTCCACGCGATTGGTAAACCGCGGATATCTTCGTTATGCAAATACTTCTGTTGTATCTTTTTTTTTTTTTTTTTTTTGTTAACGATGATATACCGGAAGATAGAACGAAATGATCGCCGCATGTTTGAAAAGAGGCTTTGTCCCAGCTGGAGAGGAACCGAGGGGGTATAAAACGTGTAAAATCCCGAAGCTCCATTTACCTCGTGGACAACGGCAACGTTATACTCGTTGTTGGTCTCGTTTTGCGCAGTACGTACTCGGCCTCGTCGCATCGCTCGGTAACAAACTTTGAATTTATATCACTAAGACGATATAAATGTAATAAATCATTATTATAATAACGGACGCACACGTAGGTCGTTGGGCCTACCTCTACCTACCTACCTTCCTTCGTACCTATAACAGCCGAGCTATCGTAACAGAGTGGAGAGCTGGTTACTGCGCGAGGCGAAACGAAGCGCGCGAGTCAAAACAGAAACGTTAAATCACGTAGCGCGTCGGTGGCAGCCTCGCTTGCCCGCGCACCCTGCCCTGGGTATTTACATTGCTAATGTATCGCCGGCCTAACTTCTAATTAAACAAATTCGCACAACTCAGCGCGCGGCGCGGTTGCCGTAGGATTGCTCGCGAGGGTGCCGCCGCCTTGGGGAACGCGGGCGTCGCGATGAGAGTGAGAAAGAGAGAAAGAGAGAAAGAGAGTAGGAGAGAGAGAAAGAGAGAGAGAAAGAGGAAGAAGGACCCGCTCGCGACTGAGGGGTCGCTCGTTAGCGCTCTTAACGCGACTTACCGCCTCGAGCACCCCCCGACCCTGTAGCTATCGTTCGAGGCTGTGACTCACCGCGAGAAGAAGAAGAAGAAGAAGAGGAAAAAGAAGTAGAAGTAGAATAAGAATAAGAATAATAAGAATCAGAATAAGAATAAAACGAAGAAGAAACGGAAGACCGAGACGGAGAGAACAAGATATGAATATTTATGAGAAAGTGCTAAATTCTATTCGCCAGGAGTCTCTACAGCGGTTAATCATTCCGTCGAAATTCGCGTTTCTCCAAGTGTCGGTCACTCTGATTGCCGGGAGGACTTTTTTTTTTTTAATGAAAGACCACCGGAAACAGGAAGTGAAGCTTAAATCACCAGGATAAAAAGGAAGATGTATACTTACCCCTTGCCGAAAAGGACTCCGAGTGAAAAGCTGAACCCCAAGAGTTGAAGGAGTGACTCCAATCTGTCTAATAAAACCTCAAAACCTGCCGAGCCAGAAGTGCCGTATGTCATATTATGCTCTGCTATGTAGATTCCTGTACTTCAACGTCTTCTTCAAAAAAAAAAACCACAACAAACTTCCAAAAAATTTATTAAACGAAACCAATAGGGACGAACTACGAATGGTGGACACTGAGAAGGGCAGCGGGGTAGAGGAAAGCAAGTGTCTAAGCAGCGATTTGAATTTAGGGCCCGTTGCTCCACAACGCGGGCGCCAACGGTGCCAGGAGAATGGTAATGTCCAATTATCGACCGATAGGTACGAGCGTCGAATACACACCAACATGTATAGGTTGGGTGTATACACTGTCCAACATAATACACAGGAGCTAATCACGGTAAACTCAGCTTGAATGATCTTCGCTATAGCAACCCTTGATCTATGATTTATGTTTCTAAAAGATTTGCACTTCAACGTTTGATGGCAGTTCATAAGATAAAAAGAGATTTCAAACTCTGTGAGTGTACACAAAAACTTGATGTTGATGGTCTAGAGATATTACAGCTTGTTGTCTTCACAGTGTTGACACTGTGTAACTTATACGTAAACGGTTGTCAAGCAAGGAAAGATAGGTTTTATAAACTCTGTTTGACTAATCGAAGGTAATCCATAACGAGACCTTATTTCAACCCCTAAAACGCACCACACTCCCGAAGGACAGACCGCGGCATACAAAGTATCTGTTTAGTCGCTATCGCTGTTCTTAATTATAAGTCGTCGAAATATCTTGTAATTTAACATGTTACAAGGTTGAAGGGAGGGACAAGTCAACTGAGCTTGCGAAAAACTGATCGATAGAAAATATATTAGAACTTTTACAGCAGTAATTGAAGAAAAAAAAACACAGCTGCATCATCATACACGTTTAATATAATTTCGCACTTGAATCCTGTGTCTCGTTTTTCGTAATCACCATATCCCACTTTCATTTCCGTCTCCTTCTTCATCCACCTGCAGTTAAAGTTTTCAGGCAAACTCTTGGCCTCGAGTAGTACAAGGTGAAGCAATAAAGACAGCTCTGTAGACGGTAATGTTATCAAAGTCCGTACTCCTCGTCAGTCCCATGCAATGGTGAGGTCGCTGCAGGTGCCATGGTCATATTTTACACAGTGCAATCGTGCTGGTTAGACGCCGGAAGTGGTCGTAGATAGCGTCGACAGGAAACGCTCGTCAGACCACACACGATGTCATATATACGCCAAAACAGATATTCCTGTCACTATTCTCATGGGTGACTCATTTTTAAAGCTAAACTCTTAAAGCCTGTTAAGGTACAACGTAGATTTTAGGCACGAGTATGTACTTCTAATATGCACGTATTCCCGGCGTTCCATGAAGGAATTATTTCACTCGTATTCTCACGTTGAAATTGAACTCTAGTGATAGCCCCAGAACTGTCAAATACGATATACTTCCGAGACATATACCTTCCTACCTACTTACCTACAACCGTTGAAATCAACACTTGACAGGCGATTGTTACAATCGTTTTAACTCTATCGAATTACAAGAGTAGATATACGTTTGTCGAATCAAACTAACTCACGAAAATATTATCAATTTGTATTCCCTACAGTGTAAAGAATAAATTCGTTGAATATTACAACGACACATGTCAGTCAAATGATAATATTTTATAGATATATACATATATCTATTTATCTGTACATATATAGTCCCTTATTTGCGTATTTACTTGGGTAAATATTACTCCGATTCATCCAAGTATTGGCTTCGCACGATATCGCGACAAGCTGCATTCAGGATTGAGATATCAATGTTAAACAAGACGAGAGGTACAACAGGCACTGATCAAGTTTCATCGACATTCATGTGCGCAATTTTAGCTTCGTGTTTTCACATAAGTTTATTGCTGATTTCTGTCCGAATTGATCGACGATATCTCTCACCTTTTCGCTTTGTAGATTGCGAATGTTATAGTTATACAGTTCTCTACATGCAACGCAACCTCATGGAACAAAGGTACACAAAGGAAGTAGCGACCACGGGACGAAATGATGTTGACGCTTCTTTGTCCGGTGATAAAATCTCAGCTGACCTAGACCCACACCTGTCTGTTTATATGCTAAAAAAAAAAAAAAAAAATTGCGAGAAGAGAAAGCGAATTTCGTACTCTATCTATGTCACCGTCTCTTTCTCTTTCGAGATACTCACGGATCAAAGCGGGATGAAGGAGTCAAATTGCGTAGTGATTTAAACGATAAAAAAGATCTCGGTAGTACCGTGGATAATAATAATCGCATCGAAACCTCGCAGCTCTTTGACTACAAAGAAGCTGGCCGCTCGATGACGCAAAGCAAGCGTCTCGTTTTCCCTCCTTTTCTCTTCACTCTAACAGGCGAAGTGCATGTTTATTGTTTACCGTTGATTAAAGGTTTCCAACTCAACCAACACGCGCATAATCCATGGATTACTTAATAATTATTACCGGCGCTGCCTTTTGATGAGGTACGATGATCCCGTTATTTTTATTTTTATCTTTTCTCCGTCGTTATCTTCTATATTACTTCGATCCGCGTACAGTTCATGGAATTTTTTATACCATATTCTCGGTAGACTTTATTGTTAACGATAAACTCGTTGCTGAGTTTTGTTCCTTTATTGAGTATCGCTGGTCTCAGATACCTGCAAATTCGCAATACTTCGCAAGATGCACTGCACGAATGCTTCGTGTATGTACTAACAATATCGATTGATTAACAATCCCAAAATTGATGCCAGACTGCGGTTATACCGCGGTCGAATGCAAAGGAATGCCTCAGCGACGTCTCTAATTTGTGGCCCGCAACTCGTCGTCTTAAAACATATATATGAGCATTGTAAAGTTTTGATTAACGGGGTTCGTTCTTGGTGCAGGTTGAGGGGGCTATGACGTGTCTATAACCGAGAGAGCGAGGGCCTCGCTTTTTAGAAAGAGAGAGGTGGATAAGGAGCGCGGCACTTTGTGGTGTCGTAAAGTAAGCGGCTGCCCTGTAAATCCGTGCCCGAGTGTGGCAGCCCTGACAGATTCTCTGGCCCCCTTATAGCCCCTCTTTACCCCTGTTACTCCTACGTCCTATACGGATACGATATTCAACGAGGGGTCCGTGTAAAATCCCGCGAGAAACGGATAAGGAAGAACGTAGAGTAGCGAGAGAAAAATAATGGAAAGAGATCACCGTTTTAAACGCCACTGGTAACGAGTGCGAGGTGCGATAATTAAAGGTCCTTTCATAATCTTTGGAAACAGAGATTGTGTCGTAAACATTGAAACCCGGGTCTCTATGGGTGGGCAGGTAGGCATAACCCACGGGATTTAGGCCAGACGCGGGTTGCTCGTATAGAAAATCGGCTATAACTTTGTAGGCACAAAGTCCCCCGACTCGTAAAGGTGAGGAGGTTCATCTTACGAGGGCGTGACACGATTCAACGGGTTGAATATATGCCGACTTTTTACCTGGCTGTTTACCTCAGTCTCTATAAAAGCTCGCGTGCTTCCGTACAAATTTTTCGAATGATTTCTCAAACTTTTAACCCGATTTTTTCGCTCAGGCCCCACGCGCGATTTTCAAAGAGGATCTTCTCTTCCCTTTTTTTTTCTTCTTTCTATTCTCACCAACGTGGAGGGTGATCGTCGACAGGCAAGGTGGTCCGTTGTAAAAAACGAAAAATTACGAGTTGGTGTCCCGATAAACCGGGTAGCCAAAGAGGCATTTCCTACGAGACGACTGCCCAAATAGAGGAGAAGTCAGGATGCCGGAGTAGTTTGTGTGCACATGTCTCGTAACTCCGTCACTACACCCGCGACGTCGACTATCGTCGTTGAGTCTTGAGACTACGTCGTGTATGTGTCGTCGGTGTGAAAGTTGTACATATAACGGATGTAGATCACGGGGTGAGTGAGCCGTCAGTGAACCGCCTTCGTGGCGTCGTAGCTATACGTCACGTTAGGATCTAAGAGTCCCGCGTCTCTCCTGCGGCCTTACGGAAACTCCAAAAATTTTTCATTCCCTTTTTGTTTTTCTTTTCATTTTCGTTTCTATTATTTACGGAGTTCATCCGGTGGTACACCAACATATGTCGTAACAGATTTCCATTTTTTTTTCTTTTTCTGTTTTTTTTTATACCGTTTTGCTTCAAGTTGAATTATACACACAATAGCTGTATTTAGATGCGGTATATAACTAGAATATCTGTAAAGATGCAATAAAGTAGTTATTCGTACTATAAACGAAACTAGAAAATTACAAGTTACAGATTTATTGATCCTTTTGATACCAGCTGACATAATAGCCCATCGCCAATACAAAATAAGTCATTGATATTAACATTTATAATAACCATATAGGTCGTAGGACCATCCTACAAACTACTTCTTTCATCCAAAAATGAAAACTCCTCGAAATTTTGTAAGCTAAAATTACCTGGTGACTAGACTATCTGAGATAATCCAAAACAGGAAAATCTGTGCTAATAACTCCTTTCGTTCGTTAACGGTTTGAATTATATCAACATAGGTATCTATAATCGGTTTTGTTTTGAACGAATTTAAATTCATGTATAATCGATAAAAAGTTTAAGCTGTAAGCGGGTAGTCAGCAACCGTATAACATATCGTTGAAAAAATAATCAGCCATCAAATTCTTACGATAATCGTGAAAATGATAAATACGATAGTTGGTCAGGATGAATAACGCGTGGCTGTATGTTAAAAGGCGGGGAAATAAAAAATTTTTAGACGAAACGATGAATAGAAAGAGGCAGTTCACGTGGGGGATGAAAGGCGTCGAGACGACGTAGACGAGATGAACGTCCGGGTGTATTCTTAAATTGTGTACACACAGCCGAAAGATTTACTACCAGGTATATTTGTAATAAATTAATACCCATAATGTGAAGGCAAATATTTAATGGGTATAAGAAATGATGGGCGTTATGGTATTCTTCATTTATTTACAATATTCCGTTTAGTTCCGCGATTGATACACTCATAACGCCTCTGCAGGGCGTATTCGATCTCTGCACGGATTGCTTATATCCAGGGCCACTTTACGATGTTATCCTAACCCGAATCTCAGCTGAGAAGCGCCGCCGAAAGAAAAAGTACTTTGTTAGTCACTCCCTCGCCCAATTCTCCGCCACGTATTCATATACACACATATAGGTATACCTACACAATTCCCTCTCTGAATGCGTGCGTGCGTGCGTGCGTGCGTGCATGGACTTGGGAGTCAGCGAGAATGAGGAAGGCATGACAGGTACAATTTGACTTGCGTATCGGAAGAAAGTCGCACCTGTAGAATGCCTTGGCAAGTAAGAAACATGCCGCTGGGCTTTATGAACGTATGCGCATGGTATATCGATACGAGACGCGTTGCAGTGTCAAACCTTTTCATCATATCGATATGACAACGAGTCTGCATCGAGCTCTTAATAAACCTACGCAATTTTCAACCAGAGGTACTTAAGCTACACATGTACTCATTCCACTCTGCAAAGAGAAAGAAAAATATCGTCGTAAATTCTTCGGACAGTTTAATTGCTTTGACAAACATCGCGACGATAGCGAAAGGAATTTTGATCGTTATTATTCGGTCAGAAAATTTCGCAACGCAAGAGGCAATTTGTTCTTTAACGTTATTTTGGACATTTAAAAAATCTGTTAGATGATCGAGCGTTTTTTTTTTTAAACTTAAATAAACAAGAAGAAAGACTAATAAAAAATTGGAGGAGAGGAAGTCATCTCCGCGTGATACCAACTCGACCATCTCGATGTGTTTTGACCTTCTCCAAGTGACTGTTTCAGTTCACGGTCTTTTTCAACGTTGCATCTTGATTCGCATATCGTAGCTGCAGGAAGCCTTGCAACAGCATCGCAAGAACACGAAGGTGGCAAACTGCGAACACCCACGAGGATTTCGCGGCACACTGCAGGGGATCCAGCTAGCTCTCCCACGCGCTTTCTGACATCTTAATAATTTTCAACATCTTCAAAGGAGGGATTACTACTAGCCTGATCTGATTACCTCGTAGTAACAACACCATTTCTTTTCCTTTTGGCTTTTTTCTGCTGGATATACATATACTATATATACATGTCTAATAAAGGTCCTTAGGAAAAATATATACACATATAGGTATAATTGAAAAAGTCTCTTGAAAAGTATCATCTAGGAGCTGTCATCGCGCGTAGAATTCTCCATGAAATAGTCGAACTTGGGTAAGGTAGAATCGACTATCGGCCACGAAGACCACGAGACCACAAATCTCTACTATCTCAAGATCTCCGCGGGTTTTTGGTCGCTCTAATGCCTCTACGGAGACCTGGACCGCCGCTGTAGCCCCGGCACTCCTGGTGGTAGCCGCTCGGGCGTCTATATACCGAAAACGAAGGGACCCAGAGGGAGGGGTGGCGGCGAAGAGGACGAAGGGACGAACTGCCGGTGTAGATAGTACCCGCGGAGACCCCATACCTCTTCCTGAGCACATAAAGAACAGGAACGCCCGGACGTGTCCGAGACGGACGGCGCTTACGCGGGAACCGGGATCGTTCCTGCAGGCGTGGGAGGTTTTCGGGAGGATGGGATATGGAGGATGGGAGATGGGGGATGGGATGGGATACGTCGCAACTCGCGAGTCGCGCGACGCGCCTGAGATTTGTGTTCACGGAGTTCGTCGTGGAACAGCCGTATTGCCCGAGAATTTACAGCGTTCTACAAAGACTTCCACCCTACTCCCCTATCAACCCCGTCCTGCACCGTTGTCCCGGCTGTCTTTGGCGTCGCTTCTTTTCGCGGCCTATCTGACTCTGGCAGTTCAACATCGGTTGGAAAAATTATTATTATTATTATTATTATTATTATTATTTTGTTTGTTATCAAACTAATATCGATAGTCGATGGTTTCCGGGATGAAAGAGCTCGTCTCGATTCCGTAAATGTTTATACAGACAATAAATAATGGATGAGATAAATCCGTGAATAAAATAAAATTATGGAATCCTTTCATGTTTGAAACAAGGAATTGGAATAGAAGGAAGCCGCCCGCCGGTAGTCCTTCTTTCGGTGTTTTATTTTATCCCATCCGCCCCATAAGATCGCATTCTTTACGACCCATTAGACGAATTCATTACTGGCCGCGGGCGTTTCGCCCCAGGCAACCAGGCAGGCAGGCAGGCATCACCCGACCCTTGTTCAATGCCGAGGCTTCCCTTAGCTTGCCGACGCCGCGTCGATGACCGACTTTGTAATTATTCAAATAGTCAATTAAACGTGTTCCTACGAAATGTATCGTTCCTATTTACGATGATATTATTCTTGGTTAGTGTTCGACAATTTCGATAACTGAAATTGAGCGGCACCTCTATCCTCGTGGGCTTTTCTAAACCGACAATTTCATACCCTGACACTTTTATTATACTCGTCACCTCGACACCCCTACGATATACTTCGATCAAGTAGCTAGCTATACCCAGAATGGCGCACTAAACATACTTTGATGTATGTATGTACTTACACACCGTCGTAAATATATTCGTTAATAGATTCGTTCCTCTCTCGAGTAACCATCGAATCGATTTATTAAAAATTTGAATGAAATTAGATAAGTTTTAATTTCGATACAATAATCGAACCGAGTAAAACGACCCTTGGTGTTCTTTCTGTTCGAGACCGGGGTGTATAGGCAGAGAGGCATATAGTTGTCTGATAAATTGAAACTGGTTTGATTCTGATTGGCAAACCATCGACGACCGCCATGGGATCTTTCGAGGACCCGATTCGTCTGTTTAAAATAAAAGAGAGAGGGAAACGAACAGAACCAAGCGTGTTATTTTGAGATGAGGAAAGAAAAAATAAGGTCGATATACGTACGATATGGGGGCGCAGTAAGATCTCTTCAGGAGTGTAGATCGCGTAGGGGGAAGTAAGAGGTAAGGAAGAACGCCCGGGGAAATAAAGAAGACGAATACGGGACAGAAATTGTCTTTGAGAATAGAAGTTACGTTCCTGTAGAGAATCGTCGAACATGTTTACCTCCGAGGAGCTAGACGTATCCGCATAATAAACCTCGACATCAAATCACTAGACACATTGTTCACGGTGTCGGTTACAATTGAATACGTTAACCATACTCGTACGTCTGATGTATTCTATATAACTATGTTTGTAGGTACAACAAAGATCGCAACTGTCTTCCAAATAGTCTTGTTAATCGTCGAAATAGACGTTCCCGTCTCGTCTCACCTCACCTCACCACTTCTCTTCTCCTCTTATCTCTATATCTACCCATAGGTAACTTAGACAGAGTCGTTTTCGTCCGTCACTATTATTTACTCGAGTAAACCCTCCCTTACACGCACACACGTAACCGACCGAATACCTACCTAGATATAGCGATTCTACGCGTGTTTGAGGAATCCAAGTCACGTTTTGTTCTCAGTTGGATATAATGGAGAATTCAACAATAACCCGCGGCGAGGAAGAAGAGGGGGTTAGGGGTACAGTAGTAACAGCGCGAAGTGCCGAATTTCAAGAATTTCAAGAATTTTAAGAGCCCGCATAAGAGCCTTTTCTTAATTAAGAGAAATTTCCACGTGGTATACAAACGCGTCGGACACAACACTCTAGGTAGGTATAAGGTACTAAACACCGGTTCCTTAGCCGGCTCTGCACTCCAGCTTGGTTATACCCTAAGACCGAAGTGGTTAGAGTAAGCGAACGAACGAAATACGTAGCCTGTACGAAGATTCAGAGAGGAGAACCTGGTAGCTGTATCAATTCATTAGCGCATTACTACGGTTTAAATAAAAGTATTCGCGTATCTACGGCATGCGGTGTATCTTTTATGCCGTATAGTCGTATAGCAGTATGCGGGGGCGCGGAGACCAAGAGGTAGACGTAGAGAGAGGAGGATAACGGGGGACCGGTTTTCTCCGAGACGACCCCGACGACCGGGCAACCAGCAACCGACCACGCTGGACCTACGGTGAAACGCGGCTGAACGACCTTCACCGTGATTTGCTAGTCCCGGTCAACCAGGTCGCCGAGGGCCTTCAGCGGATAACTTTGAGGGCAGAACACTCTTGAACCTTTTACCCTTCCCAGCTAGTTTCCCGAGGAAATAGCCACAGGATCCGGCAGGCTGTGAAATAATATACTTTCAAGCCTTTGAAACTACTCGATTTTCGTATCCCCTTTGTGTGGGTGGTGTTTCGTAGTAGAACTCTGTGTCTGGATGAAAGTGAAACACACAATCTCTTCTTCGTCGAATATCTGGATACCGAATGCTAGCGTGGCGTGCAGTTGATTATTTTATTCTTTATTTTTTCTTAGCTGTTTTTTTTTTTTCGTCTTTTCTTCTTCGCGGTGTTTTTCATACCGACAGTGAGATTATCGTGAACTGGTATAAGGTAAATGCCGTGCGTGCCTTTGGTACCTAAATGGGTATCGATAATTGTTTCGATTCAACGCGTATAACTATCCTTGAACGCGCTTCTAGTCGTTTACAATTAGGTAGCAATGAGCCGGATAAGAAAAAATAAGGAAATAAAAAATAATAATAATAATAATAATAATAATAGTAAAAATGACTATGATAATGAAATAACTCTAAGAATTGTACACGTTGCAGCAGCGAATTGTACAGGTATAGTCACTCACCCAGCTCAGTATAAGCTTGAAAAGTCGAGACTTGCATCTGTGATAATTTACTTTGCATATAAATAGTTGCGTGCTTCGGAATGTGATTTGACTATGCGAATAGTATTCGATACGTAGGTACTTGTGTATATTATATCGTTTGCGGTACAAACATTTTTTACATAATTAATATTTTATAATTATTTTCCAATAACTGTAATGTATAATGTAAGTACATACGTTGATACAGGAAATTATGGCTTAAAAGCTGGCAAGACGAAAGGAATGATGGAAATTGAAGGTTACAGTTATATACGTTCAATAAAATTTGTAATTTAGTTTATAACATATATATTTATTTGAGCTTTAATTGCATTTTAAAATACAACCGAAATAATTAAATAATGACAAATCTGGTAAAATGGTTTCAAGAGTCGCGTATACATGATGCATTTTTTTCGTTTTTTTTTTTTTATTTTTTTTATTTTTATTTTTATATATTTTGCGTGGATGTGTGTGTTTTTTTGAGGGGTAAGGGTGGGGGGGGGGGGGGGGAGGGGAGAAGGGTTGTGTATGTGTGTGTTGATTTCGTGTTTCGCTCATCACACTCTCAGCAGTCGTATATAATTACAATAATAATATTATTATTATGTTGATAAATACTTTTAAAGTCCGCGATGGAAGAATTAGAGTTTACAAGATATACGTATACAAGTGTGTCTCGGGGCCAGCACCTCACTCTCTCACTATCACTCTCTCTCTCTCTCTCTCTATCTCTCTCTTTCTATTTTTTTTTTTTCTATTTTTCTCACTAATTTACTCCGGGGTGTATTTCTCCCCTGTTCTCATTCTCTCGCAGTCACTCATTCATTCTATAGCTTTTTTTCGCCCCGCTCTCGATATCACTGCATTTTTTTTATTTTATTTTTCATTATATTATATAATAATAATAATAATAATAATAATATTAATAATATTAATAATATTAATAATAATAATAATAATAATAATAATAATAATAATAATAATAATAATTAATAATGTACACAATATTATAATAACCTCGAATGATAATAATGACAATATTTTACACATAATGACGCATGGCTTTACTTGGCGCAATAAATATTTAAACAATTAAAATTTACAATGGTGTCTACACAATGTTGTTTTTTTTTTTTTTTTTTTTTTTGTATTTTTTGTGTATTTTTTTTTTTTTTATTTTTTTTAATTTTCATTTTTTCATCATCATCTTTTTATTTATTTATTTATTTTTTTGTTTAATACTATATTCATAATTGCAATAATAAATTTTAATATTGCACACGTACGTGCACTCCTCCCATTTTATTTTTTCTTCATTTTTTTTTTTTTTACTCTTTTTTAGTTCGTCGTCATCGAGTTATATTATTTTTTTTTTATATATAATATAGAACGCGTGGGCTATTTTACGTAACACATACTTATATGTGTATATATATATAATATGTATATAACATAAAGTTACGTATATTATAGAGCACTGCGCGCTGGGGCGTCCGTTAAATAGTCATTTTACTCGATGATAGCGTATTATTTATTTATTATTAAGTATCAACAAAGAGATTCTTTTACAGAGGCTCTACCCTAGCCTATGCTATCAAACTACGCCTTATATGTAATAATCGTAACCTTACATATATATATGTATAGGTTTATTCATATATATATATATATATATATATATATATATATATATATATATATATATATATATATATATATATATATATATATATATATATATATATATATATATATATATATATATATATATATATATATGTATATATATATATATTCAATATTGGGGTATACATGCTGACGACCTATCGCAGCGACCCAAAGGACCGGCGATTGGCAAGCGACTACTAGTCGAATTTAATTAACTTCTTAAGAATTATTATAAAATCACAAACTTGGCGTGCCGAGTCCCCGGACTCAGCAGTGCCGCAAGATATGGTGGCATCACAATAATTAATTAACGTTACATCATCATCTGCACTGTTTCCTATATATTTATACATACATATACATTATTCATTTATATATATATATATATATATATATATATATATATATATATATATATATATATATATATATATATATATATATATATATATATATATATATATATATATATATATATATATATATATATATATATATATATATATAATATATATGTACGTATGTATACTATATCAGCTATAAATTAAAAAAAAAAAAAAATGTTGAATTCTTTTTCCCTTTTATTACATCTCAGTTTTTCATTTTTTTCTTATTTTTTTTTTTTTTTTTTTTCAATTATTATAATTCATTCTCTCTTCGTTTCTTCAATTTTTATAATCAATTTTATTTATCATACGTAGTGTACCTACTATTTTTTTTTTTTTTTAATTTTTTCAAAATTATTTTAAATCGTTTAGTTATATAGTATTCTTTTTTTTTTGTATTTTCTTCATTACTCGCATGCAACAAGATTCGGATTAATTCGCTAAATTTATACGCTTTAATTCGAACTCACTGCAAAATCGGTGCCGTGATGGCCCATTAGGAATGACAGGACGAGGCGTCGCGACCCTCATATCGTCCTCCGTACATATCTATTGTGTATATGAGTGAAAGTTAAACCTATGTGTCAAAAACAGAAGAAAAAAAAAGTAAAGAGAATAGTGACGCCCAAAGATTGCGTGACGTGTTATTAATTTCTATCAACGATTACCATAGTTGTATATCCACCTTATGTATAGGTAGTAAAACTTAGTATTATGTATTATAAGAAATTTCAGTCACAAATGACCGAATCATAATTACCTATCGTTTATAATTGATAATAGAAATTAATAACACGTCAGAGATATTTGTCGGATAAAGATTTTGTGGTAATTGTAGTAGTCGGGTACGTACACTTTTCTCGTGAATGGAAATCAACTCACTATATCTGCAAGTGGAGTCAGAACCAGAATCAGAATCAGAACCAGTATTTATACGGAGAATTTTGCAAGGATCACGAACAACGATCATAAAAATATAACTTTACAGTTGCACAGCGTTAATTAGCGTATCGTTAGCTGCGACCCGACGAAAATATAATAACAATCTCGTATCGTAATAAACACGCGTTGTTACTACTCTCATCGTCCGTTCAGCAGCTATACGTACTTATGTATACTACATGTCAGTACAGTACGTTCTGTATCCGTACATAGTACAATAAAGAGATAATATATAAATACACCTATGTACAGGGAAAATTTATTTTGGCCTGGGGGATCGAGTACCCGGACTATACGTACTTGCTGGACAATTGCTTCGCCAGTTCCGTATACTTCAAAAATTTTGAATGGGGACTTTCCTCCAAAGGTGATGCCGCCGGCTGGGATGGACTCCCATTCGGTTGTGCTATCGGTGGAGATTTGTTCCTCTGCGAGGGTGGCGATGGTGCCGTATGACCCGGTACTCCCGAGGAAGACTGTGCCTGGGATCCAGGCGATCGACCAATGGTCATAGGGTCAGGAATAACCCCGTCTTTAACGAAATGCATTTTTGATAAATGGTGCCTGTACGCGCCCTTCGATATAAACGGTGTATCGCAGAACGCGCATTTCATTATCGAGTCAGCGGTCACTACAGCGTCATTGCAGGCCCAGCTAAAGGCGAGGATTGCGCCTGGCGTTGGTCCCGGTGCTTGGGAACTAGATCCGCTGCCACTTCCTCCACCACCATTTCCGCCACCTCCACTTCCTCCTCCTCCACCGCTACTCCCGGTCTGACCATGAGTCGTTGAAGACCCAGCGCTGGTTCTCGAGTTACCTGAACTGGATCCACGCGTTTCGGTCTTATCGCACAATTTTTGTAATGCGGCTAATGGATGACTGCTGGTTTTTCTGCCCTGAGAATCGGTACCACCACCTCCAGGTCCGCCACCACCTCCGCCGGAAAGACTATCGAACATTGACGAAAGGGCACCGAGACTACTGGATGTTTTGGTGTCTGGAGTTCCTCGTGGTGTTACTGAACGATCACTGCTAGTAGGAGAGCTGGTGCTATTTCTACAGGGACTTCTGGCCACTTGATCAACACCCACGGGTCTTGGTGTCGGTGGATTAACCGGTGGAGACATTGCCGCGCGGTCATCTTCCGCTGTCGTTGTTGTTTCGTGGTGGCTACCTCGTCGTTGATGGTTATACGCTGCTTGATGATCATCGTCATCACGATCTTCGATCAGTTCTTTCTTTACGACGACATCTCGCTCCCGTCTCTGTTCGTGATCTTCTTCTCCCGTTCCCTCACCCTCGTCTTCGCGAGGCTCTTTTTTTATCACAGGCTGTTGTTCCTCGTCACCCGATTCCTCAGGATGTTGAAGACGCGCTGGAAGCGGTGCCTGTTTGTCTGGTGTAATACGATGGTGGTGCTGCGAGTGGCTCAGCCTCTCGTGACCCCCGGACAAATCCATTCTACGCTCGGGTGTCATAGCGTCAGTTCTTCCACTTCCTCGTTCCGATATGGAGCTCGATTCACTTCCGCTTCTTTCTCGCCTGGCAGCAACCGCCGCGTTATAATGTTGCTGTTGATAGGAACGGAGGAGGTTCATCGATTGAGGATCGACCAAGGGTTTCATGTAATCAACGCTCTCGTCGATACCTAATCGCTTCAAGATGCTGGATCCCATCGGAGCACCAGCCTGGGAATGATGAAGTCCCGAAGTCCCATGACGAGCGCGAGAATCGAAGCTTTTTTCTATTAGCTTTTCTATGGCGTTAAGCACGGAAGGAGAGGAGTTCGTATTTTCTGTCGTTGTTGTAGGTGTGGGGGTGTCTTTTCCAGGGGTAGTAGCATCGCTTGCAGAAGAAGGAGATCTATGATGCCTTGACGAAACTGAGGAGGCATCTTCGTTGACGCTTTTCCTTCCGCTTTCGGTGGTTCCAGTCGGTGGCGCGTGGTTCGACATCAGAGCATTTTTCAAAAAGTTTCTCTGATTTATGCCCACAACACCAGCGCCAATGCACTGTCTAATGTGATCGACAAATATTGTGGTTTCGATTTTGTCACCGCATTTCTCGCAGGTTATTCGTCCGGCATGTTTCCCCAGCGCGTGACCAAGCCCAACTGACGCATCCCCGTTCTTAAATTCATTCTGCGCTCTTTCAAGTTCCAAAAGCTTCCTTACCGGAAGTGACTTTTTTCGTTTCTCTCTCGTCTGCCGACGTCGACCACCGCTCTCCGTTATCGAACGCATAATGTGCTCCTTGTAGTGCGAGTTCTTTACCATATGGTTGCTCAGTTCTTTCAAAGAACTAAACGCCTGGTCACAGACTTTGCACGTTAGTACGGCACTCACGTGGCTACTCGTAGCTCCAGAACCAGGTCCCCCAGTACCAGCATGACCACTACTTCCACCAGTCGGAGGACCGCCACCGCCTCCACCTCCTCCACCGCTTCCACCACCTCCTTTATTCTCATCCGATGACTTCCACGATATAATCTGTTCTTGGGAGATGATGTTTGTGTAATGCTGGGTCTGCTGCATGTGCGACGTCATTTCCGCGAGGGAACGGAAACTCTGACCACACCACATGCACTTCAATATTTGTCGCGTCTGTTCGGCGCCTTTTCCTAACCAGACGTCTTGGCCTCGTACTAGCTTCCTGGGTAACGGCATGGTCTCTTTTATCAGTAGATTTAATTCCGAAGGGCTTTGCTTGCTGCTCGGTGTTCCACCGCCTCCACTGGTTGAGGTTTGGGGTTGATGTTGCGGCGCCTGAATCTGAGGCATCTGCTGTGGTTGCTGCTGTTGATGAAGCACCGATGGAGGCGGTGGCACGGGCATATTTACACCACAATGCTTCGCCTCCTTCATGTGCGTCGTCATCGCAGCCAGAGTGGGAAAACTTTGTTTGCACCAGACGCATTTCAGCACATCTTTGGCTTGATCAGCACCTTTATTCAACCAATGAGACTGCCAAGCACTGTGCCGGCTACTAGAACCGGTCGCAGTGTTTCCGGAAGTAACATTCCCACTTCCAGGTCTGTAGAGGTCATCACCACCAAGTTTACTCAGCTCGCTCATCTTCTCGAGAGCTTTTGTAGCGTCGCTAGGTTGGTACGGTTTTTCTAATGCTGCTGGTGGCTTCATTTTACCATTCCAGAGCTGGTGCTCAACACCCCCAGACGCCTTGGGTGATAGCTGTTGTTGACTAGTAGCCGCTGCAACGGCAGCAGCAAAGTACGGAAAGTGCGAAGCCACGACGGGGGACGTCCAAGGGGATACAACCGGTCGTCCATACGGTTCTTGATGTGGTGTAGCGGACGCAAGTCTTGAAGATTTTCGGGGTGGTGGTGGCGGCGAATCCTCTGGTCCAGGTCGTTTCCGGCTTGGAACCGAGAGATCGAGAGGGCCATTATTCGTCTCTGATGAAGACGACGGGGTTGGTGGTTTGCTGAGATTCAGCGCAGTATCATCCTCTTCCTCTTCGGTCGACGACGCTTTCCTTGTACTGAAGTCGAGCACAGCAGGTAGCGTCGTGGCACCGGGAGACATGTCGCCTCCACTACTCGGAGACACAAGAAGACCTGGTGTCGCCGCTGGAGGGGAACACGAAGACGATACTAAAGGCGATACGGATCCCCGCGAAAGCGGTGAATGGCCAAGAAGAAGTCGCTGATGAGTTTGCTGAATGTAGGCTGCCATTACTGCTGCAGAATGCGGTGGCAGTAGAGGATGGGCACCTAAAGGCAGCGGTACTATTCCGCTCGGACTGACGGGACTTGCGCTGCTCCTAGGCGGGAGGGGCGGACTTCCGGCTGTTGGACCGGATGATTCCCGCGACTCTCTGGACGGGCAGCGGGGACTCATTGGCTCCCTGGAACAGAAATTTGACAAACATCGTCACGCGTTTGTTGTATGTTAATTAATTAATGTGGCAAATAGACTAGAGTTTTTTAGATTGAGTTTAAATTAACACAAATTTGTACTCTTCAAAACCGTATACGAATAATACTTGAGAAATTATTCACACGGTTTCGACGAAAGATAAATGGTTGCGAGATCCCGAGATAGAAATAATTATTTACGAGGGAATAATAACATCACGGTGTCGGGAATAACAATTTAAAATAATCGATCGATCGTCTTCGAGGAAGCGAAACAATTTAATCGTCGATGATCGCGAAGGGTTTTTCAGCAACGTCACGTGCGGTTTAAGAGCTACTCTTCGCGCAATACGGTTATTAGCACACACACCTGTCACGCAAACTCCTGGTATATACAAGGTGGCTAATGAAAAAAAAAATAATACAACTTAATTCAAGTAGTATTTACTCCGATGCTCTTACAGACAGAGCAAAAATCTAAAAGACATCAAGTTAAAAATTATTATCGTTATACTAAAATGTTCTTTCATGATGTGAACATTTGAAAAAACTTTTCGATCGTCTCTAATGATAAATATCATTGGGAATTTTGATAAATTTTCAAAAATACACGATACGTGTTACGAGACTGTCAACAACGGATAATATAACCCAGTTTCGCGAATCACCCTATAAAACTAAAGTAAAGGATGCTTATACGTGTGTGTAGATACCTTGAGACTCAGAAGCGCATGTTAGACGAGGAATCACCCCAAGCAGATCGGATTCCAGTATGGTCGAATGAACACAGCTTGTAACGAGGGGCGAAGTGTAAAAGGTTAAGGTCAAAGACCACGCGAGAGAGAAGGAGAGAGGGAGGGAGAGAAAGAGATTTGGTATTAGGTACGTCGTCGACGCACGCTTGTCGACAGCCGAGTCGGAACTGCGTCCTGACTGAAATGCCGAATGCGTGCGGCCTGATGAAAGGGGCTCCCGGCGTACGCAAGCAGGGGAAGCTTTCGGGTGGGGAAAGCAGCAGCAGCAACGAGCGGGGGTGGGGTGGGAGAGGGACGATGGTGAACTGCAACACGCGTCGGTATCTCTATTGAAGCCACCGACGCCGTGCGCCGCGGTGGTGTAACCTACCTACCGTCGCGACGCCTCAGCCGCGCGAGTAACTACGTAACGAAGAAGAACCTTAGCTGATGGTGCAGCGCAGCCCTTCTTCTTATACCGCGCGTGACTTAGCGCCGTATAAACACTACCGTCACCGTCACCGTCACCGCTACCGCGATGCTACGACACTCTTGCCGTAGACACTTACGAACTACAGTGTGTACTCGTGTCTTAGAATCTAATTTGTTGTCGCGAGACAATAAAGTAACGTGACAAGAGACGGCGACTTCAAAGACTCGATGATTCAACCTCTAGCAGCCTTTGATATCGCGGTTCTATCGACCGCCCAGACTTAATCTGTTAATATTTCTTCTCTCTCTATCCAGAATCTCTATTTTATCAAAGTTCTAGACTTTAGACAATCTTCTTAATTTATTTATCTATTATTCTCAGATTTAACGATTATCATTAGCTCACCTGTCGGGTGGACCGGTGTCTCGTAACCCCGTGGGATTTAATCGCGCGGATGCTAAGGGTGAAGCCGATGGGGGTGGCGTGGACGTCGGAGGTTCTTCTTCGTCTTCTTCCTCTGATGGCGATCCCTCCTCGTCTTCCTTTGTCGTTGGAGCACCGCAGCCCCGGTCGCTAGGACTGACGGGGCCGTCCTCATCGACGCAGTCTCCCTCCTCTCCCTGGAGGTCCGTTCCTGGACCAGTTCCCTCCACGCCGTCCTCCCCTGAAACAAAAGATCCAGTTCTGGTCACGTCTACGTCATAGGAGCCATTGTTAAAATGATTACATTGTCGGTCGTTTCAAGATGCGGACAATTACGATTGTCAGTATTGAGGGTAACGTCAAAGGATCCGCAAGGTGGGCTGATCGGACAAAGATGGTGGTTAAAATAGCATTATGTATTTATGCTCGATCATACCGTTCAATTGCGTTCAACCATCCGTGGCTCTGGTTTAATCGCAAAAGATTAAATGATTGGAACGACATTAAATAAAGTAACTCTCAGTATTGTTGTTTAGACGGTTAATCATATCAACGAGATATGTGGCTTGATGAACCCTAATTACCTCTACGGATATTAATTACGCCTCCCTCCCTCTCTTTTCCTCGATAATCCAAGCCGAAAATTATAACACGTTGTGCAAGAAACCAATCAAGATTTCGTACAATAATATCATACTCACTCTGGGCTGTATGTAAGCAAATTTTTTAATTTATTAATTTATTAATTTATTAATTTATTAGTTTATTAATTTATTAAACCACGTTTAAAGGTGTGTTTGATTTGTTGGCGCTATAAGACGCGGATTATGATCTGCCACCGTAGCGTAGTCGTCTTATCTTGTGAAAGGTTAGACGTTTACCTAGAGTCTAAATAGTAGATTAGGCCGAGATTAACCAGACAAATACTGCGGTATACACCAAAGGTTGGTTGGGGTTGGTTGGTAAGGCTGACGCAACACGACTAGCAAATTATTACTCGTCAGTTGCCGACCCCGAAATAGTTAAGTAGGCCGTGCAAAATTCTATCCAGGATGATGATCCGACCCTGGTAGCTTGATGAGTAAAGTGACTGATGAGAAGATTGAATACCGTATCTCCACGGTCTTCTTTGATGCGATCGCATCACTTGGTGTCGATCCACATTTAACCGTGAGTATAAATACCTACATACAAGTATAGTACGTGTATGTGTGTGTGTGTGTGTATAGAATATCTCGAGACGTGGTGGTCTATAAGGGGTTACTTCTGGCACTATTAGCATAATTCGTAGTTTGATCTTGGCTTCATTTCCTGAAGGGCTGAAGAAGCACAAACGCCAAGTAATTAGGGGCCTGCGGGGATTTCGCTAATTACTCGCCAAGATTGACGCGCGCCAGTCGCTGAAACCTCTAGCAAAGGCGAGACTCGGTTACCGGCTCGTTCGGTATATCTAGACAGCGAAGTCCAGAGACTGAAGATTGTCGACTGAGGATGATCGGTGAAGGTACTGGGTGCTGATGAATGAGAAGAGACGGTTTCCTTCCACATTCTACCTTCCATAGTCTACTTTGTCAGACCAGAACCGCCCAGCTCTATGACGCAGAGATGACGAAGCAAGATGTGGAAAGCTTGCAACTAGTGCACAGAGAAGGAATGAGAATGATATAAAGGTCCAGATGGTACAATGTCTGCTATCGGTTCATTTATCAGCTTTCGCAGAGGCAACGAACGAACGACGTGTAGGTAGAGGTGAGGTAGAATTGAGGGTTTGAGGGTTGGAAAAGGAGGAACAAGGTAGAATCGATGACAGAAGCATTGTGGCGGTTAGAACTCTTCCGTCATTGACATTATGAGTTTTAATCAAATCATTTCCATTTCACCGAGGATGTTGCCACGATAATTGAACCGTCATGTTCAAGACGTGTCTTGGCGAGTACAACCCCTATTATATCTACAAGAACAAGTCTCACTTCGTGGATCGAGGAAAACTGGCATTCCTCGATACAAACTACGAAGATTGGATCCGATAGAGAAAGGAACGCAGTCTTGTGCGTATTTAGCTGAATCGTAGCAATCAAATGCGAGCAGATCCTTGAAACTGCAGTCGTAAAGTAAAATAATCTTTCGCCACGTCAGAGAAAAATGAAAAAATTATAGGGCATAATTTTTAATATTCCTTTATCTTTGACCCTACAATTGCTTTTGGGAAATAAACTATACCCATAAAAATTCAGTGCAATAAAATCGGACAGATTCATGAACCGATTTATGGTTCATACTCGTACCTGTGTTAAAAATACATTCCGAAAGCTTATTCTACACATAGATATATATACCTACATACTATATATCCCAGTAGAAGCCTGATGACAAATTACAGGACGATTTTTTACCGATGTTACCCGTACGACGATATATTATTGTCGTTGGTCCTTTTTAAAGTAAGAAAATAATTGAAAGGGTAAAAAATCTGCAGGATGCTGAGAGTGGCCGTTGACGAAGATCGGGATTAACGTGATTAAGGTGAGGTCGCGGGCAAGTTTGGTGTGACTCGACTGGGATATGGGTAGCTAGAGTGAGAGAGTTAAGAGAGAACGTGGACAGGTGCTCGATGTAAATAATCGGGCAGAAGGACCGGCGACCTGCTCCCGGACACGGAGGACATAGCAGTCGTTTTCGGCCGCCATCTTGGTCCAGTGATTCCCTCCGGGCACAGGGAGTGTCGTCTTCAGCGTTGTCCGGGCTGGTGGGGACTACACCGTCCTCTAGCTCGCCAACTGACCAACCAAGAATCGTTTGTTCCCGGTGAAGATGAAGGGGGAGAAGCAGATCGCACATTGATCCGTTCCAGCATCGGCAACTAATTACGCAGATTTATGTCCCCATTGTCCATTGTCTCCTCCCGGGCGTTCGCCTGGGCGCGGAGGGAACGATAGCAAGAAGTGCAGGCCAGGGCGGACCACCGGGAGGCAGCCCCGCCCGCTCCCATCTTCAGGTTACGTTAGGCTGGATATCGCGCGTGTACACACGGCGAAGTTACGTGTATGAATATAGGTGCCTGAATCCCCCTGGTATAAACGAGAGTAGGTATCGAAGGGAGGATGGCGAGCGATCCGGATTTCTGCCTTGAAAACAGATTTCCATTCGAAAACTATCATCATCGAACTACAGCGATCACCATCCCCTGACAAATATTCTCAAGTGCCAATTATTCACCGGAACGGGTTATCACCCGGTTAATTGCAAAACCTCTTCGTCAATATCCAGTGCTTCTTGATCAGCACTGCTGCACTTTCGCGTGTAATTAACCCGAGGACTCGTCATCCTCGCCACGTTTATCTCTTCCGCAAGACCGTGATGCCGGTAGAACTATGCAAAGGTTCGGACTCTCCGCATCTCTGAGCAAAGACCTCTATTGGCTGCCACTAACAAGGCCCTCGCTTTAAACGAGGAGATATTTAAGCGGGAATAAGATCCCGTAGTGTACCGGAGCACACAGGGCGCCCTGACACTCCGATAGATTCGCTACCGTGATACGCGTTCCCTCTGTCCTCGGACTCACTCGGCATAGTCTGCATCGGTGCCTGGTGCCTACTCCTCTTTCTCGTTTATTTATTTTTATTCTTTTTCTTTTCGTTCTCCATCTCCAACGATACACGATGTATTAGCACAGGGTTTCCTACGTGCGGGGGTAACCCGTCTTATACTGGCTCTGCTCGCACAACAATAATTAGTCTTATCGGTAGCCTTTTCAGTATTTTCTACCTTTTCTACCTCCAGCTCCTCAGTCTTGTATTTCTTTCTACAAGATCGTATAACGACGCAAGCTTGATTTTTTTATACCGGTAAATGCACGAATGTAATACGAACGACGACTAGCCCTGTTCACCGATATCTTTAACCAGGCAGCCCCACGAGCCCCACGCTACACGCTGCACGCCGCACACCTTCTTATCCTCTTCCTCTTTCTCCTCGTATCTCGAAACCTATACGTGTCTCTTACAGTCGTAGTCACGCTTTTCTGCACAGTACCTACCACCGGCGCCTTATTCGTGCCACAGCTCATGCCTCTAGACCATTTCACGTATATCTCTCGTACTCACCTGTAGCCCATACTTATGTAGATCGTGTAAATTTGTACCCCATTTCCGCATAAGGTCATTCAGAGGTCAGACGAAGTATGGAAACCGTTTAAACGTTTTATGCTTTCAATACATATTGGACATCTAACCACACAAATCTCTCGACGAGTAATGTACAACAGGAAGTTTTGTCTTCGTTAACGAAGATAAGGTGTCGCTTAAGTCCATCGCACAATGGATAACGTAGCAATATGAACAAAAAAAATCAAAAAAATCCGAACAATAAAACGGGGGTTGTTGAACAGAGATGAGAGTAAGTTGACAGAGAAAGAGGGAGGAAAAGAGGAAGAGGAAGAGAAAGAGGATAAAGAAACAAAGCATGAACAAGTGGAATGAAGAAAGGAGAGAGCAAGAGAGCATGACGGAAGGCGTGATGAATTTCTGATGCGAGATTGTTGGTAGGGAAAAGTGACAGGAGGCAGACGAAGAGAGTGACGGTACCTACCGGCAGACGGACAAACGGACGGCAAACGGACAGACGGACGGATGGATGGACGGACTGAGGCAAAACGAGGAGGTGAAAAGGAGGCTGGGGCAGAGAACTCTGCATTGTGATTCTCTCCCGGTCTGCGAGTGAGTGACTGACGGTTGAATCCATTCTCCTTCGCTCATCTCTCACGACGGCCAGGGGCAGCAGCATGGCTCGGCCCTAAAACCCGCGAGCGGTTCAACGCACCACTATAGGGTAATTGTAAATCGCACCTTACAAGTTATGGAGGTAATATGACTTTTCGGTTTCCTTAACCTCGGATAAACCATTCCTCAAATAACATAGAAACTAACATACACATATGCTATCCTAAGTGATTTTAAAACGAGCTTACGATAAACGATAAACGTAAATTTACTTCCCGTATAAAAAGAACACATTATTTATACACTCGCGTCGAATAAAATCAACTTTTTCTTTCTTTGTGACCGTTAATCTATCGGTACCTGTGCAGCGCCTTGTGACTGCAAACGTTACTAGGCTTGGTTGAACTCTGCAAACACTAGCTAATGGATGAGGTGGAAGAGGATGATGGTTACAGGATGGAGAGACTGGAGATGAGTTTCTTGGAATTAATGGATATCTTTGCTGCAACTATACATGCGTTTAATGCCATTGCAGGTGGCGAGTTAAACGGCCTTTGCCGGTAAGATCACTAAATGTTAAAACAAACCTTGGTAACCACTCATCTCACGACACCGGCCGTTCACCTTTGCTAAGAGTAAAGAGTAAGGAGTGTGAGATTGACTCTGTGCAAGTAGGTACACTCACCTCTAGTTAGCTACTGCTTGTCACTTAAGCGGTTCTCCCGCAAGTGGTGCAGTCGATAATTTTGTGCTCTTGTGACTCTGAAAGCGCGCGGTTGGGCGGACGAGCGAGCAGACGGGGGTCGCCTCCTCCTCACGAATGTGTGCAACAGGTATAACGCGTGTGCGAAATTTAGCGGCTAACTCTGCGACGTAGTAAACGTTTCACTCTGACTCCTTGGCGTAGTTTTGTTAAGAAGAATACGAAGAGAAGAGAAGAGGATGAGGACGAGGACGAGGAGTGAAGTCGCGTCGAATGCTGGACTTAAACTGCCGCCGCACGCACCCGCCTCCTTAAGTCTACCTGACCGATTGACTGATGAGGCAGCGGCTATCCTAAGTCAACACTCGCTCCATCAACTGCCTGCATCTCCCCTCTGCTCCTCCACCTGGCACCACAACCATCACTACCACCAATCTTCTGTTGTCTGCCGAACAGATTTAAGTGTCCCTGTCCGGTCTTATCGACGTCAAGAATGAGAGGCTCGTTGACGAGAGAAATTTTCACATCGAACAGTTAGGGACCCCGCACGGATGATTGAGAGCTGAGGGATTGAGATTTCGAAGTTTAAAAAAAATAAATAAATATTCAATCAAACGCTACGTCCATGACATATCCGTAGGTGTATGTATACGTATTTTATTATACCGACCAGATAAGGTAATCCACCACGACGCTATCTCTCTCTAGGTTTACAAAGATTCCGAAGAATTCGGCAAGAACGACGAACAATTCTAATTTACTTTTGATGCGCAGAAAATCCTCAGAACACAGTCCCTTTATATTCCTAGACAATTCGCTTAGCTTTGAGCAACGAAATTCTTGTGGTGTTTCAAGATTGAAGTCTATTGACGGTAGATCCACCTGCCGAATGAAACAAGTTTGTATATGATTGTTTCGCTCCGCGGTACCTTACTCAAAGTCCTTTTCTCAACGGTCGGGTAAGACGTCACATCTTGTGTGAATTCCAGAGAATATGGTAAGAATGGAAAGGAGTTTTACCATCGCTAAAGCTCGAGAAGATTGATTTCCTCAAATCGTTTAATTTTTCATATTTATCTGCAGAATTTCCACTCAAAAAAGACTAAAAAGTAAAATATGAAGAACACAAAGAGAAAGAGGATGAGTGATGGACACGGAGACGCGCTTAAAAGGCAAAAGCAAAAGCAAAAGCAAAAGTAAAAGCAAAAACAAGAACAAATGGAAAGTAGAATCGTCGCGTAGAATGCGATGCAAAGAGGAAAAAAAGAAGAACGGATAAAGGACAGAAGGCAAGTCGCCTCGAACGGACTGCGCTAATCAGTTGATCGTGGACGCCGTCTTCCTCTCCTCTTGGCAGAGGCATTGTACAGGTATACTTAAACATGTACGACCAAAGCTGGCCGAGTGGTCGGCAGGTATGGCGACTGCATGATGGATGGATGTCGGCTCCCGTCAGTCCATCTGTCGCGCAACAGGCGACGGTAGTGATCGATGCGTGCTGGTTGAGTATCTAAAAAGTCCGATACCCGCGATCCAGAGTTGATGCCTATGTGCGCGTTGGCTTCTTCGTTTATAAAAACCGAGGAATCTCTTAACCTCCCGTATCATAGAGTTAAAATATGCCTCAGAATTTGGTGATCCATAAATCGCAATCGATATTCCGATCATCGTTATTTCAGTAAAGAAATTCTTCCGTTAATTGAGATGGCCAAGTTTTGATTAGCTGATAACGTAAAATGAGGAACAATCGCTACGTGGGAGAGAAGCTTGAGGTGACGTAGAGGCGGATACGTAGTTCGTGGTTAAGTTAATTGGTAATTGAAACGATCTATTCGAAAATTTTATTGACGCACCTGTTTAAATAATTATAGGTTCTAACAGGTGCGGTGGCTAACGTCAATGAGCGGTTTTCTCAAGCTTAAATAGTCTCGTTTTCAAAAGCGGCATTATCAACTCGGTGCTTTATTCAAGGGGAGACGGTTAATTGGCAACTGTTTGAGAAAGCGGAGGCGAAGCAGAGAAGCAAAGATATCAATGGCCGTCTTGGCAGGCGTGACAGCACTGCTGGTAGAAGGTAGCCAAACACGATCGAAACACTTAGGGCACGAGGCGTCGCGACGCGGTGATCACCGTGCGACGTCCGTCACTCGACGCCACGCCACCTCTACCTCCACCTCCATCTCCATCTCCTACTTCTCTTCCTTCTCCTTACCAGCTCTTACCCGTCTCCCTCTAGCTATCTGTCGGCTTGTCAGTTCGGCCCGAATGTCAGCATCTCAGTGACAACAATAATTGTCAGCGAAGTAGCGGTGTGAGGCACCAGATTCCTATTTATATACTAACCGTAAATATAGATTGTACGCTTTATGTTTGAGCGCCGTTTGACACGCCGGAAGTAGATCTCATCCTCACTAAAATTAATCCCTGCAATTTATAAGCGAAAACCGCAATACCAAAAATTGGCTATCTCATTTATTCGCATAGGTAATTATCACTCATCATATCAACTTCCCAGCCTCTTCTCATTGGCGATTTATCGTACGATAGATTTCCATCGATCGCGGTGTTACATCGGTCACCATTAATACGTACGTAAACGATTTTTACGAGTTTTATTTATATACGAACGAACCTTGTGGCTGAAGAAATCCAATGTTTCGCAAAAATGCGATATAGAGAGAGTGTCCCTATGATGGAATAAAATTTTCACCAGGCGATTTGACTGGCTGTCTGATCCGCGATCTTGGGCAACGGTGCCAAGTAACATAACTTACATGTATACCATACCCTACAACACTCGTAGCTGCGCTACTCGTAAATATTGATTCTCGATAACAAAACGCCACGTTTGGTACACATATACCTACCATCAACGTACACGTATACCTGCCTAGGATATAAGTATCGAAGTTTTATAACGTGCGTAAAAAATCGCGACACGGTATTTAAGTCAACAGAAAGCAAATTGTCACCAAACGTCGTCCAGCCGGTAATAAGTCGCAAAATTTATGTATGTTTGTCGATTTTTTTTTTTTCTTCTCGTTTCATTTTTTTTTTTTTTTTTTTATACCTACAGAAAAAGTAAAACGATTCAACTGCCCAATTAAATCTGATAGACGAATGTCAATCACCTCATCATGAGAATCGATTAATCTAAACGACCAATTGAATAAATTAAGTAACAATATCGAGATAATATTCGTTGATCAAATAGCGAGGTCGTCTATATAAATCCACATATCAAAGTTACGATCTGTTTTAAACCACTCCATATTTTAATATCAAGGTTTAAAGTTGGACAGCCAGTGGCGACCCCGAGATGTCTTTCGGTCTTTTGGGTTCGGTATAATACCGGGAGAAACGACGTAGAAAACTTACGACGTTAGCTCTTCTCGGTCGCGACTCTTGGCGAGCCCCAAAATAGGCGCGGACCTCCGACTCTTGCGACGATGCTCGATCCGTTCTAATAAATATTCTGTGTCAACATAAATAAGTGTGATGCGTCGTAGGCCGAGTTCAGACAGACGACAGTCGAAGAGTCCGCCAGCTTTGTGACGGACTGGTGATGGACCGAAGGACAGGTGCACCCCCGTCCCGAGGGCAGAGGCAAGCAGGCGTCGCGACGCCCCTCTCTAAAACCCCTCTAGCCACCATCGCATATCACGGATCTATGTACTCAAATTCCCTCTCTCTCTCTCTCTCTCTCTCTTTTTCTTCCTCTCTCATGACGAACTAACTCGCTCACACACAGTTAAACGGACAGGAATAGAATTACTAATACGATACACGAATACGGTTTACGGTTTACGTAGTGCGGTTACTACCAGCCATCGATCACCGCTCACACATCGCGTTAGAGAATTTGTTGTTAAATCGCAAACACATAACCGCGGTGAGCAGGTATCGCAGGAATTCGTAGCTCGTTCGGGGGTTAAATTCACAAAAAAAGAACTTTTTCTCTCTTTTTTTTTTTTTTTTTGCGTTTCTTTTTTCATTTTTCTTCCATTTCCGTATTAGGCAGAGATCGCAAGTCACCGATGATAACAAAATCGGGGCAGATAACAACCCAGCAAGTCATAAATAATATCGGTAAATAGCTTCAAAAATATGAACGTAGCTTATAGGTATAGGTATGATACGCCATAAGCATCAGAGACGAGATTCAAACATTGTAAAAACAAGCCGCTATTCATAGGCTGTATATCTGGCTCGTTCGTTTCGCTTACTAGATCCGGATCTCTCGCTTATATTCATCGATGTATAATATAATAGAGTCAATTTATAATCCAAGAAGATATCTGGTAATTGGACAGTGCAGGAAACCCAGACCGAGACTAAGACTCTGAAGTAGTATCAGCAACACCAGCAACAACTCGAGTGCTTTTATTTACACTAAGAATCAGCTACACTCTCTACTCAACCACTCCACACCTCGGACTTAATCGGTCGAGCGAAAGAAGCGATCGAGGTTCTCTTGAGACCAGGACGGAAGATATCCACCAAGACTAGGAGGTAGGTACTCATGCTGGCCGACCAGCCGGCCTAGGCATCTCCTCTGCTGCTACAGAGCTTCGTGGAACAGATTTATGCGACACACATGCGGCTAAGCGTATAACTCACTCACGCTACCATAATGGTTACCCCGCACCGACGAATCTCGGGGAATTACCGGGACCACTAGATGAGAGACAGACGCATACGATACTGTTCGTTACCCTGGGATTACTGGACATGAGGTATACTTATATTTATTGGTATTAACTAAACGGGATACGGTGAGATATTATACTTACGAGTAGTATTGTGACGAATTTTATCGACCTATTGAGGCCTTATGTAAATATGTTGAACTTTAAATAATTTTTCATCAGTATTTCGTTAAGATTATTCATACGGATGAGTGTGTGATTTGGGAATGTTATTGGTTAAAGATGTCTCTTGAGTTTATTTAATCGTTTTTAAATGTCAATCTCGAACGATTATTAATTTGTGAAAAGAAATATAACTTGTACATACTTGAAGCTGGAGAAGATAAGAAGAAAAAAAAAAAAAAATAGGATACAAGGCAACGGATTATACGAGATATTCGAATGAAAATATACCTTACAAATCTGAAATTGGTACGTTAGCAGAATCTTAAAAGGATAAGAAATCAAAGTGATCATATCAAGAAATATAACGTTTATTTTTCAAACTATATACAACAACAATTTTTTAACTTTTTCTACGATGATAAATCTGTATATAAAACGACACGTTAAAATACGGAATAATCTAAATATATATCTAATATCAAGGAAATTATTTTTTATTTTTTTTTTTTAAAGTAAATTATTGTGATTACCAAACTGTTAAATTTACTGTACGTCTTGTCATTTCTAATCTGATTAAGAAAAGCAAAAAAAAAAAAAAAAAATATGTAAATTTACATAAACTAAAAATTGATTCAGGTCCCTGCGTATTGTAACTTTCCGATTACTCCCTCATAGACCAAACGTTGATGCGTCCTTATCAGTTTAATAAATCGGTCGATAAAACAAAGCCCCTTTTGGTAATATCTACAAATTTTATAACACTCGTGTGACAAACGTCGCGGTATATAGAATTGCCCGTGGGATGGTGATTGGCGTCTACGTGTATTCGGCGTTGGCCCATACCCATACCCACCGTATACTGTATAGAGGTCTGTTACTCTATAGATACGTAGTGTACCTCCTGTATACACACAATGTAATATACATCAGCGCTATCAGCCCTGGGTTGTATATTTGAAAATATACCGATGGATGGATGGATACGTACAGAGTATGAGGAGCAAACGTATACGTATATACATACACATGCACACACATTGCGATATCGATTCCGTTCTCGTGCTTTATTTATTTATAAACGGTTTCCCGCATTTGCTGTTCATTTTATTTATTTTTTAACACGCCTCGATTACACTTTCTAGTTTCCCTACCGATCCCGCAACATCAATTCGTTAAGCCGTTAATTATACGTTAATTTTTTTTACCGCGAACTCGAAAATGCGGGACACAAAAAAATTTTACTCAACGATCACACGAAAAAAATTACAAAAAAAAAAAAATTACACAAAATACTCGCTAGAATTTATATAAACACTAGAGTAAGTATAACAAGCCGGCAATGATCCCGGTCTATCGATCCACGTTGTCCTTGGATGCGGGGGTATCGCCCTCTTCAATGTCCTGTTAATTTAGGCGTCGAACGGATTCCCACAGTTTTATAGGAGGAGCAAGACCCCCCTTGGAACTGAACTTTAAATGGGCAGTCGGGGAATCCGATCAAGGGGAACATATGACCTCGTATCTACTAGTTTGGATAGTTCAGAGTGTAAAAAGATGTGGGAGAGGGGAGGAGGTGTTAAAAAAAAAAAAAATTGATTTTAACGTGAAGAATAGAGAAATAGTTATCCTTGGTAAACGAACTTACCGAGAGTACACCACCTTTTGTTAACCCCCGTTACCCGGTCCCCGTTTTCCCCGTTCCCCGTTCCCTCGCTGCCCCACCCGCTGCGGCAGCAATGGCGGTGGTAGTATTATATTGTGAGCACAGAAGTAATTTATAGTTGCAATAATTTATTGGCTACCATGGGGTTTATACTTGCCTGACGCGGGGCCATCCGTCACCGTCAGTGACGTCACCTCCCCCGACCCCCTTCCACCCCCCATATAATGACTACCTACGTATCCCTCGAATTCTCTCTCTTTCTCTCACTCACTCACTTACTCACTCTCTCTCTCTCTCTCTCTCTCTCTCTCTTTCTCTTTCCCTTCCGTTTCCCCTCGAATCCCTCCTCGACAACCCCCTGTGCTGTCGCGACCTACGGTTGTAAGTATCATTGTTGTTATATTATTGCGGTAACTATTAGAACTTTTCAACTATCGTTCAACACGCTAATCGCAAAACATATGTGTGTTGACAAATACACGAGATGGAACTAGCGGAAGCCCGAAAGAATGTAATAAAGCAATGCCTATACACAGTTCAGCGTTTTTGATGTACTCATGTCCATGTGTTCTGCCAACGCTGAAACGGTGACTAAATTTTTTTGACGAATTTTTAGGAATCGTTAGAGTAAGGTGGTGGTTTGTCCGTGAAACTGTAGGTGGTGATCGAACCGTGGCTGACTAACGTATAGCGTTAAAACAAAACACAGTGGGCAAAACGGAAGTAATAAATCTCCCGAGTCTGTATAAAGTACGGATAACTGAGTAACGATGCTATTTGACGGGATGATACTATACACCAAGCTAATCGACGATGAGAAACTGCGGAGAAACTGTGTGTGTGTATGTGTGTGTTATACCCTTTCGCACGCGATGGCGAAATTCTAAGAATTCCACTATTTAGTTATTTCTACTCGAATTCGCGACAAACAATCCAAAAAAAAAATAAGAACTCAACAAAGTTTTTCTTTTATGTTAGTTACGAAATAGAAGTCATCGAACTTTTAAGGTTCAAAGTATCGCACGCATGCCCGTGCAGGTATACGTAGGCTTTGCCCCACCTGCAGGAGGAAAATAATTACCGCAAGCGTTATAATAATTTCCGTGAATAATTGATACTTATTTAAAAATTTGACACCGTATAGATTGTGATTTGTTTTTTTTTTTTTTTATGTTTGTAAGGTTGAATTGACTCTGTTATATATAGTTTATAAAGATAAATTGTGTTTGAGGTATCTTTTTAAAACCTTTGTAATTTTTTTTTTTTTATCGCACAGACTGAATCTTCGAAAAATACTGGTTGTGTTTCTACGCGCCGAAGCCGTTACGCAACACACGCAACAATATAATTAATTAACTTCACTACCCCCTTCGAGATCTCGCGAGATAGTAAACCGCCATTTGTATGGAATGACTGTGATACCAGCAGTTCTTCTAGGGCTTTTTAGACAACTAAATATACTTACCCCTTGTATAGGTGTACTGATGGCTTGACCATAGCGGAAAAAAATTTTCGAGTTTACCGTTTGCGTTGAAAAAAACCCCAAAAAAAAAAAAAATGTGACAATATATTGTGAACCGCGTTATTATAGCCTTTGAAAAAAAATAGAAATAAAAATAATAATAATACGAAATTGAGAACCTGCGGGGGAGTGACGAATAGCGGCTCGTGACGGACGCCGTTGACTAAGACGGGATGATACGATGCCGCGATATGTCACTTCCCCTCGCGCACTCGACTGCCTTCACCATCAGCGACAGCACCAGCGAGTCGCTCTTGATGGCAGGCCGAGATGACGAGTCGGTCCAGGGGCAGAGATATGCTCGTCACGTCCTCCAGCTTGCCGGCAGTTGCCCGACGCGTATACCGGGGGTACTACACGACATCGTCGTCGTAGTTCGTTCGCGTCGACGGTGCCGACGGCCTCTGGGTTCGGTACGGTACGTAGCATATGACTGGAGCTGACGTTGACGAGCGTTTGTCACTGTCCTCAGCAAATAATATCCACCGCCTACCCTCCTCTACCGTCAACGTATAACCCAACCTAACCTTAACAACGTAGATATCACGAAGCGGCACCGTGTTTCATACATTTTCACAATCTATATCCACCTACTCCTGTTTATCAGCCAAAAGTTTATCGATATATACACGCGTTTTCGTTTCCTTAAAATTCTTCAGGGATCAATGCGTCACGTCTTCAAAAGGTCAGCCTTGTGTAAGACCACGGCGGTTTAGTAGTCTCGTAATATTGACTTGATACTAAATTTTGATTTGTGATAGATCCGAAAATGAGGAGAGAAGAAACATCATTAAACTGTTGGGAAAAAAAAAAAAAAAAAACGGAGAAAGAGAAGAAGAAGAAAAAGTGGAGCGAGAAGAGCCGGGAGCGTCTTTGACAGTATTTGTAAAGTCTAGTTAGCGTCGTTTTAGTTACGCCCGGTTTGACGGAGGGTCGTAAAGCAAATTTCCCTCTCTGTTCTCTCTTTCTTTGAGCTAATCGATCGATGGATATACTTTACGTATTCCTTAGGGAAGTTAACTGTCATGAAATAATGAATTGCACATTCTTTTACCGTCCAGCAGCAAAAACAACAACAACAACAACAACAATAATAATAGGCAGAAAAAAATAAGATGAAGAAAAAGAAGAACGGCAACGAATGAGTTCATCCTGATCCATACATTACGCGTCTTTAATTACTGTCAATCGATCCGATCCGAGACGAACACCAAGGATAATAATAACAGTTTCGATCAAGGTATACGTCGTGAGCAAGACGACGCACCCTGACGGACAGCCCCGCGACGGGGTAGGTATTCGAAGGAGCGAGCTAACGGGAGTAGTAGGGGTTGATGGAGGCTCCGGCAAGGGAGGGTAGGAGACGAGGGGAGCGGACAGGAGGTCTGGGCGACAGCCGTCAATCGATTGTCAACCAGGTCAGCCATCCGACGACCGAACCGCCCCCACCAACCCCACCTATTTCAACGTAGTCGTGGTACCCCTTACCCCGTAGAAACCCCCGCCAACGCGTACCTACCTACCCTTGCTATTTCTCTCCCCTGCAGACGAAAGTCCTGTTCCGGAGTCGCTTATTCCGTGTAATAGAATGTCACGTCAATTGGCGATTACAGCGACACCTTTAGCTACCGAACCCATACCGGAGTATTCGAATCTTATCTTTCAACGTATGGAATTATATTGTTTTTGCGAATTGGAAAGAAATTGTCAAAAGAGAAACATCGCTTCAGGAGATTTGGAAGGTTTCGAGACTATAGCAATGTCCAAGTAGCAGACATAGACCTAATTGATCATTTTTGCAGGAACCTTGGCAGTCTTATGGTTTTAATTTAGACGCACGTTTCTACTGCTAGTAAATACTTGACTATACGAAACACGACTTTAACAACTTGACGCGAACGAAGTAACGGGGTAGATTGAAGGGAAGTTTGGATGGCGACGATAGCCGCCAAAGGAGTTCTCCGTCGACTATGGAATAAACGAATAAAAGGTAAATTATTGTGAGAAAAGGGAGTGGAGTGAAGTGAAGTGAGATGAGATGAGAGGAGGTGAGTTGGGGTCGGGTGAGGTCGGGTGGGGCGGCGTGGCGTGAGGCGGAAGTAGGACCTGATGCAAGGGTTGTAACGAGTCTTGGAGACGATGTGACGCGGTCTGATGATCCCCACTGTTCTGGATTAGATCGTAAAGTGTATACCGTACGTCAGTATCCAACCAACCAACTCTCGCCTCACCTCACCTAACCTCACCTCACCAACCCCTTCCGTCCCAATATCAAGACTCTCGCGTCCGACAGATCAATGCCGTCAGGGGCGACGCCTGAGCGGACGCCAACTCCTTGGGGAAACGAGTTGACGAGAATCGACAACCGAAACTTAATCATATCCGGTAGGGATTAAATATTTCAACAACGATCCACGGCGAGATACGTTCTTTTATTTTTTTCTTTTATACAATTTTTTTCTGCTATGTTAAGGTCGATTTCGTAGTATTATTTATCGTTTTCAATCAAGTCGGTACAATAATTGCCAGATTTTGTTAGAACTGGACAGAGGAGAACAGTTTCGAATTTTGTTGACTGCGGGAAGACGAGAAAGTAGGTACGGAGGGGGACGCGGTCCAGAAGGGAACAAATTAGATGAGACAAGCGGTGAGATTGACGCGTCGCAATATATGTTCTATTCAGGGATGTGGAAGGTGGGGTAAAGTAACAGGAGCTTCGGTGAAGTCTCGCGGCTCTCTGCCGCCCGGACGCGCGTTGGTTCAGGTTCATTGAATATTCAGCGGCTGGCGAGAGGATTTTGTCTTAAACTCCTGGAGGGAGTTTCATCCCGAGGGAAGCGAAGAGCGGCGAGCCACGAGCCACGAGCCACGAGCCATGAGTCAGGAACCAGGAGTCAGCAGCCAAGAGCCAAGAGCCACCATCTACCATCCACGAGCCTTATCCTTGCTTGCTTCCTTCCTTCCTTCCTTCCTTCCTTTTCACCCGGCACCAAGCCAGTCACTCTGGACTCGGTCCCGTGACTTCTGACTCCTGGATATCACCCGGAGGTTTATTGGTTTCCGGGTGCGCCACGACGCACGCAAATCTACCCCGTATAAGTCTAACCCGTAGTACGTTTAGTTAGCAAAACCCCACCCGGTGGTTGGGGGTGACACGGCGAGTTATTCAACCCGAGACGTCGCGCTGACCCGACGACGTAGATACCTCTCCAGCATTCCTCTCTCGTCGGCTTTCGGGTCGTCGTCAACGAATGGTACGGTCACCGAGCACTAATATACCTCCTTACATATACAAGCGCGATTTCATCCCTCCGTATATTCAGACAAAAAAAAAGAAGAAAAAAAAAAATCACGGTTATAAACGCAAATCAACCAAAGGGGTGAAAAAATAGAGAATAAACGTTCATTTCACAGTTATATCGAAGGAAGCGAAGGAAGTGTATAAGGTCAGGTTGGTTAGAGGCAATCCGGGTAAATGAGAAACGTCAGTTTGAAATTCGGACCCGAAGCGGGTGGAGCGAACGGGTGACAATCGGTAAGCGACTTAAGGGAGGTGGAGGAGGCTGTCCAGGGCGGACCAGAGAGAGCAAAACTGAGTATAGTGTGACTCTCTCTTTCTCAGTCTGTCCGTTGGTCAGTCGAACGAAGTCCCGTCGCGAATTTGACAGTTTCCTTACCAACACTAAGAAATTTCGTTGTACTATAACATGTACAAATATAAAGACGTACATACGTACATACATACATACATACATACGTAGTGTACGAACGTCCGCGTTCTCGTATACAGTTAAATGAAATGGCGATAGTCCAAAGCTTGTGAGACGAAACATGAGCGTATGTGTACACGAATATACATACAGGGTAGCGTAGGGTTAGGTACTGGTACTGGTAAGGATGTGTTGGTTAGAGGGATGGGGAATAAGGGAGTTGGTTTGAGGGCAGTGCGAACCTGCAGCACTGACGACCAGAGATCTGGAGGGTAAGGGAGAGCGCTGTTTCATCTGTCACCTGCAGACGCCGCCTTTCCTTTCCGTCAACGTCCTCTCTCTACCTCCGCCGTTTCAACCGTCCCTCTCGCCTACCATCTATCCATTCATCCTTCTCTCTCTCTCTCTCCCTCCCTCCCGCCCTCCTTCCTTTAATAATAACAACAATAGGAGCCAGGCTAGTAGCGGTCGGTCGACGTCGCGGGGATGAGATGGGATGGGGTTGTGGCGACGACGGGGATGAGGATGGGGGTAGGTCGTCGCAAGACGGACGTGTCACGTCCGCCCTACCACCCAACGTGTCAACCGCTCACCCCCTGTCTACCTCATTCGTTCATTCCTTCGTTCGTTCGTTCGTTCGTTCGTTCATTCGTCTGTCCATCTAGCGACGTTCCTTATTACCGCGTCGTGGGCGTCGGGTCAACTTCATCACAATGTGACGTACACCCATACGACATACCTTTGCCTACCAAAGTAACAACCCAACGTCAGACAAGGGAGGCAAAAGACTACGTCCAGATCCCGACCTCTTGGACTTATGGCTCTCGTACGCAGTTGGGAATATTAATTCAGTATGGGGTACGTCGACCTTTTTTTTTTTTTTTGGTTTGTGTTGTAAGGAAAAATATTTTGAAATTTTTTTTTCATATTTCAGGACTCGTATGTTGGCAATTATATATTTTGGTAGATATTTGAGTTCGTTAAGATTGATTGCAAGGAAAAACAGTAGACTGATTAGGAGCTTATAAAACCTCTTTTGACTCGTGGGACAGCCTCTGGCTTATGAAGTGATAAGACGATGAGTATGAGTATAGATTGTTGTTATTTGTATAAATTAACAGTCTCTACTCACTGTCTCGAATCCTCAAACCACAAGATATGGTTATACCGTGAATGACTTACCTGAAACAGAAAAAATAAGAAATGTCATATAGTTGGATATAGGTACGTAATTTTTATAGAATATAATTTTCAAATAATGTACCAAATTGTGGGAATCTCAAATTTCGATTTCCCCTCTCTTTTACAAGTATACATACGACGAAGTCTCAGCCCTTTCTCCCGAATTAGCAGATACTAATTTATTCAATGACGTGATTAACGATTAAACAATTAACGTAAATGATGCGATCATCCTTATTTCGGTCTTCACAAGTCCTTGGAAATTTTATTTATTGAATCTAACGGATATTCGAGAACAAATTGATAAATAGGGGTTATAACCAGGTCCGTTAGTAGTTCGGTGGTTGTAGGAGAAGCACGCAAAGTCCATTAGCAATAACCCAGGACCGTTCGAGTCAGTGAGCAAAATACTGGAAAGAGTGATAATTATTGGGCTCGTATTGTGCGTTTGCGTGTGTGTGTTGGGTACCGGTGTTGGTGTTGTTAGTGTATGTATGTATGTATGTACATGTGACGCTGCCACGTGAATACAAAATATCAGGTATGTCATTTCCAGATCAAAAGCGCGATATAAAATGGAAATTATTCAATTACTGTTCGCTAATAATGTAGCGTTATTTTTTGAGAAATAATCCAATCACATTCAATGATTGAATTATTAATTGAATGACGCGCGTGGCCGGTCCCAGTCCCAGTCCTGGTCCTGGTCCCGGTCCCGCACACGCACTCCCACGCCCAAGGTTCGCGCCGCTCATTCACCCGGCGCCCTCGTCGTCCTTGTCGTTCTTGTCGTTCGCCTCTCCCTCGTCTCCGCGTCGAAACCCGGTGACATCAAACGGTTTTCTCTCGCAAAGGTGCCGTTTGTAAACTAATCATCGCCCTGCTCAGTAAGCTCTCCCTACCTTCAACATGGCATCACGCAGCTTCCCTACGACTTGCTATGTTCTCTGTATGAATTTTTTTTTTTTTTTTGCAAATTTTTTTCTTGTTTTTTTGAGCTTCTGGAGTCTTTAAATCGCTAAAAAAATTATCGCCAGTCTCCTAGATCCAGAAATTACAGTTCTCTTGATTCTTAAGATCGCTGGATTCTGTTGAACCTACCCTACGAATATCCAAAGTAGAAGAACCGATCAAAGCCACAAATACGTGAAAAAGGGGGATAAAAACGAGCCGATATATGAGCTGGGTTAAATTTAAATTAAATGTCAAAAAATTATCGTATCAGGAAGTTATATCCTGAATCTCTTGAAAAACTTATCACGGAATGGTTTTCAAGCCTTGGGGAAGTCATGCTTAAAAAATTTCTTTCATTCTATAAAATTCTTGTTACCGATTTCATTAAAAGTACAAAATTTGTTTAAAAAAATCAACAAATTTTTGTCATTATTATTTTATTTTTTGTTTCGCTTTTAAAATTTCGTTCCACGATAATTTTCTATCTCTTGGATGGTTTGCGGAATTTGAGGGACGCAGTTTTGCCGGGCGGTCGATCATCTGGTAAGTCCAGAACCGCGGAGGTCTGACTGCAGCAATTGCGTTTTCTCGCGCGCGCGCGTCCTTCTTAGCTTCGTTGCCAGGCAATTAGTACCACCGCGTTCCACCAGGTGAGCGATGATTGATACCGGACCAGCCGACTGCCCACGGCTCTCTATCCTTCTCTTTTTCTCTCTCTCTCTCTCTCTCTCTCTCTCCCTCGCTCTCCTTTCTCTTGCCCATGTCGCTTCTGCACCTTTGGACAGCAAATGCGAGCAATAAAGAAAGAAAGTGAGATAAGAGTGAGAAAGAGAACTCTGGAACTTCATCCAGCGTACGATCGCGAGTAGTCGAGCAGCCTTTGTCTCTCCTCTTCCCCGCGCTACGGTGGCCTTGGATAATCGCGTACCTCTGAAATTTGATCGACACTGACACCAAACTACGAAACTAGTCAACCCAGTGCGGTGCGGTGCGGTGCGGTGCGGTGTGGTGTGTCGCGGCGTGGCGCAGCACAGCAGACGTTGGGTGGTGGTTCAACATCCGGCCTCGGCTCAGATGGTTCCAATATCAATACCTTGCCAGGTTAAATTGTACGTGTGTAATGTGTCTGGCCTAACACACCGTTCCATGTTGGTTGGTGTGTGAATGGGTGATCCTCGTTTATTATACGTAACCGTGAAACTAACACAGTATACGGTAGTTGTTTACTGGTAGGTGTGACGGACACAGGGTTCTGTACCAAGTCTCAGAGAGTGCGAGCAGAACGGAGCAGAACGGAACGGAAAGAAACGGAGCGGAGTAGAGTGGAGCTGAGCGGAGCAGAGCGGAGACTACGACGGTTGGAATAACTCGAAAAGTGTCAGAACGATAATCTGACGGCGGCAATGTGACGGACAGGACAGACAGACAGTCCACTCTCTTTCCCTTCTGGTCCTGCGCAGCCTCCTACTTCTCTTCTTCTCATCCACCACCACCACCACCACCTCCTCCTCCTCCTCCTCTCTTCCTCCTTTTCACCCTACGGCGAATTCATGTCGAGAGAGCTTCACTGTCCCGTTGCAATCAAGAGGCGTAGAGACGCGATAGTTGTTTTATACGTACTGCTGTACGCGTTGATTTAAGGACTGTTGCATATTTCACGCGAAAGTTGTTGTATGTATATAATACGTATGAAATACAGTAAAACCCGCTTAATACGATTCTCTAGGGGTCGAACGAAAAACGTCTGTTAAACGGGAAACCTTCTTACGCGGAAAAAATAAATTTTATTTTTTTTTTTTAGAAAAGTAGCTACTATGAGTTTATACACAGTCATGCAGTATAATTATGTAATACAGTTTACGTTGATACATCTTATTGCTTAAAGTAAGAGTCTATCTTCTGTCGTCGAAGGTTCTGAGCAGACTCAGCCAATATTTGATTTCCAATGAAATTGAGTTTACTGATATCACCATCAGTTGAGTTGATGTAGAAAAGATATCGTCGTAGTTGTACGATGGACATGCAGACTAAATCGCGGATAACGTTAACATAAGAGCGTTATAAGCAGGATTGAGAGCGTATTAGGCGGGTTAGTTACAATGTAAAAACATAGTAAAGTGTTGGGAGGAAAATCGTATTATCCGAGATCGTATTAAGCGGGTTCCACTGTATGTATAGTATCAGTAGAAATCGTGTCTTTTATTTTATGTGATTTGTGAAAAACGTTGTTACTTTGTTTTCTTTCTCTCTCTTTCTTTCCCTGCGTATATGAAGACATTTTAATAACTGTGAACCGATAACTTCATCAAGTTGAGAAATCCACGTAAAGGTATAAGACGAAAATGGGAAAAAAAAAAATAAAAATTATGTTATCGTGAAATTTTCTGTCCGCGTCGGACAATCGCGGAGAGTGCGAATCTTAATAAAGGCTCATTTATTTGGCATAAAAACCTTTTAAAACGTCAATGCGTCAGACGGGGCTCCAGCTTTCACGGGGCGACAGCCCGAGTGAAGGAAAACGTCGCGACGACGCTATTAATGCAACGCGTGGCACGTCCGTCTGCTTGCTTGCTTGCTTGCTTGGTTGCTGCTCGCCTTCGAATTGCGAATCCATTAGGCGACGGTTCGATCAGCCTTCTAACGTGCTTAGCCGTTAGCTCTGTCGGGCTAATCAAATTCCCAGGGACTGAGGAATCCTCCCTCCCCTTACTTTTACCCTCAGCCTCACTCTCACCCTCAGCGTCGCAACGAACCCTCGACTATCCAACCGGCGACAAATAACCCTCTCTGATTATTTATACAAAATAAAACCCGACTGATATCTGCCTTATGTGTATCCTTTTTTTTTTCTCTTTATTTTCCTATATCTTTCTTTCTTTATTCCGTAAGGGGTGATAATATAATAGTTTTTGAGAACGCCGGAGTTCTAGGCGATTTTAATCTGACGGAATTAGTTTCTCCCCGCCCAAGGTGCAGCAAGGTGGGAATTAAAAATGAGGATCCAGCTTTACTGGCCAAACGAGGACAAAAACCAGGAGGAAACCCCGCTGTTAGAGTTGGAAAGGGCTGTATTATATTCCGTGTGTCCTTATCACATGGACGAGCATAAATCTACCGCGACACGCAAATGCTGGAGCCACGTGATCAAGCGGTCACTGTTCGAAACTCCATGTACCCCCTTATTGCCCCTCGCTCTTTACCATTTTGTATATACCTATATATGGTATATGCTATATTCAGTGGTATAAATACGTATGCGTCGTACGCCTTAGACAACAGGAATGACGGATTCTTCTTTTGGGTCGTTACTCAAGAGGGTGTCTCCGGGAATGGGCCCACATCAGTCATCGGGCACGTCGGCCCCCGAGAAAAGAAGAAAAGATATAAAAACAAAAAAAACTGCCTTCTTCAAGTCCGATCTTCCCCAGAGTCACCACGCGGAATAAGAAGCCACGCGACCAGCACCTCGACCCAACTCGCAGTTCGGGAAAAATCGGATCTGATGTTGATTACTCGGTTTAATAATTACCATCATCAATTTGAACAGCATGAAAATTGTAATTGGTTTAAAAATTGTATTTCATGATGTACTAAATTTGGAGATAAAAAAAATAAATAAATAAAATAAAATAGAAGAGAAAAGCAGAGATCCATTTTTATACTCGATTACCTGCACCGTTGAATTGTGAGATAAATCTCTAAGTGAGTTTAAAACAATTTTTGGAATCGGTCGATCAAAGTAGACTTAAGACCTACAGGCTTCTTCGTATCGACGGGATTGATCGGACCTCGGAACAATGCGTAGAGTCGACTCAACGCCGGTAGATCAAACGCGATATAGTTAAGCCGATGAGCTAAACTAACGTCTTAGGAACTCTGTTCACCGCTCCATAGTTTTTCCTTGAATTGAAGAATAAAAAAAAAAAATAAAAAAAATAAAACATTTATGTACACATGAGTCCGTTTAAATATGCGAAAAAAAAATTTCTTATCACGACTCGTCGAATATCTCAGAGAATGTTTGTTTTGTGTAACAGGGGTAGAAGTAATTCTGTTAAAAAAGAATAAAAATTCGTTTCTTCTTTTGTCAAAACTTACAATAAAAGTAATAAATAATTGATTTTTCTCCCCCTAACATATATGATATCCGGAGGAAACGCGCCGGCTTTACCGTGATGTTTAAACTCCTTTAACTCCGTCCCTTGTCGCCGCGGGCGTCGGTCAATCGTGGAGAACTGACAGCTCAGCCTCGCCTAGGGATCCAACAGAATCCGCTGTAGCGAGCTGGACTCACGTCTGGGTTGGCCTTGTGGTGAGACTTGAAAGGCGGACAGGGAGACGGACAGACGTACGTTGGTACGGACGGACGAGAGAGGACCAGTCGTCCATCTGACAGGAGACACGTCGCAAAACGAGCTGGTACAGACAGCGCTGCCAGTTGGTCGGGCGTCGTTCGCTAATTCCTCCCGTTCTATCCTATTTCTTCATTTTTCACCCCTGCATCTACGTTGCTGCGATGCGACGATACTACGTCATTTTTACATTTCATATCAATATTCAAACTATTTTCATTTTCATTCTTTTTTTGTTTCTTTCGTTTTATTTCTTTTATAATTTTATCAATCTATTATTAGATAACAATTTTCATCCCCCGAATCGATCTTCGCTTCGAATGTTACCTGGGTACACGTAAGAGTAGATTTTTATTTTGTTTTATTTTTTTGTTTTAATTCTTTTTTTTTTTTTTCTTTTAAGTAGAAAAACGCAATGCCGAGATTTTAGAAATTGGTAAAAACATATACTCAGCCGAAATATATACCCCAGACTGTTTATTCCTTTCGTAAAGCAAAGTGTGTTGCGGTTCTGGCCTCGGGGGTACCACCCCGGAGCTGCTAGTCCCATCCCTATTTCTATCTTCATCCTCGTCCTCATCCTCATCCCTATTCCCATCCCGGTCCTCGGCGCGCTCTCAACTCCTCGCGCATTTTAATCCACCCGACGACGTCACTCCGTCGTCGCCACCACCGCCCCGAATAATCAGCCCGAAATTCGTTGCGAGTGGAGGCTGCAAATTGCCGCGAAACACAACAAAAGAACGAAATATTAGTTGGTCCGGGTCGGGACTCGGCACTCGGGACTCTGAACTCTGGGGATGAGGGCACGACAAAATACGGAAAGGGTGACATGATTAACGCCGTATCCGTCTTCCGAAGACCGAGTAGTCCTCCACGACTCTAAATAAAAATAAGAAGAAACTAACATAAGTATAAGTCACCGTGTAACTGTCTCTTTAGCCTTGACGTTTAGTATATGCGATTTGAGAATCGTATATTTTGATAAAGGAGCCCGATGTACGGCAGGTTAATAATTAATGCGCGCGCCTACTTTTCGCTGTTTACTCATTCCTTTTTTTTTTTTTTTTTTTTTATTCTTTTGAATAATTTTATAGCCAGGTAAGGTAGACCAGGCCAGTGCAGGCGGTCAGTACTGCCGGTGGACTGGTGCTAATAAAAATTAATGGCTCATTTTATGACCTCTATAAAACGCTCGAAGCTGGGAAAGAGAACGCGAGATAAAGATAGAGAGAAAGAGAGAAAGGCTGAGGCCAGCTCTCTTCTTCAACTTCCTCCTTCTACTCCTCGGGGTCAAAGAGGATCAGATTTTGCATCGGCAATTGATCCGTAACCATGACGTTCCGCGTGACGGCGTCTTATCATCACGTTCAATCTTAATACCGCTTTATGTATATCGGGGAATACAACCGCCCGAGAGAATATGAAAAGAGAAAAGACTAGTATGATTGTATGTCTTGAGGATACTCTACTCAGTACCGATTAGATACCTACTTACTTTGGTATTGTAACAAATATACCGTTGAAAAGAACTGCGCGTTAACATGCAGCAACAAAGCAGATTATAACAACCACCGTCTCTCATACCCCCTTCAGTTCTCGTTTTTTTTTTTTTTTTTTTTCTGTATAACCGTAAAAAATCCTTAGGGCTTAATGCTCGGCCAGAGTTCGCATCAAACTCGTCTTCAACAGGAGTAAAGAAGTTTGCGAGAAGAGTGAGATGATAGAGAAGATAGAAGCAGCGGTCCTGGTGGTAAGCCGACCAGGTCAGATCTTATAAACAACTCGCGAGTCGAGAGGAAAAATACGAAGGCACGCGTATTAGGGTGGTTTTTTTTTTTTTTTTTCCTTTTTCCCCTGTTATTTTTATTTTTTATTTTTTTTTTTTTCCTAAAGGTTTGGGGTCAGCGAGAAGCAAATATCACGAGGGTGGGATCCAGCCGTGAATTGTAACTAAAATAAGAGAGGCGAAAACGGAACCTATACAACCGGAAGTGTGGCTGCTTAATGCGACATCAACCGGATCAAAAATCACAGTTTGAAATCGAATTGGTATTAAAAAAAAAAAAAAAAAAATCGTAGTGATTGCTTCGGGTGGTTAAAAATAATGTTAAAAGAATGTGAAAACAGGAAGCCAAAAGCAGTTAGTAGTGAATTGACTAAAAAAATAAAAAAAAAATACTATGAAGGCAAAGTGGTTTTCTTTGATCGGTTAACGCACTGCCGACTTGGTCTGAGTTAGTCCCTCAGTTAGTAGTCCGTGAGTCCATTATGGATGGCACCCATTACCATCTATGTGCACTGTTGACCGCCGTTGCCGCCGCCAACGTCGTCGAGGATTCTGCTTTATCTGAATTTCAATTTACCAAGTGGAAGGATCTGTGATACCTCAGAAAGTTCAAGTGCGTTTATACTTGCTTTGATGGTAGAATAAGGGAGAAGAAGCCAGCTGTATCGTAGCGGTGCAGTCACACAGAGTTGACGGGGTCCGAAACCAAGAGAGTAAAAAAATATATGAAAAAATAGAAAGAAAAAAAAAAAAAAAAAAAATGAAGAGGAAAAGGCAAAAAGAGAGGAATACAGATAAGAAGGGTGGAGTCGGAGTGAAATATGTCGTCTGTTCGCCGAGCCTCTGGCACTCCCTGTCGATCATTTGTCCCAAGTTTGCTGAGTCGTGTTTAACGGGGAACGAAATAGTTCGACGTCATTTTTCGCCGAAAATCGGACTCGCCGTTACACCAAATTTTGTCAAGATACTAAGAAAAAAAAAAAGAAAAAAAATTGAATGGTCAATCCAATCGGTGCAAGAAAAAAATTGACTGTAATACGATAAAAGAGAAAAAAAAAAAAAGGAACGGGCAAACATGACGGAAGAATTGCGGGGTTGAGGTTAACAGTTTACTTGGCTGGTATGAAATGATTTCCAAGAATAATTAACCGCGTGAAAAAAATAGGAAAAAAATAATTGTAGCGCTTGGTGGCAGCAGCAACAGCAGCAACAGCAGCAACAGCAGCAGCAGCAGCAGCAGCAGCAGCAAAGGATAATTGGTACGTAATTAACCGGCTCTTGAATCACTGGCAATTATGCGTTAAAGGATTTATTGCGAGTATTAACTCGCGTGTAGTTTCGTCACTTCGATATTATTTTCCGCAAGTTTTAATATCAAAGAAAAGGGTTGAAATATCTTTTAAAATTAATTAGCATCGGTTATAGGTACGGCGTTACGGTAAAAGGCGCGTTAATTATTGGGAGGCTTGAGAGCATCCGCGTGATCGGTAACACGCTACCTACTTATACTATATGTATATAACGAAAATTGAATTTAAATAACATCGTATGTACACACTTCGAGTCTTGCGTAGTTTATTCGTAACAATCTTGCGGGAAAACAAATAGAATAAAAAAAATTAACAGAGAAATTTACGGAAGTTCTGAAAGTGAAGGAGGCGAAGATGAATTTGCTCGAGGCACGCGTACTAGGTGGGTAAGGTTTTAAACTCCTGACGACTCTGGCTAGCCCCTTTCTGCAGGATCCAGTATTGACAGATATTTAAATGAATATTTCTCCGTTGTTAGAATCGCTTTGAAGTCAAAAGCGGAAAGTATATAAGGTCTACATTTACATGTTAGTACGTATTTGTCGATCATTGATAATATACATACAGCTGTAGGTATAGTATCTAAAGAATTTATATGTAATACGAAAAATACATAAAAAGTAAATATTTCAGATTAAAAACGGCGTTAGTATAATGAATTGTATAGGATTTCTTTCTGATCTTAAAGACCAGAACGTCGTCACGTCTGTCTGTTCCATGCGGTATCCGGGACCGTCAATAAGAATGCCTCAAAGAATTGTCAAGAAAAAAATTTCCATATTTTTTCAATCCAATCTCCCGCAGTTAATCTGAATAAATAATCCATAAAGCTTACTATTATAGTACCGTTTGATTTGTTGACTTGTTGTCGCCGATCATGACGCCGGTCTTTGGGTCGTTCCAAACGCGAATATACTCATAATTTCCCTCCCAACTTATCAATAAATTCATCCATTTATATATATAAAAAAAAAAAAAAAAAAACAAATTACATTAGTTTAAAACGACCTATACGCCTATCCTTCAGAAAAAAAGTCAAAGACTCAAAAACTTGAACAAAATTTTCAGATTTATTCTTCATAAAATTCAATAAAATAAAAATAAAAAAATAAATAAATAAATAAAAAATCGTTTTTCCATTCAAGATTCTCGTTTTGTGCTTTCATCGCTTCCATGTCTCTCCCCTGTCCGGCACAGGTAGTATCACTTTGTTACAAGCATCGAATTGATAGGCATTGAAGAATTGTAAGCCCGCGAGAGAGTCTTCATTGTGTACATCACTCTGACGGACGTCCACAGACAGGTAGGTAGGTAGGTAGATAGGTAGGTGGGTGGGGCAGTAGACCGTGATAGCCTTTGTCTACCGCTTCATCCGAATGCTCAAGTTTCTACTTGACAAAATCTTACCATACTTAGATGCGGTTTAATATTCATTGAACCGTTGGCTTAACAGAATGGTAAACTCTGACCAATTTAAAATTAATTTTCACGGTTTTTTGGTGTGAAATAAATCGGGACTTAACGTCTAACAATTAATTCAAACCACCGATAATAATAGTCGGATTTCCAACGAGATTACGTCTGATAATTAATTAACGACATAAAAAATACGAACTTTTGGTATCGTTTTATCGATTTAAAACAAGTACGTACGATATAAAAGATTGTTAAACAAATTACACGGGCATAATAAGGGATGAAAGAACCGCGTGTAGATCTAGTTTCGCGGTGTATTAAGTCCCGGCATTGTCTTACTCCCAGGGTTATACCAGTTGCATGGTCAAACTCATACGTGCGACTGATTAGACGATTCTTACGCGTAAATCACTTTGAAGGTCTAGGTAGGTATACGTATGTTCATACAAGTAGTAGGAGTGACCGTTAAAGTATAACCTGCCGACTCGCGTTGGTTTCATTATTATACTCACAGTCAGCAGAGGTAGGCAGCAAGCTAGTAGATCTGCAGTAGAAAAATTCCGTAAACTATAAGGCAAGTCTCGGTTAGTTTTCTGCATTCCGTTTCTACACGACCGATAAATAACCGATGATTTATGAGTCATTCAAAGTCCCGCGTATGTACATACATATACACATACATACATACATATACATACATACATACATATACGTACGAGTCCATAGAATAGAATCGTGATAATGACGCGTGACGTGGAAGAAGGGACGTGATCGCAACGTGCGGGGCGAAGCGAGGCGAGGCGAGTCGTGGCGTATTAATTGTTTCTCAAATTTCTACGTAGGTGTTCGAATTATTTTTTCTTTTTTATTATTGAATTTATTTATTTATTTATTTATTTTATTTTTTTTAATTTTGTTTGTTTGATGATGTGTGTATTTACCGGTGAGGTTATCGCCGCCGCGTTGCTGTGGCCACCGGAAGGAGGGCCTCGGCTGTTGTTTGCTTCGCATGTTTCCGGTCTGTAGGGCCGGGGACTCGACGCACGCCTCGAGGACTCGGTTTTTTCGAAACGATCGAGGAGGAGACCACTACTTACCTGTAACACATAGAAAAGAAAAAAACAAGATAGAGTAAGGAAAAGGATTCATTGAACATTCTCGAAGCTAGACAAAAATTTTTACACACAGTGATGATAGACAACCGACGAAATCCCATCCCCGGTATACGATTTAGTGAATTTCTTCCCGGTTTTTTTTTTTTTTTTTCTTTTCTTTTTTCTTTTTTTTAGGAAAACTCTTTCGAAGTAGGTATGGAGTCCCTAGGCCCGAAAATGTATTGTACATACGTATTATGTATATACAAGTATATATACCTATACATAGGCAGTTGTAACAGTCGTATATCTCTCAGGGCGTACGCCCTCGAAAGCGGCTGCCTTTGTTTCAGATATTTATGAGCCGTTTTAATTCGCGTGGTGCGTCACCCGTTGGGGTGCCGACGAAGAGGTACCAGGGGTCGAGGAGAAAAGAGCCGAAGAGAGGATAGGAAAGGAGAGGAGAGGAGAGGAAACGGCGCCAGGATAGGTATAGCTCTCTGTATAAGAGGGGAGGTTAAAAAAGGAGGGGAAATAATAGGGATAAGGGTGCCCCGATAACCCCGCCCGTCCCCAGACGTAGGCCATAAGCGCAAACAAACTCGCGCTCGTATATCTCTTCTCAATGGTCGGCGGGGCTCTACTATATAACGTCGTTGGGTCGCCCGACGCTATACGCTATACATACATAGGTATAACCAAACTGTCTGTCTCTCTACGTATCCCTTTTACACACATATCCACAAACTCACTCACTCCATTCCACTTCGCGCAAAGAGACGCGCGATCCTCTCTCATCCTCATACATACAGACACATACAGACACATACAGTACAAGCACACACATACACACATGTAGTAGTTGGTACCTCCGTATGTCCATTCTCCATTCTCCTCTCCCTTTCTCTTTCTCTTCCTCTTCCTCTTCCTCTTCCTCTTCCTCTTCCTCTTCCTCTTCGCTACTTTACAGAACCAAGTAGCAGCCAACGAGCCAGTACACTCCAACAGGACATACGCGTTCGCGTTCCACATCCCTCGCTTATAATCGCCTCGAAAACGCGGACCCTCTTGGTTGGTGTGGGAGATGAGAGGAACTGTAACAGTACGTCATCGGTCCATCTCTGTTTCTCTCCTTCACCTGTATGTCTGTATATGTATATGTATGTATTTATGTATGTATGGTACATAGGTATACATATGGTCTGTGTCCCGGTATAAGGGGAACAGAAGGAGGGAATTCTGTCCCTCAGTTTCACCATTCCTTCCCCAACCTCTGAATGGGTATCGTGTCTCGACTGAACTCGACTCTGCTTGGCCTGTGCAGGGCGCTCTAGACCTTAACAGCCTTCAGTCGCCTTCGCTTCTCTCTAAAAGCTCTGGGTGTGATCTATGGTGGGACGTTCGTTCATTCGTTGCGTCATTCGAGGAACAGATGCAAGGCTCGTATATTATCCAGGCATATCGCTATAGTGCAAGTTACGTTACGTTGAGTTACGTTATACTACTCCCCCGTCGTTCTGGTCTTACCCCCAAACACACACACACACACACACTCTCTCTCCCTTTTGTACATAAATTTTTCTGACTGTAGGGCTTCTGTACGCTCAGGAGAATGACACACACGTCAGAAATAAATCACTAGTTGGGCGAACAAGGCGCTTATGGGTGTTGTGTCAATAACGATGATTTTATCCCCTCTTTCACTCCATTGGAAAGATTTTTTTTTTTTTTTTTTTTTTTTAATTCATCATTTTTATCGTGCACCGACTTTCGGAGAATGTCATTGCCAGTCTAGTACACATCTTCGAAGACTGTATTAATCGTAGTCCTTTACCATTTCCTTTTCGTTTTTTTTTTTTTTTTTTTGTTCAGGATAGAATACCCAGCTGTCCATCGACGCTGGGTCGCGTCGCGTCGGTGGGAGCGACGATTCTAGAATCCCATAAATCAGGTCAGGGTTGACGGTAGGCATAGGAGGGTTGGTGCTGGTAGTAGTGGTGGTGCTACTGCTGGGTAAAGGTCGTCGCGCACCACATCGTCGTGCGGTATACACCGACGCCCGGCGTCCCGAGACCATATCTCTCCGCGCATGTGCAACAAAACCCAAGTACATTTGGCGCCAACTAGTTTTAACAAAGTTTTCAGTATGATCCCCTTGCACGAAACTCACGGGATCTCACGGTATATAATTAAAATTACAACCTCCCTTAGGCTCTCGGGTTAGAATGTGAAACAGAGAGAGAAAGAGAGAAGGGTTATTTATCGGCCACAATTTACTTCCAAGAAAATTGAATCTTTAACAAAGAGAACGTTTATACCTGCTACTGTACATACACCTCATTTCCGTAATGTCATACGACGTTACAGATGGATGTATGTCTATAGGTAGAAAAATATACGTTCATCTAATCCTAAATCTATGGATTTAATCCAGATGATTTGATTCGATGTGAGAAAATTTATAGAGACACGGTATATTCGCTGATAAAACAATCAGTAGCAGGAGGAGTAGTATAGGAGGAGGAGGAAGACGAAGACGACGACGACGACGGTGGCGGCGACCCGGAGATGAGAGGCGAAGGGTGATGGGAAACGAGAAACCGGGGAACCGGGAACTGAGAACCGGGACGAAGAGACCCCAGATGGAATCAGTGCAGTTCAGAATATTGGAAAATGTCAGTGGCAGGGGGTAAAGGCGACTATTTATGAGTCGTACGTGAATCGTGGGGACCAGAAGACGCCAAGATGGTGCAAGGCAAGGCATAGCAAGGCATGGCAAGGCAAGGAAAGGCAAGGCAAAGCGAATCGAGGCAAGGCACGCGTCTGTCACTCGGCATTTAGGTACAGCGTATAGAACTGAGATGTGGCAGTAGCGAAGACGTCGGTACTGTGAATTACGACCAACGGGCTATCCTTTACCCTGCGCACCGTCATTCAAATACACTCTCTAATACGTGCTTCTATTACTCGTACAAAATAATTTCGAAGTTCTAATCCAAAATCCAAAAAACAAACCAGTAAATAATCTATAATCCGACAATTCAACCTTTAAGAATAAATTTAGGTTGAGTAAAAAAAAAATAAAAAAAATTCAGCTAATAGCATGAAAGTAATTCATTGATATTGATATTTCAAACGCCGCTCCGCATACTTCCGGTTTCACCGGATCTATCGAAAGTGAAGAAAAATGAAAGGATAATGAGATGATGATTAATCTCGACTTGATTTATGCCGAAAATCAAAACGCAGCTTCCTTCAGGGGGAGGGGGTATTGTGTCGTTGGAGTTGATTACACATTCGAAGATAAGGGTAGGTATAAAGCGAAGCAATGTGCAAGGTGTGTATCGTGTTGTACCTTGTTAAGCTGATAGAAGTAAAGGGAGGTGAAAGAGGAGGCGAAAAATAAAAAAATAAAATGAAAAATAACCAAACAAACAAAAATGAAATGAAATAAAATAAAGCACCGTAGATAAAAGAATGGTATAGAAAAGAAATGAGAAAGAGAGAGAAAGAGAGAGAGAGAAGAAAAAAAGGAGTCGTTACCAGGTCTGAAAAGGTGGTGTATAGTAGATATACCGGGGAAAGAAGAAGAGCGTCGTAAAAGACAAAACCTTAGATCGTCAAAGAACAATACAGCCGGAATTGAAACCCCCAGGTGAATCTTAACTCCTATATACATACGCAGTTCTGAACTACAAGAATCAACATGGAAACTTATCCTAATTAAAGATCAGAGAATTCCACAAGACTTTTATCCATATCCATGTATGTATACCTACACACGTATGTACGTACAAGAAACGAAAATGAACACACTCATTTTATTGGCATTGCTTAAAAATCTTATTTCTTTCATTTGGTTCTGTGCATGGAAGCTTGTTAATAGAGTATACTATCTATATTACACCAGCATGAGTTCGTAAAGTAGTTGAAGGAATAAAAACGAAGACGCGGATTAGGGAGGCCAAAGAGAACCTCGTCGCCACGAATCCACTAGGAGTAGAGAAAGGACGTACGAGTACGTACGGCCGGATGGCACGTGATTGATTCATAGGACGCGCGTGTCTCGCTTCAAATCACCAGAATAGATTCGGCGCCCAGGAATGCAGAGCCACCGGCTAATCCATCCTTCGTCTTTATTGCCCCAAGACATTTATAAAGGTGGCAGCAGCAGAAGTAGAAGTAGTAGCAGCAGCAGCAGCAGCAGCAGCAGAGCGCAGTGCGGGAGGGAGTGCTAGTAGTATTAGTAGTATTAGTAGTAGTTGTACGCGGACAGAGAAGAAGGGGACCCTGCTCTTACCACGGTTCCTTACCACGTTTCATCTCACCATTTTACGATCCCGTACGTACGTTTTGCCTCTCTATTTTTTAACAAGACGTAGATAGGACGTAGCATTTCCGGTATAGAGGAATTAAATGAATAAACAGGAATTACTGTTCTTCTGTATATTGGATGTGAACTTTGTTCAAATGGTGTATGGTATAATTGTATATCAGGTAGGAATTGCGCGATCTTGAAAGAGAATAGGAGTAAAACGCGTCGGTTCAACGCGTGGTTTATGTGACTGCGGGGGAATCCCCGTTTCCCCCTTAGGAGTAGAGAAACGCAAGATAGGCAGTGACTACGAAGGCGGGGTGGTGGAAGCGGTGCAGAGATAAGACGGTCGTTGCGTTGAAGCGTCCCTCGACGACCGTCTCGAAGCGGAGAGCATCCTCCCACGTCCTCCTCATTCCCTCATTCTCTCATTCCCTCATTCATCCCTACCTTCAGCTAGGGTATGCCGTGGCATACTCAACCCTCTCAAACCTTCTCGAAACCGTTAGACCACCCCGTTATAGCCTCCCTTTGCTGCTCGAGTCGCGATACTCCCGGCTTCGCATCCCAAGTAATTGGGAGGTAAAACTGCCTGCTGCTACCCGACACACACTATGACAAAGTCTAGCTTCTTCATCCTCGCCCGATAAACCAAAGTACGCGAAAAAAATAAAAAATAAATAATAACATAAAACTAAAAACATGATTTTTTTCTAATCCAGAAATATTCCTCACGCAAAGTGCTTTCCAAATTATGTATGTACATACAAGATCATTTTTATTCTTTTTCTCTCCTTCTCACCATCGCGATTGGCGTTTCTTCAAATATAAATTACCCGATATAAATGTATGGGTAGATGTTTGTTCGCGTAGTGACGCTGTGCTATACTGTTCTGTACGTTTCTTCTCTGAAAATTTACGTCAAGGCAACCTGCAACCGGGATACGGTGTACGACACGCGCGTCATCGGTTCACCTTTGTTTGCGTTTAGTATTAGAATCAGCGGACTGCACAAAGGACCATCCCCCATCCCAATCTACCGTCGGTTTAACGTCGTTATTTGACCGGTCCGCTGATCACGAGACGAGGAACCAATCAGAGAGAGGGGCAAGGGGGCGAGAGGTGAGTGAGCGAGTATAAAGGAGAACGGCTCCAGCACAAGTTCAATACGCGAGAGAGCTCTGTTCCTCTCTTCTTCCTCTCTACTCTACTCTCTCTCTCTCTCTCTCACATCTCTCTTCCCTCTCTCTCTCTTCCCGAGCCACACAGCTGTCACTGACATCGTCGCAATCCGAAACTGACCACGACAGGCGACCTCGACTGAACCACAACGGAGAAACTTATACCTATCCTGGATCCGTTGCCTGATTGATCCGTCGCGTCCACTTGCTCCTGCTCCTCACACATAGGAAAGTACGGAAGGGGGAATGGATCTTTGTACACTTGTAGATACACAAACCACCTGGCTTTACTCACTTTTTCAGGAACCGTGTGAGCGAACACATCTCTTCCTGTGTATACACCTCAAACTTTCATTTACAGTTCTCGTCCATCCGTTTCATCTTACATTATGAAAAAAAAAAAAAAAAAAAAAAAACGAATCATGAAATTCTTCCACGATAAAGTGATAGTGTACAAGTATATACGTACACATAGTATAATCAATTCATATTTTCTTGAATCAACGTAGGACACGCGACATTTAAATTTTCTAGGGGTTGATAATAATCGTCGAGAAGCCGGTCGTCGGTCCTACAATCCCCGGCGTCCCACATCGGTGGGTCTTTTGCAAAGGGGCTAATAGAGCCCACCCCATGAACAAAACTGGTGGCTCGGTTAGTGAAAGGGCTCTGAAAATGACTCCCCGAAAATTTGTTTAGTCATCGTGCAGGCCGGTGAACGTCGGTGCAGAAAAAAAAAGCAACGTCTTTGGTCATGCCTGGCGAACGATAGGTACCTATATCTACGTTGAAACGGTTCAGGGTAGATTGGGTGGGTATGGATCAAGGTAATAATAACAACGGTAATGGTAAATAACAACAATAACAATAAACGAATAATAAGGATAACAACTACAAACTGACGGAACAGAAGAGTCACGATATGCATGCGTATACCTATACATATATATTTAAGAGAAGAAGAGAAGAGAAGAGAAGAGAGGAGAGGAGAGGAGAGCGTTACACGGCGGTGATTGATGGACCGTCAGTCAAGCGGAGCTATCCATCTACCGTCTCTCGTCTCCCGTCGTCCGTTCCTTTATTATTTATTATTCTTCCCGTGGATACTATCCTGGGCCCTGAAACTGAACGTTGTTGTGGCCCCGGGTAGACCGGGAACCGACCGGCAGTGACGCAGCACACCCCAGGTAGACGACTTGGATATTGCCCTGTATGCACCGCCTTGCTGTGTCATGAAACAAATGCACGCCGGCCAATCATCGTCTCGATGATGATGATGATGATGATGATGACGATGACTATGAACATCTGTCAATCGACTAGCTACGGCACGCCTCGATCACCTTACAATACAATCCTCCACCGGAGCGCAACAGGCAAAGAAAAGTACGATTCCCGTACTTCGTTCGTTAAGAGATTTTGCAACAAGGTGATCGGTGCTTTTGACGGAAAGATAAAAAAAAAATTAAAAATTAAAAATAAAAATAGATTACGAGAGTTGAAATTCTGGCGCAACTTCTAAGTCATTAGAAGGATCGCCCCTCTGGGGCATCCTTCAATTAACGTAGGTAATAACCTCGTCAATGTCTTTGATTTTATGAGGAGTGATTCGAGGTTAGCAACCCGGAAGATAAGAGATCCTTTTAAACAAGGAAGACACTTTCGGTATGCGTTAGTTTTGCGAGTAGGTATAGGTGTGTATATCTATCTATCTATCTATCTATCTACCTACCTACCTACCTCGTTGCCGATGATCCCATTAGAAACCGTTTGATTAACGACCAGCTCGGAGAAGGCCGACGCGTACGTACCTACCTACCCAGGTACCAGGGCAACAAAGCCGTTCTATTTTCTGTGCAAAATTCAACTAACTAATACCACTTCCACCTATACAGTTGGTAGTTAATTAAAGAGATTGAGTCGGTATAAGGAGTTGAGAGTTGGATTATTTACGCTCTCGTCGCTTTTGACGTTATGTTGGTATACGTATATACATATATACCTACTTGACTACCATAGAGACGTTCTCAACAATCTTTGGTCTATTTTTTACGGTTTATAATTTATTAAAACGGTCATTTTTATGACAAACGAGATACCATTCCTATTCTTTTAAAACAGAAAAATAAAAAAAATAAATAAAAACAAAAAAACGAAACGTAAGAGGATCTCCTGAACTCTGTGAACATACCACGAAATGAATCCAGATACGATTTTTGTCGATAAGTTCTACATGTGTGTGTGTGTGTGTGTGTATTGAGAGACGATGTTTGATCCGACGATCGTGGGCGAGGAAGCGTCCTGCAGCACGTCGTCGGATTCTCCGTCGTCGTGACGTTGAACCGGATTTCATTTCGTGGCAGCCACAGCAGCAGCAGCAGCAGCAGCAGCAACAGCAGCAGCAACTTCAGTACCGAGACGAACGCGCCCAGTTCAGAACCGAAGAGACAGGCTAGTCTGTTGGACGGGGGCGCGCGAATGACTCCGGTCATAAATCTGCTAGTAATTATATCTCCGAGCGGACACCCGGTGATTAGGCGAATACTCGCGCGCGGCTTGGTTTGCTCGCAAATGAACCGGCCCTGAGACTCTCGAACGGACGAACGGACCAGAAAATAAATAAAAAAAAAAAATTAAAAACAAAACAAAAAAATAAATAAATAAAAACAACATACTGGTATGAGTCGACGACCAAGTCTCGGTAGGTATATACCGTATCAATCACCTGTTATCGGATCCAGATCCTGCATCCCACAAGAATCGCTGTTCCGTTAAAGTATACAAGAACGTGAATTGCACGCGCGTTAAGATTTCATTGGATTTTATCCACAAAAAGAAATCAAATGACAAAAAAAAAAAAACAGAAAAGAAGAACACAAAAAAATTGTTCAGCGATTTTTAAGTGAGCTTTTGTCAAGGTGTGTAGGTATATAGATACATGAGTATATAGAAAAGTCAAAAAGTTATCGGCTTAAGCGTTTAAAGTTTCTCGGGTATTCGAGAAGCGCGGTATATAGCTACGACGTAGGTAGGTACATACATACGTCTACTGAGACCAAGTCTGCAGAGATCAGACGGACCGTAGAGCAACTTGATCCTTGAGCCGGACGCGGATAGTCGTACCCGAGCCGCTTAGTTAGACATTTTTAGGAAAGCTAAACAGGTTACGAAGCTATACGGGTGGCTGGATAACAGTAAGCCTTTAAAGCGCAAAAAGGTATATATATTTTCGATAAAATTATTTACCTATTCACATACATTTATCAAAAAAAATAAAAATAAATAAATAAACGAATAAAACATCAAGAAGAAACTATCGACTCAACGAATACCTAATCGCCACGTTTTCATTTCACCGTTTGCGGATAAGAATGAAAAGAAAATCGCAAGAATTTACCCATTTTTTTTTTCTCCCTAAGACTAAAAAAAAAAAGGCACACCTGCATCTTCCCAAAACCACGTCGTATAATTCAAGACACTTAAGGCACTGCTTGGCTTGGCTTTGCCTGACTTTGAGAGGAAGTCTCGTCTCCGTAGACTAGGAGTGGGCTAGGATTCGAGTATTTGAGGTAGGTCGGGTTGGACGGCGGGAGCTGACGAGCCCGCCAAGCCATTCACGTGAACCAACAGCAGCACCACCACCACCGACAGTAGCACCAGTACCAGCACCAGTACCAGCGGCTACAACTTTACCTTTCTGGATATACACGTACTATATATAGTAGTTATATATTTATAGGTACACACGAGGAGGAGTAGAAATCTCGCTTTAACAGTCTGACGCATATTGTGTGTTAGATGTAATGTATACTTATATACATGGAATGAAGTAGGTACCTACACAATTACTCCCATCATCATTTGGAAGGATATATTATACAACTACCCAGGTGAACTAAGCCAGATATAGAAACCGCGTAGAAAACACACGACGCTATTAAACTGCATCAGCGTTGTACAAGTCGCGATTTAACGCCTGAGGAATCTTTCAAGTATACCTATCCCATACCCGGCTAGTAAAGTTGGGATAAAAAAGGAATTGGTATTCTCGCTATTCCAACTATTGAAATTACACCCGAGACGTCATTAAATAAAGAAGAAAATTAAACGAGGAGGTTTGGTTCTGCAATTTTAAACGGCTTGTGCGGCGGTCGACCTCGTATATGATCCCGTCTGATCAGTAACTCTTTTATCCAGCTATTGATATGAAGAGTTAATGAAAAATAAATTATTTAAATAACTAAAAATTTACGGGTAAATTTTTTAATGAATTTTTGTTTTTTTCAATATCTGTTGAAAATAGTCAGATTAAATCGTACCTAAAAATTGACTTAATAATATGGTGAGATTTATATTAGTGACAGAAATTTCTCTTCAATTTTAATCACTTCGAACGCGTAGATATCCAGTTTCTAATTGTGGTAATGTCAGATCGATTATTGCAAAGTTTTCTACATAAACGTGGCAGCAGAAAATACCACACAACCTTCTGTTTAAAATAAAGTTCATAAAGTAGATACGACAGGTAATCGAAGACCGAGTGTGAAACAGGTAAAAGCGATAATCAGTTCTCAGGAAAGGTCGCGAAAAAAAAAATTTAATATGAGTCTAGAACCGAATTGCAGCGTGTTCAAAACCGCGATTTCCCCCCAAAAAAAATCTTTCAATCTCAAATCGGACTCTAGAATTAAGAAATTAGTCAATTTTCTTGAAATACGATAAGCAACGATGACAGCGGCAAAGGACTGATCAAGTGACTGACGATGATCCTGTACGTCCTACGACATGTTACAGCTTCTCGTTGTTACCTGAAGATTTAATCTCGCAGAAATAAGAGTGACGAAAATTTATTAATGAATTATCGAATCTGCAGGATTGACTCGTGTCGTATACGAAGAGGCAATCACCTAATTTGAATTATAGTAAGTATAGGAAAAAAAAGATACACTATAAAATACGACGACATTTATATCGATGAGAAATGTTCTTTTATGAGATTTTACGCTGATAGATTCCCTCATTATTATTTTATGGGAATTAAATATATTTTTAACATGATTTGGTATTACCAATTTTACGTGATCTGCGTCAACGAATTTTTCAATTATCATATGATCATAGGTTCACTAAGAAATGGTGATTGTTTGACTGTTTATGATAACGAGGACACTCCCCATGTGTCGAAACTAACAAGACAAAAATTCCGTAAGTTGACCTTGCGCAAATGGGAAACGATATAAGTCGAAAGAGATAGAAAAAGAAAAAAAAAAACTTTGACCAAGTAGATAAATTTCGAAAGATAATACAACGTATCTTCGTATCGACAGACCGCAAACTTATGACTAATGGAAAAAAAATGCGTTTTAGTATGCATGTTCCTGTCACATTTACCAATCGTAGAAGATTACAATATTTTTCGTAAAAATATGTTTTTCTCTTCATTTGCCTTATACTTTTAGACAGAATTTCGAAAAAAATAAAACTAAATTTATGCACTCGAAGGTCTCAAAAAAGAAGTGCTTGAAATACATAATCACCAAGTATATATATAGTTGGCTAGAATTTCTATACGAAATGGTTATCGCGGGTCAGTACGATGTTGACCATACGCAGTTTGTATCTAGTTGTGTTAATCGAGTATTACCGTAAATGAACCGGAGTTCGTAATATACCTACAACAATGATTCGAAACTGTGTCGCGTCAGGTTTCTAGTCGTCAATCGGTCGGTCGCTCAGTCCGCCATCAATCAACAATGTCAGAAATAATCGATGGACGTGACAATTTCAGTTGAAGCGTCCGCGCTGGGATCCAGTGCAAACACTGAACTGACCAATCAATCAACTGGCCACTCGGTCACGTGTCTTCCGAGACACGTACCTACTCTGTCTATGTATCGCTAACTACAGGGTGTCTAAAACATCGCGATTTATAATCCTATCGATCGATTATCATTTTATTATATTCAATTCAGCTTTACATCCCCCTTGCGCTTCATACCTGCAACAACCGATTAGAAAACATTATTTCAAGTGAAAATTAGAGGCTTAATATCCTTTCATCAATATTTCCATCTATCATACGCGACTAATTCGTAGCTTAATATAAATTCATCGATTATTCTCGATACGTTTTTTTCTTTTTCTTTTTTATTTTTTTCTTTTTCGTTTTTTTTATTTTTACACAAAATGGTAAAAGTACACGTGCTGTTCACACCTATTGCCATTGTTCTTATGGCAGGAGATAGTCGAAAGTACTTTCTCATTCCAGTACACGGCGTGTATGGATGCGCGTCTACGCCTACCTACGCACACCTACGCAATCGCATACTACAGGCAAGGCCCGGTACCGTGCACGCTACACGATGACGTAACAAGTGTAATTATTATTAGTCGGCCAACCTTATCATGTTTGGCATTCATGTATCACGCAAGCTTCGTAAAACCCTGGCCTCTTCTCAGCTCACAACTCGATTTTGCATACCGTAATGACGCGATGCAGGATACGATCTGCGGAGTTGTTGTATGTATATATAGTATAGAGAAAAAGCTCAAGTGTTTGAGTGTCGGATTAAACTTTTTTTTAAATCGAAATCAAAAAATCGAAATATAAAAACGGAAACTAATGGAAAAAAATCTTATCGTCAACTATAGACTCCGAGATTCGTCAGGGTTCATTTTAGTCATAAATTTGACCATCGACGAAACTGCCTATAAAAGTCCAGTGATCACCTTGAACGATGATTTAATACCAAAGCTGACACCTGTTTACAAAGTTAAACACGACGTCAATCGGAGACTCCAAGACTGAAAAAAAAAAAACTGGTATATGATTCAATCGATCGAATTTTCGAAAAATCTGTGAATCCGTATCTGCCCACGGTAAAAGTCTCCTCTCTTTCTACGAATCGCAATTTTTCCTCAGAATTTAAGTTTTTCAGATAAAATTATTTCCTCAATTTTTATTAATTTTTTTTTTTTTTTCTTGTTTTTTGGTACTCCGATGATTTCATGACCATAAACTAGGTACTAAACGTTACCTACTTAATATTATTAATGAGGAGTGGGATCTACGAGTTCCGAAAGGTCAGATCACAGTGATTTAGACTACAAGGCCATGATATTTATAATTCGATACATTTTGAATTTCTCGAAAAAAGAAGAACAAACCTGCAGGTATCATATATGTATAATAAAATAAATACCTAAGTCTATATATATCTCGTTTTTTGATTTTAAGACAAAGGTTTCACAGTATATTAATTCATTATTCGATCTTGTCCCTGAATGACAACTTTTAACTTTGTTTCACTTTTTTTTTTTTTTTTTATATAATTGGAGATATTTTAACGACGATCACATCAACATGCAACAACAACAGCAGCAACATTAGCAGTTTCACCGAAGATGGAATAAAGTTTTCGGAAGGTGAAGGAGGATCGAATGGGGGGGGGGGGGACGTGTATGAATATATAACTAGGCATATTAACACAGCTATTCATTATCATGATTTATTTATCCTTCAGTATCGATTAATGCGAAATGATTTTTTATAATGGTGTCATTGAAGTATAAGATTTGCTTTAATAGGTCCTTTAAAAATAATTAATTGCTACTCGCTATAGAGGAAAAGAAACCCGCACCGCACGACTCTCATATACAATCCAACGCCAATCGAACTTCTCTGAATAACTAAACAGATAAATTAGCCACGTCTTAACTTTTGACACAAAATGAAAAAGAGGAAAAAAAAATGAACAAAAAAAAAAAAAAAAGAGAGAGAGAAAACGAAATAATAATTCCAAAACAAAAATAAAAAAACAAAACCAGCTCTTCCCAAATTACTCACGACTCAATTAGAGACAATCAATCAGAAAAGTCCCATTAAACCTGTATACAGCATATGTATATAGTTAGGTACGATTAAATCTACCCAGAAATTAATCGATAATTTAAACGTGCTTAGGTATTATTAACTATCTTTAGAAAAAAATTAAAATCGTAAATACTACAGTCCAGATACTTTGAGCTAAATAGATATAATAACAGGTTAGAAAAGGAACAAAAAGTAAAAAAAAAAAAAAAAAAAGAGAGAAATGGTATTTGATAATGTTTGTACGTGAAGTGCGAGTGCCAACTCGAGGTTAATTAATTATCCAACTAATTAAAGTTAATTGATTGCTACAATTTATTCTGTTCACTGAAGCCAGCTGTTTGCGGCGCGTATTATAAACGCGGAGTTCATATACTCGGCTAATCGAGGTTCTCCGATGGTAGTTATATTATATAGTTAGCTTATACACGTAAAGACATGTCTCCAGTTCATTCATTCATCCATTCATCCATTCATTCATTCATTCATTCATTCATTCATTCATCCATTCATTCATTCATTCATTCAATCATTCATTCATTCATTCATTCATTCATACATTTCAAAGATTTGTCGTTTCCTTGAAGTCCTGCGATATTCACATATACAGTGATACCTATTCTGTTATACTTGTCGATGAAGACGATCTAATATATTCCCAAATTAATTATCAAATATACCAAAAGCCAGAGGGTGAATCTGCAGCATAGATATTGCCGTAGGCAAAACTAGGCAAAACATTATCTAGTTTATTATTGTTCAACGGATATTAATTGATTTCGAAAATACAATTTTCTGTACCAATGATCAAACCACCCTCTCCAATGTTCTGCTGCTGCTGCTGCTGCTACTACTACTGCTACTGCTACTGCTGCTGCTGGCGGCTGTTGTCGTCGTCTCTTGACTCTGCTATTGCATCTATCGCTATCGGTGTATTGCTATTGCTATTGCTATTTGTATTGCGATTGCTATTGCCATTGCCATTGCCATTGCTATTGCGCGCATCTCACATCACTAGTTTCACTCTGTGAACGCGGTTCACTGATGCTACCAAATATATCCTTGATATAGTTATACCTATTATACCTATACCCACCACCCTGCGAGCTCATTCATCCATATATAATCACATTGACGCTATAAATGTGAGAGATATGTGAACGTTTGCCAATTGGTAAAGAAAAAAATTATATTATATCTATCGATAAGTCAAAAGAGTAATTGCTTATATAATAATACACATTATACATAATATATCTGTTTCTTTGATCTCATCTTGAATGCCTAATTAATACAGCAATAGTTGGATACACATTATAATGCGAAAAGATCGAATGATATTAAGAATATGTATCATTATACCTAGATATAGAAATATTTTAGTATAGGTATATGGGTGTATTGTATAATATGCGAAAAATACGGTAGACTTGTACAAATCAAACAAAAGCCTTCAGGCATTTTAACAACCGTAGTGGGTTCGGGTTGAACGCGATCATCAGTGCCACGTTGCTGCCAGTTAACGTTTTAACAAACCCCCCCCGACGGCATATCAGCTATATTATACATCGTACTTCAAGTTTGATCACGTCACAAGCCGCGGCTCGTGTTAATTCGCGTTTCACTTTTCCTCTGTGTGTAGATCTTTCTCTGTTTATTTATATGTGTGCGTGGCTATCGTGAAGCGTTTTTATCATCCAATATATACGGTAAAATACGATACGAAAAATTATCTGCAGTTATGAACACGTATGTATGTATACAGTATATGAAATTGAAAAACCATGATCCTCGTCATCGTCTCAAAAAAAAAAAAATAAAATAAAATAAAATAAAATAAAATAAAATTGTATCACAGCTACGAAAAATTTCTATCCCATATATGTTACGAGACTTTCACACATGGATCTTGACCAATGATGTTAATATAAGAAAAATAAGAAAAAAAAAAAAAAATAAATAATAATTACCGATTACATAAAGTAGCCCCTAAGCTCACTGCGTAATTTACCCTGAAATTATTTTACTTTTATATACCGCGATTCCGTTTCCGCGAGTAGAATTAAGGGTGGCGAACGAACAGTGAGGGGCTGGGGAGATGGGAAGGGGAACCCTGAAGCGTATATTTGCGATAGAAAAGAGCGGACCGAGGCGAGGCCCCGAGGCCCCAATATCGATCTCATACATAATTAAATACCAGCGGAGCAAGGTATTACAAAGAGAGCTTACTTCTGCTTTGATCTGCTGACAGACGGGCTCCGTCATCAGAGACTTCAATAGCCTGGCCTATACGGTTGTAGATCGGGGTAGAAGAAAGGTAGGGAGAAATAAGGGTGGGATGTGTATACGTTAAGGCCTGCCTTGGCAAGGCACAAACACAACGCGACATACGACACCGAGTCGCACCACCTACCTACCTACCTACCTACCTACCTACCTACCCTATACGATACGACACCCATGTGCTCTTTTGCATTTCACATTATTCTCAGTCTACCGGCTATACTCAGCGCCCGATAGGCAGCAGCCACTAACGAACACGAGAGCTTGCGCCAGGGATATATACGTGTGTACGATACGGAAAGGTATGCACCCCCAGAGCCCCAGGCCATATCATATTCCAAAGTCGAATGCTTTTCGCTACTTCGCTATCTACGACGCGACAATAAAAGCCCATATACCTACCTACGTTTATACACATACAACTATTATAGCGATGAGGTAAAGAATTGTAATAATAATAATAATAATAATAATGATAATAATAATTAGTGTACACAGATCTTATTAGCAATTTAGATAAATGTATACGTTATAGGTATAAGTATATAACCTAATTATAATTCATTTGTAAAGACAGAGAGAGAGAGAGAGATGGTTAAGTTTCTTGATTAAGTAAAAAATAGATCGATACTTTTTCATTTTTCATTTCGGCTAACTAAATGAGCAAGTAGTATAAGTCAGGGTATAGACGTATAAGTATAACAGGTGTTAATTAGAGTTAATAATTACCTGATATTGTCAATTATATTTGAACGGTATTTATAAACTGTAGGTATGAATATTTGACGAACGACTATAATAAGTATGATAATTATTACCTACACATATTTGTAACCTAAGAGTTTTCGATATACCTGATAATTATTATAATATGATATCAATTATACCTATATAGGTATATATTAAAGTGTTGAAACTGGGTGCTATAAGAACATCAGCTAATAAAAAATCGGGACCGGAAATAACGGCTTACTAGTGTCAACCAGCAGATGAACATCTTCGATTAATCTATATATATATATATATATATGTATATACATATATCTTAAAACGATAAATAAATCGTAATAGTAAAGTTTATTATTATACCTAAAGTCATATCGGAAGAGAGGAAGACTACCGAGAGACAGGTTGTCACTTGCTAGACAGGTGCAGTTCCGAGTAATACGTATACGTCAAGAGAATTGTACATGTGTGTGTGTGTGTATATACATATAATATATCGATCTTTGATGTAATATAAAAAGAATAAAATGACGAGAAAAAAAAAAATTAGTTTAAAATGCTTAATTTGAAGGATAATTATCGTGAATACGATATTACGACGATGCTAAAATTAAACGTTAGAATAGCACGTCGCTGACAGGTCGAATATAACGTATATACATATATATATATATATACCGGACACGACATACGACACACAGTGCCCAGTGCAAAAGTTTATACGTGTTCCACTGGCCTGATTCCTCTTTTCTCCCTCAGGACATCGTAGTGCGAAGCGATCGTAAGAAGAAAATGAAGAAGACGAGTGACCTGCGGTGTTTATCACCTCGAAACGAGCAGATACTCTTATTCATACTTGACAAGCCGTTCGGAATACATTGCTACGTCGCATTAATTTCGGACAATTAACACCGGCATGAATATATATATAGATACCGAATTATACTCACGATGAGTATATTATATCGGCCTTGCTTTTTTTTTTTTTTTTTTTTCTCGCTGCAGTAAACTCTCACATGGTTTTTATTGAGTATAAGAAACCGCGCGACGAACTGAGACACTCTAACTTATAATTTTCGATAGTATAAAACGGACGGTATTTAGATTGATATATTATCTATAATAGCGGATATTAAACTAGACCTTACATTAACAAGTTTAGACGCTCGTCTAAAATAATGCGAAGAATAAGAATTAGGTTATCAGGGAACGAATGGGAGTCGTTTATTTATTAATACGATTAAATTCGTATTATACTAATCAAGCCTGCAGTTGGTCACATCAGCACAAGCTGATTATAATTGAAATGTCAGTTTATCAAATGGAACCCTCCTATCCTATCCTATCCTATCCTATATTCTATCCTCTCCTCATTCCTCATTCCTCATCGTGTCACATTTGTCGTTGTGCGTGAAATCACCCGGTGTCAATGACACCTGAACGCAAAAAAAGGTCGAGGAATAAAAGGATGTTTAATTCTGTATATATATGTATAATATCGAGCAGGATAAGCTACAGCTTTGATCCCCCAACAATGTCATAGTTCACTACGTTCGTTAAGTATATACATATATAATTTATTGATGTTAATTATACAATTATAATACTTCACAGAATATTCGAATAATTACTATACCGTTTTTTTTTTTTTTTTTTTTTTCTTTCAAGTTAAAACCAACTTTAGTTACAGTAAACAGTTGATAAAATAACTAACAAACTTACCAAGTTATAATTTAACGTCAGATTCTCAAGCGCGTAGCTATAGGTACATACACACATATAATATACGTATAATACGGAGAGATATAGAGTCGAATAAAATTTGGTAATCTCGTCATGGGAAAGAGTCCCGAACACAATGTGAATTAGTCGTCACTCTGCGGTGTTGACTGTAATTTCAGTTATTCAGCATAACCCACGTCTCTATTCAGAAACTTAACGTGACTTTGGTCATAGGCATAACTATTAACGATATTTCGATTGTTAATCACACGTCGGACAGCGGGGGGGAAGGGGATAGGGAATAAATATCGATCGATTTTATTACCGTTTCGGTTCCAAATTATTATTACTATTATTATTATTGTTATTATCATCATCATCATCATTCTTGTGTGGGAAATAAGAGAATGAACTAAACTAGGCCCAAACTATACGTAGGTACATACGTAAGTATGTATGTATACATGTATAAAAATATGTATATCTATAGAGTTTAAAAGCCACCTCGGTTGGCAGCGGTTGAGTAAATTCTTTTTTTAAATTACATTCAAAGTACCCAATGTGTGTACGTAGGTAGGTAAAGCGGGTACGTCGTACTTTCTGCGAAGTTATTTTAATATTTTTTAACAACTTTTTGGAGCAAAGGTGCCTAATTGCGTCTTATGATCTAGAAAGAACAAAGTTTCTCACATATATTGTGCATATTTATATATATATATATATATTTATATACACATGTTACACGTTGATTAATCCGGGATTTTTTGGAGTTCATTGACACGACCGGCCTGTTTAATTTAGCGTGATAACAATAATAATGATAATATATAATAAATTTGAGAAAGAAAAAAAAAAAAAAAAGAGAGAGAAAGAATAGAAAACCAAGTAAGACGACTGAGACTGTGTAAGATTTAAAACTCACCACAAGTAGTGGTTCCAGAGGGATAATCCTTCAGTGACACTTGAAACTTGAGTATGTAAGTCCAGGTCTGATCCTGGGGTAGTATAAGAGTTTTACTCTGTAGATTATCCGAGAAACTTGATCGTTGATAAACGAGATATTGAACTGATAAACTTTAATCACCATTTTGCAGTATCCCTTAAATATTATTATTATTATTATTATTGTTATTATTGTTAGATTAAAATGGTTCGTTCATACGATAGGTCACTTTTTCACCTGTATCATATATATTACTGTTAATCACATCGTGTAATAATCGTCATCCGCCTTCGCCTTCGACTTCACCTTCACCTCCACGCTGCGTCATCCTAAAATCTGACGTTTCGTGGTTTTTTATCTCGCAATGTTTTATACGAATAATAATAATCAAAAAGAATGATGAATGAAATGACGAATGAAAATGAAAATCGAAATGTAAAAGTAAGGACAAAAATTTCTTTTTGTTTTTTTTTTTCAATTTTAGTCTTTTCTTTTTTTCTTTAATTTAAGAAACGCGGGAATTTGGTGACTAATATTGAGTAAATTTTGGGAAATGAAATATTTTGTGATGTTTCGTGAAACAATCATCCGTGTAGAATGTGTCAAGGTACGATATCTACCATGGATAATCTTATTTGTTTGTATTTTTAAATCAGTTATAGTTTATAGTTTGACACCGGTGAGCATAAAAGTATGTAACAACAAACAAACCGCCACAAAGTTATAACACACGAAAGAACACGCACCCTCCCGCGTCGACAGCACGTGGCGCACTGACGGCTCCTCCGCTGGCATTCCCTCCCCTCACCGCGGCGCCCCGCGTCTCATTCGTACCTCCATCCCCACCGGCATTGGCGTCGGCGTCGGAGTCGGAGTCGCGGGACGAGAGAGGTAGGTAAAGAGTGAGTAAGGTAGAAGAGGGTAAAAGGGGGGAAAAAGCTGCGGCAGGGTGTGGGGAGAGGAAGGGGGAAGAGGGGGTCACATACCCCCCCACACCCGCGATCTCATTCCACCCACGCCCCCTTGGCCTCCTCCTCTTCATCCTCATCCTCCTCCAGAAACACCGTCGACACTACTACGAGTATATCAGAGCAGTATCTGCAGAGTATTCGTATGGTAGTTGTGGGTGTATAGGTATGTATCGAGACGATGCTATGCTGTGCTGTGTTCTTCTTCTTCTTCTACCTCTTCTACCTCTTCTTCTTCTTCTTCTACTTCTTCTTCTGTATTTATTTTCTTTCTCTCTTTATCTATCTTTAGTCTCGCACACACAGGTGACTTTGTTGGTTGTCTATACTATCCCATACCTTATATCCTTATACCTTATATTGTATATGTATGTACCTATATCTACGTGTAAGAGTGGGACGCGCCCAACCTATTCTATACAGAACGAGGAAAAGTAGTAAAACATTGCCCGACGTGGATCTAACTTCTGGATAACTTTCGGGGAAAACTCTGCAGCAGGGTTTGAGGAAGAGAAGAGAAGAGAAGAGAAGAGGGGAAAAAGTGGAGGAAGAGAAGGAGGAGAGAACCTGGGACGATTGACACTCGTCGTCGTTCTTGCTCTGCACAGTGCCGGTGCGAATGGACGTCTGTTAGCAACATTATTACCAACAATTATTTATTTTTTATTTTTCAGTTTTTTCATTTTTTAGTTTTTCTTCTTATTGTTCAGACATCGAGTAAAAGTAAAAGCACATAATTCGTGCTTTAACTGACAAGAAAAAAAAAAAAAAAAACGAATAAAAAAAAAAGTCATAAATTTCAATGTGATGTAACTTCGTTTCAATATTTTTATTTTACTTTTTTTTTTTTCAATTCGCAGATATAATTCTATACACCTCAATTGTATCTGACCACTTGTCAGTTCTGTTACAACTTGACAAGTTTTTCGATTTTGCAATGATTCTGAATAATTTAGTAAGATGTTTAACAGTCCATCGACGAAAACCGTGCTATACTATATGCATGATATACCTACTATATACACCAAAGTTTGCAATATATTAAAAGTTATTTACTATTTCAAAAATACCTACTGGGTCATTAATGTTTTCCAAGAGTAGTAAAAAAAAAAATATGTATACATTTATTTCCAGGATACCTGTGTAATAAAAATTGTTTAAAAAAATAAAAAAATAAAAAGGATTGCTGATCTAGAGGAAAGGAATGTGTGTCTTCTGGTACTCTCTCTCTCTCTCTTTCTCTCTTCCCCCTTTCCCCCTCTTCTCTACCCTCGATCTTCTTCTCACTCTTCACTCGCTTCACTCTTGAAACGTCACGCGGTCCCATCCACTTTCCTCCCGGCAGCATTAGGAGAGTTCGGTAATAAATCTCGTTGAAAAAACACACACTCGCGCAAAGCAAGCATGGCAAAGGCAAGGCAAGGCAAGGCAAGGCACCAGCACAACCAGCACCAGCAACTGCTGCGTTCTTCCATTTCGCTTCACCTCCGTTCGTCCTCCGTATAGGTCTCTGACTGAGCGCAAAGCAACCCCCCCTTGCTCTCCGTCCCTTTCCACTTCCCTCAACCCATCGTGGCCTTAGATTGGCTAGGCCACAGCCACAGCCACCTCTTTCTCTCTCTCTCTCTCTCTCTCTTTCTCTTCCTCTACGGTCCCTCTTTTCCCTCTTCTTCTTCCCTTACGTCCCTCTTGTAAGTCCTGCTGCCAGGCAGTCCTGGCAGCCCGGACGTCAGCATGATCTATGCACGCCATGCAGACCGAAGCGGGTGTCACGAAGTGCGTGATGCATTGGGAGGGGGGCCCCCAGGATTCACCCCCGAGCTCGACCTCGAGTCGACTTGAATCCTGGTGAAAGCATGCGAAGCGATTTTACCTCTCTTACTATTTCTCACTCTCACCCTCTGCTCAGTGTACACCATCTATGGGGGATTTTCTATATATTCTCTCTTTCTCTTTCACGACCACGCTGACGACCGCAAGAGTCGTACCGCGGTGTTACAAGAAAGTGTAACTAAGTCACGATGAAACTGGACCACGTCATGCCATGCCATGCCATGCCATACCGTGGCATGGCAGACTGTTGAGATATACTCACGCGCAGAAAATATTCAACCACCGGTAATATGAGATGCAGAAGACGTACGCGCGTCGAGGAGAGTAGGCAGGTAATACGGATGGATGTAGGTATATGCCTGTATACCTACCTGTGCACATCAGAGATAATTCCGAGTCGGTTTACTCTTTGATTTTTCTTCTTCTTCTTCTTCTTTTTTTTTTTTTTGTAATTTTTTTATCATTATTATTCTTGTTTACCGTTTCTTTTTATTACCGTACAACGATACTTGCCTAACTTTCGTTTGCTTTAACTGTCGAGCGATAAGTTTCATCTGTCATCGATACGACTTATTGAGTGCTATAACTCATTTTGAAACATATATTATGTGTATGTACACAGACGAGTTGACCTGCTGATGAGTTGGCTACAGCCCGCGGTAATTGAATTCGACAATTTCTTATCAACGAGCAAACTCAGTAAAACGGTGCCTTACACACTGTACAGGTGAATTGAAGCATTTTTATTTTTCATTTTTTTTTCTTCTCTTTCTTTTTTTAAGGAATTATCCCGGCATTCATAGGCCATATCAGATGCAGGTGTTGTTACCACCTGAGTCAACGTTTCTTGGTACGAACGGAGCTACGTATACGTACCAACCTTTGTAATCGAGTTGCGTAAACACATCGAAACGCTCGCTCCCATCCACCTATCGACATAGGCATTGCTGAGGTGGTTGTAATGGGTAAAATATCGGTAAAAATCGTTGTGAATAAGAATAAGAAGAAGAAGAAAGGACGAATTACGTGTCATAAGGAATAAGTATAATCGGTATGTAACGATGGGCGCTCCTACGATGATCGGACAAAGTTTGAGTATAATAATCAAATAAGAGGTATCAGCTGTCCGTTAAGGAACTCAACGTTTTTTTTTTTTTTTCTTTTCATCAAAAGACGTGTTCAAACGGGGATAGAAGAGAGAGTAACCATAAACTAGCTAACCTGACATTGTCGTATCAATTGGTATTCAAAGAGCTTAAACTATTGTTCAGAGAACGACTAATTTCGTATATCTATCCTACTTACCATAAGCGAGGTGGTATTATATACGCGCACTGCAATGGTGGCGAACAATTGTGTTCGTGCAGGCTGTAAATTACGTTTGTATTCTTTGAAACGATAGAATATAAGAGAAACGTACTCACGTTTTCGGGATGATATATATCTATACAATCGTTCATCATTTGGTTAAAAAAAAAATAAAAAAAAAAAAAAAATCGTTAACTTTGGCAGCCTTCTGGTATACTTATATGCGAGTAGAATTTTCGACGTCGACGTCAGAGACGTCGAGGTGGCCGAAAATAAGGAATCCAGTTAGAACCGAGGACTAAGGTTGAAGGTTGTCGGTTGAATTCTACGGATCGGAGACTCGATAGCGTGCTTCCGAAGCCAAGGCAAATGGCAATAAATCCATTTTTCGTCGATGGAACTAGCAGCGAGGGATGGAGGGGCTTGAGGGGACGTCCATGGTCTCTGATTAGCAGCCGGACTCCACCGAATGGGATGACAGCAACGTGAGTTATAATATGGCCTATCTATCTATTTGCCCAGTTCTATCGGTGGTTCGGGTTCGCTTGCTCGCTCGCTCACTTCTTTATTTCCCTTCGTTTCTCTTCTTCTAAAGAATATCGGAAACTGAGAGATATTTCCGAAGATCTATCCCGCCTGCACAGTCCCGGAGTAGGTAGGTACCGAAGTCCAAGTCACGGTATACAGATAGGAGCAGAGCAGAGGAGAGAAGAGAAGAGAAGAGAAGAGAAGAGAAGAGAAGAGAAGAGAAGAAAAGCGAAGAGAAGAGGAGAGAATAAATATAAATTAGGTTGTTCGGAGCGAACCATCAATGGACAAACTGTGCTGTTTTTCGTACGCCAACGGAATGGTCCGCGGGATTGGCTATATATAGGGTCCCAAGGATTTATCGCCACGGACTTAAATGTCCTGAGGCTGCCAATTCGTTGTCTACGCGACACGACGACCTCCTTCTTCTGCCTACTATTTCCCCGCGTGTAGTAGGTACTATCGTCCTGAATTCGTCCTGGCCATACCGCGACGACCGCCATCAAAAATTAAGTCCGTTCTTTGTCCCAGGTTCGATTCGTGAATCAATAAAGTGCGTTTGCGTTCACGAATTTCAAAGTTCAAGAATAATTTTCAAGTTTTTCGAAAACATCGTAAGTTTTTGCGTGTCACCACGTTCTGCGAGTGATAATATGAAAAATAAAAAAAATAAAAAAAAAAAAAAAAAAACGTAGAAAAAGAAAAAAGGAAATAAGAAATGAAAACGGGACGTCAACGGAATCCATATTGGAGGATGTGGCGATGAGAAATATGAAAGACTCTGAGAAGAGTGTCGGTTTGGCGAGTGCTCAGTTTATATCGGTCCCCCATTCGGCAAAAAATGAAGCTCATTCAATATTACATTAAGGTGACCCCTCACAAATCTTTTCCCTGAAAGAAACCGGCGGGACACCTCTCTATACATTTGAACTGGAAAGATGCATCCGAAACTTTGGACGGAACCAGTTCATATATCTGAGGTATGGTCGCCATAAATAAGAACGCTGTCCGCTCCGTCTGTTGGCCGTCGCCAACCCCTTGCTAGATTCCGAATCGAACTTTTCCACGTCTTCCTGAACACTGCTGCCTCTTACCAAGAAGTCGACGTTGCTATAAGTATACTCATACCAATACTCACACAAACAAACACATACACAAATATTATCTACAGTTTAACTCTCCCACCCCTCGTAGGTATACCATACAGTCATACTCATGTCAGCTTTCTTCGCCATACCATAGGGTACATAAATAACGAGAACATTTTTAGTTGTTAATCGTTAGTTTTCGAAAAACGTCATTCGACTCTCCTATTTATGTATAAATAAGTACATACCTAACTCTACGTACAATCCGTGTGTGTCATGTGTGTATGTGTATGTGTTAGCTTGTGTAGATTCAATGCTTAGATATGTTATACCTACTTTGAGCGTAGGTTGGTAGGTATAACGGTGTGTCAAGTTGCCGACGCTACATGGTTAGACTGCTGCTACTAATTCTGCTATCTGATGAACGCCGCGAGGGTAAAAGGAATAGTTATAGTTAGGTGCTGGTAATAAGCTTACCAATCCCACGTTCTGGCACTCTGGGACACCCGTAAGAGCCTCAAGGCTGAATAAAATCTAATCTGAACAAATCTAGGTATATATTGAACCACGATATGTAATTACCCACGTATGCAAAGAAGAAGCTAACCAGCCAGCTATAGGGCGGCTACTGCTGAGTTTTAAAAACTTTATACTATAGACTGAGGATCAGAGGACTTAACAACAACAGTATAGATTTTAATTTTCTTATCGCGGTTATCCGATTCCCCATGGGAACGCCACTGACTATAATACTTTTCGCTTCCACTATTAGGATTTGGATAATTTTTACTTTTTCAAACTCGTTAACCAGCATTGTTTTCGTTACAAGCCATACTCATATCCATACTCACAGGATAGATGTCGTAATTCTCGCAAGTTTTACTTTTCGTGGAGAATTTTTGATCGGTAATCTTCAGTTTGGTCATCCGAACCAGGAACAACTATCTAAAACATCGATGGAAGGAGACTGATCGAGTATAAAAGTCACCAGCAGTCCCCACGGCTCTGAACCGATCAGAGCTAATTCATTCTCGAAAATCTCAGTTCGATAAAATTCAGAATAATTTAGACATAATTACAATGGGTGAATGGATTGAACGTGGAGATGTTGAGGGGGTGTTTGAATCTCGAGGAGCCGGCGTCTACGCGTGAAAAAGAAAAATAAAATAATATATATTCGAAGATGAAGCTGAAGAGATTCTTATAGAAGTGAGTACGCAGCGTTAGTCCAGGAGTCGATAATTCCTGGTATCCCTGAGCGGGATACTCGATTCTTGGTTCGGATATCGAACCGATAAAGGAGCAGTCGACAATGTGGGTGAACGCACAAAGGAATACTAACGCTGTTTCTATCCTTAGGAAGAAGACGAAGAAGAGTCCAGAACTCGATGAAGCGTTCGTGTAAAGTTTCTGGTGAATGCATAGCATAGACGAAAGATGTTGACGTGAGCAGCGTCACGCTAGTTCCATGAACTATTAAACGCCTGCATTCAGTGCATCCATACACTGCTTCCATCGGTGGTTCAGCAACATTGTACAAAAGCATCGTCATCCTGTCTTTTTCTTCTTCTTCTTCTTCTTCTTCTTCTTCTTCTTCTTCTTCTTCTTGTCTCTTCACATCAAACCCCTAAACTCCGTACCAATTAACCAGGAATTAAGTGTAGTTTCAATATCCACTCGAAGCAACAACGTTTGAAGAAGTCATCTTGGAAGAATCAGAGACTCGTGCTCGAGATGATCAATGAGGCTAAATTTTCTACAGCAACCCCTCGAATTATAACGAAGAGAAAAAAAAAAGAAATCTAAATTCTACGTATTTCTGATTTCTGTGAAACGTGTGATTAGTGTAACACGATAAAACTATTGTCCATACGAAGTCGGGATCTACGAGGACAGTACGAGGATTTTTCAACGTGGCAATTTGTATGACAATTCACCGAGGACCCACGGTGCTCCAGCAGGGAGAATGTGCACGCCGCAGCGGGAGTATTTTGTTCCTCTGTACTCTGGAATCTAGAAAGCGCTGCACCGGGTCTCTATTTCTCTTTCCAATCCTCCATCTCTCTCTTTCTGTCTCTATCTTTCTCTATCTCTGCACGACCTCACCACAGGTCGTTCGGAGCGGTGCTGTATGCGAAACCTACGACTGTAACCCAACCAAGTGGCGGGAACATGACTGCACAATACTGGATCGGTTGGTTATTAGAAATAGGAAGTGTGTGTATAGAGGTACCTCGGTGACAAATGGCCAACCTGCATTGTTACGTCCGGTGAGGCGACGACCCGCCGTAGTAGAGATCCCCGTCGTAAATCTAGGAAGGAGCGACCGGAGAGCGCCTGGAGGCCGGATGGGCCGAGGAGGCAAGGAGCCGAAAGCCGAGGTCTTAAATATGAGTGACCACGGTCCATCAGTCGGCGGGACCTACAAGCTTCCAAGATGGCTGACGATCAGGAACAAACGCGGTCTGGCAACGTCAGCAACTTCGCATAAATCACTCCCGCCTTCCTTCCTTCCTTCCTTCTCCGGGTCTATTTGCCGGCTGCACAACCGTGCCAGAGTCTGTTCCACATTCGAGTTTTTCACTTCGCGCCTAAATTCGTCTGTCGTTACGCTCATTTCTTCTTCATTTGTAAGATAACACGATTTCATTTTATTTTCAGATAATTCCTAATCGCGCTAAGCGGATTGCAATTTAATCTGGTATACGGCCTTTGATAATTTCCAGTTTTCCAGACGTAGGTGATTCGTGATATTTCAACAGCGTTGGTTATAGTTCGGTGAGGAAAGTTTAGGAACGGGATTGGGCTGTGAGGCGAAGCTAGTTCTTTCTCCCCAAACGTCAACCCCGATATTTATGGCCAGCCTTAGCCGAGGGGTTCGACGCGCCTGGTACACCAGAAGAGAAGAGAAGAGAAGTGAAGTGAAGAGAAGAAGGCCACACCACACGGTAGAAGCCTGTAACTCTGTCAGCATCATTCGAACTGCAGAGGCGTTGGTTGCAGGGTAGAAAAGATATAGCTGGAACTCTTCCAGCTAGTCTTATAATACGCACTTGTTCACAAGACTGAATGCACTACGGAGTTTTATCCCGGTGACCTTTGACTCAACCAGTAAAGATTATTGTCCGTTTTACTAACTCGACTAAGCCACGTGCCTGAAATTTACGAACCTTGCGCGTTTTACGATCCGCCGCACGTCGTTGCGACTTCGCAGTACGTTATGACCTGCGTAATGGTTACATATGCCGTGTCTGGAGAGACGAGTTTACCGGAAGTTGCGTCGAGTGCAGATACCTTAGGTATAGACACCGGAAACCGGTCTCATGGAGCGAAAATTATACCCGGATTTTGTAAAACGCGACTAAACACATTCGTACGTTATCGGGCTTCCTCAGGGATCGGTGAACACCCACCCACGATGTTAGTCTCCTTTCGTACCTATTATAAGAGGAAAGCAATAAATCTCAAGCGTCGGACCTCCTCGAAGTGTCTCGAACTGTCTCCAAGTGTCTGTTTCAACGACACGTGACAAAGCTCCGTATACTATGGTGCTCTGATGAGGAGAAGAGGGACTTCGAGAAGGCGAACATCTAGCCTAACTCGTCCGGATCGATATTGTCTATATAGATTTCTTGATAAAAGTGTATCTTCCTTTGAAGAAGTCAGGGAAGAAAAAAAGATTTCTAATAAAGTTGAGAAAAAAAAAAAATTCGTCAAATATCTAGACACACACGTCAAGAGGAAAATACTCTCTTGACTGATTGTCAGTTTATACTCGAGTTTATATCCAAAGATTGCCGAGTCATTGACATTCGATATGGTCCGGTTCACAGTAGTCGGCATCGTTCTTTACTAAAACGATACCACCAAATTATCTACGAAGGGGTAACCCAAATTACACACTTATACGCAATTACCTGAATAGTCGAAAGTAATTCCACGGTTATTCTTGATACATTTGAGAAATTCTCCACCTCATACACTACGAGTAACTTCACTGCAGTCCCATTTCATTCAGTTTTATTTTTTAGTTTTGTTTTCTTCTTCCAATATAACTAAGCAATCCCCTTTTCTTGGAAGACTTTATTCACGAACACGTCAAACTCCTGATCGCGTCACGTCATTCGAAAACTTTGTTGTACGTTTAAATAAAAAAAATTAAAAAATTTGTTCAGAAGAGGTGTGCATATACAATTTTGAAGTATCTGTACTTATTCATGTACCTACAAATCGTTGAAAAAATGTCAAAATTCAATCGCGAAAATAATCGCGAAAAAAGAAAATAGTAATGGAGAATTCAATCATCGGCACGCGGAAGAGGACATCCATGACCATTTACGTGATCTTCCTGCACCGTAAGGTAAGTTCAGTGCACCAAACCATTGCGCATTACGAGTACCTAGTGCAGCAACCAGGTGTTCGTTGCGTTGGTGTTCTATAGGTATAAAACGCGGACTGTATCTCGGTAAGTCGCAGCTGTAGAACCGGTAGTGTATTCGAATACTTGCGTGGGTGTACCTACGCCGGTGTGCGAAGAGATTCAACACCTCGTGATCTCGTCCTCGACTTTCCGGCTCCCCTCTAACCAGCCAAACTTCGGTCCTGCAAAAGTTTACGCGATTTTAAATACGCGGAATTTTTTTTTTTTTTTTTTTTTTTTTTTTGAGGGCGAAATATTGATAGAAAAAAAAAAACTATGTTCATAGAAATTCGCGCGAACGATTCTCGAAAGTGCTGTTAAATAACGCTAATTTATTTTCTATAGTATTTAGGTACGATTTTTTTCATTTCTAAATTCTCCATTTGTTTTAATAATTGAAAACGTGACAAATTTAAAAGTTCACGCTACGTGGTTTGACGTCTATCTTTCAACCAGGCAATAGCTGCGACACGTGTATCTGTCTATATAATACAAGGGATTAAAAAGCAGCGTGGGTTCAAATTAATTAAGGTTAATTAGGAAGATTTCTATAGCCTTTCATAGTCAGATAAAAGGATCCTTGCCATGTGCGGTGGTAAACAGGAACGAAAACACACGTTGATCTGACAACTGGGTCAGCTCGTTTCTTCCTTCCTTCCTTCCCGCTCTTTCCATCTCACTCAGTCTCTCTCTCTCTTTCTCTGGCCAGATTACCAATTAATTATTGTTTTCAAATTTAGTATCAAATTGTTTAGAGTACACAACGAGACTATCCGACAGAACAATATCTCCCACTGTTTATGAATTACAATGCGATTAGAGACGGATGAGAAACCGTAAAGGAGATATTTGCGATTGGTTTAACGATTATCGAAATTTGTCACATAAAAAGAAGAGGAAAAAATGAATATTTTATGGTTTAAAAATGGAAGATAAAATGATTTTAGAGTCTGACACTTTTGTGAGTGAATGTACATTGTCAGATGTAGGAGACAAGAGCTGAGAGAAGGAGTTGACCGTGTACACGTATAACGCTGGTGGCTGCACCACCTTACACTTACACCTCGGTTAAATCGGACGCAGATAGCTTAGCTCTGGGTTCGGGCTGCGGTTATACGATATCGTAAAAGGAATCACAAGAGTGCGGACGGACGGGGAATGGACCGATCAGGTTTGGGCAGCTGTCTACCGCCGCGTCACTCAAACTCAAACTCAAACGCGAACTGAACTCGAGAGCTCACTTTCGTATACGCGCGGGCATGAATGCGTTTCATTATGGACCAGCGTTTCTTATCTTCGCTCTGATCTCAACCCTTTCTATTCGTCAGCGAGTTGCGCCTCCATACTTCAGACACGAATCTTATCGTTTGGCGAAACGCAATCTTATTTATGCTCGCCTGCCTGCCTGCCTGCTTGCTTGCTTGCTTGCTTGCTTGCCTGCCTGTTTGGTCCGCCAGTCTACCTACCTACCTACCTACCTACCTACCTACCTACCTACCTACCTACCTTCCTACCTACCTGCTTGCTTGCTTGCCCTGCCCTGCCACGTATATAATTCCCCCTTATACAAATCCTTCTCCGAACTAACCTGAATAATGAAAACAACAAAGAGCAATGAATCGCACGTGTATACGTTCTACACCCCGAGCATTGAGCTAACAATTAGAAAAAAATGGTAAACGTGTAAAGGGTCGTCCATAAATTGGTCATATTCCGAATTGTGATGCTCCCATGGCTCAGAAGGTTTGAAAATACATACAAAAAAATGTAAGCGAAGGCCAAGGTTCGTATCTCAATTTTGAGTACTTCACCAAAGCCAAAGAATTTTCTCATTTTAATGACACACGATTTTTGGCACTTCGTGGTTAATTTTTATTTTCCTATCGCAGTATCGCTCTGAAAAATTCTATAATATTTTCATGGGATACCTACTATTAGAGGTAAGAAGTTTACCAAATTTCAAATTTTCCGGAGCGATACTGCGTCAGGAAAAACTAATTAACCGCGAAGTGTCAAAAATCGTGTGTCATTCGAATGAGAAAATTCTAAGGCTTTAGGGCAGTGGTTCAAATCGAGATAAGAACCTAGGGTTTCGGTTAAATATTTTTTGCACATATATTAGAGACATTTTGGCCCATGAGTGCATTAAAATTCAAATATACCCAAATTGAGGACCTATAGGAATGTATAAACCTTTATATTCAATTTTTTGATCAATGTGGCACGCGAGACATTGATATCGTGTGATTTATCGGTTTGTTCAAGTGTCTGATTTGATTTGTTTCAATCGGTTATTTGACTGTGTGCGATATATATGTACCGGATAGAATAAGTTGAGTCAGTATTGTTCTAAGCAATGATACTTTCAAATCATGATACCTACGTTGAGATCGGGTGACTGATCTCAGGCTTTGTATATATAAGAATGATAATTATTGTTATGTATTATCGTGAAAGTAACGGTTCGTTATATTGAATATAGCCAAGTGTTCTATAGAGTATTATTTCTCTATACGTAAATAAAATATCACCAACTTGATTAAGAAATCTTGCAAATAATCTATATACACGTTATTCTTACCGTTTGATCTACTTCGCTACCTGTCAAACATATCAAGTACGTTCAATGGTTCATAGCTCAGTGAATCTGTTGTCGCTAACTGATCACGATCATCGTTACAATGTCTGAACTTACAACAATTGCTATATATATATATATACCTTTACACATATACAAGACAAATAATTGTTATATATCTGCATTTGAAGGTGATATCGAAAATCGTGACTTGAATCAATGCATATAATTGAACAAATAATATCATTCGTGGGAAGAAACTTTCACACGATTGTATTATACATTCTAAATAAAATTATCGGTATTACCCTTATTCTTTTTTTTCCGTTTTTTTTTTTTTGCTTTATCTTCCACATGTGTATCTAATACACGTGACGTAGAACCTCTGTTCCAACGGCAACATATGACTATAGCATACCGATCAATCGACGATCTGTTCATTTGTGGTAATATAACGACGGGTTTCATGAACCGCGTTTTAGTGACGATTCACGTGCGATGGTTAAACTGATTGAAAACCGTAGTTTGAATCCTGTAGGACTTAATTAAACTTAGAAACAGTTTGTCTATATATATATACGATATGTTCGGAGGTGGAGAACTTTGTAGTAAAGTTACGGGATCGATTGGGAGGTTTGTGGATCGAATGTCGTATTATACCTACCTATACCTCATACTTTTGAAGAGTAAATTTTTTCACTGTGTATCTATGGTTTCCTAACACGATTTGATTAACAATCAAATAGAGAAGGAATGAATGAACGAAGTAAATGTAAATAAAAAGAAAAAGGCGTGAATACCGATACTCGATACACCATTTATGCGATCGACGCATACGTTAGCCTGTCCACTGTACTCGACATTGTGAGTAGCGACAATCGGCTTTCAGTCTCTATTGTGCGTCGTTTCGTACTCCCGTACGTCCGCGTCGGGACGCGAAACCCAGCCCAGCCCAGCCACTCTTCTCTTCTCTACTCTTCTCTTCTCTTCTCTTTTCGCCTCTTCATCCCCCAGTTTTCCGAATGTGCGTCTGTGTGTTGTATGTACATACCGTGTGGTATACATACATATCGGCCGTGATATCTCTGGCTGCCGCTCATATTACAACCACGTTTCCACCCGACGCAAAACCAATTGGTTTCGTTTCTCTACGTTCAGCACAGCCGGGCGAGCTGTCACTCGACGCAATTGACTTTGATCTATTCATCACACGTAACAGTCAGCACAATTACTCTCAATTTAGTGCCGCGTCCATTCAAATTGAAATTGTAACGTCTATCGATTCCGACTACACTGTACGTACGTATACACGGTATAGCTGGCTGCACCAATCGAACCGATATGTTTGCGGCCCTCAAACCCCTGTGCGTGTTAACTTACCCGAGAAACACTGACCAACACGATATAATTGTTATGAACATTCGGAGGGTAAAAGCTCCGGTGATGCGAACTGCAATAATTCACAATCCAAATGTCGCATATAGTGTCACTATAGTATAGTTTCAAATGAACAAAGTTAACCGGCATTTTCATTATCCGGCTATACTCCGATCCGACTACATTTTGTAAAACAATATTATATTATACCATATACCTCAGACTCTACAAGTTTATTGTATGTACATACATACCTAAGCATTGATCCCGTATTTATAAATGCACGATGATGATTCACTCGATAATTTTTCTCCGACGTCTGATTCGTTTTAATTATGTTGAACCATGAGCCTGGAAAGATCACTGCAGTAATTCATTGCAAATAAATATCAATGGACATAAAATACGAAAAGTCTAGTCAAGATTTTTTCTTTTTTTTTTTTTTTTGTTTCTTTCAAATAATTAACAAAATTGTAGAGTTTAAATTCTTTCGTAAACATCATTTAGATACTATAGCATCGAAACATGGATCAAAATTATTTCATTAGACTTTAAAATACCAAAAGATCTGCACAAAAGATGATAATGCCGGATGTTTTATCCCCAATAGGATAAGAACAAAACTAAAGTCAAGCTAATTTCGAGCCAACCAAAAATTTGAAGAATAATATAATACCCAGCAAATCGACCACCGTAGAAGCTGGTGTCCAAATGGACATTCATTCCCGGGATAGAATGATAGTCTTCACTCTTGAGGAAGAAGATCCCCTGACTCTACGATTATTTTGGACTTTTTTGTTTTTCCTTCGGGGGTTGTTCCGCAGTAAATACTACGCGGGAATACGTGTAGGTATATAGTATATGTATCTACATGTGTGTACGCGTGTTTGTACTATATAGGTTACTATATTGTACCTAATAGAAGTGAGGAGCCAGTGGTCAGCTCACTTCGCGTAGAATAAAAACCGTCAGGGGGACAGAAGGGAAGGAGGATGTTTCGTGTCCAGTCACCGTTAAACTCTGCGAATTCAAGTGGACGTGACTGTTCGTATAATATTACATCCTATTAGGGATGGTATAACTGCCGGATAAAACGCGACAGCCAACGATAAACGGAAGGGGCAGTTCTTCAGGATGCGTGCCACCAAACCGTCACTCTGTCTCGAACCGATGGACGTCTGCCTTATTGTACTTTGCCTTCACCCTCGCCCTCGGCCTTAGTGGTGCAACTGTACCTGACCGGGCCCTAGTAGCTTTGATCTAAACCAGACTCAGCCAGGATACTAGATAACCGCAATTATCATTCCGCAGATTAATTCTCATTGTTAACCGAGCGAAAGTTAGTCTTAGAATATCGAGTTAGGCTGATGGAGTTCGTTTTCCCAACACGTTTTAGTATTTTCGAGGTTTTTTTTTTCCCCCTGTGAACCAGAGGGGGTGGTTTTTTTTAATTATTCGTAAAAGTAGCGACTCGTCGATTTGGTTCGAAGAAAACGGGGCGCGGAGAGGTTTGATAAAAGGGATGAACGAAACGGGAGAGAAAATATGAAATAAAGAAAGAGAAGTGAGGAGAAAAAAAAATAAAAATAAAAAAAAAAAAAAAAACGGAGAAAAAAATAAAAAAAAAAAAAAAAAAAGAAGGAAAATGCTGTAGAGAGAAAGAAATCAGGAAAAAATTGCCTACAAATAGCAACGAGTATATTCTGAACGAGGTACAGAGGGCGCATTGGATCTGAATTATGAATTTCATCAGCAGCAGTCTGCCGTTTCATTCCCCGTTTTAGCCCCGTCCGCGCCGTTTCTCCTTACACCCTTCGCCGCCTGAACCTCCACCTCCACCTCCACCTCCGGGGTAACGCCGTAGCGGCGCACCCCGTGCGGGGGCACAACCCCCGTTAGCACGGAGATGAAAAGTTCTGGCGAAGACATAAAAATGCGGCGCTGCATTTCCCTTTTAAAATAACGCCTTTTGCTCATTTTTCAGTTTATTATTATCAAGTTGTGCTGCAGCCAACACTCACTATCTTAACCACATCCACCTGCAACAGCAGCACCACCACCAGCATCACGGCCAAAACTCTCTCGGTATACTATACCGTCGCCGATTCCCCTGCCTCTCGGCCCAACACATTCAAACCGTCTCATCTTTCCGGATGGTAAGGCTATTCGCGTAACTTGCGCTTACAAAGTTCGGGTTATGAGAATTAACGCTCTGCACCAGGCCACTGCACTGCACTTGCACGGCACTGGTACTAGTACTGGCACTGCCACTGCCACTGCCGCCGGCACTAACGTGAATCGTGGTTATTATACGTCGCGTTATCAGCCACCACCAGACGCCAATGGACGCCACGTGGACGTATATTTATGCATATGTAGTATACCAGGATACGAGTGGATGAGAGAATCTCCATCGAAGATGCAGATATCTCGCCATAATCCATCTGTCTATCTACTGGGCTGAAGTTCCGAATTTTGAGAGCTCTGAGCGGTCAAGATTACAAATTTCTTTCAAACGATTTCGAGTTTTTAGAAACTTTGAAGTTCGGAATATTTAAAATTTGGAAAGATCGTAATGCAGATAACTAAAAACTTCAAGAATCCAAAAATTTAATAAAGGGGTACGTTACCCCCTATGCGAATTTCAAGTTAAGGAGTTTTGGCCTTTCAGAATTTTTAACCTTTCAAGTTTTTCGATTATAGAAAGTTTTTTTAAATCCACTGTGCAGACTTTCGGGGAAACACCTTTTCCAAAAACTGTGAGTCGCTAATATCAAATTCCGTAATCTTGACCGTTCGGGAACTTTGAAAATTCGCAACTTCAACCCTATTCCCTGTTTTAAACTCGCTCTGTAAATTCAAGAACACATATAGTATAGAGTATCGCGTGTATCCTCAGATTAAAATTTATACGGTATTGTATACCTACACGATCCGTAAGTAAATACCTACATACCTAAATATCAGGATAATTTTCGAGATCGGAGTGCCCCGGTTCGCACCGAGAATTGCAATTATCATTTAACTGCCATAACATTGGCCTAGTTTCGGTCAGTCGCGGCACTTTCACCGAGCTGTCAGTCGGTTTTAATACGAGGACCTTATAGGTCGCGTATAATATCACACTGCAGAGTTTTATTCGCAGGTAGAAAAATAAAAAAAAAAACAAAAAAAAAAAAAAAAAAATTTTTTTTTTAATAATAAAAAACATCTGTATGTATACACGATTACACGAGACGCTGAACTGCAAATTGAGTTTAATTAAATTTCTGAAAACTTCGATATAATTTGTGTATTTGATATTTTTTGTATGAGGAAAGAAGTTAAGTTAAAATAGAGGAAGAAGAAGACTAAGAAGAAAAAAAAAAAAAAGGTCTTTGGTCTAACGTAACACGACGGATTTGGCTTTCAAATAAATAACTAGATAATCTGATGCGAGGAATCAAACAATTTATTCCATGCCGTAAAGCCTGACCCTAGTATAGGTATAGGTATAGGTATAGCTGCACTTCGGTTTTGGAAATACCATCCGACTGAGGCGATACCTTGATTATAATCATCAAAAATTCCGCTTATAAGTCTGGTATTCGATTATTATTTAGAAAAGATGTTGGTATATACAGGCGGTAGTCGCACGCGAGTCGATTCTCCAATATTCCATCGACTACGATCAAAGCAACAGGGTTATAACCTATACCTTTATATAAATATATATATATATATATATATATGTATATACTATACCTATATACCATTAGGTATAGCAACGCAACACCATAGCTTCGTCACTTCTCGCCCGATCGGTTTTAATCGAGCAGGACGCCTCGTCAATCGCTGCTATACAGTATAATGTTACATAAAAGAACAACGAGAATCGACATCGTTGCAGGTTCCCATCAGTCCAGAAGTGAACAGAAATCAATAAAAAAAAAAAAAAACAAATTGAAAAAATGTATAAATTTAAAATTGAACCAAAAAAAAACAAATCGTTTTATTCGATTTCTGGTGATTTATGCATTTTTATACAAAAATAAAGAAATAAAAAAATGATACCTACTATAGAAAGTTTAAAAGAGATACAAAATCGTCTCAAAGTTCTCTCCCACTTTATGGTATTGGTATAGGAATATAAAGTTTTGAAGACGTCGCGTACGTCACATAGTGTCGTTTGACTTTGATATAGGAAAATGCCGCGACGCTGATTTGACGCGACCTTGCGACCGAGCGACGGCTGCAGTAGCAACAGCAGAAGCAGTAGCAGTACCAGTGGCAGTAACAGTAACAGCAATAGCAGCAGCAGCAGCAGCAGCAGCAGCAGCAGCAGGAGCTCCAGAATGCTGTAGCTCCTATTTATAGTCACGTCAGTAAAAACATGAAATGACGTCGGGCGGGAATAAAGTGGCCAAGCTAGCTCGAGCAAGACGTTAAGATCTTATATCGAGAGAAACTAAGAGAGATGAAATAAAGAGAACCAGAAGAATTAGAGAAAGATAGAAATATAGTCGACGTCGACGACGACGACGACGAAGACTCGGAGACAAACGAGAGTAGCTAACGTTTTGAAGACGGACGAAGAGGAAGAGAAAGAGAGAGAGAAAGAGAGAGAGAGAGAGAGAGTGAGTGAGAAAGAGAGGTATGCTGTCCGTCAAACGTCGCGAGTATCTGAGGCGTCTGTCTGAAACCGCGACGTCTCCATCAGCCATCAGATCAAGACTTACTACTTTATACTTACTTACTTACTTACTTACTTACTTACTTACTTACTTACAACGACTTATGGTTGACTCGCCTTGCCACGCTCTTCAGATTCTCTCTTCTCCTCTCATCTTAACTCTTCTTCTCTCTTCTCTATCATATCTTCGCTTGACTTCGCGTCATTGATTCTTGCTCTATTTATATATTTATATATAACTTAAGGTCTGTTGGTCAAACGGTCGATATACAAATACTTATAGCTAACATGTGCCATACCACAACGCAAAAAACTATCAAAGTAAGATTTTCCGCGATATAATTTAACGAGGTTTAAATTTCAAGACTCTTTTAATGGCGTGAGATATTGAATATTTATTAATCCAAAATGAACAAGTTCCAGTTTAGATAATGCAAAAATTGCACAAATTTTTCTATCAACTCTTGTATCCACGAATCGTAATATACATATGTATATATTTTTATTCTTTCTTAATTCCAGCTTATAACCACGCTGTATCAATAATTGCTTATCCTCTTTAGCGCACGACGTTCATTAACCTTCGTCGTTCTCGAGGCAGACCAGGCAGGCAAGCAGACACCTAAATTTCAGTTATTCTTGTCGAACCATGAATTGACGCGCTCGATTAACGAATCCGTCTCCTTCTTTTCCTCGGTATACAATCCCCCTCTCTCTTTCTCTCACTCATTGCTTGACAATTAAACACATTATAAACATACGTAGGTATGTACATACATACATACATACAGACAACACACAATATCAACGTATAACTGTAATGTAACAAATACAGTTGGCATTATTGATAAGAGTGACGGCAATTATAGGTGCCAGTTAATACTATCCGAGGGTTTCCCTCGCATGCATAAAACTGATGTGGTATGTAGGTATTGGTGAATATGAACGGGGAGGGAGGAGAGGATGAAGAGGGCGAAGGTCTGATGCACGATTGCTGGCCCCAGGGTCCCCAGAGAAGTCTCCCACAGGAAGACAGAAAGGTTATTAACCGTTGTTTTATCTTCGGACTCAATTAGCGAACGTTATTCCGTAATCCAATATGACACGCGGCGAACGAACGAAGAGCTGGGGTATATGAAACGCGCCGGCGTCGACAAAAACAGACCCTTCAGTTTTATTGGTTTTTTAATTAGAACGCGTATCTAGTGACCACATCTATACCTACCACGCTCTCATCCGTTACAACAACAATCCATCCATCTATCCATCCATCGTCATTTGTCTATGTGTCACGCAGTTTTCTTAGAAGATAAAAAAAAAAAAATTAAAAATCCAATTTTCATATATCGAACAACAAAAATCTACTAAACTCTATGAACTGATTCATTTCTATGCATGAAATATATATTCGGGGCTGGTTTAATATTACGAATTTGGAAAGTTCCGAACGGTAAGAATTCGAAAATTTATTTTAGATAATGTTGAATTTTTAGAAACGATAAAGTCCAGAAATTCTAAAGTTTTGGCCTCTTCATCTTTTCGAATTTTGAACCTCTGGTATTTTTCGATTCGAAGTTTTTTTAATCCATCTATTCGCCGTATTATACCGCAACGTGACTCGTGACCGAATAAGTGAGTAGCTAGCTAGATTGCCTTTTCAGGCTCTATAAAACGGACATAATATTATAGCCGAATAACACAAGCGTGGGTGAGCCCGTAGTATAACACTGTCCGGTAATGCGTGCCTCGGAAACAGTTCCGCGGTGTCGAAGAGAACCATCGTCCTGGGTGGTCCGGTTTCCCCGTCATGGCATGCTGCATGCTCGCAGTTCTATGCCTCGACTCATCGCGCATCGGAGTCTGGCTTCCTTATAAGCGCATACCTGAACATGGTAAGTAACTCGCGGGTCGACGCGATATTGGCATTCATCTCGCGGTGTCGGTAGTCTACAGGCATTAGACTAAGACCGAGACCGTGAAGGTATCCAACAAATTCCAAATGACTTTCCACGCGATTATTATTCGCAGTCTGAACATCGGACAGTCGGAAAATAAAAAATGGTAAAATATTTTGCAAAATTTATATTAGATTTTGGGTGATTTAAAAAAATTTTTTTTCTTTAACGATTCATTTTGAGAAGACAAATCAAAAATCAGTGTACAAAGTTCGGTAATAATTTTGTGAAAAAAAAAAAACGAAAAAGCATGATATGATGATATGCTCACATAATATCGTTTTGATATGTGTACATATATAAATACATAGGTATGTGTGCATAGGGAGCGTGGCTATATCTGCAGGAGCGCTGACACCTGACGGATGGGCCATGGCCGGTAACACGGGATATTAATTTGGTAATTTATGAGGGCCGATTAGGCGCCGCGCTATCTGTCCAGCTAATGCGTGAACCGTTGGCAGGTCATCACCGTTCGCCGTTGTTCCTCCCCGCCACTGTACTGTACCGTGTATATATATATGTATATATACATATACCTATATATGTTTGTATGGACATATCTACACGCCTTCGCAGAGGCCAAAAACGATCTGTACCTACACATAAGCAGGCACGCCAATAGGCAATATAACCTCGATACGTATATGAGTGAAAATTATGGGATGGATTCGATAAATTTCAAATTTATAAATTTTTTTTTTGTTTCAATAATAATTCTGCGATGATGGGATAATAGATGCTTAATGATAAAAGATAAGAACGGGACATCCGAGGGCAGCTTTAGCTCCAGCTCGAGCTTTACGTACCAGTGGTTTATTTTCGACATTTGATGGATAGACGGACAATGGTTAGAAGTTAGTAACGTGAAGATTGAACACGTTAACATGTGGACACGTATAAGCGCGGGGGTGTTAGTCACCAGTTTCTCGCGTAGGTGGTATCCTGAGGATGAATGACTCGCTCGTCAAACGGAAGGACCTCCCGCCGTGTCTTGCCATATTATTCGTCTTCGTAGATCCCTTAGCTTATTGATGATCTGGCAGCTACTTACCTACAACAGAACAAGGTATACATAAACGTTAGATATATCGTTACGTCGTCGGTTCATCGCGTCACAATTGAAAATGCTATAAATTTTTGTTGTTTTCAAAAATTTTAAATATTTCTTTCAAATAATCAATACGATGAGGAAATAAATTCTACGAATCGTTAAATCTATAGGGTAAATTGTTAGAATTTTACGTGAAATTATTTCATATTAAATGAAAATATGTAATCATAACAGAGATTGACGTCAACAATATGTCCGCCGTTATTAAACACAGTGTTTGTTGAATTACAATAGATGTTCGTTCGGTCGAGGGGTTTCTCGTTTCACGCAGGTAATTAACTTGGACGTCAGATTTGACGGGGTTAAGGTATAGGTAGGTGGGTATACACGTATTAGTATAGAAATGATACAAACCTATGTTGGCGGAGTATATTTTGAGTTTTCAACTAACCAAAACATCAGATAAACCCTTGCTTTCCCGTACCTACCTACCTACCTACCTACATATCTACTGTTATACTGTCAGTATTGTACGCGGAATTAGTTAGTTATATATACTATGCGTAGGTTACGTATGTAATACGTAGGTATACGTCAACGCAATAAAACCCGAGCAGTGATTACACGAACCCTCGTTACACGAGCTGCGAGAAGAAAAGCTCCTTCACTTAACCAAGGGGACGATTTTTATTCGACGTTAAACTACGTTTATATACACAATTACGTGGAGCAATAAAAGGAAAACCAAATTTCATAACCGTTCAAAATTCTATAGCTATGTTAAAAAAAAAAAATTGAAATTTTATTAACAAAAGAAGTTTATCTAACAATTTTTTTAAGCCATGTAAAGATTATTTTCAAAATATAAAAAAAAATTCTAGATCGCAATATAAATATAAAGAAATTTCTTATATCCGTGCACGTTTTTTCGCAACACGTGTATAGTCTTCCGGTTGCATTATACACAGGCGTATATTATAACGTGTGATATAGAAATTGATGTGAGAAATATAATTTTTTATTACGTAAATATTAATTTTTGTTTTTTGAAAAATTTAACCACTTTAAAGATTTTTTTATTTTTATTTTTATTTTTTTAATGTGATTTGAAAGATTGACCGCGCAATTCGTTGATTCCCATAACTGCAGTGGATATATCAATTCGTATACGCGAATAAATATATATATATAGGTATATACATGCGTATACACACATGTAGATACATTATATGAAATTCGTATAATAAATCACGGAGTATAAGTTCCTCGGGCAATAATAAACAATAATATTTCGACGTCCGAAAGCTGGATGAGGTATATAGGCTTGGCCTCTTACTCGCCAAAGAGTCAAGGAAAGATTCACTCCCTCGCTGTTTAACTTGTACAGCGAGAGCTGTAGCGGCATATAGGGTATATAGGTATGTATATATAGGGAATCGGCTGCAGGGCAGAGAATTCGAAACAGACGTGTTATATTTTGTTGGCTAATCGTAAGGAATATTTGAAAGAAAGATTTATATAGGTAATTAAATAATCAAATAAATTTCTATATATATATATATATATATATATATATATATATATATATATGTATATAAATAAATATATATAAATCTTGAAAAAATTCACCTATTTCAAAATCTTATATAGGTAAATAGGTTAAGTATATATTGTAAAAACTAGCCGGACAGATAAATTCGTTGGTGAAGAAGAATAAGAAATAAAAAATATAGACCGAAGAAGTTTTGAAAGAAAAAAAAAGTAATAATAATAATAAAATCAAAAATAAAAAAAAAAACCTATATATTCATAAAACAATGTAAAAATAACCAATACAAACGATAAGTGAACAACAGTTTCTCTGTTATACGATGAAATAAAAATCCTTTTTTCCGTCAACACCCGCGAGTCCCACACACCCCACTACCTACCTTACGCGACCCACACGGATTTTATTTTTCACCCTTCCTGGAAGTTTGCCCAAAATTCGAGAACGGTCAGATTCTAGACGATACCCATCGTTCAAAAATTCGTTGGCAAAGTAGATACTCTTTTTTGTTTTTCTATTCCTTACGATTTTTTAAATTATTCCTTTTTCTTTTCCTTAAATTTCTCTGTGTTCTAGCTTACCTGCAATCGCAAATTCGACGGTCAAATAACGATAACTCTCATGTCCGACAGTTAAAAACAAAAAATTTTAAAAAAGTGTAAAACAAAGTTTAGGATTCTACACATTTATATACTAAAACTATAAGCTAAGTATGAGTGAGGATTAAAGAGTGTACATACCTACGTGCGAAATAGTCGTTACTCTCAATCTAGTATCTAGTGTGAGTAAAAAACACTCACCATGCACATGCACATGTGCACACACAGACACACACATAAATGCATAGACACACACTATAGTGGTTTGTTTACGAGGTCGAATGTGTTTATTGGTAGTTTGTGCCTGGCAATTGTTGGAGTCCGTCGATGTATGTGTGTGTGTACTCATATTAGGTAAATGTGTATGTATATGGTATAAGATCGGTATATAAACCGATCTTAAACGGGGGAACGCGTAAAGTCATGGACTACGAGCCTCTCGTGAGCTGTAAGCTAGGTTAGCGTTAGACCTACCGGCTAATTATAGCCTCCTATTTATTTTATTTACGCGGTATAAGGCTGCAGGAGCTATAAATCAAAATTCCATTTCATCGTTCTAACGAAGGATCAAATAAAACACTTTAATTGACGTTTTTACGGCAGCCGGCAGCCCAAGCCGAACCAGGGAGCTCCTCCGTCCGTTCGTTCGTTCGTTCGTTCGTTCATTCGTTCGTGCTGCCTGCCTGACTGCCTGCCTGCTGACCCTGTGTATAGCTAGTACCTATTCCTCTGCACTCTCCGACTCTATATCCTCTATTCCTTGTTCCTTGTAGTCCGAAATCCTCATCCTTATCCGTTAAACCTTCGACCGGTTCATTTGCACGCATTGTCTAAATTTTACTCCAAAATACGTCGATGGGTTCATCAAAGCTTTCGACTATTTTTTGATGCAGATAAAATGAAATGAAGGATAGAAAAAAGGTAGAAGATTGTAGCTAAATCTTGTAACGGTGATTCGAGCTTGTATAGCACAATTATTAACGAGACAAAAAAAAAAAAACAGGGCAAGTTTAAAATCGAAATTGACCTTCTAGGTAAGAAATAAAATCGTCTGCCCGATGATTGGTCAGACATCTCCTTACTTAAGGGAGTTTAAGTATAGCATTCGGTATATACGAGCTGTAGTTTGGTATATAGGTATAATCCTTCGCGTATGAGGGGGAATGAGAGAGAGAGAGGAAGAATCCATTATGTAGTAATTTTATGCTTTTTGGTAAGATTCATCGTAAATACAGAGTCAACTTGGCTAATGCCGTTGCTGCTGGCCGATCAAGAATAATAACAACAAGGGGCGGGGGCGCGGAGGAATATGCAGGTCGTCTGGGCACCGACGAGCACGAGGTAATGGGGAATGAGGTAGATGGGGATATGGGGATATGGGGGGCACGGTGCTATGGTATTATAGTAATTTTGTTTTACCCCCCATCCCCATCCCCCTATTCCACGGGCCACCGCGACCGCGACCGCACGGATATGTCCATGGCGTAGGTTGGTACATATCTACTAGCTAAACCCCATCCAAGATGGTATATCTACTCGAATAGGATATACTGACAGTTGAGGTATAAATATATCCGAGAAATCGCATCGTGTCGAGACGAGACGAGACGAGATGAGATGAGATGAGATGAGACGAGACGAGACGAGACGGACCAACGAATTGTTTGTCGCTCGTTGATTGGTGTCCAACTTTTACGATTGACGGCGCCAAGCGGTCAGTCACGCTCCGCTATTATCGAAGAGGATCGCGGAGGGACAGACTAGCTATTCCTATACGCGGGGGCTTCGTCGGCGGACGAAATAATGATACCCAACAAGATATAAAAAATAAAAAATAGTAAAAAAAAAAAAAATTTCCGAACTATCCCTTCGAAATATAATAAACACACACGACCCCCTTCGATCATGGTGGTTTTATTATTATTATTTATTATTTTCTTTCTTTTTGTATTCGGGTGGAGGATCCGCCATCCACCTTCTTCCATCTTCATCTTGGTGCTCCTGCTGCTGGTGGAGCGCGGGTCCTTTTTTCACCACGACTTTGCTTGATTCTCGTTGTTTTGCGGTTTACGACGGTTCGCGTTACAACTGATTATTATCCGCCACCATTATTATACCGCGGCCATATACGGCCATTATGCCAGAACGATACAACACAATCCACCGTAATGCCGGCCATAAAATTAAATTAGGGTTATAACACGATTTTTCAAAGGTTCACAAAGGTTCCGATGAAGAGACCCGATCCTACAAATTCTATGCCTCCTCCTTCCCAAATATATATATATATATATATATATATATATATATATATATATATATATATATATATATATATATATATATATATATATATATATATATATACACAACGATTTTCACTTGACTATCCTATATCGTATACAGCACCACCATCAACCCCCCCGTTTATGTTAACCCTGTAACTATTCGACGCTATAACCTCCGCAGTGTACCCTATAAATATATTCCTGCACTATACTCTGCCTACGATCCCAAATTATTCCTTATACCCCGAAAGCACAGATATTAGCAGCGCGTATTTTAATTTATATGCCCCTCGGCTGCAGTCTACTTATACGGTTGAAACTTGGGACCCGAAACTCTCTGATAACAACCCCGACTGACCACTCAACACCGTGAGATACTTGGAAATGAAAAAAAGAATCTATAGCTAAAACCGCCCACTTAATTATCACAATGTTACGAAGTATATATAGGTGTCTAGATATAAGTAGGTATATAATAATATATAAAAAATATTAGACAAAATTAAAAAAAAAGAAATTATAAAAATTGTATCCAAAATCTGTGGATAATAGTACGGCTATACGGGCCATTAAAGACGGGGGATCAATTTTATCGATCAAAAATCTTATAATGAATATCTGACACAGTTCAGGGCGAAGCTGCACAAGCAAGTAACGTTCCTATATTCTGGTGAGATCGTAGGTTTGCAAGGACGAAGAGGAGGAGGAGAAGGAGGAGGATTGCACGCGGGAAGATCTAATAGTATTCATGAGGGACGCTGGGCGCCGTAGTACTGCCATGGGTTTATATACCTACCTACTATACCAGGGGCGGCGGACGTAACGTTACGTGGAATTGAAGCTATACTATACCCCGTGAGGAGCCAGGAAGAGAGAGAATTCGAGAGGCCACAAATCACAGGGGCCAGCGATAACAGGGGCGGAGTAGGCGGGGGCGAGCGTGCTTTATGACGTCTGTTCATCACGTCTCCCCATCGTCATAAATTAGAAATCCTCCCTTCCTCCCTAAAACCTCCCCTCAGAAATGGCGTCACTGCGCCGTCAACTCGGCCAACTCGCCTTCTCGTAGGTATGTACATACATACATACATACATACATACATACCTACATACATATATGTCCGATATATACCTACCTACCTATACCTATACCGATCGCGGTATGGGATCTGCGAGGTTCAAGTCAGGATTCGACGCCCTCCCGTCTACGGACGTTTTTTACTTTTTCCTTTTTCCTTATTTCTTTTTTTTCCTCCTCTTTGTTTCACATCTAGATAATTTTTGAATAAAAATTTTAGACACATAAGTTGCGTAAGAAAAAGAAAAAGAAAAAGAAAAATACAAATAAAAAATTTTGTTCGATATTCAAAATAAAATTTTTCATCAAGTGTTGAAAAAATACAAAATAAAAATTAAAATTTAAACACATATTTACAAATTTTTTTTTGTCAAATTTATTGAACACACGTTTCATTCTATAAATTTTATACATCATTTGGAGAATTCTTTCTGTTTTTTATTTTTACTTTTGTATTTTTTGTATTTTTTGTTTTCTTTTATGATTGATTTTAATTTTCCTATATAGGAAAATATGTATGTGGAAAAGTGAATTGAAATCCGTAGCGTATGGATGACAAATTGGGTCCTAGAATCGGACGAATACGTATTGACTCAGTGGGGCTGCTAAGGCGTTGGAATGGTTGGTGAGGGGTAGATAACTGACGTGGCGTAATGAGCTGATTGATTGGCGGTGAGAGAAAACGTCATCGTGAACAGAGAGTTGACACGATCTCACTCGTTCCCTCTCTTTCGCTTTCTCTCTCTTTCTCTCTCTGGTCCGTTATCGTTTGATTCGTGCCGGGGCTTTCTATACACGCGTGCAAACCCGCGTCAATGTCATTCAATCCGATATCTCTACCCTTGGTTCAAGGTTCGTCCCTCTCTCACCTCTCGTCAGTCCTGCAGCAGTAGCAGTAGCACTAGCAGCACACCCTAATCCAAGAATCGTCGTAGCTCATGGTGTTATGTGTTCACGCAGCGACGCGACGGCTGTCATCGTGCCAAATATGCCTCTTCTCTCTATAAAATCTATCTCTATCTATCATTATTATTTTCTTTTCTTTTTTCTTTGTTTTTAATACTATTGTTTTTTTTTTCTTCTACTTCTTTTCTGAACAATTCCCTTCATTTTGATCTTCTCTTGCGTCTATCGCTAACGCTTGAACAGCATGTCAAAGAATAAACGGCGGCAACTAGCTACGGTCCGAAATGTACACTTGTCAGAGCGAGTATTGATTGGGTTCTCTCGTCAATGGGTCACTACTCTGCGCTGTCGAGTCTCGAGGTGTAACTAGTACCGGAGAGGAGAATGGGGGAGAGGGAATGGGCCATGCAATAACGATCAATATGTGATTGATCGACGTTTCGGACAGTTGAAAATATATTCAAAATTTTAATTGATTTATAATATATTATGTACACATGTACATATATACACACGTGTACTCATATAATATAATATATATATATATGTGTACATACATGTGTAATAAACATTTCTGTACATCACTGCAAACAGAGATATACAACGAGTAAAGTTATTGTTAACGAGGCGTTGAGCGAGAGAATAATTAGAACGATTAGTCAACGTTGGGGGGTAGGGGATCGTAATTCTGTGGCTACTCCGAGCCTTATGAATCAACCGTGATTTTTGAACGTTTCGACTAATTTACGTAAAGGTTTAACAGTGGCTAATAAAAATGAAGTACAAAATAAAATAGTAAAAATAGCTATTTGCAATATATTTTGCAAAAATTATGAATATATGTGAATAATGTAAGAATTTTTTTTTTTTTTCCATTATTTCTAGTACATATACGTTCAGGTCGCGTAAAGACGGTTACCTTATACTATATATCGTCGCTTGTATGCAAGTGTGTCTGCATCATTGGTATGGCATATGAATAGCCATGGTTATAGTTCGGCGCCAGGATAAAGTTTATTATTGTTATCGTGCTAACAGGCCTGCCGCCACCACGCGTCCGTATAAAGGTGATTAACCTCTCTGAGACGCGGGTGCAGCACACGTCGCCGTTCATCGAAATTGAGAAGAAAGGAAAGTCCTGAATAAAAGGTATAGATATAGGTATACTCGTTTCTCCGATCTCTTATTATATGTCATCGTGCTTAGGCAGGCTGAACAACGATTCAAATTTAAAAAATCAACAAATTATACCTTAAAGGTATTGCACTAGGTCTGTGTGGATTAGAAAAGAAAAGAGAAAAAGAATGAGTATAAGAATAATAATAATAGAAGAAGAAGAAGAAGAAGAAGAAGAAGAAGAGAAGAGGGATGACGAATCGATTCAAAAACTATATATAATAGTGAGTTTAAAAGTTCACAACGTCGTCGCTCATTTTTAATTCATCCTTATGATACATCCCTCAGGTATGTATAAGTATATCTGTTTAAAGGTAACATATACATATATGTATATAAACGTAAAGAAATTTATTCGCGTATATAATTTAACTAAAAGAGAAAAATTAAAAAATAAAAGTAAAAACTATAATCTTGACGGCATCGTTCGGAGGAACGTTGGAGATAATTTTCTTCAACAATACGTACCTAGATAACCTACTCAGATAATTCTATAACCTCGATTTATAATAAAAACGAGATGAAAACAGTCGAACGTACAAATAATTCCCACTTACATAGAAAAAGAAAATTGTTTAAGAGATAGGTATATAAGAAATAAAATCGGGAAAAGAAGCAGAGTTTCTTATATCTACACCTACTCATATCCATAAATAAAATATAATAGTTTATAACCCATAAAAAAATTTAAAAAAAAAAATGAGAATAATAAAAATAAAATATCTGTTGATATTTCATAGTTATAAACATATTTACACAGAATACTATCTGTATAGCATAGATATGTATGTACGTATGTATACCATGTAAAAAAGAATCAGGCTAACTGTAACTCGACTTGGTCCTTCAGTCGGTAGCGTTCTGTTCATTGTGCAGCATCGCATCGTTCGGGTATAGTACCACCAAAAGCTATGCTAGTATACCGCACCCGTTTCTCTCTCTCTCTCACACACGGAATTGCACACACCAAGTAGTCTCGCGGCCTCACAGACGTTCATGAACGCACCCAGAAGTCTAAGTAGTAGTAGTCGTAGTAATACGGCGGCGAGGTGGCGGGTGGGGGGGGGGGGGGGGGGGGGAGGTATAGGCGACGGAGCTGTCCATCTCACAGCACGTCGCGTCGTGGCAGAATGGAGTTGAGGTGGGTGCCAGCAGCTACGGGCTATACGAGGGACGGCGAAGGACGGCGCAGCGTGGGCGACGAGGGGTTTTCGGGTGGACGCGGGGGGGTTTAGCGGGGCACAGTGGTACGGGGGTTAGGGGGGTAGAAGTAGGTAGAGAATATAAGGGGTAGGAGAGCTGTCGCTCGCCCGGGCAGCGGTAGCAGACGTCTTCTGACCCGGCCGGTGGCTCAACTCAACTCAACTAGACCATGCCGGCAACTTGGAGGGATGGGAAAGGTGCCGGAGCGGTGGGGTAGGGGTGACGTAGAGAAGCAGAGAAGCAGTGACGTTGAGGAGCAGAGGAGCGGTAAGGGGATGGGAGGAGAAAGGGGCAAAGAGGTACGAGGGTGTAGGTAGGTGCATTGCTTTTCGCAGGAGAAGAGAAGGAAACGGGGTGCAGGGGAGGAGGGGAACGAGAGGGAAACGGGGGTTTGAGGAGCGTAAGGGTGGCGGACGTATCGATCCGGTCGCCGCTCGGCTGACGGCTGACGAGACCGTCACGCGAGACGAGTCAGGAGGAGACGGACGGAGCGCGAGCGAGGCGACCTGCTTACAGCCCCACAACGCGCCGCCAACTCACCCTTGCTACCCCCTTCCACCCTCCACCATCACCCCCCCTTACCCCACATATCCCGGTCTCTTCGTAAACCCCGCGCGACGCCTGACTACGTCGAGACGGTTGGACGATGGTGGGTGGTGGGTGGTGGGACCAACGCCTGATGGACGGATGGCCCGTCGTCTAGCGCAAGATCACGGTTTATATAGGAAAGAAAGGGATGAAGAGGAGGACGAGGGGAGAGATGCGGCTAATATAATCGTCACAAGGAATATTATATCACGGACAGATTTTTCTCTATTTTTTTTTTCCCTCTCTCTCTCTCCCTATTATCCGAATTTCTCTCTTAGTCTTATCTGTATGCAACCGTACCTACTATAAACTCGACGAATTTTTTGATCGATATTTTATATAAATCTACCACATCGAATCTTTTCAATGATGAAGAAAAAAATAATTACCATGCTCAACAGATGAACAAAATACTTCGATAATAAAGATAAACTCTTGTCGGACTTGTATTTCGAAATTTTCCTCTTGGTCCATTTTTTATTTTTTATTTTTTTGGAATCTTGTGAATTTGGAAAAGATTTTATGTTCAGAACGTGATATGTTCGACAGTAGATATAAGATTGTTAAATCTTTACAAATTTGTCGTTTAATTTGACATAATCTTTGTCAAGAACCATAAATGAGATGATATTGTACAACATATAATATTATACTTATATATGGAGTAAATTCAATGTGTTAGAAAAATTTTCCTCAGACCGAAAGCAGCTTCGATCGGTCGCCCGAAGTCTGCCAATCTCACGTTCGCTGGACCAGTGCCATTTATTCCCCCGTCGAACTTACGGATCAGCAAAGAGTTGCATTCGAGTGAGTTAGTATATAGGTATATACCTATATGTATAGGTATATACGTATATATATATATTTTCAATAGGTGGTGCATAGAAGTGAGCGATACGAGTTGACTGCTTCCGAAACTTTCTATAATATACATGCGGAAAACTAACAAAATGACAATGTCAACGGCTACACATATATACATATACATATACGAGAAGGTTATATATTAATGCACGTCAGAAAACAGCTTCGAAATGCAGAATTCATTTATAAAACAAAAATTGCATACATATATGTGTAATATATAGTCTGGGCTAAAATAACCAAAAACAAAATATAAAAATTGAAATATAACGACTGACGAGTCGACTCGACTCGACTCGTCTCGAGTCGACGACATAGTCAGAAAATTCTTAAAACAACACTGAAAGTCACTTAGAATTCTTATAGTATCTTTTTAAAATAACCTAAATCTCGTCTGGTCTCTCACAGTTGTGGGCAACACTTCGTTTGCGTATATATCACAAGTAAAAAAAAAAAAAAATAATATATAGTTAACGTTAAGTTTCGTTATAAGAATTTCAGAATTACGCGGATATATCTTGACGGGTGCAGGAAGCGTAACACAACATAGTTTATCGAGAGGTGAAACTTAATCGTTATATGAATAATAATCGTGATAGAAACAGAGACTTCGGTTTACCAAACCGTTTAAAATTCTATACGTAATGATTAGTACTTTTTTCAACCAATCTATCCATCTAACAGCAATTGCACAAGTAAAATAATTACGTATAGGTATAGGTATACAGTTACAAGGCTTCGCCCTCTTCATCCGTCACCTTTAAGTCTAAACGACGACTGCTCAATTCACCAAACGTACAGAGAGCAAAGTCTTTACTATACCTACTAAAGCATAGAACCATTTTTATAGCATTCTTAGCCGGCTGAACGTATTCGGAACGGAGTAGCTGGTAGGCGCGCTGCAGTCGGCTGACCGCTACGAGGCTTTACTACTTTTATACTTCGCGGTGCAATAGCTGACGTTCCTTAGATCGGAATATAAGTTTGTGATATATCGTTGGACGCGTCTCAATCTCAGCTACGATCTTAGCTTAATAAAATTAAAAAAAAAAAAAATACATACATGTATGTATAAAAATAGAATCTTAATGGTAGTAAAAAATTTCTTTCTTAGAGAGAAAAAATAATCTGTCGATCTTTTTAAAGCCGTAAAAACTTTTCCTTGAATAAGTTTATCATATTTTTGTATACACGGAGCAAAAAAAAAAAATAAATAAATAAAAAATGAGAAAGATATTAAGATATCGAATTTTTTTTTTCGCATTACCCTCGATATACCTGCAGTTACAGTATATCCGTCATCGTAGTTGAAGTAAAAATATATGCAGATATTAAAGAAAAAGCGATTTACCGATCTCAATTGCGTATGATAAACTTACGAGTCATATAGTTGCTGCATTACAGTGCGGTGTGGTGCATCGGCCACAGTTGCGTGTATAAAATGGCAGTAAACAGGCGCATCAATTAAACGCTTAGCGCAAGAGATGCGACAGAGAAAGAAAGAGACGCGACAAGCATCGTCGCTGCAGCATCACCAACATCAGCAACGAAGCGGTAGTATAGTAGGTAGGTGTAAGTACGTCGCTTTGATGTGACTTGAGTTTGGTGTAAGAAGAGCGATGCAGTCGCGCCAAGGATGTAGTATATACCGCATAGCTCCCGCATATATATATGTAGGTATATATATACGTATGCATATACCATACGATCAGACATTATATGTCAAGTGGTTATTTTATTTTATTTATTTACTTATTATTTTTTTTTTCTCTCTCTTTTTCTTTTTCTTTTCTTTCTTTCCACAGATTTATTAGCTTCCCGATGGCAAAGATCTGAACTAAGTGCGCAACACGCGTCACCGTCCATCACTTCAAGAATTCTCTAATTTAATTCTAGATTTTATGACGTTGAAAATAAGTCGTAATGTATATATATATATATATATATATATATATATATATATATATATATAGGTATAAGTGCAGTGTGAGTATAAGTAATTGGCTTATTATCCCTCAAGCTGCACTGCACTGATGTACAGTCCAGCGCTGTACACACACACGTTTTATAATTATTAATACGCGCATTCACGGTTTCGCTGCATTTTACGTATAGGTATGTATATAGCTGCTGCCCTCGACGTCTGATAAGTATGTACATATATAGGTATTTATGACATACATCTTGTAATCGTAAAGAAATTATTTTTCGATGATTATCTGCAACGAAATAAATTTAAAAAAAAATAAATAAAAAAGAAGTGACAAAATATATTTTTTAATCTTTTAAAAATATTTCGATAACTTTTCTTGTTATTAATAAATACAAATGAATTTAGAAACAAAAATTAAAAAAAAAAAAAAAAAAAAAAAAAAAAAACAAACATTATTTCAATGGATATATGGTATATATCTATATGTAGTATGGCAGAAGTGAAAATTATGCCGGCTACCTGTAGCTCGTAACTTTGCAAAGGTATATAGGTAGGTAGGTATATATAAAGTCTGGGTTTCAGGAGTGAGCTGCCATCTGCCGATTTAACGTTGAACCAGCATTCATCACCCCTGTCAAATCGGGGTTGCGATGGGGCTGCTAACTCTTGAGAAAAGAATATAAGAAGAAGACCAAATTTACGAAGAAACAAAAATAGCATAAAACAGTAAAAAATAAAACTAAAAAATCTACAACGAAAGAAAACAAAATTACAGCTCGTAGGATGAAACCATCAAAAACGAGATAGAGATCGTGTGTTATGTATAATAATAGTGAATTGAGAAAAACAGAGTTAAAATATTCGCAACACATAGACTTGAGAAAAAATAATTTTTTTTTTTAAATAATACTTTTCCTTGAAAATCAAATTCGATTTCTGCTTTTTATTTTCTGTTATTTTTGCTATGTGTAGCTGCACGGTAAGTATAAGGAAGGTTACACCTGCAGGTTCAGATTTAGTGAATTTGTTTCACCGTTAATATTACATTATATCTCCTCCTCGAAGAATCTTCATTCTATTATTAAGAATGAAGATTCTATTATTGGGTGAGCAAGGCTGGCTGCAGGGTTGTCAACGAATCGTATAGCAATTCAAATCTCGACTTGCGGAAGACACATATATCTACGAACTTGTTGTAAAGAGATATAAAATAATAAACTGTAAAGCATAAATACTTGTATAAATCCATAGAACTAAAATTTTTCTAAATAAAAAAAAAAAAAAAAACACTCAAATAAACAAAAAAAAAAAAAATCAAAAACAAAAATTGATCGTTAATTAATTTATTCTCTTCATTAAAAGTCTTCGATTGATTGACGTATACAGCTTCTATTTTCTTGGTAGTTCACAACAAGAATGACCCGCGAGACGTATCTACCTACGTGTCGCGGTTGGTTTGACACGTGTCGCGTGGATGCTCACGGTGTTTGTATAGGTACCGCGAGTAAAAGGAATAACCAGCCTAGTCAGAGGTGAGATCGTCGGTAAATGGGTGGCCGTTAACCTTTCACATCTGTTCAATTTAACTAGGCACAGGTGAATTCCGTCAGGGATATTACCTCGAGGTAAGTGCATACATCTCTCGCGAGTAATTCTTGTAAGTATAAGAGATATAAGAGGATGAAGTTGACAACTCCGAGGTACGCCGTGCTCCACACTGTTGCAGATATTTGCAGGTAGACAGCTGTAGGTAGGTATACAATATTATATATTATAATATATAATATTCATAATATGGTATATGAATACTGCATCACGAAGGTTTTCGAGACCATAGCGATATCCATGAGACCTTATAGTATTTCGTAGACAATGGGGGCCGGGGCAGCGTGGGTATTGGGACCCCCGCTTGTATAAGAGGTGCCGAGGATAGAGATAGGATCTCGCGTGATACGAAACTCGGTAAATATTAACCGTTACAACTACAAGAATTGTGTTAACCATGGTATAGAATTACTATTACTACAAATATATATACCTATATATAGGTATAAGTATGGTATGTAGGTATATGCAAACCTGGAGACAAAGTGGCAAGTGCACCAACATACAGCGAACAAACTTTCGCTCTTATACTCGTATGTATTATACGTATGTATATCGGATCACCGTAAAGATATACAAAAGTAAAAACGAGACTTTTTTAAAAATGTATATATATATTTTTTTTTGGTGAGATTTTTATTATCTATTTTTTACAATCGTATAAATTTTGGTATTAAGATTGAAGAATTTTTTACCGATTTGTAAAAAGAGAGAGGGGGGGGGGGGGGGGAATAAATGAGACAGTAAGTTTTTGCGATATGAATAAGAACAGAATTTATTTCGATATATGTGAAATATTTTTTATTCCTTCGTTTATATAGAAGTATAATAATTCACGGGAGATTTTGGGACAGTATATATAAATAAGCAATAAACATCAAGAAAATATGTACATGTAAATACATAACTATAACATACTTGATACAATTTTTATATTATTTTCCTGACGAGAATTTCTGTACAAACGTCACGTCACGGGATATCATCTTGTTGGCTAACGCATCGGTGATCGCGATCGCGAGGCACGGGGTAAAGTGCCAAAGATTTAATATACCAAATACCTTAAAAATAGGTTTCGTTTAAAAAATCTTATTTTATACATGAGGTGACTGTTGCTGCAGCATCAGAATCAGCATCAGCATAAGCATAAGCATATCGTCTGTAATTTTTAGACTTTCAAAAATTGACTGTCATAAATTATACCGTCGACGACGACGACGTTGAAATATAGAGAATATAGACGGAGAAAAATAGTTATAAGACATCGTTGGGTAAAAGTGACGAGGGTAGTAAAATTCGCACTAGACTTCATGGTAAATTCGACAACAATTGCGCAAACTTAACTTTCTCTTTGGACAATGATCGTAATATAGGTATACCTACATAGATATTTACGCAAAAATTTCTAAACGTTTTAGTTTTGGTATACCAACCTCCTAACGAATGGTAAAAAGGAAAGCGACCTTGTGTGGTGTATAATAAATCTTTTAGAAATTAGGAAAAAGCTGTTTGACCTTGACTTCTTGCGTCTAATTCGTTCCTGTTCAATATATATATATATATATATATATATATATATATATATATATATATATATATATATATATATATATATATATATATATATATATATATATATATACATATACCTACTCAAACTAAAAACGACGCAGTTTAGTTCTGCACAAGTTTCTTTCAGCAGTAAAATATTCCAAACGACACTATGCCTATACAGATATATAGGTAGGTACATACGTATGTAGGTAACCCTGAGAAAGGGACCTCCGCTTCGACCCGACCTGACCTTACCCAACTTAACCTACCTGTTATTTTATTTTATTTTTTGTTTTCTTCAGTTTTCCTTTTTTTTTTCCCTCCTCTCTTTTAAGACAGAGTACAAGTAGTAACGTCAAAAAATCCGGGCTTTCGGGGTACAAAGAAAGCAAAAAAAATTTTAGCAATACTTTTTTTTTTTGTAATAGATAGCAAATACTTGTATATGATTTTAATTCTTGATATAGTAGGAATTCGATTAATCTTGTTATTTATTACGATTAAAATCGTGAAGTTTAGAGTGTGCGGTCGTACAGCAGTTTATAATCTCACCACGTATACAATATTCAGTGTAGAAAGTCTCTATACAATATTAATAAACTTGTCTATATATTTTGTAAACTATACTATACAGTACAGTGCAGTGTTGCAGCCGTATATAGAATGAAATGCGTAGAGAGTTTATGCATAGAAAATATGAATACATAAATTTATATTTATATACATATATGTGTTTATTTATATCAAAACCCTGAAAAACTTGGTGATAAATCTTAATTTCTTGCGCAAAGAACTCGTTCGAAATTCCGCTGTTACTGCTGTTGGTGCTCATGTTGCAGATTATTTGCACGAGAAATTGGCGCGCAACGTACAACACAATTTTTGCTATTCGTCAAAATGTAAGATACGCGGGAATTATTATCCTTTAATTTTTTACTCGGAATGGTTACACCGATTTTTGATGCTGCAGAGTCCATAATGCGACTAAAAATATTTATGCGACAAAAAAAATAAAGAAAGAAATAAAAAATGATCAATCTAAAAAATCTGGTTTTTCTGGTTTCTTTGGAGAGTGTTTCATTTTTTTTTTTTTTTTCTATAAAATCGCCTTTTACATTCTCGACGATAATTACCAAATTCTCCGACAAAAAATTAAAAACATAAATCAAAAAGCATTAATTCAAATTCCTCAGCCATAACTTTCTTTCGATAAATTTTTTGTTTTTGTCGTTTGATCTTTCCCTATATAAGAAAAAGTCATGACAATAATTTGTTAAATTTCTGAGTTTATTATATAGCCTTCACGGTATTGAATACCGTGCAAGTTATTTGGTATCTTATATACACCTAAATAGCGTGAAATAATTATCGTTGCGTGTTTCCACGTTTTAACTGGCTGAAACGAAAATAATTGAAAAATAACAGAAAAAAAAAAATAAAAAATTAGAGGTGGGGAAAAGGGCGAGAAAAATTAGTAGTATGGGTATTTTTTGACCAGTCTTATATCCCTCAACATATATTCGATACATGCATATCTGTGGGCGGGGATTTTGGTCAGACTCCCTTTCCGATAAAGAAAGTTGGGTTACGTTAAGTTACGTTACGTTATACGTTACGTTATTTATAGACATCAGAGGAATTCAATTTTGACGCAACGGCACAAAGCATCCCGCCGCAGTAGGTATTATAGGTATAGCTATAATACAGTCGCTTGATTTTTTTTATTTTTTTTTATTTTTGTCATAAAAATTGAAAAAATAGAATTATAAAAAAATAACGTATATATATATATTATCTGTATCCATATACATGATTTTAAAAACCGTAATTCTGTATTTACTCTCATAACTATTTTTTCCCTGAAAACTTGAAACAAAAAAAAAAAAAACTTACTACATCACGCCCGCGCACTGTGTAATAAAATTGGAAAAAAAAATAAAATAAATAAAAATGAAACTAGATATATACTAATGATAATAATTAGCCGTGACTATAACAGGAGGTTTACGCGTTTTAGATGAGACAAAAAAAAAAAAAAATTTCATTTTTTCATTTTTTCTTCTTCTTTCTTTCATTTTCTTTTTATTTTTCACATAATGCGAATTCCTTTCAGCGATGAGATTATATGGGCGTGTGCACAAACGCCTTCGGCTGCAGCGCGGAAAGATCGGTGATCCGTGTACCGCGATCTTTATCAACCCGATTCTGCCCGCGCTGCACACTGCAGAGTTCCAAGTTCTCGGTAGGTAGGTAGGTAGATAGTTAGGCACGGTATAGGGTACAGGTACATACACTAAATACCAAACGATTAGCAATTATGTTTGCAATAAATAGATAACTGTATAAAATACATCAACTACATAGATATATAATAACGATATTACGAAAAGTATATAAATCTTTGAACTTCTGGCCTCGAAACAAGTATAGAGATATGCAGGTATACATGAACGACAAATCTCTTCACGTAGCGAATTATTCAGTTTTATACAAAAAAAAAAATATATATATAAAATAAAATTAAATTAATGAATAAATAAAAAATGAAAATTAAATCGCAATAGGTTATACATATAAATCTAGATATATAATACGACACGTGGGTATAGGATTAGGTGTATAATATATATATATCTATTAACCGTGATGAAATTAATCAATATATATGTATATATGTTATATGACGTATGTATATACTCGAGCGATGAAATTTTTTAATCGACAAAATAGGTATGTTAGATGTTTCGCGACGATCATCAATATACCTTGAATGATTAATAAGTGAAACTATACTCGTCTGTATAAGTATATTATGGTGGGTAGGGTATATATACATATATATATATATATATACGGGATATTCTATCGAATCGATCAGCGTGACGATCACCAAATGACTATAAATTCATTCGGGATACATTTCTCTGTGAAATTATATTAAAAATTATTATTGCGATAGATTTAGGATGAATTCTGAATATATGTATATATCCTAAATAATTATATATATGACGAAATCTTATATATATACAGATTTTGATATTTATATAAGTATCTTTCAAGTTTCTCACTATCCGCTTATGCATCTATATATCTATTATATACCAATATACCATCTATATCGATACTAAATACTTAAACAATTATACCTATAATACCGATCGATATTTCAAGTAAGTACAATCTTAGTATTAAGTAAGTATAAGTCTATATACACGATGTATTAATCAGTCAATATATAATATACGCTACATAGACCTATAATAATTATATACCTATGTAAGTGGATTAAAAACTTTTCAATCGGTTTAATACCCGTCGACCTAGGGTATAGATATATATAAGTATATGTAATGAAAATCACGTTACTGTGCATAAGATGAGAAGGGATCGATTATTAGAATAATAATTTGTAAATTTCTTACCGACTAGGTTTATGTGACTGTCATATATAGGAATACTGTATCTATATATCCCCACGGCGGATATATACCAACTATATTATATAGTCGAGAATTACGTTATCTAAAAAAATTCCTAAAATATTTTTTTTTATTTTCTTTCAAGTTTTGAAGAGATACCGGTAAAGTGTAAGAGAATGATCTTTAGCTGCGATGCACAAACCCATGCCCGCATGTCCATGATGCACCATGGTTGCTGCGCGTCACTATTCAACGCCACCATTTTGTACCAAGGTTTATACTCTACCCTGTAGCGTCGGGATGCCTTGGCAATACGCATATATATATATCGAAAGTAAGTTAAGGTGAAAATTCGAGTTTCGCCAATTACAATTTAAAAAAAAAAAATAATAATAAAAATTATCTTTAAGCGATAAAAATATTTTAACCCATTTAATCTCCATGATCCATTAAAATACTTATTACATCAATTATTTACTCGAAAATGTATTATTATTAACCTAAATTGCAATTAGTTGAAAATATATTGGATTATGTATTAATTATAATTAATACAGCTCAAAATTTTTGATCAATTAATTGTAACACATTTACGTTTCGATAAAATTATAGATATTGTATAATATCTATATAGGTAAACGTTGATTATCGAACTGGATTTCTATGGGTGCATGATTCTCATGGTTTGGATATAGGTAAATAGCTATCTAACATTTACCAATAGCTGAAACACATATTTGTAGTATCTTGTAGTGTGAAACTTTTTATCAGAAGGCTAAATAAATATCAATCAATTAATTAACGACCTTACGAACTTTGGTCTTAACAAGTTCCGTGTGTACGTGCTGTTTTAGTCAGAAAAGAGAAATATTCCGTATAGGTTATAGATACAATATATATATACGTATAGACACGATATTATATACATATCGTGATAATTCTCGCGATTTGTTAAAAAAAAAAAAAATAATATAATCACGGTAGTAAGAATTACGGATAAATAACCGAATACATAAAAATTCAAACGGATATAATATAATAATATATGTTCTAAGAATTATACTTATACATCTATCACGTATCTACATATTTTATTTAATTTAACAGAAAAGAGATTACAAACTTTTTTCATTCTCCACCTTTCGAATAAATAACAGCAATCAATCATTTGATTTACTTCTTTTTCTAATCATTTTAAAAAATTGATTATACATATAAAACTGCAGCAGCTGTACAAGGACCCATATGCTATATCATATCATATATTCTAGATACATAGGAAATAGAAAAACGTTATAGTATTTAATTACACGGTTATATATATATTCGGTATAATATGCCTCTTTTTGGTATACATATATTATACAAAGATAATCAAAAATGATTAAAGATTTTCGTGTTTTCGATGATGTATAAGGCGTATGTACACACATTGATCCGCGAGTTAAAAAATTTTTTATTATCATAATCGTTCGATTAAAAACACACACACATATGATATACTCATCCAACACGGATATAGGTATAGGTATAGGTATATAGATATATAGACAGATATACATAATAAGTAGAATTTTTAGTATGGAGTTTGACGTATGGATACGATTTATTGCTATAGCCCATGATACCGCAGTCAAGTTAGATCTCGACAACGGAATTCCTTAGCGGTCAAAAGACGGTATTAATACAGCTAGTATAGATACCTATAACTACTAAGCTCTTTTACGCGTGCAGCAAAAGCAGCAGCAGCAGCAACAGCAACAGAAAAAGCAGAAGTATAAGCAGCAAAAGCGTCGGTCTATCATAAACCATCAAATATTCTTCTCGTAATTATCCCCGGGCTAAAGACTAAAACTATTCCTATAAAACTGTATTTTATTCAAACCTTTCACCCAACCATATACGATAAATTACCAAACCAAAGAATAATTAGCTACCGAGCCTCAAGCAACTCGCCGTACAACGACCGAGCGCTGCAGCGTGTCAAATGGCTCAACCCAGGCATCATCCTCATCCGATCCGATTCATAGATTATTAACGTACCTATTTCTTATGTGTATGTATATAAAAATTCACACCTGACAATATCGTAAATTTATTTCATACGTTGTATATGTATATATAGATTGGTTTGCAGGAAATGTGAAAGGAAACGCGAAGTAAAAAATGAAGAAAAAGAAATAAAAAAAAATAATTTTCACGTGCGTATACGGAACACGTCTAGTCATGTGTTTCTACCTAAGTATATATACATGCACGCGTGCTATACTATGACGCGGTATATAATATCTTATAACGCGTGTAGAATCTAATTCAGCTATCCTAACATCGTGGAAAACAGTTTTAAATTTATGAACACTGACGTGATAATATATGTAGTAGTCGTTGAGCATGTATATATATATATACATACCTATATGTCTAACGGTCATCCACGAGCGAGTAGTTTAGTAACTGAGAACATTGAAAACTCGTCGTCACACTATATTGCAGATTTAACAAACCATATACCATATAATACACGATTGAAAATTCGTCACATATTTCTTTCAGCATTATCTCTGGTATAATATTGATTCAATTAAACGATTCATCGAGTCTCTAACGAGGTATCTATACACCTTGTTATTATTTCGCGAATAGAATTTTTCATAGTAAATCAACTGACACAATTCGACTATAACTATATAATACCTGTAGCTGTAATATTAACGAAGAAAATTTCTTTTTCAAACATGATTTCTGATCATTCTCGAATTATATTAGAGCTGAGGCTTGGGACTCGGCTCGGCTCGGCTCGTTTCGTTTAGTTTAGTTTCATTTCGTTTCATATCTTGTCTTGAATTGCTTCGTATTAGCGATGACAGGAAATCTTCTTTTATTTCCACTACTTCATTTCTTTCTTTCGTTCTTCTTACTTCTTTACGAAAAATTCTGATACACACAGATATATGTATATGTATATGTATATAAATATAAAAAACTAAGACTTCGACGTCTAATATACTCAGTTTAATATAACCTATACACATCGTTTAATTAAGAATATAATAAAGAATACAGATATTTTGATACCACGGATTCCGCTGCCATACATTCTGTAGGCATAATTTACGATTCAAAAAATATTTACACACATCTTTGCACGCAGCAACAAGATATCGAGATACATTTTCGAGTATATTGTTTACTCAAATATTAATCATAATGACAGAATGACGAATGAGAATTTTGAAAAAAAAATAAAACAAGAACAATATAACAACAATTCTGTTTTTTTTTTTTTTTCTTTTTCTTTTTTTTCTGTTTGTCCATTCAACAGGTTAAACTGAGGAGATCCATTTCAATCTATTTCTGTCATCATACTACATGTATGTTTAACGACTGTTATATATTACGTTAAATTACCTAAAATAACTCTGGAAAATTTTTATATAATTTTTATACATCTAATTACTGATTACTTTCACTCAAAAATATCGATAGTAAATTTTAATAATAGCCACACGGACGTACATTTTTTGAAACAAGATTCATTACTTTACAATATATTTGGCGCCAGGACAAGATTATTTGTAAAGATAAAATACGAGCTACTTGATGAGAAGAGTGAACCAACCGGTAGCAATATTGGCCATTACATCGCATATTTGCATATTTTGGAAATATATGTATATATACCTATACCTATAATTCCCCCGAAATATTAAAAGGGAAATAGAAAAAAAAAAAAAAATACACAAATAAATAAAATAATATAAAAAGCATTTATTTTATTTTTTTTTTGATGAATCGAAAACGTGTAGGTGTTTTATATTTTCGTATACATATATATATATATATATATATATATATATATATATATATAGGTGTAATATACATGTATGTGTATTAAATATTATATACCTACCTACTCTTTGAATATGATCGGCGTGGTTATAATATGTGGAATGGAATAGGCAAGCGCGACACGAATATATGTGTGTTTCTCTTAGCTGTGAATATCTCTTCTCCATAACTCATTCGGTCTCCAAGCATGAACGCGCGTAACATATAGGTATGGGATAGCTATAAGCATAGCGGAACTGTAAACTCCATTACCAGTACCATACCGATTAAGATTTATAGTTTTACCTACACTTATCTTTTATATTACCGCAAACGACACGCCAGTCGACTACTCGCCAAGCCCATCTTCGTTCTTCGCTTCTCTGCACCCCGCGATATACAAAACAGAACCTCATCACAAACAAATCGACAAATCAGCTATGTTATTATACCTATCCCTCATGTCATTTTTCAGTTCGACATTCAATCCGTGATAATTACTTTCGTGTATTATGTAAATAAGTCTCTTATTTGCATGCGACTAAAATCGTCTTTTTAACTTACGAAAAAATATATATATATATATATATATATATATAGTAATAATAATAACGAAAATTTAACACGCACAACATCAAAGTATTCTTCTGTAGATTCCTACGCGTAAGAAAACGCGCGCTTTATAGCTACATAGTCGAGATCAACGGACACGTGGGTAGGATAGAATATCGGTTTTCTCACCGCGCAAAACACGGCGGCGTGGTATTTCGAGCCACGTTGTCGCGTAAGGGTTAGTAGCAAACTGCGAGAGTTCGGTTAGAGTAACCGCGTACATACAATTTCAAGTGACTGTTATAAGATTCTAAAATTTATATTATTTAGGATTAAATTTAGGACTTACATTTCATGCGCTGAGGAGCGTGTTGTTTTCTTCGGGTCATCTGCGTCTTGCGTTGCAGACCTTCTCGACTCACGGAGGCCTCCAGTTCTTCGTTTCTATTCTTCAGCCTTTACGTTAATAAATATAATTTTTTGAATTTTCTTTTATATTATCGTAGCACAACAACACGCGCTCGTCTCTCCAAACTGCAAATATATATACTTATATACAAGCAAATATAATATAACAATATTCACACTTTATTAACAACGACGCCGATACGCTACTGATGTTAATGTTGCTGCTGCTGTTGGTGTTGCTGTTGCAGTTTCAGTTGCTTCACTGTACCTCGTCTGCATTTTTATAATTTTTTTTTTTTTTTCTTTTGTAATTAATTATTCATTTATTTATTTATTCATTTATTTTATTTGATTTCATTATTTTTATCTACACTTTTACTTTCTTCTCAAATATACATATACAATTATATAACAGTCGAGTATATTACTTGTATGATCGTTGTTGGTCCGCGCACGTGAAATCTCAATCAATATCTCACTATACGATAATGATGATGTTGGGGATTATAATATTAACAATAATAACAACAATAAGAATGAGATGTATTCCTATTCAACAGGAATGTTGCTCGTGCAGTAGGTAAGGTATATATATATATGGGTATATAGAACTCGTGTTATTTATTTCACGTTGTTTTCGTTTTTTTTTGTTTTTTCGTATAATTCGTATAATTTTGATTCCTTTATTAATGTAATAATCACCTCGAGTCACTTCACACACAAATATAATGAACAAAAAACAATAAAAAATATGATACAAAAAAAAAGTTAAAAAAAAAAAAAAAAAAATTGAAAAAGTGGATTAAACAACTAAAACAATTTTTTTAAAGATAATATAAAAACTTAAAAACATTGGCGAGGCGATGAATATATATTTATAGGTATATATACGCACATTTAAACGCGGCCTCACGATTATTCGGACACTGCGACACTGTTACATACTATGTTTTGACAGATCGGCTTTGTTCGCTGCAACTGACCAACCCAGTCCTCGGTTTTACGGACTGCGGTAACAGGCGGGAGAAAGGGGGCGAGGATAAACGAACGAAGGAACGAGCGAACGAACGGACGAGCGAACGAACGAATGGTGCGCGGGGTGGGGTGGGGGTCGTCTTTTAACGTTTGGCCAAAAAATTCAGTACGCGACTAGCGGGTGCGGAAGGTCCGCGCGCGCGGTTTAGATTCAATAAAACGCGTATACGAAATTGAGCGAGCGGCGGTCCAGCGCTGACTGAGTGGCGACTGGCGTCGCGGTGGCGTTCCCGTGGTGGGGGGGAGGTCCTCGCGCGTCGCGTTCATACCAAAGCGCTGAGAGCGGAGAGACGCGAGACACGGACCCGCGAGACCGAGACCGAGAGCAAGAGCAGGAGCAAGAGCAAGAGCGAAAGGGGCTAGAGTGAGAGAAGACTTTGCTTCGTGCCATCGGTGAGTGAGCAGATTGAGTACTGTGTTGGTGAGTAGGAGGGCGACGCCGGCGCGGGCGCAATCGCCAGCCACTCTCCACATCGCATCCCGCTTGCCCTCCGCAAGTCTAGTCAATGCAATGACTATATATTATTATTCCTGTTACGTATATATACCTATATACGTGTATATCATAGTACATACTACGTTACGTCCTGCTATGTATACCGCATACTCTCCTCAACTAACACACGCAAACTCTATTTGATACACGCTGAGTGAGTCCTGCAGATGCATCCACACTCGTCTTATCTACTTTACGATGAAATACTGATGCAATTTTTTTTTTTTATTTATTTTTATATTTATTTATTTTTTTTTTACTACTAACGCGTTGATAAGATGTGCAGCGTTTATGAAATAACGCGCTTTGAACTACCGACGAAACTCCCCCCACCACCACCTCCGCGTACGTGTTGGAGTTCAATTCCCTTCCCCTTCTTATCCCGGTATCGTCTAAGAGGAGCAGAAGCTGGTTTTATACATCGTGTTCAAAAATGTAACGATATTAAAAATAATTGCTCGCCTCTGGAATATGGACTGGGCTTGTGGCCTGACAGTCAAAAGGAACTCCATGAAACCGAAGCGTGTTTGAGAGGAGGCGGAGCCCTGCGCTACATCCCTCTTTACTCTTCACCGAACGACTACGGGGCAGGGGGAAAAGGTTCGACGATGCTCCCTCCACCAACGCTTGACGGTTGACTGAGGTACTACAGCTGAACGAGTTGATCCCAGTGAGTTTCTCGACTAATTCATAGTGAAAAAGTGTTATCTTTGAAGGATACGGGCTCAAGGTAAGTGCTCTGCCTTTTTACACCCTCTAAGACTGTTCTAAGACTCGATTTTGCCACCGGGAGAACGTTTCAAGTCCAAAATCTCTGCTTTAACCTAAACATAACCTCAAAACAGTAGAATTTTATTCCCGCTTTGATGTTTGGAGGCAAAAAAAGATTGAAAAAGATTATAATAGAATAAAAAAGAGGAAAACTCAAAACGTCGTTTTGTAGCCGAGATTCGGACGAATAAGTTTCACAGGTTAGTTCGAGTGTTTCGAACGGAGATTGTTGGCGTTTGTTTTGGTGTTGAACTTGACGGACGTCCGCGGCGTGGCGCTATAAGGCGAAACGGGGGAAAGTGGCCCCGCCTTTGAAAGGGTTGGTAGGCGGCGTCTCTTTGATCTATAGCGTCATAGAATACCCCCACTCGTTGTTAACGGGAAACAAGCTTGTCACGTGTGCAAAAGACTCCGCCTACATCCGTAGCGAACGCGCGCACGGTTTTAACAAACGCGCAGTGAGGGCACCCGTGCCCGCGATGTTTATGTCCTGTCGCCGTGTCTCTATCTAGTCGCTTGCTGCACCAGTCTCTGCGCTTCTCTGACTATACTGCAGCTCTCTTATCCCGGCGTTCATTATACGGTTAAACATTCCTGTCAATTAAAAGTGCTCGTTTTAGTACTACCTTATACCTCCACAACCATAATACGCGTCTAGTTGTTAGTTGTTAGTTTTTAGTTTTCAGTTTTAGTGTTCGCGCGCGCGTCTGATCTATCGCGCGCTTTTTCTACTCCAATGAACTAAACTATTGCGTTGATATTAATACACCCGGGTTTATTCTCTGATTCATTTGTTTATTTACAATGTTATATGTATACGTGACAATAAGAGATATGCGATGATCGTAATGTCTAGTTATAATATATTCGATGAGGATAAACCTGTTTCGTAAAGTAAGAATTATTTATTGCCGCGTGGTGCCTGTTTTCAGATATATATCCTATATGTATTATAGGTATATATACGTATATATATATATATATATATATATATATATATATATATATATATATATATATATATATATATATATATATATATTTGGGTATATGTATACGTATTATACACTGCAACGATATAACAAATAAATAAAGTATTATACCTATATTGACGTGATTTATTATTACACATTTTTACTTTATAGTGACGAAGTTCTATCGTCAAACTTGTATAGAAAGGCGATGGTTTATGACCTTTTATCATATTATATGGTGTATAAATTTTTTGTTTAATATGTTATTATAAAAATGATTATTTTTATTATTATGAATGAAAAAGTGATTGATTTATGAATAATAAATATTCACGTGATGGTATGCAATTATATAAATTCGACAGCGTGCAATTTAAGAATATTCAATTACAAGCGTATATATATATATATTATAACCGCAACTCATATTACTGCTTCCGCAAGTTTTTGCTGTACCTATAACCTACCATAATATGTACATTAATATCTTCAGACTAAACGTTATAGTTGTGAGTTTCTCGGTTTTATGTGCACGCGGTTAAGTATGGTATACTTAAAAATTATTAAAATGTATATATGTAGGTATTTATACATATAGTTATATGTATAGTTTTATGAATTTTTATCGACTTTATAATATTCATCCTAAAAACTATCCAATATATTACGATAAATCAATCTGAAGAATATATTTTTATGTACACGTGTGTACATATATAAAAACTTGCCTAAGTATGTATGTACATACATACATATCACCGATCATATCCTTGAAATCAATCCAAAATACATATGTATATATATATTATACATCAATTTATTACTTACATGCAAGATATAAAAATATATATACATGTGTCATGAGTTAATATAATTAATTGCGTTCGTCTATGTAATATCTATATCTATATGTATATACCTACCTACTCAGAAATAAAATATCTATATACCTACATATACATATATATCCATTATACCTATGTACGGCTCATGTGTATTATTATATGTATACGTTTTAAATTGGGTTTTCGTAACCTATATAGCTGTCAATCCGGGATATAATGTCAATTTATTTATCGTCTTGTTTTGACGAAGCGTTATTATAATATGGTACAGGTATACACATATATATTGATATATACAGTAGCATGATGTTTACAGATTTTGTGTAGTATATATATATATATAGAATACGACTGCGATGAAAAATTTATTTTTTTTTTACCACATCTATAATATATACCTACTTACCTAATATGCTGAAAATTATAATTATTTACCGGAGTTGCAGCAGTTGTTAAAAGCATATACAAACAAATAGAAATAAAGAAACAAAACTGTATTAAAAATTTACCTGATTATGATAACGATGATGATTAATCGTAAAGAGAAATAATATGCAACGAAATCCGTGAGCTGCAGCAAAACGTACGTGTGGATATAATATACATACCCGCGCGAGACGCAAACGTATTCTCTAGCGATCTTCTTCTAGCATACATAGGATATATACATATAAGATGGTTTCCACAATATCCCGCAGTTCCCCTGAAAGAATGAAAGGTCCCCGCATTGATCGCCTGTCCCCTGCTTATATTCTGACGCATAAGAAAGCCGTATACATATACATACATATATAAATATAGGTATATATGTATATAGGTACGGAACTGCGTTCACTGTTGTCTGTATCCCAGCCAAAAACTATATAATATGAATTATGACAGGAAAATATCTGCGAAGTTGGTAGATATAACCTGACTCGTAAACGTATACATATATATAATACCTATATACATATAATACAGCTATTTATTCAATTAAGATACTATAAAAATTTCACAATATATTTAATTTAATTTTTTTCACTTCGTCAAAGCGATATTTTTATCATTATTATTTATACAAGAGTGTCATTTGAGTGATCATGAGTTATAGCTTATCCCTGGCATAAATAACTTCAACAATAATTTTTCACCACGTATTATATAGGTATAAATATATTATACATGTAAAAGATCGCGAAATATGCATAATGAAATTGTTCTGCAACGTGTTGGTCACATGCGATTGTATGTTGGTACCCATGTATAATATTTCGCAAAAAAAAACAAAAAACTATATAATTCAATGTATGCTGCAGGTAGGTAAGTCGATATAAAGTATATAAAGGATAAAGGTATAGATAAACGCGTTAGGTATGTGATATCTATCCCGGTTAACGAATATACTGGCTTCGGTCCGATAATTCTAACCTTGCCTATGCTAGACCGAGTGAAGGCAGTCTATAAAAGCAACATAATGCGATAGCTAGTTGAATAATTTTACTAATACCTCTATACCAATACCAACCTACCAGATAGATATACCTAGGCAAACGACGGAACCCCGCAGGAATTTCCTTACGTCTGTCCTGCTTATAACATAAGTCGTGTGGGCATAACCAGTCGTATACGTCTAATACATTTATACGTGTATCTATGCGTTGCTGTAGGCATTATATATTTACAGAGAAGACGCACGCTTTGGACTGTATTGCAGTGTCGATGGACTATCAAGCGTCCTTTGCTATGTAGGTGTAGATACGTTGAGTGACGATCGAGAGAGTTATATATATATATATATGTGTGTATGCGTATTTCACAGATTTCGTTGCATGTTATATACGGTTTTACACGACGATCTTGTACGCATTACATTGTCGAATGTAGAACAATAATCTGACGGAATAATCACGTCATGTTTATCGCGGTAGACTATTTTTTATATTATTCATCATTAAAATTAGGTATATGAAGTTTAGGTAAATAATGGATATACCGAGGTGAAAGCTACATATAGCTGATGTTATATTGCTGTGTAAATTTTTTTAGAAATATGTATTATGAGTCTGGTATATGTATACATATGTATACGTACCTATGTATTTTTCATAGTTACAATTTTCGATAATTTTGTGAAAATTTTTTGACGAAAAGAGAATAGAAACTGCGGACCTTATACCTATGTATAGAAAAAGAATAATGAGGTATTTACAGCTTTTAAAACGTCCGAAGAAGTATAAATTTTGCAATAGCTATATAGCCAGGCCAAAACTGCGGGGAATATATACCTGATTCTCTTTATTTGTTAAGAAATTTTACTCCATAGTCCTAAAATTGCGAATATTTAGAAAACTTTCACCGTTACGCAATAATTTTTGAACAATAATATGGGTCACTGTAGTAGGTACTGCAGCGAGACAGAATAGTCTATTATAGGAGCAGAAGACCTTTGTCGCTGTTTATACTCGTGCAACTATAGGTATGTATGTTTACGTTTCTGTTTACTGTAGCTATAGGTGTGTAGCCTATACCTATCCTAAAAGCGAATATTGCCAGGAACTATCGTAAAATTAGTATATAGAGGCCGTAAAACAAAATATACCGTAGGTACGTATATATACGTAATACTATAAATACGTACGTATGTATGTACAGCTATGGTTCTATGGTTCGTTATATCTCGAGACATAGTTTTCTCCGGTCTATTATATCTACTCGTAGACGCAGTACCTGAGACTGCAGAGTCTAGACAACCTCGACTTTCAAAAGTATGCAGAAAACTGATAACTGCACTCATAGTCAGACGAAAGATATGATTGGTGTATGACGGAAAGGAATGTTCGTTAAAAAAGAAAAAATAAAAAAATGTTAAATGATGAAGCAATTGCATTGGTGTAGTAAGTTATAACAGGTGAAGAGAATTTTGGTTTTTCGAAGACACATTCCCTGCTATTCTTTTAGTCTCATTGTTTCAATGTATGATTTTTATTGTATAATTAATTCGTCGTACAGTTTACTTGAATGTTCGTTATATTTGTTGGTGTAATTTCTACCTGTATCTTTAAGTTTTGTGAGGTTTTTGACTTCTAACCTTTTACGTAATTATTACGTCATTATAAATATATACACACCCGAAGTAAAATAATAGTTTATCCATGTAACTATAATTCTAATATGTCAAGCCAAATATATCGGTGAGACGCTAAGAGACACGACATCTCGCGACCAATAACTCAAAAATCATTCGCGCATCTATTTTGTCTGAAAAAAATTTTAAAAAATAAATAATAAATTTTTATAATTATATATACACGTATGACGTAACAATGACACCGTATTTTCAAACGTATTCTAATTAATCGAATGTCGTTTCATCGGTTTACAAATTACAAATATATGTATACCTATACCTATTATTACGTTGTACGTACATAAATATAATATATAGGTATATATGATATATATTGACGGCTGTAAAAACTTGTTTTAGTCATTTCGCAGTATGTTTACTTAGGGAAACGATCAAAATTAGTTAATATCATATATATAATTAACTATACTGATCATAGGTATATATATATATAATATGTGTTTGTACATGTAATACATAATTTTAATATATATATATATATATATATATATATATATATATATATATATATATATATATATATATATATATATATATATATATATATATATATATATATAAACACATGTTAATAACCTATATATTTACCGCTTTAATAAGTATATACATGTATACATACAGCTCGCTGAAGCCTATACCTGTAATATACATCATACATGAATTTCTTATATCGTACCTACTTATATTAAATACAGCTAATTGTTTAGAAAGTCAACTAATTACGTGTCTATATACCTACCTACATATATACATAAATTGTTATTTATCTTAAACGCCATATTTGAGTACATTAAACAATATATACAGCTAAATAAGTGTGTACATACATACATATCTATAATCATTTGGGTATATATTCAAGTTTCGAAAGTATTACATGAATATCGATGAGGATAAATAATTTGTTTATAATTTGGCTATTCATAATCCGCTGATAAAAAAGAAAGAAAAAAAAGGTACAAATTTTTTTGATATAGAATTGTGAAAGACATTTTCAAAGTCACGTTAAAGCATTAACGCGGATAGGGATCAAGATCGTCAGATGTATATAGGTATATTGTCGATCTTCCATTTTCGTCGATTTCTCGTTCGCAGTATAGTTAGGTATAGGTATATTATACATCCGAACAGAACGACGCCGACTACGACGACGGGGGCTTGCCGCCGCGTCTTCTACAGCCATCGCAGAACCCTCCCCGCATTATAGAACCCAACGCCAGAAGTCCCTCTCTTTTCTTTCTCTCTCTCTCTCTCTCTCTCTCTCTCTCTCTCTCTCTCTCTCTCTCTCTCTCTTTCTCTTCTTTATCCATCTCTTTCTTTTTTTTTTTTTTCTCTCAGTCTCACTTTAGCTCTCTCATTTTCTCTTGCTCTTTCTCTCCCTCTATACCTCTTCTTCTCTTCTTCTCTTCTCGTGGAAAGCAAAAGATGGCGGAGTCAGATGGAAGTGTTCCATTCCGTCCGACCTATAAAGCCTATAAAACGAACCCTATCGTTGTAGTCATCGTAGTTGTGCTTCTTTTCATTCAATTCAATTTATCACATTGATTAAAAACCACGATTATATGTATAATCGTCGTCATCATCGTAATCACAATCACATATAATTATCATCATTATTTATTTATCATTGATAGTCATCTATAATATGATTAAGTAATAATCCGCGTAATATACCTATTACGCATTTTATTAACGTATACATATCCGCAGTATGACGTATAACACGTGGTTCCCGTATACGTGTGTGCGTATAAAGTAGCGTGTTGCGTGTTGCGCGAGTTATGATATAGCTCTTGGTATACCTACCTATATGCGGGGGAGACCGCGGCAGTTTGATCGGAGCTATAGAGCTATTCCAAAAATAGTTTTTTTTTTTTTTTTCTTTTTTTCTTTTTTTTTTCGGTGTTGCCTGAAGCACGGTGGCTATATACCTATATATATAAAGTGTCCGTCAATGATTAGAATATACTATACATATATATATATATTTGGTAGGCGTCAAGTTGTTTGAAAGTGGTGGCGCCAGATCTTCTTCTTCTTTTTTCTAATTTTTTTTTTTTTTTCTTTTTTTCCAAACTATATAGAAACGAGGCAGACGGACCCCCGCAGACTTTGACGTACTTATCCGGCTTATATATTAACCACTTATATATATATTTTCATAATTAATATTATCATATGTGTAATGTATATGTATATATATGCAGTATATACACTTCAGTTGATCGTTTCTAAGGGTGTTTCTATACTACCTATGTAGCTATAATATACATAAAATATATTATATATAGGTATATGTATATAGGTGTGTATTTACTTAGAACCGCAAACTAGTGCGATTTATATCGAAGTCGATCAGGACGGGTTTACATACCAATTCTTAATATTATATAGCCACGATAATATATAGATTTAGATGTCTTATAATGTAGCCAACCGCGGAGGATCCGACACGTCTGTTATAGGTATAATAAACGAACACAACCTATACGCGATCTGCCTCATCCCAGCTATAGCAGATCCTATAAAATGTATGTATGTATAATATACTGGGTATATAAATTTGGGAATAATATATCTATATACATATCTCGCAATTGAAAATATTGGGGAAAAAGAAATGATGGGTACTTATAGGCAGGTGATAGGTATCAACAAACTGTGTAATAATTTTCATACCTTATAGTATAACCCATCACGTCGTATGATTTTAGGTTTGAAACTATATCAGCCCGAAATATATTCGAGAAACAAATTTAGGTATATATACATTTTCGCATATATCTCATCGGGTATATAAGTGGGCAGAGATCAAAGATTCTAGGGGCTATTACGTACGTGGGGTACCGTTTTTTTTTTTTTTTCTGTTTAACACCGATCGGTGAATTATAAACAAACTTCTTACGCCCTCGAGCCGATTTATTCTATTGCCAATATCGATGGGTATATGTATGTATCTTACATATACTTACGATTTTGAATATCACAGATGAAGAAGGTACTTCTTCATCCCTTATAGAGGTTCCATATTTTTGTATGTAGGTATATATGTTCATATACATATATAACAGAAATCGCAATCGGAAGTAAAACTCGGTTTTTATCAAAGAAGGTATGTATGTACGTATGTCATACCTACGCATCGTTTAGGGATTAAAGCGTGTCAAAAATTTCATTAGATCTGGATTATTAACGTGGAATAATATATAGGACGAGGAGTTTCAAACGCGTAATGATAATACGCATATACATATATACCGAGTGATTTATCCGTAAGATATTATATAGCTATACTTCTATACCTGGTCCTGCAGTCCAGGCCAGGCCAAGCCAGGCCAGGCCAGGTCTGGCTTAATTGGTCAAAAGTCTAGTCACGGTTTAACCCGTCACAAACATGCATCTATCTATCCTGTATAACGCGGCCCCCTGATCACGCTCGGCTCAAGGAGAATCTCAAAGTTACCGGCTTTCTACGACTGAAGAATTTATTACCTAAATATATATATATGTATATATACACACTTATAAATAGTTATGTATAAATGTGTATATATATATATGGGTACAGGTATATACGTTAACCTTCGAATTCTGAATAATTTGATATGGATATATCCACGTGGGAGTTCCAATTAGCAGCTGCGTCGCGGGAGCTAAGGTAATGTTCGTGTTGTGAGGGATTATCGGTAATCAGCGGTTATTTTTTTATTTTTTTTTTATTTTATTTTTTTACAGTCAACGGGTTCTTCCATCCATACCCCAATACCCTCCCTCTCCCCTGCCCTCACTCACTTCACCCCAATTCCTCTTTGGCCCTTCGGATCGTCGTCGATATGGTATACGTGTGTGAGGGAAGAAGAGGCACCGAATAATCGAGTGTGAGAGACTGCATAGGTGTTTTTTTTTTTTTTTTTTTTTTTTTTTTATCTTTAGCAGTGTAGGAGGCCGGATCAAAGTTCTCAATTTTTAAAAGTTACGAACGGTCAAAATTAAGAATTCATTTTAGACGATTTAGAATTTTAAGAAACGTTGAAGTTGAGAATATTATAAAAATTTAGAAAGATTACGGATTACAGACAATTCGAAACTCAGGAAATTTCAAAATCTAAAAATTTAATGAGGGACAGACATGCATGAATTCCAAGTTCTGAGGTTTTAGTCTTTGGGATCTTTAACTTTCGGGATTTTGAAGCATCGGTGCAATGTTTCGATTCAAAGTTTTTTTGAATCGACTTTGCAGACTTTCGGGAAAATACTCTTCCCAAAATCTGCGAGTCGGTAACATTAAAATTCGAAATTTCAACCGTTCGGGACTTTCAAAATTCGGAACTTCAACCGCCCAGTCTCGCTGCGTAAGTATTGCGATTTTTTTTTCTATATCCATTCGATCTTGCATCGAAAATAAATTTTATGCCTTTGTGGCTATCATCGATAAATATATGTATAGTACATAGGTATATACATTATACACGATCAGTATAATATGTGCCTATATGTATATAACGTAACTATGAAAAATACGATGGCTATCTTCGATTGCTATTAATTATTGACCACAATATCGCTGCCATTAGAACTCGCATACATACCTTATACTTTATTATCATCTATTTCTTAGATACGATGCATTATAGTAGATATAAGCTACAGTTATCCATCCGTGTGGGAATCGCGGATGAATGGAAGAACGAATTCATGCGAAATACGTAAATTCTTCTCGTTAGACTTACCTGTATAAATAAAAACATCTATTATATAATACCTGATCGTAAAATGCGCGATCATCTCAGATACAAACGTTAAATTGATCATTGTGCTTTAATTGGGTAATTATTTAGTTAGACATTCTCAGATACTGAATTATAGATATCGGTACTTATTTTTTTATTCATCGCGTTGTTTCAACCATGAATTCAAAATCAAAATCAAACATTATATTATATATACGGATATATGTATTGATGGTTGTTTGGTTTCGCGGTGGTAGGTATAAGGTATGTATGTACGATAGGTATATAAAACTTATATTGAAGTTTTATTTTTCATCGGGTTCTGTAGAACTAAAACGATATAAAAAGAACCGGATCAAGCGAAACTTGAACTAAACAAATAACATTCTAAATCTTGTAGAAAATGAGGCACAAGTGATGAACGTATTACTACGGTTTATACACCGTATACCACCTACCTATATTCTATACTTAGTTATTTTGGCTATATCGTGAAGATATTCTTCGGTACCGTAACAATTTTTTTTTTTTCTAATAGTTTATTAACTATATAAAAATAGGTAAAATAAGAAGAAGGAGAATAATGGGGGAGAAAATAAAAATGAATATTGAATAAATTTATGAAATCTTTACGTATGAACTTATCGCTATTAGAAAATCGCATAGTGGTTGCAGAGAATTGCAAATGAAAGAAACTAATGATAATAAAAAAATTTTCAATTCAGTGACGAAAATATACTACATATATATGTATACTTTGATTTTCCCGGTAACTGTTTCCGCTTTCTTGGCACGTAGACCCTTTTTACGTTTCGCACAGTCCTTAGACGTCGGGAGTCATCGCACTGCACGGCGTGATAGCAGCAACTCCTTTTGCCACTGGGACACGACCGGTAGCCATACCTTCTTTCCCTTTTTTTTCCTTTTTCTCTATTTTTCTCTCCCTCGCTCGCTCTCTCTCTCTCTCTTTTTCTTTCTTTCTGTAAACTGCCAATCCTTAATGGTTTATGGACAACATAAAGCTAAAAAGAAACGATTTCAAAGACGCCGTTAATATACAGCACGCTGGGTATAAGAACAGCAATGTTGGATAGAAACGAAAGAGAGGGAAAAAAGAGAAAAAAAAGGGAAAGAGAGGGAGAGAGAGAGAGAGAGAGAAACACAGGAAGAGAAAAATACACCATTCAATATGCAATCACCACGGAACCTTTATACCTGTATATGCGTATATACGTATGTGTTTATACATACGCAGACACTTTGCTACGGAGGTAAAGAAAAAACGATCCGTAAATTCGAAAATCTATTATCGCTATTAAATCCTAACGTTTCCCTACTTTCATAACTTATTATACCCTAAGAGTTTATCGCCGCGAAAAATCTGTCGTTTTGTTTTTTCCATAATTTTGAAGCTTTTTTTTTTTTATTGATGAATAAAATTTTTGGTTATTTAAGTCGCGAAATTACAGAAAAGCAAAAAAAAAAAAAAAAAAAGACCCAATAAAAGTTACTTGAGCTTCGAAAGACAAAAACTTTAGATTTTCGTCTATTATATTTATAAATTGCATACGAGGGTTGCGCGCGACGCCCTCGACGTCCGCGTCCTTGCAGTATTGCTAAAGTCCGCGAGTTGGCGTTGTTCACCGTGCCGCGAATATAAGGGTAACTTGTCACGGTATAAGAAAAAAAGAAAAAGAAAAAAAAAAAAACTGAAAATCCTGTTCGCGTGACTACGGTACACAAACGGCACAAGATCTTACACATCGAATATGTTGTGGAATGGACCGTGTATTACACATATGCTCGTATATATCGTATAGATAGTCGAAAACAAAAAGATGCGACGTATATGTAAACAGATCTGGCTAAACTTCGAAACTGTACTTATATACAATTTTACGACTTCTTTGATCGAACTTCTAATAAAAAAAAATATATATATGGTATATATACATAGACATAGCTATAGAAAAAACAATAGGAACTGATGGATAAAAATTCTCAGATATCTTTCACAAAAAACTCTTTAAGAATAAAAAAAAAAAAGGACAAGATCCTAAGAACTAAACGTTCAATTCTTAAATACCATCTATTATACTACACGATCTTGAGTCTGCACGACCGATAACAAAGAATAATTCCAATCAACTGAAAGGTCGAAAAAATAATACGAAGAATTTTTTCCCTGATCTCTATACCCGTTCCCAAAATACTTTTCAGTCTTTCTCCATCCCTTGTGTCTGTGAGAAGGAAAAGAAGCCAAAATTCGCCCGTACTCGTACGGTAGTATGTGTGTATGTATGTATCTATATAGACACGTATCGCGTGCACCTCAGCTTCCCATATCTATACACAGATGAGACAAGGAGTTGGCAGCTTTCTGCTGCTTGTACAACGGTAGGGAATCGTTGAAGGTATGCGCTGCAGGATACAGTAGTTCTAGGCTGTAGCAACTACGGTGAAGGGGTTTGGGGGTGTACAAGGGGGTTGAATGCACAGCGTCGGTGGGAGCCTTTGGTCCGTCCTGCACGGTATCGATCCCGCGTCTGCGGCAGATTGACACGTGTCATGGCCGCCCGTTTCAGTGGGAGTCGGTCGGGAGGACATTAAGGTGCGTAATAGCCGGCAGGCCCAGCGCGCACAACCGAGCGCGGCATCGATTAGACAGAAGCTGCTCACCCCCTAGTCGCGGCCTCGTAGCGCTAGATGCAACTCGGCTTGCCGTTCGGGTGGTGCGGAGGAAGGGAATTATGGGGTTCTTCGGGGGTGCAGGGGTACGGCACTTCGTACGTGCGCTACATACACACCTTTCCGCTTATAGGTAGGTAGATATAGCGGTCAGAGGACGAGGACGAGGACGAGGACGAGAATAAGGACAAGGATGAAGAGGAACTGACGTAAGGGGTATGAGAAGTGCCTGTCCTCCTCCTGGCACACGCCGCTGGTCTAACGTCGTTAGAAACATTAAGCGAAGCGGCTCAATATTCCGAGGATCTTCTCCTTTTCCTATGTATATATATACATACATACATAGGTATACATATATAGATATATACAAAAGGTATAGGCCACACTATAGGTATACCTATACGTATACACCTTATACTCTAGGTCTAACCATACAAGGCTCTACTCTACTCTATACCGCGTTAAACCGAAGAAACTACTATTTCGTATCCTTTACAGCTCACGTTCTTCTCCGCCGATCGTTTATCCGTTTGTACAACGTACTATACATACTTACGTATACCTACGTTATCTCTCGCTAAACTACGTCGCCCGGACACATACGCCTTGGGCTATCATTACTCCTTTAGCTAGGAGTTTATCCTCCCCTATATCACCGAACACTCCGATTGAAGCGTCTATTTTTTGAATCTATATGGATTTTCAACTCATTTTTCATTTTTTGTTTTCTTTCTTATTTCCTGAAAATTATGACACAGTTTTTAAGATTAATTTATCCTTATAGTTTTTCTTCTGAAAATATTGTGTTCGTTTCTCTTTGCTGCGATTTGTCTGAGGTATTATGTAGATTCGATCTTCATCGCACTCTGGAGAGATTCTTTCAAGATTACGTTTATATTTGTGGTTTAATATAAAATTTTCTCTTTTTGGTTATCTTGGTTTTTTTTTTTTTTTTTTTCTCAAAACAATTGGTTAAGGACACTGAGAACATTCGAGCTTGACGGTTTCTGTAAAAAAAACTCTAAAAAGAGAAAAGAAACGTTCTACATATCGAGCCGTATACTAAGATTGATCGAATCTGTTTGAAGAATTCCGTGCTATTGTTACTCGGTCATTTGTTCCCTAACGAGTTAAAGATCGGATTCTTCAATCCGCTATTCTCTTATCGAAGCACTAAATCTTACTCGGTTAGAGGATAGCGTGACGAAGACATTCGAAGACGGTATAGTTGGGTTGGGCTTCAAGAACGAGTGATAGATTCCAAGCAATCTACGGATTACTATGAGGCATCCATACGTAGGTATATTCGTGAAGTTATCGAGCGTGCAGTATAAGACAAATTGAATAACAAAATAAAACTCTCTTTCTCTTCTATGATAGTATTCGTATAACCGAATCTGACGAATTGATTGAACATTCTGATGATGAAGAGAACTTTAAGTTATAAATATTTTCTTAAATCTTGTATAATTATGCAGTGTTACTTGATATATACGAATCCAAAATATAATGAAGAGATAGCGAAACGATGTGTCTCTTAGTTGTAGGAAAATTCTCCTTATACCGTATAGTAGTTTCGGAGAGACGTGCCAACGTCGATCCCTTGGGGTTCTGGTAACCACGAAGAACCCCTATCGCCGGATTAACGTGACGGTAATTATTATTAAAGAGGGACGCTCCTCGATCATTCGATTTGTCCTAGGAGACGAGATATGCCCGGCGGCCACGTCGCGCTGTCCGTTTCTACAAGACGCGACGCGGATTGAAACTCGTTCTCAAGAACTTTAGCAAATAGTAATTAGTTCCTGTACCTATACTGGCCTGGACGAGAGGTTTGACGGTACCAAAGTGATGGATATACCCCGACTACCTCCTGAGGGATCTCTACCTTCCTTCCTTTCATCCCACCTTCCTTCGTTCATTCGCTTTGTGAGCAACAACGCTGAACACTGGACATGTGTATCGTAGTTGTGTACGTTTTATTATTATTTTCCGCACCTATAGATCGAACTTTTTACAAGCTGGACAATAATTAAGGATTAGTCGAAGCTTGTCATCGTTCAGTAAAGAAAACTCGTTTCTATATTGTATATAGCGACATGCTAGCCTGCACCATTGACCATTGGTCAGTAGCAGTAAGAATTTCCTCATTCTATCCCGTCGAGTTGAACGTCAAGCCTTAGGTATATCGATATCACGTCGTATCGACGTATCGCCTTACCCATTACACAACCGAGGCAATTAACGATGTTATTTATTTTTTGGCTAAACACTCGTAAATCGTCGAACGACCGGCTCTGTCAGTGTCACAATACCAGAATAGGTGTATATCCTGCAGAAGCCTACTCTGACTTACCCTCTTCTTCGTCCTTTCCACCCTTAACTTCTAGTCAGCTGTCTCCCATTCAAGTATTTCACTGGTTAGGAATTTCCGGTCAGTTTATTCCAGGACTGAAACATTGTCGAGGACCATTTTGCTCGAGGTTTGAAATGCTCTTAGTACTTATGTCTAAGAGTTGCAGGAAAAGGATGTAACGTCGACAAGTCTCGAGATCGAAAACTCGGAATCAATTTATACTTTCAAGATTTCTAATCTCATATCTCGGGAAATCGAATCGATTTTTGACTCTCAATTCTCGCCTGCCAAGTACATAGAGACTGATCATGGTAAATTGAGTCATTTTTGATCACCCGTTAAAGTTTTTATACTAGAATTTTGTACGGAACATTTGTGCATGATGATGTGCTCGGATATATCTAACTCTGCATGTGAAAAATTTTAAGTAGAAGTTTACTGGCAAGGAGAAAAGACCTACGTAGGTAGGTAGGTACATAGGGATGGACGGACTGACGGGGCGGCAGAGTGTCGTTGTCCGAATAACGGCCACGAGCATCGACCGTTCTTGCTGCCCTCGTACACCGCCCTCTCTCCCCTTTTTCCTCACATTTCCCCTCATCCTGTACACTATACCCTCTTCGTCGGGAACCACGCGAGTAAAGCTGAGCATCAAGTTCTTCATCTTCATCTTCTTCTTCTTCTTCTTCTTCTTCTTCTTCTGTTCTTGAAGGAACGCCGACGTTACCTTATAAGTATATCAGCTGAATCTTACCTACGTCTTACTTCGTTTTCACGAATTTCGGTAATATGGGTAAGCCCAGGCATTTGGCGATACGGAGTTTTCGCTGGAGGCAAATATCGGGGATTATTTAACGCGAGGATATAAATAACGGAGAAGAAGAGAGAAGCGAGAGGAAGGGAGGGAGAGAGGGAAGGGGAGATAAATTCATCGAGTTATTTTCACATTGACGGAACTTGAGCAGAATTGGCCCAGACCCAAATTGGCTTTTGTGTTGAGGGTCCTACGTCGTTTCATCGTTGTAATTAAATGCCTACAGGCCTCAGCTGAGTCAACTAAGTAGGTTATGACTCTGGGACTTATAGCTTGTATTTTCTCATTGAGTCAAAACGAACCGCATCGTTTCTCGCTAGACAGAGAACGATTACAATTTTATTGCCCGTTCGCCTTTCGGGATATTAAATATACATATACATACGTGGCACAATCTATGCCAGTTCTTGTTTACTCGTTCCTTGTTTATTGCCATCGGTATATAATTACGTAAGACCTTGATTGTCTGCGATATTGTCTGGAAAAAAAAGTTGAATATAATTTTTACGTCAGTGTAATTAGGAATTTAGAAAGAAAGAGAAAAAAAAAAATCATCATTAACTTTGTATGTGCATACATTCGGGTAATAATAGCTTAATTTATTTCAACATCTTGTAAAGCCCAGATAGTTTAGCCTATTTTTATTCAAACTATCAAACAGCGAAGATCTGTAGCTCAACACCATCTCGATTCTGTTTACATAATAATTCTATATGTATATATCATAAGGGGAAATGTTTTGAATGAAACATGCCGACGAACACGATCTCTCGTATAAAAATGTCGACAGAGTTATACCTAGCCCGTTCTTCGTATAAAAGATCGTTCATAACGTGGTTAAAAAATATTTTTAATCGAGATTTGCAGCTCTACATCTAGCACGTATTTAGCTAAGAAAATATAAAAATTTCTTCATAAACGTGGCAGGATGTGAGTCTTAGAATTGTGTTTTTAGAATCGCGTATTTTAGGAGATAGGATCCGCGAGTACCGGGACCTTCTTGCCCTCGGCGATGCCCGGGAAGACCGGGATGCCACGGAAAGTTCTTATCGCGGTAAATCTCAGCTTGTATGCGGCCCACTTTATTTTTACGCCGATGTAAACGGCTCAGAGGACCCAACGCGATGGTCGAAGAAATCTCGTAAAGAGTTTCTTCCCGTAATTAGCTGCTGCTGATGCTGCTGCTGCTGCAGACGTACGGCTGCTTTCATAACGCCATCTCGCTAACTGGTCGTTAAAATTTTCTAATCATTATTCTTCTTTATACTGTCTAAACACCAAACTCTCGCTCAATTACAATCACTAACCTCTATTTTTACCCACCAAAATCTGATTCTATACTCGCCGAAATTTTACCAATTCTTATAAAACAGATTCCAAATGCCAACTGCAAATTGGAAAAAGAGTTCTGACCAGCTGTACTATGGAAAATTATGAGGATGAGGACGATACACATTTCTGCATCAAGTGTCATGCGACGATATCCGGGCTGGAGAACTACGTGCGTCATCGTCAAGCCGGATGTTGTCGATTTACGGAAAAGGAAGCTAGAGTCCAGGGGACGGTCAATACACCATCGACCGTTTCCTATCCGGAAGTTCCAAACGCTGATGCCTTTTTTAATTCACTTGAGCTTCAGAGCAGCGCGAAGAAAACACCTCGACGCGTTGCCAGAACGAAAGCTAACCGCGAAAGAAAAGATGAGAGGCAATCAGAGGCTAGAAAAAAGCCTCGAAGGTGTCAGACAGAACCTGAAGACGTCTCTTCGAAAGGCCTCGTCCCTGGAAAGCAATCCCTCAATATTCTTCCTGTTGACGCGGAACTAGACAATCCAACTGACCATCTCAGCATACCGTCACTCGTTGGATTCCCTGACATTGTAACTTCGTCGTCTTCGAAACCCGTCGTCACAGTTTCATCGAATAAAAACTGCGCGACAACCTTAATGATAAAAATGGAACCACCGAATTGTAATTATACACCGAAACAAGATGCACCGCTAGAAAATTCTCTAGAGACATTCATGACCGATGAATCGGTCTCGAAGTCAGCTGGTTCTTCTTCTAAGAGGCGCGAAGTTTGGCTTGGAGATAATATCCTTGCTGATCATCATCTGGAAAGTAGTTCAGATAATAAAGGAATCGCCCACTCTTCAGCTCTTTCGCGATACGCGGATTACGACTACACCGACGACGTGGATTCCGACGACGACTGCACCCTCGACGAAGATATGGGTGAGGATGACTCCTGCTCTGAAACTGATGACGCTAACGACCCTGAGTATCCACCGCAAGGACACACTGGAGGAAAATGGAGACCAGGACTGGCTAGTACTACTCAGGTCGACGCTGAGCTCGTCGAGGATGAGGGTGAACCTGATGAAGACAACCCGGAACGACCACCGCCTTCACATACTGGTGGGAAGTGGAAACCTACGGATACCGCACAAGCCCAGGTATAAACATGAACGGGCGTTTAAACACGACGTGGATTTAACGACGTGAATGTTATTAGTTTATGATGTATGTACGTGTGTGTATGTGTGTATTTGTGTCTATTCCAGAGGAGTGACGATGTTGAAATGAAAGACGAGAAAGAAACAGCTACACAACCGCCGCCAGGACATACCCGAGGAAAGTGGGTTCCGGGTGCACGGAGTGATCAGAACAACGGCTTTTACTGCAGTCCATGTGGGCGGAGACTGGCCTCTCGACTAGTCTACAATCGGCATCTACTTTCGGAACTTCACGCAAAGAGGAGCATTAAAGAACTGGATGGAGTGCTCCGTCTTCCTCGAGGAGTCGAGACTCTGGCTTTGAAGGAAAGCCGTGGAACCTGGCGTCGCAGAGTGGCCACATGGGTAAGTTGCTGTAATTGTAAATAAAAAGGCAAACGAAATAAACTGCAAAAAATCTTCCTGCTTGAGTAGAAAGTCCAGGAAAACGAAGAGATCCGTTCTTCAGAGGGTAAAAAAAAGTTTAGAAATCGAAGACGGGAGATCATCTGGTGCGAAATGTGTAGAACCCGAGTTCGACGTCCCCAAATGGGAAAACATCTTCTATCTCATTATCATTGTCGCGTTGCTGGAGTTATTCCTCGCAGTCCCAGAGCACGCGCTTTCCTTCTGGACAATATGGCTAATGTTGTTCGACAATGTCCTTTTCAATGCGCTGGATGTCATTTCTACTGCAATACGGAAGAAACTTTCCTCCTTCATTGGAGATCCGAACTTCACATGAACGCGCATCGTGAGGTAAGTAGATTTGTTCTTTATTCCTTATTCGTAGTATCTGATCACAGACTGTGAACTTTTTCCGAATAATTTTTATTACTCGAAAAAAATGAAAAGAGAATTTATTGTTTCGTTTGAAGATGTCAGGTAGCTATCACTGTGCATCCTGCGATTTTTGGTGTGACGATAACTCAGAGATGGAGAATCACGTTACTAGTCTGGGTCACAGACAGGTAGTTTCAATGGTGAATGGTTCAGTGCCAGTTGTGATAACCCGGCAACGTCATTTGCTGTGTGATACTTGCGGGCAGGCCTTCAGATACAACATTCAACTAAAACAGCATGTATCAGAGACAGGTCACGCGGCAGAAACCGCATCTGACGTTTACCAGTCGCGAATTTGGTGTCCTCAATGTAATCAAGTGTTTCGTTCACTGATCGCTTTGCAACGACACCAATTAGCAACTCACGTCAAAGACAAACCCGGTCAATTATCTTCCGCTACTGAACCGTACTTTTGTTCTACATGCTCTTTGAACTTTCATTCCGCTGAGGAAGCGGTTAAACACCGAAAAACTCCACGCCATAAGGAGCTTGTTGATAACAAAAAGAACGCTCTTAGAGGTATAAAGAAACAGAGAAAATGCCCAAACTGTGATCTCGATGTTCCCGATCTTCAGCAACTGAAACAACATCTTCTTCAATCACACGTCGAGCTCTGCCATAGGTAAGTAAATCTTTCTGGACATTATAAAGGGGTTGTCAAAACGAACGGAAGAGGTTATTAAATCGTCTTCCAGATGCCCACGATGCGGTGTGGCCTTTGCCCTGCCCCAGGACCTCGCGCTTCACACAAGAAAGGGAGAATGTGTTCAAGGTGAGGTGTTGAAGGCTCGGTCAGAAAGCGTCGACGAGGATGAAGAAGAAAGAGAAAGAGAAAGAGAAGGAGAAGGAGAAGGAGAAGAGGGAGTGAGTTCTGGGAGTTTCCGATGCAGTCAGTGCGCTTACGTTACTAATTCACAGGCCGAGTTTATTTACCATGAAACTTTGCACGCCGGTTGTTCAGTGGAAGTCGACACCGTTGAGACTGTCGAAGGCAGTACGGCTAAAATTAGACCAAATTTTAGCTGTCCAATATGCAAAAAATCATTCAAAAAACAACACTATCTTCTCAGACATATCCGAATGCATACTGGTGAAAAACCATTCCCTTGTCCCAGCTGTAAAACACCTTTTGCAAACAGGGCCAAACTCAATCTTCATATCACAAATTGTTCGATTGGTGATTCGGGATCGTGGGTAGAGGACACCGTGGGACGTCATAGAAATTACGTATGTCTCGAGTGCAACAACGCTTTCTACACAAAGTGAGTATAAAATTTTCTCGATTCTTCATTTTTTCATTGTTTTCTTTCCAATTTAAAAATGTTTTTGGATGAAATTTTTTACATTGGTTAAGTGGTGAGCCATGGGGCGTCTGTCTGTTCGTAAAACAAAGCGAAGTAGAACGCTGCAGTTTAGTGTTTTCATGAAACAAAAAAAATAAAAAAAGTCAAATAGAATGGGTGTAGCTAAAATTTAACCGCAGTGTGTCGGAATACAGTAGCGCAAGTTTGTCCTCTAGCTTATAAATAAGCGAACGAGCATTTAGGAAAAAATATACAGGACAATAAACGCGCGCAAACTGTCCCGCGAAGCGCACGTAGTAGTAAAAGTGTCCTCGCTGCATAACTATAAAATAAAGGACCGTGTCGTCCCGCATCCCCGAACCTCATCCCCCAATGCCCTCGCCACGCGCCCGCCCATATTAACATCTCGCTGCGTTCGCGTTGGCGTTGGCGTTGGCGTCGGCGTCGGTGTCGGTGTCGGTATCGGCGTTGTTGTCGCCGACTCTAAGCCCACCGGTCATTCTAGTATTTAACGGGTTTCTGTATTACCACCTCGCCAAGTACACTCTTGATCGCTTTCCTCCTCCTAAAATATTTCTCCTCATTCTCATTCCCATTCCTCCTCTTTCTCTCTATTTCCTTTTCCCACCTACGCCTCGTAACACAATACGAGTGTAACGCCGGTTCACCGCCGGAAGGCCTGCCAGCCAGTGCGCTAAGTGTCGAGGCGTGGGTGAGACCGACCTCTATAAAGCAACTCTGTTAACACCTTGGTAAGGCCGCGTGCGAGGCCAACCTTTCCACCGTCCAACCGCGCCGTTCTACCGTCTCCTCTACCTTTTATACCTTCTATACCTATTCCTTTGCTTCTCAGTCCTCCAGCCAGAGAGAAAGAAGGAGACAGAGAGAGAGAGAAAGAAAAAGAGGCAGAGAGAGTGTCGCGAACTCGGTAGCGATTAGGACGCTTGTCCGAAACACCTGTACCCCTGTCTCACGTGACAATCTCGGATGAAACTGTTTTTGCAATAGAAAATAAAAAAAAAAACAAAAAAACATCCCTTGTGCGATTTAACTTCACACGGTTCATGATCCATTCAAGATGTAGGGTTTTGGATTGATTTTGATTGACCATTTTTTATAACCATATTATATTTTTTTTTCTCATCACTTTGCAACCCTTACAAATTCTTTTTTTTTTTTTTAATTTTTACCCCTGGAGTAAATTTCATGTTAATTATAGATTTTTCGAGTCTCTTTTTAGCATCTGTACTATTAGCAGCAGTAAATGCCACGTCTATTTTGTGTAAACGATATAACTATACAGATAGAGAAATTATCAGTATCTGTAGGGTTTATTTGCGAGGCGGGAAGGCACGCCATTGGAACTGGAGATCTTCGGACTAGATATATGTCTGGGTAATTAATTTCCTAGAAAATCGCGTATGCAACGAATTAACGAAGGTATACAAACGACTTATACTATCTTACGTATATACCCACCGTGTATACGTGTACATGTATTATATATGTATATACCTATATCGTATAATAATGAGTCATGAAGCTCGAACAATGACCATATACTTTATAAATTTCCTTGTAAACGTTGAACAGATAAAATAATCTGCATCGACTCATGGAGACAGACCCTACGCTATATACAAGCTCGAGTTAAGGAATTGAAAGATATATATTCATTCCTTAAAGTTATTTTCAAGTAGTAGTGGTACGTTAATGTCAGACGAGGTGGCGAGCGCCGCGCAAATGTCTCGTCACGGGGACCGGGGCACACAGTTTCAATGTATAGGTTCGTAGCTGTAGGGTAGGTAGATACGTATGTTACGTACATACGTACGTTCCGCGAGGCGTCCGGTCTCCGCGACGAAGAGGCCATTCGTTACGCAGGTCCCAAGCTATCCGGCGTGTTCGTACCTATAGCGTTGTTGCAGGGGCGATCCTGGAACGGAAAGAAAGGAGGTAATTACGGGACAGGCACCAGGCACTGGGCACCGGGCAGCTTCAAGCTCGAGGCTCGAAGCTCGAAGCTCGAAGCTCGAAGCTCCCAGCTCCCAGCAGCTACCGATCCTGATCCCATTTCCAAGAATACGCTCGCGGTCGGGATGTATGCGCATATTCAAGATGGTATGTTACATACGCGCTGCTGCACCAGTGACCGTACGTTTCGCAAGTGCCTACGCGCGTTCAGCTCCACTGTATATTTACATATATGGTCCTTCACCGTCTCGCGCGAGCTCGCGTATCTTTTATCTTGGGATACGGTAATGGCGTCCGCCTCCTTCGCCTCCTTCGCCTTTCCATCCCATAGTCTCGTCCTTTGCCATCCGAGTCTCATCCGTGCACCCTTAAATACCTTAGAACGCAGATGGTGTGCGTGCCCCGATCTGCATGGGTTCGAGACAATGCATCGCGTTTTATTCCCATCCCGTGCAACTCCAACGACCGCGTTGTCTGCGGGTGTAAGGACGACGGGGAGTTCTCTACGCCGTCTCTCAACCTTTCGGCTTCTCTCTTCATACCTACATCTCTCTTTTTCTATTTCTCTGTCCTTTCGACGGCTATGGCACGCGCATATACACCCGTATACACGTAACGCTTATGTATTTGCACGTACTTTTAGCTAAGTGTAAGTGTAAGTGTAGCTGTATGCTATAGGGTATAGGTATAGGTATAAACGCGGTAGACAGTTTAGTGGTAACCGCCCCGCTCGGCTCGCGAAGTCCAGTTGTCCGGTGAAATATTGCGATTCATAAAATAAAACAGGCTTGCGGTCGAGGCCGCGGAGGTAGAGTTGGCGGCGGTCGCCAACCATTCTAACCATCCTGGCCATCCCGCTCACCCAACCACCCAACAAAACCCCCTTTACCCTTCCTTGCCCGTTGTTAACCCCCGCTGAAGCGACGCCAAACCACAGCCATCGCGTCGCGTCGGAGTCGCGTCGCTGCTGCTACTACTGCTGCTGCTGCTGCTGCTACTGCATTTACCTAAACCCACCACGCGCCCCTTTCATGGTCATAGTTTTATAGGGGTCAGTCGTGCGCCCCTTTATAAAACCACCGAAATACCTTATACCTTAACGCCTGGATGTTACGGAATCTTTTATGCACGAAAATTATTCAAAATTTAGGCCCAGATTGGCTAAAGGGGAAACGGATGAACTGGGACAAAAAAATTGATGCAGTTATTGATGCAAAAAAGTTATCGCATATCGAAAAGTTGAACAATTATGAAAAAAAAAGATGTAAAATTGAAGAAATCGTTGACCTAAATCCTCACGACGAATGCTTTTACTTTTGCTGCATTTAACGATGAGCAGTCGATGGCTCAGAAATCGTAACTTTTACTTTATACCTCTACCTACGTCAAACGCGAGCATTATTTCTTGTGCAGATTTGTATAAACCTCGGCGATGCGGTTTGTCCGTTGGTAAAGTTAAGTGAGGATGAGGATGAGGAGTAGGAAAAGGATGGGTTTTGGGTAGGGGAGGCAGTCGTTATGAGCGTTAGGAAGGCGAGATCTTTTCCCTTCCTCGTTGAAATTAGCTCGCGACATGTTTATTGTAAATGAATCCCACTCCGGGTTCGTTGGTAGGGGAAATGAGGGGGTTAGTTTCGCGCTTGCGAGGGTCCCGATTTATGCGACCGTTACCGAGCCCTCCGGCGCAATTAAGCTTGCGTTATAATATTGTTGTTTATTTGGAGCTCGCGCCTCTCTCCCTCTCTCCTTCTTTCCCCCTCTAAACCCTCCACACCGGTTCTAACGTACCTACCCCCTAATCTTACTGACGCGGCACCCTGCGCCCACACACAATTCTCCCTCGTCTACGATTCTCGCGCAAGAAATAACCCCCTAGCTCGTCTTATACGACCTGGGGAGGATGGGAGGGGGAGGTGAATCCTCGTCGAGTTCTTGCGTATACGACGATTTCTTCCCATTCCTACCATCAGCTCAGCAGCTCATTGCAGCGAGCCGTACCATATCACAAAAGGCGAGTATTTGTTCGTGCAAACATCAGAGCGACAACGTAGCCTTTGATTGGCTCGATTAATTCGGACGTAGATTCTCGCCTAGTCACGTATCTCGGTAATGAAACGGCCTTGAGCTGAGTCTGCAGAACCCTCGGGCAAACACACCGAGCGGTAGATCGCAAATCCTTTGAAAAAGGAGGGCAACGAAAAGGTGGCTTCGGTGGTGGTGGTGGTGGAGACGGGTGACGGTGGCCACACGTAGGTTTCTAGATAGGTAGAGAGATACATATGTGTATTTGTATATTTGTACAGACATGTAGAGTACACATATAGTTATAGCATAGGATACCTACCTACGTATAGCTTGGGAAACGGTTAATACGCATCCGCGACACGCCACGCTTCCAACCCCCTAGGGGAAGATGTAATCTACGCCCCTAACCTAATCGTTGTCAGCCCGTGTGTACCCCGGCTCGAACAACCGCGCGGCCAATTAGGCAGAGGCGCGATTTCGTCCTAGCTGCTACAGAGCCCATAATCATCCGCGATACACATCTCAATGGAAAAGTTTTCGGCTTAGGGAATAGTTACGCGATATTTTACCTACATCTAATTTTGAGAGAAAAAATAAAACAAACAAGAAAAAATAAAAAAAAAAAAACAAAAGAACTTTGCCACATTCACGGTTATGGGAAATTACCCAAAAGGACCATCATCCAACGGTGAGAAATAACAAGGAACACATCATACTGTTCATTGAATATAAAATAATATATGGGATTTTAGGAGTCAACGTACGTTTCATTGTGATCGTCAAACCTCGTACTCAAGAGCGTAAATCCTCGAGTCAAGGGTTGTAAAAAAAAAAAAAAAAAATATTCCTACAATAGAGAGACGTTGGGGTAATAGAAGGTCGGTAGGTACCAACTTCAAGTAATATCACCTACCTACATCAAGAGAGAGAATTTGATAGGACTATTACTGCAGATATGTATAGCATAGTGATGCAGGTGCAGCCAGCGTGGGACGGACAGACGGACGAGCGGATGGAGGTGGGATTGAGTTATGACAGCGTCTGCTCCGGGGGGCCAGCAAAAGGCGGGTTCTATATATCCTTCTTCTTCTTCTTCTTCTTCTTCTTCTTCTTCTTCTTCTTCTTCTTCTTCTTCTTCTTCTTCTTCTTCTTCTTCTTCTTGTTCGTCTACGTCTTAGTCTTATTCTTTTTTCTCTTTTATTACATTTTATTTCTTTTATTCTACTACTTCGTATTCTTTATTTCTTCTTACCTTCGGTATCTCGATACCCCCTAGACCTGGCGCGCATCTTTGGCGCTGAAGGAGTCCAAGAGGAGGCCATGCATCATCCTGCAGGTTCGGCCCGGTTCGACTCGGTTCGGCCAGCCCCTGAATCCTGCCCATCCCAACCGACTGACCGTCGCTCATAGCTCGCTGCCACTCCTCAAGCTATTCCTTACCACCCACTCATCCGTATAAATCCGATTACCAACCTCACTCACGACCTAGGCCTTCTCTAGACTGACCTAGCCTAACCTGATCAAACCTTGCTTGCGGGTCTAGTGTTATTATACGTGGAAGAAGAATTTATCCTCTCATTTTCTTCGTTTTTTTCTTTTTGATTTTTGATTTTTTTTTATTCTTTATTTAGTCAGAGTTGCAAAGATTGTAAAAATAATTCGACAATTTATCTAAATGAAATTTTAGCGCGATAATTTATCGTTTACAACAGGTTCATAATCGGTTAAATAATATATACATTAAGAAAAGAGTCTCTCGTCCAAAGGGCGTGGATCGCCGTTTACGACTTGGCGCCGAGGGTTGAGGAGTCGTAAACTCCAAGGCTGCGAAAAGTTAGCGTCATCTGGGTGGCACGCGAGGTCAAGTATTGCGGTTTCCGTATGCAGACGGAATGAAATCGCAGGTGAAATTACCAACGGGATTTAGTTTTGGTCTTCTTCTTTCTCTTTCTCTCTTTTGGTCGGTTTGGAAAATGGCAAATACTACAGACGACGTGATTGAACGAGGATTGTCTTTTTGAAATGTTGTGTTGACTCACGCGATTTCGATTTCATACCGATCATTATCTACGTCTTTCTCTCTCTCTTTCTCTTTCTCTTTCTTTCTGTTTGAACTTTGATCTCTTTACTCAACACATCTGATAGGTTCATCGGCGTGACCTGCTCTCAGCTTGATATAGTTGATCCATGCGACCGGTAAAACGACCGTATCCTGGGCCCTGCGGGATCGACGTAATAATAATCGAAGATAATAGAAGCTTGCAGGTTCGACGGAGTGAAGCGGAGTGAAGTCGGGCATGAACCTGGCATGAACCGTCCCGCGAGCGACCGGTCATAAATACCTCAGCTCGCTCAACCAATTAAAACAAATCATTTTAATGCGCAACCTTTTTAATTAATGCCCACCGCTCGGTCGTATCCCCCTATAGCCTGCAACGGAGCCGCCCGGGCTTCAGGCTTCGGGCTTCGGGCTCGCGGTCTACGTACCCGCTGCTCGCGTCGCTTTGCCATTCCCATCGACCGGATCAAGAACAGAGTTTTGTTCATTCGTTTGTTCGTTTAATGAACGATATATGTATACCTTATACCTAGGTACTTTATGCCTCAAGTTGGGTATATACTTAAAGCTACTTCATTTCAATTCAACAAATTATCGCTCTCACTATTCAACGAATTATAACAGTAAGGGAATTAGCGAAGCCATTCTTAAGGGATTTTTAAATAATTAGGGATATAATTGAGGGGAAAGATTCTTTTCATGAAATAAATGAATTAGTTACTGTATATATAATGTATATAGCTGTTGTGTGGTAAGACTTATAAGGAGTGATATTTAACGTCCGGAAATTGATGTACTACGTGGAATATAATGATTATTTTGTATATTGGAAAAACGGGTTTTTAGAAATGTCAAAATTTCAAGAGACGCTCGATGATGCGGCTGGTCATTTCGATTGGTAAATCGTTATAGTATATATGAGCGCGGTGTTATTGACGAATAGAATAATTAACGACTGGATTATACCTGAGTTTGAATATTACGTTCGGTTATATTTTATGTGTTGACAGTTCAAAGGTAAATTATTAAGAGTGAGCACATCCGGTTGCTCAATATGGCCGTTGAAGTTAACGGCGTCTTGTCACGCCGGCGACATTCCGCAGAAGGTAAAAAAAAAAAAAATTAAAAATTAAAATACAAAAAAGAAAAAAAAAAAACGAAAAAAATTAAAAAAACAAATAATAAATAATATTCAAAAGGAAATAGAATAAGAATATAAAAGGAGAACCGTCTATCGTCGATAATTTCACCGTTTGTCATAAAATAAATATTAAACTGACACTTTACTGTCTATTTTTTAACTTTTTTTTTTTTCACGTTTATTCCCCTAATTATATATTTACCGGCCATAGTATATTTCCACTCACCGTATCAAACGTACCTACAGCTGCGGTCACTTTACGATTCAAACTCTTGTACCTATACAGATGCAGCATATTTTTCCCCCTCGATTTTGGGGTCATATATTATGACCATTTGAAACTTTACGTACTCTACTACTTGCTTACTCCATTCGTTAAAATAGAAAAAAATCAAACACGAATTTTTGGGATGCAAAGAACGAAAAAAAAAAAAAAAAAAACAAATCACACATTTGTGACTTTTCACATTTTTCTCTATCCTCAGCCATGCGTTACAACAGCACATGCTACGTCACACGGGTAAAAAATTCCTCTGCGGACTACCCGGGTGTCCAACAGCCCTAAGGACTCCGGGGGAGCTCAGGACCCACAGAGACCGTATACACGACGCTTTGGAAACGAACAAAAGATATCAGTGCCCCGAATGTTCCTACCAAGGCGTTTCACTCGCACAGCTAAAAAGGTAAGAACCTAATCCATGTAAAAGAAAAAATAAAAAATAAAGAAAAAAAGTTTATTTTACAGATTTGATCGGATTCAAATGGGTTAAAAAAATACGATAGTAATAATAATAATAGATAGCGGAAAGAATATTTTTGTACTTTTTAAATTTTTTTACACAGTTTTACACACGTCCTGGTGGTATTCAGTAACCTGTAAAGGAGGTTATTTATTTTATTTTCTAACCGGGTATATTACCGTGCACGGTATAAATACGCCATTAGCTATGCACTGGCCGTCGCGTGATTGATTGCTTCACGGAAGTGAAGAATTAATTATTCCCGAGTAGCTACGTTATAGCTATATGTATAGCTGTACACTTATATCCTAGCTAGTTATCTTTAACAGCTTATATAAGTTGCGGGTAGGTAGGTAGGTAGGTAGGTAGGTAGGGGCAGGTGATATGCATGCCTACGCGTATCAATTACAATTAACCTTGTCCCCGTTATAAATTATCCCTTAAATAATAAATACGATAAATGTATGTGATAAACTCGTTGCTATACAATTAATTCGCACTCGGTATTTAAGAAGACAATAAAAATGTATAGAACGAGGTAAAAGACATGAAAAATAAAAAAAATGACTATGATACCTATTTTTTTTTTTTTTTTTTACACTATATAACTGTGTAACAGCTATACATGATATCATCGATAAAAAGAAAAAAAAAAAAAAGCCCACGATATAGAAAGAGAAAGAGAAAGTAAGAGATTGATGTGATTCGAAGGGGTTTCCCCAAGCGCGTGGCTCACTTCCGGTCGTGTTCCGAATCCAGATTAAACGTTCGATTCCCGAAGCGCGTACCAGTGCGTATAATATCGATATCGCTAAAACGGGCAATTGGTTTTAGGTCCGTAGTTTCACCTGGTCCACCTGGTCCAATTCACCAATTAGCAATTTCTTAATCCGATTTGTTATACAATTGGTCATATCGAGTAAGTACTAGAGCTAATCAATCGTTGCTAATTATCTTCATGTATAATAATTCAAAAAAATTTACCTATCTACTTGCTATATGTATATGTATATATCGTCGATGTTAATCATCGATTTCACGTCCCATCACTCTTCCATAGCTATATAATATACATATCCGTACAGTGATAAATATAAATCGCAAAGCGGTTATTAAATTCAGTGCTAAATCGGCGGAGGATACATTAATTAATAATAATAATAATGAAAAATAAAGAAAAATTAAAGGTAAAAAGAAAAGGAGAAAATATGAACATAAATTTCGAGAGGTAACGGTTTTGTACTTAGCCGAATCATCATTATGATTTCAAATGCATCGGTGGTCCACTGTCCACCGTTCACCTGCAACCTGCAACTTGCGGCTGTGTATAAGGGTGTATAAGTGTCACCCTGGGTAGGCACGATATTTCATCGTGAATTGAGCACTTACTACGTGCGGTGGACGCCGCGCAACAGAGTCGCGTTGTGTGGTAGAGTAAATCACGAACCATTTTAATTAAACGTGTCACGCATTTCGAACCTGATATACACCTATTCATATATACCTATATACACACACGTATGTGCGTGTCGAGCTAAAGCCAGAGTCGGAGCCTGAGTTAAGCCCTACGCACGTACATAGGTACCTATATCCGTAACATTCGTACACCTCGTGTATAATATACTGTATATTATCTATACCTCGCGACGTCGGTTTATACGGATGTATGTAGGTACGTATATTCATATCCATGATGAGGAGTTCTATTCGCAGAAGAATTATACCTGTCACTCGTCATTAATGATCAATTTGTGGGTGATTTTTATTTTCGAAAAATAAGTAATTAAAGCGATTAAACGTAATTAAGTTATTATAAAATCGAGGCACTTCGATCTCCGCGAATTTGCACTTAGCCGTTAATTATCTGCATATTCTTTTATCTGTATCATAAATCTCTGGATAAAAGTCCGCTATATTTTCTGAGAATTTTTGGAGTCTGTCATAATATCGTGAGATTCTAGTAATTTGAAGTCTTTTATTTTTTGGTTTAGTGATTGAGATGATTCTGTCATTGGGACAGGTTTAGATGATCAACATCTTGTCGTATTAATGTAAAATTTGAAGATTTTTTTTTTTTTTATATTTAAATAATTGAATTAGCGACGTATGTGCTACAAGTCTTGAAAAAAAAAAAAAATAAATAAATAATTGAGAAGCAAAAAAATTGTATGATTTAATAATGCTTGCTCTGTAACGAACGATTTGTATCCGGGTATATATATATATATGTATACACTATATTCATATTCCTATACGATATATCGTATAATATATAAGTAGTGAATTTAAACTAAATGAGTTGATCAATTAACATAAACTGTTTAAGGATGCGAAATTAATACCGGTTTAACCAGATAGTAATAAATTTAACCGATGAATCGAATTTGAAATCTGAAATATATATAGAAATATTTACTTAATTAGTATCATTCGCGTTTAATTGTTTTTCATCAAAATCAAAATATCCAGATATATCGCGATGCGTGACCCTAATTTCAAAACTCAAGCGCACACCATATACAGCTGACCAAAAAATAGATAGACGTAAATATCTATACAATTTATTGGTAATAAAATAAAATGTAGGATTAGTTTTTTTCAAATGATAATTCATTCTTATGTAGACATATCTATGTAATATATAAGCAATCATTAATTTATTAGCTTTAATTTTATCATATATGTATACATATATAGGGGAGAGCCGGGCCAATCGGGACAGCTAAACGAAAAATACTCATATAACTATGATACCTATATGATTGTGTTTCAATAAAAAATTGGAACTGGATGGTCAATTTTGACATTTCGGTGAAAAATATCGTCGGGGGCAGAATGGGACAGTCTTAAATTGCTCCGCAAATTTTTTTGCTTTTCTGTATTATTGCTGCAAACATAAAAACATTTTCAAAAGTTGTATGAGGTACCGAATGTCAAAAACTACATATTTTGAATAATTTCGAAGTGTCCCATTTTGCCCCATCAATACATCCCAATCTTCTGTCACGTTTTGCCCCATCAGTCCCATTTTACCCCGCTCTTCCCTATACATATAAACCCAAAAATCTTTTCCTATTTTTTCATTTTTTAAATTATTTTTTTTTAGTCATTTCATGTATACGTTTGTTATAGTTTATATGGGTATATGTATACATATATATGATATCCCTCTTTGACTTTGTATTTCAGACACCAAAAACAGCAGCACAGAAATCCTGCGGAAGGTACAACCGCTCGTAACCGTGGCGAAGACACCGGCGAGGGCGACGCCGAAGGAGGAGACACAAGCGCGGGTGGTTTCCGCTGTCCTTATACGGACTGCCACTTCAAGTCGAAGCTAAAGTCGCACCTACGTAGGCATCTCAGACTACATACTGGCTCGAAACCGTACAGATGCGCGCATTGTTCCTACGCGAGTAACAATTTTGTAAGTTTGATTAATTTTCTTTCTTTTTTTTTTTTTTATTTTTTCTATTCAACTTTGATTTTCTTTTTGTCATTATTTATTAGTAAGTGTGACTGTGGTGGTGGTTTTTATTTCAATTTTTGAAGTTCATATGGGGTTAAATTAAGAGCAGGGAATGATGAGGAGCCATTAAACTGTATACTGAAAATTCAGTTTGGCAAATGAAAAAGGAAATAGTAGTTATACTACTTTATGCGTTTATATACGTTTGACGTCCTTGGCGACTTTGGTAACGGGCGTAAATTAGATGCCGAGTCTTAACCACCTTAATGTTTGGACCGCAGTGCCGCGAGAGATAAGATAACGAGTTAATTGTGCTCCGTAGCGAATGCCCACACACGGGTTGGAACGACGAACGAATGAACGAAAGAACGAACCAAAGAACGAACGAACGAACGAACTGAAGAACTAAAGAACTAAAGAACGAACGAACGAACGAACGAACGGCAATCATACCGCGCGCGTCCAGTATGCTAATGCTCTTTGAGGGCTTCGTTGCGATGCGCGCTGCACTGCGGCGACCATGTCTTTTTGATAGCGACATAAACTCGATCCAGTGGCTCTCCCTCGTCCCCCATATCCCCTTTTTTTCCTCTTCTTAACCCCCTGTGCCCGTATCTCTCCGTCGTTCTTCTTCGTACTCTTAGAACGGAGAGACGATCATCAGAAGTTAATACACTTCACATTGACGATTCACAGAAATGAAAAAATAAATAAATAAGAACCATCGAAAAACTAAAAGAACAAACATAAAACTAATTAATGAACCTATCTTCGATCCATTTATTCGAAAATAATTACGTACTGAATTAATTAATAAGCTGATGTAGGTATAATTTAGAGTCGATACGAAAACTGCAGTAGAACGAAGTAACTGACTATAAAAAAAGGACGAAATATTTCCGCGTGCGGTTTCAAACTTTTTGATATAGGATATCGGTACCTGAAGTAAAAGTGACACGCGAAGTATTAAATTAGATAATATATGAAGATAATAATTGAGGTATAATGAATCGAGTTTTAAATATATTTCGACATATATTAGCGATCGGTCGTGTATGCGCAGATATCGATAAATACATAAATTGTTAGGCTTCGATCGAGGCCTGATCTCTGCAGCAAGGTTTATAAATTCTATAAATTTCATACCGAAGGTTTAGCTCCGTAGGTACCTATAATACCCCATGCCTGCAGGTGTAACGAATATCGCCTTCGCTATTCGCGGCTGTTTGCTCAGTATTTTAATAAGGAACGTGGCACGAGCCGTTTAACGGTTTCAAGGTACGCGCTGCGTCAACGAGATTACGAGGAAGCTACTTCCCTTCTCCTACACAGACTCTTACAGCCTCTACCACCTCGTTCTTTCCCCGATTTACTAGGAACTCAAATAAATCTTTTTCATTCTTTATCTCTCTCGCTCTCTCTTTCTTTCATCGTCATATCAAATCTTTCCTTGATGGATTCATGCGAAATCTTTATGATCGAAGAAAAGAAAAAATGAACAGAATAACGTCATAACCGATTCCACAAATTTCGCAATGCTATAATAGGCATTGCGTTGGAAAATCCATCTTTCCATGGAATCTTGAGTTTAACAAAAAAAAGAAAAGGAAAAAAAAATGTAATATTAATACTTTGACGGTTAATTCTCTTCAAGATTCACCGCAGTGCGACCGTAGCGATACCCTCGGTACTCGACAACGAAGGGCGCACAGATATATGGTGTAAAGGTGGCACCGCGTACCTCGGGGCCCTACACGGGGCCCACTTACACAACGACCCAACTAACACATTCGTTATCTGTTAAATTGGAATATTTACTGCGTTAATTACAGTTTATACACCGACGACTCGGAGCAGAGCGTTGCAGACGTATCGTGCGTCCTGCAGTTCCTTTCCGACGAGGCCGTATACCCCCCAAGCAATCCTTTTAACACGCGTTATCGTATTAATTATTTTTGAACGCTGAGTATTATTCGTCCGATCTATAGCCGTCATAACTTCAAAAAAATAAAAAAATACAAAATTTCTTATTTTATTGCTTTTATACCATACGTACGGATTAATTTTTACCCGGACTTTGCACTTCGTCAATTCAATTACCGAGTACATATAACTACATATCTATACTCGTTGAATAGTCACGTATAAAGGAATCTCGTTGACCTCTTCCAGGCTCTTCTGTGAGTACCAAACGCTTCGGGGACACCCGATAAGACTGCTTTGAATATCACGTATACCTACCTACGTCTATGTATGTATATGTATATGTACAACGTACCTATACATACTGGCTTGCGAAACAGTTTAAGATAGAAACTCTGCTGAAATGGCAGAAAGTAGTACAGCTAGGTATAAGAGAGAAAGAATTGAGAGCCTGCAGCGGATAAAGCGTAACGAGTGCATATCATTAGTTTTTTTTTTTTTCTTATACCTATACAAAAAAAAATAGAAAATTCTTTTTTTTTTAAACTTATTTGTTATTATTCTTCTATACATTCTTTTTTTTTATATTTCTTCTTTCGTCTTTTCGCAGCTCCTATCTTTGCATTTGTTTGTTTCTATACGGTTTAAAAAAAAATTTTTTTTTCTTTTCTCTCTCTCTTTATGTGTGTTCGTGTGTGTGCAGGAAAATCTTCGAAAGCATGTACTTTCGACAAAGATACACCCTGGCAAGAGCATATACGAATGTACTCATTGCGATACATTTCGTACGAATTTCTCGAGGGAGTTAAGGGCGCATCTTCTTCAGGAACATCAGGATAACTTTCCTACAGCTGAGATTGCCGCTAACCACGTTGCCGCCATGTACAGTGCTGCAGAGCCGGATCCTTCGGCTATTCAAGACAACCAGTCGTCCTTGTCTTGTCGTATTTTGTTGCTAAAGAGAGATAATGTTTAAGGAGATAAGGAATTGTTAACATATTAGTCACACATGAAACCGAATGTCAGATATCAATTTTTCTTGTCATTTTAATAAACCGTATTTAATCATGTGAATTAATTTATGGCCCTTCATGTCTTTTGGAATAAGAACGTTAAGGGTAATGTGCAGGTATATGATGTATGCGAAATAAAAAGACGGTGAAAATCGTACAAGAGATATCATAAAATCAGACAGTTTTAAGTTACTAACAACAACTCAGATAAAAAGTAGATTCACTCCCTCCGTTTCTGGACGAATAATTTATCGACTAATTAACGAGGATGTCCTTCATTACGAGTTCCAAGCTGAGCAGCAGCAGTCGCTACGGCAGTTCGCGCGGTCCGGCATTATTTGGCGCCCGAATATTTACGACTTCGTCGTCGACCGGGTCGCTTGGTAGGCTGCTCGATGCCGCTCCAAACTGTTGCAAGGCCCTGTAATGATGTGTCCGCTGTCCACCGGTCGCGGTGTTATACTGATTCAGGTCTTGGAGGTGGAATTTCTCTCCCAACGGCCAACCTTCGCCTTCGACTTCGACTTTGCCTTTGCCTTCGCCTTCGCCTTTGCCTGCATCGGGGGAACCCGGGGACACAACGACGAAGGTAAATCGCAGATCGGTAAAGTCTCATCGTGGGAAAAAGGTGAGACAAAGGAGGTGGTATATCTCCTACGGCGTTTGTACCTACTTCGAAAGGTATAGGTACGTGTAGTCATTCTCTTCGAATTAAAATATCCCATTTCTTTCTTTCTTTCTTTTTTTTTTTTTTTTTTCAACTTTCGTTTTCAGAAAAGTCTAATTCAATAAACTGATGTCTAGGCTATACTTTAACGACCTTTTAACACTATGACGAAGATTAAAATACCGCTGATAGATTTACTGTAACGTATAATCGTGACGCACCGCACCGTGTACCGCGTCGCGAGAATAGTAGGCGTTCAATAAATAAAATTCATATACATATATATATATATATATATATATATATACCTAGTTTTATGAGCATGAGTCAAAATTTAATTTCAGAATATGTTTTTTAATTTTTTTTTCTTGTTTTTTCTTCTACCGATGAACAGAGTCTAGCTAACTCATGTCAGAGTGACGGCATGCTATCTTCATTTCTGATTTATTTAAGAGTTGGAATCAAAAGAATTTTACGTAGGCATATACATATATAATCTGAAGATCTATCTGCCTACGTGACTATGACTCGAGGTATTGTAGATATGAGGAAAAAGCTTGCTTTGGTCTGTACTTATTATGTTATAACGATTCATAGTAAGCAATGGGACAAGGAGCCAACGACAAGCTCCGGTTATAACAATAAGACATGTTTATTTCTTATATAGTATATAGAAGTTATCCGGTTGTCGCAGGGTTGTATCGTGTTCGCAAACGCGGTACATATAATGCGCATATTTAAAACGTTTGAAAAAAATTAAGTAACAAGAATTACTCCACAACTTGGGAAGAGAGAGAGAGAGATAGAGAGACTTGGTAGGACATAGCAAGACGTGCGAAGGCGTTAAAAAGCTTGGTAGTACCTACCACCGCTCGGGCTGCCTAATGAAGATATAAAGACGTTGTTCCTCGGGGAGGGGTGAGTCTCGTCCCCCATCGTAGGATCCGCAGGTTCACGACGACACTTCTCATCCCCGACGTCCCAGACGTCGTCCTCGTCCTCGTCCTCGACGTAGTAGACCGAGTTACCAAATTCTGCGGATTTCATTCCCCCAATTACACCTTGAAATTTGTCTCCCCTGAAGAAAGTTGCGGTGTGGTACCTACTCGTAAATACACAAGTTACTTCACTCCACTCGACGAAGATGATAAAAAAAAAAAAAAAAAAAGAAAAGAAAAAGGAAGAAAGAAGAAAGAAGACGAGATTTTTACTTCTTGATAATTCGCATTGCGTTCATACTCGGCACCAATATTTTTCCATCGGTATTTTTTGACGCGGTCGTTAAATTAATAAGCAGTCTTAAACCTCATGAGTGGAGTTATAAAGTCGTCATATATGCTCCCTTGGGTGAGCGTTGGAATAAACGTTAAGATCCATCGGATCCCGTCGGGTACTCAGCCCATGTAACCATGTTAAGAAGCTGGTGATTGGCTAGTTAAGGAAAGAGATTCATCTTGCGTAAGACTTAGTGAAGTATCACGGTTTCACTGTGGTAAGAGAGGATAAGAGGATAGGTGGGTTACTAACCCGCCGTTGATGTATATGCTGTGCCTCGTTCAATAATTAAGATGGCTGCTTATACGGCGAGAAAACCTGGCGAGGGTGTAGTACGTCCCCCGCTGGTCTCGCTGCGTGACATCCGATGTATTCCACGCAGTCTAGATTTAGATGAAGTTGTTCTAGCCGTGCAGTTGCATATGGAAACCGAGCACCGTGAACGAAAGAATAAGAAGAAAGAAAGAAATTTAAAAAAAAATATATATAAGTAAGGTTATAATAAGTTGCATAAAATTTAATTTTTTAATCGTCTTTCGATTGTTTCTTGATTTTTTACAAACCGGTATACACACCTAATCGTATAATGCAATGCAGTTATATTTTGTTAACCTATGTTATCTTACTAAAACACCAATTTCGGCACGTATTTATAATTCCTGCAGGTTCAAAAGAAGAATGATAAGACTAAGAAATGAAACAAGGTAGATACATTTATATATTCTTTCTCTAATTATAAATTGAAATGAAATACACCGTTGAGAGGTGCTGTGTATTAATGCGCTAGTTAGCTATTTACATATTTTATGGTACACGTATGTATGTGTATATATATACGTATTTACATGTGTGTATGTGTGTCTAATTATTCAGGGATAACTATCGTTACCGCGATGACGTTAACAGGAAATAACAAATTTCAACGAACATTGCACTATACCCGGATTATTAATACACGTGAATAAAATTTCCTGCGATATATCTAACTACCGAACCTTGTACGTATGTACGTAGAACATACAAACCTATCTACTTATACCCCGCACCTACATCTATAACGAATAATAAAGATTCAATTCACCTTCTTGTTATACTTATTATACCTGTAGCTATACTTTCAATTGTGGTTTTTAATAGATCATTTATCCAAAGGTGACATAAAGTTATCCGCACATCTGTTCCCGTCCTTGTACATTATTTCCCTCCGAGCTATAAGAGCAAGTTTGAAATTCATAAATCCGTATCTCTAACGAGGAACGCGATCGTCTCGAATAACTACCTACCACTTTTACTTGGGCTACTAACAAGGGCTGTCAACCCTGTAAGTTGCTGGTATCTTCGGGAACGATTCAATCGGTGCAAAACTGACGAATTTCTTATTTCACTTTGCGCCTTTATATACCTACCTCCGGTGCCGAAGGAAGATCCTAGCGTCGAGGTCTTCACCGCGAATAAGAGAGAGAAAAAGAGAGGGAGAGAGAGAGAGAGAGAGAGAAGAATAAAATGAGACCGCGACGTAGGTAGGTATAAGGTGCGTGCGGGTATAATTCGCGTGTGGGTGAGGGCGGCATAAGAGAGAGGGAGACGATTGATGGGCATCGCCGTAATGCCGTTTGTGTGTAGCAGCCGCGTAAGCGTCTCTCGCCTTACAGTAATTAGCTCGACAAACGCACCAGGCCGGGCCATCAATTGCTGGTTTCGCGGTCTCCCGTATCTTGAATTAAAGATTCGATGCCTCCAGCTGTCCTGTCCGCGTGCACTTCACCGGGAATGCAAATATATTCCTTGTGTATTTCGAACACGGTGCTCTTATCGAAATACCACCGTACATACGTCCCGTTTCCAAGGACCTCGCCGATCCGATGCGATGGGCTGGACACGGGCCCCGATCCGGACCCGCCTCTTACCTGCCGCTTTTATACACTTACACTTATACCTACATACCTGTATGTATTTATTATATAGGCGTACTCCCTGCCCTACAGGTAAACCGCAAGGTATATCCTCAGCCCCTTCGTTGCAGTGGCGCCCGTTAACCCCGTGCTCGTGTTCCTGGCGTTTAATTGGACCGATGTTACCGATATCCTTTTAGCTCTCCCCCGCAGAGCAAGTCTTATTCCTTTATCCTATATACGATGTTAACTCTACCACGGTGGATGGGTATTATTTCTTCGAAAAAATTTAACAAATAAGAAATTAACAAATATAACTAAAAATGTTTAGAGTATAATCAGATGGTTCATGACGTTGGATCATAGTGACCGAGAACACCAAATAAAATTATGAAAATTGAGACAAAGTTCTTTGTTGGATGGTAGCTGTACAGTAGGTGTTAATTCAATTAGCATTTAAAGTTGAATATATACTTACATAGCTGTACAAGTACGGGAGGGGGAAAAAAAAAAGAAACGTTATTATATCAGTTCTTTAGGAAGATTTTTCTTTCAATAGGTATAAGGTACCCACCCATTCAATCCAACTGCCATATTATATTAACGCTCAGTATAATTTCATCGAGAAATGTCTGCAGGCTTTCTGACTCGCTCAATGCCTTGCCGCTAATTAGTCGCTAAACGAACGAGTAATATTCAAAGAATTAATTACCCTGAACAGTCATGAACCAGTTAATGTTTGCCCGTCGATATTAATCGTCTTCATTATTATTCTCACTACTACTACTTCTAGTCAGGTATAGACGTATAGATATTTTACTAATATTTCAACTAACACAGAGGCATGTATTATATATACCTATCCAATAAATTCGATCTATTAAAACGTATGATTTATTATCAACCTTCGATTATTCTACTGAAGTCTTTTCTCTTCTTTAGAAGCAACGTAAATGTAAACGAAATTGATATTATTTCATCATTGTTACAAAATTTAATTCCCCATCTTTATGCTTGTATATTAAATAAATACGTATGTGTGTGTGTGTGTGTTTATAGACGTATGTACGAGTATACATATACCTACGAGTATACTATTACGAATCGAATAATTTACCTGTTGGCTCGTAAAATAGCTAGAGACTTTGCAGCGGCTGTAGGGTACAGTATATATACGCAATCTACTTGATCTACACGATTTATGGATCAAAGAGAGCAGACCTTGGTTCTAAAGTTCACCTTGAACCTTAAGTCACTTGAACGAGGGAAAATATCTGTCACGATTCGAGCCAGCCGACTATACCGCTCGTAATTATCGATACCCACGGATTGACCAAAATTAGTCTGCGAGTCCGAGAGATTTACAGACCGCGATGTTAGATTCGAGATAACGACTCGAGGTATAGGAGGAGTCAGTACTGCAGATATTTTCAAGGAACACAAACATTTCGCACGTATATACATAAACTTATATATATATATATGTGTGTGTTAACATATACCTACCTATATTTGTGAAAATTTTATCTCTTTCTTTCGTTTGTATTATTAGATTGCCTTTTTTCTCGTCTGACTATATACCCCCTTTTTCACTCATTAAAAAGTGTTCTTCCTGTGAGATGGCGGAGAAGTAAGGGAAAAAAAAAATTGGATTATTAAAAATGTATTCCAACTTTCCTCGTTGCTCGTTTAACTCGACTGGGATATCGCTGTTCGGGTACATATACCTACCTATACCTACATACCTAATAACCACTTGGCAAAGGCGAGTTGTTAATAATTTCTATTTCGGCGATTTTTTAACCCGATTGAAGTGGCGGAGCCAGAGCGTATACGTTCTGTCTTCGAAATGGAATAATAAGAGAATAAGGGAATTAGAGATCACGAATAACTGAGGAGAATAGAATAGAATAGACGTCGTTTCCTTCTCTTCTCATACCTACGGTAATTCTCTCGGATTATCGCATTATATTGCGTCGAAAACAAGAAAGCTGCGGGGTGCGTGTCGACGCGCTGGGCAGTCGGTTGGAATTTCTTCTACCCCAAGCATTTGGTCAAGGGGTTGGGTTTTGCCCTGGTATAAACGTACCATATTACGAGAGTGGATATTTATGATTGAAACAAATCAAACGTTATCAAGCATACCGGAGCGGTGATAAAGAACACAGAGAGACGTCGAGGCATTCGCTGCTGCCTCGATGTCGCATCGCCTTTATACCCCTTATCGCCCCATAGTCTGCCGTTCCAAACGCTACGAGGAACTCTGCTGTCCTGCACCAGCAGTCCCATTATGAACACGGAAGTCTTAGTCAAGAGTCCAGAGAGTGGTTGTGATTTTTTTTTTTTTTTTAATTAAATAAAGGAAAGGTCTTTGAATTGATATGTATGTATAAAAGTACATAAAACTATTATGGGATTAACGATTAATAAGCTGAGTGATAAGTTGAGGAAATATAGACGACGTATTGGATCGATTGACATCTCGTATACTGTTTAAATTCTTTCACCATATAGAGTTTCATTTTTTGTACCAATTCCTCTATAGTTCGAATCGATAAATTGCATCTTCGAAACCCAGTGGAAGTGTCGCTTTGACATTTCGGTGGCTTCCCAGGATCGAGGATCGAGGATCGCGAGATCCGTCCTTTACTCTATACATACATAAGACTATATACATAGCAGGCGCCTCGCCTGGGTCTAATAACGAAAAGAATTCCTGAAACGTCGACTTTTTATTCACTATATGTATACATACACACATCTGTTTTTTTTTTTTTTTTTAGTTTCTTTTTTATTTTGCGATTCTCTTTCGCTGCAGCACTGCAGCCTTCGCCTCGAGTGATGTAGGGCCATCGTTGCGTGCATCACGTCGTTTCGTTCCCTCACCCTTCTTCTCCTCCTCTTCCTCCTCTTCCTCTTTCCTCTTTTTCTCTATCCCGTCTCCCAGATATACATATGTGGTACCGCTGCAGCAGCAACAGCAACAGCAGCATCAGCATCAACATCGATATACCGAAACTGCATCAGTGCACAGTGCAGTGTGTAAGCCGCGTGTAAGCTTATATAAGCACCATCGGAGAGACCGTTGAAACACTGTAGAGATTTCGGCGATCGGACGTGGTTGATTTGTGGTCGAAGGTATTCGCGGTTGTGGATGCTTTATGAACCGATCAGTTTTGGCCAACCGACCAAACGAAACGCTCCACGGAACCATAAACGTCAAGAGATTCGAGCAGGCGACGTATGTATGTATGTAATACGTACGTATGTATGTACATACGTACGTAAGTTTCTCCTCCAGCATCTCCAGATCCTCAAGCCTTCGAAGCTAGAGGCCTCAGGCCTTCATCCGCCGCTCTACACCTACTAGCTGTGAATACTACTTCAGCTATGCATGTATAAGAGGCGCGAATCACCCGGGGCGACCAAGGCCTTCGCGAAGAAGAGCTAAGACTCTAAGATCGAAGGCCCCGGACCTATATACCTATATTTATGCGCTGGATCTGAACGAGATGCCTTGAAGATGCCTGGGACCAGTGGAGTCAGGGAAATAACGAATGGCCCGTCGAAGACGATGCGCCGTGCGATACCAGGAGCCGGCGGTTAGGTTAGCGGGGAACTCGGTGTTCTACGCGGAGTCGCTGCTGCACGAAGAGATAAGAATCTCTGGACCTATTGCGTCTTCGTGTGTAGAAAGAATGAAACCGTAATCGTCGACGACGATCCTGAATTTAGTAACAAACTCACCATCTACTTCTACTGCGGTAGGTATATTTAACAAGTTTTTGAATTAGTTCGCGACTTAAATTTCACGAGATAATAGTCGTAACCCCGACCTTGTAATCGTCGACTCTTTGAACCCGGCCTTAGTGTTATTGGCGACGGTGAGCGTAGCCGCGTGACAGGGCGGTCAAGGGACTCATGTGTAACCGCGCGTTGTTCCGCAAGCTCAAACCCCTCCTATTATTCTATACGGGTTAGTACCGGGACGACTGGACCTTATAAGGATAATTCTGGACCTGGACCTCTTGTACACGTGGTGTACCAAGGATTTACACGTGGCACGAAGTGGGAATCCCCAAACCCCCCTCACTTTCCAGACGAAGATGTGGGCAGGGTAAAAACTCAATGCCCCATTAACGACGACCCCCTCCGGTAGCACGACCTGGCTAATGGCCGTTGACGAACTTCACCCAAAGCCTCGGTGTGCCCCTCAAAAAGCGAAAACTTGTATTGGGCGATGACGCATTTTTGTTTTGTTGTTTCATTCGTTGAATGTACCTGTTAATCTTATAATTATAATTTATTTCGGTTACACTTGACTCGGTGAATCGTTGGGCGGATACGAAATCTGTGACTGGTTTATTTCTCGAGGCCTGGTTAGGAGGCTAATCTTCGCCAAGGCCACCCGGAGTCCCCCACCACATGTACGAAAAACTGTCCACGTATCCTTCCACTACGGTCATTTCTTTGGTGGCTATCGGCTATTTATTACATTCGGAGTTAAGACCCCATTGAATCATATATATCAGAAAGATCACGCTACGTGATGCCGACGATGCGGGTACGATACGGCTTGACGTATTTATGGCCTTTAGCGTCATTAACATTACCTTATGCTAATCGGATCCGTGTATCGGACGATATCCTCTGACATTCAACCGGATAGCAGTAGTGCTCGGTACCCTGAGTTACGGTCGCCATTTTCTTTAAATCTTACGTCAACCACATATTTCAAACTCCCACTATAGTTCAAACGAATACCTGTATCAGTTGTTAACGTAGACGAAAAGAACTACTAGTTAAGAAGGGGTGTCATCGACGTGTGACTTAGCCGCAAATTCCGCACTCTAAAAAGTCCTCAAGGCTTGCAGGGACAGTCTCGCATAGTCCATAATGTCCTGCAGGGCATAGGTAGGCCCGTGGAGAATGAAGGGGGCCAAGTAGTCGCCTCTTCCAGGATTTATATCGCGGTTCCCCCGCTTTGCCACCGCGCACACACACACGCACGCAAACACGTAAATTTCTACGTATGTAGCACACACGAAGTACCTGCTGACTTATGCAAAGCAAACCCGCGTCCCGCGCCGAAATAAATGTCACTAGGAAACAAAAACACTCCTCTTGTCCGCGGACTGCCCCCTGGCCACCACCACTGCGATTCTCTTTTTGCCTGTATCTTTTTCTCTCTCGGTTTCTGGACGTTGGCTAGTATCTAGAAAGTGTGGAGGTTCAGAGCTACTCTCGTAGGTTGACCCCGTGAAGATAGGTGTCTAGTGGTACGGTGGTATTCGCAACCGCGGAACCGGCGTCCCCTGAATGAAAAAGACAACCATATTTCAGTGACGTCATTGGTACAAAAGCACTGCTGCAGTTCACGTCTACACCCGACTTGCACTGGTGGTGATGGTGATGGTGCTGGTGCTGGTAGTGGTAGTGGTAGTGCTGGTGGTGGTGGTGGTGGTGGTGGTGGTACCGCATGAGGAACCGGCGGGGGTGGAGGAATGAGCGTATAGTCCGACCGGTCGCCTGGATTTATTCCCTCGGTGACAAAGCACCTGCTGTCTCACCGAGGCTCCCGACTCGAAGTTCCAGGGTCCTGCAGGGTCCAGGCGCCCTGGTACCGCGGGCTGGTTGTCTCCTCCATTGTTTGCTACGCGTCGCCTCCGTCGTGTGCATCCTCCCCGTCGCCCGTCGCCCGTCGACCGCCTACCAGATACTCCAACTCCAACTCCAGCTCCAACTCCAACTCCAACAGCAGCCTCCTCTTCAACGACCGGCCGTGAGTTACCCTTTTACGTTCTCCCGCTCGGCTACCGATCTTCACCACTAATGCACATCCCGACTACTTATTCCTTCTTGACACCCAGACACCTCCTTCTACCTATATACTCGACCAAAAGCTGTCTTCGAATCAGCGGAGAAACGTGAATTCTACGCAATTCATCCGGCTACTACAGGTCTGCAATTGTTCTGTCCCGAAGAATTAACACCACTGCTTTCAGTTATCGAAGATCTACGATTTCCGGTCTTGAAAAAAATCGGTAGCTACGTATATGTATACGTGGTTTATCGATACTTTTTGCATTACGATTGGTGTCGATCAATGGGACAGACGTTGTGCAGTGTGAAAGTGAATGATCGGTAGTCTCCCCTGAGATTGACCTACATAACGGAACATTTTTTCCCACTTTTAAACACCTAGAATAGATTTATTTGATACCTCTTGTGTTTCAGAGTGTATAGCGAGGTTGTAAGTATATTTTATGTTCACGCCGGATCTGTACTTAACGATCTTTTTCTCAGATCTAGTCGTATATGGTTGATAGGTTAAGCTGTGAAGGTGATTGCCTAATAATTTAGTTATAAATGGACTATTGAATGTTTAATTGAAGCGTTGGTGTCTCGTAGGTATTCGTTGGATATGACGCGTCTCGTTGAGGTGCTGCATTTTAAAGTTTGATTTCAGTGTCGAGATACACCCCGCTGAGTGAGGACCGTTTGCCTACCTATCGTTAAATTATTCTCCCAGGGTAACTAACTTACTAATATTCACCGCCGACTCGGCGTTAACTCCCAGCAGGATATCTCTTTTAATTTTTCTTCTTAGAATATTACTGTACGTCAAGATAAGTTTGTCATCTTTGTACATTTTTTATTCAAAACTTGCTTCCACTATACAAATTTTATATACATACATTCATATAGGTATACCTACTCTATCGTAATAGAGGTGCTATAAACACCCAGGTATGTATAATTTTTATTTATTTATCGCTATGATCAGAGCTACGTGGCTCTATCAGACGCTTTCGCCACTTCTGCTTCTTCACAGTTCTTGATCATGATCTGAACCCACTAAAGGCTCGGAAATAACTAGATAACACTATTATTTCTAATGCGTAGGTGTTACAGAAGCTTTAAAATTCGATTTGTTAGGCGGCAGGTACCCAGTCGCCATCTCTCAGCATTTCTCACAAACAGGGTTTTCCACGGATGTCTATAACCGTCTGGAAGCCCGAAACCGTTGGTAAGTAAGTAAATTTTAGTAAAGAAGAAACCGTACTGTATAAAAATCTATAAAATTTACTTGTGCAATTAATTTTTCAATGAAAAAAAAAAAAAACAGGAAAATAAGAAAAGACTATAAACGATCAAATAATTACGGAGAAATTGCGGGGTTTTTTTTTTTCGTCTTTTTTGATGAGGTAAGTGTATGTATGTACAATATCATCTCAGGTCTGTATGGATTTCATTAATTTTTAGAAAGCAAGTGGGTATAATCTTCTGTAGTAAAACGTCTCGTATAATTAGGAAACGATCATGCAGGTGTACAAGAAGGCAATGGGAATAGAGTTGATCGTCGATAAAAAGTAAAAGAATAAAAATAAAGAGGGATTAATCATTAGAGATTAGAAACCAGCCATCAATCATATGCGACTATTTTTGCTCCTGATTTCGAAATGTTCATCAAAACCTACGCCCGTTAATCCATAATGCTATTTGATTTAAGATTCTTCTTCCTCCGCCATCTTCTGCGGTCCATCGCTGGACCGCAGGCCTAACAATAAGATAAATTCGATGGAGGCTGACCGATCGTTTTGCTCAACCCGTTGAATCGGACGGATGTTTTAGTGTCCGGTATATTAAGGATGGAGGATGAACGGGTGGTATACTACACACTATACACTCATCGTATACTAAAACCTGCATCGGCAATTGGTGGGCGAATAGAGATGAACACAAATACTGATATTCAAGTTTATGTGTAAGTGTGGAACACACGTCGACGATTTTGTATATAACCAAAGTACGAGCCTTCGGCGCGGTCTCACAAGATCTCACGCGGTGTTCCAACGGTGCCGAGCTGATGCTGGTCTGATGCTGGTCTGACGCGGGCTGATGAAGATAACGCCAGGTTGGTTTGAATTACGGCTCGGACCAACAATAATAAATTCCACCAAACATTCATTTTCGTACACGCAACTTTATGTCGTCCTTAGCCAGACTAAGCGCCCTCGACCAACGTCATTTAGTATCCTCCTCATGTGCCTAATAACCTCGACGCGGCGTGCGATTCCACGATCATTTTTGTTCTCTTTATGAAATTTTTTCATCATTCACGTATTGAGGTAGTCTGGGTTCGTTTTATACGAGACATTAATGAGGACATTATTCGCGTCGAGGGCTGTGTACGTATATGTATAATACTTCGTTTTTCCCTTTTCTCGCTTTTTACGATTTAATTCAAAAGTACTTCTCGTACAGTACATACGTTACGAAGCAAAAACAAAAAAAAAAAAAAAGTGAATAAAAATATAAATAAAATAAAAGATTTACATCACAATGAAAAAGTTATGGTCTCAACCCTCACCCTCCGGTCAGAACAACACCGAAATCTGGAGTAAGGGTACGAGTGAGACAATTATTCAACTCTGGTAATAAAAATATAAATAAATATTAAATAGAAAGTCCACTACTTGAGTCGACCCTAATTTCTCTTAATAATTTCTACCTCATCTTCGAGAGATCACGAAAAATAATTACCACGAATTAACCCAGATAGATAAAATATTCGCAAACTTGTCAATCACTAGATTGCTTCTTTCTATCCGCTTTTACATAGGACTTAAACCATCATATTACACCAATTTATATACCTATGGAGTATCTTCAGGTAGGCCAATCCCGCGGATAACTTACGCTAAAATATGATTCATAGATAAGACCATAACGCACGAGGCTGTCCTGATTTAATTGGGCCCCTGAGAATTAAACGGGGAACCCCCGCGGCTCGGGCCAATCAGTTCCTTCGAAGGCTCTCAGGACGAACAGAAATATAGCTGCTTAGCACGAGAATTGTGCGGGAATATCACATCCCCTTCATGATGACCTTTGGAAGGATCTTCGGACGTCCGAATTTTATTGGCTATCTCTTGAGCTTTTGTTTTTCAAAATTTTTAGGCGGATTATTTATCTGGTAAAAGGAGTGAGTGGTGGATGCATCTACGTATCTAATCAGAGTGTCGGAATTCGAGCTTGGTATAATCCATGTTTTGGTAATCCGGGTAAAATGTGAGTATGTAATTTAATCATTTTACTACATGCATTGTGTACACCGATGAGTGGTAAAACAATGCGGTGAAAAGCGGACAAATCGATCGAAAGGAAAAGGGTGCGACTGAGATCTCGTTACAAAGCTGGTGCAAAGCTACAAAGCTGAGTAGAGGAGCTTTAACCCTTGAAAAAGAGTCGACCACCCGCGGGCTGTACGTAGGGTTGTAAAAGCTCGCCTCACTCGAGCTCAAGTATATACTGTACACAGTAATACAGTCTTTGTCTTCACTCGGAAGTACGTACTTTTATATTTATCGAAATATAAGAATATTTCAGCAGCTGAAACTATATACAGTGAAATTTTTCAACCCTTATAATATTTTTCTTTGGATAAAAAATTCCATCCGCATTTTATTATCGATGAAACGCAATGGAATATTTTTTCATACTATATAAGTATGGGATAGGCAATTCAGCCGAATAATAATTAAAGTCAATTTAAAATTTTCTACTCATTTTTATTTGATCTGTAATAAAAATGATTTACAGTTTTCAGAGGTCAGTGGATCTTGTCGTGCCTTAATAGAAGATAGATTTCAAAATTTCTCCAACGTTTAAGAGTCATTTCATTATAAACGATTGATCACGTGTATAATTATAGACGATTAATCTGTCTAACACATCCTTATATGTAACACCTTAACCACGATGAAAAAAATAAAAAAATTAAAAAATAAAAAAATTAAAAAAATAACTCTCTCCGAATCTTTGTCTCGATCGAATTGTCAATCGTACGATAACTGTGAATATCAGTTCGTGGAATGTTTTGTCGTTGTCACACGATATCATTACCTATAGCTGTATGTATACCCATAAGCATTGGATATGGGTATTGTAACAACTTTCACAAAGTTTCACAAATCGAAACTGATCAAACTCAGTTATATAGGTATATAAGAACCGAGGAATTCATCAATCAGCGGAGAAATCGTACCTATACCTACCTTGACGTAGACAAGATCGTTTCGATAATTATGATTTGTCGACGACACGGTAGCATAATTTTGTAATTGGAGAGAGTATAATTTTTATCACCGCGTAACATTAATGTGCTATAGTAAAAATATTCCTTATAAAAATGTAGTTAACAAAAAAAAAAAAATAGTTTAGGTCAATCTTGAGATATACGTGAATTCCTGAATCGATGATCGGTGATCATGGTCATTGACCTATGGATCATGCGTTGCGTTTCTCGGTAGCTAAAACTCGCGCGATTACTCGTCGTGATCAGTTCATTGGTAATCGTGAAATAAGCGGAAGAAGGTGAATCAGATATATCGTCGTTATGAGTACGTGAGAATCGAGTCAGTTGCCAGGTGAGTTTGAGCGAGTAAGAGTCATACGGTTAAGTATTGTGAAGTGAGAAGGTCTGAGGTAGGCATGAGAAGGATCATATCGTATCATATACTAACCGCTCCTCCTTCGAGAAGCACATATAATTGCTGGCATCCATAACGCTGATGTATTTACGACATTAACTCGCCCTCCCTTCGCCCCTGCCTCTGCCTCTGCCCCTGTCCTTTCCTCTCCCCCGCTAACCCTCTTCTCTCTTCACCATGTCCTCATCCTCCACTTGTTCGTCCCTCTTACTCCCTTCTTCCTTGTCCTCCAACCACGACCGCCCCGTCATGCAACCAGCCACAAGTAGAAATAATTGGTTGAAAACAGCGCGCTCTCGACCGGCAATATATCCAGCTTACACCCCGCTGTCGCATCGCTTAGATCACTTCCCCGCCGCCGAAAACTTATACCATCTCTACCTTATAACCCATACCATATATACCTACCTTCCAACCTACCTACCTACCTACCTAGTGGTGGCGCGGGGCTTTTTCTCTCTCATTTGAATAGCCCTTATTTATGAAAATTGAATCGAATATACGCCTCGCTTATGAAGGCAATCGGTAGCTGTCGGTGAGGCACCGTTGGGGTCGCAGCTTTTAATTACGGATAAAGCGAGTGATAATGGAACCGCTGATGCAGCCAGAAGCAGAATCTAACGTTTATACACCTGAGTTGTACAGGTATTAGTGACAAACGTATATATATATATATATAGGTATAGGTATAGGTATATAGTATACAAACGATAGAGAAGAAGGAGTCAACAAGACTGGCTGTAATCTTAAAATTGATTATCATCGTACTAGTTTGAAATAAATTTCAGATTCGTAAGATTGAATTTCTCGAAGTAGATATGGTATGGGTAGGTACGGTGAAAATGTGGATGACGAAAGGCTGAAGAATTTTAGTACAGAATTCGAGTGACTGTAGGTATATAAGAGTTTGAGAATTGAGTAAAGAAGTAAAGAAATTGCGGTAAAAATAATTAAGGAGGAAATTACTCTCCAGATAAAGCGGTGCAGGGTAAGGTGTCGTAAATTCCTCGGTTCAGTGACGGCAGCTTAATACTCTGCCGAAACGACCCATGCCCAGATAACTCGGTCTGTGTTTCAACGACGCGTTACTGCCTGGTGGATGACAGACCAGCAGAATTGCAACGCGTCCGCAGCTCTCCGAAGATATGCAAACGTCTTCTCGGTCGACGGCTGAACATAACTCTTACCACATCTACGAGACACATACCCGTTCTGAGGACACTATAAACCTCGATACCGGGGAAATAAAATCCCGGATTTACAGTCCTGATACCGAGCTGTCCGCCGGCGTTCGCCATCCTCGATGTCGTCGTCGTAGTCGTCGTTCAGCTCGTTGTTGACGGTGTGGGTTGCCTCATCAGCCGGGATAGAGGGACGTGCGCCGGTTGTCGCTTGTCGGTTGTCGGTTCTCGGCTTGTCGCACGTCGGTTCACGGCTATCTTATTGCACCCAGAAGAGTGACCAACCTGCACGTATGTACACTACGTGTGACTTTGCCAGAATAAATATAAAAAAAAAATAAAAATATATAAAAATAAATAAATAATCTCGGCTTCTTAGAGTCGTCCTTCGATTCTGCGCCATCTTCTTACAGACCTTAGCTTATCATCACCCACTCCAATACCACCGCGATGCTGTTGCAGTAACGCTGCACTTCTTGTACCGCACCATTTGAAGACCTACCAATAAGCTATACTGTCCGTTTCGATACCGTCCACCACTCATGCGGCGCCCACTCTCAGGATAAAACCTATTTACGGGTTTCTTCGTCCTTTCGTATATATACTTCGCTACAGGTATTCAGACGCTTTATGCAAATGCACCAAAGTGCACTAAATCCGGAATCACACGTCACTCACAACGCCCGCTGTTCTCGCATTTTAAAATACATACGGTCTATCCCGCTAATCAGAACATCTACCGGTATAATTTAGTCACGCATTTGTGTCACGTTTTTTCCTGTCATTCAAACCTTTCACATCATTTATTTTAAAAACTTTCTTTGGTTTTTCTGGGAAACAGCAGCGCTTGGGAAGGTGATCGCTTAGTCGTATTTGGGGGACAGTCGATGGTCTTCTCGGTCTTTTTATATCGGACATAAGAAAGACGGGGGTTCGTGTTTAGATCGATTCTCCGATGCGTAATAGCACTTTCTCTCCCTATACGCATGTAAACCTATATAAATATATTCATGTGATGGTCCATCGTGACTTATTTCACCGTTGATTTCTTCACGTCTAGGGAGTTCCGATCAGCTATAGTACCCCTACGACAATCAGTGATGAATGTTGTACACCTTGACACGCATCAGCCATGAGAATCCTTATTTCTTACATCGGTCCAAATCCTAAATAAGATAAAAAATTGAGGGTATAATTTGATGCGATATCCCCGGGTCCATTTTCTCTTGATTTTGATCGACAGTGATTCCTGCGCTTCCGCGTTTATAGCAGAGTATTTTCCAGATCCTTGAATCGATCGTATAGGTGTACATACATACGTGGTAGCAGATACCGTAGGTAATCGGCAGTTATAATGAACGCCTGGTGCACACGCGCCAAGAGGCATGAGCCCGAGGCGCACCTGTTCGGTTCGATCGCGTGCATGTGAGGGTGAAAGTAACGTGTGCGAGAGATCTCGTGCAATCTCGATTCTCTATCGACCGATTAGCGGTAAATAATGAAGAGATCCGTGATTCCTGTGAGCCGAGATGAATAGGTGTGTACAGATATGTTCATGGTTCAGGTTTATGTTCATATGCATGTTGTTTGTGTGTGTGTCAAAAGGCTATTTATTTACCCGATTATTCAAGCGTGTCGCCTCATGCTACGTGCACAAGTGTATAATAATGTATAATGCAGCGAGAAATAGCGGATGATATGCATAATGCCCACCTAGATACGTAGTATGTATAGGTATGTGTTTTGTGAGCGAAACAAATGGGTAACCCCTCCCTACCTCCCTAGCCTTATACTCCAGGTATTGGTATGGGAATAAGTTTTGAACTGACGTCTCGATCCATTGGGTGAATTAATAATTCGAGTTAGACGGTTGACAGCTGTAAATAACGTAGCGGCACAAACACGATCAACGCACGGACTGGATCCATGCTGAAACCTATGGGGGTATTAGACGGAGATATCTGCGCGGTTCTTGGAACGCATATAATTAAACATGCAGCAGTTGACGTCTTCGGTGGGTATATATACCTAGTCCTCCAACTATACACGTCTCTCGTCTTTCGTCTTTAGTATTTCGTCCTCCTTCTTATTCCCATTCTCATTCTTATTCTTATTCTGATTCTTATTCTTATTCTTCTTCTTCTTCTGAATCCCCCTCGGTGTGATCTATGTATCAAGTTGTGAGCCCCGCGTGCCCTGGCAACCGAACGAAACGAACGAACGAACGAAACGGAACGGAACGAAGCGTCGTGTCTGTCCCCCCGCATGCTTACTTTATTATCGAGGTTCAAATGAGAATTTATGTAGACATAAACGCTCGTGTCAGCACCGGGCGTGGGTGTGGGGCGAGGGGAAGAAGCTCTGCCATCCCAGCATCCCTGAGCCTGCATCTATCACTGCTTGGTACCCACGTAGAGGTATACCGTTCGTTCCTTCCTCGGACTCTCAAACGCTCCGTTGATCACCCCAGTATCTTTTATTTATTCTTGGAATATTAAACGTCTGCCATGCCATACCGGCTCACAGTGTAATATATATTATCGGTACCACCGTACGTACGTACGTACGTACATACGTACATACGTAAGTACCTACGTACCCTACGTTATATGTACACCTATAATCCTTACGGTTGAACCGAGCTTCCAGGGACCAATCTAGTCTTCACCGAGCGGTTACAACTGCTGTATATAGTAGTCTTACTCGACGGTGACAGCGTCTACTTGAAACGAACACAAGATATCGAGTCTTTTTTTTATTTTTTAATAAGAGGACATTGGACGCGTATACTGTATCATATACATGGGCTTGTACAGCCTCCGGGGAATTATATTTATACACGAGAGTTACGTGGACCCACGGTGGCTGTGTTATGCCAACGATCTTGTTGATCGGTTCACTACCATCACATATACCTCAGTTGAATAATTCGATCAAAACAGTCGAATAACGCGCACCTAATTAATTATCGTAATAATTGTCATTATTGTTGAACGTGTGTGTTGAATGGCTTTTATATGTGTCTGTTTATACATACCTATATCTGATAATGAAGATTGGTCGTAAACAATACAGATTCACGACGAATGGTGAACGCTACTATTTCTATCGACTGTCATCAACAACGCGGGATGCGTGATCACGGTATTTTCTCATAATAGAGGTCCGAGGTTTTCTCTCTGCACGGAATGGCACGGCGAGAAATTTCCTCAAACCGTATTGCAGATATATGTATCGCACATTTTTATACCAAAGTACAATAATAACGTTTCGAAAGTTGTGAATTTGTAATGGTCAGTTACACGCATGACCAGTTACACACGTGGGCAGCGTGAAGTACGAGGGATATGTATAGGATAATAATATAAAAACCACGTGATCGTGTTTTAGAAAATTCACACGGTCTGTGATTGGCTGTTATGATGAATTCTGAGATTTACTGTTTTGCAGTATTAAGTGAGCGTGCAATGAGCTGCTGTTACTGTACACTAAAGGTTAATGTCTGTAATAAATATCGTAACGATTATAACATCGAAACGCACATTTGTTAGTAAATCGTCGTTATATAGATGTTGACCTTTGCTTAATTATGAGATTAACTGACTATCAATATGATCCTTAGCTATGCATGTATGTAGGTATGTAGAAATTACGAAATTTTTTTAACCCATGAAGAAGCGTTTGACATCTGAACTTTTGAGCTCTTTACCTATCTTCAATCACTCTTAACTATTTACTGCTGCCATACAGAGTTGCAATAAAGAATCTATAAACGGCGTAAACTTGCCGCTGCAACTCGATAATTATACCCCTTCATTTCTTATTATTACGCTTCGTGTCACGGATCACGTGTTAACGTCACACAGCCCGAACGCAAGGTCTTATAAATTAATAGATAAGTTCTAAACCGATCGAATCTCGGGGACATAAGACATCGAGTAGAACTCCGTTTCTAAATTTTCTCACTCCAAGTTGGATCGACTCGTGCGCGAGGCCTTTAGGTAGATTAACGCGGAAGTCCCCGTCACCACAAATCATTATTAGCATATTATCAGAGACACTTATCAGAGAACGCTCCGAGTCGACCCCCTCAAATAAGAGTCAATATAAATCACTGATTGTCTCCTCCTGGAGCAATAACTCATTCGTTAACAGGCATATAATTACGGGTGGGTTGGGTGAGTTGGGTGACTCGATGGAATACCCGATCAAATCTTTACCACCAATATACCTTAAATAATAGGTATATATAAAATAAACTATCCCAAATATCAAAGCAAGGAAACATTATGGAGTTGTGAACGAGATTTTATAGTGAGAAATCGATATGTGTAGCAAGCATATCCGGAATTAAAAGAAATAAAGAAAACGAGACACGAATTACCGAGTAGTAGATAGATATACGGCGAGTTAATGTCTCCTGTTTCCTGTTTACCGTCAAATATTCAAATCTATGGGATATGCGGATGCTGCAGTACGGATGATGTTAAAAGCGGGTATACCTAGGCACGAGGTAAAGCAGAAGCAACTGTAGATACTGGGTGACGCGACATATCGAGCGAAATCTCTCTCAATCACGGGTCTGAAAATTAATCGGCATGGGTGCAGCTGATAAGAATTGATAGGGCTCTTCTGCCGAGCTGCCAATACATTTTACTTTGCACTCCGCAATGTCTATTATTCCGAACACAATCTGGCCATAGGTACTGGTCGGGGCGAGGATTCCATGCCTCGTAAACTTGACCGGTGATACATGCGCGTCCGTGCAGCTGAGTGGCTTAACTAAACCAGCGTAATACCTTGAAAAATTGAAATATTGATATACGAGATCACAGGCCATAACTAGCCTGTCATTTTTACCGATATTTACGTTACACTTAACCATACCATGTCTCAGAAACTATAATATAACACCTGTAAAGTCCCTAAGACAACGAGTTAACGATCCATACGACGCTGCACGCTATGCGCGCGTGTTATATCGGTTGCATGCGTCAAGGCGCAATAAGTCTCAATGTTTTCATTCTGTTTTACTAATTATGTATAGTGGTTTTTGTATTATTTAACAATATAAATTTCAGGGTATATATCTATATCCATAATGCTCGGTAACACCAATTTTCTATTCTTTATTTAATTTTCAAATGTATGTGTAAAAATGATCTACACTAAATCAACTTCATATATTCAAATAATTGTATTATAGTGTAACCCAAGTGTATGTTTAGGGAATAGTAATTGTCGCAACGGTTGCAGATAAATTCAATCAGTAGGTCTTCAATTGAGATGCTGGAGCCTCGTTTTATCTCAACCATTAAGGGATTAATTAAAAATTACAACTACATATTGCAGGTTTCGAGCCACAGTATAAGTCAGGAGACTTCTCCTTTGGGGTTTAAACAGGTAGAATCACCTTTTTCTATTATACCAAGGGTCAGTCCTGATCATAGAACGAAAAGAACGGTTCTAAAAGCATTCATTCCCACACACAAGTAAAAATAAAAATGTGAACCAAAACTTACAACACAATTCCATAACATTTTCCAAAAATTGTCTATAAATTTTCAAACCTTGTTTAGTTCTAGCTACAAATAATAAACAAAGGGTATTTATATTTATTTATAAATTGTGATGTAGGGAATGATGAAATTAATCAGATCGGTATTGGTATGTATAGATACAATAAGTTATGACGCGTGTTATACAGTGATGAAATTTCTTGCATCAATTAGTAACGATTACTTATACAACGAGCTTCCTGGAGCTGTACAGTTTTCTAATTCTCCGAAGACTCGCATAAGCGTCAGTAGCGGAACGTACGAGTCCCCTCCTTTGATGCCGCATCTGTTTAGTCACGGGTGGGTTCTCCGATTTTTAGCGGTTGTTTCATAGTTAAAAGAAAAGAGATAAATGAGAAAAGAAAACCAGAAAATAAAACAAAAAAATAAGATAAAAAAATACAAATCCCAACAGATCAAGTTTTAACTTCGAAACAATTTACATAATCTGAAATATGCGGAAGCCTCTAACGTCCTCACATCATCGAGTTTATTACCTATTTCAAGCACATGTAATACTAGGCAAGTGCAGCACGCAAGTGGCACTTGCCCACTTGATTACTATTGGCGTAGTAACACGGATAAAATTCTTTCTACAATTTCAATATTCGATGAAATAATTCCAAATAAAACCCCGACCGGTAATCCTACAAGCGTTTCCTCACTCTTATACCTAAATCATAATTACCATCGCCGAGATTACACGCTGTATCGACTCCCGTCATACTAATCAACGCGTTTAAACCTCAGGACTATTTTCTACGCGCGGCTCACCTCCTCGTCTCGCTGTACGAATGCGTGCTACGGTCATCGGTGCCGCCATGTTTAGTTGACGGAGTGAAGGCTTGGAAGGGGGAGCGAAGCTGGGGCTGGTGTAAAGTGAGTCACTTGCATAGTTTGACGGACGAAATTCGCACGTATCAATATTTATCACTCTCTGGTAAACGGTAAGTGAAACAATACTATAAAGTGTACATTCCAAGTACCTTATCCGCATTAAAACATCACAATTCTATACGTTATATAGCTGTTTACGCTGGGTGTGTCAAAGTGCTTCCTTCCATTGCCCCGAGTTACGATTGTCAGAAAATGGTGATGCATTGCATTCTTGAGCCCTTTGTTGTGCCGCACACCCACGCGTCCCTTATATATAATATTAACGTTTATACAGCCCGTGATTTAAGCCATATTTATTTATTTCAACAATCCTTACTAACTCTCAGTTACGGAGCATACCATTCCACGCTCCCTATTTTCGTCGATAAATTAAATAGAAAATAAAAGAAAATAAAAAAAAAAAAAAAAACTGTTCTATCTCTCACTCGAACGGATACACCTGCACTCTCGTTTACGCTATCGACGTGAGTAACGATAAAAAAAAAATAAAAAAAACAACTAGACGTTGATCTACATTTCGATATTAACGAGTATAATGAATCACTAATTATATACATTTAAACATTAATTAATAATAATAACATACACCTGCCCTCCATAAGAATTATGAATCATAGAAATTACGAGTTTTGTCAATTTCGATCTTATAAACGATTTTTGTACGTATACAATTTTCCCAAAATTTCATCTCCTTTGTTTTATTCTTATTAAATTTTAAACAATTTCCACATGTGTTAACTAATTGAAAATTATCATCCAATAATTGCACAGTCTCTTTTTATAAACTGTACATACATCTACTTCAATCGAACTCCAAATTAAATTACATAATCTCTGTTTACTATTAAAAAGGTGTGGATTGTTTCGCCCGTTGGAGCCATGAGTTATCAAATGACGTCGAATCAATCTAGGCCCAGTAAGTATAAAAGCAGTAACAAATTTAAAATCAAATTTTGGGCCAAATTTTCAACATTTTCAAACCATTTCTTCTCCTTCTTGATGTTTCAGTGTCCCATGGGAACTACCAAGGACCTGGAGACTTGCCGATGGGGTCTGCCAAAGAGCAGACTCTCATGTGGCAACAAAACTCCTACATGGGTGATTCAGGAATTCATTCAGGGGCTGCGACTCAGGCACCGTCCCTATCGGGAAAAGAAGATGACGACATGGAGGGAGACCAGCTGATGTTTGATTTGGACCAAGGTTTTGCTCAGGGATTTACACAGGATCAAGTCGACGGTGATAATAATACAAACACTCATATCGATAATCATAATTGTGCACAATTTTTAAGACTAAAGACTCTCATTTGTTGTAATTCACTGATTTATCTTCATGACTTGGGTGAAACGTGTGATAAATTAGGGATAAACCTTGTGTTTTGAATATCTGAAGAATCTTTTACCAAGAAAATGGAATTACAATATAAATTTCTTTCCAATATAGAAATGAATCAACAATTGAGCCACACAAGATCACAGCGTGTAAGAGCGGCAATGTTTCCTGAGACATTGGAGGAAGGAATAGAGATACCATCGACACAATATGATCCGGCTCAGCCAACGGCTGTACAAAGATTGGCAGAACCTTCTCAAATGCTTAAACACGCAGTTGTAAACTTGATTAATTATCAAGACGATGCGGATCTAGCGACTCGGGCCATTCCTGAGTTGATTAAACTCTTGAATGACGAAGATCAGGTCGTAGTTTCTCAGGCAGCAATGATGGTGCATCAATTGTCAAAGAAAGAAGCATCCCGACATGCCATTATGAACAGTCCTCAAATGGTCGCTGCCCTCGTCAGAGCAATCTCAAACAGCAATGATCTGGAATCAACTAAAGCAGCGGTCGGTACTCTGCACAATTTGTCTCATCACAGACAGGGGCTTTTAGCGATTTTTAAAAGCGGTGGTATACCAGCCCTAGTTAAATTGCTTAGCTCACCGGTAGAGTCGGTATTATTCTACGCGATCACCACCTTACATAACTTGCTTCTTCATCAAGACGGGTCTAAAATGGCTGTACGTTTGGCCGGAGGACTGCAGAAGATGGTAGCTCTTCTCCAGCGTAATAATGTCAAATTCTTAGCCATTGTAACAGACTGTCTACAAATATTGGCTTACGGAAATCAGGAGAGCAAATTAATCATCCTCGCTTCTCAGGGACCAATAGAACTTGTACGAATTATGCGCTCTTATGATTACGAGAAGCTTTTATGGACAACTTCGAGAGTTTTGAAGGGTAAATTGAATAGAACTTTAAGATTGATTTTCTCCAATCCCATGGTCTTATTAAAGGACCGCACATTTGTCCTTATGTAAAAGCGGTTAAATTCCATGAAATTAGAGTAGGTATGTTGGATTTCAAACCATGCTGATTAAAGGTCTTCATGGGCCCCCTCCCTTCTTGGAAAAACCCCCTTAAGTTAAGGGTTTCCAAGATATTTAAGTATAAAGTTCGAATAACTTGGCTAATAACCACGAATAATTTGGAAACAGTTAGATTCATCGAGAAAAACCAAGAGACCCTTTCTATAGAACGTTGAATTTTTAACAAAATGAGCTATGTAGAATTTTCCCAAATATATTAGTTCTTGAGATATAAAAATCGAAAAGTGCCACAAGAACGTTTCCCATATATTTTAAATGGAAAATAAAAAATAGCCCTGAGCGACCTCTGAATATTAATATTGAAGGCTAAGTTTTCTTGAGGCTCGTTATTTAGTCATAAAGAACAAGTTTTTGAAATTAACTTATGAGAAAAAAAAATAGTTGGTTTATTCAGCCCACCCTAATATGTATACATTATATGCGTGGTGGCAACATGCTGCCCTTGCCAGCTGCAATTTTCAAACTTTACACTTAAATATCTTGGGAACCGTTAACCTTAAGGGATTTGGCCTATGGGGACTTTTAATCAGCATGGTTTTAAATGCAACATATTCCAGTTTCAAGGAATTTAACTGAAACCGTTTTTCATAAGGACAGATACGGGGTTCTTTTCAATATTAAACTCTTTCCTACCATTTTTGTTCCCAGTTCTCTCAGTTTGCTCTAGCAATAAGCCAGCCATCGTCGAGGCCGGAGGTATGCAGGCTTTGGCAATGCACTTGGGTAACCAGAGTCAACGACTGGTTCAAAACTGCCTGTGGACTTTACGAAATCTTTCTGATGCCGGAACTAAAGTTGACGGACTTGAAGGTCTGCTCCAAGGACTTGTTCAGGTGCTTGCTTCTAGTGACGTTAACGTCGTCACTTGCGCAGCAGGCATTCTGTCTAATTTAACGTGCAATAATCAGCGCAATAAGGTACAATAATCAACCAATTTTTCTTTCCCAATAATCAAACGCAGCATTTATATATATAAAATCATTTTTTCAGGTCACAGTGTGCCAAGTTGGTGGAGTCGATGCTCTTGTTCGCACAATAGTTAGCGCAGGTGATCGCGAGGAGATAACAGAACCAGCAGTATGCGCCTTGCGTCATCTTACTTCCCGTCATGTAGATGCAGAAATGGCTCAAAATTCGGTCCGTTTGAACTACGGAATTCAAGTTATAGTCAAGCTTCTACATCCCCCATCTCGTTGGCCATTGGTAAAGGCTGTTATTGGACTTATTCGAAATCTGGCACTGTGCCCAGCTAATCATGCTCCGCTTCGGGAACACGGCGCTATTCATCATCTCGTCAGGCTTCTGATGCGCGCTTTCCAGGATACACAGAGAGTACGTTAATTTTTGAAATTATTTGCTCAATTTTTTGGTGAGAAAAAATGAAATTTATCATTAATAATCTTTTATTTCTGTTTTATTTTATAAAAAGTCTTGTTTTTCAGTCTCTAAGTCAATTATCTCGCTTCTTTAAGTATAACAGCCATCTTTCAGACAGAATATCTTCAATATTTTTATAAATCTGATGAGTTTCTTGGTTATTTTTGCTCATTGTTCTTTTTTAATTAACAGCAGAGATCCTCAGTGGCTAGTACAGGAAGTCAGCAAGCGGCCGGAGCGTATGCGGACGGCGTTCGCATGGAGGAGATAGTGGAGGGAACAGTTGGAGCTTTACATATCTTGGCCAGAGAGTCCCATAATAGAGCAATCATTCGAACTCAGACTGTAATACCGATATTTGTGCAGGTGTGTAGAAAGGATTGGGATTTTTTAACTGGTTCGAGACCATTTCATTTCATATTTGTGATTTTTCGTCTTCTCATTTAGTTGCTGTTCAACGAGATTGAGAATATTCAACGTGTCGCGGCCGGAGTTCTGTGCGAATTAGCAGCTGACAAAGAAGGAGCAGAAATGATTGAGCAGGAAGGAGCAACTGCTCCTTTAACCGAGCTACTCCACTCGCGGAATGAAGGTGTAGCTACGTACGCTGCTGCCGTGTTGTTTCGCATGAGTGACGACAAGCCACAGGATTATAAAAAACGGCTTTCTATGGAGCTAACGAACTCCTTATTCCGTGAAGACACCAATTTATGGAACAACGCGGATCTAGGCATGGGTCCAGACTTACAGGTAATATCAGACGGCTTTTAATCAACACGAACACTAACACTGTGGCTTCCCTCATTTTGTGCATCGACTAGCGTCTGGAAATCGATTTTAAATTATTGTAAATACAAATTTTGACATTGTGAAGAAAATTCCGATATTTTTTTTTACTCATGTATCAGTTTTTTTATCGATTTTCTAACTCGTTTCTCTCCTTTTATATTCTTTTATTTACTTGGAGTATGAAATGGGGAAAAAGTTCCATTACGAATCGGTTGTATATTTTCTTTTTGAATATCGTGGGTAGGTTTTCTTTTTTTGTTCTTTTCCTTCCATACTCTGGCACCTTGTCATTTGTATTGTATGAAGGGTAATGATCAAAGAGAAGAGTCGCACAAAGTAGCAAGTTACAAAAGAGACTAGTGGCGGAAAGGGGGGTGGATGGGAGAAAAAGAGGGAAGAGGGAAAAGGGAAAAAGCTCTCTAATATTAGGCATTGAATGATGTATAAATGAAGCCACAGTAAAAGTGACGGAAGTGCAGAACCACCCTCCACACCTATCACACTCCCAATAGCACAGAATGTTTGCTTAATTTGCTACATTTGTATTTTATCAATACACACAAACACATATATACATATCTACATATAAATATACTTCAACAGTTTTTGTCTAGCAACCGGTAGATAGTTTAGATAATTGCACAATCGTTTTTATTTGTCCATTATTCCAATACGCATAACACACATTCGCCTAATACAATATATATTATATACGTTATTATATACATTATTAATGTATAATGCGATTTACTTCACTCATTAAAGTTTCGAGCTTATGCTAATACATGTAATATAACATTATGCGCTTATCAAAAATTTTTTTTAGCTTTCACAATTGTTTTAGATACCTAATAAACAATTAATTAATTAATTAATCAAAAATAAATAGCTTTCAATGTACAGTATTGTGTTAGTAGACAGTTGCTATTACTCTTGAGACTAAAGTTTATACCTTTAGAGCTGACAACAAGCTTTGAAATGTTAGGAGAAGGGTTGATTTGTTACAGCTATTACCAGACTAAAATTAGCATCAAAGTATAGGATGTGTGCCTGGGTTTATTTTAGAACAGTCAGAAAAGTGATCCCTGATTTCTAAACGGGGGAGGGGGGCCCTTTGTTTTGTATACACTGTTTCTTAACAGGGAAATATTCACATTAGTAAGTTTAAAAACGAAAATTAATGTCTTGGACGAAAATATCTTTTATACCATATACAAAAACATTGTTATTAAATTACAAAACTGATAACGGATAGCGTTGTGCTTAATGGAAAGATGGAAAGTAGTTTTTATTTATTTATCTTTTTGTTTGAAAAAAAACACACAAACCTTATAGAAAAATTACAATTCACATAATTATTACATATGTATAATATATACATCCTGCATGGGAATGTGTTTTTATATTAATTTATTTCATGTCGCACGACACACGCGAGAAAAAAAAAATTAGTTATCAATTAGATTACAGTGATATAAATTAATGTATAGTCCATACGAAGAGATTTCCTTCAGTTAATTTTTTTCGTTATTTTTTAATTTTTTTTTTTAATTTCTTTTCTTCGTATTGTTTCAATTTTTTTTCTTTTATTTTCTTTCATTTGAGAGTAAAATTTAAATCTCTACCCTCAAAAACGCAGAGAGGAGGTGTTTGAAATTTTCATCCTTTAGACGTTAAGTTTTGTGTTGACCTGTGCTACCTACTCTCCAGGACATGCTTGGTCCAGATCAAGGCTATGATGGTATGTATGGACAAGGACCCCCTAGTGTACACAGCAGCCATGGAGGTCGGGGATACCAACCACAAGGTAAGTCGCATATTTCATCCGCGTTTCCCTTGACATTATACCGTGTTTTAATTAAAATTGTCATTCGTTGATGGTACTGTCAACAAAGAACGGTAAATTATGCGTCTTATAACAAATATAATACACGATGCAATGATAGATAATGTGTCTTTATTTTATTTTATTTATTTTTTGATTTTTCTGAAAAATCAATTAGTTGAGAAAGTAAGTATTTTTGAAACGAACAATAATGTTTGGGCAATAAATCGCGTTTTTGATATTTATTTGATAGATAAATATGATATAATACAGGTTTTCTCCTTTTTAGTATATGTAACTTACATAGTCACCTTTTTCTCCGCCTTTTAACAAGACTAACAATAAAACGAAATACTTAACATATGTAACTAATCAGCTAATTAAAATTAGTATATCCTTGAGTAATTTTTTTTTTTATTCATCAATTTAATTAACACTGGCTAATTAGAGTTTAAAATACTTTAATGCAATGTTATTTCAACAGCAGCTTAATCCATGGACACTTACATTTAAGTACAGGCTATCAACAATATCTCGTGATAACACATAGGTGAAACTCAAATCTTTATACTTACATTTAATCTGCTTGCTTAAAAGAAAGAAAAAAGATTAACATTCAACTGTGCGTGTTTTATTATCGCTCTGTTTGCTTTCGTAATATATATATTTTGTGTATTTAAATATTGATATCAAACTACTATTTATAGTTATTTGTTCAACAAACAATCAGCACAATGCTTGCAGCTTGACATAGACTTTATGTTTAAATTTATATCGCGAGATGTATGCAGCCTTATGTTTTAGTAAAACAAAAAAAAAAAATCAATTCGTTTTATTTTTTACACTCGATAATAACTGTAGAGATAAATTATTACAATCATATACGTATCATCACATCGCTTTAAATTAATCACTTATTTTTCTGTGTAACTGCAATAATATTATAATTGTCATAGTGTATGTAGTAGAAAATTTAATTATACTGATAGTAATTAATTTTTTTCTTCTTTTGTATAATACACGCATGTATGATAACGTTGTTAATGCATCTTGGTAAAACACTCACCTCCTATAACTAACAATACCTATTCGTTAAACAAATGTCCAATCAGTTTTTGTATTTTTTTTCTTTAATCATTTCTAATTTTATTGATAAATTTCGTGTAATTTTATTGATATGAAAAGAAATACTTCGCATTATATTATTTTCTAAAAAAAATTTCAAAACGTCTAAATTTTTTATATCAAATATTGGTAAAGCTGAAGGTCAGTCAACCATACCCAATGTCTAAAGGCATGCAATCAGGCAACTCCTGTACTGGCTTGTAATCTCTCCTACCTTTCATCTCTCACCCTCTCTGTTTATTGAAGCTGAAAAATCAATAACTCCGTGCTCTCGAGTGCTTGTTTCTATCCAGTTTCCATCTTACTTGAGGGGCGATGCACGTATCTGCCACTACAAAAAACAAAAAATAAAAAAATATGGGGGTTCTTTTTTTTCTTCTCTCTTTTCGTTTCCTTGATTTTTTTCATTTCTTATTTTTTCTCTTTCACATTTCAGGGTTGATTGGAGAAAATTACAAAGTATACAGAAAAATTTATCTACCTTACTAATTGCGATTGAATATAGTGATTAGTCTTTTAATACACAGATTTCAAATACAAGTCAGAATTTCGAAGTAAAGTTTTTTTTGTCATTTTTTTTCTACTTGTCTCTTTTATTTTACATATTTCAACTATATCACAGAGTTTTAGTCATTTTTTTTTTTTTTTTATTGAATTTGTATTTCGAAAATTATTTATCGTCCATCTGCAAAAATTTTTTTAATTTTTTTTTTTTATGTACACAATAATTTTACTGTTGAAACTATGGTAATGTTGATTCAGGATAAACTATGACTTTCTTTTTAATATTATACAAAGTTTTAGGCAAAATTTGAGTAATAGCACTTGAGAAAAAAAAAATATTTAAAAAAATAGCTTTTTTTTATGAAGAATACCGGAACACTAATCGGGTTTTTCATTGAAAATACTGAAAATTAAACTACAAGTTAAGAAACTTATTTTTCTATACTGATTGTTGATTCTCAAAAAGAAAGAACCAGGCTTTGAGTTAATCAATCTTACAAACATTTGTGAATATTTATTATTTCGTCTTACAATTTTTTAATTATTATCAATTATTATTATTATTATCGTTATATTTTTGTCTTTATTTTTTTTTATTCTTTTGTTTTGTCAAATTATGATTGAAATGATTAAATCGTAAGATCGACAGAGTAAATAATAATTTTTGTTTTATTGCCAGGTTATGACCAGATACCAATAGATTCAATGCAAGGACTTGAGATAGGCGGAGGATCAACATATGGTGCAATGGACACAATGGACGTAGCTCACGAGGGTGATTTGAGTTTTGATCATTTGGAAGAACTACCGGCTCCACCGCAAGACAACAATCAGGTTGCTGCCTGGTACGACACTGATCTCTAAAAATTTAGAGATGATTATTGAATAAAGTCTCTTCCTCCGCCAAACTTCACATATTAAATTCAAATTGTGAGGCTTTTGTTTTTAATTCATTTTAATTAAAGGACATTATTAAATCATAAAATCGATGCTTTTACGTGCATTTCAGTAATAATAATAATAATAATAACAATAATAATTATATTAATAATAATAATAATAATAATAATATTAATAATAATAAGACGCGCAGAGGCTCTTACAAAACGGTTAAATATCACACGGTGCAAAATATCATTAATTTCGAAACTAGATTTCCGCATGTAAAAATGATTTTGCATCATATCAATATACATACCTATATATTGATATATTAGTAAATAATTTTTGTCTATAATAATTGAAGAACAAAAGAAACGAAGAAAAAATTTAAGAAAATTTATAAGAACCGCGCGAATTTTCGATACCTACTCTACACACCTATACCTATATTGCGCGCACGAAATCTTACTTTTTCTTTTACAGGATCATTACACTATAATAATTTTTTTTTTTTTTTTTGTTATTTTTTGGTTTCTTCCCTCTCACCCGCTGTCCCCCCCCCCCCCCCCCCCCCCCCCAGATCATATTATTATATACTATAATTTTATATATGTCTATTACGTAATAAAAAAGAGAAAAAAATCTTATGAGGATTTTAACAATTCGATCAATCATTATTTAAATTTGAAGCATTTCACTCGATTCTGTGCTTCGGAATTCAAATTTACGGCAACAATTGGATCGTCAAAGTTTTTGAAACGGTTTATTTTCTTGGTTTCATTCAAGAACTGCGTGAAAACCAGGAGAAAATACTCTTGTAATTATCTACAGCTCATTAAAATGAAAGAAATGAAAAAAAAAAGAAGCAAAATGTTGGAAAAAATCGTTTGGGAATAACGCAGGTTTGTTGCAGCTAATTGCTGTAAAAGTTTTATTTTATTTTCTTATACTAACAAATATACGAATTTTATTAAATTAACACCAATACATTTTTAATTAAATCTTATTTTATATAGGTAGCTTACTGAATTTAGATAGAGACGCATAAGTTTAAAGAAAGAAAGAAAACCGACTGATCGAGGTCTTATGAAAATCAATATCTTGTTAAATTTTATTATTCTTAAATTGTATATCAATATAATAACGGCCTCTACGTGCTATCCGAAACGCGTGTAAAAGCGTCGATTTGACGGAGTTCATTACTCCAAGCCAGCGTTATATACCTATATAAATTAAAACTGAGTATATTAGATCGTGTGGCATCATGGTCGTATAGTGAAATTAATTTTCTCTTTTGGTTAATGATCGAGACGATTCTATTATAAATAATATATGGTAGGTATATACATATAGGTATAGATTGACGGATTTGTACCTAACATTTTCGTATTAATCTACAACGTAAAAATCAAATTAGATAACGTTTAATTTGTTCTTTCTGTTGAAAATTTTAATTTTAATTTTTAATTTTTTTTTTTTTTTTCTTAATTATGTTTTCTACGTTATTTACGTTTAAACGAATTTATACTATAATATAATGTTCATCTTGACACACGATATTCTTCTTTCTTTTGCTAAAAAAAAAAAAGAGAGAGAAGTGGGTCTTTCGTATACTTGAATAAAAAATAAAAAAGTAAATAAAAAATCAAAGAAGAAAAAATAAAACATCGTTGATAAATTATCTACAACGATCTAAAAAAAAAACAAAAAAATGAAAAAATACGTAAAACTATTTCACTCTATGTACATGCATAGAGATGCAAAGAGTATGGCACGATTACACGATAATAGTGTGTGTGTGTGTTTGAAATGAACGAAAAAAAAAAAAATCTGTATGAATATTAAAATTGCCTCGAGTATAAGTAGTCTATAAAAAAAATAGTTGGCATCTTTCTTGACCAAGAATGAAAAATCGTAAAAAAAAAGAAGAAGAAGAAGAAGAAGGAGATGGAGAAGGAGGCGAAGAGGAAGAGCAAAAAAAAAAATACCTCAACTTATGAAAGAATAAAACATGACTAACGTAATTCTAAGTCGAATTAACCAGCGTTAAGAAAACACGATCATCGTAATATTCTACAAAAGTTGACTTACTTGAGTATATATAACATATTTAATTACAATATAGGATTAAAATATACAAGTAACAGACTAGACCGGGGAAAACTGGTTCAGCCTATAATAATATAGGTATGGTACGTCAATCAACATATCCATAAACGCCAGGTAAATGTATTTAATATAAGTATATATATCCTGTACGTATAATATGCTATATAAGTATATACCTATATAGGTATATATATATTTATATAATTGTATAACACCGAGAGAATTTCGATATCGGAATTTATTCATTACAATAATTCGAATTCTACACTGAAACGAAAAAACTCAATTCGTCAATTATTCATGGACGTCGAGAGACATATCGACTGTCTTTACACACACACATACTTTCTCTTTAATATTTTTTTATAAAATAACGCAACGCATTGAGTACTTATTTTTTACATACCTATAATATACTACTACTGCATCTACTACTACTACTACACGTGATTCAAGCCACAAACAGCCTAATGAGCTTTCAGAATAAAAATAAAAAAATCATCTGCAGTATACCTATAGGCTTGTCGCGCATGTTTATAATGTGTCAAGCGATTATTGCGGTAACTCGAATTAATTGAGAAGGATTTATGCTGCGTATACGTATATAGAAATTCTTAAGTGAATTTATTGGCTCGATGATATGAGGTTGTATGTATGTAGTTTCTAGAGATATTTGTTAATCTTATTAATTGAGCCTATATATTATACTATATATATATAATACACATAGTAAGTTGTCGCGACTTGAATTATCGATGGTTTATTATTTAAATACGATATATTATTATTTGTTCCATATTTCCTCGGTCTACTCCTCTCTAGCTGTTCTAGTTTTTTTTCAATTTTGATATGTAGTAAGAATCTATTCGTGTATAATGAGGCTACGCGTCGTGAATGAATTTGGAAAGCACTAATTAATTACATTATAAATTACCTATTTACACAGCTAAGGCAAGATGTTAGTGTTGTTTCAACTTAGAATAGGTTTCGAATATATCTCAACATAAAAAAAAAATCTAAAAAAAACAAACACGGATACAGGGGTGGGTGAAATAAAAAAGAAGGAGAAAAAAATGAGAAAGAAAAAAAAGAAAAATAGAAAAAAAAAAAAAAAAAACGAAAAAGAAGAAGAAGAAGAAAATAAACTAATTATATATAATAATTACAATATAAATAAAATATACGATAATAGCGTAAGTAAATTTTTGCATTATGCATTTTACAGGGTAGTAAATCCTAATTTTATCATAGATTTATTTCAAGGGGTGTAATATGTAATGACCCTTCGGATTGATTGTTTCATTCATTCAGTATTATAAGGTATAGATTAAAAAAAAAATTAAAAATTAAAATAATAAAAATGAAGAAAAAAAAAAAAATACGAAAAAAATGAAAAAAGAAAAAAAAAAAAAAAAAAAACTATTACATAATTCATACAAATGTATAATGTATCGTTTAATGTCGGTATATATAAATAATAAAGTGGATACACGTAATTATATCAAATTTCAAAGATTTCGTGACTATAATTATTTATACATAATTATTATATCAATTACATATTTTGTACAAACCCATTGAATTTATTTTACATTCACTAAAGATATGATCTTTAACTGCAAGAGTTAACCGCCGTTTAAAAATTTACCAAAAAATAGGGTAAAAAAAAATGGAATAAAGCAAAAAAAAATTCAAATATTTTTCCAGGACAACTGTAACGGTACATTTTTTAGATGTCATTCCCGCGGCAGTACCTACCTACCTGGCGCACCTAATTATCTTAATTTTGACGTTGTGAGTACCGTTATTCAGTTTTTTTTTTTTTTTTCACTATATTTAAGTTTAAAATACAAATTATCGTAATCATCATATTTAGCGACTGCAACTCACTGACCTACCCAATTGAAAACTATTTTTATACAAAAAATAAAAAAAGCAAAAAAGGAAGTCATCGTGTCGCGTCGCTATACGCCTCGCTGCAGAGGAAACGAAACTGCTAATCATCTAAAAAAAAAAAAAAAAAAACTAACAAAAAAGGCAAAAAGAAAAGAAGAATGAACAAACAGGCAAATCTGTTTCACCCAAAGCCAAGTCCACGTAACCGTGAACAGGTTGATGATTATACCTGTGTATTAAAGGAATATCATTAGACCTTTGAAAAAAGTATTAAAATTCTAAAATAAAGAAAAATAACGAAATGAAACGCGCTTTTCAACAAAAAGTCCCAAAATTTGTGGTACAATTTTAACAGTAGCACCTGGATATGTATGTACATACATATGTGTACGGGTCATTACTTTGAACCGGTATTTCCGTCGGAGTGATTCAAGAACGATTAAATACTTATAGACCAGACAGGAGACCTTCACCTTTACAAACTGTACGTATGAATATATAGATATCTATATACATACGCCAACTGTTAAGGTCAGCTGTAAGAGAGCCTTTAGCTGTACCAACAGAGCAACCAGATTGATAATGTCAATCGAGTAGTTGACGATAAATAACGTGTCTAAATATCGTTTCTACTTTTTCATTTTATCTTTACGTTAAATATAAGAATAAAAATAAAAATATCCGAGTACTTTCGGACGATTATTGTGATCAGTAGATCCGATTGTAGTGAATACGAGTATCATCGAGTCTCTTTATTTCGAACTTTCGTTTCAATATAGTCAATTGTTGTCTGGATAATTGGACAGCTACAAATTGCCCCTGGAATATACGAAGGGAAAGTATTGTAACCATACCTCCAGCAATGAATATATACTACATATACCTCTAACCCGGTACACTTGGGAGTAAGCAGCAGGTATTGTGATAAAAATTTACGACTCATCAGTCAGATTGTAAAGTAGATCATCAGCCTTTGAAATACATACTCTGTATCTACTACATAAATCACGACCTCGGTTTTATAACAGCATCGTTTCTTTTTTACGTCCCATTCAATTCAACCCACGCTACACATATATTCATTTGGCGATCAGAGAACTCCGCGGTTCCTTGTGGAATATAATATCCCGGTACAGCCACAAAAGAATTATTTATGAAACTGATAATATCGATCAAAACGCACGGAATATCGAATATTATAATCTCATCAGGTATATAAAAACCGATCGAATATTTATCGATATTATAAAAATCGGTTGGAAAATCGAGATTTCGCAATTTTAATTACGATCGAGTACCAATATCGTCGGCGTATATATTTATTACAGAGAAGGGTTTTCGCGCGTTAAAATACATACGTATGATCACAGTTGATCGCAAAGAGATCGGAGAGTTGGATCTGAGAAAGACGGCGTCGACCCACATCCAGGGTAGACAGGCGTAGAGTTGTTTTGGCCGCAGAAGAGCTCTTTGCTCGGTCAGTTGGTTGTCCGACGCGGGTTCGGAAGGTCGACGTTATTCTCAGGACCAAAAAAAAACGACCGTGTTAACAATAAAAGGACGTAGTACAACACATATAAGCTCGTATATTTCCGCGAAGGTATTAAATTTAAATTTTATCGATATTTTATCTCGATTTTTATACTGTCCCACTTTTTCCACCTGATCTTTTCAGTCTTAACACACACATAAAACTAGCTATCTACACGTATGAATAAATCGACGAGTGGAAAAGAGACGGGGATAAAATATACAAAAAATAAAAATAAAATAAAAAATAATCGTTCAATGGTCTATTTACCGATCGGCCAATCGAACAAGACAAAGTGAACGGGGAACGGTGCTACAGGTGAGTGATAATTATTTGTACACTTGAATTATACCCCGAGGTAGTATAATAGCTGGGTTCAGGTATAGTAATTAGAAAAAAATCGGTAAAATCTTAGCGCGAAGATAACAATAAATCTGTAAAAATATAGCGAGTGTGAAAATCTCTTAATTGAAATTTTTTTACCTGTTCATTAACCGTTTTCAAATTTCTCATTAATTATTGTCTGATATGTTGCGAACCGATTATCGATAAACTTTCATCAATTTAACGTTAAGTGAACGTTTCGTTCTTCGATCATCCGTTATAGCACACAATTGTCGTAAAGTCCGTTATAATTGGAAACTTTTAAGTACCTGTGCATGAATCACGTGTGCGACAGGTAGATAGATTTTTCTTTTAGTCAACGTTCACCTTTAGAGTAATACGTGTGCCTACAATCGAGCGAATATCACGCTTCTTAAACGTTCTTGGAACCGGTAAGACGTGAAAGTGTATCGCGTACGCAAGAGGAGCAGTAAGCACCAGTAACAGCACACGTAGTGAAGCCAAGTAAAGTTATACGTACGTGTTATTTAAAGTTTAAGACACCTTATGGGACACCTGGATAATTAAGAGGGGAACCGACTATAACGAGTGCAGGAGTTTTATAGTACGAATTAATTTCCATTTTTTTTTTTCTTTTTTTTTTCTTTTTTTTTCTTTTGTTTACTCATTTTCTTTTTTCGGCTTATTCAACACAAGTCGCTAGTCGAGTCTTGACGCAGTGGCCGAGTGGCCGACTGTAAGGAAACGATCCGTTGAACTCACGTCAGTTAACCTGATGCACTCTTGCTGCGACTTAGACACCTGCCTTATTCTTCGCGGTCTAGTGCTCGCTGTAAAGGTATAGAATAAAATATGTTGCGAGTTTCAGTGTCATACGGTGCTAACGTATAGTTTTTCTTTTTGTTCTATTTTTTTTTTTTTTTTTGTTTTTACTAAGTTTTGGAAAGAAATTTGATATCCTCGCCGATCTCTAAGCCTGAACGTATTCCAGAGTCCAAATTTTCAAGATTCTTGTGAACTCAGTCGTGTGAAAAATTGTTGCACGCGTTCACGCTGAGTTTTAGAAGACAGAAAAAAAACGTCGGTTATTGAAATAAGAGAACGAGTTACTGTAGATTTTTTTTATCCGCATTTTTGAACGAACTATAGATCGTAAAAAAAAAAGTCTGAGTAACGTGATGCTGAAAAATCTGTTATGGACTGGCATAAATGAGCAGATTTGATTCCTTCACTTGTCTAGATATACTATATCAACTTGCGAAATACTTGGCAATTTTCTGTTCCAGTTTTGATTGCAGAAAAATTCTGTATATACGGAAGCCAATACTCGTCGGAGTTTCTACTGCAGTAACGGATTAACAGAAACCGCAAAACTTCTCTTTTCCTCCTCTTATGTCTACGTTGGTAAACTCGGAGTAACCGTTGATCCAAAGATGACACTCAACAGAGGTGAGCCTGCCGCTAGGTAGTCTGAGACTGTGACCGAGTGAGAATACTTTACTAACGATATAAGGTGACCGAGTGACTCTAAGTGCATCGTACATTACGTTATACCTATCTACCGAATGATGTACGAGATATCTTGATGCGATCTTCCAGCTTATTAAATTCTCGGTAGTGTGTTACCGCTTCGTTTGTGGCAAATTGTTTAGTGCAACGCAAAATTTCAGTAAGAACATTGAGATTTGTATAAAATGACCGTAGCCATGGAACACAAGAGGAAGACCTCGTGGGATTCGAAGGTAAGATGATAAAAAATGAGGGGGGAATGGACATTGAACTTATATATGCACACTGGACATTGACAATTAGCAATCGGTCAGCTTGGCAAAGAACGTTGAATGAAAAACTATAAAATTTTGTGAATCCTTGGATCACATTCACGCAGAATTTTCGATGATTCGTTGCAGAGGTTCGTCGTTTGCGCTTTACGTATTCCAAATTGACTGTTAAATATCATTTGATTATCCCCTTCTCTTGTGGTCAGTGAAAGCGATTTAGCGAACAGAGAGTTGAAATTCTAGCACGACGAGTTTATGTCATTTTTCTTAGAATGTATGTAGGTAAAGTATTGTATAGATACTACTTCACGCCACTATAAAACGATATAGTGTAGATTTCGCTGGTTTTAAAAACCTTTTCAAAATCGGTACGCGTAGAATTACAATTGTGAAATTTTTGCTCATGTATTTATTTATTTTTTTTTTTTTTTTTTTTTTCTAAGATTTTAATAAGCTATAAGAAATTTTATCGCTCTTTAATTACGACAATTTTTAAGTCAAGTTGATGTACCTTGAGTCTGGTTGGATGTTCGCGTTTTACTATTCGGATAGGTATCCCTGCACCGTTAAAAAAATGTGTTTAAACTTTTGAACTTAGTTAGTAATAACTGCTTCACGAACAGCGTATAAATTATCTAGCCTGTCTGTTATTAGTAGATTTTCTGAAGCCTAGTAGAAATTTATTTTTCAATTTTATCTACAATAAAACGGCAAGCACCTGCGCGCATACAGTCTGTCGTTTACTCAAGCCACAAGAAACCAATTTGCCTCATGGTAATGATACGATGCCATACAGAAAGAAGATTCTTCATTCTTTTTTTTTTATTTTTATTCATTACAAATTGCTTAATTAAGATGCTGTCCGCGGATATCTATCTTCACGGGTTTCATGCAAAATGAAATGAAATTCATTATTCCAACTGAAGTAATCACAAAAAAAACAAAAAAAAAAAAAAAAGATTGAAAAAATTGAGAAAAGTATAATCGATGACGTAAATTCACAATATCTGAATACTGAATCCTCATTGTAAAGCCGATCCCTGTCGATTATATGATGAAAAGGTTAATCAAGAGTCGCGGATGCACACGGATATATCGACCTTGTTCGTCTGTGACCTCGAACACGCACTAACAAAGTACATAGTAGATACATACGCACTACAGTGGGTCACCCACGAAGAGTACGTATTTTAAAACGTGGTTTGCGGTGCGGCCCGCGATCATCGCCTCGGGTTCGAACATCGGGGTTTCTTGGCTGACATCTGCTGTAGTCTGTTGCTTTGTGATACCGTTAACTTCCTCGACGCCGCCCAGTCATTCGTAGACGTAGGTATAACTATATAGGTATAAGTAAAATAGATATATACATAATATAATATATTTTTCGAACTAGTGACACCATATCGTAGTCATACTATCACCTAATATCTATATCTTCACCTAGTAGACTCTAGCACTTCGCAAGAACGATTCGCTCCAAATACCATTACCGCGAGTTCATTATAATCCACATAGTTGTCCATTCGTCTTGGTTTAGTATAAAAAAATATATGTTTATCGATCATCATTATAATATTACCAAAAAATTTTACATAGGTAAATAGAAAATTGCGGTACTTAATAACAGCTTTGATATACCAGCTATATATAAAATATATCGGTTAAAGCCGGAAGGAGTAACTAACTGTTAGTTTGATAAGAATCTGCGGTATTTTATTCACCTCTAGATTGACTCGAGTTGCATATATACATATAATATCTATCAAGGTATATGTATATACTTGTATAATGACTTGATTCGTGGATCTAATTTCGTGTCAAAAGGTTATTACGTAACTTTTCAATTATGGTTATAATATAAAGCCGCAGTATCGAATCTGCGGTACCTACGATGTTGAAGCCTGCATAATCGACATTACATAAAACTACTTTTGGTATACGGTACATCGATTTGTGGTCGACGATATAGCATTACTTATTTATAAATTATAATTTTCGTGATTAGATATTAGATGATTAAACTATGTGCGCGACTAGTCGCCGCGTGACTCATATTATCATCATCCGTGAAAATCTGCTAACAAATAATGATCATCATCATTTCATCACAGATCATCGACCCGCAGGAACAAATCAAGGATCTTTTCAAAACCGGAATATTTTTTTTTTTTTAATATAAAATCTGCAGCTTTCAAAATTAGACAGATTTATTATGACCAGCTACATTCATCGATGTATCAGAAATCGATTTTTGAATGTAAGGCGGAAGTTTACGAGGAGAGATTTTTTGTTTCATTAAAAAAAGAAAAAAAAAAAAAAAACGAGTGGATATACTTCAATCATTATAACTCGGGTTGTTTAACGTTGACATTGAATTCCACTTTCAAATCTCAAGATTGCCTTGAGATCGTATACCTACATTCACTGACGAAGTGGCAAGTGAATTGTTTTTCCAAAAGTTATATTCACTGCAGTTCAACTCGTTGTTCATTTACAATAAAATAAAACTTACAGGTAAATTGCTGTGTCTTTCTCTCTTTAGCTAGATCGCATTATATGTACTGTATACAAAGGAATTTGAACGGCTAGTAGAATAAGGTAAGCCTGGTGCTTATTGTACCTATACACTTGTCAGTTTGAAAGGTATAGACGTAGACCGTACATCGAAGAATTTGTTCCAAATTCTTTGCACCACAATGAAGTACTGAATTCAAATTGCTACTGTTGCTGCACCTGCCTGAATTTAAAGTAGAATTTAGTCCTCGAGAGTTAAATAATAAATGAAATAAAACTTCGTTCATCGCTTGCACATCCGGAATGCAAATCTACAAAATACTAGGAAAGATACATCTTCGTGGAGTCGGTGGCATCGCTTGACCTTTTTATTCTATTGCGTCACTGTAACATGGAACTTTTAACTATCGAGCTAGAGATTGGATGACACGATGTAGCTGGATACACATATACCTACTCATAAGCGTGTTATCCTAGACTATAAAGTCCATACTCTGTATTAGATGAAAAACGGGTTTCTTGGTTGGTCCGGAATCCACACAGGATTCAAGAGTGTGGCTCATAAGACATGAAACTTTCATAACAATGCCTAGGCTCCATATCGTACCATTGTCTAGCTACTATAGCGAAATCCCTCTCGCTGTATGTTATAATACATTAATGAAGGAAGGTTTACGTAATTTCTTAAGCAAAATCTGCATGCATGTTTTTAGACAACAAGTTTCGCTCGTTGTTTGAAACTTGGTCAGAACTGAAGAACAACTAATGACGGTCTTTTATTGCGTCCTGAATTTTTAACCAGTTTCAAAAATTAGAAAAAAAAAAAAAAAAAAATCTTTTCCATTTTTTGAATAACAGCTATAAAATTACGAGGAGAATTTTATACTACATTTAGTTACGCCCGAGTTACGTTACCATGCATTGTTCGAAGGCAACCACGGATTGAAGAAATTTCATTCTTTATTTAGCACGCGATAATCTTCTCCCAGTATTTGAAACTCTTTTTTTTTTGTATTTGCATTTTTTTTAATTCTTTTTTCAATTATTCGTACAGATTTTCTCACTGATTAGGATTATACTACAGTTCCGATCTTGCCCAATGCATATAAGTTAATCCTAATTAATCGCGTAGGTACTCTTAACGTAATCTCGATTCATCACTAGTCATTACGTTTCGGTGACGAAACTAACATGAAAACTCCAACGAAATTGAGAATATCGATCGTACAAGTTAAAAAAAAAAAAGACAAATTTATGCATGAGAACGAAAAAATTCCAATAAAATTATAAGATAAAGAAAATAAAAATGAACAGTTAATGAGCTAGTCTTGAATATCATCGATCTCGATCTTCGATCCGCCAATTTAGCGACGACCACGATCACTCACAGACCCTCGATATATACCTACCCGGAGGAATCTCGCGTGAGAAATCACGAACAATTCTCACAGTCTCCGACCTTTTCACTCTTACTTCTTGTCGTGAATCGTATAGGCTTGAGGGGTACTCTTTGTATGTGCATGTAAGTAAATGATGTATAGTAAGATTAAACGTAGGTACGCATAAATATCGGAGATATCGGAGTAATAAAATTAGTAATTGCATAGTAAGAAACTGTTTTACCGTCGAATGATTCTATAGAGTAATAATAAGTATCGAGACGATGCATAAAATTGCATGCAATTGATTGAAATGCGAAAAAAAAAAAAAAAATTAAAAATTAAAAAATTACGTAGAAACCAGAGCGTGTCGTGTTTTCTCGACATTTCCCATATACAACGCTAAGATGTACATACAATGCAGTATGTATAAACTGGGGGTTATATACTATATAGTGATGATAATTAACGCAGTGAATAATGACGATAAAATTAGCGCGCGTATAATGCGCATCGGTTGATTCAGTAGAGCGAAAAAACTGGATCCTTTTGATGAAAGCTTTTTATTTTAAATTGGTTTCCTCTTTGCGTTTGGAAAATTAAATACCAACAAGGAAGTAACATGATTAAGCTACAGGATTAAGGAATCTGGATCGCGAAGTGGAGGAGGGGTATGTGGTCCATAATCGAGACAGCGCATGCAGCGCGGCAATGCAATCGCTCGACTATAACTTTCGGTCGTTTTACTTACTTAGCGCTTAAGGCTTCGAAGCGTGATATAGGCCACTTCTATTGTTCAGCCAAGCTGTTTATATGGGCATCCAAGCATTCAACCGTTCTAGCAGTTTACAGGATACGTAGAAAACACGCGGAGATCCTTGATAATGAACAAACTAAAATGAGAAATGACTGCCTGCAACCGTTACACAGTTTAAATTGCCGATGACACGAAATGATATAGCTACTTCCAATTATACCCGGGTTACACACGTATATTTATCCCCAGATCATCTCATACTCAGGTAATTAAAACCCTGAAACAAATGAGTAAAATATATATATATATGGGATAAACATCGCAATTTATTTTCGCGATTTTGTCTTGCAGTTAATTTATTTCCTGTAGGCCAATATTTTCGTATAAATTATCGCATTTCTCATCTAGCTCGACGAATAATTAACCGTTATTTTTATCATGACGATATACATATACTGTCCTGATCTGTGATCATTAGCGAGTTCTCTTTCGACCTAGTGACATTCAAGTCCAGGTGAAACCTTCACGAATTAACAAACGTACCGGAAATCAGTGACTATAAAAAATAAACACAAAAAGTCAATTATTCGACGAAATTAAAGCGGAGGAAACACGCGCTAAGAGATAGTACTAGTCACTGCCATTCCGGATCGCTTGAGCAACACGTTGATAAAAGTCTCGAGCGTACTTCTTATAAGAAAGCACTTTAGGTCAGGCATTAAGTAAGCGTGTGCCAGCTGTAACATTTCATCGGTATTACAGGGCGTGGAGCTTTTCTGGATGGAATCAGCGTATTTTTTTTTTCTTAATTAAATTCTCGGATAATGTTCACAATATATTCTATGGCTAATTATTTTCAAACGAAATAATTGCCGAGATATAATCTTGCGATTGTTTAAAAGTTGTCGATCTCAAGCCGTCCACACAGTGGCTAATATAAATCGTGAATAGAAAATACGCCTCTTAATTCTTAACAGGAAGAGAAGAATCTGACATTTTGAAAAAATTTAATAGCGAAGATATTGTTGTATTATATATAAATTGCAGCATCTGCACTTTTACAGAGAGTACTCGCGCCTACTGAGACTTCAACCCGCGCTCATAGTTTTCTCGCCTTTTTCGTTCTCTAGGTACAGTACAGAGTAGATATAATTATCTCTAGTTTCTCAATAAAGAAACTCGAAAGATGAAAGTTGAAAGCCGGTTAAATATATAAGAAATATTATATCTACTATTCTATGTTATTACTCACCACACAGAGATATCGATTTCGATCGTAAATATACGATTTGTTTATATATCTAGGTATAATGTATATTTTTTACACCCGTTATGTGGCCGGGGATATTATTGCATTATTCACAAATCGGTAAGAAAGTACAGCCCCGACCACAAAAGAGTTTAAAATTGCCGTATGAAACTTGTCCTCGGAACAAAAAAACATCGCAGTTTTTTTTTTCTCTTCTTTTTTTTTTCAAGTCACGTTTCAACGATTTCAAAAATTTATTCATTCTTAAAAATTATTCTCTTTCAGATTTCCGTCAGCACCGTCAGTACTCGACGTTTCAGTCGAGCGGGTACCCCAAGTTCAATTTTATCGTCTGACAGCGACATCCGGTTTACCAGAAAACTTGGTGGTCAATACCGATGCGGATGCTGCGTCTTAGCAGCGTTTTTACTCTTCTTGCTGTTCTCCGGTGTTGCGATTTACCTGGGATGTAAGTATCAACGAATTGTTTTTATGGCATGCATAAAAGAAAGAAACAAAAAAATTGGACATTATATCTTAAAGACTTTTTTTCTATTTGACATTCAGACGCTCACCGATATTTTTAATCGGTTTAAACTAGAGATTCTTGTAAAATTAAAGATAAGCTACTTATCTCAATGTCCCGATTAAATTTTTCTTTTTTTTTTCTTTCTTTATTTGAAATTCTAAGTCTACACGCCAATAACAAAATCGGTATATGATCATCTCCACGGCACGCGAGTCTGACCAGAGAACTGTAACGGATTTCTCATCATGGAATGGAAACGTACTTTATAGGGTATCAATTAGTTTCTATTTATAGCGGAATTTGCGATCTTAAAATACGATAAAGTGCAACCAAGATCGCCCACACGATCCCCCATATATACATTTACACACTCGGAATAGTGTCTAACGGTATAACATACTTTCCTTTCTAACTGCAGTACGTCGAACCGTCGAAATATATTCAATACGTGTATATCAATGGCTTCCAAATTTTATAATTTAACAATAATTTTTGAATATTTTTACTGCTATCATCGAGTATCTGAAACCAAAGTCATATTCCAGTAAAGTAGTCGACAACAGTTGTGTGTACAGTGTATTCAATTATCATCAAGAAGTCAAACGGTATTCGTGTTTCAAACGACTTGTTACCGCATCATTTACGGATTACCGGTTTTCTTGAGAAGTTCGTTCAACCATCAACCATCATACCATAAACCATAAACCGTACGTAAGACGCGAGGCTGCAATACCCATATACTCGTTTTAAGCCCATGGGCGTACAGTGTAGTATAATTCCACAAAGGTACGACTACGACTATTTATGTTATGACAAAGACCGGCCATTCGAAGCACGGCCTCTGGCATTCAGTATAAACAAATCAACGGTTTGACCGATTTACCGATTTACCAAATCGTTAAAGCTAAAGCTGGTTGATAATATAGCGGCTCTTATGGCCGACAATGACGCACTTAGTACCCGGAGGCAAGGGGGAGCGTCCTTGTCCAGGTACGCGCGATGACCTCACTGACCCACACTGACTACTAGCTTATAGATACGAGTATACGGAATCACGAAATCCTCTCGTTCTTCAGAGATGATCAAACCATTATATGATGCTATAGCATGTCCTAGTTGCACAGCTAGCTTGTCGTCTGTAGAAAGTAACGTCTTGGTTCTTTAGTGTGAGATTACTTGCACGTTGTCATGCTCGTAGTACCTACTGTTTTTTGTCATGTTGTTGTTTTTTTTTAATTTTTGCTGTAAACAAGGAAGAAACTAGGTAATTTACTTTCAGATACATTCCTCAGTGCTGAACCTCCTGGTGATCAAATATTCTTGGCAACTTTCCGCGTTGTAGCCGGAGATGTTTTCGTCAGTGATCTTGCAGATCCGTCTACAGAAGCCTTCCGCGTTCGTTCAAGAGAGTACAGAGACCGGTTGAATTTGGTCTTTCGAAGGAGCAGCTTGAAACTTTGTTTTCTGGCTACTGAGATCCTGGCTCTTGATGGGTAAGTCTGTTTAAGATCGAGAATCTCCATGGTGTAAAGCGACTGGATGTCCTTAGGCTTTTTATTTCCTAATCTCGATCCTCGATGGCCATAAATCTCCGTTCAGTAACTCTTGCAGAATAACGGATTGGCCTCTGCTTAAGTTAGGATAAAAAAAAAAAAAAAAAGAAATATGTGTTTATAAAAATGGGAATATGTTTACCTGATCAACACGAAGAGACCTTTCACCTCAAGGCCTTATATCTACTCGAAACTGAGTAATGATCTAACAATTTTTTTCTGTCATTTTTTGCGCCTTTTTAGCATTGGCTGAAATTATTAACGGTCAGCTTTTCTCCTCTATTATTTACACATCTACTTTCTTCGTAACTTCATACTGGTGCAAAGTGTTACATTATTTGCCAAAGTCTTTTACTCTGCACCTACCGCGTTACGAGGTGATACTTACACGAGCTGTTACGTCTCGTCATTAGTCATTCCTCAGAAAAAAAGTCCTTTTTTTTTACACATCCGGTTCGATTCGACTCTCTCCGTAAAAACTTTCTGATCGTTAATCTAAATTCGATTTTTTAAATTATGAAATAGAATTTTTTAGTCGTTAGTGAGATTCAGTAAAGAGGATTTACGGAGTCTTGTTGATAAATCTACGTCGTACTTGCAGATACTATCTCCTAGCTATTATTAGATCGTAGTTTTTCCTGTGCTCACGCACTCGCACACGATATACCGCAAACCGTTAACCAAGGGAGAAATTCGCGTAACCTCTTTATGGGGTATTTGCATCTTCCGTGACGGTGTATGACTCGAGTAAAAGCAGGGAAGGCAACGCCAACACAAACCGCTTCTCTTTGGGTTCCAGTGTCGACGGCCGTGACCTAGTGGTCCACTTTGACGTAAGATTCGATCCTCGGTATCGCACAATAACAGCGTCTGACGTTGCCGACATTCTTGCTCAAGAAATATCACCTGGGTCTCAAAAGTATCTTGGAAATTTAACGGTGGATCCTAAGAGTCTTGAAGTACAAGAGAGCGAAGAAGCTCTCACTGCACAAGTAGTTTTCCAAACAACTGCCTCAACTGTTCCTCCAACCACTACACCTCCACCTCCAAGAAGATGCTCCAAACTTGAGCTTGGATACTGCAAACATTTACCTTACAATATTACCTCATATCCGAACGTCCTTGGTCATCGATCTTTGCAGGAAGTTGAAAACGACGTTATTGCTTTCAGGTAAGAAGAAAATTAAATCTTCGGTGGATTTTATTTTTTTATTTTTCAAGCTATTTTTAACGTCGATAGAAATCCTCGTCAAGACCCAGCCTTAAAAATTCCTGTCTAGTATGTCTAACTGTATTTTGCTCGAATGTCACCTCGTCACCTCATCACCTTTGGAATGACGACTATAACGCCTAGTGAATTTAAGTATTCAGGTATGGTGTCTGCAATATTTCAGAGAGCTTGTGGACGCGGAATGCTACCGTCTGGCCTACGATTTCGTTTGCCAACTTTTACAGCCTGCATGTCTACCAGGATCACGTGAAGACAGGCTTGAATTACCTTGCAGTAATTTTTGCCGAGAGTTTTGGGCTGGATGCGGTAGTCGTTTGCCTGACAGAATACGTGACGCATTAGATTGCTCAAATTTCCCCGATTACACTGGACCAGGAAGCTGCAGACCAAAACCAGGTGAGACTTTCGAGATTAAAGACGTTTAAAAAATTAGAAGAAAAAAAAAGGAAAGCTTGGAACAAGGCAGTGATTACACTCGAAGAAATCTTGGCTCTTTGGGTTCAAATTTACCACCGTGTATCACACGTTGTAAAAACCTGTTTATGAGGTTATCATAGTATTGCATGGAAAGAAAGGTCAATGGACACTGCGCTAACCCCAGCAGGGAAAGTCGACCTCAAGTTAGATTTATATTCTACGTGACTGGTCCGTGTATGTACATACATATAATATATTTCCGGTTTTCGAGTTTCAATTTTTTGTGGAAATACCTGAATCAGAATCTTTCATCTCATCGTAATTTCCATTTTGAAATTTTGCTTTCGTCGAACCTAATTCGGGAATAATCCTATAAAGAAATTCATAAAAATCGACATCCTAGGCTGCGTTCAGGATCTTCAGGCCAAAGCTTTGTCGCCACGTCTTTGCGATGGTATAGCTGACTGCCCGGATCTTTCGGACGAAAAAACCTGCTCTTATTGTCAAGCAAATACCCTGAACTGTGGCATCGGTAGGGTTTGCATACCTCGCAGTAAAAGATGCGATGGGACAATCGATTGCCCGAATGGAATCGACGAAAAGGATTGTCGTAAGTACAAAATGCAAAGAGGAGTAAAACGAAGAATATTTCAAAAAAATTTATAAATTTTTGGAATTTTTTCTTTTCAGTCAGTTTAGCACCGAGTTTAAATTCGTTGAGATTGCAGCCCGCTGACACTCCACATTATCCAAAATACAGCAGGGAAGGTTACGTTATATTCAACGAGAAGGGTAGCATTGGAAAGCTCTGTACCGAAAACCTGAATTCAACTCTACCATCATCAGAGATGGATACTGTGCTCCAAACGGCGTCCAGCTCTCTCTGTAGTTTGCTGACTTATACGTAAGTTTTCTACTTCTAAACAAGTATCTGATTCTTATTCATCTCTCGTACAAATCAATTCCACGATTAAAAGCTGTAAGGACTGTGCGCATTTCTCTTCGCTACATTCTTCATGTAAAATAAACTAAGAAGTTTAATTTCAAATTCTCCTCGCTCCTTCCGACAGAGGTTTCCTCCTTATTTGGTGTTTCATAAAAAAAGCTCATCGAGTTAATACAAACTATATGATAAAAGCCATTTTCTCTTCTCACGCGCGATGTGCTCAATTTAAATTACGGTTAAGGCTTGAAGAATCCTGCACTGTTAAAAATTTTTTGAACTAAAAAACACCCAAATAGTTTTCAACATTTCTTAAATAAAAATCTCTAGCGGGGTCGAGTCAGTTCAAATAAAGATAGACGAAGAAGAGGATGTGGACTACGTGCAGATGGAGGATCCCTCAGCGTCAGAGATAACTTTCGTCCGTGCTCCCTGTCCCAGTAAAGAGGTCATGTACGTGCGGTGTTCTGAACTAGGTAAGGTACAATTAGAGTTCAGTACTAGAAAATTTTTCGTTAAATTGACCAGTCTTTAGACCATAAACCTAATGTTCGGTTACTTTCTAGAGTGTGGAGTTCGACCCATGCGAACTAAGGGCAGAGTTCAAGTTCTGGGTAAAATGGCAGCACCCGGGGACTGGCCCTGGCACGTGGCGTTATTTAAACAAGAGGTTCACGTATGTGACGCGACTCTAGTGTCAGCTGGTTGGCTCCTGACAACCGGATCCTGTTTTCAAGGGTACGTGACTAGTTTTATCTATAATTATATCTCAGTTTTCACCAGGATATGGCAATGAAATTTTTAGTGAAGTAATAAATTTGCCAAAAAAAAGTCCACCATGTTTTGTATTTTGGAATAATTTTACGTTAGAATTTATTTGACACAGTCTCGTCAAGCCTCAATTTTGTTTCGTGAATGAGAGTACGTCGTGGATTTTTTCAAAAATTAATAAACTACGAACACTTAGAACTCTAATTTTTTACTTTCTCGATATTATTCAGGCAGCCAAAAGCGGAATGGCTAGCACGACTTGGAACAATCAGACTTTCCAGTTCTCCACCTTGGCAACAGGAACGTCGAATTGTAGGGATGGTAAAATCTCCTGTCGAGGGAAGTGGGACTGTTCTTTTAAAACTGGACCAGCCTGTGGCAGCATTTTCTGATTTTGTACGACCAGTTTGTCTCCCATCGGCGGAGGACCCTTTGCCTCCAGCGAATGCATCGTCCTGCAACACCCTTGGCTGGGCAAGAAATCGTAAGAATATCTTTTTGGTTTTTTCCACTAATTTTTTTTTTTCTGCGTAAGACAAAGTTCAAAGAGGACATTATCAGCTAGTTGACAATTAGCGGTCGTATTGTTTGGGCACATGAAATAGGAGTCGTTGTTTTAAATAGCATTGCATCGTCTGGAGTTGACGATGAGATTACACACTCGCGAAAAAATCTCACGCGATATAAAGAGAGAGACAGAGAGAGAGAAAGAGAGAGTATAAAGAGAGATTTTCTCATCATCTGCACAGTCGATTTTTTTTTTTTTTTTTTGTTTTTTTTACGGATATTTTTACTTGTGATATAAAAATTCTGAAAATTTTTTTTATCCTCGTTTTTATATCCAATTTACATTCACATGACATTTTATCATAGTATCTGCATACTTATATAGTTTGAACAAACAATCGACTTGCATTTGTAATGCGAGTACGTATGGGGAATTGACATACGTGTCGATGTTTGTTTCGAAATATCTTGCCCTGCCTTGAAGTCTCTGTCGTATCTACCTGCCTCGAGTATATAAAAAAAGAAGAAGAAGAAAAAAAAAATATGTATATCTGTACGTGCGTTCGAAACCCCGTTAATTATTCAGCAGGTTGCTACACCGTCGTTGAAGGGGGGCCAAAAGTTAGTGTGAAACAGTAACAGTAACAGTGAATCGGTAAACTAGATAATTGAATTATGCGAACTTGCATGTTGCGCTACTGTGTGTTAATCAAAAGGTGAATAAACTTTTTTGAGAATGTATTAGAGCAATTTTTTTTTTCCTTTTTTGAACATGGAAAGAATAATTTCTGCGTTAATGTCTAATGGCTCAATAGCAGATTATCGAGTGTTAATATTCTAAAACAACGTTATATGTTCCAGTTAACGTATATCGGTATACATTCCGTTTAATTTTCAACTTACCAATCGCACAGAGAATATATCACAGCAGGTATTACACCAGAACTTGTTTAGTTATGCAAGTGCACAGGCGTATGAAATTCCATCTTTCGTATATAAACACCTACAGTCTCTAGATTCTCTTATTACTATCATTATCCGTACAGTATAATAGCTTTCGTGACGCAATTTTGTATCGATGAACGAAAATAGTTTCTAAATTTTTAGTATTTTTGTTTTCTTTTTTCAACAGATCGTAGCCTCATCCCTTCGACGTATTTTATTCTAGAACTTGATGAAATTCAACAATTGTGTTCGACCTGGTTTAATTTTGATTATCTTATTAACAGGTGACCTTTTGCAGAGGGTGCAGCTTCGTCATAGCGCAATGCCACGTTGTGAAAATATCAGCATTGCTTCGGTGAACAGCGTGTGTACCGAACCAGCTTACGCGACTGATGATTGTAACGTAAGTCATCGTGCATTATACTTACCGATTTCTTCACCACCTTTTTTATCCACCTTTCGAAACTAAAAATAAGAAAAAATGAACATCTAAACAGAGTCAAAGTTCAAGAGCGAATGAAGGATAGAAAGAAAAAGAAAACAGCTAGTAAAATCGTGTCATTTATTTGTCATATTTAAATATTTGTGTATATCGTAGACGATTTTATTAAACTTTCAGGAAGAAGAAGTTGCCGGAAGTCCGATGCTCTGTCTTCTTGCTGACGGTCGAAGATGGGCCTTAGCAGGGGTTGGTAATTGGCGAATAGCTTGTTCCAAAGCTGGAGTTGAAAGACCTCGACTTTACGATCAGATATCGTCAAATTTCGCATGGATTAGATCAACGATAAGCTGAATTGTTCATCTACCACGAATAATCGGGGATTAGGTAAACGTGTAGTAATATATAAGACTTGTATCTGCATTATACAGGTGAATTATGCTGCACATCTTTAGAGACGATTAAATTGTAAATTTATTGGATAATCGAGAGATTTTATTCTCTATTACCGATCGTCTGTTATGAAAATTTCAGATTTGATTCTTCTTCAATACATATAATATTTTTTTTTTCCTGTTTTTACTTTTTTCCTTCTATATTTCGCAAAATTATTTAACGACTATTGAACTAGACAATTATACATCGTTAAATAAATAATATGTGATAAAATTGTAGGAGGAAAAGTAAAAATTATTCTTAAATACTTAAAATTACATAACTTGTACTTTTCAGCCTTAATTTATATACATATGTCTTTAATATTTGGAATTAATAATTAATATTGTGTATAGATTTTATTAAATTGTATATAGTTTTCATATATTATTCATATTAAATATTGTAAGATTTTAATTTAAGTATCTAATAATAAAATAGGTATATAGTTTACGGAAATTTTATAATTATGACCAGAGGATGCTTAATCTCGTCTTGTACAGATCATTAGAATTTATTTAAAAATAATCAGAATTAACAACTAGATATTTAAATAATTATCATATTGCATCTAGGCTGTACTCATTGTTTGGAATAATATCAATGAAATTAGAAAGTGTAGTTAGATATATATTTTATGCTCTAATTTCTCGGCCTTAATAGTATATCTTATCGGGTTTTATCGCCTGTCACGTTAATCTCGATATTAATTATAAAAATAAAACTGAATTAAAAAGTGTTGCGATTGAATTTCTACACATGGAAAAAAAATGTCATTTATCAAGTATCTAAAAAAAAAAATTGTCTCATCAGTTTTTGGGCTGATAAGAAACCTGCCTAATTTAATAATTTCAATTTATCATACCTATATTATATTATATTATGTAAAATATGTACGAATGTCATTTAACGGTATTTATTTTATTACCTATACCTAATACTACTTATTACATACGACCATATACTCTGAAGGAATAAATTCTTATTTTAATTATCGTTCGTCTCCTTCACCCTTGAACTGTAAAAATCCATTCCAAGACGTTGATTTTAGATTTAATTACAAATTACGACATAAATTTCTGCAGCAAATCGCAGTTTTCTTTTTCTCATCAATGCTGTTTCTTTCTTTTCTTTTTTTTTTTTAAGAAAAACCTTGCTTTTTGTGCCTTTGATACAGTCCAAACGTAGAAACCATCCTAAATGAAATTCCTCATCAAGAATTGTGCATGAATAATTAATTATTCGCTGGATAGCTCGGTAGGTTATTATATAATATCGTTTTGGTCGTTTAACTTTGAATTACGGACTTCTGTGTACGTTTTTTAATTTGTTATTATTTTCATGAGATATGCCTGCCTCTATAGAGACTGTTTAATCTTCGACTATAGTACAACTAATTTTCGACAGTAGCTCGTGGTGTTGAACTGTTTATTTTTGTACCGTACTATAGTATCTGGTTGTGTCCCAGATTTAACAGTCTTTACGCCTCTGATAGAAAAGACGACGGGAGTGGGATGAGCTGGTGAATAATGCGCATGTACTGATAAATACGTCACATGTATACCGAGTCGTAATCGTGAAGTTTCCTCGAGGGATTTGCTGATGGAATTCATTCCTGGATGTGTTATTCGTTTGAGATCATCGATTTCCGTCAATTACACATTAAAAATATTAAACAGTTCGAAATTGTTCTCCATTTTTCGAGGTGTAATGGTAAAGTACCCATCATGTAGTAAAGTACCCAACATTTTTTACACATTATCATGTTTTATTTCAATGTTTTAGGCAGCGGATTTGAGATCTATGAATTTTGAGCTACGATTAATTTTGGTAGATTAGGAATTTCAACGATCTGTTTGTTAGAGATTTAAGATAATCTCTTTCGCGGTAAAGTAAACGCTGACGATAACTTTAGTTGAAATTTTCTTCAGGAGGAATTATCGGATTTGGCTTATATCGATGTCAAGGCTAGTGATCCCTTCGTCCTTTTCAAAGAATGGCAACAAGAAGTAAAAACTTTCTCGGCGAGTACAGCGAATATTTTTTGTTTCGCCACTGTGTCCAGGTAAGTAAATAGATTATATCTAAAAGTAAATTTTTGAGGAAGACTACCTGGTTTTTAACATATGCCAATTTCCAATATGCCCATTTTCTGCCAAACATTATTTGAAAGAAATATTTTTAGCGATGGAAAAGTTAGCTCTAGGAACCTTGTACTTAGACGATTGGACGACGATGGTTTCGTATTGATGACCGATAGACGATCACAGAAATATAAAGACTTGGTAAATTACCTCGAAATTTATTGAAATTTAATAGTTCCGATGTAGAGTGATGACACTGCATTATCTTCACGCTCTTATTACTCAAATTTGTATTACTTCAGAACGAAGTACCATCAGCCGCGATGACCTTTTTATGGATTTACAAAAAAGATACTGGAGAAGCCGTTTCCCGACAGGTGCGAATAAAAGATCTACAAATGCATCTTATTTTTGCTATTTTGGTTTTTAATTAATTCGTGAATAACAGGTGAGGATACAGGGCTCTGTAACAGAATTGAAAAAAGAAGAGTGCCAGAAACTGTACGACAGAGAGCCACTTTTTTGTAAAATACGATCCCATATCTGTAATCAAGATACCAAAATCGATTGGAAAGTGCTGAAAGCCTCACATGATGAATTACTCCAAAAAGTCCAGAGAGGAGAGGCTGATTTGCCAATGCCTGATCATGTGTAGGTTTATTAAAAATTTTACAACTAGAATATTAAAAAAGTTTGTTATTCAAGCCTAATATTAATTCAACATTTTTTAGCATTGCTTATAAATTGGTTCCTTCATCTATCGAGTTTTACCACGCACGAGATCATCTGATCGGTGATCGCGTTCTATTTTCCAAAGATTCCACAACCGGAGATTGGAATCACCATCATATCGCTGCTTGAAGATTGAAATTTATAAACTGCCGTTTGAAAATTTGAAAAAATATGGGTTTCATCTGGCGAAGTTACTTGCAATGAGTGTGTGAAGGTGTTTTTTTAAATTTATACTGATACTTTGAGTAGTTCCTGATAGTTCCTGTGTCTAAATATACGTACCTGAGATTCTTAACCTGTTATAAGAAAGAAAAAAAATGGTATATAAATTACGGTTTAAAATTACTCCTCGTTATATTAACGTCTTTATTTGATACCTATCTACGTACACACTTTGAAATACATATAAACATCTACGAATACTATTTTGTACAAGGAGGCTTATCGCCCGACATCTTTCACATTGGGATAAATTTTACCTTTAATTACTCTCAAACAGTCCAGTTAAGAGCAGTCAGCGTAGAAAGTACATAATTTGAATCTTACAATCAGCGGAAACGATAAAAGTTTAAAGCCCGCTACTATGTGTATACATAGCTATTATATAATTCACACGCTTCTAGTTTTTAGCAAAGAATTTTGGGCTCTTTATCGTGGAGAATTTATCTATTAGGAGAATTCCACTTTACTATACAAAATCATGACATCAAATGATCGGATTTTCCTACCAATTGTAAATTTTCTTCAAAAATATTCAAACGAGAGAATAAGCAAAACGATTCGTGTTCAAAATTCACATTTAACGGTATTTTAACTGGCTATAGTTAAGTTGTCTCAGGGATTTTTGAAAATTCAAATATAGCCGCGAGGGACAAATCCAGGTAGGTATACCTGGAGGCTTTTGTCACGAATCGAGTTTACCAAACAGCAAACTGAATACAATGAGAAGTAAGTACTAGAATTTCATGTAGTATCCTGCAGTGACCAACGCATATAGGTATAGCTAAAGTATAAATACATTGCTTCAAATAATCGAAATCATTTATAATAAAATTCGGCCTTGATCCAGCAAAGTTTTGACACAAATTTTATGACGGGTCATACGCGGCTACTTGACAAAAAAAATTATTTAATTTAACACGGAGAAAGTAAAATTTTGTATGGTATTAATAATTTTGAAATTGAATAGCGAGTGAAAGCAGTTTTACAGATCCAAAATCTCTTTCTATATTTCGTGTTTCCTAAAGAGCAACTAATTCGGGTTTCTTGACTACGTGACACTACGCTGCTGAGATCTAATCGTCATAGCATATCTATTGACTGTTAATCGATATAGATATCGACAAAATCGAAAAATTTAAGCAAGCACTGACGCAGTTTCTAATGGCTTCTAAATCTACCTTAGATATCCGCTGCTAGCAACATGTGCGTAAATGGGAGCAACACATACTGATAACGATATCGCTATCACTCAGATAGATAACTACAGAAGAAAAGTCTCTCCCACGATCTAGAATGTCGCTTTACAATTTTTTTATTCTAATTTATTTTAAGCAATTAAGAAAACTGATATCCTCCACTTATCTAATAATTTTCCACGCTTTGTACAGTTTCGTAAAAATCTTCTTCCGCGTCAAAAAGAAGCGCGCAAATTTTAGCCAATTTGAATGAAAATTCAAAATTTTCATTGCGCTTTAATCGGCGATTGGAAAAATCGATACAACATGACCATGGTTAGACATTAGGAGTCGGCGCCTATGCACGTTAGTCTGACCAGCCTTTCCCCTGCCCTTCATCCTTCCAGTTCATGGGGGAGCCGGCGTAACTACTACAGTCGATCCTCATCGTCAGTCGAGAGGGAATTGAGTGCGCAGAGGACCGTCGAACGTCCAGTGCGCTTGTTCCGTTCTACAGTACCATGTGTCCAGATGCGAGTAAAACCACGTTGGGAGGAAGCTACCTTCTCCTCGAAGATGGGACGGTTATGCGAGGCCGAGGATTCGGCGCCGCGGTTCCCGTCGACGGAGAAGTCGGTCAGTGGATTAAGACTTCTTATTTCATAGATCATCCTGCTCCAATTAGTTTTAAATTTCTAATTGCGCTTTGAGACTTTAGGCTACGCAGTGTCGTGGTTCCCAAACTGCCTATACTAACACGTGGACACAGCTTCGTTCAAACATTTGCGACAGTATAATACAATATCAACGCAATCACTATACTTCGTTGAAATTTTAACTTTAGACCTTGAACGTAGTTCAAATACCACGTGTGATTTTTGGAGTAAACAATTTACCCGATACGTTCGAGGTTCAGTTAATATACATACGCAACAGGTGATTTTACTCAATGGAGAAAAATACCTGCTATATTTATCGATCATTTTCACTCATAATGACAAATAACATATCTCTCTTCCGATCTACTCTCTCTCTCTCTATAATCGTTCAAGACTGATTAATATCATCTCTCTATTTCGATACCTTAATTTCGTTATCTCGGTCAGAACTGCTCCGGTTTCTAAGCGTATATTCTTCTATCAAATCAAAGCGATCTTTAACATCAATTTTGCACAGATATTTATGAGGCCGATACTGCATGGAAAAAAAAACCCATTATCCATTTAGAAGATTGATTAATATAAAGATACAATGAAACGAGGTTTTAATTATTACGAATGAATTTCTATCTTTAATTGCAGTTTTTCAGACGGGTATGGTTGGGTACCCCGAATCGTTGACCGATCCTTCATATTACGCTCAAATTCTGGTACTCACTTATCCATTGATTGGAAATTACGGTCTACCCGATGATCAGAAAGATGAGAATGGTTTGCCATAGTAAGTCCGTTCACTTCGTATTAATAGATTGTCATTAATTTATTCCAGCTTATTTTCTATCGTATAAAAAAATTTTGAATTTCATTTTTCGATCGTATCCTTTTAGCTGGTTTGAATCCCATCGAATATGGGCGGCTGGCTTAATAGTCGGAGAACTATGCGAGACTCCAAGTCACTGGCGACAGACTAGGACATTGTCAGCGTGGATGAAGGAGCAAAATATTCCAGGAATATGCGGAATAGACACACGAGCTTTGACGAAAATAATACGTGAAAAGGGAAGCGTTCTTGGAAAAATCGTTATTAATTCTTCTGCACCAGCTCCTGGACAACAGCTTCCCGCATTTCTTGATCCTAATAAGAGGAATCTAGTAGCTGAAGTATCAATAAAAGTAAGGATCATACACCGAATCGATTATCGCGTAATTTTGGTTTTTTACAATTAAAATTTTCACCCTCCAGGAATCAGTGACATATAATCCAAAGGGATATCCTCGCATTTGTGTAATCGACTGTGGATTGAAGTACAACCAGATTCGATGTTTCCTAAACCGCGGTGCTCGCGTGGACGTTGTACCCTGGGATCATCCGATTAATCCCGAAGAATATGACGGTTTATTTCTTAGTAATGGACCCGGTGATCCAGCCATGTGCAAAGTTACGGTAAACAACATTCGCGAAGTTCTTGCAAAGAGTGGGAAGCCAATTTTCGGGATATGTCTTGGTCATCAGCTGCTATCAGTTGCTGCAGGATGCAAGAGCTACAAGATGAAGTAAGAACGAAATTTGTAACGCTCCACGTGCTTTATAAAGTTTATATAAAAAAAAAAAAAACTAGTTTGAATTGATCGGATCATTAACACACGTTTTTAATCGAACCAGGTACGGAAATCGTGGGCACAATCAACCCGCTACTCATCACGGAACTGGACGTTGTTACATGACTTCGCAAAATCACGGTTACGCAATTGACGCGACAGATTTGCCAGCTAAATGGGAGCCGCTGTTTACAAACGCGAATGACAAGACCAATGAAGGCATCGTGCACACGTCTCTTCCTTATTTTTCTGTCCAATTTCATCCGGAGCACACCGCTGGCCCACAAGACCTTGAATGCCTATTTGACGTCTTCTTAGAGACAATAAAAGACAAGTTAACCTCGTCTACTATCAAGGAAAGATTAACTCAACGGTTGACCTTTAATCCTGCAAGTTTTATCGACTTTAAAAAACCTAGAAAAGTTCTTATCCTCGGATCCGGAGGTCTGAGTATAGGCCAAGCTGGTGAATTCGACTATTCTGGATCCCAGGCTATCAAAGCTTTACAGGAGGAGAAAATCCAGACGCTTTTAATAAATCCAAACATAGCAACTGTCCAGACGTCTAAAGGCATGGCCGACAAGGTTTACTTCTTGCCTATAATACCAGAATACGTTGAACAGGTCATAAGATCAGAAAGACCTGACGGAGTTTTGCTGACATTTGGTGGACAGACGGCGTTGAATTGTGGAGTCGAACTTCAAAGAAAGGGTGTGTTCGATCGATACAATATCAAAATTTTAGGTACCCCAATAAAGTCCATCATAGAAACGGAAGACCGAAAACTTTTCGCTGAAAGAGTGAACGAGATCGGTGAAAAAGTTGCTCCGAGTGCTGCTGTTTACGATATTCAAGAGGTATAAAGAAATATGAAGAAAATAATACCGATTCGAAATCGAATTTTCTTAATTTTTAATCAAAATAAAAATTACGTTTTTTATTAACAGGCTCTAGAAGCTGCGGAAAAATTGGGCTACCCCGTGATGGCACGTGCCGCTTTCTCCCTCGGAGGACTCGGTTCTGGATTTGCAAACAACAAGGACGAACTAAAGATCCTCGCCCAGCAAGCCCTAGCTCATTCCAACCAACTCATTATAGACAAATCTCTGAAGGGATGGAAGGAAGTGGAATACGAGGTGGTCAGAGATTCTTTCGACAATTGCATAACCGTTTGTAACATGGAGAACGTTGACCCTCTAGGTATCCATACCGGAGAATCAATCGTCGTAGCACCCAGTCAAACCCTGAACAACAAAGAGTACAACATGCTTCGAACAACCGCGATTAATGTCATCAGACATTTTGGGGTTGTAGGTGAATGCAACATTCAATACGCCTTGAATCCACTCTCTGAAGAATATTACATAATCGAGGTAAACGCTAGACTATCAAGAAGCTCGGCCTTAGCCAGCAAAGCCACAGGCTACCCTTTGGCATATGTGGCCGCAAAACTAGCCCTCGGAATACCACTTCCAGATATTAAAAATTCTGTTACTGGTAAAACTACAGCGTGTTTTGAGCCTAGTTTGGATTACTGCGTCGTGAAAATACCGCGATGGGATCTCAGCAAGTTTCAGAGAGTCAGCACCAAGGTAAGTCCTCGATTTCGTTCAGGATTATCTTGCTGAATGTTTAATTTTCTATGGCACGATGTTACTTAGTCGTTAACTGTATAAATCCACTCGAATACAAAGATCAAGAAAACTCAGACAGTTCATATTTGTGAAATTTTTGCAGATCGGAAGTTCGATGAAGAGCGTAGGGGAGGCGATGGCGATCGGCAGAAAGTTTGAAGAGGCTTTTCAGAAGGCACTTAGAATGGTTGACGAAAATGTAAACGGTTTTGATCCCTATATAAAATCAATCGATGATGAGGATCTCGAGAGACCTACAGACAAACGGATGTTCGTTCTTGCAGCAGCGCTTAAGGCTGGCTACACGATAGATCGCTTGTACGAATTGACTAAAATTGATCGTTGGTTTTTGGAAAAAATGAGAAACATCACCGCGTATTATACCCTTCTAGAAGATCTTGACCCTACCAAATTATCCCATGAAGTTTTACTGCGGGCTAAACAAATCGGTTTTTCTGACAAGCAAATAGCAACTGCGGTAAAAAGTACAGAACTTGCTGTACGCAAACAAAGACAGGAAAGCAACATCAGACCATTTGTTAAACAGATCGATACTGTCGCTGCCGAATGGCCAGCTACTACAAACTATCTCTACTTAACTTACAACGGAAATAGTCACGACATTCAATTTCCTGGTGGTTACACCATGGTTATCGGTTCGTCAATTTTTATAGTACTTTTAATTTCAATTTACCTGTTCAGCGATTGATTCTTTAGGATTATTTACCCGATTTTATTTTTTCTTTCGTAGGCTCCGGCGTATATCGCATAGGAAGTTCCGTGGAGTTTGATTGGTGTGCTGTAGGATGTCTCAGAGAATTACGACGTTTAAATCGCAAGACGATAATGGTCAATTATAATCCGGAAACAGTGAGCACAGACTACGATATGTGCGATCGTTTATACTTTGAGGAAATATCCTTCGAGGTTGTGATGGATATTTACGATCTCGAAAATCCAGAGGGAGTAATTCTTTCGATGGGTGGTCAACTCTCTAATAATATAGCGATGGACTTGCACAGACAGCAGGCTAGGATATTAGGAACTTCCCCTGAATCTGTGGACGGTGCTGAAAACAGATTCAAATTTTCACGAATGTTGGATCGCATCGGTATTTCCCAACCCAGGTAAGAATATTCGGATAAAAATATCGATTCTTGTTTAACGAGATTTTCTAATTTAAAAAATAAAAATTCAGGTGGAAGGAATTGACGAATTTAAAGTCAGCCATAGATTTTTGCGAAGAAGTTGGATACCCCTGTCTCGTTCGTCCATCCTACGTGCTTAGTGGAGCCGCGATGAATGTTGCTCACTCGAACCACGATCTAGAATCTTATCTAAAGAACGCCAGTGACGTTAGCAAAGAACACCCTGTCGTAATCTCGAAATTTATCCTCGAAGCGAAGGAGATCGATGTCGACGCCGTGGCTTACGATGGCGTAATCCTTTGCATGGCTGTATCTGAGCATGTGGAAAATGCTGGGGTCCATTCCGGAGATGCTACCCTTGTTACACCACCTCAAGATATAAACCCACAAACCTTAGCCAAAATTCGTAGTATTTCGAAAGCCATCGCAGCATCTCTCGAAGTTACTGGACCATTCAATATGCAGCTGATAGCGAAGGTGGATACAGATTCGCACTCAAAGTCTAGCCGATCTTAATTTTGATCAAACTGTATCGATACGAATTTGAATTAAATTTTTTTTTGTTTTGTTTTACAGGATAATGAACTCAAAGTCATAGAGTGTAACGTGCGGGTCTCCAGGTCCTTTCCATTCGTATCGAAAACTCTGGATCACGATTTCGTGGCGATGGCAACTCGTCTGATAGTTGGAGAGACTGTTGACCCTGTCGATGTTTTAGCAGGCTGTGGAAAGGTCGGAGTTAAAGTGCCACAGTTTTCATTTTCTCGACTCGCAGGTGAGAGATTCGTCTTGCAAATATATCTTTCCAAAGAATAAAAATCCACATATGATATTAATTGTCACAAACGATTTTCATCTTTAAAAAAATTAAATACAATCATTACTCCCTTCTTTTTTGATCTAGGCGCCGATGTCACACTGGGAGTAGAAATGGCTTCCACTGGAGAAGTCGCCTGTTTCGGAGACAACAGGTACGAGGCTTACCTGAAGGGGATGATGAGCACCGGCTTCCATATACCAAAAAAAGGGATTCTTTTATCCATCGGAAGTTTCAAGGTATTGCTGATTTCTCTTCACCATTCTCCTGTATTTCATTTATGCTTATGGAGTCTCAGAGAGCGTTTCAATTCAGGTATTGAAACTCTAATTCAAAAATACGAAAGTCTTATGATTCCTTTTTGATTTCAGCACAAAATGGAACTACTACCAGCTATCACAAGTCTGCATAAAATGGGCTACAAATTGTATGCTAGTATGGGAACTGCGGACTTTTACACAGAACACGGTGTCGAGGTATGTAGACAATCTCATTATTACCTAAATTCGTAAAAATTGAATATTTTTCACATTTTTATATTCAAATCCGAGTCCTTCACGATCACGATTGACCATCAATAGCGAAGGGTTAGTGACATGCCACTTAAGCACTACTCTTCAGCAAAAATTATTTCAAGGGATATGAATAGCCAGTATACGTTTGGATAAGAGTTCCAGCTTCTCTATTTTTTATTATGTGTAATATAGTATAGTACAGATAATGAATTTTTTTTTCTTTCTAAATCTATACCCTCTTTCAAGAATTAAATATTATATGGTTAATCTAAATTACCGTTTCTTAAGCTAAGTTTTTTTTTTTTTTTTTTTTTTTTTTTTTTAATTTTACGTATAAGTTAACTTAAGCGAGTTTCAAACGCTTATTGAACTACATTTTTATCTCTTCGTTGTTCATAATCACAGACAACTTTAACGCGCCTTCAACAATAACTATTTACAAATTATAACATATACAGTATACATAAAGCAACTTTATTTATTTTTGCACGTTTTCGAGCGTGAAATGTTTCCTAACTATGCAGAGTTACATCCTCATACAAGCATGCGAATTTCAGAGTCATATCGTACATTTCTCCTGGATCGTTCATTTCGAGTAGTAATAATTTATCCATCTCTGTACTCGCGCACTACTTCTTTATCGCTTTACGAATTGGCTCAACGAGGCTCAAAAACCTGATCAAAATTCCAAAATTATTTATGGCTAAATCGCTACAAGACTCCTCATATGTACGTAGAATCCGTTACGTGAGTAATCTCCTCATCTCCTTCGATGAGACTGACGACGCGAGGTCCATTCGCACCCATTCGAGGTCTAGTGTCATTCACCTCCCCAATTGTAATGGTCCCATCGTCGTTCATCTGCGTAGTTTTGGACTGGAAATTGACAGTCGTTCGTCTCTCCGTTGGGGCATAATAAATATCGTACTCTTTCGTTTCTCCAAAATGAGGCACATACAGTGCAATTCCTGGTTCCATAGAGTCATTTGTGGTGAGGTGTTGGTTCAGAGGAACGCTAACTATGGGTTGATCATTTCGTCTGGGTGTCTCAGGCGCATCTTCCTGCGCCTTAGGTCGTGCTAATTTTGTTCTCAAAGTGTTAATCGTGTCCAGATATCCCTTAGCGTCGTCCTTGCCATTAGGCTGATCGTATAGAATCATGGAAAGGCGTTCTGCCTGATTTAGGTAAATTTCTTTCTGTTTCATGGCGCCGTAGTGATAACAACGTTCTGTCATTTTGATGAAATGTTGTATAAACATGTCGAGGAAAGCAGCCAGTCGAAGTCCTCGCAATTCGGCACATTGATGCTGAAAGAATTTTTTTTTTTTTTTTTTCTCATAAAATTATAGGAAATAGACGAGATGATATAGAGAAAAAGATTTTATCAAGTGTTTAACAGAAACTCTTTATCAATACTTACAGGAATTTCGACAACCAAATCCTGGGAAGCGGTGTTTGAATTATTGATCACGTTTCTGTGTTGTATAGATTTTTGAACACGTTCATGCAAAGGGTCTTCCTTTGTCTTGACTTTCACCCAGAATCCCCCAATTCTGTCGAATTGTTCCTCAAGCTTCTCCATCTGTTCTTTCTCTTGTTGTGGCATGGGTCCGTCAATGGCACTCAAAGCAGGATTAATAAAGGAGACTAAATTCTTGTTGTCAAGAGTGAGTAGATTGTGCAGCCTCTTGTAATCCAGTACAGGAAAAAACTCTGGCTTATATCGTATGTTCTCCATAGATGTGATCACGTACATTACTGGATTTTCGATTATTCTATTAAGTTGTTTTTGCGTTAGGAGTAAATACTGTTTAGGAATATTCGCCCATAGATTTTTTTTACTGATAAAGTAATCCGGAAGACAAGGCTGACTCTGCGAGACAGCACTGTAAAGCTTCTTCAACAATCTCCTCAGACTTTCACCAGTTCGATTCTCAGGCCACATTGAAGGTGTGTAATTTTGTTCAAGGAGCCAAAATAGCTGAGAGCGAATGTGAGATGTGGTGAGACCAAAAGTCGTGTCTACGGATCGGATGAAAGTCTTGTGGAGCATGAGAGCCATCATGTAAACTCGGGCTTGTGAATGACTAAGACAAGTTTCGAGGTACCGTTCCGCTGCCGGAAAAGTAAGCTGCCATTCCAGAGCGTGGTGTGGATTAGTTTGTCTCTTGGGCATATATCCTTCCGGGATTATATGGCATCCAAATTTCTTCACCTTTTCTATCATCTTCTTCGTCGGCCATATATAAATAATGTTATTCCCAGGATCGAGGACTTCCGGTCGCGATCGGTTCAACCATTCGCTACCACATTTAGGCCATTCTGCTGGTATGCTCGGTGCAATTTCGTGGGGAATAATTAGTGCTCGATTTCTTGAAAGCAGCTGCATAGAATCACAGTAAATAATCGCACCTTGCCTGGACGCATCGTCAACATCATCGGTTTCGAAACCTAAGGGTTCGGCCAGTCGGTTAGCGAACAAATCCTGAAAATAGTACATGAATTCGTCGCTCTTTAGGTACAACCGATCCTCGTTTTGTCGTTTTAGTGCCATTCTTATTCTTCTTTGTTGTCGGTTTTGCTCTATTTTCTCCGCCTTTTCGCTGTACACATTCCCATCCCGAGTGTACACAATCTTCTCAAAACAAGAGGCAGGAATTTCGGACAATGAAGCCGGGATGTTTGCTGGCCTAAGCAAAGGCTTTGGTGTATTGAAGTTCGTGATTGTTGCGTAACCGTAATCAGAGTCACTATCGATTACGTAATTGTTTGAGGATTTTTGACCAGAATTTCTGTTGCTTGTTGAACTGACATCTATATTACGTGGATTTTGACTTGTGCCTTGCTGCCTAGACTTCAACTGCTTTAACTTTGGATTTGATTTAAGTTGACCACGCAGCACTGCTGACGATGGCGGTTTAATACGACCACTCAATCTCCTCTCGGAAGATCCTTCGTCGTCTTTCGGATACTGTGGCATTACAAGATTCGTCTGAGAAAGCACTTTACCTCTCTTAGAGAGAGAGCCTTCCTCGTTTGTTCTATCGGAGATCTGTAGGTCAGTCATAGACTGTGAAAAAACAGGCTTTTTTGCTAATGAGTTAGCCCGTTTTTCAACCTGGGATAGAAACCTTGCTCCTGGATTTGACACGGGGTTAAACATTTCTTCATTGTTGTTGTAGATCTCGTCGTCGTCTTCGGCTATCGATGACAAATCTGAGTCGGAGCCGTTCTCAGTCTTTGGTTTCAACGCTGGCGTAACTTCCAAAGATCTGAGCTTTACAAAGCCTGGAAAGATAAATACGAAAATAACAGCTTTTCTAATTTGTCAAAAATACTTTTTAGTCTTTTAATTTATAGCCAACGATTCAAATCTATCGATTGATCGATCACACTCAACAAATTTTATCTAACTAGGAAATATAATGACAGTGACAAAACTTTTTTTTTAATAATGATAAAATCGATATGGGACTTACCCTGATTCTGGCTAGGCTCCAAACACATATGGTAAAAGGTTGCCTCAGTTAGAACGCTGTACTCTGGTCCTTCGGGAATCTCATTGACATCAACATTGTCCAGGACAACGAACAATCGTACTGGTTGAAGAGGTTCGACCGTGAGTCTCCCAGTTCGTCTAGTCGACGTGAACTTGACATGACGTGCCACTTGTTCCTGAAGAACGTCTGGTAGTAAAACGTGCTTTTGGCTCTGCGAGAGAATCGTATTCAGATCATGCTCCTTCCGAGAGACTGGGTTTGCTCTGATGTCTAGAATCTCCCTAAAAACAATCAATTAAAAATTAATATCTTTACTGGACTGGCTAATCTTTACAAGGGCGCGATTCCGTAGATATTTTAATTAAAGTTTTCAGACCGATTATTACCGTGACATCATATCTAATAGTATTTGTCTTTTCGCGTAAGTATCTATAGCGATTAGATCGTTATCGTTACATGATCGCTTAGCTGTCGAAAGGGATCATCATTTTCCATTGAAGGAATGCACGTATCATATATTCTCCTTTTGTAATGGAATTTTTTTTCTGTTTATCAGACAAGAAGTTCGATATTTGTTTAACTCGATCGATTTCAATCTCGAAGTTGCAAAAAAATATTAGCAAATAAATTTTTCAGGATTATATTTCCATGTACTATTCGATTACGAGGATAAACAGTACGTATGTAGAAATGTTAACGTTTCGATAAAATGATTTTTAATGATAATAAGAAAAAAAAATATCTATGATTGGTATTATCTATCATAGATACACGTCACGCGAAACTCGTGTCGTTATCTTTGAAATAAGCATCCGATATTTTTTCAAAATTAAATTTCACTTCCGTGATAAATGCTTATGTTATATCTTAATTTTACTATCTTCTAATTTTCGAGCCTGTCAACTGCATAAATATAATTGAAAAAAACAAAAAAAAAATCTCACTCACTGTTCATAGTTCTCGAAAAACTGTACACACAACATGAGATTGTTGAGTATGAAAGCTTGCTGATCCCTTTCCAGGCTTCGTCGCAAACGAACAAGTTCTGGATCGTAGGCTGCGCCAAATTCAGTTGAAAAATTGCTGTTATCCTTTTCCTGCATTTCAAGCTGGTGTCCTTTTTTCTTCCCACCCCTAGTCTCCTTGGTTCTAGTCTTTGAATTTTCGTTCCCCATTTTCAGGAATATAGATTTCAGTAATGTCATTTGCTTGATAAATGTTTATAAAAAAAATTCAGCAAAATCACTGGTCAACATCCGATCGTCACCGAAAAACGATACGTTCATTGTATTCACAATCAACCAACTGACTCCGGTAATGTTCTGCCCATTTCTTGAGGTGATAGTCAGCGATCAGATCCACAGTATTTACTGGGTATTACTGGTTCGCCGATAAATCCATACATTCTTATCAATAGATTATCTGTGCATGTCTTTTCATTGGCTACTTTTATCAGTTCGATAAGGAAATTACTAATTCGTAGAAATGTCACGAGACCGCAGATTTTGTGTTCTTAAATAATCTGCTATGGCATTGACAGAAATAATCCAGATAAACAATATTTTTTCGATATGGTATGGCGGATTCTTAAACTCCATAATATATTTAGTCAATGATTATTCGTTCCGGAATAAATTTCAAACGGTAATTTCAAAGAGATTATTTTATTTAGAACCTTAGGATATGGCCAATTTATTATCATCAAACTTAATTGGGTATAAGCAATAAACAAAGTGCTATGCGAATTCAAATAGAAATATTTAAATTCAGAAATAGAATCTGTATGTAGATCGCTAACAGTACCGATAAACAATCAAGATTATAGGTATAGTTATTACGTAAACCATTTAAGTTCCTACTAAATGTAAATAAATATTTCACCAGATATACCTACCCCAGATGATGTATCTTAATAGATCGTAATGCGATTATTTAATCTCATTCTTCGAATCGATATCTGCATCACTCATGAATATTAGAGACTTTGTAGTATGTGTTTAGACACTTAAATCAGGTGATAGATTGGGGATCGTTGCCAAATAAGGCCGTTTAGCTAAAACGATTTCCCTGGTAGTTCATAGATAATGAAGTAAAATCTCGATATAACGGATTTAATCAAATTTTAGTAGTATCATGGCTCGTTATAAGCACCCAGATCAATGAGGGTGACTCACGGTAATGAGAGAAGCTTTTCTCACCAATTTTTCTTGTGACGTATATATAGTACACGCACAACATTGCAGCGATGATAATTTCAGGTGGAACCAGTGCAGTGGACATTCGAGGATATTGATGTAAATGAGGATTCTAGTCCCACCGAGCTCCGTCATCTCGCCGATTTTTTGTCAAAAAAACATTTTGACCTAGTGATCAATCTACCGATGAGAAACGGAGGGGCTCGTCGAGTATCAAATTTTATGACCCATGGTTACCGCACGAGAAGATTGGCCGTCGATTATTCTGTACCTTTAGTCACGGACGTCAAATGTGCAAAACTTTTGGTTGAGGTGAGACAAGATCGAAGATTACCTCCTAATTATTTCCCACTGTATAGGGATCAGTTCTAGGAATGGTTAATTACATTTTATCATAAGCCAGAGTATCAACAATCAATGAATGTATTATATCCATCTCCAGATTCGGTTGATTGACATAATGTCATGATTAAAAATGAATCGATACTTTTAATTTAATGCAGGCAATAAAAATGCTTGGTGGTCGAGCACCCCTCATGAAAACCCACACAGATTGCATGACTTCACGGTCCATGGTCAAGCTCCCTGGTTTCATAGACGTTCATGTTCACGTTCGTGATCCAGGAGCCACTCATAAAGAGGATTTCGCATCTTGTACAGCCGCTGCTTTGGCAGGTGGTGTAACAATGATTTTTGCTATGCCAAACACGAATCCGTCTGTCGTCGATCATCAGAGTTTTACAATCGCTAAGGAGGTAAATTACACGGTTCTAAGTCTGGTTTGAAAAACTAATCTCAAGTTAGGTGAAATCTGAATAAGTAAACCAAATTTATTACATATTCGCGTTCTTTCAGCGCGCTGTGTTAGGCGCTCGCTGCGATTACGCTCTATTCGTAGGCGCATCATCGGACAATTACAACACCATCCAAGAATTAGCACCCTCGGCTGCCGGTTTGAAGATGTACTTGAACGAGACTTACACCAGCCTACGTCTAACCGACCTTACAGTGTGGATAAAGGTTTGTGGATATTGTATACATGTTTTTTATCTATAAGATGTAAGCTGATCGATTGCCGAACGAAGATAAGAGTGCTTTTCGCTATCGTTAATCGTAATTAACAGCCACGACTTCGTCCACGTAATCCTGTGTTCTTATCATATACAATTATTTCGAGAGATTTCTACAGATTATCCCCCCGCTAGAATATCTACTTCAAGGAAATGAATCCTATCCACCTATCATAAAATTTTTCGTTTTTACAGCACTTTAGTAATTGGCCAAAAAAATACCCCCTCTGTGTACACGCTGAGGGACAGACCACGGCTGCTGTATTGCTGTTAGCTAGTCTTCACAATCGTCCAATTCATGTTTGTCACGTGGCTCGTAAAGAGGAAATTCAGATAATCACTGCAGCAAAGGCTAAGGTAAGATTGACAACATATCAACTCCTAAAACAGTGGGTAATTTATTTTTTGACAGTTTGAAAAAGTAAATTAAATTTCTCATCATTGACAGGGGTTGCCAGTAACTTGTGAGGTTTGTCCTCATCATCTCTTCCTCACAAATAATGATCTCGATCGTATTGGTCATGCAAAAGGACAAGTTAGGCCGGTATTGTGCACAAAAGAAGATCAGCAAGCTCTCTGGGACAATCTTAGCGTTATCGATTGCTTTGCTACTGATCATGGTATGTATTTTCGGAATGTGTTTGCGATACAAAATTGCCATTGACAATAATCGCCTAATGTCTCTATTTAGCACCTCACACTGCGGAGGAAAAATCTAAGGATAATCCACCACCAGGGTATCCTGGATTGGAGACAATTTTGCCGCTTCTGTTGAACGCTGTTCATGAAGGAAGAATGACGATGGAGGTAATATGAGAAAATAAAAAGATTATTACTGAAAACTTGGAGGGAATAGCATCATGCGCTTATTCTTAGTCAATGTAGAGATTGGGATGTAGAATATTATCGTTGCTTATCATTGAACCAAATATATAGCAAAATTTTTCGTTAAATTAATCAAGTTAATCAGTCACGTGCTCGTCTAGCATGTTGAAAGTGATCCGTCGTCGGAAGGATACGTCAAAATTCTGTATGATTTTTTTTTTTTTTTTCACACGCGTATCTTATCTTGTGTCATTAAGCATGATCGCTGTCATCAAAGCGATTATACAATAAATGATCTATCGACTCAACAAAATTTGGTTTATTTCGAGACTAACTAAGGCGGACAATCAGACGGAAAATATTATCTTCTCTGTCATAAATACCCAACAGTTTTTCATTCACTTGTACGATGGTCTGTGATGGATTATCACATGAATTCAATGAGAAATACATTTCTGTTTTTCTGTCTGAAACCAAAATCTTTCGCATATAAAAATTTCTGATTCATATACGAGTTTGTTTTTCGATCACAAAGTAATTTATCACCACAATACGAATTCGTTATCTTAGACAGCCGCTTCAAGTACGGAGATTTAATTATTGGAAAACAAACTCATAATCGGACATTTCATGCATTTGCACGATGACATATCATTTTACCTGCCGGTTTAAAGACCTTTAATTTTCATCATCATAGATTTCATAGTGTTTTACTCACTTTTTTTTATTGACTTCAGGATCTCATCGACAAATTCCACCGCAATCCAAAACGTATTTTCAACATTCCGGATCAGCCCAATACCTACGTCGAAGTAGACCTAGACGAAGAATGGGTAATTCCCGAGGCACTTCCTTTCACAAAGTCGAAATGGACTCCATTTGCTGGAATGAAGGTCCGTGGCTCAGTTCACCGGGTCGTTCTCAGAGGAGAGGTTGCCTATGTTGAAGGCCAGGTCTTGGTGAACCCGGGTTTTGGTCAGGACATAAGAGAGGTTCAGGCAAAAGTTAAGCAAATCGTTCCTATCATTCACAATACTACAGTTGACACCAGTATCAGTCGTCCTGGGTCAGCCCTTGATGGATACGTTTCTCCAGGAATAGGACAGGAACGTCACGAAAGAGTCTCCACAGGACATCATAGAGACAGCCAATCCTCTGATACATGGGAGCTGGATCAACCCGGTGAGAGACTTGAAATTATACCCAAATTAGAGGAAATGATATTCTTTTATATTTTGCTGAGTAGTTTGATCATGTTCTTATTCCGTTTTGATATTTTATTCAGAATCGTACAGTCATTTGCTACAGCCAGCACAGCTCAGAGCAAATGTACACTTTGCACTTGATGCTGAAACCAAGGATTCATTCAAGATTCCGGGTATACAACGCAGCGCATCTCCGAGTCAATCGTTCGGAAATCTTGTCCGATACAAAAGCGATAGTAATCCTAATCTCTATGTTCAAACTGTGATTCCACCGCCTAATCTTCACCTCAGCCACGGTCTTGTGGGACACAATATACTGACGGTTGATATGTTCTCCAAAGAACAACTCAACGATATTTTCAATCTATCCCAAACACTTAGAGTTTACGTTCAGAAGGATCGACCTCTGGACCACATTCTCAGGGTATTATACTCTTTTACAATGAAGATTTTTCCTGTATTGCTATGTTGCCTATATCGGGGATAAAACTGTTTTAAAATTTATTTTGCATTTTATCAGGGAAAGATCATGGCTTCGATTTTCTACGAGGCCAGTACCCGGACGAGCTGCAGTTTCTCAGCAGCAATGCAGCGTCTTGGTGGTAGAGTCATTTACATGGATGGTTCAACGTCTTCGGTAAAGAAAGGAGAAACTCTTGAAGGTTTGTCGATAATATGTTGTTTTTTTCATTATTAGATGGAATTTCTACCTTTCTGGACGTCATACTCGACATTGAGTTTGCTACATCACTCACTGTGACTTGCCTGATATTGATATGATATTGCTAAAATGAAAACAATTACTAACGGCACTTAAACGATAATAAAAAGCTTATACCAGCACGTGGTTTTATCAGTCTCAAAGCAAAAGTTACTGAACGTAAAATCTCCCGATTATTACTATGACGTCTGAAGATTTTTATCTCGCTATACCATAATAAGACTTTTTCTAAATTCTTAACATCGCGTGTTTTAGATTCCGTCGCCGTAATGGCTGGCTATGCAGACGTCGTGGTTCTCAGACACCCTGAGCCAGGTGCTGTAGCGGTTAGTAAATTCCGTGAAATTAAATTTTCATCAATTTTACTCGGTTCAAAAATTGTTAAGATGATCTTTTTCCCCAGCGAGCAGCAAACCATTGTCGAAAACCGTTGCTAAACGCCGGTGACGGTGTGGGTGAACATCCGACACAGGCATTACTAGACGTTTTCACAATACGGGAGGAAATTGGAACCGTAAATGGACTCACCATCACGATGGTGGGCGATCTAAGACACGGAAGAACCGTTCACTCCTTGGCAAGGTATGGTATAAATTACAGATCAAGATTTTGAGCAAGATGTTGATCAATGATGAATTTTTTTAACAGATTATTAACACTGTACAACGTACAGTTGAGATACGTAAGTCCTTCTGGTCTCGGAATGCCGGATCATATTTTAGAGTATGTCAGATCGCGTGGGATTCCTCAAGAGACATTTGCGAGCCTTGAAGCTGTACTTCCTGAAACCGATGTCCTGTACATGACCCGTATACAGCGAGAACGTTTCGCTTCTCAAGACGAATACCTCCAGGTGAGAGAATTGTTGAATTCTACTGTAGTCAATATCTGGTTAGAATCAACGGCGAAGATGCAATCAGTTCAATGTTCATATATGTAATTATTCTGGAGATAAGACCTGAGGTTTTTTTATTTTTTGATAAAATTATTACCCAGAAATCAGAGTCCAAATTTCAACTTGAAAAAAAATTCAAAGAAATAATCTGTTTATCGACCTTTGTTCCCATGCGAAATGTACCTACATGAGATGTGGATCTAATCGTTATAATATCATGAAATCATACCGATGATGATAAATCATAATACAATTCCACTTTAGGCATGTGGCCACTTCGTAGTCACACCACAGATGATGACGAGAGCCAAAAGAAAGATGGTTGTGATGCATCCGTTACCACGTGTTTTCGAGATCAGTCCAGAACTCGATACAGATCCAAGAGCAGCTTATTTCCGGCAAGCGGAATGCGGTGTCTACGTGAGAATGGCCCTACTTGCAATGGTGCTTGGACGATGTTGATTAATCATCAGTATACCTACATTATACCTACGTAACCGAGAATACTATCATCGCTAATGATCTTCCTGATTTCCAGCAATAAAAAAAAAAAAAATAGCATACACATTTTTGAAGTATACAAACAGGGTCTCTCTAATTACGCTTTTTTGTGAGAATCTTCATAGAAATCGAGATAAATTTAGCCTTAAATTTTACTAAGTTCTTCCATCTTTGCATATATTTTTTTTTTTTCATTTTTCATTTGACCGTTACGGTCAAGGTTTTGAAACACATTCTTCAACTATCGTATCGTACAATGATGCGATTATAGTTGCGATTCCACTTGAGTATTTTATTTGAACAGTCATATCTCTACAATTGAGTCGAAACATCGGTGATTATCGTGATCACCTGCGACGCAATTTTCACCTCGGCATTCGAAGAGTGGTTTTTTTTTTTCAATTTTATTTTCGTTTTTTTTCTATATCTATAACATCAAATGCGGGGGATTTTTTTTTGTACCCGGTAAATGGCGGATTAATGCGCTTAATCTTTGGTATCGTTACGCTGATACGATACTTGTAGACCCCACAAGATACAAATGGCGATTTTTTATTGGCCACAAAGATCAAACAGAGATCATAGTCATTAAAATAAATATAAAACCGTGATATCGAACGGCCTTCATGCACTGGGAATTCCTGTCACAATACCAAGATTTGATAAGAAATCAACACGATAATCTATAGACGGTAAATCCTCAGATTTTGTTAATAACCTATCGAATTGGTACGTTTAAATGCCGTTATTAGTACGTTAGTTCGTGATTCAAATTGTGATTCATTGAATAATACAGCTGAATGTCGATTATTTTCAAAAATTGAACACGTAAGATTCGTAATGGTGATCGCTGATACGGATTACGATATCAGAAAATGTGGTTCCCCTATGTGTACTTATATCTACAAAGTAAATAGACATTTTTCATTAGTTTCTACAGCATGAAGACTAGATTACTTGGAATTTGTTGAATCTTGGGGAGTTTATAACGAGTATTTGCAATGTTAATATTGTTTGACTTGAATTGGGGTGACTTTTTTGGTCAGAAGTAAATTCAAGGAGCATGACTGAGGAAAATATAAGACGTAAGAGTTTTTAGTAAAAGAAAAACAAAAAAAGAAAAATATATTTTAATACAATTGTCATTCCATTTTTTTTTATATCTACACATTCCCTGGAGGAACAATTATACGTATATAGTTATGTATTGATATACGTATTTGCGGTTTATGATACAATTAATATTTTACAACTTAATGAATAAAACATCGTGAAAAATAAATTCTATTCAAATATAATATAACCGTTTATTATCTTTAAAATATTTCCTTTCATTTTTTCGAAACGTGACTATCTATAATTTATTATTTACCTTAAATTATTTATTAAATTATTTTTACCTAAACGTGAAAAAATTCAATTATATAAAAACTATGATACAGCGTAACGATAAATAATTTTATCATTTTTAAGTAGAAAAAGTTTTAGAAATTAAACTACAACATCGTCTGCTCCTGCAACTGTGAATCATCAGTTTGCTGTCTACTTGTAGAGGCTTGATGAACGTCAAATTCATTCGTTATTATGGTATGAGGTTGAGGCAATTCAGTTTCACTGACAAAGTATTGATTGAGAGGAATACTGATCGTTGATTGATCCTTTCGTGCCGATGTCCCAGGTACATCTTGATCCTGTGTCATACAACTAGATAGTTCATGTCTGAGAGTGTTAATCGTGTCCAGATATTTCAGACCGTCTTCTTTTCCGTATGTCTGTTCCTGAAGGAGGATAGAGAGTCTTCGTGCCTGATTTAGGTAAATTTCTTTTTGCTCTACAGCACCATGATGGTAGCAACTGTTTGCCATCGTTATAAAATGTTTTATGAACATGCTGAGAACAGAAGTCAGTCTGAGCCCATGCAACTTGGCACATTGATCCTGCGAAAAAGAATTTCAAGATTAGTAATTTTTTCGAATTATCCAGTAACGATTTTTAGCGCATACGAATAATTTGTCACTCACCGTAATTCGATGTACAAATTCCGTTAAAGAGTCGTTTGATGTTTTTACGCCGTTTTTGTGATTATCAAATATCTCGTCAGATTCGTACGCGGGACTCTTTTTCGACTTAATTTTATCATCAAGTTCCTTTTCCGTTTCTGGCTGTGGCACAGAACTGTCAATGTTATTCAATTCAGGACTGATGAAGGCTAGTAAATCCGCCTCTTTGATAGTAAGTAGTTTATACAATCTTTTGTAATCCATAACAGGAAAAAAATCTGGCTTATACCGGATGTTCTTCATTGCGGTAATCAGATACAATACTGGATTGTCGATTATAAGTTTTATCTGATTCTGTATCAGATGTATATCTTGAGGTGGAATTTGTGCTAATAGGTTCTTTTTACTAATGAAATAATCCCCAAGCCAAGACGTGGCTACAGCATGTATAAGATTGTTTAGCAATTCCTTCAGCCTTTCACCGGTTCGAGTCTCTGACCACATGGACTGCGAGGAATTTTGTTCTATGAACCAAAATAATTGAGAACGAATATGAGAGTTGGTTAATGCAAAAGCGGGATCTGTTGGTCTAATGAAACTCTTCTGGAGTAAAAGAGCCGTCATATAGACTCGGGTTTGTGAATGACTAAGACAAGTCTCCAAGTAACGTTCTGCTGCTGGAAAGTTCAACTGCCACTCCACTTTGTGATATGGATTAGTAGTTTTTGTGGGCAAGTATAATTCGGGAATGATGTGACAGCCTAATGTCTCCACTTTATCCACCATCTCCTTTGTGAACCAGGTACAGACTTTGTTCGGTGAATTGAAGATCGCACTGGTCGATCGTTGCAACCATTCGCTACAACTGTCATGCCAATCTAAAGATATACTTGGCACAATTTCGTGGGGTATAACTAGGGCAGGATTTCCTTCGAGGGTCTTCATCAAGTCACAGTGAATAACCGCACCTTTTCTGGTCACGTCACTATTGCTTTCGACTTCGAAGCCAAGCGGTTTGGCAAGCCGGTCTACAAACAAATTCTTAAAGTATTGTCTGAACTTGCGACTCCTCAAATACGATCGTTCCACACTTTGATACAACTCTGCCTTTCTCATTCTTCTTTCTTTCCGGTTCTTCGAGTTTATCTTCGGCTTTTCGCTGTACACTTTTCCACTACGCGTACAGATAAACGTCTTGAAACATGAGGCAGGAATTTCGGATGATAAGTCCGGAAGGAGAATATCTCCCATCGAAGAACTTGATGCAATGGAGCACGTGCTTGTTCCGTAGCTGTAATCCGAGTCACTATAAACCACAGAGTTTCTTCCAGATGACCCGGACTTATAGCCAGAACTCCTACTGCTTCTTGGGAGACTTTCTAGACTGCGTCTATGCTGCTGCGTGCTTGGACGTCGTGTCTTCAACTGCTTAGACTGTTTCAAAGGCCCGCTCAATCTCCGTTCAGAAAGTCCACTGTACGTTGAGTCCTGATATCCTTCGTCATACCGATTTTCTGAGAGTACCAGATTCGTCTGGGAAAAACTTCTGTCCGTCCTCAGGGGAGTAGTTTCCTCATTTCTGTCAACATTGTATAGATTCGTCATGGATTGGGTGTTCGTTGAATTCCTGGTCATTGCGACGTCGCGCTTTCTGACTTCGGACGGAGTACGTGCTCCGGGGATCACACTGGGGTCGGGTATGTGTTCCGTTTCGCTATGGATCTCGTCGTCATCCTCCGCAATGAATGGAAGATCTGATTCTGAGCTTTCTGAGAATTGTTCTTTCGTAACTTCCAGAAGTCTGAGTCTTACGTAGCCTGAAAAATGGCAGAAATCGATACGTGATCGGAATTCTAGTCGGTTTAGAGAACTTAAATCGATCCATACTTGATCAATTACTTACCATCGTTTGAACTAGGTTCTAAACGCATTTTGTACGATATTGGATTGACTGATGTGCTCTTGTTCGGTATCTTCACCATCTTGTTAACGTAGATGTTGTCCAGGACAACGTACATCCGTACTGGTTGAAGAGGTTCGATTGTAGTACCACAGTCAGCTAGCCCAGTTGACAAGATATTTACGTGACGTGAGACTTGATCTCCGAGAACACCAGGAAGTAGGATATGCTTTTGGCTCGGTGATAGGATTGTATTCAACTCTTCCTCTCTCCGAGATATTGGGCAGGATCTGATTTCTTTAATTTCCCTGAAAGCCAAAAAAAAAAATCATGGAATGAAGAAGCGTTGAAAATCATTTCCTGGTTCGTGCAATTAAATTTAATTAGAACCAATTTCATGGAACTACTAATTATTGCTAGATCACAATATGCTCAGCATTTTCTTCCCTTTCTTACTCTGATTGTGACTCGAATTACGTCACGCATAAGAATGTCGAGTTCTGTGAAAAGTGTTCATGTGATTAGATTGTTTTAATCTTGATTAATCGACAATCGTTCGAATCGATTTTTATGTGAGGAATGCGTGTACCTCTTTTGATTTGCAAAGAATTTTTTTATTTTTTTTTTTTTTGTACTAATCGATTTTTTGAATTCTGCTGATCGGATTAGTAAATGAAATTTTATTTCAGCTTGAGATTTTCTGTAATCCAGTAATCTTAGAGTTTGATTTGAAAAATTAAAAATTTACGTCAACGATTTAAAGCTTGATTTTTTACTGACCTTTCATAGTTTTCAAAAAACTGTACACAGAGCATGAGATTGTTGAGAATAAACGATTCCTGGTCCTTCCTTAGACTAAGACGCATAGAACAGAGTTCTGAATCTTGGGCTTCCCCAGATTCCGTTGAATCAATGTTGCCATTATTCTGCTGCACTTGCTGCGTCTCATTAGTTGAAGTTATTGAGTTTTGATTTCCCATTTTTTAGGTAAAATTATTTTAAATAAATTTACAGTACCGATTAAAAACTTATTAGTCTAAATGAAATCGTCAGTATTTGATCATCATCACTTGACAATATAATCGTCTTACGTCCAAAAACTGTTCACAAAATGTATTTCCCTTCTCTCGATAACTCTAGTTAACTGCAATGTTCAACTAACTTCTGTGGTCACTGTTAGCCATCAGAGTAACAGGTTTCACTAGATATCGTTCGTTGATAAATATTTATCTCATTATCAATGTGAGCTTGAGCATATGTTTCAATTGGCCAGTTTCATAAGGTGCGATAAAGTTTTGAAGTGAAATTCGCGGAATTGTCATGTAGCCCTGAAGTCGTCGACCAATCTTCGAAAGGATTAATGTAATTAATCCTTTATAAGTGAAATTATTTCAAGATAGACAACGCTCATTATATAAACTGAAATATGTATCGAATTTGTCATGAAGATTTTAAGCCAAACGTTTTTCGTCAATTAGTCTAATCATCTCGATCGATCAAATATTTTGATCCGGCTGATCTTTGTCTGTCGAAATCTTAGAGGAAATAAACCAGACCTGAATTCGTTATGATAATTTCTGGTAATCTTTGGTAATGCCAATTAAACAGGGAAATAACGTACGACCTTTGAACGCCGATATTGCCTGCACGTGCGTTAATGAGCCCATTTCGAATACTCGTTTTCAAGGAAATCATTAGACTCTTCTCAAAATCAATTAAATGGCATATACATAGGTATGTAGTTGTTGTACAATTCAACGTTCCTTAATGCAAAAAAAACGGCAACATTTCATGAATGCTAATCCATAGATTATCGGAAATATTTTGAGAACTACCGCACGAGCCTCCAATTTCTAAACAATAATCATGATTAAGATATTGAGTTTTAATTACTCATCAGCCATACCTGCATCTACGCAGCATTTATACTTTCAATTATGGCTGAATTAATTTCTTTGTTTCATTTTCTCTTTTGATTCTAGACTCCGGTTTATTTTAAACGTATTCATCGATTCCAATCCTGTTTAGCTATTAGGTAAAAAAACTTTTATCGTCCTATGTGTAAGCACAGAAAATTTCCATTAAACTAGATACTCGTGATCCGAATTAAAAATACTATTCCAGGAAGGTTTATATTACTTCGAAAAATTTTTACTTTAATAATATCGTGAAATTTAAGGAAAAGGATAATTCAATTGATTACAGATGATTAAGAAAATTAGATTTCCAGACATAGATACTTATTATAAAATTATATTTAAACACATAATCAATACTCAATTCAATATATACACATTTTCCCTGAAACAAAGAAAAAACAAAAAAAATACAACACAGTTCCTATAGATTATATTAATGCGTTTTGGCTTATGATACAATCGATACTTTACCTATACTTTAAACAACTACTCTGTATATACGTTTGCATTTCTACTTCTTCTGTTTCTCGAAAATATTTTCCAAAATTTACATCTCGCTTAAAGATGATTCCTCTCCATTATGCTATACAGTTCGAGAGTCAACACCAGCTAATGTGTTTAAACATAATTGAAATAAATTTAACCACGTTCATAAGTGTTATCTTCTTTTTTCTGCGCGTGCAAAAATGTTGATTTAGCGTATCAGCAGCTACTTTGATGTACAGTTAATTATCGTACAGGTTACCTATAATACAGTAAACATCTAACAATAATTATTCTCAATGAAATAAATATATTCTTTACCGTCAGTTTAGCTGATAATTAATTATGATAATTTTTTCTAATATAATATAATGTGTAATATATAATATAATCTTTTAGGTAATATTAAAAGGTTATCCGATTTCTTATACACACCATAGTCAATATTCTATTATATACATGTCCATATATATCAGTCTCTTAAATGATTCGATATCTAAATAGATACTTTCATTCCAATAATATCACGTGACAATAAATTATCACACGGATCCAATAAACGATAAAATTCGTTGAATTAGGTATACGTTAAGGAATAAGCGTCTGTGGATTAATTAGCACCAAGATTTGATAAGACGATTCTATAAAACTATCCAACAGTGATTCGAAAAAAGAAATTAAACATAAAATAAAATAAAAGATTAATCAACTAACACAGTTGTCTAGAAATATGTAATTATCAATAGTTCAATCGGTGTGATATAAGGCAGTCGTTTGTCACGATAAGTCGTTTATCTAAATAAATGTATAACGTAGTAGGTATACCAATATCGGTATCGAACATTGAGATATACGACTTTCTTTTTGCGATATATTAATTCGCATTGTCAGCTACCTTGACAATTAAAAATTAGCAGCATTCCAGAACGAATATACGTAAACTAAAATAAAAAAAAATTACCGACTCAATACCTCGAATTAATTGTTATAACAAATTATACGAAAATATTATTTCAAGCCTCGAGCCACTGCTGTTTCGTTATTTAATTCCCTAGACGTACATTTAATGTCATAAATAATTTAAGACATCACAGACTGATAACGTTAAATACATTATGCTGATTATATACAAACAAAAATTATACTCAATCGATAAATTATCATAAAATAAGGAAAACTTTGAAATTCAATAATCGTTTAACGAGACGTTATAGTCGAATGCAAAAGTTTTAATTAATTCCAGAGATAAACGTATGAAGCAAGTAGACAGCGAAGGCTTTTTATAAAGTCAATAGCCTTGCTTTGGTAGCTAACAAATATCTTAGTGAAAATATTTGCTCTGATTATCATTATTTATACTTCTTAATAACACCGACACGATCAAACGATGACGTCGATTTCACAAGGTCCCAAGTTGGTGGTCCCATTTGGACACATATCCGTTGCCAAAGATTTGCTATCATCATTCAACGGCCCTCTGGGTCCTCTTCTTCGTCCCATCGGTGGCATTTTGAGCCGTAAGGGATGTCTTCTCTTCGCTAAATCAGATTTCCTGAAATAACGATTTCTTTATTAGTTTGTTGTCTCGTCGATCGGCCAGTTTCGATGAATAATTCCAAGGCATGGGACGAAAAGAGAGAAGATTTGATAAATACAAAGACTCGTATCCGAATTTGTTCAAATTTGAACTTTTTGCTGTTTCATTTATCAATCCGTGAGCGAATACAAGGGGCTATATAATTATAAACAGTTTCGAAGACTCTTAATTGACTTCTCAAAGTTTCCCAATGACGCTGATCATTAAAAAATCGATTTATTGATTTCTGATATTTATAAACTAAGGATACTCACGTCTCTCTACAATCGATAAAAATCCCCATACAAAATAGCGCAATTATAGCTATAATCACACCAATTGCAACGATAACTATAGTTACGATAGCATCTTCTTCTACAGGTGTAAGAGGCGCTTCTGTAGTTGACCAGGTAATATCATCTGTAAAATTAAATTTAATCCGAATTGATACAAGGGTCGTATTTCACATAGACCTAAAATGTCGTTTATATCGATCAGATTGCCTGGACTATAAATAAATAATCTGAAATTGATGAGAAATTCTTAATGTGTATAAGTCATTGTCGGTAGATTGGCCAGATCTCGATATTTCATTGACGTAGTAAGCTCTCAATAATTATAATCGTCAAATTATATCAATTTTTGTGTAACAAATATAACAATAAAGTATAAATAGATTTGACGAAAGAGATTAAATCGTAAAAACGATCATTTGAGCAATAAATATGAGTTACGAAATACTTTCTTTATCTACATTCTATCCGAATTTATTCTAGCGCTGGAGTCGAGGTCGGACTGTATAATGGATAGAAAGTTCTCGCTGATTTCATTATGTAAGAAAAATCGTATACCAACTATAGTAACAATGGTTAAATCGGTTTTTATACCTTGTGAAATATTGCTAGCTAAAATTGGCCATATTTGTAAAATTTCCATACATGAACGAGTCGAGTTGACAAAATACAAAGTTCTTTGTAACTGAGGCAGTACTACGCACGTTCGATTTCTAATTTTTGCAAGATTTGAGTGTGACTTCGCCATCCGACCTGCAATCCGTCTGACAATTTTTTTGTTGATAACGTATGAGTGGAATTAATCTGTGAAAGTTTTATAGCTATGAGACATAATGTGGCTTGTTAAAAATTATCTACCATCTAATGATATTTTTCAATATTTCGTAGGCCGAAGATATATATACGTTGTACAGATTATCGATATGTGTATCAATCAAGCGATTAATGTTCATTTTTTTTTTATACGAAAGAATAAACATTTTCTTCTAACACGTTGACAATTTTTATTTTTCATCATTTTGCTAATGAATATATGTATAACTTCCTCGATGTTATATATAGAAAAGAATACTTTCCAATCTCACAAAGCTGACCGTAAGATATAATCAACCACACCAATGAAACTCTGGCTGACAATTATAACGTAATAAAATTCTTATCTTCTGAACACGATGGAGTTTCACATACCTACACATACTCCCAAACAAAAACTTCTCTTATCTTCCTCACGACATTTCTAAAACAGACGCAGATGGACACATGAAAGGAAAGTGCCTAATTTAGTCCTGGTTAATAATTAACCATCGCACAATGGCATGTTCATGAAAATGAATGAGGTAAAATTTGGACTGCAAACGCACTAGCCATTGACGTCATGAGATTGACCATGCGGTTTAACACGTAGGCTTGTCGGATGTGAGTTTAGGGGTTGGTGGGGATCCCGGGGTTACTTCCATGACTAGAATTCCTAATGAGCTTTCAGGAGACACATTCTTCTCTTGTATAGACAAAACTTGAAGTTATTGTCCAGGACGAAACAATGAACAAGGTTATTTAAACAATCATCAAATCTCGTTGTAAATTTAAAACGAAATCATACAATAACGGCCTTTCTCTACCAATGGGGATCAGCTACCAGAAATTCACGTGGCTGTCACGTGTGAGCAAAGTCAACAGTTCTCTAAGGCATTTTATAACACAGAAAGGCTTTGGTGGAAAGAGAATCACAATTATCTCTGTCAAGTCACGCTTCCGGGGGCATTTAAAAATCATTTCATACCTTCGATTAAAAAAATCGGATCAAATTAGTTGGATATTATCTGAGATAAGCCGTTGATCCGAGACTCGATAATACAGAATAAATTTGAGGAATACAACAATCGTGATTTATTTAATTTCCAGTTAACTTAAATCAAGGAAAAACTACTGTCCTTCGCTTATCGTTTATAGTAACATGAAACTTTACAGCAGCAAGCATGACGCTAGTATAGCTGCTACTCTAATCTGAAATTCATGATAAAATTCTTTAACACTGTTTGTGCTCTCTACTGCTAACTGGATTAACCTTCCTCGGGTACATAGAAATGCAAGGCTACCAGGCTTATAAACGGAAGTTATTTTCCATCGAGTTTAAAGTTCACGATTGACGTGATTTTTTTTTTTTAAACTTATTTCACTTTCAGACGAACTTTGGTATTGCACCGTTGTCGTGAATCGAGTCCAGATAACGTGACACCTTTCGTAATTACATACTCACGATAGTTGTGATTTCCGACCATAGTACAGTTCAGAATCTGTTGTATACATTCAGCCGTTTGGTTAAACAAATTTCATACCAAAAATGATATCTATTATCATATTATGTTATCTCGTTGTGAAACGGAAACAAAAGGCTAACATCCTTCAAGTTCAAATATATATCTATAAATGAGAGATTACAGAGGATGTTTAACGGCGTCAAATTTTATGCAGCAACTCCCATTTTCGGAATAAATTTTATGTATCACACCGTTTTACAAACTAATCGCACGTACGTTCCACCGAACGAATTTATCGTTTGACTGTGAAACATGTAATAGCTTCCATCCTGTTGATGAGACGAAAGAATAGACTCGACTGCAGCCATTAGTCAGTGAAACCACTTCGCATGTATTCAATTAAGAAAATTGCTGACCTGAACACCGCTTATTCTCCTCGTAACATTTTGCAGACTTATCGAAGAATACCACAATTTATATCGTGGAATTTTTTAACGCGAGAATAAATTATCCAAGTTTAGTTAAATAAAAACCACAGATCGTTTCCCAGAATCTTTAGCTTCGCCAGATTGAAATAACAAATTCAACCGCAAACGACGTCTATAAAACCGACGTACATACATACATACATACATTAGTCGATCTATGTATACCGAACAGATTTTCTTCACCAGAATACGCTCATTCACTTCTTGACGATCATTTTTTCAGTTTATTTCTCGGAAGATTTATATTCTTGGGTAATCCCATTAAACTGTAAAACTTACCATCATTAGAGAGTATATCTCGAACCGTAGAATTATGTAGGTCCGTCGTCATTATCAATGAATAGTGTCTACGTTACAAAAGCAAGGGATAAATTGGGCAGTAAAACAAATTGTTTGATTAGATGGTCTTCAATGGTCGAATACTATTCTCGCCAAGGATGATTGTGAGTAAGTAGTGATTTGTTGTACGGTACTGATAACGAACACTGTTAGATTTTGCAATCACAATCTTCCGATTTCCGTTTTCAATTAAATCTCACTCAGTTGCACTAATTGCCGATTACCAATCACCGTCAACTACTATACGACTAGTGAAACCGCGGCTATTATTTTCGTTTGTAACTCCGTGACCAGGACATGAACCGTTCGGATTCTTGGCGTGAACTGACGGCCACATGCCCGATCGGTTCAGTTGTAGCTTCTGGTATGCTACAGCAAAGCAAACCAGAGGGAGGAGGTAATTCCGTGTACAGCATACGCTTCTGACGACACGGAGTTTTCTTGTTCGTTTTTCCCGCGTCCTTATAGCCACTTGTCTTACCTGGAATTCACCATTGTGAAGTCTTTTTTATTCAGGTATACCATAAGGTATATATATATATATATATGGTATTCAAAAGTTTTACTATAGATATAAAATACTCCTCCTACAGCCCTAACAGGAAAAAAGCATTCGACTGATTGTCAGAGTCCATTCACCATACAGGTAGTAGCTGAGCTAGCTAGTAAATGGAGACTGGTACAGTCGTCACGAAAAATTGAACGGGATATGAGATTGTGTGCGGTTAGCCTCACGACGCACGTAATTACGTTTGTCGCTTTCCAATATCCTCCGAAGGTTGGATTCGCTCAATGATTATCGTCTCAGCTGACCTTCTTCAATCAAAAATATACGCAAATTAATAATATGGATGGAGTACTTGCAGTCCCAACTTCAAAATTCAAAAAATTTTTATTTTCTCATATTTGATATACTTTTTTTAATCCTAGAATTCGTTACTGGTTTACTTGATTTCTAATTATTCCCAGTTTTAAGAAAATTTTCTTTTATATTTAGTCTGTAAATTAAATTTTGCGATAATTCTTCTGATATTATGGTTATAGTTCTCTGCAGCTATCGCTGAAAAGGTGTGTGTCATTAATTAATAATTAATTCATTGATTAATGTTGTACCGTGAAATAGAAATATATTTTATTTAAAAAACGACGCATATATTTGCTATCCACATGTGGCTGACAACACGTAAATGGAACAACGATGTAGATCCAAAACGTCTTGATCGAAGAGAATTGAATTGTGAAGGTTAGATCTCAAATATATTTTGACTAAAATAATTTTTCATAATACGTTTTATTAAGAAAAAGTTAAAAGTACAAAATATTCACTGAATGCAATTAAACTGTTTAATTCTGTGCACCGTAAAAAATTTCAACAATTATCGAAACCCTTCGATATAGATTTTTTTTCTACAAATTTTTTTTTTTCAAGTGATTAATTTTTATGTAATATTTCTTTAATTGTAATAATCGGACATTAACTGGTTTGCAATTCGTAGAGCACAGTACTCGAAGGCTATTCGTATGTAAGGTTGCCTAAGTTCAAGGTGCATCGGTGTATAAGAGGTTGCCTATATACTGTAAGCCTTAGGTGACGCATAAAGTTAATTAGATTATAATATGTATATTCATTAAATATTTCAAGAAATTCTAGTAAGTATATATTCGTTGTAAATTGGAGAGGAGAGATTCTTCACTCTCAAAAATTAGTGATATTGAAACAAATAAAAAACCAATAACAGACAAGCTATTCTAACAAAAAATTTAAAATAGCTTTCCCCTCTTTCAGTACAAAGTAAAAAAAAAATCACATTTCTGTTGGATCATTAATCCCTTATGATCACTAATCAATAATTGTGTAATATTTTAGAAAATAAATATTCTTTGATTATCGATGGGCTATACGATTAGATGAATTAAGTCATGATCTAACGACGGCATGGATGACGCAAGGCACCGGATCACTGGTTCCATTTGGGCACATATTCGCTGCTAAACATCTGCATTCTTCATTATTTGTTTCTTTGTCAATTCTTATTATTGCCAACGAAAGTCTCCTAAGACTCGACAAAGAGCTTCTTGACGTTCTTTCCGGATGAAATTCCCTGGAAATAATATTTGCTAAATCGCAAATTTACTCTTTCTGTATCGCATCACAATTCGCAACGTGTAATAAAAATATAAAAATTTTCATAGGTTTGATGAAGAGGTTTTCAGAGTCTACTTATCGCTCAAATGATTTAGGATTCACTTCACCTTGGATCATCTTGCAAATTCAATGATTGTTCAAGCCATTGAGTCACGGGAACATGATCTGGAGCCAGGAGATTTTCGTCTCGTTTACCAAACCTTCAGTGATTAGGTGATTACCAACAATAAATAATTACAATAAATTTTAATTGATTTCTCGTAACAATTCATACCAATACCGAGATTTTAGGCACTTAATTAAATACTACAGTTATTAAACAACCATCAACTGGTTAAACTCACCAATTTTTGAATTTATACATCAAACGGAATACTGGCATGATTCGATCGGACTTCTGACACGATATTGTACCGTTAGAATTTTAATAAAGTCGTGAAATCATCGTAATATTATAGCTACCGTTAAATTCCAGAGAAAGCAAGACTTTGTTCTTAGGCTAATTAAAATTGCGGTAATTACATCCGGTCACGGTTATAACTCGGAATGTTTGCTTGTAACCGATGAACGAACACAGACCAACAATCGGGGAAAAGGTTTTTACCAGTTTTCACCATGTCCATAGAGGCGTCTCTGGATCAGAAACTCGAGTAGATGGGCGTTGTGTAACGATATTAAATATCATGCACTGTTACAAAAACGGTGTGATATTTAACACTTAATAATTTAATTAATTATACTCACCATATTCTGCACGAGACTAAACCAATTTTGGTGTATGTGAGGTGTAAAATGATCTTTCAAGTCATAGTTAAAGTATGTAAATCTTGAAACGAAATGGGTGCATGAATAATGGAAATTTTTTACCATTTAAATAATTTTATTGATTTTGAATGCATTATCGATATGGTCAGATATTATTTATTTGCGCAATTTATGGTGACAATTATTACAATCTATTATCATGGTAATTAGTTAAAATTTGTAGTTGCTGTATGTCAACTATTTTGGTGACAGAATATTGAAAGGTAAAAAATCTGGCTGATAATGAGATGAATTTTTTTTCTGGCAAATTTTCTTTGCTATGAAAGACCACAGAGCTAAGATAGCGCTCAGAAGATACAGGGCCGCGTTGATTAATCCAATAATCTGAAAATCAAAAATCTAAGATTATGATCATTGATTAATTTTTTTCGCATGAATTCATACAGCATTTATGCAGTTAAAATTAATTCACATTATTTTGTGCAGTAAATTTACTGCAACTTCGATATTAGGTAGGCTTGTTGCAATAATGCAAACCACAACTGCTTACTGTGCATTTTCGACATTTACTTGTATATGATTCATGCTGCCTGCACGTGACTAATAAAGCCTTCGTGATCTTAATGACCACTGCAAATACTCACCACTACTATTCGCATCGTGTAAACATTGATGAAATTATTATCCAAGGGATTTATTTTCGAAATAAGGAACAATGAGGCTGCAAGGTGAAATGCAAAACCGATGAAATGGTAAATCACACCCTGAAACAGAATACAGTAGTAATTATCGCAGAGAATGGGAGACCATTTGACTGCAATTTGGATGAAAAAAAAAAAAAAACTATAGACAAAATAGAACAGAAAACTGAATCAGCCCGATAATTAATTAAGCGGATTATATTTCCTTGGAAATAAATTTGATTTAGCTTTTTTTGGAATACTTACGGATATAATTTTTGATTTTATATGTCCAGTGAATACGGAAGCGGGGAACCAAGTCAATTGAATTAGAGATATGGTAAGGAAGAATGTTGTCATTGCAAGGTAGGCTATTCGACAGGTCAATTGATCTGCGAGTTTATATTTAAAGCCTAGTCCCGATTGTAGTATAGAAAAAGGAGTACGTCCAAGCACACGCAACCACCAATCAGCCTTAGAAAGAGTGGAGTTAGAAATGATTAGAACGGTGATAGTGAGCAGTTCTTCAAAGTTGGTGATGATATCATGAGAGGCAATCCCAAAGCAGATGAGGCCCACCAGCTATAATAGAGAACAAATTAGGTGAAAATATAGGGTTTTACTTATATTTCACTTCTATAACCCGAAAATTATACCTACTCACCACTTCAATAGCCTTGAGAATTACTGGCAAAGTCAGATATACAGCGATGCTCGAATCAGCGCTGGTGAGTGCGATTGGAGTTCTCATTGCTGTTGATCGAGATATAACGTCGTTTCGCAAACTTACGGAAACTGATATAAGGAAAATATTATTTTTATAATTTTTCCAACGGATATTCAATTTCAGGATAAAAAAATAATCTCTTACGCGGTTTTAATGCCGAAGCGTATCGTTTTACAAGATTACTGGAGAGTCTGTACATCGAACATCCGGAACAAGCTGTTCTTATTCCCCCAATGACTTAAAAAAATAGAAAAATCTGGAGTAGTTTAAACCGATTTGTCATTAACCATCGTTCTCAATTATGTGCTTAACTTGAAATTACAGAAGTTATAGGGTTTGGCGTGATTCCCTAATTTGCTTCCCTCTGACATACGTTCTGAGACTCAACTTCACTCGAATAAATTATCTCGTTACCATATAATTAGACTAAGTATGTATAGTCTTTTCAGATTGAGAGCGTTTTTATTATACAAGACTCAAGCATTTGAAACTACCCTAACAACTTACGAAGTTGAATCAAAATAAGATGGATTAGAGTATCTGTCATGTGTTACACTTACTTGCGTACGTTTAATACGATTTTTTTTTATTCAAATACAAAAAATCTGCAGTATTCTGCGCGACTTTACTCGAGTAACTGAAACAGTAGGATCATGTCCTGGAATAAAAGGCTCCCAAACCAGGAAAAATTGCGGTATTAATGAGTGTTGGCTGATAAAATTGCTATTAATGAACCAATGACCGTGAAAAAGAACACTGATTCACAAGTGTCTTGACATAAAAATATCCTTCTACGTATCTCTATCTCTTTCTACGTCATGAGTTAAATGATCACATCAAATCTTCTTCCGAAGATACCTTCTTGATATAATTGGACATGATTTATTTGCACATTTTGTGTTAACAATATTTACAATCTGTATTGATAGCTGGTTACAAAATGAGGTTACTATGTGATAACTACTTTGGTGGTAAATGCATTAATGGTAATACAGACGTTACTTAAAAATATGATTTCGTCTGGCGCGTCTTTCGCCCTATGAAAGACCATAGAGCTAGGATAACACTCAGAAGATATAGAGCAGCGTTGACTGATCCGATAATCTGAAAATTGAGAATCAAATATTATAATAATCGATCGCAGCTCTTCTCAGGTTCTTCACTAGAAATACTCACCACTGCTATTCGCATCATGTAAAAATTGTAAAAACGAGTGTTAAGAAGATCAATTCTGGCCTGAAGGAACATTAAGGCTAGAAGATGCAACACAAAGCTGATCAAATGGTAAATCACACCCTGGAACAGAATACATACATCAGTTATTATATTTAGATAGTAAATTTGAGATCGTTGATTTCGTATACTTACGGATATAATTCTTGATTTTATTGGTCCAGTGTACAAGGATGCGGGAAACCAAGTTAGTTGAACGAGAGATATTGTAAGAAAGATGGTCGTCACTGTGAGGAAAACTACTCGACATGTCATTTGATCTATAAATGCATAGTCGAGGTTTACTACAGGACGCAAAAGAGTCGTAAATAAATTCACGATTCCACTCAACTTATGTTCAGTAACTACTGAACCGGTGCGGGCGAGCAGATCGGGAAAGTTGATGATCATGTCATGAGCGGAAATCCCAAAGCACGCGATGCCCACCATCTGAAAGTGAGAACAAATTTGATCTAGATAAGCGGTTGTTATAATTATACTTTTTAATTGTGACCAGAAAGTTTTACTGACCACTTGAATGAACTTGACGATTACTGGAAAAGTCACGTAGATCCCAACGCTCGATTTTTTGCTGGTGTGTAGCGTTGGAGTACTCATGGTAATCGAGTGGGACATGACGTCGTTTGGGAAATTATGGAAAAAGCTATAAGGAAAATACAATTTTCTGCTTTATTAAAAGAAAAATTTCATTCTCAAATAAGAAACTGATATTTTCGCGTAGTTTTGATGACTAAATGTATTGCATTACAAGATTTCTGGGGAGTCTGTATACAGAACATCCAGACACAGTGAGTTTTTTCCCGTGAGTACGACAATTCGTATATGTTTTATGATGAAGCATCCGTCAAAATTAATCCGAAATCATTTCGATTTCGACGCGTTTTGTTGATGACAAAAATCAAAATGGAAAAGTATACTGGCAAGTCCACCAAATATCGTCAAGTGAACTTTCAGATAAAAAACTGTTCTCCATTAATAAAGAAAACATGATTAATCAATAGATTTTGAGTAAGTATTCAAAAATAAAAAAAATATATACGAAAAGGTGAGAATTACTCTCGTAGGAAATTAATTTTTTTACTATTTATTTGGTGGAGACAAAGATACGATAAAGAATCATATTCAACCCTCAGATTTTTGACAACCCGTTCATTTGGTGATAAGTATTGGACTTGCCCATACGAAAAAGCGTAACGGGACCATAAAAAAGTATTCTAGTATCCCAAAATTCAACCCTTTATTTATGATTATCGTAATTCTATACGTGACACAAGATCTTGAATAAGAATTTGTCCGAATTTCAAACTACGATGTATGCAGTCTCTCAAAAAAAAAAAAAAAATGAGAAAATCTGGGCTAGTTCAAAGTGAGCTTTTATCATTAACATTCATTCTTTATGTCCATAAACTTGAATCTAAAGAAGTCATAGGACTTGGCGTTATTTTTTCATTTGAAAAATGTAAAACTTATACTTACCCTAGCAACTTACAAGATTAAATCAAAATAGGATTAGATATTACACTTACTTACGTTCTAGTAGTATATAACTTGTCTGAAGTATTGGTAAATAATTGTTAATATTCTGTGCGACGTCGGTCGAGTGACTGAAATAACAGGACAGGGTTCTGGATTATAAGTCTTTTTCTCTACCACATTTATGAATAGATCTACATATATTTATTAATATGATATCCGTTTTTTCTACACCCAGAAATATACACTCGCACATATAAGCGTCATACGAACAAGGAATTAAACACTTTTCTTGTTAATATTCAAATAGTACATGCTTCACATTCGATCGTATATATATAATATAATCCTTATATAGCCGCAGTGTAAGAAAAATTGTAATTAAATTTATCTCAATTACGTCATTAATTTTGTAACCTGCAATTGAACTGGTTTTAAATTTAAATTACGGATGAAATGGGAAATTATTTATGACTTCCAACGTCATGTTACATTAGCCACAAGTGAAGTCGAATTATGCAAGGTAATACAACATGAATATATGATTTATTTTCACGTACATTATCTGTATCAATACCTAATTATAAATGTAGCTGCTATGTGTCAATTACTTTGCGAACTTTTGTATGAAAAATGCAGGGATTTGCCTCAACTAACGATTTTCTTCGGCGATTTTTCTTCCCTATGAAAGACCACAGAGCTAGGATGGTACTGAGAAGATACAGAATAGCGTTTACTGATCCAATAATCTGAAAATTTAGTATTATAATCATTGATTACTATTCACAGCACGAATTAATGCGGCTTTTATTCCGTTGAAATTAATTCATATTCTGAAGATGTGCATTTCTAGTAAAACCACTGCATCACAAGTGTTCTCGTGACTAATCAAATCCTTTATATCTTTGCTGTTCACTATGAATTAATACTCACTGCTATTAATCGCACGAAGTCAATGTTGTAAAAATTAGTCCCGAGGAGATTGATTCTAGCAAAAAGGAACAGCGAGGCCAGAAGATGCAGTGCAGAGCCAGCGAAATGATAAATCACACCCTAGAACAAAAGACCACTGCAGTTTATTGCACAGAATTTAAATGGCTACGAAATAGAAGACAAAGTAGATTATATCTATTTAGTAAATTCGAATTCGCTGCTTTTGGGATACTCACAGATATAGCTCTTGATTTTATCGATCCGGAATAGAAGGATGTTGGGAACCAGATCAGTTGAACGAGAGAAATGATCAGGAAAATTCCTGTCACTGCAAGGTAAACAATTCGACAGGTCAATTGATCTATGAATACATAGTCGAAGTTGACAAAGGGCTTGAAGAGGCTCTTCACAGCATCCAAGACCCAGCCTAACTTATGTCCAGAAATTACTGCAGCAGAGAGTACGACCAATTCTTGTAAATTTTCAATGATATCATCTACGGCAATTCCAAAGCAGATCATGCCCAGCACCTGGAGATGAGAGCCGAATTATCAAAGATAGATTTTTCTAATTGTACATTTTCATTATGACAAGAAGGTTATACTGACCACTTGAATGAACTTGATGGTTAGTGAGGGTAAATTCAAGTAGATTTTTAACTTCAAATCTTTGCAAGTGCATAACTTCAGAGTCGTCATGTCTATCGAGTGAGACATGTCGTGGTTTTTCCAACTTCCGGAAACAGTTTGAAGCTGAATATAAATATCGTCATTGTTTAACAAGAAATTTATTTACAGAATAGCTGGAAACTAATCGTTCGAGTGGTTTTAATGACTAGATTTATTACATTAGAAGATTACTGCGAAGTCTATACATTATCGAAAATTTTTAAGTAACCCTTCTTTTTCTATGTAAGTACGGAGACACGTGTTCCACGTTAAAGCATCCGTCACAAAATTTCGTTAAACTTATTACGCTTTTAAAGAGCCATAAAAGAGTATCCGTCATCGCACGGTGAGATGTACTTACTTGCGTACGTGCAATACGACTTGTTCAAAGTAATTGCAAAAAATTGCCACACGACACGTGTTCGATTAAGAATTTTCCCCACGACCGATGTTATATCCCAACATGAATCAAACTTTTTGCTAATAAGTTCTTTACAAACGGACCATTCAGACCATCTGATAAGTGTGAAGGACACCCTTGATGCAGATTAAAAAATTCGGTGATCAGTTTAGTTCGATATTTTGCAAATATCTGTATGTATGGAACTATTTCTATCTCTTTTACCACACAATACGTAACAAGTGCGTGAAATGGTCGGTCAAATCTCCTTGAGAACCCACAACTGTAGATATCCCACAAGGGTAGATGCTGTGATCACTGGGCCCTCCCCCTCAAGGACTAACTTTCCCGGACGGTCTACCTGAATCCTGACTGCATTCCTCTTACCTGCCAGTCCCATAATTCATTGTATAATTTCGAACTCGTTTCACCCTCGTGGAGCAACTCACAGCAGAATCCATACATTCCAGACATCCTGAATGAAGGATATTTTTCGATTGTCATGGGGGAAATAATTTCCAGCAGTTGGTTAAATAAATTTTGAAAAATTATCTTGGTTTGAGTTCAAATACTGTAAAATGTAAGTGAGGAAGACTTGTCTTGTGTTTGACGGAACTTGACAAGTTTACAATTGCAACATAATTGTAAAGTCGATTATCGTTACGATTATACGTACTCGAATAATTAGTCATACGAATTCGAACTAATTTTATACACTGTGGGGAATTTTGGAAAAAAAATGATTCACAAATTTAATTGTTATACATTATGGTACACATATGAATGTATTTCGATCTCGGATAAACTTGGAAACTTGTATGTACGTGTCATTGGAAGGACAGGAGACCTAAGTAAATGATTTTTTCTGACAATTTACCAATAAGCTTTATTATTCTTCTTGTATTAGCGAACAGACTCTCAATTTTTACGGATAATCATCTCAGTCTGTCAATCAATAAATAGACAGTAATTTTTCAACTTCTCCTAAAGCAAGATAACTCGAAAAAATTTAATTTGTAGACTTTGATAACGTTTCAAAGTTTTGACTAGGCACGTATATGTATGTACACTATTTAAATAACTATTAATAATTTAATTACAACGATTTTTTGTATCAGCATTTCGCAAGATAACCACCTTAGAAAAATCAGTCAGGTCTGAGATACTTTTTTTTAGAGATCGTTACGTAAGTTTGATGAAGACAATTCGAAAAATCTTCAATTTGCCATAACTTATGGACCGACTCATCGTAAATCAATCTTCCGCACACTTTTTTAAAGGGGATTTCATCATCTGAAAAGTATTGTCATCGAACTAATCCTGTTTAATTTTCAAAATTTAGGGATTGAAAGATTTTTCGCAGTCTTCTGTTTCAAACGTGCCTATCTCAGCGAGAAAAATTTGTAGAGAGACGGCAAGAAACGCAGTTTAAAGGTGAGAAAAATTCCCAACTTTACGTCAAGTTCAATTTTCGAAAAGCGGCTTCAACTTCCGTTACAATCTCTTTTTTAAGAAAGGGATTATACAGATCCGGTAAAAGAGTCAGTCATGCTAGATACTTGATTCTTCGTTACCGACCACCGGTATAGTGTTTGTAAGAATAATAAGCATCTGCACCGTGGAGAACACCAACCAGACCGCAAAGCATCTGCAAAGAGAAAGGAAAATTTTTTGTTTCAAAAAAACCTCCGGTACAAAATAGAAAAATCACGTTAAGAACTCACGTAAGCAGCACTCATTGCTGGATAGACATCGAATCCGGGAGTTAGAAGGTATTGACCCCAAAGGAACACTTTAGTAGCAAATGCTAAGTACCCGGCGGAGCTCAAGTAGAGAAAAGACGCTAGTGCATTGAACATCAGTTCCTAAAATTATTGAAATTAATGTAAATGCTTGTGCCAAAAGTCTATACATTTTCAAACTCACAAATAGAGAAGAACGTATGAGTCTGTAGGATTTTTCTGATATAATATAACAAGCCAAAAGAACTGCCGAGTTTAAAAAACAGGCAGAACAAGTTGTCAGAGCACTTTCGTACGCTGAACCAATAGTCGTGCTGTATCTTAGTCCGTAATTGATCAACAGATATTGAATCAGGCTACTGATTACCTGAAACGAAAATTTGATAGAATTAATAAATATAGTGTCTGCATCGTCTCCTTGACTTCAGATGTAAATTGATTCAGTTTATCGAGCTCACCGCTTCGGCTACTTTAACCATGCCAGGTAAAGTCTTGAGAAATTCGATATGAATGCAAGTGCAACATCGACAAAAACAGCATGCTACACCCCCGGCTCCATGTGACCCTGTAGACGACATTCTGATTGTTGGTCCAGCGCCGCCTCCGCCCATATTTATTCTGTGTCTGCTGTTCAGTCGAGCTGCAAGTCTGTTAATTAAACACGAACGATTCTTAAACGTTGCATCCGGCAAATGTGAATTTGTGATGCATTTTACCAGCCTTGAAATAACTCGGTACATTGTCCTTATCAATTTTCATGCTAAATTTATTACATTTAATTATTCTTGGATAGATATTAGGCGAATGTGACTATTTTGCAAGTGAAATTTTTAAAGCTTGTTGCAGTGAAAAAATTTCAATGCATATTTCACAGCAAGTAAAGTCTAACACTGCAGTCTTCCAGCTCTTTAAGTGATGCGATCGCTGAACTGTGGAACGGTTTATTTTTGTCTGTAAATTTTTGACGCCACTTGATGTCCCGGCATTTTATATGATTATTATACAATGGTATATAGGGTAGAGTGATTGCTTGGTCTGATGGTTGGGTACTTATATACGTGTGTGCCACTCAATATCTAGCGTCTAATTTGATGTGGGTTAATTTAATTAGATTGACTCACGTGCGGCGAATTAGTATCTACATACATACGTGAAAATTAACTAGTAAAATCGTCGTCGCAAATTAAAAATATTTATTTTAGCAGTATGTAGTTGAATGTAATGATGAATGTCTGAATTAAAGAGAAAATTCATGAACTGACCTGGTCGAATTATGCTGTACTTCTTAGACTGTTAAACTTTTAGTCGCACGACCGTTAGGGCCTGTTTAATAAATCAAACTATCAATTGCCCTATTAGTTATATCTTTAAGAATATAATATGAAGAAATTATTTCAGTTAGATGTTCACTCTACGCTGTTCACTGCACACTGCAGTACTAAACGTATCTTTATAGTACAAAAGAGGTGCCCCCCGCATGGCACGAGACATGAGAGGGTCGTTTTCTATTTTCGGCACGCGCCACAGGAAATTATGGCGGTTCATGCAGATGTGTAACTCGTGTAAGTAAAAAATGTCAGAGGAATGTCGTATGGGTGAACTATTAACCTTTATGATTCGATTTAAATCACGCTTCGAGTCTGCAGTCTCACGATACACATATAGGTATGTGTGCATTCACCGATTCTCAGATTCTAGATCAGATTCCACGATTTTTTTCGTTTTTTTTGTTTTGTTCTTTCGTTTTCTTATGAAGACTTTTATCTTTATGATTTTTTTCAGAATCTTAGCTAGCAAAAATCATGTTTGTCACGTTATAGCCGTGTCATGGAATTGACGAGGAAAAAGAAATCAAATTTTCTTTAGATTTGTCACTAATTTTTTCTATCAGTATGAAAAATAGGCAAATTTCTTCTTCCCTAAATCTCGTTTTCTCAATTCTCAATTTTCCAGTTGGTAAAACAGCGTAGGTCAAACAGAAGGGATAAAAAATTTGAATAAATTCATTTTCGGCTATTTAGGCAATTTTATATTTATTATGGTTCATTTTATCGGCTTGGTATCTATAAAAATCGATTCCCACTTCAGTAGGATTCAGAATCTAATAGAATTACCGAAAGACCAATCCACACCGTGATGTAACCCGACTTGTACACACATACTCTCAAAGTATAACGATTGCAGTTTTTTTTTTCTCGAAATATCCAACTCATTTTAAGCATAACTCGCTTGAATTAACATTCGTTTCTCGTTATTTAATAGACTCCTGATTTAATTGACGGGTCAGGTTGTTAGCCTAAAATTGCTGGTAATAAATAGTCGTACTGTCTCAGTACAGAATTATTACTGATCCTAAAATTAAAGCCTGTTGATTCTTCGTAAGAGAGAAAGATTCGTCATAGAGTTGTAAAAAAATTATGAATGAAAAAGAAGGTAAGGTTCTTCAGAAAACTTAATTTAAATACCCATAAGCATTTTTTCATGGGATTATTATAAGGATGAGTGAATGGAGCAGGTGAAATAATTTAGGTTCGTTAATCGTAGTTATTATAAAATGTATTTATTTCTTATAAAAATATAATAATAGTAACACATGAGTGAACTTATTATGAAAATGAATGTTCGCTTTATGATTGACTGATTTTTAATGACTAATATGAAGGTTTGAAGATTGAGATGAAGACTGACTCATGTAATGAACAGACTCGAGTGATACGAAGACTGACTATTAATTACTGACGTACGCGTTGTATAGCGTGCCCTGCACTTTATACCTAATAATATGGCCTGAATTTATATTGGCTCTAACAAAAAACGGTAAGCCAATGATAATTCGTTGTATAAAATTCTCAGGGCAAAGTCTTTGAGCGATAAGAATTCAGACTTCTTTATCTCTATGCTAACTCATCCGGTTTTTGTTCGTACTTAACACCAAAAAACATCCTACCACTATATGTATAACCACGTAGAAGATAAAATTATATGGATACAATAACCACGCAGAATGAAAAACATGAAGTCAATAATGATCGTTAAAAATAGCAATGTCAAGGCACCTAGAAAATTCGCTTAACAAATAATAGGTAATTTTTTTTTTTTTTTGATATTCAATAATTTTTGTCGCGAAAAATGGCAATCACAGTCTAATTTGCTCATATGTACAGTGATTGTTAATTACGGACGAGTTTAATTCGGTACAGTTTTTTCAGGTAACGACTGCATCGAAAGTGCACGACGTTTACCATCTAACGATTTGGTACCGCAGATTTTCTTCTCTATAAAATACCATACAGCTAGGATGGCACTTAGAAGATACAGACCAGAGCTGACCAGTCCTATAATCTGAAAATTTAAAATTGAGATGATGTACTTAATTATTAATATAATTACTCTTTTCAGAGCAAATTCCTTTCGATTGCAAATAGTAGCAAAAAGATCGCAACTTATCAGTTTCATTGGCATTGGTATTACTATGCATGATGAAGCTTGTGCTTATTATAAATTTTGCACACATATTTTATTGTATCTGTGATTCGTATTGCGTAGGAAAAAAAAAAATCATGATGTGACTAATGAATATGCTCTTTATCTTATTGATTGTGATTACGAAATGGCAATACTCACTGCTACTGTCTGCATCATGTCATTGTTGAGAAAAAGTTCCTCCATTAATTCAATTCTTGCGATAAGATTCAACGAAGCTACGAGATGCAATCCGAAGCCGAGTAAATGGAAAACGACACCCTGGAATAGCAAACCGCAGATATTGTTGAATATCGAAGAAAGTGTATATACATATAGACGAAGAAAATAAAACTGGAATTTTATAAACCTCTAGAAAGAGATACGCGGATTAAATGTCATCGTGATATTTCGAATCGAATTTGATTCTTCGATTACTCACGGATATAATTCGAGATTTCAATGGTCCGGTGAATAAGGATGCAGGAAACCAAGTGATCTGAATCAAAGATATCACCAAGAAGATCGACGATATTGTGAGGTAGATTATCCGACAGGTCATTTGATCTATGAATACCCTGTCGTGATCTGGTATCAAGTCAAAAACAGCCGTCAATATATTCATCAACTTGTGGGAGATTATGGAAGTATGTTTAACAACCACTCCAGCTGAGATTGTGGCCAAATCATTGAAATTATTTAGTAGATCTTCTCCTGCTATCCAAACACAGGCGATTCCCACCACCTAAAATTAAATGCTAACTCTGGATGAACATTGAACATTGGGCATGCGTGATGTATGTATCTATGTACGTGTATGAAATTTCTTAATGACTTTCAGTGATTGAAAAAAGAAGGCAGGGAGCAATGATCTGATATTCATTCACAGCGTTTATTTGATGAAGAAATTGACGTATCAAAGGGACAAAAAATTTCTCCCAATTTTTATTTTGAAATAAAAAAACAAACAAAAAAATCCAAAAATTAAGCTGCCAATACTAAACAGCTATTTCTCTTAATATTTTTATTTTTTTTTATTATTTATTGCAACAACTCAGAGCCCTTGACGCCAATGCGGTTTCCACTTCCGCGGCGATTACAGCCTGCTGTCTCATTGTCAACCAAAAAATGTGATTACATAAAACCTGATAAGTTATACATTTGCTGGTCTCACTGTCAGTCAGAATTAACATGTTTTACATTATATTTCATAATATGAACATATTACGAAATCCTTCAGGACGAGGAATTGAATTGAAGTAAAAAATGATATTAAAATATAATTTCAAGTTTGTAAAATTAGTTTCCGAGCTAGTTAAGTGCTTTAAAATCCGCATTTCAATATTATATATTAACGTGAATTCTTCAACACGCGCAAACATGTTTATTCAAGAATATCAGTAATATAGCGGAATCTTTTCCTTGGTATGAAGGAAACAAGCTAAAAATTATTAACTTTTTTCGTTTCGATTTGAATATTTCAAAGTTTACTGATGCTAATTTCTGACATCACAGTAACGGCTTATTAACATCTCAAAGCCTGTTTCTGGCACTTGAATCTCGGACCCACATCGATGATGAGGAGTCGCACGAAATTTTATCGCCAGAATTATTCTTAATTCACTTCGTTATGTGTTGTACAGTTAAATTTTTATTCCCATGCCATAAGTTATCGAACTTTGATTACTAATTATATATATTTATACTGACCACTTGAACAGCCTTCAGAGCAACTGGTAAAGTCAAATAAGTCGTAACGCTTGAATTGAGGTTCGAATATTTAGTATTCAACGCAGTTTTGCTAGCGGTAAGTGACTGCGAATGAGACATGACGTCTTCTTCTTCTTCTTCTTCTTCTTCTTCTTACAAAAGTACCTGGAAAAAAAAAGTAAGTAAAGAAGACTAAAAAGAAGAAAAATATTCTGCGATTATTAAACGGGAAATAAATAATCCATCTTGAAGAAAACTCACTATATGTATATATCACAATTGCGATATTTTAACCAGTTAATAACTAGTTTGCATAAATTATTCACATTGCATAATATGCAATTATTGATCTGACCATATAAGGTAACTGTAACCTTTTCACAGTAAATGCAATCTCTGCTGATCTTGACCGATCTAAGAATACAATTAATATTTATCATAATTTACTTTCCCCCACTTTGATTAATCAACGTTCACTCATCATCAACGATCCTCTTTAAAGAACTAATCACATATCTTACACGTCTCTTAAACATCTGATATAGATTTATGTTAAATATTTATATTGATTAATCGATGTTTAAATGTTAACTGACAGAACTAAGTATTTGTCCACGAGCGAGGGCTCATTCCACGCTTGAGTCAGCACTGAGCTCTGTTGATCAGGAGCGTCAGAAGATATACCGATATATTTCTCTCTCTGTCAATCCGATGGGGATCGAACAAGTGGGGATATTTCTTCTCAGTCTTTTAAGACGTTCTATTGTCAAAAGGCTACACAGGAATGCGCGCGTACAGGCAACTACAGCTGGTCGGTATTTCTAAGAACCTCTTGTATACCCCGCCGACTATATGCTTAGCGTTGATTCATTTAAGCGTTCGTTTTTAGTGGTACAAATTAACGGCGTTAAAGTTAGGTATTGCTTTATTAATCTATAAATAGAGTATACCAAAAATCAACATCGTATATTGGGTACAGAGCAAAACGCATATTATCTTTCATTGTTAGTCACAAGCTGTGGCTCTCTATGATATATACAATTATCATATTAATTTTGTTAGTTTATTTATATTTACTACATCATATCTCCGACTGCACATAATATCAGTAAAACTATTATGTATCTGGCTCAATAAATAAACAAATAGAAATTTACAGCCTCGATATTTCAATGTATGTATGTATATAGTCTCGTCACATTACCCAATAGATAGATACGGTATACAATATTTACACATTTGTGTGCAGTTTATCCGATAATAATGTGTAATTGAAACTAGGAATAAATGATGCAATTAATTATTATATTTACTCCTAACTTCGCGTTGGTTTTCAAAATTTGATTTCATCCGGACACACAATACCTACACATCGTTTGACGACAAATGTTTTTCAACTAGGTAATAGACGCAGGTGTTCAAACTACCCGCGTAATGTATATAGAATGTTAAAGTTAAAGATGGATAAATTATCGTAGGCGTTTAATATATCACATATATCTTTAAACATATTGTTACTCACTTACTTGGGCGTTGGAGTATAATATATATCACTGATATTTTAAACAAGGACGAGATTTCCCCAGTTCGCTGCTCGACGTCTCGTCATTAACTGACACATACGCATGGCGTTGTCCTGAGAGGCTGCGCTGTTTGAGTCGGTTTTCCTTCTTAGTAGTAAAAGCTGGAAATTCTGGTGTGGAAAGAGATTTTCAACTTAACACGTATCTTTATGCGTTATTTTACTTCTACAATTTTAATTCACACCATTCGATACTGCACTTGGGTTTGCGTAACGAGAAAACATATTTCATATTATATATACTGCGAGACTATAGCCATGAATATCTTACAATTAACGTTCAATCAACAAGCTCTCTAAACTGCTCGACGTACTGGCTGGCTACCACTGACTTGACTTCGAGTAGCTTAATTTGATCCCTAAATTATCAACGATCTTTATTATTCCTTAATTCACTATTATTAACAGTTTTTAGATACTCGGTTATACATTCTATACAAATGAATTCCGATTAGTGTAGAAGCTAAGTTCACCTTAAGTCACGTCATAGTTATAAACGTTAAATCGAATATAATAAAGTTAAAGCGAATATCTAATAATATGTTTAAATATTATCGCTATGGATGTAGAAATATAACGCCTTGAGTGTACGTAAGTTTGAAAAAAAAGAAAAAGAATTATATATATATATATATATAGGTATATATATCCTGCAAAACGTGTGTGTACATATATTCGTGGACTTTATCTCCTTGTTGATAAACGTAAGTCACATACGTTTTATCTTAACGTTATATGATATAACGATATCAAAAATAAACCTACAAAATGTGGATTATTACAGGTATAATATACTAACAGGTGTTTATTGGACGGTCAAGTGCTCAATACTTCCATCACAAATCATGCTCAAATTTTTTTTTTTTTATAATAGTAAATGTTACGAAATTATTTCGATGAAAAATGACACGCACGTGTCCTTCAGAAATGGCTATAACTTATTAGCTAGAAAAATGATGGCGCGATAGTACAATAAACTTGAACTGATTACAAATAAACCGCTTTAACCGCGGTCACCGAGATAATAATAATTATTTTTTTTCCTTATTTATATACATTTTTCTTTACAAAAAAATTTCCTATCTCCTCGAATGATTTTAATCAACGTTACTTAATCTAAAAACTGTTCAAATTATCTGTGAGAAAAATTCAACTGCAATCAAACTCCTTTAAAAGTACCTGACTAATGTGAATTATTTTCACCTTACAGCCCCGTTATCTGTCGCATGACTAATCTAAGATCACGTTTCTTAAGCTTGCAGTATCTCCCTGGAGAACTTGTGTATCTTTCAGAGGTTCCTGATTCATCTCTTATAGTTTTATTCGTTTTTTTTTTCTTCACATTACATATTTTCATTCTCGAGCTTCGCTTATCTATGTTTAATGTCTACATTTTTCACCTCATTATAGGATAACGTTATTATACCTGTAGGCGTTCGTTTTTATCTGTGTGGTGACTGCCAAATAAGGAACTTTGTGCCTCACGGCTAATCTTGAATAAAAACACTTTTCTACTTCGACTATTTGAGACTCATTAATCCACTACTCACGATCGAACACATTTCTCTTTCTTTCTTTCTCTACCTGCTCCCACCTATTTTCAGAGTAACTATTCTGCAAGGTCTCGTCTACACAGCTAGAAGAGACCAAAGCCACGGCCACTGCGCTTATGTCTAGACCCCCCACTTTCGCTTGATCTTTCTTCACGATCCCCCTCTTTCTGTACCCGATAATTATCCTGTACCATTTTATATGAGGTTTTAGACTAATTTTGTGTACTTTGCTATCAACTTTTTCAATAAATTTAATCATAGAATTGGCTAGGATCTAGTTCAAAAAATTATATATCTTCTCTCTCTTTCTATCTCTTTACTTATGTCCTGTTCATGTTGTGAAGTTTATCTTATAGTTTTGAACCATAATCCTTGCTCCCTGTATATATCTCCGTTGCATTTCCTTGGCCGACAGAAACCTGCTCCGTAACCAGTTTACAAACTACTTTACTCTGCGCCGTAGATGACTATGGTGGTTATTAACCATGGAACCAAATTCGAGGATGATAGTAACACCGGTTAGTCTGAAGTATACACGTATATTCCGTTGTGCATGGGTTTGTATAGCGAGGCATCGGGAAATTATGTATGGAGGAGTATACGTGTTTGTGGTCTAGGTGGCCTTTAGACCAACTGTGGAAATAAAAATCACGAGTTCGAAGTGGTTCGATTGTTAAGAATTCTATTACATAATACATGTGCGTGTTAATACATTTATGTGTATACTTGGAATATCAATCCCCAAAGCCCGGTTTTTTTTATGCATGGATTTCATGTTTATCTTTAGATTTTAGTAATTCCATTGTATACAATTTTGCAAGTGCAAAAAAGGAGTTGATCACCCAGCTAGGAGCTTGACGCTTTATTACCAACCTACGGTGTAGTGCTTGCAGAAATCTGCATCGTGCAGAAACACTGAATTGCCTGCAGAGCATTTGCGATATAAAAATTTTTCGGCGCAGAGTTTAGTCATTGGACTTTATATTCATTGAATAAATATACTAACAAGGAAACATCGCCAACTGTTCCCCTCCGATTTCAACGAAACTTTGAGAGATTGTAGAGGGGGTGAAAATATTCAACACGTATTTTTTTATATCGACGGAATTCCACCCTAAGGGGGTGTAATCAACCCCTGCAGAAAATCGCAGATTTCGTTATGCGATAGCTCGCGCAGAACGACTGACCGAAAATGTTGGGCTGACAAGGTGCTACGAAATGAAATCTGCAATTTTCTGCAGGGTTTGATTACACCCCCTTGTCTTATTATTACCGTAAATACTGTCAAAATCTAAAATATAACAATATAGGTATTTGTAAGTTTTTGTTAAATATTAATAATATAATGTAGCAGATAACTATAAAATATATTGATTGAATAATGTGTATGTACATAATAAATATACCGCGTGAGTATGAAGAAATTATTTGATAACGTAACTTTCGATCGAATAATTGGTTTGAAACATGCCGTCTGACCTAGCTCATGGTTTTACTACTAGCTTCACCGGGTACCTGCCCGCAGTCTTTTCATGCTTCAAATTTCTAGAACACATAAAACTCCGGCATGTCTTGGTCTTTTTCTTCGTTATTTTTTTGGTTTTCATTGATACTAATGTTGAGGAGTGCAAGTCTTGCTTTTTCGAAATTCATTCGTAAGATATATTCTTTATTATCGTGATCATTTTTTATAATTTTTTTCCTGACTTATATTTGATTAAAATTTAATATGGCCTGCATTTTATTGTGAGATTGTCGAGATAGTTATTTGCCTCATGACTAAGCATATTCGTGTGATTTTCTACTTTGTTACAATAAACGATTTCGATTAATTGAATTAGGATGATCGCCAAACCGGTGCATCTTATCATATGCAACCCGCATGACATTCTTGTAGTTATCAACTTCTGTAACCATCGATCAGGCAATCGGTATAAATCCGATGAGTGAATATTAGGTAGATGAAAATGGAAATGTATAGAATCGATTTGTGTATATTAATTCAAATTGGAAGACCCAACGTCCGAAAGAATTGAACAGAAAAATTTACCTTACAAACTAAAATTTCTTCATTTAAAAACACCCATAAGAATAAAGTAAATACCCATAGGAATACACATAAAATATATCCGATTCGTCATTGTACCACGTAGGTATGAATGTGTCATTGTCGTAAATACATAGCTTAATGAGGAGGACATTGGTCAGGACTTTACTCCGAAGGGCTTTCCCACATTAACGACAAATAACTGTCTAATAGATTAGCTGAAACGATTGCCTTTCTGCATGTTAGTCAGGGTAAGTCCACAGGATGACTCTCCTAGTCATAGAAGCTCGTCGTAACTGCGACTATCGGATATTCGCACCAATTCATTTCTAAGCTATTTACAGAATAATAAAAGCTTCAGATGTTTGGCTTCAATAAGAAGAAGAGTTCGGTTTATCCCATTTGAACGACAACAAATATTATCAGGATTGCAGTAAAGGACGAGAAAATATAAGAAGCATATTTCTTTTATTTCGTTTATATTCTATACATAGACTATTCCTATTTTCTATTATCGGACAACCTCTCTACTTTCGGAGTATTTCTATCGATCTAAAAGGTGGGGGAATCGAGGTTCGAGAGTATATTAGCTGCCAGTCGTTCATCAGCGTTGCAGCGTGCAGCACCAAGTCTTACGTCAGAGAATTATAACGCAGCTACAACACATGTGACGATAGGTATGTATAATTTTGACTTCTGTTTAATGCTTGCTGCTCCATCTATGGAGCGGACTTTGGAATAGAGAGAGAAAGGTTACTAACTGACTGGCAATGATCATCAGCGTGGTTCAGTTTCCTATAAGCAAACGTTGGTCTAAAGAGTGGGGGAAGCGAGGTTTGAGAGTATGTTAGCTGCCAGTCGTTCATCAGCGTTGCAGCGTGTAGCACCACGCGTCTGACGTCAGAGAATTATAACGCAGCTACAAGACATGTGATGATATAGTAGTCACGCCGGATACCGCACTTACCGGCAAAAGAAGTTCGTCACTTTGATCGCTGCCACGAGATGGCGATACCATTTCATTCAATTTATTCATTCATTCGTTTCAGACCCCGTTGGCAGGGAGAACTACGACCTTGAACTTGAATAGCGGCACCTGCTCGCGTACGGTGTGGGGTCAGTGGCCCTCGCGGCGTCAACGAGTTAACATGGGGGGTTGTTACGGATTGAAGTTCCCATTTCAATGAACGAGTGCTTGTAAAATTAGTTGTATTGAGGATATTATTATGGTAATAATGTTATTTATAGATATATTAAGATAACTTGTATGTCAAGAAGCAAATAAAGAATCTCTATCAATTACCATGGGTACATATTTATTTTTGAGAAACAATTACAAGTTGCCCTATTTCAAATTTTATTTCAAATTTATTTAAAAAATTGCTAGTGTATGTACAGTAGATAAAACTGTACTTATCGTACATACATTTGTTATTTCCATATTTATTTATTACAGAAATCTTGCTTATAGTTTGACAAAAAAGTATATCTATTATTATTATTATTATTTTATTTTCTGATACCCTGATCCTGTGAATATGAATCATACATAAGTATAATAATAATTTTTATCCTAGAGTAAAGTTTAATTGAGCCGTGGTTTATAGCTTATCTTATTTCAAACTCATTAAAGTTCTAATTAAACTTTAGCTACGTATTATAAACCCTCAATATTAGGATAATGCGCTTAATCAATTGCGGAATCGTTGATATCGGGGAATGAAATTTTATTCAAACATCTTACAAAGATAACTAATTGATAAACATTACGATGCAGAAAATTCAAACAGATTGCCGCCCGAAATTAGTTTATAGGGTGAAAGATGCTACATTTCTGTAATACGGGTTGCGTGCAACATGGTGCACGTAGTTATCGCGTCTATCCTAGATGGCGCTACCATCTTTCACCGCGTAAGCCAATTTCGGGCGGCAATCTGTTTGAATTCTCCGCATCGTAATGTTTATCAATTCATTATCCTCGTAAGATGTTTGAATAAAATTTCATTCCTCGATATTAACGATTCCGCAGCTGATTAAGCGCATTATCCTAATATAGAGAATCTATAAAACGTAACTAAAGCTTAATAAGAACTTTAATGAGTTTGAAAGTAGATAAGCTATAAGCCACAGCTCAATTAAACTGTATTCTAGGACAAAAATGAATATTATATCGTTGTCTACACTCAATGTCGATGTCGTCAATCCTAATTAGGCCTCGAGATTCCGAAGTAGGATAGCACTTGCAAGATAAAACACAGAGTTGATAAATGCAAATGACTGAAAACAGAAAACTCAACATTATAACAAGCAATCACTGGCTCCCAGACAATTTGCAGATCGAACATTCATTCGGTTCAAGTAAAATATCATTTGATGTGCGTATAGTAAAACTGTACAATCGCTGCAACTCATAACGAAGATGGGATCCCAAGGCACCAAAATTATGGGGCAAATACATTATCCATTCTGCATCTAGTGTAACAATTGTCATTTTTGGGAAAACTCACCACTCCAGCTTGTGCGCATCGAAGATTCCAAAACGCAGCCCCCAAGTAATCCAGTCTTGCGATAAGTATTACTGAGGCTATGAAGAGCAATATAAAGCCAATCGAATAGTATGTCACCTCCTAAAATGTAAAAGTGCACAGTTGAAAAAAGTCGCAATGACTAATGTACGACCAAATCGAGAGAGGGCTCACTGAGAGACAAGCTTGATTCCAACAATTTTTTGACTAACTAATATGTTGTGGTCATCCCACGTATCATCGCTCCTCTCTTTTCCTCAGTGTAGTACTTCTCTATTTAAAGAAGCTCCATTCTTTTGAATACTCACCAATTTCGGGTTAAGTACGTCCGAGTCAGAACGGTTGGACTTAATGGAAAACAAAAGCAGCAGGGCTAGAGAGGCAACCATAAGGGTTATAGTAACCACAAGAAAAAATATTCGCTCATTCGTCTGTTCCAAGTTGTAGCCACTTCTAGAAAATTCGAAAAATATGAAAATTCCAAGTTTTAAGTTATGACTGTTAATGAAATTTCCAAGATTAGGATTTCTTAGCTATTTTATTTCCTTAACTTACACGGGAATAATGGGAATATGATCCTTAATTAGTTTAAACCAATTCCAGTCGTATGATGCGAGCCCAACGCAGATAACGTTTAGCAACTGAAATTAAACGTAAGCGGAATGAACATCAAGTTTTTCAATATCAGGATCTATGTAGAAATGAGTATATATTAGATTGAATCGTAAATGGTGTTAAAATAATTAGACAAAATATAAATTGAAAAATAATAAAATACAAAAATGATGAAGAAGTAAAGTACGATATGTAATATAAATTTATTATTATTATTATATGTCATTTATAGTATATAATTATAATATAAATTTATAGTATACATTACTTCTTCATCACTTCTTATCTTATCACCATTTACGTTTTCGCGGTTAGCGTCATCCGGACTTATATCTGTACTACACGCGTTCTAGTGGTGTGGAGGTCCTACATCCTATGAGCACTGGCTCCCATAATGAAATTTGGCTTGTTTCATAAGTACATTACCAGACATTTTTTCAGCATTTTTTACAAATTTTAAAAATGTTTGGAAATACTAAATATTTATTTTTATTTCATTTATATTTTTCACCGAAAAATGAAAATCAGTTTTCAAAATTGTGTAAATTAGATGAAATAGCATACAATTTACTATAAATCTATCACCCTTGAATTATTATTATTTACCATGTGCTGCGTATAAAATTAAACCGGGCCTAGTCTTTAATCGGTCATTAGATCCGGAAAGAACTTACGAGATGTATAAACCTGAAGATTTTTATTATATTTCGCCGCTGACCCACTGAACTGCTGTTTGTTACTGTTATTGTTGTTCCCCGTGATGACATCGTGACGTTTTCTTCACAACGAAATTTCTAAAATTAATAAACAATGGATATGAATTGATCATCAGAAAAGGTAAATCCTGCAAGGTAGGTATGTATACATTTATGGTAAATTGGATTAAAAGAAATTTTCTTACAGATTTTTGAAGAGATTTTACAGAAACGATTTTTTGTTTAAAGATCTACAAGATTTGCCCAGGAAGAGGTTAAAATTTGTATCTATACTACGTGTACTTATTTGAGTATGTGTTATATAACTGATCTGCAGTAGAAAGAAAAAGTTGCAGTTTTTTGCTTCGGGTCCCGCCAATAACTGGAATGATCGCTCTGCGGCAGCTTCATCATTTAAGCTAGTCATTATCTCCATCCCTACTACATTTCCATTCTCTCCACGTTTCCGTCGCATTGTATAAAAACTGTTACTGAAGATAACCCAGGATTTTATCAATGCACTGCCCACTGGCAATCATCCTGCCTATGTTCACCAATGTGAAATGCTGCTGTAAAAAGTCATCCAGATCCGGCGTACGAGAAGGACAAAAATAAAATAAAATAAAAAAATAAATAAATAAAAAATTAATGTCAAAATCAGATTAGGAGTCAGCTTAAGTCCATTTCATGTATCTCTTCATCGCTTCATCTCTGTTAACTTATATCTCCTCATCTAGTTCTGAGTCAGATTCAAACGATGAACGGTGGTCACAATAGATCTTCTTGGAAAGTCAGAAGAATCTGATCCCATGATAGGACAAAGAGGTGATTTAGATTTTCATTACAGATTCTGCATGATCGTAAGCGATTCGATGACTTGTTAGACAGGATTACATACCGAGGAAACTCTTTTGGGAAAAATGAGTCAGAAAAATTATTAATATACCAAACATAAGATGTTCAAAAAAATATTTCATATGTCTGAATTAAAGTTACTCTCTAATTGTAGAATAAGTTTTAAATATTTTCAATGCTTTATCATACTAACATTACTTGACATTATGACGTGTACTTGTATAAATAGATTATCAGGAGGAAGCCTCAGGTTGTGGTGTATTCACATCACTCGCTTTTATAGAATAAGTATAATGTGCAATATGAGATTTACAACAGTGTGCATTTACTGGGATTTTTTTCGTTATATTATGGAGCTTTACCGCAACACCGTCACTTTTCTTGCAATTGCAAAGGTCATTAAATTGACACAAATTGAGTATTTTAAATGTTAGAAGAAATTTAATAATATATATTGAAAAAATATACAATTTAAATATTATATTCTTTAGTTTTTTTTCCAGTGATTCTAATGTTGAGGAGTCCAAAACTTGGATTTTCGAAATTGATTCGGAAAAGACTTTCTTCATTATCGTTATCAATTTCTAGAAATTTTTTCCTCGTCTATATTAGATTTAAATTCAATATGACTTGCAATACAACGTGAAACTATTATCGAAATAGCTATATTTGCGTAATGACAAAACATACTCGTCTAAATTTTCACTTTGTCACAATAAACGATTTAAGATGAAATTAATTACTAGGATGATCGCCAAACCGATGCATCTTATCATATGGAACCTGCATTACATTCTTGGAGCTCTCAACTTTTCTAACCATCGATCAGGCGATCGATATAAACTTGATAAGTGGAAATTAGGTGGATGAAACAGAAGAAATATTTATTCAAATTTCTAATATACAATAAGTATACACATGTTTCATTATCAGATATCAATTCGAAAGTTTGATATGGTTTTCCTATTTTCACGGAAAACTTTATCACAGTAGATTCAGAGATAAACGTATGAACCATGTAGAACTTTTCAAACGTATCAACGTTGAACTAATTTCACTGTATAAAATGATTTTGTGCTTTTTATTTCAGTCTTGGACTTATAGCTGTATGATTACGTGACTGTCATTCGAAATTTAGGACTTCGGATCAACGACAATGAACTCAAGACCGTAATCTATAGGCTTGGTTGATTCAACTGGCTGTATTTCTTACAGTTTGAACATTAATCAAATAATTTTAAGTGGCTTTTAAAAAAATTAGATATTATTTATTATAATAAGGCTGTACCATATAGATATTAAATTTTTTGTTGTTTTTTAACTATAGACGATGATGCGATATCGCGAATCCTAATTTGTCCTTGGAAGTTTCCAAATCATTATAGCACTGCCGAGATAGAGCAGAGCATTGGCAATTGCAAATCCCTGAAAATTTATAGTGAATGATTATAGCCAATAATAATTGGTCCTGTTACTTACAGGACTAAAACTACTTCTTTGATTTTGTTATTCGTCGTAAACTCACCGCGATTTGTCGCATCGCTGCATTGAAGTCAAAGAACGGATACAAAGGTTCTTTTCTCACAAAAACAGCCACTGAAGCTATGAATAGCAATACACAGCCAATCAAATAGTAAATCAGTTCCTAAAATTGAAAAGCACAGTTACAAAGAGTCACAATGACATTTCTTTTCTTTTTTCTCAGTGTAAATATTTTGTGTTGAAAAAATAAAAAGCTTTCTTATATTCAAATTGTACTTACGTGCAAGGGATTTGGTACAGTACATTCTGTAGCATGTCTGATTGCAACGCGATGCCAAACAAGTAGAGCGAAAGAAGCACCCATAAGGATTACCGTAACCACAAGAAAAAATATCCTACTGCTTGTCGGATCATAGCTGAGATCAATGATAGAAAATTTTTAAATAAACTCACAAAAAATCTGTAACTATTAAAGTCAAGCTTGTTAATTTATTTTTATAACTTACATGCCGTTGTTGTAAGAGGCTCCAATAATGCAGATCAAGTTCAGCACCTGGAATTAATCTATGGGGATTAAGATCTTTGACGAACATGAAGACCAAAGTCTAGCAACTTTTTTATTGTAGAAATTTTTATTCATGACATCTTCTTCTTCTTCATGATTACAATATTAAATAAAATCATATTGCCAGCAATAATTTATTAAGTTCGGAAACTACTTACCAAATGTGCGATCCTGCAAATGGTTAACAAAGTTTTCAATACCCGAGAACTTGAAGTGCCGGGATTTATTATTGTTGTTGTTTCTGTTGGTATTGGGTTAGGCGTTTCTGTTGCTCCGTAGGATGATATCATGATGTTATCTTTTTACCAAAATATCTAAAATCAATATAACGTATCAATAAATCTATCAATCACTAGGAAACTTTAATCCTTGAGGCTGAACAGTCACTGACTTGTAATTCACAAACAATTCACAGAACATTTTCGCATGCTTGTCTTGATTGTCGATATGAGAAATGAGAGGGGTGACAGTTAGAGACCAGTAAAAACGGGGTGAAATCCTACTTATGGTATTTACCTGCCTACTTGTCATATGACTGCTCTGAAGCAACGGTAAAAAATTCGCAGTGCTGTTCTCGACGTCTCGACAATAACTATAATGAAGACCAATGCTAGTCACCGCTTTGTACCATAGTCATTATCTACATCTCTACCGGATTTCATTCTTGTTTGTGTATCCATTTCTCTGTAGAGATAAAAACTCTGACTCAAAGTGACCGAGAATTTTATTATTGCACTCCTTGCAGACTAGCCATCGTGACTAATGTAAGATCGCTACTGTAAAGAATCGTATTGTATATCGATCCAGATTTAGAAACCCAATGTCCGAATGAAGCGATCAAATGAATTTAACTTACAAACCAAATTAACAGAAAAAAACACCTCTCTATCTCTATCTATGTTCCATAATTTAAATTTCTTCTCTTGATGTGAAGTAAATATTAAAAATTTCAAATTCTTTGTTATACCGCAAATGAATGTGTCGTTGTCGTATGTATAAATAGTTTGATGAGCAGGACATTGGTCAGGGTTTTACTCCGAAGGGCTTTCCCGCAATAACGACAATCAACTATGTAAAAGATTAGCTGAGACGGCTGCTTTTCTGCATGTTATATAGTCAGGTTAAGTCCAAGGGATGACTCTTCTAGTCATAAAAGCTCGTCGTAATTGCCAAAGCTATAAGTACGAGGTGGAGTTTGGATGAGGAAGATACACCAGGGTATTCGACTTTTCTGTGAGTTAATGTCGAATCTAGATTTTATTCGTAAGTCACTCGCACAATGTACGCAGTTATTTTTCTGCATTTAGTAGTTATTTACGTCTTTACTTTATCTTCGTACATGCTTGTGATTCATTCTCTCGGTAATCGAATAAAATTTCTGGCCTCGTATTGAATTATTTCACAATTATTTCACTGACCTTTCAAGATCCTTGATAATAACGAATAAAAATCTTGCTATTTGTAGTATGAGAAACGTTTTATTTTCTTTGCTTGTGATAAATAACATGTTTGTATTTCAACCTAAACAAATTTTCCTTTGGTTCAAATATACGAATTTATTTAAATCGATGGCAAAAATGCAACATCTACTTCTTACATTTCCAGGAATAAATCATTTTTGCGCTGTGCATTACCGACGTCGACATTTCGATACGATAGGCAACCAGACTTACTGTAATGTCTCTTCGAAAACGCCTAGTGCAAGCGCAATGTAAACCATTCAGTTGAAAAAGAAGACAAATTTCATTTCAATGAGTTATTGATATTTTTATTTATTTTTTTCCATTTAAAATATATAGGTACTTTAAATCTATGGATTATATATAATTATAATGATTTAAAGTACATAAAATAAATACATTTATACCTATAATATATAATTTTTACAATATATACCATTTATAGAATTTGTAGTCTGTATAAAATATATAATTATTATTCATCATTTGTTTAATGTATATAGTTTAAAACTTGCGATAATATACTTTCGTTAAAAATTTCAATTCAAAAAACTGTAGTACAAAAATACAAGTAAACGTGCGGCATTTTGTTTGGTTTATATATTATGTATACCTACCTATACGTATAATAGTATGTATAATTCTGTCATTATATAAAATATTTCTACAACTCTGAATAAGTAGGAAATATTTCTTTATTCGACAAAGTTTGTTGTATGAAAATAGTTTTAAATTATTTATGATGAATATATAGTAAAATTGGGACAGTAATGAACAGTGTTAATCATCAGTACAGCCAGTTTGAAACATAGAGTAAGAAAAGAAAAAGAAAGAAAAATATCTATCGTCATACTATTTAAACATTTGTAAAATTAAAACTAGTAAATTAATAATTTTATATGAGCATAATTAGGCGAATGAATAATGACCCTGCTGATTAAAGATTCTTCGTTCAAATTTCTCGAGAAATTTGAAAATTTATACCTGCAGTTATGTATACGAATGATACTAGAATTAAGGTTCATAGTCTCAATGATAACGACAATACTTAAAAATGGTAAGACAATACTGGCAGGAGTTTCTTGACGCTGGTGTTTTCATGATTATTATAATTAATTTTAAACTACATATATAAGACACAAAGGATAAAAATAAAAAAACAAAAGAAAATAAAAAAATAGAATATTTGGACAGAATTTATAATAGACCAGTTAGTCTTCAGTTGGATTAATATAAAAGTAGAAAGCTTAATATTACTTTTAAATATTGTTTTAAAGTGATGTTAATACACCTCAAAAATACACCGAAGATAAGTTTATAGCGTTTCAATTCCTTTATGAATTGATACAAATTGATTATAAATATTTTTCGATATTAGTTTGATTTTTTTTTTTTCATCTTTTCATTTTCTGTTTTCATTTTTCTTGTTGCATAAATGTACTATTACGATGACAACGATGACAGTCTTTCCTTATAGTTGTAGGTTACAGTTATTACATCACTGTAACTTTGATAATGACTGTATAGAGAAAATAAGCGACACGTCTTAAACGATGATGAATTAATGATTTACTTATATCCCTCTGTAAGATCTCAGAGCTAGGATAGTACTTAGAAGAAACAGTGCCGCGTTGACTAGCCCAATTACCTGAAATTGAGAAAAATATAAAAATTATTGCTATTGTAATCTTTGGCCTTTCCTGAACGAAAGTTCATTATTTGTTCATACAATATTTTTCAAGTTCATAGTCCACGGTTCAAATTAGAATTTTTGAATCATGAAGTTACTTTGAAACACTCACCGATGCTGCTAGCATAGCGTCATAATGGTAAGACCGGGATCCCTGACGATTAACTTCAACCAAAAGAGTCAGCGAAGCAGCAAGGAGCAATGCAAAACCGATTGCGTGGTAGATCACCTCCTGAAATTTGAAATCGTATATTCATATGTGATATTCTTGTCAATGATTATAAAATAAGTTCAATGAAACTTATTTATTTATTTATTTCGAAAATACTCACGTAAATTGTTTTTGATATAATCGAACCAGTGGATAAAGATGCTAGACATGAAACTAGCAGAATAAAAGAGGCAATCAAAAAGGTTGTCACCATCAATAGAAAAAATATTCTGGCAGTGACATGAGCTGCGTAATAACTAACGTCGTTGAAATCCCATCCAGCAATCCCAACACAAACGATACCCAACGCCTGAAAATTGGTATAAACTTTATAGTTAGCACATAATTAAAGTAACCGTATAGCCACGACCTCAAGATTTCTTTGATACTTCCGTTGCCATATTTGGCGCGAAACTGTAACGTAACTACGCAACTTTTATTTATCCATATTTGAAATGAGCTGTCTTCAAGGTCTACCTACTCACTTATTGTCAATTTTTTTTAGGGCAAAGGTTATAGAAAGTTGAAATCTATAGGTATACGTGCTTAGACGACTCTGAGAATCTAGTTGCATCTGCACAAACTCATATCTTTCTCCATAATGGATGGATTTTTATCCTTTAAAATTTATCTTCCTGATTGAAATATAATTTAATTTGAAAAAATAGCATATTTTAACTCATGAAATCGTCGCGAATGATATTCAACACTCGGAGCAATGTTCATCGAAGAAATCATTACGTGTTCACAGCAAAACCGAGTTCCGAGATAATATAGCGTTGCTCCAGAAACCAGCTGATAATGGTAACTTCCTGTTACTGTATTTACGTCAAGCTGTGCTGACTATTTTCTTAACATTTTTTTTTTCTTCTTTTTTGATTAAAGCTCGTAAGTACTAACCACTTCAAGAAACTTGAGAATTCCTGGGAATGTTTTCAAATACCCAGTGTTCAAAATTATCGCCGATGTACCGGTGGTTGTTGTCGTTGTTCTTATGGTCACTGAGTGAGACATGATGATGCTTACTTAGAAGAATAGCTGAAAGAAAAATACAAGTTATTGAAATCTATGAGCAAAGTAAAAATTCGAATCTAGATAATTTATTATTAATTAATTTGAATCCACAGTTCAGTTTATACTACATCGAGTATTTCGTACATATACAGGTTATACAGTTTTTGCATTATTCATGAAAGATGACGTGTCTTCATAGACATTCCCATTGATTATACACGCCTTTCATATCAACTGTACATACCTACGTATCGTATGATATGTTTGCATTGCATAAGTAATGACGTGACCATACGAGTTTCGAACCATCCTATCATGGTTTCGTAACCGTTATTTTCATTTCAATGACTTAGCCCTCGCATCTTGCATACGAAATATTTTTTTTTTTTTATGAGAGGGGCGAAAAACGCGTCTTTTTAATCTTTAGAAGACTTTTCGAAGGTATATATGCGAAATACTTTAATCACTTGTAATGAATGGATAAATTTTTATCGCAGGTCAATCATACAATGAGATTGTTTACGATTCAATTATATCCATTTAATTTTATGATTAACTTTTCACATTAATCATTAGTCAATTACAATTACTCTCTATAACAGTTTAGTTTCTTTTCTCCCACTCTCTTTTGTAAGGCTATACTGAAGAAGTGACTCACGAGACAGAATCAGAACTGACGCAGAACGGAGATTATTTTAGCACCGTAAAAACAACGCGAAACTATAGCAGTTACATTCTACAATACGTTTTGCATTATGCACCGAACTAAAAATCGATCGTTAACCAAAACGTGGATTTCGAAAAGTTCAAAAATAAAATTTAAAACGTTTAAGTACCATACATCGAATATTCATCCCAAATTCATTTACATTTTCACAAACATTACAACACGTGTAAATAATTTCTGGTACAACATTATGTATTAATAGCGATGACATATGTATGTATGTACCTATGTACATTTTGACATAATAAATATCAATAAGATATAGAGAAAAAAATATACCAACAGCTGTTAACAGCATCGAAATTTTTTGCATCAGCTGTGGCTTATCAGCAGAACAGAAAGTGTTGCCAATAATTTCTTCGATCAAATAATTACTGAAAAATATTACTGCAGTAGCGTATAACTATTTATTTTATAATTATATAATTATACTAATAATGAATGATTATTAAACTCTCTTTGTGGTGAGAGATGGTGAAGCTTATTAAAGCCGCGTAATTTGATAAGAAAATTTTCTGTTCTTTGATGACATCACTCCTATACTGTAAATACCTTAGAGATTAGCTAACAATAAAACCAACTTGTTCCATTAGTTGATAAAAGAGTTTTATAGATTATATATATATATTTAAAAGATGCAAACTCCATGAGTTATTTTAAAAATTTATAAATAATACCCGATGCAACTGTAAATATTTCAGCAAAAATTTAGCCTCCAGTATTGCTACGGCCATGGGCTTTATGGAAATAGGGACAAGGTCGGTCTTTTACGGTGAGACCTACTTATAATATAATACAGCTATCAACGTCCACCTTCAAATAAAAATAGAATTGACTCAAACCCGAAGGAATAATAATAATTGTTTGTTTTTTGTGTCTTTGATTTCGAATTTTTTTATGAACAGTAATAGAATTTTAACGGATATTTATGCTATTGGTAATTCACAGGAAAATTTTGATAGAAAAATTACTTTAATTAACTAATTGACTATACCTAGGAATAAAAAACGTCTTCATTCGTATCGTCTGTCGGTATAACGAACTCTACAGAATACATCAGCTCAATTCTCGTCTGCCCAAAGTGCATAGGCACCACCTACGCATCTAGGAGCGTCTGACATCGATTCAACTCAGAGTTCATCGAGTTAATAAGTAGCAATTTTTAACTGTAAAAACTTGTTTAAAATTGAAGAAAATAAATGAGGCAAAAAAATTATGGCGACTTAATCTATGTGGGAATATATAAATCATAGATTATGTACAAAGTCTGCTATAACGATCACCTTCCAGGTTTGCGATAAGATAACAATAACTAATTTTACAATCGAATGGAATATATTTTTCTAGCACTGTAATTATAGCGATGAATAATAAATAAAAAAAAAAATAAGTCTGTCTGGATTGGGATCTTGAATTTTAATTATTTGTTAATTAAAGCGATGACTCAACGTCAGGATATTGCCCTACTGTTTTAATATAAACACTATCACTTTGGCGGAAATATACTGTCACTGATTTCATTTTCAAACATCCAACAGCGGATGTATCTATACAAATAAATCTCAATTTAATAGAGCTCTGGATTTTGCAATCGGTAGACCCAGATGCCCCTCCATTTGAAAAAAAGAAACCGTAATAAAATTATCCTCATTCATTCATTCATTCAGTCTTTACGGATATTTCCCCCACCTTTAAGTTCAATTCTACTACGCCTGTGATGTACTATTTCAACGTGCAGCATCTATAGTATCGATTCACGCAAGAATTGCGACGTAGCTTTAAATTTATACAGCGTATAGTCAGACAAAGAAATGTGAAATGCGTTGAAAAAATTTTTATATAAAAGATCTTATCGTTTCCTGTTTTAACAACGGACTTGTAATACGGATTTCAAGCCACTCCCAACTTGTTCTGTATATATATATATATATATATATTTCATACATGTACACAAGTGTCAACCGGTCTTCTATACATGATAAATTAAAATGGATTATACGATATGAACATGCCGTTTAAATTTTCTAGAGAAGTGATAACGAGAATGGAAAAGCGGTAGCAATTAGTGTAGATGTTCATACATCCGCTTTACAAATAAGTATGTGTAATTTAACACTGACCTGAAGAAGCGTACGTTGAAGAAATTCAAGTTCTGTCCTCGGCGGCTAACGAAAGACTGAAATCCACGCTATAAGCCGTCCCCGCTAAGTCGCGCAGTGACGTCGTATATGACATCACGCATTTGAAAGAGGAGATGCAGGTACGTATTCGTAAAGCCATTAATAGTGTATAGGAGGAATTTATTGGATCGCGTCATCGATTTTTTGACAAATGAATCGAATGAAAATTGTCGGTTTATAGTTTTATTTATTTTTATTAATCTAATTTTGTTATTATTAATTAGCTAAATTACTGATATTAGGTCACTTTGCATCTCTAATAACAAAATAATAATCCATGAATAATCTCATCTCTATATATAATGATTAAATCATCAGATTCCGCGATACTCCTTCTCGTAGGCAACCCGAGAAACGTAAAATTGCCAAATGAACGATCAACTAGTGTCAGTAAGAATTATTTCTTTACCAAAAATAATTATGACTAAGTTTCAGACTACCCTGAAAATATTTCGAGACTAAATGGTTGTTATTTTTGAGTTTCTGATGTCAAAACTCAAAATATATACGAACATAAAATCGTGCTTATAGTTCGCCTTGAAAACGACAAAAAAAAAAAAAACAGAATATTTTGACATAATAAATACAGAATATTAATGCGTTACTGCGGCATTACTGGAGTGACTATTCAAGCAATATCAATTCTTACCGTAACCACCGCTCTATGTATACATCACTGGTAAAACCACACGAACTACTCACGTATCAATTCTAGATAGGAATGTTTGAAGTAAATGTCAACGTATACATAAGTATGTATAGTATCAGTAGAATAAATTTAATGGTATATAACTTAAACGAGTTGAATTTTATTCATCATGATCCATATATCTTAAAAGTAAATGGTTTAAAAATTAACAAAAAAAAAAAAAAAAGAAACATACAAAAAAACAAAAATGAACAAAAAATATATGTATATGATAATAAATCAAACAGATATACGTATAATTGTATATGTATATGTGTGTGTACGTGTGTGTGTGTAGTATATTAAATAATTTTATGGTGTATAAGTAGTATAGTATATATTTCTAACAATTAACAATGCTATGAAACATCTCGATTATAATAGTTTGTTGGGTAAATGCAATTCTCAATATTTCATATGGTATATGTATATAGGGCAACTGTATAATAGGCAGAAGTATACGTACTTGACAGAATTATAGACCTAATCGTGCCAATCGTGTTTATTTTATATTTCGATCGTAATATATATATATATATATATCATATAATAACGTATTTAAATTGTGAACAATTAAATTTGGTGCATTGTTATAAAACGTCTTATCATGTATATTTCTTAGATCTATAAAAAATAATAATATCGAAATATTGTCTGATGATACCATAAATTGGAAATTTATTACTATATATGATTGCAGTTAATTACGCACATTATAGACAATCATAAGTACCCAATTAAGTAGACATTATGATTCAATTGATGAATTAATCTAATATGATGTTCGTACGTATAGATTGGCCAAACAAAATAACAGGATCTTCCCAAACTCCAAAGTTATTATTTCGGTTAAGTTATTTTATGATAAAAATATCGTTATCAGCTGATTAGTGCAAAATACGTTTTGAAAGGTATTAAAAATGTTGATTTTAATAAAATTTTAATGAAATATTCTACCTGTTTTTCAATTTTTGAGATTAAATACATGTACATATATATCGGTATGTATGTATAGAATAACATGACAAAAAATAATTATCGTCGTATTCAGAGGTAATGAATAATTTGATATGTATTGGGCCATTTTGTATTGATAAAATTTATTGAAATAATAAAAAAAAAATAACAACAATAAAAAAAAAAAAAAAAAATATTTATTCAGCACTTGATGCAAGAGATTACAAAAAAGAATGTGAAGTACACTTGTCGGCGGAATATATCAATTTTATATACGAAAAAAAAAACCCAATTCGGTTATGAGCACACACCTTTACAGGGTAAGCTATATAATATATAAATATATGTATATATATATATAATATATGTATGTATATATAAATCTATCTGTATAAATATATTATAATATTAAGTATAAAATTTACATGTTTCACATTTCATTGATATTTATGTAATTATGTTATGTATGTATGTACTATAGATTCTATCAATTTATCTCGTTTAATATTATAATGCCAGTTTTGAGTGCGAATTATTTTTAGTTTTAGATTTTTTGATTCGTTGATCAGTAGGTATACATATAGATAATATGTGTATGCACCTATATATTCATTTCTCACGATAAGTAATAAACGTCGAGGTATTAACTAAACCCGTTTTACAATTACTTGTGTAAACCAGAACAGGTAGATACAGAAATTATTCTCTGCAATTGTATATATCGCGTTTATACCGGATGTGTAAATGATAATAGGATTAGGAGTGGACATTACCCTCGACTTGACAAGCGTCAACGGTCAAAAGTGAAATAAGGTGGTAAAAAGTAAAGAAAAGAAGAAAAAAAAAACAGAAAACTGTTAAAAAATTACATATCGTAAACGTCGGTTTCACGTTGATAAATTAAGAAATAGTATAAGCTTACTAGTAGTGAGTTTCGAACTAAGGCGGACACTATATCGATAGAAAAAGCTAAAATAGGTAATGAGTAGTGAAGCAGTAAGTGCGGTGGATATTAGTCTTTAAAATAATGCGATTTTTCGAGGAATAATGAAAATAGTCCCGACTTTTTATTAGAAATTTTTTAAAGACGAACACGTTTGTATGTATGATTTTATATACGTTTACGTTGTCTAGCGAAATATTAACTTCAAAGTTCAACCAAAGTACGAAAATTAAAGATGCTAAAGAAGTTCGATACGATCGACGTAATTATCGTGTCTCATTCAAAAAAAAAAATATGAATTCTAAATCGTCGAGGGGTTGAAAAAAACATGTAAAAATTATTCGCCAATCGAAACTACGATCATATTGCCAAAGAATAGTACGTTTTTCTTTTTTTATATTTTCATTTTTCATTTTTTATCGTAGAATCTATTGAAACTTTCATTTTCATCTCTAATATAATATATGATGTGTATTTGTACATTGAGAATGTTATTTCATCCGCTTATATCATAGTCGGAATTAATATCGCCGCCACTAAAAATTGATGAGGATGTTTTTAGCGTAACGAAATGATGAGAGTAGAAAAAAAAAAGAAGAAGAAGAAGAAGAAGAAGAAGAAGAAGAAGAAGAAAACTTATTATCTCTTAAATATAAAGAATACAAGAATTACTAGTTCAGTTAAATGTTCGTTACAGAATTACAAGTGATTTGAGTGATTCATTCGCTGTAAAGAAAAAGAAAATAAAAAGGTACTTTTTTTTTTTAAGGTATATTGTATAGGTATACAAATTTTTCTTTATCAATTACGAGTGATTAGAGAAAAAGACTTGGTGGACTAGCTGCAGTTAAAGTTTATTTCCTCGCACTTGTCCGCCAAGAATTCGCTGCTGCAGACAAATCTTCTTTCATGTCTGATCTCACCGTAGATAGAGAAAACGATTTCTGCACCAACGGATAGGACAGTTTCGTTGATTCTGCTAATTACTGCGTATTGCTACTCTGCCATTCCACATAAAGGAAATACGTCCCAGCCGCGTAGACAAGAGTATTAAATATCCCAAATACCTGTAAAAAAAATCACAAAAAAATCAAAATAAAATTACATATGTACACAAAACTGTATCAATTTTGCCTACTTATAGTATTTGCAGTTAGTTTCGTAACTCTCCTAACCGCATTTATACTTTAACCATTCTTATGAGTATATAGATAGAAAGTGCGTGAAAGTTGTTATTTTTAAATAAAATTAAAAATAAAAAGATAAAAAAGAAGCATATAGCTTTAGCTTATCCTTTATCCACAGACTTAACTGCAATGACAAATAAAGCGACCCAGTAGTACATTTAAATGCGTATAACACTTTCTCATTTCTGCTTTCTATACTGATTACAAAATGACAAAAGATAAAGACTGATTATTTTTAGCTGTAAATCTTGGAGTCATAATTTTATCTAGACAATGATTAGGAGATAGTATAGCAGAGACGTCAAGATTGTAAAAATTAGAGAAAGGAATAATCGAATCATAACAAAGGTCTAATTAAAATTAAAATAAAATCGTTATCAAAGTTTATCTTCTGATCTACGAGACGTGACGGCCCTCATTTAATGACATTTAAATTAAAAAGAATGCGACATATTTGAACTGTGCTTAAAAATCAAAATATAATAGCTCTGTTTTGTCACACCAGGCTGGAAACTTACCCCCGCAGCAATGTAACGTCCTGCCCCTGACCACCCTGAAAAGTAGGACAGCTGAGCGATGAAGGCAGTCAGGTACAGTATGGTGATTACGCCGGTGTTTATGAGTTCCTAATAGGAAAGAAATTTTTTACTATTAGTAAAATGAATGATTAAAACTGTTACGTTGATATAAATAAGAAGCTAATCATCTATGAGGCACGTTGATTAATTATCGGTCATTTATAATCCACGTCCATCGTTTGCGGACTAGTTTAGTAAAATTTTTTGGGATTTACTTTTGAAAATAACTTACCGAAAGAATCCAGTTGATGGGAACCTTCAGAGCCTCACGAATCGATAAGAGATAGACAAAAGTCCATAAAATAGTCGCGATAAAGGCGGTCGCAGCTACGAAGAGAAACCAGTTGGCAGCTCCATAATAAGCTGGAGAACCACATGCCATGCAGATAATACCAATAATCTGTAAACAAAAGAAAATATTCATACTGGATTAGGCAAAGTTAGAAGAAAAAAAATCAAAGAAACAATCATCCAACTACATGTATAAAAAATCGGTTAGACTATGATCTTAAAATGATAAACACCTGAGACAATCGAGTTCCACACTTCAGTGCTAATATGTATGTACATACTAACTCTTTCGTAGATGCTCGATAAAAATGTTTGAGTAATAAGTGCTACAAATTTCATGACTCTTCTAATCCCAAGAAGTGATTTCTAGCTTGTAATCTAATTACGCAGTATTAAATTACACATAGAATACATGTTAGTCAGGCATTTAGATTAGACCAAGATTTACGTTAAGACCTTTAATTTTCTTGTATCATAGTGGTTAATTAATGTACCTCAAGTTTTTGAACACGTACGACTAATTAAAAGAATAAATTCTCTCTATTTATCCATCTTGGCTTTTATTTTTTGTATTCGTTCTTCTTTCCTGCTTCTCCTATTATACTCAATGTCCATTTCTCTCCGTCTACGTCGACCATTGCTGGTCATTTCTTTTGGATCAAATATACGAGGTTCTAAATTTTCTCTAATCTTTTTACGAGCTTCATCGCGAATTTGTTCGTACTGTAATTTTCCTTGAATTATTTTCTCATCGACAAGCTTTTCCTCGATGGTTGAGACGACGCTGGTGACATCAGAAGGCGATTTTTTATCCGGTAACTTCGGAAGGTCTAAAGAAATCGCATCTTTAAAATACATTTCACTATCTTTCACACGTGCTTTGGCCTCTTTCAACTTTTTGGATCTTTCCTCGTCCTGCTGTACCAACGGTTTTCTTGTGGCCTCTAATTCTCGGGGATCAAACCCCTTCTTAGCCAATAAAATTGATCGCATTCTGTCAAGATCCGAAGCTCGCCATTTTTCTGCCTTAGATTTTTTCACCAGTTTAGCTCTCCTTTCTTCCTCGAGCCTGGCCAGTTCTTCTTGTTCCTTTTGAAACTTAGCTCTAGCCTCTTCATGTCTACGTTTTGCTTCGTCAGCAGCTCTAGCTGCTTTTCTCTGCAAGGAGTGAGGGTCAGTTTTTAGATAGTTTGTTTCCCATTCCGTAAATTCCTGCTTCCTCCTCACTTCCCTAGTCAAAAATTCTTGGAGCCATTCAATCCTCGTGGATTTATCATTGGAAAAGAAAATCGGTTCTTTAAATACCCGCAGGGCTCCGTTGTAGTCGCAAACCCCAACGACATTCGGTTCCAAGGGTAAGACATGGGGATACAATCCTGTGATCCTCTTACCGGAAATACTCTGCACAGCTAAGCACTCGGTTGTACTTGTGCACAAATCCCACGTCTCGACATCACCGTTACTTTTGGCTACCATGAAAACACCTGGACGACTATTCCAGCAACAGGCAGTGTAAGACTCCTGGCATTTTCTAAGGAGCAAAGGCGAGCGAAGAAAGTCCTGTTTCCATACGGCGAAGACACGGCCTCCAACAGTGAGCAAGACTTCCATTAAGTGGGGTGACTGGGCGATCCTAGTCACTGGACCATCGTGAACCCGTGACCATCCCAAGTATTTGCAATTCTCTGACGAAGCCACCTCCGTAAACTCGTGACCGTCCCACGCGCAGCTCAGGAAATCGCCTTCAGAAGAACCGGCCCAAAACTGTTTTGGATACTCGGTTTCAGTCCTGGTGACATTTAGCTCATAGGTTTGAGTGCGAAATTGAGTTTCCTTTTCCTCTACCTCGCAAATGCTGTTGCGGGTTTGATGCAGAGACAATATTTCCTCACTGTTAATGAGCGGAGTGTGAATAAAGAGACTGAGCAAAGGGAGGTTTCTAACTTCTTTAGGAACTTGCATATGGATGGAATAGATTGGCTTGAATAACCCATCGATTTTCTTTAGCTCTGATGTTACAGTGCCGAATTCATCGTAAAGTATTTTCGAGAATTTCGATGGACCCCTATCGATTGTTGATGAAGAAAGTGCTCGCGATTCCCATGATAGATCCCAAACCGCAACACGGCCGTCTTCACTTGCTGTTAAAAATTGCAAACTTGTATTTTCTGGTAGAATGATTAAACGTCCGTCAGCTTCGACGTGATGGTAAGGAGGCAGCCACTGTATCTGTCGGATTGTTCCGTGGTGGGATTGGAAATCATTAGAAACCGCCGACAAACCTATTGCCGGAACGACTCTGCGGTCTACTCTAATAGCTGTTTCGTTATGCAACTTCTCTTCCGGTTGTTCACTGCAGCAACTCTCTACGCTGCACTTGGTCAGTCTACCGGCAAAGTCCCAGATAATGATATGCCCGGTTTCACATCCACCAACAACGACATTTGGCCGGAAGGGGCAGCACGAAACTGTACTTACAGGGCGGTCATGGTCAAGCTGGAGTATCGGAGACATCGAGTCGGTGAAAGACCACACAAGTACTACTGACCCACTACCGTCAATTGAAGACTGTGCATTTCTGACGACAGAAGGACCTCGAACAAGGTCGCAGTTAGGGATTTCTGAATAGCACACAATGACCACACCGGTCAATGTAGGGTGCCAAGAAACGTCAGATACCACTTTGCCAACCGTTAAACCAAGGTCAATGAAGGAATAGAGTTCCTCAAAGAGAACCTCGTCCGTAGGTCTAGTTTCTCTGCCCTTGAGGACCAGTTCGTCAATGTCATGAACGTGGAGATTCATTGCAGCGTTGTAATCGATTACGTCGATCATTTCCTCCGCGTATTTCGCCATGAATAAATTTACTGGATCTGGAGTCTGGGATTTTGCGGTCTCCTCTTCGCCTTCGGGCTTTTCAATCGGAGGTACATTCTCGCCAGTTGTTTCCTCGACTTGGATAGATTCCCCTGGCTCTTTATCTCCCTCTTCTTCTTTGGCCTCCTCGCCATAATCCTCGCCAAAAATCTCTTCAGGAGTCTCTGCAGTTTGATACTCGTACCCGTACTGGGTCCAGGCGTTTTTTGGAAAACCAAAGTTGGTCTGTACCCCAGCTTCTCGACCAGGAAGAGTCGTTTGAGCTGCGGTAGTCAGACGCGACATTGGCACGAGGTCAAACCGCTCATGACGAGGCACAATCTCCATGCAACCGTCTTTTGCATCGGTCGATTTCCGATCGGTCAACTCTCGATCTATTCCTAGGAGTACAGTGGGTACCGATATCTCCACTTCGAAAAGAGGTCTCTGTCTTTTTGTAACGTTTTCACCAACCTCCAGTTCACTGCCTTTGGATACCCAGGGTCTCGGAGTTTTGTAAAACATGTGATACACCTGGTGATCCAGCAATTTTTTTATCTCCTTATTTCTCCTCACTATTTCATTTCTGGCCGCCTCAGTAACGCAAATGACAAATTCCGAAGAGATTAGTTCCGTAGATGCGTAACCTATGAGGAAACTCTCTCCTTCGTATTTGTCGATGTTTTCTTTAAACGGAAGGAGCTGGGAGTCTTCCTGTCTTGATAACGTAATAACTTTTTCACGAGGAACGTAAGCCCAAGGATATTCCAGGAACACGTCTTTCATTATTTTGCAACCGAGTGTCTCTTGGGTGTCTTGCGATAAATTCAACCTAACTAAACCCTCGATAGTTTCATTGCGATAAGCCCAGCTTAAAGGTGGCTGTTGTTCTTTCCCCTGCATGTTTAACCCCGCCAAAGTCTCGCCGAAGACTAAACAACAGTTACATGAATCTGGGCGTTGGAAATCGACCAAACATTCGTTCCCCACCGTGAACGTCAACTCACTCCGGTTTCTTGTGTACTTTCATTGGTTAATTAGGTAGACGATTAGTTTCTCTTGAGTTGTTTCTTAGTGTGAATGTGGTCTCTTATATTTCAGCATATTTTTTACCACAGAAGGCGTAGTTGATTTTCTCAGTTAGACCATGAGTTTTGTCTGGACGTGCCAACTACTTGAAAGCTTGAGTTCATTTCGGGTCAAGTCTGAGCTGTTGAGCACGAACATAAATGACGAGAGAAAAAGAGAGAGAGGAGAGAGAGAGTAGAATCGAATAGAATAGAATAGAAAAAAATAAAATAGAGAGAGAAAATAGCGAGAGTTCACTTACTCGTACCATCAATAGAACAGGTCACCGATCATTTCCTGATAATAAATCTTTACGAGTAAACCAGTAAAATTTGACCTAGATGACTGCGGCCTACTGAGCGACTGCACCGCAAGTATTTTTAGGTCCATACATTTGAGATATTAAAACGGTCAGTTTGGGGAAATTATAGCAGCTGAGTAAAGCAGGTTCAATATGAATTTTAATATAGGTATATAAAAATGAAAGAATGTTCGACGAAAGAGGATCGATAACTAATCAATATTCACAGGTAATAAAGACGGACTGATTGGAAATAATTACTGTATGCTAGCTTGAATATTCTGATGCTAAATCGATGCTGACCTTTGCGGACTTGCATAGTTGCTGACTGAGGAGAAGCACGCGATCAGTATAAGGTACACAGCTAAATATATACATACCTATTCGTATACGCGTGCGTAAGCCGTGCGTTAGCGCGTGACGATCGGTCTGGCGTTGAGAACGTGAATAAAAAATAAATAAATAAATAAACAAATAGGGAAGAAAAATTTACAATTCAATGCAGATATATGCGAGCTCGATGTTTCTACGTAGCAACGATCGACCTCTATGTCAATTGTTAAAGGCTGAAGCCAATCATGCGAGTTCGATTTTAGTCTTGGTTGAAGAGACAAAATAAGTGGGCGACTGAGTTTAAAAGACATTAAAAAACCCACGACTTGTCGTTTATTTGGCATTGCAGAAAAGAATATGTGTATAATGCGCGGAGAATAACGCGGACCGATATCAGTTTTTATCATACAAAATTGACCCGTTAAGAGTTCATCCTTTTTCAAGACGATATTAGAGCTGGAGGCAATGAGGTCGACTAACGCCAACATCTCGATGATACCACGACCTCGTTTACGTCTACCAGCCAATTTGAATCGGCATCAAAACAATGTTATGGTATGCGCAGCAGTAGATGCGAGTAGTAAAGCGCATGAATCATTTCTAAAAATATACTACTGGTAAGAAGAAGTTAATCTTTGTCTCTTTTGCTAGAAGATTATAATCGTGTCATTTGTACAACAACTGTGACTCGAACCTCGGCTGAAGGATCTTCGAGTTTTCGAAATCGTTGAGAAAATCTATCGATTCGTCGAAGAGGTTGTTCGCGATAAGCCACGATGACGTGTGAATAGTTTTTGTAGACATATCCGATAAAGCAAGTCATTCTAGTCTCTGCATTATCTGAAAGAAAATCGATTACATTTTACGCTATCGTGTGCGGTGCCAATTTATTCGACTCGATGAATCGGCGTATGCTATACGAACTACGATCATAAAAATGCGTCGATGACTTCATGCTAGTCACATGATAACCCAGAAATCTAGTGAAGTAACCGAGTTTCAGAATGAAGAAAACAAAGAGTTATTTCTGCACTCGAATCGGCCGTGAGCAGTTGGAGCAGCAGCAAGTAGCTCAAAAGATTTTACCAACAAGCTAAAATCGTTCGAACAGCCTCACCCAAAATTTCATAAAAACTTTGGAGAACCGTACAGCCTCTGACCAAGGTTTTTTAACGAGGTTGACAAACCGAACGGCTCGTAGACGGAAATAAATTCTATAATCTTGACTAATTTTACTAGGTGTTAACACATGGTCGTCGATATTTGATCGGTATTATTTTTACGTGAATTTTCACCGTATATTTCGTGATTAAATATAGACAATCGATGAGTAAATATCAGTATGATGAAGAATTAGGAAGAAAAAAAGAAATCGTTCAATTTTTTCATTACAAAACGTTATTATAGCTGGGTACTTGAAATATTTATGCGATAAACGCTAGAGATAATAGCGAATGTAGTAAAGTGTTGTTGATTGCTGTATCACGTCTGTAACATATTATGTATAATGACTATATTTAGAGAACAACATAATGCTCTGTACTAGTTTTAAACTCCCACCCCAATTGGTAAGCATCAAAAATTTAGTCACGTAACTAACAACCAGAGTATATTCATGCATAATATCGCTCTTGTAACATCGTTAAAGTTAGCTGCTAGGCGGTGACAGTGCTATTTATTTCAATTTGACCCAAAAGTAAGAGGTCACCGGGTCAAACCATGTGGCATAAAACAAGGCTTCATTTGATGATTATTCATTTGTACGATGACCATATTATATAGTCGAGTTGATTTTACAGGAAGTACAATTTTTTTTTATCTCTCAAGTCTTGATGAATTTTATAGAAATAAACGTATACGTAATTTTGTAATTTCAGCCTGCAGCATCTGGACGGATATATAATCAAAGTCATTGAAATTTATACAGCCAACGCACCGTGCGCAGAGTTCCCGATATCTATTCGAAAAAAAAAAAAAAAAAAAAACTAAAAAATGATAATAATAATATCCAATTTTATCCTCCCCCCGTTCTATAAGAAATTCTCGCATCATTTTCGCTGTTTTATATTTATAGAAACTGAGAAGCAGGTGCCGCTTCCGTCTTAAATTTTTGGCCGAAGTAACAACATTGGAAATATAAGAATAGTTGGACGTTACTATCTTTAATAATAGAACAGTTCTCCCCTGTTCCTATACCTATACAGCATACGTAAGATATACCTATATTGTAAATACTCCAAAATTCTGGAGCCATCAATGATCTCAGAAAGAAAAATAAATAAATTGAAAAAAAAAAAAAAAAAATCATAATATTAAGTATAACGAAAGCCCAGCTTTATTATAAGTACCCATATCATAATACTATCTCAAGTTCACCGCACTTTTGTCACCGTAGGTAATAGATACATATATTTATATACAAATATCGTGAATAATTGATTGACGTCACAGTTATAACACCACGTGGTATAACGCAAAACTCACGATCCTTAATGAAATTGCGTGATATTATATACATAAGTATGTAGATATAGCTATCAGCGTAACTCCGGATGCTGTGGATATGTGTCACTGTTACATGTTTCATGTAGGAATTGTCCAAGTGTGTGCATACTGAGAAGAGGATGGAGTGAACGGGCAACGGGAAAGAGCCTGCCACTTAGGCCACAGAACACGCCCTGTCCTTGTAGGCATGAATTATATGGTGTACATGCGTGATTACGTATACCTATATATACATATATGTATGTATATGTGCATACGCGCCAACACCTTGTCTACCTACACAAGTGACACAATTCGTATTGTATACGCATACGTCACCAAAATTACGTAATCGTTTACTTTTTCTCACGTGGGTGATAACGGGCTTTATACGATATTTGGATAGATCTCTAGTCTGGGATTATGTCGGTTTTTACTTTTTGCTACGGAGGCTGCAGACTTCGAGATCTATGTAAATTTTGCAACTATTTTTTTTTTGTTCAGTTCTATATTTGTTACAGTTTAATAAAATTTTTTCACAAAATCGAGTATGTATGTATGTATGTCTACATACCTACGATTGGCGAATGCTGCTACAAGTGGTGAACAAAGGTATGAGTATAAGTATGTCTGCAATATATAACAACAGCAACAGTAGCTTTTTAGATGAATAAATTACGCCACTATTATGCGTGATTAAGACGTAGCAAAAGTAAGAAGCAAAACTAACGATAAACAAGAATGTTATATACACAGTGTGTTAAAATGAACAAGATTCGATTGTGCAAGTAAAAGGAATTTCAAGGCAATAGGGATCGTCGCTCAGGTTCTAACGATGAGGAATCAGTATTAATAAATACTAAGTTCCACACGCGACGTGTCACGATCTCTTAACTCGTTAGAAAAACAGCTGGACGTGTAGATTTTTCAATAAGAACAAAAAATTATAATGCCTGAGAAAAATTTGATGAAATTTTGCCGATTTTCACAATCGTAACAAGTTCAATTTTTTTCAAATTATTTTCAAGTTCATTTTTACACGGGGTATAATATTTTCAGAAACACATAAATCTAAGCCAGAAAAGTACTCGTTGAGAAACTGATAATCAAGCTATGTTAGTGCACAGTGAACTGATCTAATACACCAATAGCTGTCTGACCTAATCCCGGCATACCCTACTCGCGAGATAATTGCAGTCTCGATTTGTATTCAGTGATTGTATAGACGGGGGTGTTTCTCGATTGAAAAATTGGACAGGAAACGTAGACATTTATCGGGTGCAATTACCATGAAAATTCCCGGCAACGCCCATCCTCTGAACTTAGTAGAGAGACTATAAACTCAATTCTTTACGCTTCTGCAGCCCAGAAGTCTTACGTATTTGTATGTCATACATACGTGCTTGTATATAAAAGAGTTGGATATTTATTGATAACTCATTCGCAATTCTTTGACCTAAATTCTTTGTTTAAACTGCGCACTATTCTTCATTAGGAAGTATAATAAAATTCAAATTAACCGCCCCCATCAATCCGCGCTTTCGCAGTTAAAAAAAAAAAAAAAAAGATACGATAGATATTTCGAAAAGTATATATTTAGCCGAAATCTATGTCTACAGATGTTGGATAGACAAACTTCTACGTGGCTGTCGAAGTAAGTTGTAAAACAAAAAAAACACAAAAAAAAAAAAAAATAGAAAATTGTCAATGGTTTTATAAATCGGTTCGATATTACGATTCTTTATTCCGTCTTGGTAAACGATAGGATTACGTAATTCGAAATTGATCTGACAATAAGGAATATATTTTTCACATATAGAATACCTCATTTGTGTAGGTGTAATTCAGAGATATATAATACAAAAATGTAGCGGCTGAGACCGATCCCACACATTATTTCAATGTCACCTCGAAGAGCTTGTCGGGCTCGTTGCTGATATAACTATTAATTCATATTACGACAAAGAGGACATATCCCAATTTATGACCAACTTCCCTCGATCGCGTTACTCGCTTGCAAGTATAACCGTGTTAATTAACGCGCATTATTTTGACATTGCACATTATATGTTATACATACATAGGCGTATACATACATGTTGTTATTTAGTATTTTGTATAGCAATCTAGTCGCCGGATTATAAAACATAAGTGATATGGATATGAGAATCAATATTAAAACGGCGTTAGTTGATTGGTCAGTCTGCATGACGCACAATTTTTTTTTTTTTTATTTTATTTTTTTTTTTTATACACATCTATAAATATATATGGTATTTGATATAGGTATATATTATATACGTATTGACGTGTGGCAACCTCAACGAGTCGCTGTTGTTACCGATCGTTAATATCGTCCAGCAAGAGCCGAGACTTGACCTTCGTGGAAAAATCAATATGATTCAATGGTTATTTTAAGTAACGAGTAATTCTCACGATCACCTATCAGTCACGTGTCACCTGCTATATCTTAATCCCTAATTTCTCTTACAGTGGATTTTTGACAATCCTGTATAACACGTGTAATCCCTAATCCAAACTATGTCGACGTATGTATATATCTATGCAATAATCCTGTGAATTTTTTTTTTTTTTCTAATTCCTGACCATATTCTAAAGCCAAAAAATTCTAGTCATCGATTACATCGCGGAGTGGGCCGAATACACGTGGGTATATATCGCAGTATCGAAGTAAAAACGCCTTATACTCTATTTGCCCGAAGCAGAGGACACCTTGAATCTGTAATGAGCAGCATAGTGGATTCATATATACCGTTGTTCACGCCACGGTATAAGACTAGCGCACCTAACCGATTCAACGAAAGCTCCGCGTATGGTCGGTATAGAAGCCGGTATCTGAGATGGACATGTATGGACGCACACGGTTCCTCCAAGCTATGCGATGGACAGTTTACTTAAGTATTTGCTCCGTCCTTATATGTGATGAAAACTGTGCAGTGTAGGTATTAAGTGTGTACTGTGTACAGTCAGCTCGGTAAGGATTGCGTGACCGCAGACGCTTATACATATCTGACCTTAGGAATAAAAGAAAAAAACAAAAAAAAAAAAAATAAAAATTTCAGACTGTTAGACGGTCTCTAAGATCAAAGTGGGCTGTTCTTAATTATCACCAATAATGATGGAAATATGAAGAGACATTATGGCCATTTAACAGTGAATCATTGAAACGGTTAGCGGTTTCCTAAATTCAAAACGAAAAGAGAAAGACGATTTTTTTATTTTTAAGATTTGTATGCGAGATGAATAGACGAGTATTTTTAATCGATAAAACCATAGAGGTTAAATTTGGCATAAATAGCCAGATATCCGTATGGCGGATAACTGCATTTTCGATTACCGGTTTATGAATAGATTATAAGAACGACGAGGCTAGAATTAAAAATCAATTAAATATGGCGGGACTTGTGCGCACGGCACTGCAATAGAATTCAAATATAAATATGCGTAAGATCAATAGCGTAATCGGTGCTTTGGATTGAGAGTTGTTGCGCTTTGCAAGGAGCATGATCTACAGGAAGATAAAAATTATTTTCCTTATTTCTTTCTTTTTTTTTTTTCTCTTTTTTTATTCTCTTTTTCCGTATGAAAGTCAGCGCGACTCGTAGTACTGCACAAGGTACGAATCTCGGCAATACCGTTACGACGTTACGGCCGTATTACCGCTAGCGGCAGTGCAACTTCACTGTGTCAATCCCGGTGGCTTACTCAGGATTCACGCAGCTATTAACGCGAGGTGTTTTTTCACTGTTTTTTTCCATTAGAAGCGACAACGAGATTTTTTTGTTCCCCCTTTAATTTCTTCGTTGTTTGAAAAACAGTAATTCGCCTAAGTTCCATCTTCCCGTTTCTTTTTATCCTCAAAAGTAAAAGGCCAGGGTCATTTTATTACTTGAAAGCAACTTCTTTATAGGATCGATTCGAACCCAAGGATGCCATGTGATCGCATATGCATAACTACACGTAATATAGACAAATCAAAGTATCCATTTCACATTGCTATCAATAATCAATGAAACCTCATTACTTTCAGATTTCGCTGAACAATTTAAATATTCATAGAGATTTGGGCTAAACACTAATCGTAAAAATTATAGAAATAGTTTAATAATAAAATAGGTGACTTCATGTGTGAAGACGAAGAGGTATCTCTACCTTGAGTTGGACAAACGGTACTCTCGTAGGTATCCTCGGAAAACATATTTCGCCCTCGAGCGAATAACGCGTACCTCCTTTCCTTATTACATTCAAACAATTTTTCAGAGCACAAGATATCATATTGACTCAATACTTATTGTAATTAAAATGAATACCGCGTTGTTCTATAAACTAAAAGATTTAATCATGTAAGTAAGTTGAAGGCGTTTTATCGGGAACAATTTGCGGCTCACTAAATTACCAAATTTATCGTGATAGGACGCATGTTAACGAGGATATTCATAATCGAACTTACTTTCTTGTCAGGGAATGGACTGTAAAATATTATTTTGTAGTGGGTATATGTATGTAGAGTATATTTAGAGATTCTAATCTTGCGTATGAGATAGAATAAAAAATGAATAAAAAAAACACAACCAAATTGATCAACGTAAACTATTTATGCCAGCAACTGGTGGGCCGGGACTCGTGCCCAAAATAAACATGGGAGACGCGGGATAATACGTTCTGCCTTTCAGCCGATCCAAACTCCAAAGTTCCTTAAACAGATTTAATAATGTTCGATCTTGTACCGCGTCTAGGCTGGATGATAAGCGGCTTTTAAATCACTGAATAAATAGCGTTGAAAATAAAGAAATGAATAAATAGCTCACCAGTTGAACGATCTTAATAATGCCGGGGATCGTGGAGAAGTAGGCAACGTTAACCGCAAGGCCTGAGAAAGTGCTTGGCTGTCCAGGGTCCGTCTTTATGGTCGGCACCTGCCTCGCGCTAGCATTGTTGTCCGGAATCACAGTCACCGACGTTTCCGTCATCATAGTATTCCGCTACCTAAATTTTCGTATTAATTCTACGTAGTACACTGGCACCGATCGGTGTACTATAGTAATTAGAATATCGCTGATATTTTTGAAAAATTGTTTTTCACTTCGCCCGATCAAACTATCCGCAACTCACTACTGGGCAGTTGAATAAAAACACCTGTTAACTAAAAAAGACTAAGTTAAAACGGGCCAAACGATGGCCAAACACTGAAAAGGTACTACGCGGTACTGGCAGAAGTCCCCCTCCTCAGTCTCTATTCCCCCACTCAAATTCCTTACCTCGCAGTCGCTCTACGCGCTCTCTGTTTATCTCTTTCTCTCTAGAGAGAGTTGAGCTGCGAGACATTCGCCGAGGGGTAAGAGTATAGAGGGGGTATCCATGTCGCGGTTAGCTGCCAACGGCTACGGCTCCTGCATCGTCAAGCTCAAGACTTTGGAAGCGCTGTAGAATATAATGTACATACATACGTGTATGCGCGTATGTATGTACAGCGATAACCACTTTTCATTGGGCATGACGGCGAACCAAGCGTTCAACCGGCTCGCGCTCGCGCGAGTTCTTAAGAAAAACCGGTTTTCCAGCCACGTATGCGGTATTAGCTACGATTACTAAACGGGTCTTTCAAAATTGACCCGTTTCTAGGGCCGGAAACCAGATGCCGACATGCCTCAGAAGTTTCCTTTTAATTTCCAAAACCATTCATCGAACAAACAACGTTTGCCAATGCCAGGAAATTGACTGCCCAATAGTCTAAATGTTAAGAGAATCTTCACGATATAACAGCGCGAGATGCATCGTTCAAGCCCCCGACCCTCGTATAAAATCGCCTATGTTACAATTAGCCGTACACTCTCATTAGACAATATTTCATATTATGGAGCAGAAACGTGTTAGAGATTGGCGTAAATAGTTGTTAGAATGTTACGTAGATGTTATGAGTTCGATATAATGCTTTATACAATGTTAGAAATCAGTCTCGATCATTGTACAGTGATAAATAAATTGTTTGATGATAATCGGAATTCATAGGTTTACCGCCAAGCATTTTGCGGCAAAAGTAGTTCGTAAAATCGCCACTCGATGGTGGCGTCTTTTTATCAATCATCTGTGGCTTATGAGTTGCATATAATAAGGCGCGCTACTGCGTTGTTAACGTAAATGCGTTGAAAACGGCTTTATGGACTGATTTATCATTGAGTTAGTAATAAAAAACAAGCCTTGGATTTAGCGCTTTGAATAGAATTGATTAAAAATAAGTTTATTTAGATTCTGGACCGATTTGTGTGGTTTGAAATGTCGATTAGAAATGAATATTGAAACTACGCGCTCGACGTGACATCAGCGATGGAATTAAAAATCACATTTGACGTTTACGTCGTAACAGAGATTGACAGAAAGTTACAGAAATAATTAAATGAGTGAAAGAATCTTTAAATTAATCCACATGTGTATAGAATTGCTAAAAATTATTTAAAAAAAAAAAACCCATAAAATACTGTACAAGATATCGATATTTCGTCTTTATTCTGAAAACTCCGTTACTGTAACAGAATATACGCGGTCTGTCCGGTCTGGCATCTGGCCGTGCTTCTGCTAAAGCCCCGACATTAATTCCCGTGTTGTCTTGTTTTGTTATGATTTGACGAAAAAGTAGGACAGATGTGTGCATAATAAAGAAAGCTCATTAATCGAAGTACACGTACTAACGTTTAGTGTTAAAGTTTAAAATCACCGTTTGACAAAACTTTCGTAAACTTATAATTTCTAGTATATCGAAAAAAATACGGGTACGACCGCTGAAAGGGTCGTGTGCAGTATGCGTAATATTTGTGAATCGAGTATATTATGGCTGCAGGAGAAGCCAGTACGAAACCTCGTCAAGAAAAACAGTACGATTATCTTTTAAAATTTTTACTTGTGGGTGACAGTGACGTTGGTAAACAGGAAATTCTAAGCGGCCTAGAAGACGGTGCCGCCGAATCCCCCTTCTGCAGTGGTAGCGGTAAGCACTTTTCCATTACGATTAATACACGTCTATAAAATTTTCATTAAAAACAAAAAGTTTAGTAAAATTCGGATGAAAAGAAAACGAAAGAAAAAGCGAAAAAAAATACACATTTCACAGCTTACAAGACTACCACGATACTTCTCGATGGCAAAAGGGTTAAACTTCAGCTCTGGGACACCTCGGGTCAGGGCAGATTTTGCACAATAATAAGATCATATTCTCGAGGGGCACAAGGGATTCTCCTAGTTTATGATATAACAAACAAATGGTCATTCGATGGTATCGACAGATGGCTCAAAGAGGTGGAAGAGGTAATAACTATGATGTATAATAAATAACAAATAAAGAGAGAAGAGATTGTTTTGATATTCTAAATAAGCTCTAATTAAACATAACAACATGTTTATATAGATAATTGCATAACGTTATTTACAGCATGCTCCAGGTGTGCCCAAGGTGTTGGTCGGCAACCGTCTCCATCTTGCTTTCAGAAGACAGATAGGAGAGCGAGAGGCTGAAGCATATGCGGCTAAAAATCGTATGGCATTCTTTGAGGTTTCTCCATTATGCGATTTTAACATACGAGAAAGCTTCTCGGAGCTTTCTAGAATGGCACTTCATCGTAATGGAATGGAGAGACTGTGGCGATCTAATAAAGGTGATAAACTTGGATCTGGTAATCTTGATTAATTATTCTTGGAAATAAGAAAAATAAATGAAAATTACATTTTTTCAGTATTGAGTCTTCAGGAATTGGCATGCCGCGCTATTGTAGCTCGTACAACGGTGTATGGAATAGACCAACTTCCTTTACCAACATCAATAAAATCGCATTTAAAATCATACGCTATGACAACAACGTCCCAACTACGTTATAATGGTAATCGTTCGATGAGTTCTAGTAAAACATTAGGATCTCATCATAAGAAGTTAAGATTTGTTGGTGCAAGTCATAACGGATTATCTACACCAGGCAGTTCACCAGGCAGCATAGCTGATTCTCGCACAAATTGTGTGGGCCGTAATTCTTGTGAAATATCCTGAGGGTAGAAGTTAGAAAAGTCTGAAATAGACTTGAGATTGTATGATATATACTTATGTAAGGATTTACGCAGTTAGCTATCTATTATAAGAGGAGAAAGATGAGAAGAAGGAGGAGATAACAAGTGTAACATACGTTAGAGTGTCAAGTATCGAAAAAAAAAGAAACCAGAAAAAGAAAAAAAAATACAACAAAATAAAAAGAATTTTAATATTATTTTATATATATTCTGTGGTATCAGGTAAGCAAAGAAGAAGAACATGAAAAATAATAAGAAAAATTTCACGATATATGAGCACAGAGTTTGTACCAAAAATAAAAAAGTAAAGAAAAAGAAAAGCAAACAAAAAAAATCAAGCAACAGAATTTTTTGTAGCTAGACTAGAAATATAGAAGGAAAATATTGATATGAAGAATAAGGATAAGGAAAAGAAGAAGAAGAAATTGACATGAATGAATTACAATATTCTAACAATAATTTTGAATTTTGTACTTACAGAGTAGTTATTATTATACATACATAATATAGCTACTCGCATGTTTTAAAAGTCAAACGTTTCGCAATTCTAATTTATATATATTTTCGAATTAATAATTAATAAAGAAGATTTTTTCTGTAGAAATAGATTATTATTATTAATATAATTATCATTCGCGTTATGTGAATTAAAAAGAAAAAAAAAAAGAAAACAGCAAAAAAAATAAATAAATTGGCTAATTAGTTTCGTTATGGAAGTCGAATAGATCGGGTATTGTATTTAAGTATGTGTTTTTTGTCGTTGCAGTGTAAAATATAGATTCGATTAGACTTCTTTCTAGGTGTTTTTTTCTTGTTTTTTTTTTTTTTTTTTTTTCTTTAGAAAATTGTATATTAGAATAAGCAAAGCAATATATTAAGTAATTAAATGTGAATGATTCAAATATATGTAATGAATAATAACATACGAATTTTATCAAGTTGACGCTGCCAATGTATTAGATGTCAACAATTATAGACACAAAAATGGACGTCCATTTGAGATAAGACATGTTTTATAATATAAATCTCATTGCTTTATAATATAAAAATACTGCCGATATTTCAAAGAAAATAATTATTGGATATCAGTGTTATTTGTATCAAATGCGTTTGATGCATTTATAAATGATATTTAATTATTATTATTAAAATTTTCTCTTTCGTTTCGTGATTTTGATGAAATATTCTTTTTTTATCATCTTAAAGCCCGAATATTTTCTCTCACTGTTTACCATTTAAATTAAATCCGAGTTGATGTATGTACGAAAGTTTAAAAATTTTCAATCAACAGAATGCGACTAAAATTGACTACATATACAAAGTTTTGATCATTCAACACTTTCGAATGGTTAATTGATCGATTTAAAAAAAATTTCATTAGTAATTTATCTTATCCACAATGTATTACAGGGCCATATCTCTACCTGAAGATTAACTCACAAAGTATTAGCGGTACAAGAAAAGCTTACGAGTTATTGCTTGCTTGCTTTGCAAATAATAAATAATTATCTAAATCAAACAGTATACATATAAAAAAACAAAAATAAACAAAAATTAAAAATACGATTTGCACTTGAAAAAGCAACAGTACAGCTCTTTGTCCATAAATTATATTAGTCTATAAAAATATTGTATAATTATCTATTATTATGATTAAAAAAAGGAAAAAACTTTTCGACTATAAATTTGAATTTATTTATACATATAATAAAGATTTTCCCATTGTAGCAACTACCTATTTAGTTATAAGCAAAAAAAAAAAAACAATATATTACTTTTTAGCAAGAGTTCCTAGGACAAAAAAATTTTATTTTTGAATAAAAGACATATTAATTTCATCCACTATCTTGTTTTTACCAATTATACTTATTTCCTGAATCTTTTTATTTTCATATTATTTCTCAACTATCTATACATCGCAAATGAAATTTATATTATTAATTGACAAAACGCTTTAATAGCGAACAGATATTTTCTCATTTATACATTCGACATGTCTGCAAGAGAATTATTAGGAGTCACAGGTGACATGTCATGCAATGTCAATCAAGAAGGAGACCGTGGCCCGATACCTCAGCAGTTAAAGGAGGTGATAGAACTTGTGAGTTCAACTAATCAAAGAATAGAAGATTGTGCAGTAGAATGGCAAGCAAAAATTTCTCAAGCGCAATGGAGGACATTGGATTTAAAACCAGACGATAATAAATCTTGGGAGCAATCTGTTCTTGCAAGAACTTATTTCACCGATAAAACATTGGACGATGCGTTCCAAGGGCTTCTAAAGCATAACAAAACTTTTACTGATCATTTGCAAAACTTTGTTGGTAAGTTAAAAGAATATTGCAAACCAATAGACTTGATCGTTATGGATTTAATCATTTTTCTAGCACTGGTTAGCGGAGAACAGCCTACTATGACTACCAGGCAAACTTGTAATGCTCAAAATCAGTGCTCAGAGTTTGGTCCAGGAGATGAACAACTTTTAGCACAAAGCTCTCTACTTCCGTCTTTGGATGTCTCGGTTTTAGAAAATAGCCTAAATCCCTGTAATGAAAAAGTTGATTCTGCAGATAGTGTTTTGAGTAAAGCTCAGGCATCTTTTACCGATTTAATAAAAGCCAAGATAGATTTTGATACAAAGTTTCTCGGATTCGAAGCTACATTGAATGGAAATACCTGCAGTACCTCAGATCCCTCACTTGGATTATGTCAGATTTGTTCCAAAGTTCTAGAGTGTGGAATGGTAAGTTTGATCGTTATTTTTAATTTTATTTTTAATCTGGTAAAAAAATTTTCGAAATATTAAGCAGGGAAAAGAATGTAAACCCAGAAAAAACCACAGAAATGTACAGCTGTATAAAAAGAGAACTAGACGTAGCAACAGAATCAAGCTTAAGAGACTAGAAACGAGAAAAACTACCCTGAAAAGCAAGAAAAGAAAGGTGGCTGATAAAACAGTGGAAAAATCGTCACCAAATAATTCCTGTTTAAATAATCAGTCTGCTGTAACAGCAGACAGACTTTAATGCATGTAATACTATCATTGAAATTCAAATATCTCCGCAAGACTCAATATCGCTTTTAGTTCCATTAAATCTATAACACTTTTGAATGCATTACTGATGTATTTGTGCCATTATAAATGTTGAAAGTACAGATATATTAAAACTGAATTGTTATTGCTTTAAACTGTATAATAAATGAAATATATCTCTTATATCTGGCTCATTGTGCTTATGAGTTATCTTGCACAAATATTTTCATTCAGATTGTTATCATAATGCTTGTTGTTCTCATCTCAAAAAAAAAAAAAAAATGTTGATTGATATGCAAATAAACTAGGATTTAGTATAGCAGAAAATAGTTTCACATATACATTCTTTATAAATTAGAATTGTTATTCTATAATAAGACGTGTTGTAAGTGACTAGGTAATCAGGTATAAACATAATTATTGAACTTGCTGATTGATAAAATATTAAAAACATGACCAAATCTAGTCTAGCCTTGGGCTCACATTATGTATTAATACTTCTTATGAATGTCACAAATTTCTAAGCCTAGAGGCATCCATTGGGAATGGCTTAAGCGTCTAATATCTTAGTTAGATACAAAAATTGGTGTTGATTTTCAGTTCAATATATTAGCGTAAAATCATCTATGAATAATATTGCAATAAATTTTAGAAAGTAACATCTATGAGCTATACTTTAATTCTTTAATTTTGTTTTTAGTGATCTATAATATAATATGATGTCATATCAGCGGATTTTACAATTCCAAAACATTTATTTATCTGACATTTACAGTAATATCATTACACATTAACGTTGATCAATAAGATCATAGAAAAAGTTTCAACTATACCTTATGCACCACCAATATTTAGGTAACTGCTTATACATTCAACTAGGACATGAATAATTTGATTATAATTAAATTAAGTATGTATGTATGTACTAGTTAGTAAGATGGTTTATAATATATAGCTCAACTAACACATAATAAGAGAAAGAAATAATTAATACATATCATTTTATGAATATGTATAATCACTAGAAATAAATTTTATACTCCTATAGTTTATGAATTTAATATTTGATATATATAATATATATATACATTAGAAATCTCTGGTGTTTATCTCCTACGAAAGTTAAAACTGTGTTGAAACGAAACGTTTCTGCATTCCTTTATGGAAAAAATTCAACATGTCTAATCAGATCTATAAGCAGCTATGTAAAAATCACATTAAAGTCAACTTGGACATTTAATATACTTAGATACAATAAATGCCTATAAAATTTAGAAATTCTTTTTTTTCATTGTAAGTAATTATGTATTGCAAAGTCTAAACTTAATTTATAAATCAATAATTGATAGAAGAAAAAATTACAAAAATTATAGTGCTAAGTTGATATATGCCATAATTTACATAATTATACATGTATGCATGTACTAGATGTTTAGACCATAAATTTAGAATTTTATTAATAAAATTTTGGTACAGTATTGAAATAAGAAGTTGTAAACTAGTCAGAACTATATTTGTTCGTTGGGAATAGTAAGAAAAAAAGGAAATAAAAAATGAAATAAAACCTTTCAACTACATAATATAACAGTTAATTTGTATTGCAACAAACAGAAACAGGATACCTAAATTACATAGATAATTTAAAATATATGTCCCGTTTAGTTTAGCCTTAAGTCTCAGAAATGATATAATAATTTACATTTATACTGTAAATGTACAGACGTAAAATAAATCATGGTATCAAAACAATAACATTTTTTTTTGTGACAAAATTACTATCTCTATGTGTATGTTTATGTTCATTTTATTTTTTTATTTTTCATTGTTGTTTTAAATTAAGGACACGACAACCCCTTAAAATTTAAATATATCAATTTATTTATTTTCAAACGAATTTGCATACCCCTAAATCATTGTTTGTTTGGTTGTTATTGTTTTTTTGTTCAATTAAAACATGTAACAGCACGAAAGAATTATAGACGTATATATACGTGTTTTTAATTGATAAAAAGCCATCAATTAATTTATTTCGATAAAACACCTTACAATGAATAATTGTATAATTAATCATTAATAAGCAAGCGTATCACTCGTCGAGGCACTCTGTTCCTCTACCGTTTCCACAATAAATAACAGCCAGTCCATTTCCTACCCTCGTTTATTATAAACTTAAAAACAAGCAAAATGTTGTTTTATTTACCGGTATCAATGCAGACTTATACGTTGCGAATAAAATGATAATAACCCACTGCGCCAATTTCCTCAGCCTCGAGTTTATAAAATTATAATAATAATAATATACAAATCTATTAAGACAAGTTTGTCAATATTCTCGTTTTATTTATATCTTTTTTATTATGCTTTTTTTGTTTTTCCTTTGTTTCGATTATCATGAGATCTATGTGCCATGGAAAGGGGATTTAGGAGGGCAACTGGGGCTGAGAAGCTGGCATTACTTTCACCTAAATTCGTAAATCTGTATACTGTGTTCCGGGACATGCCTCAGATTCAGTGACTGGTACCTAGAACAATATACAATTGAAAACCAAGATAAATATATATATCACATCTTTTGAAAGAAAAAGAATGAATAAAATAATTAACAAATTTATTACCATTCAGAGCTTCGATGGTAATAATACCCTTCGATAGATGCAGCAGACTTCTGGAAGCAGATGTAGTAAAATCCAGCAAAGGAAGCACCATTAATATCTTTTATTGTATGATCAGGGACTAAGAAGTGCTCCTTCCATCTCATAAACACAAAGTCTGTCCCCTTGAGCGCTTCGTAATCAAATGTATCGGAGTTAAAAGTCTTAGCGTATTGGCAAAACGACTCAAATTTGCTCTGAAAAAAAAAAGGAACCACTTAATTATCTGTACAGAAAAACAAAAAAAACCAAATGAACTTCTTTCTTCTTTCTTACAAAAAAAAAGGAAACATAAAAGATAAAAACTATTTTGATTATTCCTAAGGGCGTGGCTCAATAATAGACAAAACATTTCTTATCAAAGAAGAATAGATGGACAAGAGGTCTAATTACGTTTCTCTATTTCTACGTTTTAAAAAAGAAAAAAATTTATTCGAAGTGAGTTGTTTTGGCTGTTGAGGTAAAAAATTAAGTAAACATCTCATGAGACAAATAAACATGTTTGTATCATGTTATCACTAAGAAATGAGACTAATTATGTTTAGATTATTGAAATACATTATAAGAACATTACATAGATAAATATGAATATCAGTTACCTCAAACTAATGTATCAAAGGCGTTAAGATTTCAGAGAAAATTTTAAATAAACTCTTGTTCCATGTTAATCAAGTCAAGATTTTGAATAAGTTGTAATTTTTGGTTTGAAAAAACCCTCTTTAAAATACGGAGTAACATTTTGAAGGCATTAATATATAGAAAAAAAAAAACAAAAAACTTGATAAGAGTATAATAAAATATGAACTAACCCAATGTTTTTTGTCAACATCCTCATCGGCGTCCCATTTTCTAGTGAGAAAAGGATACTTCTTTGATATTATCTCACCGTCAAAGAATGTGGTGAGCGTAGGAAACTCTTCTGTTAGTCCTTTGATTTTAAGATAGCCACATAAATAGCTATTTTCTTCGTCAACATGCTGTAAATAATAATATAATAAAAATAAAAAAATACTTCGTTAACAAATCAGATGAGATTGTACGGAATTAAGATCCTTGATGTCTTTAAAAACGCTACAATGTCATCTGGGTTCAATATTGCGACAAATTAACCTAAAAATGAAAAACGTGAGGAAACAATTCCGCGTACGACGATGTGCCGAAAATGACATTTCGTAAAAGTGAAACTATCCCTGAGAATAAATTGCTTGAATAATAATAACTCGGTTTAAATAAAACTAGGCAACTGTCAAATAGATGTAAATATGGGATTTAGATAATTGAAACAGAGCTAGGCTACATGGACCGTGGATTATAAAGTAAAGACGTAATTAAGGCGAACACTAACCTGTAAAATAACTTCAACGTCGTAACTATTTCCTTTAGATTTTTGCGAGCCTTGAAATCTCGAGCCGTTATATAGGAGAGATTTTGTTACTCCTGGTTGCTTAGAATTAGCAGGCGGTGGTGGCACCACGTCTACTTTCACCGGCATCCTAAGCCAGAGTTATCAAACCCAGCCCAGAACCATCAAGCTAACCCTCATCACAAGACTTTCGCAATGACTGCCGGTATTTTGAGAAAAATGGTTGTATTTATGTAAGGTCTCAACCCGACACTGTGTGATTCAAGATGATTACCGAATCGAAGTTATAATATAGTCTTTGTTAAATGAATAGAAAAATACGTCTATTAAAATTTAAAGATTGATTAACCGTTTATTATTTGTTTGATAATTTTTTATTCAGTATAAATAAGTTTTTGTTTAATAGCATTGTTCGATAATTGAGTTTTGATCAACCCGGAAATAAACGTTGAAACAACTATAAAAAAAAAAGTGTCAAAACGAAGATGGCTGAGTTTAGCGATACAAACTCCCACGGTGTGACAGAAAATCACTTACCAAAACGTTGCAATAATCAGTGGGTTAGATTAAACGTCGGTGGGACGTACTTCTTGACAGCTAAAACAACACTGGCTAGAGATACCAATTCATTTTTATATCGGCTATGCCAAGAGGACTCGGATCTTATCTCCGATAGGGTTAGTTTTACTTTTTTTTTTATTGTTATTAATATCTACAATGAAAACAATCGCGCTATATTCAAAAACTGTTTCCTGCTCACGTACAAATAATGAAAGATAAATAAAATAAATATAAAAATTAAACTGTTCCATTCCAATTAACTTTCTACTATTTCTATTTACATATTTTTCACTTCTCATTCTCTTCGCAGGACGAAACTGGGGCTTATTTGATAGATCGTGATCCCACTTATTTTAGTCCAGTTCTAAATTATCTTCGACATGGAAAATTAATTATCAACAAAGATTTAGCAGAAGAAGGAGTCTTAGAGGAGGCAGAATTCTACAATATAACAGAGCTTATAAGATTGGTTAAGGAGCGCATAATCCTCAGGGATACTCGGCCAATGCGAGATTCAAAGAAGTATGTATACAGGGTATTGCAATGCCACGAAGATGAGCTTACGCAAATGGTTTCCACGATGTCTGACGGATGGAAATTTGAACAGGTAACGAATAATTTGTTATTTAGAATATCTTCTCATCTCCCTAAGTTTTTTCCTTATTTCTTTATTTAATTTTCATTTTCATCATTAATTACAGCTTATTAACATCGGATCGCAATACAATTACGGAAACGAGGATCAGGCAGAGTTTCTATGTGTTGTAAGCCGGGAGTACGGAGCTAGTCAGATAACTAGCAAGGAACAAGAGGCTACTGATCGTGTGAAGGTACAGACACCTTGTACAAACATCCTAAATTCCCATCCCAGTCAGAGCAGTAATGGTTCATGATTTATTTAGTTAATTAATAAGTGGTGTTAAATATGTTGTAGTATGTGTTTTTTTTAACGCTTTTTAATTACCCTCATCATCTTGCAGATTTTAAACAACCTATACTTGTTATTTTTTATTACAGAATGTTCGTCGTACATTCAATTTATAGAGATTAGAACAAGAGTTTTACAATTACATATTGTATTTGTCTTATAGGGTATTTGGTATTTATTTTAATTGATTATTTACTTACAGGATTTTGTTGAAATTTAAAAACAATATTGAACAAACCTACCTAATTAATATTAATTTTCGTTTTTATAGTATGTATTATAATGTAATCTATTTTGTCAGATCTCCAAAGATTCTCAATTTTTGTAAATATTTGAATATCAATATTCAACAACGAACTGAAAAATGATAAGAATCAAAATAGGCTTGAGAAAACAGGTTTTCTACATCTTTTTTTGAGACCTTTCACAGAACTCTGTTCTTTTAAACTATGAGTGAATTTCACGTGAAAGAGATCATTGTTCATTCACGAAAGTACATTTTTTTATTTGTATCTTATCATATAACTCATCTAAAATCGTTAATTTCATTTTGCTTTTTTGGTAAGTCTGCACTGCGCAGGCAATAGATATCTCGTATTCAAGAAAGCTTATAACGTAGCCATTGTATACTAGTGAGTGTTTATTTTATAATAAAATTTTTTACATACACATAAACACACACAGAAATAGTTATAATATTTTTTTTTTCATAGCAGCAATTGAATTTTGGAATTTAGGTATTTTTCGCGGCAAATTTTTTGTCGCAGTATTGCAGTACAATCGCTATGTTTTAATATCAATATATCTAATTTCAGTAATATTAGAAAAATCGGGGTTTTTCTGCGAAAGAATTATTTTTCTGGCAAATATTATATTGTAGTGTTTGAGCCTGATTTGTTATATTTTCAAAGATAACTTTGAATCAATTAATTCTGTGATAACAATTAATCAATCGCTGTACATACTACAATATTGGATTTTGCTTGATAACTCTTACGCATATTTATAATTCTATGTATGTTTATCAATTTTTGTAGTAATATGTTTCTTTAAAACATGTTGGTATTAAAAAGAATGAAATTTTAGCTACTCTGTTTTATTTTATATAATCGTGCAAGTTTTTGTAAAAATTTAACTAAATGATAACACAAAAAATAATTGTTTAAAAAAATGTTGAATCTCTAATTTCAATAATATATTTCCAAAATTTCAAGTTGACATGTAAACCAAATATAGTAAAATGATATTACACACTTTTCAAGCAACTTTTAAACATGAATATCAGCCAATTATTAGAATATTATTACCTAAATAAAATTAGTTTTCTTAAGAAAATGAATTTGAATTCGTATTTATTATTTTTGTATATCGAAAGGCTGATATCTACATGCATGTCCTCCTTTGGAATTTTTATGTAAATTTTTGATTTATTTATTTTTTTTTGTTTACTATTGTATTGCATGCCTTTTTGTCAAATAAACAATTTTTTCTTTTCGTCGGAATTGGTTTGGTTACTATCTTCACCCCTGCCTTGCATGATTACCGCTGCATGTTCATTAATGGGTTCATTATAACTTTGGACACAGTAATTTCAATGTATTTCTTCAGCAATCCGCCTTTCCCTACTGAAAATAATTCTTTAGAGTGTTTATTTATACTCCTAATTCATCTATCTAAGATCTTATACAGCAGATAAGATGTTCTGTGATATGTAGGCGTTACGATATCCCAGAAAATGATTTGAAAGAATAGAATAAATGATTTCTATTTTATGTTAGATTGAAAAATGGTTCAGCTCTGAATCTCTGTTGCTAAATAGTAACTGTATTTTTTGAAAAAATAAACAAAATACATAAATAGATTGTGTAATTACATAGAATATTCAAATAAATGATATAATTTATCGAATATTAAGCTGGAAGTGTTGGATTCTATTCTAGGTTCTACAGCAGAAGGGTTCACGCATGTAAATCTAGTCGTGCTAGACCAACGTTGCAGCCACAAGATGAAGACTGTTTATTTTTTTATTTATTTTTTGTTTTTTTCAAATTGTTTTCTAATTTTTGTTTCGTTGTCTTAATTTAGCAGCTTGAATAATGAAATTTGTATGTAGTGTACACGTAACACACAACCATGTTGTTAACTCAATGAAATGATAAAGATTTAAAAAAAAATATATAAGTTAATATGAATGAAAAAACAATGCGAGATTATGAAAGATTAATTGATACAGAGGCTAAATAATGGAGATACTGTATATTTAGAAGAAGAAGAGGAGATGGGAGAAGAAGAATAAGAAGTTGTAGTATCCTATACATTTGTTGTTATTTAAATATTATATTAAATAAACTGTGTTGCCTGACTGTTAACAAGATGGTTCTGTAGTAAGTTTTATTGTTAATTAGAAAATATACATGACTAGTTCACCTCGACAATGAGCTGAATCTAAAATTAAAAGAAAAAGTAAAATGAAAATACAACAAAATAAATATATATATATATGACATATATATATATATATATATATATATATATATATATATATATATATATATATATATATATATATATTTATTTATTTATTAAATAATTGAAGAGCACACTCCTGGAAGGTCAATTCTCATAATATTGATTGTAAGATAAATTTTATCAGCTGTTAAAGTTGTTAGGGAGGATGAATTGGTTGCGTACTTTAGTAATCTCCTTTTAAAAGGGAGGAATGAACCTCATCTGTCTCTCCCTAACATCTCGAACAATGCAATAATTTATTATTATTTGACCATAACTAATAACTTTCAGACAACAATTACTATACACATTAAAATTATATTGATAAACTTTAATAAGCTTTCTATTTTTGAGAGCGTTAAGTATTGAGACGTTAGATTTTTATGTTTGCCGTTAGATTATAATAGTAGATAAACGTTGTTAATTTCAATTATGAGTACACAGCATATTGATATGAAATTTGAGATGAATTTGTATGACGGGTTGTTGATGATAGATATATTAGCTTATCACAATTAGAAAACGCAGCTAGAACCACACGCATTAATGGTAATGGAACAATAAATTCATCTTTCATTGTAGCTTTTCAGTTTCAATTATAAATAAATGATAAAAAATAAAAATAATTGAATAAATAAATAAAACAAAAAGAATAGAAATGAAAAAAAATGACATACATTTATTTGATAATAAACTTCAGTGACATGCTCAGATAGACTAACTTTTTTATATTCAACCAAAGTGACTTACAAATAATAATAATAAAAAAATTCCACGGTTTCATCTAGTTATAGATCGAAGTCAATATTTCTGATCTAACATAGAAAAATTCTTTTGTTAAATGTTTTGTTAAATTATTATACACTTCAAGATTTACCTATATATAGGTAGATATCAATGGAAAATACTCAAAATCAAAAGTATACGCATTTTTACCTAGTTTATTTCTTGATTAAAGAAATTAGGAAATCGTAGATGAAATAGTATCTGGGCTATAATGTCGCATTAAAAAAGAAGAAAAAAGAAGAAAAAGAAAAAAAAAAAACGAAACAAAACATGTCATCTTTTCATAAAAAAATTTCCATAAAATGAAACCATTATTTTCTAGTAGCTCAAATAATTCTTATTGTACAAAAGCCTGTTTTTATTTATATTTATCATTTTAGATAATCTAGATTACTTACACTGCACTGCCGCTATACAAACATAATATTTTACATTTATATGAAGTTTACCGCAGACTAATTTTATAATAAATTATTATGACCAACTTGATAATAAAATAAATAAAATTAGTCGTAAGTAATAATGTATAGAATCTGGTACTCATATACATATACATATATATGAATAATTTCGATATGGATACAAAGGTAATATTCATAAACGAATAAGTCTGCATACAGATTGAAATATATGCGGTGTATCTAGTTTATTGTCAAAATGTTTAAATGATATTCAATCATGAATGTCATGAAATTTCATCATTTTACATCTAATTGAAAGATGCATTATTAGATGAAAAAAAATTATCACTGACATAAAAACAGGCAGTAGTTACTTGAAACAATTTTATATATTAAATAACTGGTACTTTACTATATCGTTTTGTTTTTTGGGGTTTTATTTTTTGATTATTCTTATTATTATTAAATATTTATACATAAAGCAATGTAACATGATAGTGTAAAAAATTGTTTCAATAACAGGCTCAAAAACATGACATAATAATCAGCATAATTATAGGTGAATACATATGTAGAGATTAATTGTTACGTTTTATCTCACGTTTTACAATTTCGCACTATACTCTTCAGTTTATCCTTAAATAATTAATTAGGTATATTTCACCGTCGGATAAATTTTTGTTGAGTTTTATATGCACAAAAATTATTTCTATATTGTGATATTTATATGATGTAGGATTGATATCATTATTAATAATATTATTGGTGATGTTTTAAAAAGGCAAAAAAAGAAAAAAAAAAAAAAAATAGAAATAATAACGATTTTATCACGACAAAAATTATTTACGATGGTTAATAAATCAATAACAAATTTTAGAACGGATGTTTTGTCATTTTAATTTGATTTTTAGATCCAAAAACAATTCATAAACATCATAATACAATTAGTCATTCGTAATTTCGAATATCTGTCATTCACATGCACAGATATTCGTTAGCTTTTTTCTATTAGAGTCCATCATTGAAAATACAACTTTCCTCATGTTCCTCATGTGTTATATATGTAGAAACTTATAGCAAATTGATATAAGATATTCACAGTAATGGTTAAACCACCTGTGTGAAAGTAGATCGATTGTCATATCCCTGCAATTATTATAGTTTGCCCCTAATGAATATAATAATACACAATAATTCTTATAGGACAATTTGTTAAGCATTAAGACGTACGGTAATTCAGACTTTGGTTCAAATAAAAAGAACTCCCACAGCATGGTATTGGTAGCTCTAAAAAATTTAGTAAATAGAAACGTGTGACTTTCGACTTTTGAAAGAATTTGTACTTTGATAGAAGAATTTATAATTCAATTGACTATTTCGTTTATATACACTTAGGATATTCGGACAAAAAATAAAAATAAGAAAAACCAAAAAGAAAAGGAAACATGAATTTTCTACACAATAAGACTTTGACGAATTTGAATAAACCTAAATCATGAGCAAATAAGTATAAAATAAAAATATTCTATATCGTACATTAAATAGGATAAATAAAAATTTCACCATCAGATATTTGTACACATACCGATATATAATAATTCTTTAAAAAGAACTAAGATGAATTTACACGTAGATAATGGTATAAACATTGAAATAAGAGATATTAAATACATAACGAATCGTAATTACGCCGCGCTAGTATGAATATTATTTTGTTCTATACATAGAAAAATAAAAAAAAAAAAAACTGGTGTAACAAATGTACTATTTGTATCACTTAAGGTATATATTACTTAAAATAAACAAAAAATTTATTGTAAAACAAACACCATCCATTCCATTATATTAAATTACATTAAAATCTGCACATCCCACTCTACATGTATGTATATAAAATAAAATCAGCAAAGAACATAATTTATCCTAAAATAAATTTATTATTATCAAATATCGATACCCAAAGAACATCAACAAAATTTCTAAAAAATGATCAATACACGAATAAGAAATGCAGGCGATGATCGAATATAGATTATAGGTCTGACAAATAGAAACAAATACATCTTCTCAAGCCAATGATTTTTATAGAAATATATGTATAATGTTTGTATATATACAGGCGAAATACAAATTACTAAATCGTAATAACAATACTAATTAATAATCATATAACAGCTGATGTAAATGATAAATATGAGGATATAAGATTTTCAATAAACTTATGTTAAAAGATTTTCTTCTCATGGCATACTGGCTATTGTTTTTAACGGTTGATCAAGATACTTAGCAAGAGCTTGTGCCTTCTCTCTCAGAAGACCAAATCCAACATTTTCTCTAGCGTATAAACAAAGCAACAAATTTGCTACTTCAGTAACGACGACTTTACCCTCCTGAAAATAATTACACATTTAAATGAATAAAAACGTTGATACAAAACCAAGAAACTTGAATATTTTTTAATATTTAATAAAAATAATTTCAAAAACCTCGCAATCCATCAGAACAAATTGTAATTCGTCTTCCTTGAAAGCATTTCGTCCGTTTTTTTCATAAGCGGACCAAATGTTGCTAGTTATTGCGGCAGTGACTCTTGCATCTTTGTCTCCATATCCACTGTAAGCTAAAAGACCTCCGTCTCTATTAAGTAGCCTGAAATTAACCGAGAAAATATTGATATTTAATGTTATAAATAATGAAACAATAGATTAAGTATGATGATAATTAATTATCAGAAGTAAAGATCACGAGTGTTATAGGTTATCTCTGTTGTTATTTTTTACCAATAATACTTACAAAGTATTTTCTACTCCTCCAGTATTTGCCTGGCTAAGAACTTGCGTTAATGCTTTTGGCTTTAACATTATTTATCGAGGTGATAATTCTTATATTTTTTGCTTAATTTTATTATTAGGATCAATTTTATGCTATGACATTTGACAGTTTACAGTTGAGTCACACAGCAGCGTAGATTGGTAGCAGACAATCAACGTGTGACAGCTACCGAGTTCGAGACACGATCTCGACTACTCGAACCTCGATACAGTCGAATCTCGGTGATTTGGTTTGAATTTGAAAGACGCGTAAGCTTCACCACTTTCAATGTCTTTCGCAGTTCGACATTTCGGAGATTTTATGATATATTACAAAGAAATAGAGAGCAGATAATTCTAAAGAATACGTAAACATTTATCATCATTAAGGGAAGCGAGATTTCATGTAATAATAAAGTATATTAAAATTAGTTTGAAACTTGAAATAATTAATAATGTATTTTATTCCTCATCCTCGTCTTCGTCATCTTCTTCTTCTTCGTCAGGGGATACTTCTCCTGCTAGCTCTTCTTCACCTGATTAGAAAATATTGATATAATAACGAAAATTTTAACCTCGTATTTCATTTGAATTATTAATGTTATTATAGAACTGATTGTATGAAAATAGAAGATAGTAATTTTTGTTTGCAGAGAAAAAATAACAATTTAGTCAAAACATTATTTATACCCATGGACGGAAGTCGTGGAACGGGTAGGTGAGCAATACGCCATGCTTCTTCCTGTTCAAAGGTCGGATCCTGAATCTCCATTACTTCCGGTCCAATCTTGTACTGATCTTCAACAACCGGCATGCTGGGTGGCGTATAATTATACGCAGTATATTTCTGGCCCCAGCCGATATACACGTTGGCAAATTTTCTATTCGAATAATACGAGAATCTTGAATTGAATAGATAAATTTCATATGTATTACACCTCTTTACTTTCCAGTCGCAAATGTAAGAGCTCCTGGCCAAAGGTTTGATCGAATAAATGCCACGGCAGTATCGGGCTGAATCATTGAAGACTGTCTAGCCGTCCAGGCCGGAACTGCATCTACAGATGCATCCTCTGATAATGGGGTCAGGAGAGGAGGACCAACTTCCTTTGGAACTTGCAAGACAGCTTCATCTGCTTCATTCTCTTCCTCTTCAACAAATTCTTCCTGGAATGATGAGTAGCGTTAGATAATATCGCTATTCATTTATCGTTAATTGCATGCTTTGATGGTTAATGTGATATTACACCTCGTCTCCTTCCGCACTACTCGGATTCCACCAAGTAGTTCGTCCCTGCTTGAGAATATTTTGTCTGTGATGACACCAGTTCGACATTGACGGATCTATCAGATCCTTAATTGGTAGAGGATCGTAGTGGGGATTTTCCGAAATATTTTCTCCTATAAAAGAGTTTTAGACTTTATAGATACAGTGTCGATAGAAAAGTTCAGTTTCTACCTACAGTTAATTATGTTAGAAAGTTAATTACCCAATCCTTCTTCCTCTTCGCCTACCTCTTCTTCTTCTTCTCCACCAAAATTGTACCAACCAATTGGTGAGATTAATGTAGCGGCTGTGATCCGCGCAATTTGAGCTCTCAGGTAATTTTTCTCGGTCCCCGGGAACGGAGGGAAGGTGTAAATCTGTCGAAAATTTATTGAACAAACTTTTATTGTACGAAAATAGAAAGAAATTTGGTATATGTACCGGAGTTTCAAGATTTCCTGTAAAACACCGAACCAATAAACGCGCAGTGATTATTTGCTGAGCCGTTACAGTCGGCAGTTCTACCCAGTCATCAATTCCTGGTGATCTGCATATGAAGTACGTCTGTTGATACGATAAAAAAGGAATGATGTAGCTACAATTCAATTTCTATTCGCATAAACGAGGAAGTAGTGAAAGGAGAGGATCACTTTTTTATTAGTACCAGTCCCGATTTTTTCTGCAGGTATTTCCTGCGGTGGTTTCCAATGGGCCTCGGGCAGTGGTGGATAAACGAAAACCAGATGATTTTCTATTTCATTTTTAGTTTGAATATCCTCGGCCAAAGCAGCTTCAGCTTTTTCTCCTGCTTCTTTCTCCTCTGATCCATCTTCGACTTCTTTCGCTGCTAATTCGCGTTCAGATTTTTCTTTTTCTCGTTTTTCTTGCTCCGCGACTTCCGTTTCCTATTATAATTGCGTAATAGACCCGTCCGGTAAAGATAGAAAACCGGATTAATTAGCAATATGTAATCACCTCTATTCGACGTTCCAGTTCTTCCTGCTGGATATCCGCTTCAACGACATAATAGTTCTTTGGATTTCCCAGTATTTTGCCCCAAAATCTAAATCGTATTAAACATCGGTCAGTTTTCAAGCCAAAAAATTTTTACCCATCGTCAATAAACTTGCCTGACGTTTTCTATCGGTTTACTGGCCATAAGTTTACGGATGGATAAGTTCAGGACGACCATTTCGGATCGTGGTAAACCAACTCCAGTTTGCTCGAAGTAATATAGAAGATCGAGCATGTTAGGCTTCTTTCTTTTTGTCTCATTTTCTTCTTCGTCTTCATCGTTCGTCTCTTCAGCATCTTCCAATGACTTAGTAGACTACATCCCCGACGAATTTCAAAGAAATTTAATACCGCAATTGAGCCACTCGAAAGAAAATATACCTACTTGCTTTCACATAAATTGATACCTTGAAAAGCTCGATTAGCTTTTTTGCATCCTCAAATTGAGCCGGGGGGAGGTAGATATCGCGAAGATGATCCGTCTGACTTCTGAAACGCTCTTCTTTCAACTGACGACTATATTGTTCGAAAATATCAACCGCATTTTTGGGCCTCTCAGTAAGGATTTTATTAAGGACTTCGGTCAGGTGATCGTACCTATATTTAAAATATTTCGATCAATTTCTGCTCATCCAAAAAGCACAAAAAGAACAATTTGGCAGGTTTGCAATAGCCAAAAAAGGATACTGAAAATGCGGATATGAAAACTCACAAGCTGTCACCTGACTCCGGGCTGTGCTTTTGGAGAAATTTTTTTGCTCTGCGAATATCATGCTCCACACAGGGTAAATCAGCGGGTGGGACTTCGTCGACATTATAAGTAAAGGCCATTATATTGAAGAATTTGTCACATCATTGAACGATCATGTGTGCTACGAGGTTGAATATATCGCGTTTTGAAATTATGAAAGATATTTTGGTAATTTAATTTTCGTCGTTATGGAAACAGGTGATTATTTTCAAGACTGAAAGCGAATCATTATATTGTTGATGGTCCTTCTGTAAGAGGGATGCTAATTGAACATTGCTAAAATCACGACGAAGAAAATAGCGAAATCTCTCACACGTGGCAGTATAAGTTGAAACCTAGCCTGGGTTTGGAGCTAGTCTCTAGTATCTAGTTTCTAGTTACTATAGTTTCAAGGTCTTGTTACAGAAATGGAAATTTGGCCCACGCGATTTCCGCTAATCTATTGCGTCGGAAAATTATCTACTGCCCTAATTAATAGGAATTCTAATCTAAAAGTTAAAATTATAAATATAGCGAGAGCAACCTCCCACTAACAGTTTCCTGTCAGCAGATACGATCTGTTCAATTATTTTTTTCTGGATAAAAAATCAAGCAATAATTATTCATTCATCAAGAATATTCAATATATTGTAAATTAAATCATAATTATTACGCGTTAAGTTATCACCAATTCTTACAAATCTATATTCTTTATGAATTAACGTAAATGTAGTCGATCGGACTGCAGAATACCAAAAAGTATGTAATACTTGTTGCCATATCAATGGACAAGAAGAATAGTAAATGTTAAAATCTAGTGATATTATTCATGAATCAAAATAGAATTGAATAATATCTGAATGAAAAAATGCCACACGTTCTTATCACTTCCTACTATCACATCACTCACATCCTGACCACATATCGGCTGGCCCAAATACGAACGTTGCCTCGAGGCCACTAGCCATTTCCTCTGACGCCCACTCTAACACACAATTTTTTCTTTATCCTTACTACCAGCCCTGTTCATTATGCGATCGATGTATCTATTTTGGGTTTTTATGAATCGAGTGTGCAACATCACAATTACGGATAAAACTACGAGACAGAGGAAATGAAACAATTATTTATTCTCTCTTCTTACGAGACTTACACTATTTAACAATTTTCATCTAGAATTGAGAACAATTCACAGAGTCCCATTTCCGTATCCAAAACTAGGGTTTATCACCTCTTATCATAATATTTTTCACTTTATATACGAACTAATTTCAAATGGCGAGTTAAAAAGAATTTAACTTTATGCAAAAGTTAAGAATCTTTACATCACTTTGTTACTTAGATAAATCTTCTGATTACAAACGATGAGGTTACGTCTTACAATCGTGTATATTAAATTGCTCTACTCCAGGCGCTAGTTATCAGAATTTTTAGTGATAAGGGTGCACCTGAACCAGAAATCCAAATTTGTCGAATAATTTCACAATTCAGAAAAGGTCTGCGTTGAAAATATATAGGCAGATATTTAGGGGGTTGAAATTTTCGTGGCGAGCATGGAAACTCTCTGTTTCGTATAGTGATCGGATGTATGTATGCAAATAGCGGTAATTAAACTTGTTTTCGGTGTTAATTAATATGAGTGATCATCGTTGGTGGTAAATAATATGACGGATTGTTGGCTGTAAATTTTTACGGACAGCTGACGCCAGGCAATAATGACTTTAAGTTACCACAATTGGGCATATTCATTTTCGTTGGTAGTAAAAATGAATTAATAGCAATAAAGAAAACGGCGAAACTCGTTTGACGCGTGCGTTATTTTAAAATATATTTCAGTAAATTTCACGTGATATTTGACCCTTTGATGGTGGTTCCCAGGATTTTACTGACCTTATAGTTGTCATTAAATTCCTGAACTGGTTACATAGCTAATTTTTAATACCCGTTAATTAAACTTTAGTTTATCTGCCAATTATTTTACAAAAAAAATAAAAAATAAAAAAAAAATCGTTGTTCTTCACAAGGAAAAGGGTCCTCCTCTAGGGTTTGAATAAATATCTTTATCTCTCAACCCTTACGGAGAGAGGTGTAAAAACGAAGTACATTGTAGAGTAAAAAAGTTACGGATGAAAAAGTCCGCTCCTCGTTAACCATGCACTGACGTTAAAAGATTGCTTTTCTCCTCCCTGACAATTCATCATTTTCCTTCTTACCCGATTGTCAAACGTTAAAGTACCTGTTGGCTGAGATAGGACGAAGCACCTTTTACATCTCTCTCAATTTCAACCCTAAGATCTTCGCAACCTTAATATTATCCTTTAAGCCTCGATATCATACTTTTGTTTGTTTTTTTTTTTTTGTTTGTTTCTAATTAACATATCATAATTATCTAAGTTCTAGTCTATATTTGTTACGTCGAGTTGTTCAGAGCAAAATTTTCATGGCTATGAATGACCAACAACGCCGACTCCCCACCCCGACGCCATCACCATCGGGGGTCGCTTCTCTCTCCGTATCTCTGCCCTGCTCTGCATCTTCCGTTTAGTTACTCGTGAGTTGCCACACGGGCTTCAACCGCGTCGTGGTTTCTTGCTTGGGGTTTACTCAGGTTGTATTTCATACCTAATATACCTAACAACTTCGTTTCTCAGGAATTTTTGATAAAGCGTTTGGTTTTTCGTTCGCATCTATCTGCAGAGAGACAAACAGGAGAAAAAAGGATACGGCAAAGCCGATATCCGAAAAATTTTCGCCATGGACCAGCGACTTAATTGGTAAGTTTATTACAAAATTTATTTTTATAAATTTTTCTGTTTTGAAATTTTTTAATGAAATTACAAATTTCAAGGATTATCAACCCTCGATATTCTTCTCAATTTTTTGATGAATCATTTTTCCCGATTTTCGGTGGTTATTTTATTTTTTCTTTTTTTTTTTTTTTTTCTTTTACTCATCGAAGCTCAGTTTCATTCATGAATTCTGAGCCGTGACTGATTTTGTGAGACCGGGCGATACTATACCATTTCTGTGCGTGTAACACCGGTGAAAATCAATTCTACTCCGAAACGACTGTTGGACGTCTTGATTTTGTGCAGCGCCCGGAGGCTAGTAGAGTAGCGTGATTAATTTATTCGAACGATGTTTATTGTAGGTATACATACATACCTTGAGCGTGAAAAGGAGTTACGTAAATTTCAAGACAAATCTTTGTTTCTTCTTTTATTTTTTTTTTAGTTTCTTGTTTGTCTTCTTTCACCGACTGCATACTTAAATACGTTTTTATGAACCGCGTTGATTACGTACAAATCTTTATACTCCGAAACGTGATATTTAATTTAAAAAACGTTCTTATTTCTCTCTCTTACATTTTCTTTACCAAGAATAATTATAAGCAGTTTTTGCACACGTTGTTAATTGCTATTACACATATGTCATCATACTTTTTTAATTTACTGGTAAAACCTTACGAGAATTTCAAACATCGAGACCCCATAAACCGCAACTCGAAATATACTATTGACACAACAATCGCTATTCCATTTACTCAAATTTGTAGTGTTAATTAGAATTTCAAACACAATTGGACACTTTTGACATTACGGAGTTTTACAAGCTGCATAAAATTGTCTTAGATCATTTTTCGAACTGTCCATAAAGTTTTTGCTCATTCTTGCTCAATGGTTTCTCGGTTCATAATTAACGTGGATAAAGACAAATTTTTGAATTTATGATAGCTGGAGGACATTAACTACGGGATATAATTAACATCGTAGTTCCAGGAGCCAAAAATCTCTGATAATTTATGTGGGAATATTTCGTTCAAATAATTTCCTTCCTCTTTCGTAAGGATCATATTACTGGACATAAATATCCACTTTTACTCTCCAATTTTAAAATGTTGAACTTTGAATGAAATTGTCCGAAAGATGATTAAAAAATTTCTTGAATTGACGTTTACCGAATAATTCAAACGTGAATTTGAATACTTTCAAAGTTTATCACGATTACCAGAAAAATTTTATGAAAAAAATGGCGCGAAAAGTTTACCGCGTAAGGATAACGCGCGGTTTTTATACTCGCGAAATTTAAAGACGAGTAGTTTTCGATGCAGAGCTATCTTGTTCCACGACTTCTTCAGTCCATGCTAGTCGTCTCCAAGACTCAGCCTCCAGGCTCTAAAGAATTGACTTTAGCGTTCAGAGACTCGCGTACGGTCCGAGGCTTCAGTCAGTGCTCGACTCCCGTCCGAGACGGAGTGCGCTATTGTAGCCGAAGAACACGAGTGTGCCAAATAGGCGGAGAATCTATCTCAGAGGAGTTTCAAGGTCCAGGTCCTCGTCGAGGTCCTTTCGATTCTGCAACCAGCGACATGCCTGTCTCGAATACGCGGTCAGTTAATCACATTTTAATCACTTTAAATTTCGAGTGTATAGAATCTTTAGCGGTCGGGAATTACCACTGACTATGACGATTGAGTTTGCATGGAGATTACGTATTAGGAAATTCAATCCCGAAAATGAATGACGAAAATTGATTTACCAGATTTCAGAAAGAGCTTGAAGGGAGTTCGAATTGATTACTCTTGCGATTTTTTATTTTTTTTCTTCTTTGTAATCGATTTCCAATCATAAAAAGCAGGGGAATTTTCGACAGAGTTTAATTTTTAGTGTGGGAAATAAATTCGCATGATTTGCAACGTGTTGTTTGAATAAATCCTTGAAATATACTGTAAAAAAAGGGGGCGAATCCGTTTGGTCGACATGTGCGAGCGTGCGACAGCTCATCTGTCAAAACATTCCCGCGTTTGTTAGATCGCCTGCGTCGTTCCATGTCACGTTCGGAGCTTTGGGAATACATACCTACACATATATGTATATATATATATATACTATACATGACATATACATATACACGAGAGGATTTCAGTGATTTTAGAAAGTTGAAAATGAAGAAAAACGGTTTTAGTAACCGGCTGCGTTTTATCACAACTATTCAAATCGTATACAACCCTTACAGGCAAAACCCATCCCTTTTTATTTCTATTCCAATTTATACATTCAAGGAAATGATGCAGACGTCTGGTTATTACTTCCACATAATGTTACAAAAAAAAAAAAATTAAATAAATTTCTACATTTCGTCTGACATACCGCGCGGTTAAACTTGTAGCTACACCTGTTTTACACAAAGGGTTATTGTTACTGTGTTAGATATACACAGTTTTAAAAAAGAATCATGCAACTTATCCCCATCCTGGCAGGACAATGGTTTATGTTAATTCTCCTAGCCAGCACGGAGACTTGTCCTTCTGGTTACTAACTATTAAAATTAAGCTAAGCTTGCTATGACCGTGCTGCTTGGTCAGCGAAGGAAGGCCAGCCAAGGTTGCGCGACTAATCGGTACCATTTGATTACCAATTGACTTTGTCGACCGGAAACTATGCCCTCATCAATTGTGTAGCAGAGTATCGACTCTGGAGAATATTTAGCTATACTATCTGCTCCCAAGTCAATAATTTGCCGATTTTTTTCATTATTTTACGTTCCTACTTCCAGCTATAACACAGGAATCAGTCTGACTTTATTCGAGAACAACCTGCAACAGAGCAGAACATCGAAGAGTTTTGTTTGCCGGAGTAAATTGCTCGGCTTTTGTCTTAGAGAGTAAATTTGACCGCTTTGATCCCCTGCCTCTGTTCCTATTCTTTATGTACAAAGAGCAGACATCTCGAAAAAGCTAGAATCAATCCCCCCGAAGAGATATTCTCTCCGACTTGTATAGGAAGAGGAGAATTTTGTCAAGACTTTGGTAGTCTGATCGCGTTTTATCGTACTGATCACGGATTGCATATGTCGTATTTAGATTCTAGATGATATGCTTATCTTTATAGTATTCACGTGGCAATGCTAGCAAATTTATCCTGAATGAATCCTCGCGATTTTTTTACTTTCTCCTTCCGCCTCGGTGGTTCGTTTTACTTGTCACGTTCAGGTCCAAATCTGTAGTCTCACCAAAGCCGCAGAACTGTTTTTGGTGGCGTCTCTACCAAGGGCGCCAAGATGGGTAGCCGTAGTTTTTGTCACATTCAAACTGCGGGAGGAAGCCAAGTTCTAATCCCATTTCCGGTCCTCACTATAATATACAACCTAGACCCACGTATGCACGAACATAGCCATAAAACACACAAGTGGTTATCGAAAATTGCTAAAAAACGATCCATTTCACATATTCATTATGGATTTGAAGTGATAATTCTTTTTTTCGGAAGTACGGCTATACAAGTTCTATCATTATAATCGTGAAATGAATTTTCGTGGGAATAAGATAACCGATGAATGATATTTCATGAGCTATTTCAACACGCGTAGGGGAGGCTTCTATTTCCGTCACTTAAGTGTGGTACCAATCTGAAGCCATTCTTAGGAGACTCAAGCGCATCTTGTCTGACATGCAATCGTACAATCGAGACAGTAATTCTGATGACTTGTATTGACCCAGTGACTCGATTATGATGCAGTGAAGAAACTGGTATAAAGTAAAGTTAAGTTCGTGCAGATGCATAACGATCGAAGATGACCCCTCGACACCTGAGAGTAACAATTATGCGATCCCATCTAAACTGCATGGCTATTTCCGTAAAGTATGATTCATAGAAAGTCGATTTTGCATACCAACGATTTGCAAGCCCGATATTTACTGGATTGAGAACCACTGGCAGAGGGTTGACGATTAGCATGAGTTAATGAGAGAGTCTGTGTTTGTTGGTTGGGTCTTTGAAGAAGCCGACAGCGAGTTATACCATTCGACAAGTGTAGTTGGGCTGGTTGGTTGGCCGCTGAACTGAGGCAGATTAACTCAACTGCTTACTTAAACCACTTCGGCACTCTCTATGGGAGTAATCAGGATGCGTAGACACAACACAGATTGCAATGTACGTACCTAACTACTCCGTATCATTAAACTGTTTAACGGGTTAAGAAACGGTCTTAAATATACGCCCACCTAATTCCAGAGGAATTAGAATTGAGCAGCAAAAAGTAGCGGTAGCAGATAATTTGTCAGAAATTAAGTGGAAAGGTCATTTCCAGATTTCTCCTGGTTAGAAAATGACGCTACTATTATTCATATCCTTCTCAGAAACCAAGACATATTTATGTATACATGCGTGAGATTTTATGGTCTACACTGTACAGTGAGTGTAACTTTCGCAAAATATGTGAACAGCGTGTGGGTTTAGCTGACGAGTGTCACGTTTACGATCGTGGTTTTTGTCCGATTTTGCAAAAAAAAAAACGTGTGAGAGTTCATCCGGTGAAAAAGGAAAAGATGAATTGAGTCAGTCCGGAGAAGAACGAGATGGGATATTTTCTTCATTGCTATACATTATAGTGACATTGAAAGTTTCAGAATTCCTACATCTGTACCTAATTGTTAGTGGATCACTGGTAAAATAACGGAGTGTGAGTATCGTGGGGATAAAATCTTTGCGCGAGTCACTCGACGTAATTACAACATCAACCGCATCCCGCCCACTTTGCCCTGCAGACCCGTTCAAGAGCAAAGCTAAAGCTTTCTTTCGTCGGTTTATCACCGTCCATTTCTCATCCACTCTTGAAGGTTTATTTGAGCTTGTTTGTTGCTCATCTATGTAGTGTGCTGAGCCTTTCTCGTGCGATCAACGATCCCCAAATTTATACATATAGAAAATCGCACCATTGAGAAATTTTCGAACACTCGATCTAGAACAGAGATTAGATTTCTGGAAACGGTCTTATAAATTAATTATGATTACGTCATAGTCCATTACTACTTGGATCATATAAGTAGAGAGGCTAGTTTTAATGTCACTAACTAATGTCCTGCTTTTTATGTATCGCCCACATTTTTACACGGCAATATTATACCTGGGGCTTTTGGTTAGAATTGAAATGTCCTCTTGGGACACCCGCAGTGTTAGGTATAATGAAAAGACATTTGAAATTCTATTCACGATGATTGCGATGTGTATAATGGTTTGAATAAAATTAGCAACATTGACTGATTGTGTCATTACTTTTGGTATGTTAAAGGACCTCGGAGTATTGGATCTAATCATTATTTGGATCTGGACATTAGAATTATTTTGAATCACGTATCACGTATCGTTTTTACGAAGACAGGTTTAGAATCGTCCTGTCATAATGTCGGAATTCCGGTTAAGTAGCTGCACTGGTGAGGAGATCGTATCCTGTGGAATCGTAGTTAGGTCGGGTTTCACTGGGATCATTTCTCTAGCAGCATCAACCACCCACCTATATATCCACCTACCTACCTACCTACCTACCTACCTGGCTACCTCTATCAAATGGTACGACTTTGACGCACCTGGATAAGCGAACCTTTACGGCAACCTGTTGCTCCAACTTTTCTCGTCTCCGTTGCAGACGGTCGTTGCTGTCTCGTCGTGTCTCGTTGTGTCTCGCTCGATCTTCTCGACCCCCGATAGTGCCTCCTCCTTCGTCAAGCAAACTGCTATGCATGGGCTCCTGGTGCTTGAAGGCCTCAAACAACGTCCTCTCTTTCAATCTCGTACCAGACGTTCCATTTCTCTTTCCATTTTCCTCTTTCCTCTTTACTCTTCACGGGGACAAGCCTCTCTACCAACCCTCATCTAATCCATCTTTCACTTTCTGGTTAAACGCAAATCTCTTTGTCTTTCTCTTTCGAAAGCAACACCCTCTTTTCAAAGCTGCTGCCTCCACGAGGTACTGAATCCTTGATCCACATTTTCGTCTAATAGAAGAGCGCGTTTACAGTTCCTTATTCTCTTCAGATTTTAACGAGAAGTCCGCGTCGTGATATCAGACGAATTATTAATTCCGTTAATTTATAACCCGGAAAGATATTTATTGATAAATTCATTCTCTACCCTTCGTACATAAGTTATATTAAATTTACACGTCGCATTCATTGCTGTAGGCCTTTTTATCTGACCTTTGAATTAATGGAATGCCATATCAAGACGAGTCGAATATTCTTATCACTATGTAGCTGGGCTTCGATCTCAAGGGGGCAATAATTTCGTGGGTAACATTCATGGTGATAAGTTTTTTTTTTTGCCGTTTCATTCTTATTACTTTTTTCTACTTTCTTCACATTTAATATGATTAAAAATTTTCAATTATCTTTACACTAGCCAACGTGCATCGTAAATAATATTCTGATATCAAATTCCGTTACCCTCGAACCTATCTACCGGTATAATTAATTTTAATTTCATTCTCGGTAACACTCTCGTGTTCTGTTAGTCGTTGCGTCCACCAGAATATTTCCTCCCGTTCTATCACGCAATGCTCAATCTTCTCTCTTTGCCCTTATGGCTTGCTTGGTTGCTTGCTTGGTTACTTGGTGATTCAGTCCTGGTCCACGATACATAAATCATATTTAACTCTCGTGCGGCAAAGATCTTTCGCGATCGTAAATACATAAGGGATGGGAGATCTCTTAAAATTATTAAAGAATCGTTGTTCAAAATCAAGGACAAGTCAAACGTACTTATACACATATTCTTAAAGTCGAATAAAATTTCTCCGAAATATTATAAGATTAATTTTAATCTTTGCCTCAATTAGTATTGCAAACAAGCTGGGCGATTTGCAATTGAATTTAACGGTCAATTTAACAGACCGATAAAATCGCTCATCTTGTTTGCCTCCGTTGTATTATTTATGTATACATAGATAGCTACCCCGGTTATTGCACGTTGTGTCTTCTCATTCGACCCACAGATTTTGATCATTTCTCCTAGAACCGTTCTCCTTACAAGTTCAGTCAGTAATTACCATTATTTCTAACAATGCTGTGCTCCAGGGTTACCTCGTAGAACAAGAAAAGGGACGGTCGGACATTCCATTCCAGCAAAGGAGTCGAGTTTAAGGTTTAAGGACCAAGATTAATTACGGTTGTACAATCCTCTCTGAATCCCGAATACTTATTATAGTTACAATTCGAGATGAAAAAGAAATAAAACAAAAACAAAACAAAATTGATCGCATTTATCGGACTGTAATGTACTGATGCACTAATCATAATCGGTCTCATCCGCATTCGTTCCATTAATTTTCTTTTTTACAAATCAAAACCACCCACGATTTCTCGACAATCATATTTCTTTCGAACAGCGTTGAGAGTCCCGAGCTAGATAATTCGGTGTTTCAAATCCTCCACGGTTCATGTTCTTCAACATATTATTTTAGCCCTTAACTTGTACATATCATCGGACTTCAAAGTAGGTACATACTTAAAGAAGCAAAACTGCGGTTCGATGTAGGTACTAAAGATGTACTAAAGTGGTAGTAACATAGATATGGAAGTGAACGAACCGGAGAACTCGTAACATTTTGCGGCAAAACCAGCTCCAACTTCATGTTGCGGTTTGTAAACCGCAGGACACCACCCTGGCCAACGCGACGGTATGGAATCAAGACTTACTCATCCGAGATTATGCAGGAAGCATAGGTATATATGTGAAGGAAGAACCACGCGCCATCCAAGCTGTTCGCAAGCAGATCCATTTTCCTTCCACATCCCTTATTTGTCAGATTCCCACGGTGCAGGTGATTTTGAAATTTTTTAATCAAAGGGATGTTTCATGTGGATAGATTTGGTGGTGGAAGAGTCCAGTAGAACATAGAAGATCTTTCAAAGTGTAATTCGAACCGTTTTTTTCTTCTATTTGTAATATGCCCAAGTGTTAATGAAGAAAATCATATACAAAGCTAAATATTCTTCTCCAAGTTTATCAACAATAGTTACGATTGTTCAAACAAAAAAATTTTTATCGCTAGTAATTTAGGTGACATACACTGGTATGAACCGTGCAAACATTATATCAACCAGCTACAAGATAGATATAATGTGTATTTAGTATTTCAACAAAGCGAACGAACGAGTGTATTAATTTTCCGTGTCCTGTAGTTTAAAAAAAGAAATGAACAAAAAATAGCTCAGGAATGAGGGAGTAGAACATGAATAAGCATAAAAGAACGTGAGCTTCTTAGTTCTGCTTTTCACATAAAGTACCTAATTCTAATGGTAAATTTTTTTTATCTACCAGAAGAATGCCTTAATAATTCAAGTCCACCTATCGCACCCTTTCCTTATATATGCTGCACCCACGAAGGTGTCATCCTAGACCAAAAGCTCACAGCTAACCCACCCATCTAACTCTGTTGAGGTGCGGTCCCAAGAGGCGCAGACATGAGAGAGAGTAGTCACTAGATAAATCCCGTCATCGCGCTCCAAAGAATGCTTTGCTTGCCCGAGAAACAGCCAAGAAACATCCTTCCTCCGAAAGGATCTTCGTCGAGGAGAAGTTTGACCGCCGACTGCCTGGTGCCTGGGTGATAGAAACCCGGCGGTCGTACTTTGTGACAGTGGTTCTCAATCGACTATGAATATATTTTACTTAGTTTAATTAATTAATTAATCAATTAATTATGGTAAATTATCATCGCGTCGTTATCGTCGTTGACAGAGATGATCATGGCGAAGTTTCACAGAGCTGCAATTCTTGATTTCTTTTTTTATTTATTCTTCTATCTTTTTTATTTTTTTGTACCAAATTTTTGGCCGAGTTTAGAATTCCGGAAGCGAAGATAACGTCTTATCAGTGTCTACTAATTTCATTATGAAAAATCCCGTGATGTTTCACATTTACAACAGATTATGTCTGACGAGATAAGGTTCGAATCTAGACATTTTTTTTGTTTCATTTATTTTTATTTTTTTGGTTTATATAGATCGGTCGAATCTTTCGTGTAGATGTTTTTCTTACTTGTGGTTATTCTAATTATTCTTGTATATATATATACATTAAGATTATATCTGTATATAACCATTTACGAAGTATAGTAGCTGACCGCAAGTTTCCATAACAAACGACTATTCATGTAAACGGAGATGAAACTGGTATACCTTATATTGTATATAGAGGAGAGAATGATTAGCGTAGAAAATGAAACCATAAGACAAAACGAACCGCAGGTTTCCGTGTATTTTATACACATACCCAGACCTTTTTGAATTCTAAGAAAAAAATAAAAAATAAAAAAAGAAGAAGGAAAGAAAATAAAAAAAAAAACGAACGATTTGTTCACCATCTTGCGCAGTGATTCGTTCATTGTTAAATTGACAAAGTGCATTTAATTTTTCTTTTTTTTTTTTGTCATTTATATTTTATAATACACCTACCTTGCCCTACCTTCCTCGAGATTTCGGACAGTAAGACCTGTTCCCTTTGGAATGTTAAAGATCCCCATTATATCAACTTCTCACGTGTCAACCTATTCATCCCTTGGTCTGAACCCTTCTGCGGTATCATTATTGTCATTATTATTATCATAACTATTATTATTATCACCGCGTACCTGGTGATCCGAGGAGTTATTGGCTTACAGGGTTACTAACAGGAGGGTGGAAACGCCTCATGTGCGCGTTCATGCCGCCATAAGATACCTGGTGGTCTATTCAGAATATACCATAATTATCATATAAGCATATCTATATACCTTGAAAGGGATTTGCCCAAAGGGGGATCCGTAGCTTTACCTATCTATCTACGTACACACCTATATACCTACGGGTATAGGTATGATCCTTGATGATTGTCTAGTTTCCTCTGGCGTTATAGTTTCTATGTCATCCTTTCATCCCTCTCCAATTCGTGCAGAGACATGACGTTTGATCGGTAAACTGACAAGGCTTGATTAGTTCCGGAGATTTCTATAAAGCTTCCGAAGGATCGGGATAAGGAAAATATATATCTTTCATTACCTTTTTTAATTTCAATGTTTCTAATTCTGAAACACCCGTTGCTGAAGACGGTACCTCTTGTATATACCTATACCATATACATATATATATAATAGTTGCATCTATTATGCATACAGACTAAGACCGCGCTGGATGTTATATCACTTTACATTATAGTGTTCTGTCGTGAGTGCAGAGATATACAATCCACTTATGTAAATCTCTTTTAATTCTTCACAGGGACTCGGATGTAAGAGTTGGGGTACGACCCCCCGCCTCATTTTCCTACTACGTCCGTGAAAGTTAAGTTATTTTGTCGGTGGGTTAGGAGTGGGATAATTGATCAAATGGAATTAGGGATCTTAATGTCGTTAAAGTTAAACGCGCTTATGGCGTAAGATAAGGTACGGTTAGGTAAGGTACCGAATACCCATATCGCGCATCTCATCCAAATCTCTCTGAAGTTTAGTCTGATCTATATATACAAAAATTTTAACTAAAAAAAAAAATCTTCGAGATTACAAAAAAAAATGTATCATCCAAATCCGTGTTTCTAAATACATTTCTGTATCAACGGGAAAAAATTTTTTCTTTGAAAGAGAACGTTTATTGCATACTACGTTTGGGATATATCCGTTCCCTCATATCCACACTATAGTATCCCATAATATGCATCTTGGTTTACATTCTTCCACGTGCCAGATTTTTAGGTCATCGTTGGTATTTTTGACTTAGTTAAGATTCTGAGGCATGGTTTTTGGCGAAAACTTTTTCCTTTTTTTTCTTCTTCTCATCCTACGCCTCATCCCAATTCAACAAACTTTACACAAACTAACATCACCCGGTGTTACAAGATACAAAAAAGGTGATGGGCTGGCTAGACCAACTTAAGCAGATACAATCGAGGGATTATTGTAAAGAAAATTTTCTTCTGGATTAGGCAATGTCATAAAAGTTTTAAACACCCCTTGATGAAATTTGTGTGTTTACAGAGGTGTTATTTTCTCTCGTGTCCGTATATAGAAAAGGCCCAATTTCCATCACGGCTAGTCAACTTTAAAACATTCATACAAAACCATGTGTGGATATCAGGTAAATTGTAGTGTTGCTCTTACCCAGACCATGTTCTTATCAAGCTGTAATATTTACGAGGTAATTGGCTCCGTTTACTCACACACATACACGAATCTATTACATACATACTCACATCAATTTCTTACCTTATTAACAACCATTGAGAACCGGCGTGGTTTATTCGTTTTGACTAGGCGCTGTCGGATTCCGGTATTATCCTTCCATGTACGGTCACGTATGCGTGGGCGTGATTAAATATTGGGTAGAGGATCTTACGCCTATGTGTATGGTGAGACTGATCCAAACAACTCCAGAGGCTCGTTCATTGAGGATGAATAAAAAATAGACGATCATTATGGACAGTATGTGCATGCAGCTGGACCTCGTTTTCGATAACCCTATTGAATAATAATTAGATCCTATGAATTTGGGTAGCTGACCTCGATGACTTGATCTACGAGCTAATGAAGCTGTTGCAGCTTCCTTCCTACGTTATGAAACGTCTTGACTTGTGTCATCTTCCTTGATCCTAATTATCTGATAACAAACTGACATTAAACGCATGCGAGTGCAGAGCAGCAACCTCTCACTTTGCGAGATCTTTGTAGTCGCGAATGATTGACGAGGGTAACGACGTTTTAGACGAAGAGTTATCGTCAACCATGGGTATTACAACATTGCGGTGAATTGTGACTCTATGCATTTGTAACGATCCCAATTTTAGATTGAAGACAAAATCATATCGGGAATTGAACAATTCAGGATTTTTTTTTTTTTGCTTTATTCGAGATATTTTTTGAATATTGGAAAATTCTCATGGGGAAATAATTCGAGGAGATTGAGAATTAGGATTACGATCTCATAATCAAGCGGTTGAAAAACTTCCTTTAATGACGGAGCATATATTTAATATTGTTTCCTCTGGTTTATCAATCGATTTAGGGTATACAGTAACAAATATTCGGCGTGAACGACCACGCAGATCATTAGCCGTTATTTAAATGGCGGCAATTGCAAGGAGATTTATCTAAAGGTCGAGAAACGGATAATAGCTTATGAGATATCCTTTGGAGTTGCTCAACCTTTGAAGTTTCGACTGCCTGGTTTCGTGCGGCTATGAATCTGCCGAGTTATGGCTCATCGTCTCTTTTTCATTGTGCTTTACTGTGAAAGAGATTGTTGCTCAACAGATGAACTTTTACAAACAAAGACCCTGCTTTTCAACAGCCATTCGTAACAAACCAGGCTTTAACTACATACGTTTGAGATTAAAACGCGTTTAATACCCAACTCTGATTATGCTAATTGGCTCTACGCGTAAGCTAACTGTACATACTCTTGAATACACGTTGGTTAACTTTACTACTTTGAACTTGATCAGGACAAAGCCTACACTTTGAGTTAATTAAAACTGACCATTTGTTACAGGGGTGGTTTTAGCGCTAAAAAAAAAAGTGTAAAAATACTTTAGCTGAAAGAAGAAATTAATTATTTTGAATTCCGACCGGAAATGGATAGAATATTTCGTTTGTTTTTACAATGATCAAAAATTACAAACTTGGCCTAGTTTTGGTGTTCTGTAAAGAGTCACAGGTGGCTTTAAAGTCATATGTATGTATGTATGCAAGTACGTGATGCAAGTTCTGTGTAAATCTTTGGTCAATGCTTTGCCTCATGAATTCCAACGGCATGAAACTTAGCACTTTCAACGTACCGTTAAACCGACGTCAACATGCGATCGAATGGAATGGTGCATTTTTGAAGTGGAATAAAAAAGAAAAGGAGAGATGAATACCTCTCAGCCGAAACATACATTTAACATTTTGATACTCATTAAAAGATTTCTGTACCTTATACACGTACGTCCAATATATTTCGTCATCAAGAATTTTAGCTTCATTATATCGCATTTTATTACTTTGTATTTTAAAAACGTTAACCTCGGATTTTTCGATGGTAAAACCGAAACTAAAGATCACGTCTATAAACCACCGGACGTATTCTGCTTACGCTAACTTGAATGAGAAAATAAACAAACACCCCTTACGTGGAAATGGGGTTCGACGAAACAAGAGACTCGCCATTTTCAGGCCTGGGAAATCTCCAAAAAAATTTAACGGTTTAAATATTGTCCAGTTGGAAATTGACCGATGACAAAAGCGTCACACAATTATACAATTGGCACACTTCCACTTGGGACACGAGCTGTTCACAATAAATTCACCGAGAGCATTGAACCGATGAATGACTCCTCGCACCTGTAGAGACTGAAAAGGGTATTTAAAAAGGATTTTGGACCTGTTGAAACGATTTGTCGAATCTTAGCTTAAAATCAACAGTCCCCTTGAGGCTGACAATAAACTGTATACATAAACGACGGCGAGGGTCCCATTGGGTGGAATTTGTGGTAATATTTGAACGGAGGTTTGTTTGCCAAAAACGTTTGCCCATCATCCTAGAAATCAGCAAGGTTTACAGATGGTAAATACAATGAAATGGTTTAACGCAAATTTTACCGCCAGTAATTCGTCAAATATTACGAAACTTCGCCCAGCTATATATACGCACGTTGACCTCGAAATATGAATTTTTTCAAATATCCTCGAAAACGTCGAAAATTAGAGGCGAAAGGAAAGAAAAATTTTTCGCATATCCGGTAAAAGTTGAAGTACTCCAAACTACAAAAGCTCGTTTTTCTTGACTTTCCCACCATACCCTTGTCCTCATTGAAAAACATGTGGATACCCACCTCCACATGGCACAGCGTGAGTTTTACAATAGATTCGTTACGCGTTGTCCTCTTGGAAGGCGTGATTTGAGGATCCTCTAGACTGCAGTAGAGTGTTGCAGGTATATGAATGTGGTATAAGTATTGTGAGGTATGTTCGACAGACGGTGCGATGCGGTGTGTCCCTTGTGAGTTGTTTGCGGACCCGATCTGGCCTACAAATTGGTTCTTGGCTCTTGGTGGTCCGAGATCCTAAGGCAACAAAATGTCGACTCAAGAATGAAGATCAAGTCAGATAATTTTCGAACAATGAAAAAAACCTCGCTTCTTTATACCTGCGAACGTATGTACGTACATACATACATACGTGTATAAACTTATTTTACAGTTCTGTTAGTTGACAGTGAAGGAACGTTGAAGGCGTATCGATACCTCATATCTATCGGAATGAAAGTTTCAAATATTGTTCTCATATGTGCATAATTTAACATGTCATTTGAAACCGAATCACAGTTTACAATGTCAAGTTTACGCGAATATCGTCAGAGGTTCAAAATTCTACGAATAATCAATTCTTCGTACCATCAGCAGCGATTTATGTTAGCTAATTTATTTGCATTTACCAAAGTACACGCACGCTGTTAGAAACTAAAATATTGTTTCTATCTTTCGACTAATCGCGTATTATACTTCATATAATTTGTCGAAGAACGGACTCTGCTGCGTCATTGGGACAAATTTTTTTTACACAAAGAGCAAATTTAAAAAACAAAATCAAAAAAATAATATTGTATTTGTATTCAATTCCTTCATAACTTTATTTTATTTTTTTTGCTTGCGAAAGTGGTCAGTAATCAGGCTAGTAATTAGCGTAATTGATATTTTATCTGGAGACACATGGGGCATGGCATGAGTCGTGGGCCACGTGTGGCTGACGTTTCATGCATGAATCGTTCCGACTGTCTCGATTAATTAGTACTTTGTTTCGCGCAGACAGTAGTGCTCCCAAATTGATGAATTTTCGAGGAGGAGGATTATTCCGGGAATAGAAACCCGTTACTCCATATATTACGTATTCGCGGGTTGTGGGAATCCAATTTATCTAAGTCGCGGCAAAATTCTTATCGTAAAAATATAGATTTGCGTTATAATTACTGAGAACAGAGAGAGAGAGTTTTTTTAATTCGCGAATGTCTTCTCCGTACTTTATCTCGCTTGACTGCAGCAAGGCTGCATTATCGTGTATCAAGCTTACACGTACATACATACATACCTTACTCTGTACATGTGCGAATGTTAGACATTTTCTGGGTACCGTGGGTCCAAACCTTTGCAGCATCTCTGCTGAGAACCGGTCCAGTATACGATTGCTGGAAGTTCGCTTTAAGGCTGTTCTATGATACTTACTAACCCAGAGTAGGTAAAGAAAAGGTCCGAGTAGTTAAAACCAAGTCGGAAAATTGCTACAGTCCGTTTTAATCCTTGATGGAATCTTATCTCTTGCAAGACAACAAATACGACAAAATTGATATGCAAACCCCTGCATTGAACTCGAAAGAACTTCCCCCTTTACTTTTGCAACATTCGAGTGGATTTTCGAGTGCGTATATGTTCAAAGTATCGCTAAAGTTAAGCTCGGAATACTCTTAAGTTAAAATAAATAAATAAATAAATAAAAAATTAGCTAAAATTGTTTTTTAACGTACGTATATACATACCCGTTGAATTTTTCCATTCAAAACACGATGCCGCATACCTCGAGGCATATCTTGACTAGTTTCAAAGTTAGGGTTCATACCAAGCATAAGCCGACACCTTTTCCACACGATGCAATGCCTGAGGCCTTCGCCCTTTTGCCCCGACATTGGACAAGAGTCTGCATCGGGACGTGTAACTATAAATATAGTGGACAAAAAAAAAAAAGTGTTTACAAAACGTTATACAGGCCATAAAACTGACCGGAAAGCAGTAGGTATAGGTACGCGACAGACTTAGAACGGCGTAAGTTACGAATGACCATGTAAGTGTTTGCTCCTTGTATTGCTTGCGGGCATCTCACTGTTTGTCTTAACAATTTCGTGGTAAATCTTATATGTGTCTGAATCCCTCATGATGAATCGCGTGTTACAGATAATATATTTTCCTGTTTTAAAGAAAATTTAACATATCTAATTATAAACAGGTGAAATTCTCCTTCATCTAATTATACCTACATACTCTGTTTATTTTTGTTACAGGTAAGTTTCAAAGCTGCAACTTTATCCTCTCTGCAGCACCACAGACCATCCCTTTGATCCTGGCAAGTGAGTTCGGCGCATAGTTAGATCTACAAGTTTAACAGTAAAATGATAAAATCTCAAAAGCCTTTTGTTAAAACTGAATGAAGTTAATTAACCAGTTTAACAAAAAATTCTTATCACAGAATTGAGAAAAAAAAATCCCTTTGAATCTCAGTTCGGTTTGCCCAAGTATCTGGATTCTCGATCTCTTTTGAAGCTACGTTTACATCGATATTGCCTAAAGTCTATCTTGTAAAAAAATAAAAAGTTCATATTGTAATGCACATGGTGTATTTTCACCTCCGATAAGTTTGTCTATACGCATTGAGTTCGACGTGTATCTAATCTGCTGATAACATAAGGTATAACAAAGTTGATTGAATATTAAACTGTTATTCGGGTTTCGAAAGTCTCACTATAATAACCTTGAAGGAATATATCAAACGACAAGTTCCTAATCCTTTAACCGTAGCTTCACTAACACATAAAACCCCACTCGATCTATCCATCTATAACCATGAAGTATTATACACACATAACGTAATACGAACAAACGTAACATTGTTAGAGACGTTTATATCTCTTCCATTAATCTGGCTCGCTACCTGAGGTACATCACCGCGCTTAAATATACCTACGTGCGACAAGATCTGATTCTGTTCTTGTCAGAGATCACGCGGTCCATACCATAAAGCGTTAAATTCGCGCTGGATCCAAGAATAACCAGAGGATTTATTTGGACGTGATTTACACCGTCAGATTTTCATCTGGCATCACCAAGTCAAAGGTCTGGGTCTGGGTCTTGGTCTGATCGTAGAACATTGTATAGTGACTCTAGCAGAGGTAATAACTCGAGTAACTTATGACTCGTCAGAACTTAAGTTCAGATTTATCAAAGATTCATTACTCGGATATATTTTTTATCCTGATGAATGCAAGAAGGCTTCTGTACTTTTGTAACAATCTCGACATAAGTACAACCGTGGATAATTTTTCTTTACGAATTTCTCTCTCTCTCTTCAATTTTTACTGTTTTTCATTATAAAATGATCTTTGTAGTATAGTCATCATCGTCAAACGTACCCGCAAAATTTATGCTTCATTTATCACGGACTGTTACATGTCCTTTTGTGAAAAATGTTTGACGATAATTTAATGCGTTTTATGAACCATGTCGACGTTATACTTGAACACTAAAAGCAACACCCTGTATGTATCCCTCGTTCTTATACGTGAGAAGCATACGACTCGTGCAATACCCGGCTGTCCGTCACTCCAGAGAAATACTTACCTACCTCTTCTTATTTTATCAGGGACTAAGATTTGTTCGGCTCTCACCTTAGACTCTATTCGTTATTCGTTGACTGCAGCTGCTGCAATTCGATTACGCGATAAGTGACTTGGCGCATAAGTTTAGGTACGCATGCCATAGCTAAGCCTGCAGTTATCGTCCGATCGAATAGACTTAGAATACGTTCAAGTAGATATCGCAGCCTTTTTTACTGTTCAAAAATGTTTTTTCTTTTTTTTTTTTTATTTTTCTTTTTGAAAGCAGGTGAAACCGCAAAGAATTACGCGGAGCAAATAACCAGAACAAACCCATCTCGAGGGAGGATAGAGATCTCTCCAGCGTTTATCGGCTCCTCGAGCCTCCTAAAACGGCTGGACTTTGCCCAGTTTGATCTGAATAATGGACCCTAATTGCGTCGTAGATCTCAGAGTACTGATTGTTAAAAAAGACGATAAAAGACACGCAATTTATTTGAGTTACTTAGATTAAACATGCCGCGATGAAACGTAGCTAAATATAACCGAACGAGGATCATCGGACCCGAGTCTTTGGTAGTTTGGTCTTAATTTTTTAGATTAACGAATCACTGTATACTAAATCAAACCTATTTATTTCTATAAAATTTTACTTCGATTCACTGTGGTACATCGAGTCGAGACGTTGTTCATAAACGAAAAACTACTTACGCAGACGTTTAAGAATAACAAATTTCTATAACCGGCTGCTATAGATACGTATATGTTTATTTTCACTTCCTACCGGATGTGTTAAGGTCCAAATCAGGTTGCAAACGAAGTTGCAATTAACTCTAAAATCGTCAATGAATAAAAACGCTCTGTGCTTTTACATCGATTTATTAAAAAGAATGAAAGGAGAGAAAAGGAGTCTGCGTTTTTTCTTAAAGAAAGCTTTTTTGTTCGCGGATATTGCGACGGGATTTGCGAGCTAAAATTCTTTAAAATAAGATGCGGTTATGACAAGGTGGCCCTAATCGGTGCCCCGCGGAGTTTTAAGGTGAAAATTTAACAGGTCCTGGATTTGCGATTACGGTCTAATAACAAGTCGGCACCTCACCCGAATACGGGGTAGTTACGTGTTGCACGCGATGATAAAAGTGAAAAAAAAAGAAAAGAAAAAAATAAAAATGGAAAGAGAAAAAATATTTTTTGATGAGTGAGAAATTTTTACGATTAGCAAACGTGTAATTTTGTTTCAAGCAGTACGCGAATACGCAGTTATATTCGAGCTGTGGTTTATCCTCGATTACACGTTTCCATACTTATAAAGTTGTAAACTCTTCAAGTCGATCAGATTTCTCGAGCACGATCGCCTTTACAACCTCATGGTGTGCAGGATTGATCGAATTTTATGTCCGAACTACAACAACTAACATCGACGTGGGTCGATAAGAAAAGGGTAATTCCATTGCTTATAAAGCTCGTGACTTTTCCATAATGATGATTTCTAAATTTTTTATTTAATTTATTTTTTTTTTTTCTTCAACCTTCACTAAACGTTGAGAAAATTAAGTTTCAGACCACGTGCTGGTACGACTTTTCTGTCTCCTAATTCTAAACCCTGTAGAAATCTTTCGAATACAATTATTCCTCCTGCACGCTCGGCATGTGGTGTCTATCTGGTTTTAAGAAAGAGTCAGCTCTCTTCGTTCAATACTCGATGTATATACAACAAAGTCTGGTGTTATATCCCTGCATATGATGCTGATGCTGATGCTGGTGCTGACGCACCTTTGAACGTGTCTTATTCTTCGCACGAGACTATTCTTGTAATAAACTTGCAGGATTCCTTTCCTCGCGTCGCGGGAAGTAAGTAGTGAACGCTGTGTGTGGCCCTTCAGAGGCGGTCGGTTTCCTCTAGACGGTGAGACCTTCGTCTACACAAGAGACCATTGTTGGCTTAAGTTCGCGTTATCAACTCGTTGTATACCAGCTTTCAATGACTTTTCTGCAATTTACGTCGCCTTTTGCATCGCCTGACACTTGGAAAAGAAATTACACAGATTTAAAACTCAATGATAATAAAAATTCGCGAGGGTTCAGGTTTGACATTTTCTTACCAAAGCTTCGCTGATGAATTTCTAAGTGCTCTGAAATTTTTTTTTTTGATTGTTTAAAGAAAGTTGTAATCGAACTATTTCCTGGTTTCAAAATAATACGTTTGAATGTATAGTGAGTCACATAATCCTCTGCATTGCTAAAAATAAAGATTATTGGTATCCCAGTATAACGTGTGTGTGTGTGTTTAGTGGTGAGGTTCTATGGCAGGACTGGGTGGTTGAATTACGGTTTATTTTTGAAAACTGTAAGAAAAATATTGAGTAACATATACACAATCGGTTATGAGGAGAAACACCTTGCTCTAGGATTAGAGTGAAGAGAGTAAGTTTTAAGTATCATTAACTGTATTCACTCATCCTTGTATATTTGAACAGTAGGCATAAGTACACTTCGAGGTATTTTAACTGGGTCCTTATATCCTGCTTCATAAACCATTTTGAAATCGCGTAAAAGTTTATAAAAAAAAAAAAGAAAAGAAAAGACAAGAAGAAAAATCTTCCACGTGTCGATGATCTATTTGCATTTTACTCTTTAACTTCCAGATTTATAATCAATGGTGTAAAATGTTACGATCAATTATTATATAGTGGAAGAAATTTCTCTGAATCCACCCACGTAGCCGAAACATATTAAATCAGTTTACATTTTTAATAATAATTTATAATTGAGTTATTTGAATTATAACTGGGTCATGATATCATTTCGGAGTTCAAACGTTACCAATATAGACATGTTGCCATTTTCACCATTTCAAATTAACAAATCCCGATAAGCTGAACAGCTCTGAATATATAAATTTGAAATATACGTAACGAATGCTGCAATCTGCATGTAGGTTGATATATAACAATTTGCTTTAATGTCACTCATGAGGATAATTAAAGAGAATAATACCAGCGATGAAATACCTTGACAAAAAAAAAAAAAAAAAAAGAAAAAAAAATATCGTATGGAGATTGAATTTTTAATGACTGTAACTAACGAACGAGTATACGTATACGATGTACATACATTCATACGTTACATATACGCAACGTCTACGAAACTAAAAGTAAAATAAATTCAGTACGTGAAGTGATGACGGATGTCACATATCTATCATATAGTAACTTCGAACCAGATCGTGCAATACCGTATATTATATACCTTCCGGTAATCGTTCTCACGCACGTATAGCCACGTATAGTTATCCCATATAATTTACGTTGGGTCATAAACATGCGTGTGCGTGCGTACATATTTGCTTAGCAGCTATTTATAACCCGAACATGAGAACAATTAGTGCATATAAATGTGTGTTTTGTGCTATTCATATATTTTCTCAAAAAATCTACATACCTACATATTTAAACTATTTTTAAACTCAACACGGATATATTGTGTGTATTATCTTACACGATATATATATACATATATAAGATCGAAGAAAGTGCGTGGAAACAGAAATGTGTAGGTGCTCGACGATGTTTATTTATTCAGAAAATTTCATATCGCCTAATCCAAACTGTGTCCGAATATAGATCACTGATTCCAGAGGCTGCTAACAGATCTTAGTGCCTCGTGTAACGCCAATCGTCATCTCATCGATCTAATTGCGTTAATCAATGTCAGGTAATCGCTCTTTTCGTATATGAGCGATATTCTCAAAAGTCTGAAAATTAGTTTAAAAAACTGTCAATAATTAGATTCTCGGAGTAATTTTTTATATAGTAATTTCATAATTAAAATCATTTTCAAAAAAGAATTTCAAGCAATGCGATACTTTTGCAAAAAAAAAAACTATAATACGGAATAAGGATTCCATCTTACTTAGAATCAGATCAAAGAGAGCTCAAAGAATTTGCATGTATGTACATACCTATCTTGACTTCGCAACCAAAGATCAAAGTTTCATGTATGATAAAATGTAAGAGAAAAAGTGATTTTTCATTCCTTTTGTAAATATTCTAATCAACTCTTAGTAAAACGCATTAAAGAAGCTGCACGCTGCTTTATGGGGAGATCTATTTTTGAAAGGGAGTTAAAGCCAGTAGGGCAAGTCAAAAAGCTTAGCTTTCTACTGCAGTAGCACATGTAGTCAAACCTCGTCGGTAATAAACTGAATAAGCTTACTGCATTGGCAGCTTACATTAACGGTATCGTCTTCATGCTCCAGGCTTAAATGTAGCGTCAGTCAGACTTTCTCCAAAAATAATCACCAGATATGTTGCGTGATGAATTTAAAGTTAATAATTATTGTTTAATTTTTTTCAAAATATTCAAAATACCTGCTCAGGAAACACTCCGGCTTGCCTTTTGAAGACTATGAAAAAAAAAAGTCATTTAATAACATGAACCTCGCATCTCTTTAACTACGAACCTCACAATTAGATCCTAAATGTTCGATAGTGTGTACTAAAAAGAAAGAAAAATGTACCTAACACAATGAAGTGGTGTAATTAACAAAAAACCAACACCAACAAAAAAAAGAAGGAAAAATGTTAAACATTCTCCAAGAAAATTCCGTATGCAGTATAAGTATAAAGGAACGTTGGAATTAGTTACCATTAGCATCAAAGATGGTGATAAGAGATAAGGCTGTTAATTAGCCAAGGAATTATGCTCAAAGATCACAGAGAATTGATACGCCATTGAATGATCATATAGAAGAATCCAGTTATCAAATAAAAATCCAGCTTCTGTATCTCGAGGCTTTCTTACCAGAGGTCAAAAGTTAATCCCGTATAGAAGAGAACAGGTCGTTTCCACATGCCGTTCGTTTGAGTTTGAGCTGGTAGTTGGAAACCAGGAATTCATATGTACAAAGACGTGGGAGTAGACAGTACTGAGCTGTCCTGTTACCCTGTTATCAGTCGGCTCATTCGTTTCCTTAACTTTTCGATATCTGGTCTGGGAGTATGGCCTCTAGTCGTTTATGAGCTTTAGAAACACAGAGTTGTGTATACAGATCGTAGGAAATCGGGCCAAAGATGGTGGTGAAAAAGTTTCCAAATCCGCAGGATTTTTGTACTATAATTTTATTTTGCGAATGAGATATCTGCGTCCGTTTCCACTCTTTATTCTCAACCGAGAAACCGACACAAACAAGACTCTCAATAATTCCTCCGAGCATTTATGTTCCCCGAGGACTTGGCGCCTGCCAAGTTTCCCTTACGATTCGTAGACGATCGAATCCATACATGTAGGTAATACTTCGAACCTTGTCATGGGTGAAAAGAACACGGAGAACGGTGACTGATGAACTCTCAATTCTTAAATCCGTATCCGTATATAAAATCAGGAATAGACACATCGGATCACCACGACTTGTTTCGTAACTCGCGATCTCAGAACTTTATAAAACGCGGGAGGTTTGTCTGCAGAGTGGACAGCGAGGTTGTTCGTTGGCGCGCCATGCAGTCTCGTAGTGGCAGACGGCCAGGCATCCAGCAACCTGTATGAAGTAGTTCGATACGTCAGACATGCGCAACACATTGAATAACGTAAAACGTTAACTTATAAACATGAATTGAAAATCATGTATACATGTATATGTCTAAATAAATCTACACACATTTATTATTGATACACTATAATACAAGATCTTATCTCGATCACTATATCTATACGTATCGTATTTGAACGATCGCTTAACGTCGACATTTAACACCTCAGCTTTTCGGCCTCAAGCAAATGTCCGGAGAATCTATTCCATATCGCATGTTTCACATGGTGGACTATCTCACCTACTTATAGTAGTTTTGAAACGGTACTATGAAGATGTAGTAGAAAAAAAAAAATTATTCAAGTATCATGAGCGTGGTTGTATTATGTATTATCTCACGACAAACACTTGTGACATTTTCCATCGTGCCTATCAACGGTTGAAGGATAATCGCGATAAGGGCTGTTTTTTTTTTTACATTCTTCCTCTTTTTGTGAATAAAATTACAAGACAGATACGAGATTGTGGAATAACTGGCGGCTAGAGAAGAGAAGAACGAAAAGTAAAATTGAAAAACTGATGGTTATCGATGTGTGGTTAGTGCGGGTCAATATAGAAAATTATTGAATGTCTAATAGTAAAGTATGATTAGGCAGTTTTAATGCAAAGCTAATTGTAGTAGGATAGGTTAGTCGATATGAGACCGTTTTGGTTTAATCGAATTCGCGACGTTAACAAAGATCGGTTGATCGTGCGGCACGTGCAGATCGCTAGTGAAAGACAAGGCCTTACGACCTCGCCTCAAATCACTTGAAATATATATCTATATATTATACATAGTGAATAAAGGTTTTTTGTTACGATTTACCTATGATCAAAGAATAATCGAAAAAGTTTCAGTCAATTCATGGACCTAACTTCGCAACTTGTAACACCAAACGGTCAACTCAAAACGTCTAGTCTTACTTTGCAGTTACAACAGCTACCACGAACTCTTCAATCTTGTTCGCCGAGGTCTTTACACCTTTCGATATGCTCCAGCGAATAAGGGAATATGCGGATTGCCAATCTCCCATTATTTTACTTTGCTTAATTCAATATATACTCTCTTCAACGATTTATGATTCCTTTTCAATTCATCGATGACTTCCGGTCGACGTTCACTCGCAGTATTAATTAATTCAACTGCATATTGTAAGATCTCGATTTTGTACATCGAACCTTCGTTATATATGTTTTTTAAAAGGGTAGCTGATCGGGACGGGCATTTGTTGTCCCACAAAGCAAGAGGATTTTTTTATCCTCAACCTTCTCTTCAGGCAACTGGACCAAACACAATCCAGTGTAAACTGCGCGATGTGTATACCAATTAAAATGCATCTCGCACTATTACGGTGCTGCAGGGATTTCCTTGATTATTTCTCTTTTGGGTAAGTTCACTCGCAGACCTAGATCCAGGCAGGAATTCTCAAGAACTAAACGAAGCCCGAAGAACTAGATGAGATAAGAGAGAGGCTAGACCAAAGAACGACGACTCTGGTGCTCGTTTAATTAGCTCGTTGCTTAGTTCAGGTTTATATCTATACATATATATGGCATAGGAATTTGTTCGTGTTTTTTCCTCGCGGCTTAAAGGTTTGAATGTTCAGAGCTGGACGGAAGCCCTGAAGAAAAATGTTTAATTATCAATTTAACGTCACCGGTGATTTTTACCCCCGAGGTAATTACTCGCTGCAATTTTAATCAATCTCTCTTTCTCTCTCTCTCCTCTCATATGATTCGAGGCTGGGTTTTGGAGAGATGAATTTAAGCGAGCGACCTCGCCGCCCACGGCGTTGCAAATTGGAGTCACCGAAGTGCGACGCCTTCCTGGATGATGGCTGGAAATCCCGGTCCATTATCGATGCGTATCGAAAACCCAGCCTCCTTCTTATTAAAAATTATTTTAAAATATAGATCGAAGAATGAACTTGAAAAGAGACATCAAATTCATGAAATTATATCGACTTTTCACGTGTCAATTCCGGTGCACATTCTACCCCCTGGTCATAATATACATGCCGATGAAGTGATAGAATAACACGTTTCGTACCACCCTAATTGGCGGAGCGAAATAATCTGAGGTACCTACAATTACTGGGCGGCAGAGGAAGCGATTGGGTTTAAATTTGGGATGAGCCTGAGGGCCTTTTTTAAGAGAAGAGCCCTTTGCTCACGACCGCAGACGATGGCTGGACCCAAAAGAACAGACGTAGAACGCGTGATTGATGTCCGTTTTCAAAGCCACACGCTATAAAATCCGTTTTGTATTCAGTTTTATTGAAATAACTTATGAATTTGGGGTTAACCAAAGATTGTTTTCTCTTATTAACAAGTCGGTTTGTTATTCCGACACGCGATTCGCGTCTCAGATTATTTCCGTCTTGAAACAAGAAGGCTTCGTAATTTGTATACAAGTGTTATTCACTACACGAACTAAAGTTTCATAATTATTAAGAATCTTTACCTCTTAGCCTCGAGGCTGATACTTATACGAAGTAAAGCGCACGTGTCCAGTAAATTTACCGCTTGAAGGGTGGTGATTAATTTTACAGAGGCGTATTTTTTTTTTTTTTTTTTTCGTTTTTGTTTTTTGTTTTTTTGTTTTCATATCAAAAAATTTAATCGCCTTGGACACGAGGCGAGATTAGTATCCTTCGATATTGCGATCGCATCGCTTTAACTTTAACGTTGAGATTTATCCTAGATCAGGAACGGGACCTGTTCTAGAATGATACACGTCTAGACCACGGTCCTTGAGCACGAACCCTTTTATTTATTTCTCTTTTTCCACGTCCAGGTCGATGCTGTCTTTATCTAACTCTACGTTCTCACAGATTTCCGTTATCCTTCGAGTGCGAGGTAACAGACAGAGAATTCTCGTCGATTAACAACCCTTCTCTTTCTTCGTCTTCTTCTTCCTTTTCGTCTTTTTTACCGCCACTTTATGTATGTGTTTATCAAACGTCTTCGCCCACTTAAAATCCCGGAACGAAAAGATAACCGGTCCTTATATTTTCATAGTACATACCTACGGTACGATTCGACTCAATTATTATACGTTAATAAATAAATGATAATCTATCTTCTAATGCCAATAAGACTACGTATACATATAAACTTTAATATTCTTGTATTATTCTGATCATTGACTAGAGTTTTTTTTTTTAAAGAAATTTAGCTCCACGGGTGGTAAACCTTGTCCTCGTCGAAAAGCACCGTCAGCATCTAAGCTCGTCGCTAATACCGCGCAGGGTATTAAGTTGATCTTCTCAAATTTCTGAGCGAGTAGAAAGAAGCTTTGAAATATACTATTCAACGAGAGACGATTAGTGCAGCAGGTTTTTAGGTGAAAACAATCCGATCAATTTTAGCCTTCTTTACAATCGCTTTGACATCCTAGACGGCTACCCCCAGCTCCAGATAATCCTTTGAGACCATTACCCACGCCTAAAATTCTCTGTTCTTCTTTTTCTTCTCATAGACAATAATCTTCGCAAGACTAGAAGCAAAATTTAACTAAACTGTGATGCAAAATTCGAAATTCAATTTGTCCAATTTTATTTACATAATAGAAAAGGTGATTGTAAAGAAATTTATTGAGACGTCAAAAAAGGGTCAAAGATTCCTGGAACTGGTATAGTAAGATATTTACGGGTGATTTGTCCCTTAAAAAAAAGGGGGCTATAGTCTAGCGATTGGAGGATAGTTTGTACCGTGGCTAATCGGGATATTCCCAAAATCTCTGTAGCCCTAATTCTGTACGGTTTCGGTGCAGTGTATGCAGCAGGTAGCTTTAGTCGGTAGATCGTATCTGACTGAGATGCCAAGTGATGATTACTGTCAAACATTTCACCGAGTTCAGCATCTTCCTACTATTCAGTTCCTCAGTCTGAGTCTTTGGATTTGTCTGTCTATTTCAAAGCGGGAATCAGACAACGTGCTAAGCCAGATTCTCCGAGCACCCGAGTTGTAAATTACCGCGAAGTCTTCGTGCAGGCGATTTTTATCACAATACTAAAGCATCCCTGTGGTTTTTGATGTGGCTATAGCTCGTTTAGGCAAGTCAGTTCAACCTTCTAACCGCAATATCCTGCTTATTGTTTAGTATCATTTGTTTAAACCATTATATAGTTTTATAACGCGTGATGTCAGCCATTAAAACAATAACATGTTTTATAATTCCTACACGTTTTATGGATCTTAACGTTTAAGTGAATCACTCGTTGTACGTGAGGTCTTTTAACAAAATAGTTTACTCAATTGAATGGCTCATTCACGCGACAAAATTTGAATATACCTGGGACTTAGAATTAATAGAAGTTTTAAATTTGTTTATCCGATTTTATTTAACGTTGCTATTCTTTGCGGGGATTTATTACAGAGATTATTGAAACACGTTTTTTTCTCAAAGCATTCGTGTATATCTTGCTTGTGTGTCTACTTTTTTCTTTTTTTTTTTTTTTTTTTTTTTTTTTTTTTAAGATTGGGTTATTTGTACGCCAATTCACGATGCTAGTGTGTATGATCACTGACAATTACATTATTAAGTATTTATTCTTCCCACCGTACTGCAGCAGACCGCTTCGAGATAAACCCGTAATTAATCTACTGACCATAACCCACACTCTCCAGGCTATTCCAATCATGCGAGGTATAGGCACCTTGTCCAAACAATCTTTTGGCGAGATTATAAAAGAGTTAAGAAGAATAAGAAGAAGAAGCGCACGAGTCAAGGCGGTGAAATAAACCGATAAATTTTTTTTTGTTTTTCCCATCGAGTAAAGCATATACCCAAACCCTAAGAAAAGTGGGTTTATAAAGTGGATAAGAAAGTTCGCCTCTTCAAGGACGACCGTATGTAGTTACGATGCTAATAATATCTCGTAAATTTTTATCTATCTTCTTTCTGCGAATGACGTAGGCTTTCATTTTGCTAAATCATTTTTTATCTTCTGCTTTCGCTGCAAATGTGGATGTTACATCGATTATTCGATCTCTATACCACATCCTTCATCCCCTACGACGATTCTACGACGCACTATAACGTCCAATTCTTTTTTTTTTTTTTATATATATAGAGAGAGAAAAGGACTCAAGTACCGACTCTTGATTTTTTATTTATGTATCATACGTATATGTGCGTATGTGTGTATGTGTACTCGAGGGTCCATCGCCTAGACTCCCACGGGACTACATCACATCTTTCGTAACATCTGGCTGAATTCCTCAGCAACGATAAGTCTTTTTCTTACCATTTGTTGAATAAAGTGACTTCTCGACAGGTTTACCCAGTATATAAGAGTACATACTTTACCTTTCGTATTCTTGACACTGTTTAAACTTTTTGCCATTTCTCTTGTTCTTCGTCTACGATTACTTTATTTTGATATGAATAAAAAGCGAAAAATCTTTGAGATTAAGAAAAAAGTTAATTGCGGTCTGTCTTCAAACTGAGACCGCGAAATTTTCTGATTAACAATTAACACCAACACCGTCAATTTTAAACATCACTTAACACCGATGGCTGGCGCCTAGTAGTTATATAGTTTGAATCCTCTTTCCCTTCTCCATTGTAGATCACGAGCACCCGTTTTGAGGCTACTAGCCTGATATTTCATTCACGAATATGAGTTTATTCCTGAGTGGGCGTTTGCTTGGCTTGGTATATCGAGTGCATAGCACATATTTACGTTTCTTATTTCTATACTCTTAAACACCGGAAATAACTTTCGTTGTGATTTTCTAAACTACGTAGGATGAAACGAGATGAGCCCCTTCCCCCATAGTTAAGAATTCAAAAATTTTATTTAAATTTCAATTAATCCATTTTGACTCGATTTAATTGGCCAATTCTCGCGATGACTAAAAAATATTTAAAATGGGCTTTGATAGATTTTTAATTATTTTTGTCTCAAGGACAAAATTCTCGATTACGGTATGCTATTGTTAGTTTAGTAATTATTGCCAAATTCAATAGTGTGTATATATCGAGTGTTTATCTATCGATATCGCGTTACGGTTGTCTGCGATTTATTGGAGTAGGTATAGAGCTGTTGAAACGAATTATAGACAGTTGTTAAACAAATATTTTTTATTAAATTTCAGCACAACTCAAATAGCTGCGAAATGTTTTTTTTTTTTTTTTTTTTTTTATTTAACCTATAATTCCCAGCGTATTGAGTTGTAATCAACATACGATTATATAACATACAATGTTTAATTTATGAGTTACTATACATCCGTAGGTACATACAATCTTCGTACTCGTAACCATCGAGAGTCTATCATGGCTTAAAATAGATCAATATATCATTATCATTGCCCTATTCTACTTCCTTGACAAATGTCATCCGCATAACGTTCTCTGTTTGCATAATTGGTGTTAAAAAATCCATCGACATTAGATCTTCGATTTTTATATCGTTTTAAATTAGGCTAAAACAAATCCACTGGCTATAGAAGGTTTAAATTTATTGTACCATCTCCAAACGTATATCTAGATATAAATAAATTTTATCCTGGATGAATGATAATACGTTTGGTCCATGAATAGCTTCGTTAAGAATTTTTTTTTTTTTATTTTTTTACTTTTTCTTTTACTTAAAAGTCTAATAATAGTTTCGATCGGTTGTAGATACAAATAGCTTGACAGAAGCCGGATGGCTCATGCTGTGTACTCAAACATTTTTTCTAATCCATTTTACAACGACTTGCGATAACACCGAACACACAGACTAAAAATCCTGTGTATCTCGACTATATTTCACGCGGGGATAACCAATTTTTTATTTATTTTTTCTTTCGTTTTTAGTTCGCTAGGTATAGACAGACTTCTATAAATTCAATATTTTCAAAACTCGAAATACGTTTTTCTACATATTAAATTCCCATCTCATTCATTTGATCATTTTAATTCCTGAAAATCGAGCTCGATATTATTTCGAGAAAACTCATTTACAGTCTACATATTTAAGAAATCATCTTTCCATCGGCTTGATTGCGGTTCCATAAGGTTTTTAGCTTCACTCTATCAGCATACCATTAGAGGATCAAAGCGTACACATATCTACACGATGCATTAGATTTATAACAGACTACCCAGAAGCGTCTCAAAAATCGTAAAGGTATAAAAAGAAAGGATGTACTAAAAAAAAAAAAAATTAATGAGAAGAAATAATCGGTACCTACCGCTGAAGAAGAAACGGTCCATATTATCCCGAATAGGAATGCTGTGAGAAAATGATGTTGCTTAGGTCTTAAATCAAGCTGGAATTGACGTTATCTAGCTGTTGGAATAGTTTGGATAAATTTTTAGAATATTTTTTGTTGTCTATTTTCATATCGGAGTTTGTACATATTCTGGCCTTTTCGGCACTCAAGCTTTTTCGCTTTTGGTGGTATTCCTGTTTTTTTTCTTCTTGTTCTCTTCTCTCTGCAGGGTTTCAGGTGTCCCAGGGTACAAATAAATGAACCTCTATTTTTCTCACTTAGTTTTCGGGGTTTAATCGATTATGTAACGGGCGTGGGTGTAGCTGTATTACGTTATCGAACCACAAGCGTGGTTGTAATCTCTGGACACCCGTGAATGCAACCTTCCTTGCCTCAGGCTCCTCGAATGATTAGACTCTGTTGGCGGTCCAGTTGAGTTCACTGTACCAATCTACCTACCTACCTACCTATGTACATACATACATACATACATATATACATAAATACATACTCAATACGTGAAAATTAAAGATAGATGTAACACTCACTTTACCGCAAACTCATTCACTTTTATATAACTACTGGTGTTAGTAATAGATCGACTCACAATCGGTATTACTTACCATAGATATTAGAGAGGAAATAGTTCAATTATATTCGCGGATGCTTAAGTATTCGCATATGTGTACATAGTAGATTAACAAGCGTGTTATAGATGGGTATGCATAAACACGTATGAGAAGTAATAATCTTAGAAGCGGAAGACTCATTTCTCGGCTTGTTGCTCCGGTTAATATACGGTCTTCATTGATATTCGTAATGCTAATTGGATTGCTTGTACTAATAGAGTTTGCGGATCAAAATTGCATCGAGCAAGGTTATATATATAGCAGCAATAACCTGATTGAATAAATCGCGGTGGATTATATCGACGGGAAAAATTATTAGATGATAAAAGAAAAAATGAAATATATAAATTTTCAAGAAATTATCATTCGATGGATGCATGGATAATAAAAATTATTTAGGGATAGATAAATCCGATTCTATTCCATTGTCTCACTCGTCTGTCATATCCAGCTGTTATCGCTACAGTTATTACGTAATTATTATACACGTCATACGCATGTCTCTTCTGTCTTCCGCGATTGAATATTGAAGTGAAATTGTGAGAGTAAATAGGTATAACGTTTTCAAAAAATTATATATAGACGGGAAGTCCAAGGCTAACAGAGTGCGAAAATTAACGCTTTAGAAAGGCAAACACATGACTCGATGAGTGGTGCTGAAGTAGTGAAGAAGAAGAAGAAGAAGAAGACGAAGAAGAAGAAATTAGAAGATAAAAAGTTTGTGTAAAAACGGGATTAGCAAAGATATATCTTTGTTGCGAGGATTTGAACAAGTGTGTATCATTATACGTATGTAGGTATGTATGTATGTACGAGCGAGTTTAGTTGCAAACCTGTAATTTTAGCACGTTTCAGACATTTACTGGATACTACACTCTGGAACGGTTTGCAAACAACGAAGCACAGGCACAAAACGATTATAATTCGTTTTCGCAAGCTTTAATGCACGCGCTACCGCAAATAGTTATATGTATGCGTATGTAGTACCTCTACCCACGCCACTCAGAGCCAACTTGCTCGCATTATAATTACGCATACGTATGGTATGTATATGTAACATATGCCTAAGCATTTCCCTTCGCGAATGGTTATTTCGTAAGAAAACAAGGCATTTTTTTTTTTTTCATTTTTTTGTTGTTAAATCACAAATTCCCATTCCTACATATATACAATATACATATACATACCTATATGTGCGATAATATCTCAATTTTGACCAATTAAAATAATTACAGCTATTTCCGTTGGTTTTTTTAAAAAATTTTTGTCATTTTTTTTATACTGATTATGATTAGGTGTGATTTCCGTATTTTTAGATTTTAGAATTCTAATTAGCAATGGTTTATCATTTTTGTTTTTTACTTCCTTCCTCGTTTTCTGCATTTAAGTAAAGTACAGTAAGTACAGATCACTGGTTCACGTCGTTGTATGTTAAATAATCAACCAATATCTTCCGGTCGATGAAACTGTGTGATAAAATATTCTTAATCAAGGTATTGTATATTTGTCCTTCGTGATTACGTCAATTCCAATCATCTTGCAAACATTAAACTTATGGCTTACATGATCATTTGTACATACATCGTATCAAATATAACAAAAATTAATTCACTGAGCCGTGATCACCTTGTCATGTTCGATCTATTCATGCCTAAACCACGATTATTGTCTTTTGGGTTTAACGATGTATTTCACACTCTGTCTGACCGTCAAAAAGAAGAATAAAAATACAAAAATGATGCGATAGCTATTCAGTCCAATTTAACGTCACGTTTTTTATCCTTCAAACTTTTACTTTCAACACTGACGAGCCTAGAAAATCTATGATTCGATAATGAAGTTGTTACTTTTCTTTACCTTCATAATGCAATATTATATATTCAGTAGCTGACATATGTCAGACATTTAAACTTCTAATTCATTCATAGCACATACTCATAGCGATACTCATTCGTGTTTAGATATGACTAACCACTCACTGCCATAGAGCCAGTTATTAAATTGTAAGCGTCGATATAATTCCATCTTCACACGGGTGGTCCTGGATCTAAGCTGCTCAGATTAATCAAAAGTTTTGGCCATTAACTCGAGAATATTTTCTTCCGCAACGTAAAAATCTTTGCACAATCTTAGGGAATGAGATTCCAGAAAATTGTACGACCTTTCATTGACTGTAGTTACTTTTTTTTGTTTTTTTTTTTCGTTTATTTTGTGAATGGTTTTCGATGATATTTTTGGTGGAGTAAATTCTCCTTCATCAACCATCGATCCAAATCAATATTTACGTAATGAAATTTACTTCCCAGTACAAGACTGGTTTAAATTACGATAAATACAGATCGTTCTGTCTCTCATTAGGATTCGCTAATGTTTTGATTAAGTTAATTTGTATGTCATCCTACGCTCTCAAGCGATGAATAGACCCAAAGAAGTTTTATTAATTGTCTAAACAAACGAAGTACCAAAAAAAAAAAAAAATTAACAAAACTGAATAACTGAAGGTAATTCACCACGGTCATTGCTCTGAAATACTCAACATCCTCGTTATAATAATTTTAAAATTTTACCGTCAGTATTAAAGCTGCTGTATGAAGATACCCAGAGTTTTTAAAGTAGTAAATAAAATGATTCGATTTTGTTCCATCACGAAAACTTTACGAAGGTTTAACTAATCGCGTGAATTTAAACTGGTCATAACTATATAAGGAAACTATTAAACATAGCGTATATGTTTGAGAACCGCAACTAAATTACCAGGCAATGTGTGGGCAGTGATACGGTTACTGTCCGGTGTCCAGATAGCACTCACTTCCAGGATGCCAATAAGATATGTCTCCCCCGCACTTCCTTGGCCCCATTTAGTGTAAAAAAAAGTACTGCAAAAACTACATACGAGATTTCTCGAACTTGATCTGAAGGCTGACGGGGTATAAAAAGCTAATGAAACTCCACAATTATTAAATTTTTTTATATACCTATATGAATATAATAATTAAAAACGAAGTGGTGGATAACATTTAGGCGGTTTTTGTCACCACTGTATTACAAATTTTGGACCAAATTCACAACCGCAAAAATCCATGGACTTGACAGATTCATGAGATCAAAGTTAGAGCTTTAATTGCCTCAGTTATAACGGTAAATAAATACATCTAACGGATTTCTGTACATGACGTATTAAATTTTAACATTTGGAGAGTTACATTAAACAACAAAAAATAAAAAAAAAAAAAAAAATACAATTTGTGGTACTGAATGCGGTAAATTTGGTAAATATAATATCCTAATGAAAAATTCTTGACATTTAACACGATGTGATGATCTATGGAATTGAAAGTTCGATGGTTTTCTTCGATCGCACAGTAGGTATGTACATTGTACATAGGGTAGATACATCTCTAGTCGTGTACCCACATCACATCTATTTACTGTTAGTATATATCACGTAGTTTGCACCAGAGTTGGGATAGGTTAAGATATATAGTTGAAGATTAGGGGCAAGTTCCCCGTGAAGTTAGCAATGTTACGCCTAGTTGAATCCATTGTTTATAGTGCCGCTTCTATCCTGGTGCACCAGATAGTGCAACATAGCCAAGGTGCAGCCACAAACGATTTTACGGTTCACCTGAGAACGGAGGAAGAAACGTGGGTACCTACCTACTTCATTGATTCATTGACGACGTTATTTACGATCGTAGTTACTCAGGATAAATCGAAATGGGTATTTGGCGAAGTTTCAACTGAGAGAAAAATTCCCCTTTAGTCATCTGTGATAGAAACACATCTATCTGGTTGGATTTACTTAGCTGTTATTCAAACACGGAGTTATTATACAAACAAACAATGAAACAATTAATATTAATCGTTCCTGTCAGTTTTAGAAGTTAGTTTTAGTTTTAGTTGCTTTGGAGCTTTGGACATCTAATAAAACGGTACTAAACTAACAAAGGCACTCGACCATTGCCTCGGAACCTTGAACGATATCGTTAGAAACAGAAGGAGTTCGTTGATCCTGATTCTCTGTGTGCGGCGGACTGGCCCCTGCGCGATGTTCGTCCGCACCATGCCAAGCCACTTTTTCTTTTTTAAAGTCTCTCTCGCCCTCATCCTTTCTCGACATGCTATCATCTCGCTGGCAATTCATTACTCGAAGTTGAGTCACGCCTTTCTTTGCCTCTTCCTTTTTTTTTTCTCCAACATCTTCTTATTATTCTTTTTCAAAAACTTCAACTCGATGGCCTAAGTCAAGATTGCAAAAATTTCCCGAGTTCAACTCGTAGCTTCTAAATTTCGGTTACTTTTCAAGAAAACGTTTATTAAGTCTGATCGCGGTCCGTAAAAAGGAGTATTTAGAATCAGGCAGACATACGCGATGAAGAAGTTTAACAGAAGCTGCAATTCCCTAAGGATAGCGATGATCACATGAGTGGTGGCCTCGAACTAAAAAAAAAAAGAAACCCAAAGAAAAGGATTTTATTCTTTTCTTGACCGCAAAAAAATCCACGATAGTAGATAGATCATTTCTTACGGTTCGTTTCGCGTCGTCTTTTGTTGAATATCAGACAGTGAACTTGCCGAAACGCGAAACGTCGCGAGTTTACAGACAGAGTTTAGGAATCTGGCAAGATTCAGAAGAATAGAATAAGAGAAAAAGAAACTTGGATCCGTGCAAAAACGGCGGCAGCTCTTTGAATCAGTCGAGACTAATACAGTTAGCGGTCCGATCAAAGATCCTCGTTCTGTTTCCATCAGTCTAGTCATTTTTAAAGGATATACTTTCCTATAGACGAAAATATATACGAAGGATATAATTCAGCAGTTTGAAAAGTTCGAGTGCAGGTAGTAGAACTCGTCAGAAAGTACTCGAGGCTTGCAGAATTAACTAACTATGTATATAAAGTAGACGTTCATTATACTCCCGATTTAGGAACAATTAAGAGGACGTGATAAGCAGAGCTCGCGTCATCCCCAGAAGGTATCATTTCAACATCAACATCAACATCAACGCCTGCAACCTGTCATCACCACTCGAGGCGAGGCTCACAGTCTGAAGGACCGCGAAGCATGAAGTGCCTTTACTACTTAGCCGAGCGTAGAGTTAGCGCGCGCTTCATGTCTAGTCAGCACACGTCGACTCGCACTCTCTACTCCTTTCAAGGACTTAAAGCTCGCTCTATTTCATTATTCTCTTATACTTCTTTCTGATCCACGCAGTGGTTAAAGTTGAATGACACAAAGTACTTGAACAAATCTAGCAGCTGTCATTACCATATCAAACGAAATTAGCACGTAATTTATCACTTTCGGTTTCTAACTAACTAACTCCGAACTGTTAACCATCATCATCCATACCCAAGCGAACTAAAGACCTCTTTTAACTATATTCATAATTTCTTTGGCGCCACGTTGTCCGTTGACAGCATGACCACTCACCGGAACAGTGGGTTATGTCACGCTCCGTGGCTCGTGTCATAATTACGTGTGTCTGTATATCGCTATGCCATCAAGCTCGAGCTTATGGCTGTATCAAATTGTCGGTGACAGTGAACTGTAGCACGTATGGTTTCATCCGGTAACCTTATTCAATTATGCAATTGCAGCATTCTCGTCAGTACGAGATATTATGCGGAAGTGGAGAATAACGTGTGCCATAATAACCGTGAAAGCAAAAAATTTAAAACACTCATTTCCACATTCAGAAGAACTGCTTCCTTTATCTAGTTGGAATTAACCCAAAGTGATATGATTTTAGTGTTCAACACATGTAGGTATCTACTTCAACGTTAAATGACGATTGAATACGTAAACGGATACCATGTGCTGTGGTATGAATTACCACTACTGAAAGATTTATGTATTTAGTTCAACTGGAGTAGTAAAGGATGTAAACGAAACCGGCAGATGTTCGCTAAAGCTCTGAATACTATGAGTATACTATGCAGTAGTTTATTTTAAAGCAATTTCGCCGGATTAGCAACGGGATATTTTATTACCTTGAAGATGTTCCGTGTAATCAAATAGGTCGAAGGTTCTCGGATAAGATAGAGGGGAAAATTAGCCCATTACAAAAGTCCGTCAAGTAAACGTGACTTTTATTATTTTGATGTGCCACCCACTGTCTTAACTAATTATCTTTGACACTGCAAGTCGAGTGCTGAATGAGAGGAATAATGCCTTTAATTAAGACACGTTGCAACGCGGGGAATAAACCCGATTGATACGCTTTGGGGTCTATGAATAGACCCGCAAATGCAGGGATCGAAGGTTACTGCAAGAGGTTTGAGTCGATAAAGCCCCTCGGATAGTTACAGAGGGACGGTATATACATCCGGAATGTCTAAAGTCATAACCGCAGCTTGAAGCTTTAGGGAACCGGACTCCGATGGGCCGGAGATTTGCAGCCCCTTGACACGGTCTTCGAACCGCAAGTTGTGGGCTGATGATTCACGTATCCTCGCGTATGGCTGTCTAATATCGTAGTTTACGCTTTTTACGACACGGCTGCAGTAGACAACGGCGTGGATAATAATCTTTGAATACCTACGTGGACGAAAGTCGTGAGATATCCCAACTCGGTATAATGAAGTGATTAAAGCTGGCGTTGGATTTCTCTGAGCCAAAGAACACTGCGCAATCCCGATTCCAGATACGTGATCTTCTACGGCCTGTTTATTTCCATCGTTTCAATCTCGTACCCTTATTTTTCTATCTTATTATCCCAAAGCAAATAACTACACCTTCAAATACCCGCAGTACCCTTGTAGCCAATTTAATACATCGCTCGAGGTGGTCCATGGCAAATAGAATACTAATCCTGTGTCTTAATCAATCAGCACGCATTTGTCGCTGCAGTGCAGATTGGATCTGACGTAAAACCGTATCCTATTCGGTATACGTGCTGAGATTAAACTGACCTTAGTGCCAATTATTCTTACGGTCGTAACCATATTCAAAAAGACCTTTGCCCCTTCGGAATCTAGTGGTCTTGAAACTTGACCCTTGGATCTTAACATTCGCTGTGTTAGACTGGGCTGTCTTCAGTTTCTACCGATGTTTAAACCACTTTGACCAAGAATATTTGGACCTTTCGTAGTTAGTTATAGTTTCGCATAGTTTACGGGTCTTTCCCGGTTACTGGCACCTGACATACCTCAAATGAACTAGCTATAATGGCTTTTGAATATTGTAGTATGTATGAATTTGGGCATACTATGCATCAATCAAACTCTCAGAGCAAGGGAAAGGTCTAAACTGTAAAAGCAACTATTTCTGATCTTCTACAACATACATAACAGAACTGATAGGTGTACCATGAGGTCAATTGCCACAGTCTCAAAAATGAACGGGCCGTTTATACGTGCTTAAATTATTATCGATGGGATACTTTAAGTGGTTTCTTAGCCCGTACTTTTTCATTTTATACTCAGAATTAAAAAACGACGCAAGTTTCAAGGGCCACAAAAGTTTGAAGTCCCGAGTCATTTAACCCGCGAAATTTTTTTAGGAATTTACTTTAGATTATTTCAGTATTTTAATAGATTATCTATGATGTGATATTGGTTATTCGTTTATGGCTGATATCTAACATTTTTAAATCACGATATTTTCTCATCGGAAGTTATTTTGAGACTCTATACTTCTCGGAATTTTTTTCATCGATTTATCTGTGTGCACAACATAGCCGAATCTCTTGCTGTATAATTTGATAATTTAACTTACGTGAGAAATTGAGAATATTTTTTACTCTTTTTAAACCGATGAAGAGGCCTTGCGCGATCGATTATGGCGATGTAGTATTCTGGCAACGAGTTTAACCTCTCGCATTTTAATATATCAAACGTTAATCGGAGACTGTAGCGATGAAATTAACCGCATTAATTTGTCGAGTCATAAGCCACGACTAGAGGATACAGATTTATGTAAGGAAGTTATGAAAGGCGTTGTTTCAAACCAACGAAAAATTCTCAGCCCTTTAGAAAAAGAAAAAAAAAAAGAAGATTAAAAAAGAAGACCAATATATGGTGATGATGGTGATTTACTGCCACCGACTGATTTTCGTAGATTTAGATTTATACTCTCGAACCGCTTTTAACTCCCCCGGTTAATTTCAACGTCCCGTATATACTCACTCGTCTATTTTTCTATTATAAAGATTTTACGAGATTGTATACGTGCCATTGCTCCAGGCCATGTTTCAACTCAATGTTTTCGATAATAATCCACGTACTCAACACTTGACTAATTACAACTCAGTCTAATAGAAATCTGATTAATTAATTAATTGAAAATAAAAATACAGATAATTAACTACCGAATATTAGTCCTGTTGATGACCAAAACGATTGTAAAAATTCCTTCAACAGATGATAACTCTCAATCTAATACAGAGATGATAATCTAAATGGCAGTGTGCTCAAGGGAAAGTACATTTTCACCTTTGAAATACTTCGCATCACATTTAGTAAATTTATAATAAGAAAATTAGCAGCTAATGTAATCTGAGTAAGAAATTCATTGTTTAAAATTTTCTAAATAACCTTTAGGATTGAAATTGTTCGTATATAGAATCGTGAGAATGAGCCTTAGGCCTGTTGATAAGTCGATAAACTCCGATAGTTATTATTAACAATAAATAGTACAATTGCGGCGTTATCAAATCCGCATAATCTATAGTTACCGAGGCTTAGCGCAGCAGCGTAGTTTGTTCAGCACAATCAGATACAAGACTACTGCAAAGCTGCCTAAGGCACTAGCTTTACTGGCAAGTGCCTCGATATCTATCTACATACATAATGCGTGAGCCTGATGCACGCATATCGGCTTGTGGCTACATCGAGCCCGTGGGTGCCGCGGCATGATTGGTGCTAGAATCAATCAAGATTACGATTAGCCTTACGGCATAATACAATCCGTTAACGACGCTTACGATTTCCCTCATTGTTGTGACGGCTTATTCCATCTAATCTCGAAATGTAAGGCCAACGAAGAAGAGAAAAAAAAAAAAAAACAAAGAATTGCGATTATCATTGCATTAAGTTTTTGCAAATGATGATTAACGGATGAAACGAATTCTGCGGTTTTTTTCAAATCAAATTTTCAACTAGATTTTGTCGACAGTGTACAGCCGGCGCCTGTAGCCGGTTATTCGTCAGACAACTAATATCTAGCATCAATCCGCTTTCAATCGTAATAATATAATTGATCACTGATTACCTCACATCACTATACTTTATGAGCGAAGAGTAGCCCCGAGATAATTTCAGAGTTATACGAGGTAGCCTGCATCAGTGCCGTTTGCACCACTTGAAGAAACGCGTTTCTTCTACACGAAGATCGAAACGAGTCTCATTAAACTTCATATAAGTATGTGCGTATACGTCCTTCACCTAACAAGTAAAATTGACTACCAGATCCTCCTTGTCAGTGTAATTACATCCCAAAGTGAGATCTCACTTTTGATTTCACAGCCGGATTACCTACTACGCTAATGCTTTTTACTCTTTGGTATAAATTGGCAAAAACTATACAAACGATAACGAATATCATGGTCAAGTTACCCAGAGAGATGTGACACCGTTAGTCAAGTCATTGCATTCTTCGCACCCCCGCCTTTGTCATTTTTCTACCGACCATCTGGCGCTGCACAGAACTTTTTGCAGTCCGTATAGCGTGGAATAAATTGTAAAAAAGGAACAAAAAAAAAAAAAACTTTGCAAAAACGTCAATGCATTGCGGGAGAGCACGCAAAGCTGTGCTAACCGCAAGACAAAGCAAGACTATCCATCGTAGATGGGGGGTACTTTTGAAAGGCTTAAAAATTCGAGCTTGAATATACAATTTGGCGATTATTTTGAATTGAATAAAACCACGGTAGTCAATTGGGTGAATATAATTCGGCGGAGGAATTCCTTGCAAAATATCAGTGAACAGGAGTACAGGACGATGGTGAACCTATCTTTAGCTACTGGATAACCAAGCGTGGGTTGATTCGATATGAACGAAGTTAAACCGAAGCTTTTCTGTTCTCACTTATGTTTCCTGGATTCTTCAACGAAAGATCTGAAAGTTATGGGCAACGAAAAGTAGTGATGTTGGATATGGGGAGTCAACGCCCCAGGACATCGTATTACGACATCGCTTAAACCGGCCACATTTTATACCCATGGTATTTAATAACCAATAAGATAACGCTTCCAATAATCCATAGAACATCCTGCTGCAACCCAGGGTCCAATATAAATGTCCAAAGAAAACACGCCGGCTTGAAATAACGTGAATTATTATACCTACTTTCGATAAACTGCGTTCCAAACAGCAGTCCATGATTTCGTTGTCTTTCCACTCTCTCTCTCTCTCTCTTCTCCGTATTTTACAACATTTCTTTTCAAAATCGTTGAGATTACATGGAGACACTTTCAGCAAAGAACTCGTACAGTTTATTACCACATGCAAAAGCAGGTAGGTACTAGATGGTGAACGAGATAAAAGTCGAGCGTTTTTTTTTTTTCTTTTTTTTGTGTCATAACAAGCAATAATGTCACGCGCCATGGACCTTGTCCAAAGTTCTGACAGCCTCGGTTTACAAGATCTCAAAGCACGGATTGCAGAGTGATTAGATTACGCGATTAAAGCTGGCTGGTTCATGGCTCGAGTTTCAGACTTTGATCAATTCTTGATTATTTCTGATAATACGTCTCACAAACGATCACCAGTCAATATGTAACAATGAAGTGTACAGAGTTCTCGGTTTAGGTTCTGGTATGAGGTATAAGGTATTCGTGACGGTCTCCTTGGTACGTCGTGGTTTAAATTCTACTGACCACTATGAACACCCACGTGAATTCCACCTTTGAGGATGAATACCTATCGGCATTCTCCATTCATGCTTCACGTTCACTATACCCTCTAAACTCTCAGACGTAGGTGTGCTTTAGAATTTATCATTTTTAAGATGGGTCGTTCCAATTAGTGGCGTTAATTAGTTCTAGCCCAGGCTTACTTCCGGTATAAAATGAGCCACAGAAAACCAAAAGTTTGATCCATGGATGCATGCATGACTAGAAAGTGGGTATCATATCATATACCTACCTCATACTAAAGCCGGATCATATTAAATGAATCGATTTACGTAGGTGTCAGTTTTCTCACGTAATTTTTAACCCATTTTACCAATTACTTGGACAAGGTATTCGCGTGGGAAGGTAAAGCGATGAGGGTCGTCTTCGTGACCCAATGCCGTTTAGTATCGTGTTCCACTCTCACCGATTCGCTTTCTTCGGGCAAAGTGACGCGGCTTCCTTTACGAGCTAAGGATCGCGTAACTGTCTACCCACGCTGACGTAACAACCAGTAGAACAGCTTGGGACTGGAACTCGAACACGTCTTGCCATAACGAGTTGCATTGATACTTAGTCGGAGGTCAATGGTATCTCGTCAAAGGTGGAGATCCGTTCAGGTTCTAAGGTAGATACTTTGATAAAGGTTCTAAGTACATCTTTGGAACTCTCACTAATTTTTGAGTGGCTTTCGAGACGATTTTTATTCATTTATGTCGTCTGAAGTTAGGTTTTCATTTATTTATTTATTTATTTTTATTTTTTTTCTCAATAGAATGTTAATTCCCTGATCAAGGTAAGCTCGGTTGACCATCACAGACTTCTATCGACATTATATTATTCCCATAACGGAATGGATACATTGAGCAATGCAGTATTGACTCAGTTGAAGTTCAAAGGCACGAAATTTATTCACTGCAATGGCTGCAGGGATGTATCTGTATATATATCTCGCCTGCCTTTTGAATAATATACCGTTGGGTACATATTGCAAGATTGCCAGGCACAGTGTCACCGAGAGTAAATGCTAATCGGTATTTTATTTTCTTGTTTTAGGTCGTTGGTGCTTCTAGTATTTATACTAGCATCACACATCACCGATGTACTAGCCAGACACGTGAGTATTTAAAAATGTCTAATAAATTGTTTAGCTGCAAATGAGAGAAACGACGAATTTTAAAACCGTGCTTGAAAACTCTCGTGTGTTTTCTAAGGAGATGCAACCCAGTCTTAAATCTCCTATTTAGACATCAGGAAGAACCTTTAGGAAAGAATTTTATCAGGTTTCATTACCGACCTTTTCCTTAGTCTCAGATTTCGATAATATTCTTTTGTGTCTAGGGAAGAAAACTGTCGAATATATTCCGTCCAGTTGTTCATCGACTGATGAAACCCCAGTAGGTTCATTTTTCCACTTTTCTTTAAGAAACTCGAATACAACACTTTGAACAAAGGCCGGAGTCTACGTGAATCTAGTAACTGTATCTGATGACGTTGTTTTTCGCGGTTAATAAAAAACATTACTGCGATCATCAACGATCAGGTTTCTTACGCTAGTCGACTTAAAGGTCACCATCTAGGTTCATTGCTCGGTCTGATCCCATTGAAGACGTCCCAACGATGATGCTGTGCTTTATACGTAAAGCTGCAACAAGGCGGATGAGGATTCGATTCGAAGCTTGAAGAGATGGCGTAAAACGATGATGAAGCCACTGGCTGAAACGTCAACCGCAACCTTCGCACTCTTATACCTTATACTAGCAGCGTAAGAAACGTACGGCTGATGGAGAGTAAGGATCAAGTTACCAGTGTTGATACCTGCCTTGGAAGAGTCCTTGAACTTTGCCCACTTTATGAGCCAACGCGATCGCTATAGGATTCGCAGTGCAGCCAAGAGATTATTACCCTTGAGTAGAAATAATAAAAGCAAAAAAAAAAACAATATATATGTATATATATTCCCTTACCGGCTAGCAACAACCCGGAGCGAGAACTTCTTGTGGTCGTTTCGAAATACCTGCTGTGAAATTTATGCATTCATGCGTTCATTTCACGTCTGAATTTTTATCACATTCGTATATTTACGATTTGCCTGTAGGGTAGAATAAAAAAAATAACCTCTTTATATCTACTCCTTCAGTCAAGGGTATGTGCGTTCAAGAAGATTCAGTCAATCAGGAGGTAAGACTGAGACAAATTGATATAAGGATGAAAGACGAGTTTAGCCATCTAATATCTGTTCTTGCGGAAAAATAACGGATCAACTAATTGATGACTGAGGGAATTAATCGACTAGATTATCTGTTCGATTCACTTTCATCGCGATTATGTTAATCGCGTGAAAGATTCAGGTTCGTGTCTCATCAGAGATTAGATATTTATACACGGTTTGATCGAGCATTCGATGCGTCTTGTGGTTTAGCTCGAGTTCAGTGTTCACCAGTCTTAGGTTACATGCTCAGATTGCTAATTCCTTAGACGTGAATTAATCTAATCAAGTATGGAGAGCATGTTTATGGCAGGTAGGTATATACGACTAGAGAGAATCAGGGCTATCTCCAGGGATGATAAGAAGTCGAATCGTCACTATTCGAAAATTATTTTCAACGAAAATTTAAGGTTCACTGATTTTCTTTATCACGGAAGTTCTTCAATATCTGTTAATATCTCAAAATCAAGACACAGTGCAATGACACAAATGATTACCATGAGTGAAAATAAAAAAAAAAAAGCTATCTACAGATCGGTGTCTGACTGTCTGGTTTAAAAATAAACTGCACCATGGTAATACGTCTGTTGTAAATGATGCAGTTCTTTGACCATCTGCCTTACAATATAATGTTAGTCACCATTTAAGGTAATTAGTTGATTTGCTGCTGTTGCAAACTCGTGTGATTACTGAGTGCTGTGAGAACTCCCTAGCTCTAATTTTGGAGATGGTATAGAAATGATCACCATGCTATGGCAAAAGCCACAGTATTATTTTTTCTTCTTTTGTACTTACCAATGGTATTTAAGGCCTTAATTGATTTATGACTTACTTAATCAACGAGGCAAAACTTGTGGCGATTCTTCACCATTACTGTTATATATGTATGTATATAAATTGGCCTACATTTCATTGATGAGTTTGGTTGACGTAAACATTCTACTACCAGGCGTCACGGGATCCAAATGTACAATCGTGACATACTCATACCGAATTTCGATTTTTTTTTTTTTTTTTTCTGTCAAGTTCAGCTGGGGGTCGATATTTCGCTACAATTTTTCTACCAGTTTCATAAAGAACCTTGCTAGAATGTCTCAAAGTATATACGAGCACGACTGTCCAACCCGGATATTAAAGTTCTCTATTAAAAATGCTAAAGAAAAAAAAAGAAGAAAAAAAAACTGAGTTACACATATATGGTAATGGCAAGAAGGTAAAAGGTATAAGGTACCTACGTACCGTCACGCGACATTAGGATTACACGTGCGGTGCGAGACTGCGCGTGGCCTCGAGTAATGAGATGTCAGTGGCAGCCAACTTTGGCTGTTCACTGAAATCACGAATTGTTACGGTAATTAATTAGTCTTAGATTAAAGCGTGGTGTGACATTGTGTCTCTTGGGAAGGGGAACTCGTCTTAATTTTCATCTGCACGGTTAGATACATACATACATACATAATACATTTTTTATTTCCTGCACATGGCATAGTTCAATTCGATTCAATTAATCGACCAATCTTGATCGTCGTGGTAGGGGATATAGGAATATTTTATCGTGGGATTGCTTTTCAGATATACCTAAATGGTACGTTGTATGCAAATTAATTTTCCTCTAAGAAATTATTAGTCTCTAAACTTTAACGTGCTAATGCGAATTATAGCTTGCTTAATCATTGCTTTAATTGTTACTATTTACAAACTCGTCATACTTAAGTCGTAAACTTAAATGCATTTTTATTACGCGGAAATGCATATGAACTCTATATGTACACACATACTTCATACATGTCATAAAACCATCTAGTAAACTCCCACGCTTGATAAAAAAAAAATAAAAAATTTTCACAGATGTTAAGTTATGCTTTAAACCCCGATCTTAAGCGTATACAACTTCGTAATAAGAGTTACACTTTTTAATTTTCTCGACACAATTTCTCTTGTTCTTCATCTTCTTATTCTGTTTCTTCTTAAACTTTGCAAGAAGCTCCGGTGCCTTTTCACATCTGGCTCGATGTCTTCACGCATATTTGACAACGGACAATTGATACATTAATCTTCAGAAATGGAATGATAAGTTCTCCTAATTTGTATAGTCGCAAGTCGATTAATTTGACCCTTTATTTATTTTTTCAAGTTTCTTTTTCATTCGTCACTAAAAAAAAAAAACTTCGTTAGAACCGGCGCTGGCTTTTACAAACTGTGAATTAAAACTGCCCTGGACACCCGCCAGTAAAAGTTGAACTCTCAGTTAGTTGTGCGTATATTATACGCCCTTCCGAGTTCAGGGATAGATGCAGTAGAAGTGGATGCAACGGTGTGAAATTAGTTCTAAGACGTCGCCTCTAGAGTAAGTCGACATTTACGTGAAGCAATTGCTTCGCGAAGCAATTTGCACCTAGACGTGGTCATTACTGAGATAATTTAACGAAAAGTTTATTCCTAAGATAGCAGAGAGTATAGTGCCCCCAAGTATTTTCACCATTTAATATCCAGACTTAGATATATTTTTCAAACGGAATTTTATCGTCTCCAAATATCGCACTGCACTGATGAATGCACATGCAAAGAATCGCGTTCCACGATATTAAACAAGGCCATTGTTCTCTGTCGAACCATTGCTCCCGAAGTGGAAACAATCTACCGAGTCAAAACCCATCGAATTATTATCAGTCCTTCTATAATGACAAGCAATTACATGGAGTTTTACTCATTGTACTGTGATCGGTGACCCTAGTAACTCGGGTTACTGGGTTGAAACGTGAGCGAGATTTTCGCTGGGTTGTATCATTCGTTTCTCATTGCAGTATAAGTTCTTTAATTAACTGTCTATAAATTATATAAAAATTAAAGAAAATAGAAAAACGATTTTTCATTTCTACAGCATCACATAAAATTGAGACATGCAAGGCACAGGAGACAGCATATTGGCGATGGCTACCTGCCAACAAGCTTCGTCTCGGACACAGACGAGGAGGAAAGAGGCGCTTGGGGTCCGTGGTCTTCAGCTAGCTCCTGCTCACGTTCCTGTGGTGGTGGAGTCGCTCACCAAACAAGAAGCTGTAGAGAGATAGAGTCAGTTACATCTTATTAATGATCAATAAAAAAAGGGTATACTGAGTAACTAATCCCTTTTCCTGTTTCTGAATTGCAGTAACGCGACGGGAGACGCCTTGTGTATAGGAGCGAAGAAGAGGTTCTTCACTTGCAACATACAGGTAAGCCAATGCATCATAATTTTTCATTTTCACTAGCATAAAGATTTCTGATTATACAATGGAACTGATTGACTTAAACTGTGATGATCGAACTAACGAACTCTGTAATAGCCTGTGAGCTCTTTTTAGACGACAATACGACGCGCGCAACTCCGTTCAATAACCAATCGACTGTACTGTATCTTAAAATTAAAGAATACAAGCATCGAACGTGTTCGTCGATCACAATGAAGCCTCATAAACAAATTGATCAAACGGCATTCACACTTTCGGTATTTGATAGGGCACGAATAATATTCGAAGAACGAATAACGGGGTTAAAGGGCAGAGATTTATCAGCAATGAATTTATGCATCGCGGTCAAACACTTCCATCGTCAATTTGACCTATTACATATATGTACAGTGTACTTGTGTATGTGATATAAATGGCCATAGTACAAGCTCGAACGATAGGTAGGTATGCCACAGACGGTGGAGCTCGATCGTGACCTCAGCCTCGATCGCGTAACATTATAAAAACCTCTGTGCAGTAGAGAAGTTCAATAGCACCTGATCAGCATCTATCGCGTGCGCATTCCTTAAGCGAATTGCCGAGGGGATATTGCGCCTGTAGATTAGATATTGGAAATGCGTTAAAATTTCTTGTTTTTAATTAACAATCTCATAAAGACTTGAGTTTAAATCTCAGTTTCACAATCACATCAAGTTTAAATATATTTATGATGAACATCTCGTACCGGTCAAGTAGAATTCACATGTAAAGTTGAAGAAATCGCTGTTAATATACAGGAGGTTTCAACGAGAGGTCATAACGCTTGGTCACACGTACAAACTACACGAATTACGTGACTCGTGAATTTTTCACAAGCATACAAACGACTCAAGATAGAAATAGGGCCGTGTCAAGGTTCTACCTGTTCTAGATTTACACCATTACAAAATTCACCTGTTAACTCAGAATACCACTTATTCATAAAAGTGTAATACACCTTGCGTAATAAATGACCCTTTTACAATCAGAGATTCTAGCACACGTTACACCATGTCACATTGGTCTGTGAAGCATCAATTATAGAATAGCTTGAGTCGGATCAATTATTGTATCTAATTCTAAAGATCTTAAAACGTGTCACACAAGGTTATAAATTTATACCACGCATTCTCATCTTAATGACCGTATACCAACCCCGTTTTTTTATTTTTTTTTCTTTTCTACCCGAGAATGTTAGCCGATTTTTTAAGGTCCAGAAGGGCTGAAAGGGTTAGAGGCGGAGGCTGGATAATAAATGTAACATCACCCTGTGGAATGAGAATAGGTAAGTTACGTGCTCGTAGTTCGTATCTCGAATCTACGAACGGGGGTTGTTATAGGTAGGTATACCTACACGTAAAATCTAGTCCTCCTATGCTATGCTATGGTCATAGGTGTTAGGGGTGTGGCAGACGTCCCAGGCGTGGGTGTGATGCATCTTGAGATTAACTTGTCTCCGGGCGATAGCCAGCCTCTATATCTAGCCTGTATTCAATAGAACAAGACCCCGGAGCGCTTCGGACATCGAAGCGTCACGTTCTCGTTATTATCATGCGGTTGTCCTCAGCATTGTCTCATAATGATGAGCTGCTTTAGCCCTGATGGTGCATAGAATCGCGTGTATACTACCAAGTGTACAAGATGATCAGCACGTAGCTTATAAGCAGCTTTGGATCATTCAGAGGATCACATAATTTTTTTGAAATTCTATAGTTAATTTCTACGCTTTTGAATCTTGGGGATTTCACTTACAATAAAGTTTTTATAATATCGCTTTCAAGATTATAAATATTATCGTTGATTATGATTTCATAGGATTCCCAGTTCCCACGAATGATTTTACACGTATACCGTATAACGGAACAAGACGTAAGCCGGTTCGGATACATTCGATTCACACGAGATAAGATTAAATATACTGTGCAGGTTGTAGCATCCGATATGATCAATGGCTGTTTCTTAGCAGGCGTTATGTTCTTAAAAATTGTTAAATTATTCAGAAAATCTTATCGAATAGTTTGGACAAATTTTATCTCCATTTTTTTCTTTCCATACATGATATTCATGGAAAGGCTACAGCGCTGCACGAAAGGACAAGAGTAAATGTCACTGTAAAGTTAAGCTGCTTAGTAGAATCATATTTTAATATACTATATTTAGTATTATTGAAGATAAAAAACTACATAATTGAATTTTAGAACTAACGATGTAAGACTACGGTCAATTTTAAATGTACTTATTTTTGTTTTGTTTTCGCAGCCTTGCCCGGACCCAGCGCAGGACTTTAGGGCAGAACAATGCGCGGAGTATAACACCGTTCCTATAGAAGGTGTCTACTATGAGTAAGTCCGATCATTGTCATTATTGTAATTTGAATATCTGCCCGTGATGATAATGTAACGATTTATTATCGGAGAAGTTTGACAATTGTAGATGGAAAAATTTCTCTTTGCTTGTAAAATATAAATCCTTAAGGTTATTCAGAGGAGTCGGGTTTATGACAGAGTTCACTCTCTTCATACGCCCTCTTTTGTCATCACTAGCTATAAATTTACTCGTTTAGAATCACCTGGGGATGACTGGTATTATACCCTTGTTAGAAACCCGGGCTGAATATGGACCGCCCCTTAAAACCGACCTCCACGCAACCCAAATATGTACATATAAACTATAAAAGGAGATTACGCAACGATAATCGTGAAATGCCAAGTCATTTTCTTAAAGCGTTTCCAAAGCGGTACAAATTGTGACATGGAATAATGGTATCCTATTAAACTAACTCGGTTTCTCTATACAAAAGCAATCACGCATTTCTCATCAAACGCGATCATTTTAACAAGCGGGCTATCCCTATTGGATCAATGCAACATCGACAATGATGCTGATTTTTATTTAAAGTTGGATTCCGTACACTGGAGGGTCAAACAAATGTGAATTGAACTGTATGCCACGTGGAGAGATATTTTTCTATCGACACAAAGCCAGCGTCACTGATGGAACACCTTGCACTATCGAGCAGAATGACGTTTGTGTAGAGGGTAAATGCAGGGTGAGTTTAATCGTCGATATATTTCGAACTTAGAGATAAAATTTCGGTGCTAATATTTTCTATTCACTATTCAATAGCCTGTAGGCTGCGACATGATACTTGGAAGTTCTGCTAAAGAAGACAGATGTCGAGAATGTGGAGGAGACGGATCTGCCTGTGACACAATTCAAGGATTACTGGACATGAATGATTTACAAGTTGGTATGTGTATTACTGACTTTATGATTGAAAAAAAACAACAAAAAATATGCAGCACAATCACGTGAATCTGTACTAAACATGATCATCAATTGCTTTTAGGATATAATGACATTTTACTGATACCTGCGGGTGCCACAAATATTGCGATCAATGAAGTGCGTCCATCAAACAACTACTTGGGTAAGTCAATAATTTCGTTGTGATACATTAAGGAGATTATCAGATAATTTTAAACGTATGGCAGAATGTAAATTGACGTTTCATTTTCAGCCATAAGAAACACCACCGGTCACTATTACTTGAACGGAAATTGGAGAATAGACTTTCCACGTAGTTTGAGATTCGCTGGATCAATTTTTCACTATGAAAGAAGACCCAAGGAATTTTCTGCTGCAGACATAATCAATGCGCTGGGTCCGACAACTGAGGCACTTTACATCGTGGTAAATACTCCATAGCGCTTCTATCAATAATTTTATACCAGCTTAACCAAAATCGTATATTCCAATTTAATCACGTCTATTTATTTTAATTTCAAGCTTCTTTCTCAAGACGTTAACGTTGGCGTTAATTATGAGTACAGCATACCAAAACGGCTCTCCATACAGTCAGGCCCGGATAGTTACACTTGGGTTGTAGAAGAATTTTCAGATTGCAGTGCTAGTTGTGGCGGAGGTAAAAAAATTTTCGGACGTTTTTATTTTTTTTTTTAACATCTATTAACATCGACATCAGACTTTATAATAACGTGTAAAAAATTCTATCATTCAGGCTTTCAATCGAGGCTTGTTAGATGCGTGAGACGGGGAGATAACGAAGTTTCAGATCGAAATCTGTGTGATCAGCAACTAGAACCACCGGACACACAATCATGTGGCATGGAACCGTGTCCACCAAAATGGGTAGTCAAGAATTGGGGTCCATGTAGTAAACAGTGTGGATCGGGAGGAGAACAAACGCGACAAATAATATGCGAGCAAATTATATCCGGCGGTGTTCCTTCCATTGTAGATGATCTTCGGTGCCTAGATATAGTCGGGCCTAAGGACATTGAGGTACAGGAATGTAACAACGATATCCAGTGTCCTCAGTGGCATACTGGCCCATGGAAACCGGTGAGTATAAATAGCAAACGAATGCATGAACCGTAAAACTGTATAGATTACGTCTAACAATTTATAATTTCAGTGTAATCGTCTCTGTGGAAAAGGAAAGATAACCCGAAAAGTAACTTGTTACAAAAAAGTACAAGGTAAAATATTTGTACTGAGTGATTCGGTCTGTCAAGAAGAACGACCGGAAAGTGAAAAGGAATGCGAATTAGCACCATGCTCTGGGCTTGATTGGGTTGTGTCAAAATGGAGCGGTGTAAGTAGATGATTACGAAAATTATTTCGCCAACTAAATGTAATGGAAAATCTACGGATTTGATACATCAGTCACAGCTAATTCAAAAAAAACAAAAAAAAAAAAAAATCAATTAGTAAATGTATTTACAGTGTGACGATAATTGTGGCCTCACTCAAGAGACCAGAACAACAAGCTGTGTGACATTAGACGGTGAAGTTTGGCCTGAAGAACAGTGTAATCCTGATACCAAGCCGATATTAGTTAGAGACTGTTCAGCCCAAGACAAATGTGCTTACCAATGGTACGCGACTCAATGGAGCGAGGTGTGTTAATAAACTATAATATATACTCAAAATTCGAAAGTTTTTTAAAAAAAATATAGTATCAAAACTACAGATACCTTATATAAATTTCAGTGCTCTGTTAATTGCGGTACTGGAATTCAAACCCGTAAAGTATTCTGCGGAGCGTTACCTTCTGATAGTGAAACTATTACAAAGGTTGAAGACGAAAAATGTGATCCATCCAAAAAGTATAACAATACGAAAAGCTGTAAAGCTGAAATCGAAACATGCAAAGGTGAATGGTTCGCAGGCCCTTGGAGTGAGGTGGGTGACTTTGTTGAAAAAGATTTTATTTTTGTATAGAATCTTATAAGAATACTGGTGTTCCTATTCTAATATATTCTATCAAAAAAATAAATTCAGATTCAGAATATGAAAGGTAAACGTTTGTTTTCAGTGTTCCAAACCATGTGGGGGTGGTGAGATGACCAGAAAAGTAATATGTATGAAGGACAATAAAGTGGTTCCAGTTAAGGGTAACTGTGATGCAAGTGATATATTCTCGAGTGAAGATTGTAACGAGAAACCTTGCGGAGAAGGTAATAACGGCTATATTTTCGAGCTTTACACGTATAATTCAATGTAAATTTTTGTTCTTTTCCAGACGGAGTTATACCAGTAGAACCAGGAAAGCCTATTGCATCTACAGAAGAGGAAGCGATTGAATGTGAAGATTATCAAGATGACGAATTTGTTTCTGTCCATCAGGACTTGGATATTGTGGTATAGTAATTGAATTAGTTTTCATCATATTTTGAATAGATTTCGTATTGCAAATATAATGCTGCGCAAATTTCGTCAATTATCAACGCAAAACGATCTAGTCTGATTTTTTCCTTTACTCATTTCTTGTGCTTTTTTTTTTGTTCGTTAATAAACTTTCCGGACGTACAAAAATTATGTGTTAAAAACTGTTATAAACAGGACTCTGAAAATGATGACGGAACGCAGAAAGACGCACCATCTTTAATCTCTCCTTTCGATATAAATTCATTCGGACATGATTTCGATGAATTTATGATGGCTGATGGTCCGGTAGATGGTGAAAGTTTTGATGATGGTAGCGGAACGGTCGACCCAGATTTCGCTACTGACATATCTTCGTCAGATACATCAGAAGGAAGTGGATCTGAATCAACTTCATCATTTGATACGAGCAGCTTTTCCAGTACTTTCGATACTGATAGTACAGTGTCACCTGAAATATCTGAGACAGAAGAACCAATCTTTACAAAATCCACTTCAGCAGGGAAAATAACATTTACCACATTAGAACTACCGCAAGGTAATTTATAACATTCAATTAATTCAATTAAAACATTACTGAATTGTTGTGGTAATGGTTTTTTTCAGTACCTTCAGAAGAAAGTGAAGAAAGTGACGAAGAAGATATCTATCATGATAACGATGTCCCTGATGATGAAGAGAATTCCAATCGTACACTACCTCAAATTAAAGTTGAAGGGAGAATAACCAGACCAACGACTGAGAAACCTCAAGTAAAAACAGATAGTGATGAGTCATCTACCACAGAATCTGGTATTACTCTGAGCTCCCAAAATGTATCTGAATCTCAGTCATCTGAAGAGACAAGCGAAACTTCTGAATCTTCCACCATGTCTAGCATTGAAGATACAGGATCTACTATAGTGCCAGAATCATCTAGCACAGACACTTCACTATCCACTAATTCAAACACACAGTCATCTGGTGCTGATACAATACCGTCACTTAGTTCAGACACGTCGTTAGAATCTAGTACTGACACTACGCCATCATCGGCAGGATCAACCAGCTCACCTATAAGTTCATTATCCAGTTCAGAAACCACAAAATCCTCCAGTTCAGACTCAACTACATTATCGAGTTTAGAGACACCAGGATCTTCCAGCTCAGGTACAACAGAATCGTCCAGTATGAGCGAAACGAAATTATCTAGTTCGCAAACAACAGAATCGTCTTCTTCAGAAACGGCAGGATCATCCAGCTCACCTATAAGTTCATTATCCAGTTCCGAAACCACAAAATCCTCCGGCTCAGACTCAACTACATTATCAAGTTCAGAGTTAACAGGCTCTTCTAGTTCAGATGCAACAGTATTATCCAGTTCAGAGTCATCGGAATCCTCTGGTTCAGACACTACGACATTATCCAGTTCAAAGATAACAGAAGTTTCCAGTTCAGATACAACAGAATCGTCTAGTATAGGTGAAACGGAATTGTCTAGTTCGCAAACAACAGGATCATCTTCTTCAGAAACAGTAGGATCGCCCAGCTCACCTGTAAGTTCGTTATCCAGTTCAGAAACCACAAAATCCTCCAGTTCAGACTCAACTACATTATCGAGTTTAGAGACACCAGGATCTTCCAGTTCAGGTACAACAGAATCGTCCAGTATGAGCGAAACGAAATTATCTAGTTCGGAAACAACAGAATCGTCTTCTTCAGAAACGGCAGGATCATCCAGCTCGCCCATAAGTTCATTATCCAGTTCCGAAACCACAAAATCCTCCAGTTCAGACTCAACTACATTATCGAGTTTAGAGACACCAGGATCTTCCAGTTCAGGTACAACAGAATCGTCCAGTATGAGCGAAACGAAATTATCTAGTTCGGAAACAACAGAATCGTCTTCTTCAGAAACGGCAGGATCATCCAGCTCGCCTATAAGTTCATTATCCAGTTCCGAAACCACAAAATCCTCCAGCTCAGACTCAACTACATTATCAAGTTCAGAGTTAACAGGCTCTTCTAGTTCAGATGCAACAGTATTATCCAGTTCAGAGTCATCGGAATCCTCTGGTTCAGACACTACGACATTATCCAGTTCAAAGATAACAGAAGTTTCCAGTTCAGATACAACAGAATCGTCTAGTATAGGTGAAACGGAATTGTCTAGTTCGCAAACAACAGGATCATCTTCTTCAGAAACAGTAGGATCGCCCAGCTCACCTGTAAGTTCGTTATCCAGTTCAGAAACCACAAAATCCTCCAGTTCAGACTCAACTACATTATCGAGTTTAGAGACACCAGGATCTTCTAGTTCAGATACAACAGAATCATCTAGCTCAAATACAGTGACATCATCTAGTTCAGAGACGGTAGGATCTTCCAGTACAGGGGTAACAGAATCTTCCAGTTCAGAGGTAACAGGATCTTCCAGTTTTGAGATAACAACAGGGTCATCTAGCTCAGATACAACAGAATCGTCTAGCTCAGACACAATGACATTGTCTAGTTCTGAGAGTACAGGCTCTTCTAGCTCAGACACGACATTATTATCCAGTTCAGAGTCGTCAATATCATCTGAATTGGACACCACGATATTATCTAGTTCAGAGACGCCAGGATCTTCGAGTTCAGACACAACAGAACTATCCAGTTCAGGAACAACTGTATCGTCTAGCTCAGACACAATGACATTGTCTAGTTCTGAGAGTACAGACTCTTCTAGCTCAGACACGACATTATTATCCAGTTCAGAGTCATCAGTATCGTCTGGATTAGACACCACGATATTATCTAGTTCAGAAACAACAGCATCTTCGATTTCAGAGACAACTGAATCGCCTAGCTTAGACACAACAACATCATCTAGTCCTGAGAGTACAGGCTCTTCTAGCTCAGACACGACATTATTATCCAGTTCAGAGTCGTCAGCATCGTCTGAATTGGACACCACGACATTATCTAGTTCAGAGACGCCGGGATCTTCGAGTTCAGACACAACAGGATCATCCAGTTCAGAGACAACTGAATCGTCTAGCTCAGACACAATAACATTATCTAGTTCAGACACAACAGTGATATCGAGTTCAGAGTCATCAGTATCTTCTAGCTCGGACACCACGATTTTATCCAGTTCAGAGACACCGGGATCTTCCAGTTCCGAAATAACTACAGAATCATCCAGTTTAGACACATCAATATCATCCAGTTCCGAGACAACAGAATCATCTAGCTCCGCTACAACGGTGTTATCTAGCTCGGATGAAACCACATCTGGATCATCTGTATCGAGTGCGACTACGGAATCTGCTTCAAGTACTAATATTACAGAATCAGAAAGCACTGGAACCTTTGAAGAGTCTACGGGAACAGAGGAAACGTCGGAGTCTGAAATTACAACTGAAGGTGAGACAACAGAAAGTGGTATCACAAGTGAAACGACGGAGTCGGGTATCACAGATACAGACGAGGATCTTGACACAACCGGACAATCACATAGTACGTATGATTCGGCATCAATTCGAATATCCAAATCCACTGGTCAGTAGAATTATTGTACGTTCTAACAATCTTGACTTGATTGCAGTTACCGATATATGGACAACAATTAGCCCAATTACCAAAGCGATAACCAGCGAACAGGTCACACAAAAATGCATACCTAAAAAGCGTAAGACTTGCAAATCCTCGCCATTCGGTTGCTGTTACAACAGTACCAAAGCAGCCACAGGGCCATTTGAACAAGGTTGCCCCATTCCGAAAACATGCAAAGAGACAACATATGGATGCTGCCCGGATGAAGTGTCTCCCGCTGCTGGATTTAATAATCTCGGTTGTCCAGATTCTCACTGTGACGAGACACTCTTTGGTTGTTGCCCAGATAACGTCACCCCTGCAGAGGGCAATGACTACGAGGGTTGCCCAATACCATGCAATAAATCTGAGTCAGTATTTATGGGATAGAACGTTAATAATTGAAATAATTTAATCATTCAACGCTTTGCTGGTTATAGAGTATCTACATTCGGCAGAATATCTTCGATAGGATGGCTGACAAATTCGAATCAGCTTCGTAAATGCGGTTGTATTCAATCGATGCGTAATGAATTGTAAATATTACAGATTTGGTTGCTGTCCTGACGAAAAAACTCCGGCTGCAGGCAAGGATAACTTGGGATGTTGCAATGTTACTGCATATGGCTGCTGTCCCGATGGATTTAAACCAGCATCTGGCCCAGATGCAGAAGGTATATTATTCCGAATGAAACACGCCAAATTTTGTACGTATGGGTTTACATATTTATTATGATTTCATCAGGTTGTGACGAAAAGGAAACTTCTACTGTCACCACGCCCGGAGATGAAATTGAAGTTACTACTACTAGTGCAGTTGAAGCTACTACTGCCAGTGAAGCTGAAGATACTACTACTAGTCAACTTGCAGTTACTACTGTTAGTGAAGTCGAAGAGGGCTGCGCAAACTCTGAATTTGGTTGCTGCCCCGATCAGAAATCACCTGCGGCTGGCACCAACTTTGAAGGATGTGCTGTTACTACCACCGAATTACCGATTGAACCTCATATGGCGTGTGAAAATAGTACATTTAGCTGTTGCGACGATGGAACAACGCCTGCTCATGGGCCGAACAAGGAAGGCTGCTGTTTGGCAACACCATATGGATGCTGCCCTGATAATATTCAACATGCACAAGGTCCAGATCTCTACGGGTGTGGTTGCCAATATTCAAGGTATGGCTGCTGTCCAGATAACACAACACCTGCTCGAGGTTCTAATAACGAAGGTTGTGCTTGCGAACATACACCACATGGTTGTTGCCCTAATCGCATTACTGCCGCAAGTGGACCGGACTTTGAAGGATGTGCATGCCACACTTATCAGTTTGGTTGCTGCCCCGATGGAGTTTCCGTCGCCAAGGGACCTCAAGCGCAAGGTACTCGATTTAAATCTTTAATAATTCTCACAGTTTTCATTATAATTATCGTTGAATCTCTAAACTCATTAGCCGATGTCACCCAGAATCTGTTTAATACTTGAATGGTCTTCGAATCTCAGGTTGCGGATGTGAAAATACAGAATTCAAGTGCTGCTCTGATGGTATCACACCCGCAAAGGGTGAAAATTACGCTGGATGTACCTGCGATGCATCTAAATATGGCTGTTGCCCAGACGGTGTCGAAGAGGCACAAGGAGATAACTTTGAAGGATGTCTTACAGTCCTTACAAACCCTAGTGCTGCTTGCGCGTTAGAGAAAGATCGTGGTTCTTGTTCAGATTTCACTGTCCGGTGGTTCTTTGACACGGAGTACGGAGGATGTTCTAGATTTTGGTACGGTGGCTGCGAGGGTAATGAAAATCGGTTCAAAAGTCCGGACGAATGTAAAAACGTCTGCGTTGAACCCAAAGGACGTGGTGAGTTGTGAATATACAGTTTTTGAAAAAACTTGAATGCAAGAAATCCGTATTTTGTCTCTGATCATTGCTCAAAAGTTAAACTCTTACAATCAGCAATTTAACTAACCATAATCAAAAAGGCACCGCTATGCTATTCCAGCTACAAGATAATCTTCATTATCTAATATGTTTTCTATTTCGTCAAGATGCTTGCTTCCTACCAAAAATTTCGGGACCTTGCGAGGAATATCATCCAACATGGTATTTCGATACCGAGAGAAAACAATGCGGTCAGTTTATCTACAAGGGATGTCTTGGAAACGCTAATAAGTTTAAAACTAGAGACGAGTGTGAAGAACTTTGCGTCATACCTGATGATATTGGTGAGTTGCAGAATTACCTTCACAATTTCATTTCTCGATGCAAAATATTTCGTATAAGTTACTCTCAATTAGTTAAGCAGGGGGCTAAAGATTGTTCGAAATTATACGTACGATTTTCAGATGCTTGTGAACAGCCTAAAGAAGTAGGACCATGCGCGGGTAATTTCACGAGATGGTATTTCAACAAGGAGAGCGACAGCTGTGAAGAATTCACGTACGGTGGCTGCAAGGCTAACAAAAATAACTTCCCAACCCAAATATCTTGCCAGCAGAAGTGCCTAACACCTGGTCGTAGCCGCGGTAAGTAATTATAAATCAACATGTAATCACTTAGGTGAAAATAATATAAAAAAAAAAATAATTATCTAAAGATACATTTATTGAACACGCATGAAATTTACAAATTACCAAATCTGGGCTCATGGTTATTAAAACAAAATGAAGAAGAGATATGAGTGAAACCCTTCGCTCGATTTATATACCTGAATCAAATTCCAGGAATATAATCAAATAATGGCATGTGTCTGGTTTTTCTTCATACAAAGGTGTAATCTAAAATATTACCTGTTTTATATAACCGAATTACTGTTGGGTTTGGATTGCAAGACATACTTTGGTTACGGATATTAACTATACCGGTAATGAAAACCACCCGTTGAGCATAATCCATGTGATAAAAGTCTGAAAAGAGTTAAAATCTTGCGTATAGTAAATTTGAAAATTTTTTGGGGGATGTTCAATCGACTTTTTCGGCTGATATCTAAGTATAGCGTCTGGTTAATAATCATGACGATGATACGTAACGAGAAAGATATAAAACTTGAACTTTTCAGTACGAGATGTGTGCGTCCTGGATAAAGAGCCTGGGCCATGCCCTGGCTCTTCGTTACGCTGGTACTATGATGCCAAGCGTAAATCTTGTAGGCAATTTGTTTTCGGCGGTTGTAAAGGCAATGGCAATAAGTTCCGAACATACGCTGCATGCGAGCAGCGCTGCCCTGTTAGAGGTACAGCAATAAACAAAGATTAAAGTGTCAAAATTGGTGTCGGCAGCTAATCAAGCATTGATGTTGCTAAAATCAGTAATTATAAATTAATTGGTGCTGGTCTGATGGAAAACATGTAAACGTAACAAAATTTGCTACCTAATTAATTTTGCAGTGTTTATTTCAATCGTCGTGAACAAAAAATTTTGGAATTATACTTTACGAAATTCAAACTCGCAAAATAAGTTCTTAATAATTGAACTGATTAAACACTGTGAAATACTTATATAGCATACATCCCGTACATTGTCTTACATATCACAAACATTTTAATGTTGCACATTAGCAGCCACTAAGGAGTCAACTAATGTCAGTTATCGTCGTCCCTTATTTCCTTGCATTTGCTTTAGATGTTGTCAGTTGATAATACCAGCTGTTACCTTTCGTACATCCATTGCCTTGAAAAAATCTGTCAAGTGCGAGACTGCACAGCATTTCTAAACTTAAATCGCACGCATTAGGATACATCGAAATTTTCTTTATCATGTCCAGTATCAGCCATAATATTTGAACTCAACGTATTACTCAAACGTGTAACACTCTTACAAGTACATACATTCCCTAAGTACTGATAACTAGTAGAAACTTAATATTGTCATACTGTCTTTCCGTAATATAACTGGTCACTAACATTGCATGGTTATTAACATGGTGATAGATTCTTGCTCTCTACCACGGAAAGAGGGTAGTTGCACAGAAAAACACGCTCGATGGTCCTTTGATCAATTAAAGAAACGATGCATGCCATTCTATTACACTGGCTGTGGTGGAAATAGAAATAACTACGAGACTAGGGATGCATGTGATAGTGACTGCCCACCAAAGATTGGTAAGGTTTCGACGATATAATCATTAATTATCAAAATCATTGCATACGTTTGTTCAAAGTGAAAGTGATTGAATCAGTTAGACGTGCATGCATGAGTAAGAAAAAATACATTTCTCGGACATCAAGCTTAAAAAATATTAAAAACACCATATAACACTTTCTATGTGTGATATAATTCGATGATGAACATCACAATGTAATCTCGTTAAGTTTCATATTCCTTATCTTCTTCTTCTTTTTCTTCTTCTTCTTCTTATTTGATGCACAAAAACTATACGTATATCTGTAATGTTCATTAACTATTGTGCGTAATATCATTCACTTTCATTATTCTGCTGCTATACAAGCCTATGTATGTACAACATCAAGCACATATCCATCAGCATTAAGCACACCTACCAGGAAGAACCTCCCATATGATGTAAGAATTCAATTCAATCTCAACCTGATTATTCATGACTCTAGTATTGGTGAAAATTAGAATCATTGGCTTTATATCATTGTCTGTTTCCTCCTAATCTGGTTGCTTTTGTGGATTGTGGTTATACTCTGATAATATGGTAAATTAAATGATTTTATACAACAGAACAAGATACTTGTCTTCTTCCTGCATTATTGGGCGAGTGTTATAATTACACTCAACGATGGTATTATGACTCGTATGAATCACGCTGTAGACAATTTTATTACGGGGGTTGCGGTGGAAACGGAAATAATTTTGCAACGGAACATGACTGTACACACAGATGTCAACCGTCAGCGATTACGCCTCCCCCTGAAGTTCCGCAGTTCCAAACTGGTAAGAAGATAATACTTAAACTTTAGTATAGGTACTAAGATTTTTATATACTCAGTCCAATCCAGACTCGCACAATAAATCTGGAAATCCGCAATTAGAAGATCGCACGAGGCTGATAACTTATGATTATAATATACAAATCTGTCTTTCAGAATTCTGCTTCTTGCCAGACGATCACGGATCATGTACTGAAGAATCAGTTAAATGGTTCTATGATAGCAGATATGGTGTTTGCAAACCATTCCGATATGGAGGGTGCGCAGGAAATGGCAATAACTTCAATACTGCCGAAGAATGTGAATCCCGATGTGGAAACGTACAAGGTAAATCATTACACATAATTTTTATATACTATTATTCTTTAGAAAAAAATCGAGATGATAGTCATTCAATGATCTTGTCATGTCTTCTGTATGAGAATGTCAAACATTTTTCAGATCTATGCCAGATGCCTCCGATTGTTGGACCATGTAGGGCAGCCTTTACACGGTATTACTACGACAGACGTACCGATACGTGTCATGAGTTTATATTTGGCGGATGTCAGGGCAATGGAAATAATTTCGAAACAAAGAATACTTGTGAACAAAGATGCAGGAAATCAACTGACGTTACAACCACAACCATGGAAACTACGACTATACCTGTAACTGAAATTACTCCGAAAAGTACGACGTGCTCTTTGCCATTAGACGCTGGACCTTGCACAGCTAGTATAACAGCGTATTACTACGACATCGATGCAGCGACTTGTCAGGCGTTCATCTACGGTGGCTGCGAAGGAAATGCTAACAAATTCCAAACTGAAGAGCAGTGCGAACGTTTATGCGGAAGCTTCCAGGGTCAAGGTACGTTTAGGGTTTTCATTTCATTTCCAGTTAATACAGATTCGACATTTGGGATGATTGTGCAATGGTATTACGACTCGGAAAACGGTATAGATCTGACATAAAAAATGAAAATGTAAAGATATTTTTTTGCAGACGTGTGCAATATTCAGGCAGACCCAGGCCCTTGCCGAGGTGCATACCCCAAATTTTACTATGATCCAACGATGCGAATTTGTCGTGAATTTTTATACAGTGGATGTGATGGTAATGCGAATAGGTTTACTTCTGTCGAAGAATGCGAATCTGTATGTATACATCGAGAAGAACCTCCAGTTCTTGGGAACATAACTGCGACATCGAACGAAGGTAATTGAAATAAACTACAGAAACAAATTGTAGTAAACCGGTTAAGATACGGTTACAGATATCTAGATTAATATTGCAAATTTCATACGTATATCTGCATGTGTGATATATAACAGTAATAAAATATATGTGGTGATGGTATAGCAATCTGCAGTGAGCCTGTGAAAACTGGATCCTGCTCAGTAGGATCCTACAAGCGATTCTACTATAGCGATGAACACCAAAATTGTATCGCGTTCATTTATACTGGTTGTGGTGGAAACCGTAACAGGTTCAAGAATTATGAATCTTGCATTAAAACTTGCTCGCGTAAGTCAAAGTTGAAATCCTACCTCATCGCCAATATGTTGCTTATTTTATCCTCCAGTCTGAACGAGATAGTTGAAAAAAAATTTCACAGGCTTTAAGGGGTTCATTTTTTGCTTTTTAAACAGATCTTCCATTGTAAATATTCGTACATTAATCATTCTAAGACAAATCTAACGATTTTATACATTTACAGGAGAACGTGCAGAACTCTTTGCTTTAAATAAGGCATAAGCATAGCTGAAAATTTAAATTGTTCAACGATTTATCACTTTTTACTCCCCTCATTATATTTTCCATGTAATAACCACATTTCAGGTATTCATTTGCTGACCATTTAATCATGTAAAATTTTTCCTGATGTGAAACGAACGAGACTAGGTGACTTGGATTATTTTTCATCATTATGAATATCGACTTCAAACATGAGTGCTTCTTATATCGTACAGCAAATATCTGTGTACATATTTATACAATGCTGAAAATTTTTCTTTTTTTCTATGAATTTGAAGAAATCATTGCCAAGCTATGTAAATACATTTACAGCACCGTTCTGGTCAAGGCTTATATGCGCACGTATAAACTCCTTAAAAATTTACTAAACATAGCCATTAATTTATCGGCAGCGGACAATGTGGTCGATGTAGGACCGGAACCCGAACGTGAAGATCCGTGCTCCGCAGCTCGGACAGAATGTGAAACTATTCGTTGTCCCTATGGAACAGAAGATTACGTTGATGAAAAGAACTGCCAACATTGCCGATGTGTAGATCCATGTCGCACAGAAATTTGTCAAGAAGGAACGAAGTGCGCTGTTACTCTAGTTTCCGTTGAAGGATCTGTTGCATATCGAAGCGTTTGCAGATCGAGTGAGTGTTACTACAAAAAATGACATAGTTCGTCCATCAGGTTGTATCATTTGTGAAATGAATATCTCAATTTAATTTCCCACAGTATCGAAGCCAGGAAATTGTCCTAAAGTATCCAACACAACATCGTGTCAGGAGGAGTGTAGCTCAGATGCTGACTGCGATAGCGATTTCAAGTGCTGTGCTAACGGGTGTGGATCATCTTGCCTACAGCCAGCTCCTGAGGAACCGTTGACAACACCTCCACCACGGTATGTTGTTACCGTTCCATATCCTGACGCGATAGCTGCGACTATTGAAGAGCCAATAGAACCAAACGTGAGCGCCGAAGAGGGTAGCTACGTTGTTCTGAAGTGTGCTTGCCATGGAAATCCAAGGCCATCCATTACATGGAGAAAGGACGTCACATTGGTGAATATTCCTTCTTTTGAAATTTGTATTTATCAATTTGATTGCGAAAACTCCATATTATGATTACCTTCACAGATCGACAACTCGGTAAGCAGACACAGTATAAGTGTCGATGGATCCCTGCAAATTGTCGATCTTTATAGATCAGATGCAGGCACTTATACCTGCACAGCCGACAATCGTCTGGCTGCACCAGTCAGAATACAATACGTACTGACCATCACTGGTAAGTCCAACTCTAACAAATTCCAAACTAATTTGCTAACAAATCGTAAATTGACAGTCGAAAGACCCATTATTGTTATTGTGGAAATAATTTTGCATAGGTATGCACTGTACTTGAGTTGCTACCTGCGTACTTGTGCATGTTTATAAAGACTTGAAATAACAGGAGTACACGTTTAATATTAACATCTGTGGTTCATCAAACCTCAATGTGTTCAACAACTACCAGAGTAAATGTAATTTTTCTACTAAGTTAGTTTGTATTGTTAGCGCTAACAATTATAAGCACACTGCACGCTCTTTCTTATACTATCTAGCACCTCACAAGCACACTTCTTCTATCCTTGGTCCGCCAAATTATCGTGTGACTGTCACTTTGAACTCACCAACGATCCTTCGATGCAACGTTGTGGGATGGCCTCGGCCTTTGGTAAACTGGTGGCATGAAGATGATATGCTGCCATTATCTAGCACCGTATACGAACAGCAGCGTGATCATTCTCTAAGAATTCACAAAGTATCTTTGGTTAACCTTGGTGTTTACACTTGCCAAGCTTACAATGGCATTGAACAACCAGCATCTTGGTCTGTAATCCTACAAGCACCTGGGCCAGTGTACAATCTAAGCCCCGAAAATCAGAAATATGCTAGATACCTTGTTGCACCAGAAAAAAGTCCTGTGAAGTTTTCTACTGTTAGACCACCATTAGAATACACACCTCCAACGACAAAAGCTCCACAAATCCAAACCTATGAACCTTTTTATCCTGACTTACATATTAACATCCCAGCCGTTGCTTCTACCACTGAACCTTCCCCTGAAATTGTGCCTCACAGATACTCAGGTGAGGGGTAACATTATACTAATTTCAGATTTCATTTTGTTCTAACTAATTCAATGAAACTATATAATCTATCAGTATGTGATCGTAATCTATGCTTGCTACTAACATATATTTGCTTGGATATTGTGCTAGTAATTTGAGTGAAGCTAATTAATTTTAATGAGAATAATTCTGTGCTATGGTTGGAGCAAAAAAGATGATAAAAGACTGATTGAATAAATATTGATAGATGACGTTGAATACCTCTTAAATTCACAGTGGATATATTTTTTCTTAGTTTTTGAATTTTTGTTTAACCACCAAGTCGTTGAAGAATGATAACTAATTAATTTCGATATTTCTATTCAGTACCAGTGAAAGTAAATGTATCAGCAGACCAAGGTCCATTCCCGGAAGGAAGTGAATTTAGCATAGTTTGCAACGTCGATGGATTCCCACTTCCAAGAGTAGAGTGGTTCAAGGATGACAATCCTATTCAAATAGATAATAGGATCACGATCTCTTGTAAGTATATTTATCTAATCATCATTTACTAACATTTCCAGTGGAACTAACGCCGATTTTTTATATTCTCAGCTGCAAATAGACTCATCATTACTGATGCTGAGAGAAGTGATAGTGGAAGGTACCGCTGTCAAGCTGCTAATCAGTTTACAAGCGATGCAGATACTATAGATATCATAGTGGCCGGTAAGTTGTTTATTATTTTTCAATAAATTCCCAGAAAAATTTCATACGTACACTTGAAGTGAAAGCTTAGCGAATGATGAATGGCTTTAGTGTGTGGAGTATGTGCGATATATGATATTTGTACGGTGTTGAATTTTTGTTTTCCAGGAATCTACATTCATCCGAATTGTCAGGATAATTCGTTCTTCGCAAGATGTGACTTAATAGTTAAAGGTAACTTCTGTAAACATCAATACTACGCCAGATTCTGTTGTCGATCCTGTACAGAAGCTGGTCAGCTGCCTGCACGAGGACCACACATTAACGAGACTCGGAGAAAGAGAAGATCGGTTCTTTCTTTATCGTAAATAAAAAATAAAATCGATTTCCTAACACTCCGGTAAGTGGGACACAACGTATTCGCGAATAAACTATGTAGCCTTCTCACACGATTCTAAAAATTCGAACATCTCGCTGTCAGAGTCCTACCCCATAAGGTCGGACTTCAAGAATCGATGCCAGTACAAAACCGATATTCTGACGTTACCCTACATGGCATAATTTCTCAATCACCACCACATGTACATATTTTTAGGGGTGATAAAATTTCATAACAACTTGCAAGTTGCCATAGCAGAACTGGATACTGTGAATAAAAATTCATTCTCCAAAGTGCATTTGTGCATTTTACCTAATGTAATATCAATGATTATTAGAATTTGTGTTTTACACTGTTTCCCACTTACGTTGAATGTTTGGTTTTTTAAGAAATCGAATGTCGTTCACTGCCAAAGCCTTAGAACGTTTATACATAGATATTATAAAATACATATTCGAGTTTAAATAAAATATTTCATTAATGAAATATTGGAACTAAAAAATTATATACTATATATGTATGTGTATATATATATATATATATATATATATATATATATATATATATATATATATATATATATATATATATATATATATATATATACACATAATTATTACGAGCAGATTAAGATCTATTATTGATTCAATTAATGAAACTATCCGTGTATACACGATCTGACGCTGAATCCTAGTCTGTTAAAGCCATATTGTGTAAGGCATGATCCAACATGGCTAATAAATGTCTTGTTGAAAATGAAAAATTAAAACTTCTCAAACCTCAGAAGGCATTGGTCATCTTTATCAATGATCGTCGCATACTTACGTAGATTCAATATAAATAGCAACATCAATTTGATGTTGTGAGTTTTCAAATATGTAGCCTCGAAATATTTTATGGGGACAAATGTAACGCATGCAAATAATTAAATTCCAAAAACTGTACGATTCTTTTATTTTTATTTTTTATTTTAAATCTTCATATACAACGTCACGAGTTGGAATTTATTTTAAATCTGAAAGATTTCTTCACAGTTAGATATTATATTGTACAGCATACGGCTGCCGGTCAAACGCTTCATGCGAACTTCGACAGCAAATTGAAGAAATAATCTTATTGCTGCATATGAAAACTCATAGAAATGTTGAATTGTAAAATATAGTTATATATACGACTTTCGTAGTTCTCAAGGTAACTGTTATCAATTTCATGCGAATACTCAATATTATTATGATATTAGAACTATAGGACTATAGAAATGTAAAATTTTTCTAACATATAATAGCCTAGTGGTACAGATTATAATCTACAATCTATACTTCAGAGGTAACTTGCGCGAGACATATAATAAGACACTGTGAAAATTTTAAAAGTACATATCAATTTGTCGTATTGCATATTGCATGATTTAGAACAGGTAATTAATTTTTTTGACGAATATCAATGTTCATTATATTAAAAAATGAACAGAATCATTTCCATACAATTATTGATTTTTTGTCCACGTAATTATTAAATACTATCAGTACGTCACCTCTAAAGTAAAGATATGTTTAACACTTTAAATGTACAGTTATTTTTTTATATCTTGTGTACCAGGTTAAAAATGTTTAATGTTTAAACGTCACTCTGGCTTTTCCATTTTTTTATTTTTTAATTATTGTTCATATTGCATTTATAATACTTGTTCCTGAATTATTAACAGTAAATAGTTGATTAAATATTAACCTATATCTATATTTTTATTTTTATTTCCTTGTTTTTTTTTTTAACTCTTTATACACCATCATGACTACAAATTTCTATCAAGTTATAAAGTAAGTAAAATAAGATATTAAAAGGTACCAAAAGCATTTATAATTATATACTTAATTAATCGTTGTAATTATAACGAAAAAAAAAAAAAAAAAAAATAATGAAAAAGAAAACCATCAAAGTTCTCTTTTCAATACTTGGAGCTTATAATATATGAAGGAATGAATAAAAAATCTACCAATAAATAAATAAACGTTGTAATTATTATCGCGTTATTGATTATATTGTTAATTATCCATTTTCTACTGAAACGTGAAACTATGATATAAATTTATAAAAACGAACTATATAGCTACTATTCAGAGATATGTATATGTAAAACATATATATATATCATATTGACACTGATTTTTTTTTTTTAGTCTATGAGGTACGATTGTATCTCATTCCTTTATGTAAGTTTATTGGCTTGCGATTAGAGTGAAATCCGGTGCCTTACAAGGATCAATCTAAGAGTATTTGCATAAGAGATGAATTGATATTGAGAGAACATAGCATCGAATATGTATGAATTCCGATTTTATTACGAATCAGTATTTTATCCCGTAAGCTATTTTCTGTCAAATCTATTTCTCTTGGACTCTTATAAAACCAACACTTCTGCCAGCAAATGTCATTATAATTATGCTCAATTTAAACTGTAGATACGTATTTCTTCGATAGTTTATTAATATACTTAAAAATTTTCTAAAAACACATATCTACGACAAACTATGACTTAAAAAAAAAAAATTTTCAATAAAAATTTTCTACTATTATGCAAAGCACACTCCGTTGTTGAAATAAAATTTTTTTTTTATATCTACAGAGAAATAATATTTATAATGACATGAAATAGTTGGTTTAAATATGTATGTACGTTCTATAATATGCCATATATGGAATAAAACTACCCCGCTATTTCCAAGTGATTTGAAAGAATAATATACATGAAACTCTATAAATCTATTCTAAAAATAAAAATCGGCAGTACATAATTATACATAACGTAATTATTAGTTTTCTTAAATTGAAGATCTACAATTATATGTACGTAATTTAAGTGCATAACCTAATACATAACTCAGATATTTAGCGACAGGCAAGTGTATGTACTGTCGAATTTTTATCATCTTTAATTATTACACGAGTAGAATGTGAGCATATTTACTGAAAATCCTGGTGGTAGAAGTTAACTCGGTGTACCTTGTATTCTCAAGTGCTCTGCAGTTAGTAATGAATTATTGAAATACCTATATAGGACTTATTTATATGTTTAATAAACGGTTATAAAATCTGCATCGTGTAACTTAATTACTAATATACAACTCTTTAATGAATATATATATATATATATATATATATATATATATATATATATATATATATATATATATATATATATATATATATATATATATATATATATATATAATAATGTAAGTATTGTAGGTAATAAATAATATATTATACGATAACACGATTATAATTTCAACGGAAGCCACCCGCTGTGCTAATAATTATTGATATAGATAAGAATTAAAGGTATATTATACTATACCCGGACAATAATAATGTATGTCAAGTCCTTAAATGAATAATTGAATATTGATTATTATACGTTATCACATAATTATAAAATTATTATCGTAGAATATTTTTATTTTATTTTTATTTTCTTCATTTTTGTTTTTTTATTTCGTCAAAAATAAAAATTACTGTATATTATCAGTGTTGTCTTTGTGCTTTTTATACCTGTTTCCATGATGATAAAGTCTGGAGTTATTATTTCTATCATTCAATTCATACGTATACATGATATTATTATGATGCAAATACATACAGGTTGGGATATAACAGGGACATGCTCTACGAACCTATGAAATTTGAAATTTTTCTGACGAACCGTTCTTGAGATTATCTGGATAGTGTAATTTGCTATTACAGACAGACATACATTTTTTCAGAAGCGTAAGTCAGGTGTTATAGTGATTTTGGAAAGTCGTTGAGATCATTCGTAGGAAAAGCAATTTTCCGACCGAATACAATACTTTCCTGGTATTATATAAGAGGTAATTTGTTATTGCCACAAAGATGTTGATTTCGAAAAACAACTCAAATCTTGAATACAATTTATAAGTTAACCAGTAACTATAATGTTCTCCTTCAAAAATAAATGGCGCAGTCTCAGAAAGATAGCGAACGCAAGCTTGACTTAAGATACGATGTTGTTCGGTTCAACCAACGAATAGGCATTCTCAAAAATAATCGAAGCCAAGGTGACTCCAAGGAGCCTGATAAGACGACCTCTGTGATAGCAACAGAACAATAATATTTTTCAACAGATCGACTCGAGACGTTATGGAAAATTAGCCAACAAAAAAACTCTGAAGCAGATTGCTGCCCAGAATCTTCTTCACAGAGGTTGCAGGTTGAGAGTGATAGGAAGCCGATACACAGATGCGGAGAAACCCGCGGATACACTTTCGCAACAATTCTATGTATGCAAAGGAGGCACGATGTGTAGATTCGACTATCTGCAATTCCAGAATGATTCTCTCAAAGCAGATTAAGAAAGTAGGAAATAGGGAGCTAATCGAGAGTAGCAAACTAGGGAAATGAGATGAAGGATTATCGATGCATGATCTCCTCCTTGTTAACCAAGATCAGAGCACTACTTTGGCGAAAAGCAAAGTTGCGTTTAATCATTTTGACCTATATGATAGTAGTGTCGATACCAGACGTCCCGGATTTTTTTTAAATTAGTTCATAATAATCAACACCCCCAGAGATTAATTCGTAATTATCAATGAAGCTTTGAGTATATATTCCAGCCTTACCGCTGTGTCTTGCATATTCAGTAGTGCACCGTAAAAATTACGAATCAACATGTTGTTTTGGGTCCTAACGCTGACAGTCTTCGTAAATTTCCACATTGGCGTAAAGTCAAACCTTTCGTCTGTTGTGGTCACAGGATATACGTGAGTCGAGCAGTTACTTGATTTTCATACATACCTAGTTAGAACTGATAAGTTTCGGTGTTAATCAGATTTCAAGTTACTAAAGTTTCAAAAAATTTTTGATTTTAAAATAATTCTCGAAGCGAGGTGAACACCAGATTTTGGGAAAGGTTAATTTTACCGTTGCGCCTGTATTTTGTTATCGCGAGAGCTACGTCTGTGCTTTATCATTTTCTAACGCTTTTCATCCCCCACAGGCACGCGCCTGGTATCGGTTACCACAAGATACACAGTCAAGCGACGACGCGGGCAACGGCTCGGTCGATCTGCAAAGAGGAGGGAGGTGACTTGGCCATTATCAATTCTGTGCAGGAGTTGGACATCATAAAACAGCTCTTCATTTTATCATTTCCACACATTGGCTCGACCAGTTCAAATTATGTCATCATTGGGTTAAATAATTGTACCATTGAAGACCAGAACGGGACTATTGAAGCTACATTATCCGGGACAGAACGGCATCCTGATGAGCCAAACGATGAAGAGAGCACTAAAATTTGTGGATTTGTTCATGAAAAGGGCCAGCTGAATTACATTGGCTCGAACGATACTTTCGCCTTCGTGTGTGAGCGACCTGAAAAGTTAGAGGGTATGTAACATTGTTTTTTCGACAAAAATTACTTCCGGTAGTGATTTGGATGAAAAAACTGGTGATGATGATGAGCAATTACAAAAATTCTGAAAATTACACACTGTCCTATACACTCCTGATCTACCTTACTAATTCTTCGAATTTCATGTTCCTATTATATATTTTCTTCTTCCTGTTATTGCATACTCAAGGTAAAATAAATTTATACTCCTAGATCATGAGGGCCCCTATTAGTGGCCGAAAATTTAAATAAGAAAATTTTACTTCTTTCCTAAATAGCGCCAAATTTCTCCCTCACTCTGGACAGCCCTCGGACGGAGGAACTTGCCACAGCTTTTAGGCCGCGAAGAGGAAGCGGTTCTAGCTCTGTTAGCAGCGGTTGCAGTTGTGGTGATGGTGATGGTTGGAGCAGCGGCAGCAGAAGCAGCAGTAGCAGCAGAAGCAGCAGTAGCAGCAGTAGCTATAGCAATTCGAATTATTATTATTTAAATATTTATGTACTTGCAATTGTGCTCAATAAATTACACGCCATTTAAGCAACCTCTTTTTTCCATTATTATTACATCAATTGATCATCAACCTCAAAAAAAAATATGGCCAGAATCCATCACCAAAGATTCATTCCTCGTGATTAAATTGTCAGCAACAAAGCCAAGACGTGACGTACCTCAGTCATTCACAACAAGGAAAATTTCGAACAGATTATTATTAAAATAAGTATTGAGGTCAGAGTTCCAAAATGATAGCAAAACGATTTACATTTGTGGAAGAACCGGCGAATACACTTTTGCACAAATCCTATAACTAGAAAAAATATATTAGCAGTTTTATAATTAGTTGATAACATGTACGATAATATGTCAATTTTAGACATTACAATTGCGTAACTTAGCCTGATAACATGCTCCCATATAAAAACATAATTGCTTCATTGAAATCGTCGTGACCACGATGACATTATCGATAACAACGGATAACCAAGTATCTAGTCGAGTATAACCCTGACCGCCGCGGTGCAGTGTACAGTCCATAATTGTATATCATGTTCATAACCATATTCGCAATGATGTTGCGAGTACTGACTTTGCTAGTCTTTGGACACATTGCACCTCTTAGTGTATCCAGCAACACTCTTCCGGTCGCATCTGATTCAATCCTGAATTCAAGTCCATAATTCATATCTTATGCATAATGATAACTGATTGTTCTTGATATTTCATTTCTGGCACTATTCAGTGCCAGTGAAAGTAAATATATCAGCGGACGAAGGTCCATTCCCAGAAGGAAGTGAATTCAGTATAGTTTTCAACGTCAATGGGTTCCCGCTTCCAAGAGTAGAATGGTTTAAGGATTACAATCCTATTTAAATAGATAATAAGATCACGATCTCTGATAAGTAAATTTATCTGATCATCATTCACCAAAATATCCAGCGGAGTTAATGTCGATTTTTCATATTTTTAGCTGCGAATAGACTCATGATAATGTTGTTAATAACATGTAATATGTATAACACAAGAAATAGAGGAACAATAAATAAATATATGGATGAATCATCACTTTATTGTCCAATTGAACATATCAATCAGCCAAAAACCTGAATTCGAATTGAATAACCTTTACCCCAACTCTGTATAATCTGAATTGCTAATTATTGCTGGAATAGAGACTCTTAGTACGTATGTTTCGTAAGCCAACTGATGTTCTACGATTAGATCGATGCAGCAAGAAGCGTTTGTGCTGTTCTTCTAGGAGCACAGTTTTTTCCATACGTCCTGTAGCCAGGCGTTCAATTTTCGCGAAGAGATCAGTGTGGACAGCGATACATCTCCTAAAGTCTTTTCGTTCGAGTCTAAAGACGTTACAAACATCAATAGCCACAACACTTGCTACTCTCTTTTGGTCCTGGACTAAAAGTGCAACTTCTCCAAAATGCGCCCCATCCTCAAGGTGACAGACCTGAGTGAGATATATTTTTCATGAATCGTGTCAGCTCAATCTACCCAAATCTTCAAACGTCTCTAATTCCAAAACTCACTTCCTTTCCCGTTGGTGTTAATACCGCGACTGTTCCACTGGCCAAAAAGAACATGCAGTCACCCTGGGTCCCTGCCTTTATGATCACGTCGTTTGGTAAGTATAATTCCATCTTTAAATTTACTACAATTGACTCTAGCACGTTCCGAGGAAGATCTTTGAAGAGTGCGACATTTTGTACGAAACGACGACTCGAGTGAAGCGCGATTTCTCGACGAAGATTTTCTGCAATAAATATTAAATCTTTTTTGCAAGCAATTCTTCTTCTTCTGATTTATGATTAATAGGTTTACATGATCGATCTTTCACCTATCAAAGGTACAATGGCTTACGAGATGGTAGTTGCATGCAAACCTGGTAGAGTAGAGGAAATTTCCTTTTCTCGATAAAAACTTTTCGAAAATCTGTAATAATAGTAGGCAAGGAGACGCCGTTTCATGTACTCAGGGAGCTGTTTTTGACGCATGTAGGCGTTTAGTTGATTCATAATCTCTTCGTACTTTGTCTTCGCGATATATCTCTGTGACTTCATACGAAGAATTCTTACTGAAACGTGATATTAACCCCTCGTGATACTCGTGGAATGATAAACGACCTTCTCTATCAGCAAATGAAATTGAAATAATACGTAAAATCACGTACCTATAGCATAATCGATAAATATAGCGCCGGAAAGCATGAGGATAGTGCAGACTATGATGTGGCCCTCACTTACTGGGGGAAAATATCCGTAATTACTTGCCGACAAATTGGTAACAGCCATGAAAAGACTGTGTCTGTATAACAGATGCATGTCAGGATTGTGGTTCTTCAGCTGAGACATCCAGCTTTCGGATGTCTATGAGTTTTGAGGTAATCAAATACAGTGATTCGGTTTATATGATAAAACGATGAAATCGAAACACAAAATCTCGTGCATCCTCATTCTTCCTCCTACGTACCTCTATGTTTCGTTCTTTCAGATGCATTACGAGGGTGGGTACAGTGTAACAAAAACAAGCAAACCAGTGTATCCCGAATAGTGAAAACATCACTGTGTTCCCGACCTGTTGAACTAAATTCTCCATGTTGAAGTACTGAGAAAATAAAAAATTCAAACAGTTTTATGGACTGAGAATAAAGGACGTGGTAAAATAGGCGTACATCTTCTTACCTTGAACAGTTGACGATTGTAAGCACACAGAGTAATGAAACGAAGGAGTTTTAGATTTGGGATCAGATTTATCAACGGGATAAATACGCCCGATCCTGGTCCAGGAGTATCACGCCATGGTAGAGTGAAACGGTCGTAAGGTAGAGACGTGATAACGTCGATGAAGAAGAAACTCTTTAGATAGATGCTGTGCAATATGGGAAAGTATATACACATACGATTAAGATATTCTCAAAGATAGAAGGAAGTACAATTTATTGTTGAAGTTAGTCGGGGATGTAATCAAAACACCTCATTATTCTCATCTGCTTTAAGACAACCTCTGAATTTTTCTTATCGTATACGCCAGTTATGCAGTTCATAAATATGTCTATCCAACAAACAGCGTAAATGTACAGGTTAACGTCGTCCATTAAAATCCTTGCGAAATACAAAACCCTGAATGATGTCATGAGTGGAATCGTGACGAATGCTATCATGTATATCACCACCATTATGACGTTCCAAAGGAATCTAATTGTGAATAAAAGTGGCGTAAATTTGAGGCATTTTTCATAACTAGGCAGCTACTAGATATGGAAATTATTATATTCTAGGACGATTGGGATATACCGTAGCTTACTAAACGGATGAATGATCCAAGGACTGCTCTTAAAATGACGTCTTTTTTCTTCTCTAAAAACAGCGGAACTAGAAACGTATTTTATCGTTTCTGGAGTAGATTTGTTTATGGTACTCCATTCTCTCCATTTCTTTATAATAAAATGACAATACTGAATACCCACTGTAGGCAATGCATCGAAAGTCTTTAGACCCAATGTGCAATTGTGACCAGAATTCATTGCGTACTTTTTTATATATCTTTGTAAATTAGAAACGGGGAATTGTTTCTAATTTTAAGAAAAAATCTAACTTATATTGTCACTCAATTACTGCAATTTACTTTTCCGGTAAATCACGCCATTTTTAATTATAGCATAATCGACTGTTTTTTTATTCTAATATTTTAATAGCGATTTGCTGCAAACTTCTCATGCAATTTTTTAGAATTCAACATTTTTTCTTATAGTTCTCTTCATTTTTACTTATTTATCACATTTATTACAAATATTATTGATATTTCACATATAACAAATTGTTTTACATCACCTCAGCCTAATCAACATGTAATTTCAGCCCGTAGACACCAAGAATAAACTTGCTGCTATACATATGCGAGCTGAATTTTCAATTATAGATAATTGTCCCTATTTTTGAACAATAAAATTTACAAAGAATACAAATCCATCCCCTATTTGATAAAATTGAGGGGTAGGTTTCATCGGATTACAACTAGTCGCTATTATATACTATTTACTTGTTTATCATGAACGGTGACAAAAAATAAATCTATATCCGATGATATAATTTTTTTTTTTATTTTGTTAGTTCATTTTTTTTTTGTTTTTTTTTGCTACTTTGAAATTTCAATGATAATTCAAACAAAGATGTTAGAAAAATAAGTTAGAAAAATAAGAACATTTATATACTAAAGCGATCTTTAATGTGCCTTGCAACAATATCAGTCTTAGCTCTAAAATTAGCACTGCTATTAAATTTAAAAAATAAAATCAAATACGGTAGTCAAATTTGCATCAATTAATGAGAAATTTTTTATACAAATTCAATAGTTTCACCGGTCAACATCTTTTGCATAAATAATACAAAATGTCGTTATCTTTCGATTCGTTATATGGAACTCGTTAAACGTCCCTTTTCGTATAATTTTTTTTTCCTTTTATTTGACAGGTCTTTTTCTTTTTTTTTTTTTTGTAATAAATTATTGATGGACCTCTTGGACGAAGAATTTATACATCGATACCAAGGAGCTCGCGACTATCGACCCGTGAAAAACGGCGTCTTAGGCTGCGGCGACGAAACTCCTTCCATCAGACAGACGCCCTCTTTACGCGAAGACTAGCTGTAATAGACGGTGGCCTGTAGCCCTGATAACCAGAAGAGTCCAACATTTCGGAATTGTTTGTCCCTAGACAAGTGCATGAACATACGCTTACGCAATCGTCAGTATCGTGAATCATTGGAACATGACCAGCAAGAAGTTTGCCATTAACTGCTACGACTTCACCGTCTAATGTCAGGACGTGATGGGAAGCGGATTGAAGTTCGTTATCTTCCCTTCTAACATCCTCCGCATTCCTGAATAAAAAAGAAATTTATTTCAAACATATTTTCCCGTTACCCAATTCATAGAATTTCAAAATTTCACACTTACATCGTCATAAAACGAAGAACTAATAAATTTATGCTAGCAGCAACGACGGCCAATCCGAACAGGATGAAAACCAAACTCAAGGCAACGTAGCCAGGTTTATTCGACAAGGCTTGGTCATTCTGTGAAATAAATTCGCATAATAAAATACACTGTAAAAATAACCGTATTCCTCGTTAAAGATTTTCTATCGAATATAAATTTTACCTGAAGAGCTACGTAGTCTCCGAAGCCTATGGTAGTCAGAGTGACAAAACAGTAGTAAAAACTATCGAAATAACTCCACCCTTCATAACGTGAAAAAACTGCAGCTCCAGTGGTGATAATTATACTAGACAACATCCCTGTAGCCAGCATTAAATTCATCTCTGTAGCCTCGGTTCTTTGACATTTCAAGTACCGTTTAGCTCTTCTTATAACTACACTGGCAAATTTGTTAAGCCGTTCACCGATGCTTTGGAACATAACAAGGCCCAGAGGAATTCCTACCATGGCATAAGCCATGCAGAAGGCTTTGCCTCCGATTGTTACCGGAGTCGAATGACCGTAGCCTGATAATAAGATGAGAAAGTAATTTGTAGAATGAGTGAAGTCGAGTTTAATTAAAAACAGGAATAATGTGAAAAAAAAATTTTCATTTTTTCTTACCAATCATAGCTAAGACGACTGTAGCGAAGTAAAATGCTCCAGCAAATTTCCATTGAGGTCCTGCTTTGTGTGGTTTATTTTCTATAATCACGATTTCAACCATACGATAATCCTCTGGTGTGATATTATATTTTCTCATCATGTTACGCCTTACCTCTGAAATTTAATGATGGAATAGATATGTAGTTGAAATCATTAATTAAATACGAGTGTACTGTATGATTAGATATGGTTGATTTAGATTGAGAATTAAATTTCTATATTTGAATATGAAGATCCTGTTTAAAAAAAAAAAATTTCATCTGTTATTTAAACATTTTTATTCTCACCTGATAAAAATTCCCAGCGTCTTCTTTCGGTATCGGATTCTAAGGCGTCAAAAACTGCAGCGCCGATTAGCAGATAGGTAAAAGTACAAACGACAAGTGACAACGTCCTAACGTTTTGCCTCTTCATTTTTTACCGGAGACTAGAGAAAGCATAAACTTTACTAGCGTTAGCCTGTAATGTAATTATACACTGATGATATTTTTTGAAAGTACAATATCCTGTAGATAAATATCTGGACCAAATGAGTGATTCATTATTACTAACACCTTGATAAAGACGATTCTTTACCTCCCGCCTCAGTTTAAACTACTGTTTATACACTAAGATTGATTTCCTACTAAATCAGAGAGCCCATGTTGCAGCTGGACCAGCATAGCCACGTTTGATATAAAAAACGCACACTGGGGTTGATGAGAGAATTTATTGATCGGCGAAGCTGCGCGGAGATAAACTAACTGTGAACGAGAAGGAGTTTGGACAACTTCTGCTCGGTCAGCAAAAAAGACTGCAACTTATAGTGGTAACAGTCGATAACGTTCAGACATAGGAAGATTATTTTAAGTAGAGTAGCCGTCGATCGGTCAGACATGGAATAAATGAAATCCTAGCTCGCTGGATAAAATGATCTTGGGGAGAACGGAAATTTGGTTTTTTAAGAAGGAAGTTTTTGGCGATGGAATTCAACTTTCGTATTTAACGTTAAAGATTTCTCAAAATAGTTTTTGAGTTCCTAAATTTTGATCTTTAAAAGGAAAGGGAACTATATGAGAGCCAAAAAATTTTTTCGAGATCTAAGGCAATTTTAAAATTGGAACAACCCTGCCGTAAACTTTACATCTTGAACGTGATCGTAAACGTTTAGTATACCGCATTGATGATAGGCACTTTGATGCAGGCACAGCGTAGGTACCTTATAGTATGATAAAAACCAAGAAGCTAAAAAGCCAGAGAGAGGGAGAGTAAGAGAGAGAGAGAATACACGGCGGACATGTTCTGCACATATTACCGAAAGGCTCGCTCGTCTTCTGTGATGTAATAATCTGCTATCTGACACCGTTAGCCCAGCCCATTTGTCCTAACTACATCCTTGAGGGTAGAAAGTACAGTTGAATACTAAAAAGTAAGACTAAACTCGTTTATCTGGAGGGAACGTGCATGTATGTATCTACATACGACCTATTTGGTATGATAAGTATATCTTCCTTGATAAGTAAGTTTCATCTTTCATCTTTCACGTAGGAAAGTCACATGGCTATGCCTTGCCAACTTGAGTCTCACTATGTATATTTTTCTCAACAAAAGTATACCGAGTTTGAGTAAATCCACCTGATCCTCTGAAGGCTGAATCATCGCAAGAGGACCGTGGCTAGGTTATTGTACGACGATTTACACGTGAGACGGAACTGGTAACTTTTTCAGAATCCCAAGATATTTGCGGCGAACTACCGTCTCGGGAAAAATAATATTGTTTTTTTTTCTCATTTTCTAAAGTTCGTTGTATTTTTCCAACTTTTTACTTTTCACTGCAGAGTGGTTCTTTCCGAGCCAACATCATTGTGAGCGTATTTGTTCTGTTCTTTCTATATTTTTTTGTTTTAATTGACACAGCTATAAAACAGTCGCTTACAATTAAAGTACTTTAACCATTGAGCATGTTAATTATCAGGATGGCCTTGCCAAAGGTTCAAATTTGCGTAATGATACTAGCCCGGAGCTTGCATGGTTAATGAGAATGTTAAATGAGCAGAGTTGGTCGTATGAGCATCCGCCTGGACGCATGCAACTAATCCGAGAGTTGGCGTAATTCATGAACCGTTACGATAAACCTGCAGCTTTGAATACTGTCAAACCCTTATTTTTCTCTCCCCGTATCGATTCTTTTTATTTATTTTTCTTCTTCTCTTTATCTTGGTAAAAGGAAGAAAAAACAACATTGATCATCAGTGTTCCTATAAGGTTTCATTGATTTCTTCATTTTGACATAAATTTTACTGTTTGTTTCAGTCTTGTTGGTTATTTTTTTATTTTCTATTATTTCGGGACAGGCAGAATTTTGATCAACGTCACGGTATTCCAGATCCTGCAGTTCAACACCAACGAAATGGCTAGACCTTTGATCATGAAGCTTCTACTCCAAGGCAGTTAAATTATGTTAATTAACCCTTAAGGAGGAACATGTGCGATCTACCTTTAGTGTAGTAAAAATAAAAATAAAAATTGCATATTATATTACGAAGAAAAAATAATCATTGTGATAAATTCGTCATGCTGTAGGACATCTTCCAAAAAAAAAGGAAAAAAAAAGACGAGGCTATATACCATATTAGTAATATCTTAAGAACTCGAAGAAAAAGGATACGCCGTCGAGGTATTGGGGATTGGGACAATTTTTCACCAACTTTATAAGCAAACACAGGGTAGTGCATTTGACAGGACACTTACGAACAAAGAAATGTATTTATTTATTATATCTCCAGCTATCGTAGACGATTTTTTTTTTTCATTATTATATTAATATTTATATATCAGAGTAGATAATACCACTCCAACTATTTCGGCCGGATGGGAAAACAGCCAAGGGATATATTTATATCAGTTAAGAAATTTATTTCGCGTACTTCAAGAGTGGTTAACCTCTTAAATCCTAATTCGTTGACCAAACAGTCCAGCTGAGTTCAGCCAACTTTGCTACACGCTCTCCAATTAGGCGCAGGTTCAGAGGTAAATGTACCATCGGCAAAGCCTAATGGACAGTGTGGGCACGACGATTTACCGAAGAAAAAAAGAAACGATTCAAAGGAATGAAACTGTCTCTAATTGTAAGTAGGCATAAAGATACTGAGGATTCGGAAGCCAGGAATTGAACGAACACGAAAATAGACATTTTTTCACACTTTTTTTTTTCTCGCTATGATTGGACTTGATTTTCAATCAAAATTGCTGTCGAGACTACGAGGTAGATATTGCAATTCGAACATTTCATCGGATTTGAAGCCCCTGAAATTTCCTAGTCTGTAATACGGTACGCTTTAAATAAAAGAGTAGAAAAATTAGTTCGAGATTAACCAGAGATAGTATTGTACTAAATAGATAAAGCACAACAAATAACAAGATTTATTGGCCGGATAAAATTCTTGACGTTGTACTGGTACGGCATATGGTCACGTACCTGTACCTATACAAACTTTTGAACCATACTCGGCGTACTGGGTACGGTCGTTTTTCACTGTGGTACAGAATAAATAAACTGCTTAAAGTTTATAACCATGTATCAGTCAGGGAGAAGAATAAAGCCGAAGTTTTTCAATCTCTGCATGTATAAGAATTCCTTGTAGACTTTTATAAATAACATCGTATATCGTATAGGTATAACCACGACATGTATAACCGGTTGCTTGCTACTGCATCCAGGAATTGCAAGTGAAAAAATAAGATGAACGATATGATCTCAGTATTTAACCATAGAAATAGATAAAAATGGAGCAGAAAGAGCGCGTCTTGAATTCTTCCAAATTCCAACAAAAGTTAAAACTTTTTCTCCAATTTATTTTGCGATTAAAATCAGATATTACCGTGAGACTTTATATTTTTATCAAACTGTGTATGTTAAGAGTTTTTTTTTTCAGGTATGTAATTGTAATTTAAATGAAATAATATTTACGAAAAATGACGTGAAGATTTTCATTAATTTTTATCGATTAATATGAAATAGGGATACACTTGCAGGTTTAGTTATGTCCCAGTTATTCTATCCTGGCAAAGTACTGGGAAGGTTTGAAACAGGCGTTGCAAACGAGACGTGACTTTATTATCCCACCCCTGTAACTGTATGGTGTAAAAGTCCCGTTACAGGTTATAGTGCGATCCCAAGACCTGAATTATTATCGTACAGGCCAGTAATTCGGGGTTTCCAGTGACTATAACTCCTGCGAAAAGACGGCTCTTAATATTCCTGCCCTCGGGATGAAAGGCGAGGTAATAGCTAAGACGCGATACTCCAGTACCGGAAGATACCGGGTCTAAATACTCGCAATATAATAGCGTCCGTCAGCAAGGACGTAAATCACATAGATATACACATTATATGATATAAAAAGTTTCTCTGGTCGGTTGAAGATCCTTTTCTTTTTATCCCCGATAAGTTCTCAACCCCAAGTTTCCCGGCCTCGCAAACTCGTAGAAACTTTAAAATCTTTCTCGACTTATTAGAAATGTTTTCTTCCAGGGATAAGTTTTTATCTTTTTTCTTTTTTTTTTTTGTGATGCTTGGTGAGAAATAAATTGAGGTATTTTTGACATTTTTTTTATTATTGTCCACATAGCGAGAATTTTTTTTTTTTTTTTTTTTTTCAATGTAATTAGCGATCATCTAATAGATTAGCGTGCATTATCCACTGGTATTATTTTATTTGTTAAATATTTCACTTTGAGTATAAAAAATTATTTATTCTTCTACTCAATTATATAATTACAATCTTAATGAGTTTCCGAGTAAAGCCAAGCCGGATTCGTTTACTATGGACGCATGTTTGCCGTAGTGCTTAAAGGGTATATCTATAAGAACGTTGGATTTACGAAACGATTTACAAAGCCGGTTTCTTATTGGCCGCTGATATACCAGGCTTTCATCTCAAGTATATTTCCTTTCGTCTTTGTCACTGTTATATTACCAGGCGAAATTAACTCGTCCTACGCAGCCAACCTAGCTTTCTCCACGAGCACGTGGACCAACTAATTTACCAGGAGATGAAGAACAATAGCTGATCTAGTTTCGGCTACGAAAGCTACGAATTCTGACCCATATTTCACTAATTGAAACCAACCTGAACAATACATACACGTATGCATTTACATACATTAGGATGATACCCCTTACTTAGGGTACTTTTTAATCTTAACAGTTTCCGACCGGAAATTGGCTCCAAGTACATATTATATAGAAAAAATTCAATATGAAGTTTCAGCTCGATCCATTAATTTTTTATTCTTTTTTTTTTTATATCAAAGTATCTAATAGCAAGTTTCTGTTTTTTTTTTTTTTTTTTCTTTTTTTTTGTTTTTAGATTGTTTTTTCATTCTCGGGTAAGCACAATCTTGACCCAGTGTAAGCCGCATGAAAAAATTATGATTCGCCTCCCGTTGGGAAAAAAAATAAAAATATTTGTAAACGCGGGGGGTTTCGGTGAGAGATTTTTAATCAACTCGTCTTGTTTGCAGCTGGTATCAGTCGACGAGCAGCCAGCTGGTTGTTAAAATTATTAATTAAAATGTCAACACCTTTGTATCGGTTGGTTCGTAAATAATATTTTTTTATTTTTCTTATTTGTTTTTGTTTTTTCTTCCTTCGACTTTTTCGTTTTTAAGGTAAAACTGAAACGCCTAACGGACCTGCGTTAGGGCTTCTGCTAATTAACAAATGTGAGTTATGCCATCGCTATAAAATACGCTATACATATATAATATTACTCAACGCACGCGTCGTTAAATCATTAACGTTGCTATAATTAAATCCTAATCATAATCGATATTAGTAGTCAGATAAATTTATTTACTTACTGATGTAGAAATACCATAAAATCAGTGAACCAATTTTGTCTCCCACGTACCTCTTTCAGTTTCATATATCTTTCTTTGAACCGGAATTTTATTTTTGATTGATTTTCTATATATAGTCAACCGGTCACTGTGATCTTGGGTTTCTTTCAATTTCTTTATAAAATGAAAAAAACATTCTTCGCATTTCTGGCTCCGAAATATAACGCAGTTGTACCTAATAATAAATTGAAGTTGATAAAATGAAAAAGAATTTTCTTTCTCACCTATATATATATACAATAAAGCTATACCATATACCTATAATATAATATCACGTATTTTCTATCACCCACTGAACGATATTTGTACCCCTAAAACTTAGTTTATGGGAAAAAAAGAGTTTCCTTACACATTTCTCTCTCCCTTTATGAAAGGCAAGTGAATCCCTTCGGCTTTTTCAACGGACTTATAGTCTACGCGTTTTGACTACGAAGCTAACTCAAGCAGAATGTTTACGGTGAAATTCACGTCTAGGTCTCTTCTTGTATTGCCTATATGATAGTATAGGGTGAGAGATATAGAATTTGTATACTGTTCCCTGATCATCACGACCATTCACAGTTCACTAAATCAGTGCGTTTGTTAATTAATTCCAATATCAATGCTGTCGTCAAATTTCAGCTTAAATCTGCCTTGAAAGCTCCTAGTCGAAATTCTCAAGATGCTATTATCAGCTTCGGTGAAGTCACACTCGACTAGATCCTATCACGTTAGGATGCAATTTCGTAGAGACTCAACACCGACAGTCTGAAACTCGATAAATGCCAACTGAGTGATGCACCATGAAGGAGTGGTAACAAGTTGTACATAAAAGATCAGATAAGATCGAGGGATTTAGTCGGATCGAAGAAACTTTTATAACAGATTAATCCGACCGTGACGTAAGTCAATTAAGCGAGTTTGACTCCACATGCGGTTTACCTTGAACTAACACATACGCTAATTAGATCGAAATCGATACCTGACTTTAGTTAGGATAGAATTAAACCGCAGTGAGTAATCCTTCGGCGAAGTATTCATTGTCATTTGATAATTTCAAGCGAATGTAACTCAATGAGGAAACGCAATATATAATACTATACCTATATATGTATACCGTCGAATGCGTCACGAATCTGTATTAGCATCTTGCGTAAACAATTTCATTACAGCCCCACGTCCTTTGGACCAATACGTTATCGGTGCAGTGCTGAAGGGCTGAACAAGATTGGCCGTAGAATCGATAACAAAAATTGAAAAACAAGTCGTGGTAATGTAGTAGCAGCTAATTTGCATCGTTTTTATATTCCTGCACCTTGATTAAACGTGTCATTTGTTATACTAATTTTTTTTTTTTTTTTGTTAACGATCGTAGAACATTGGGTGCATTTCAATGTCGTCAGACTAGTTTTTCAGTTGATTTTATCGATAATTAAATCGGATTTCAGATTGAATAATTATAATTTGACAATAGAGAATAGAGTAAAATTTCTGGATTGTAGAACCCCTTCTTCTGTCCTCTTCGACTCTTCATAAGACTTCAGGTAATAGTGGAGAGCTGTTCTCTTTAGGAAACTAGAACTTTCGAAGGTTCGTTTGAGCATATACCTACCTTATACCGTTGTCAAAGCGTATCTAGATTCGGGTATAAAATAGGGTAAAGGCTTGTCATGCATATTTTGGGAATTCCAGAGATTCATTAGAACGTTCATTGAGAAATTCCTGACTACGTTACTCGACGAAGTCCTTAGCCTCCCCCACGCGTTACTCTCTCAGTTTTGTCACGGTTCGTTTAACCGCAAAATCTAAAAATATTTGCATCTCAGATAAACCAAAGACTAAAATTTTTACTTAAGATTATAGAAAGAAAAAAGAGAGAAAAATTAAAAAAAAAATTAAGTAATTGTTACTCGATCGGTTAATTCTAGTTCCAGGATCAGCTGGACAAGATTTTAACACGATGACCGGACTACAGCATAACGCAGAAGCGTTGTTTCCGACTATTCAGAATATTGTAAACTTGGAGGGGTTAAATAACGCCGTACTGTCAGAGGTGTATACCGTGTACTGAATAATCTATATGTACGGTATAAAGCGACACGTGAACCTAAGCTGAACATACGTGCGTTGATTACTGATCATTCAGATATATCTTCATCTCTATGGAGCAAACGTACGTACATTCTATTGAAACTACAGACAAACGTACAAAGAGGGTGGTTCAAATTAATTCGTATGGATTATACGAAGAAAGAGGACGAAAGAAATATTGATATAGTAGAGAAATTCAAGGGAGTCAATTCCGGATATTAAAACTGATGTGAAACAGCACTTTCGCGTAGGATACAGAATTTCTGATAACTTAGATAACGAAGAGGTGTAATTTCGACTCGTCTTTAATCAAGTATTCTTTAAGTTGAATAAATAACTTTGACTCATTTTCCCGTGACAATTTTATTATACCAGTCTTTGAAACGATTTATTTGTAAAATAAAACGATACATAGAGAAATATCACCGTTCATTTTTCATATAATTTTACTGGGTTAAAGCTTGTTGGAATGATATTTTATTTTCTGATTTTTTTTAGATGAGATTCTTTTCCGCTCTTTGATTATCTTTAGTATGGTAACTGTGATTGATAATAGTATCGATTGAAAATATTTGCGGTATTCATATTGAATAGTCATAATAATACCGTGAGCTCTTCAGACGTTAGAATGAGATGAAATGTCGAACTATATATACAATAAAATAATGAAATGAAATGAAGGATAGAAAAGGAAAAATAAGGTAGGTAAGGTAAGAAAGTAAAAAGTAGATAGAGAACTACATGTGAACGGGTAGAAAAACCCACTTAACTGAAGCATTGCAATGTCAGGCTCAGAAAAAGAAAATAAAGGTTTTATAAAGGAATAAATGAGATAGAAGAGAAGAATAACAAATATGTCGGGTTCAGTCGCTGTCTATTCCACTAGAAAACCACCTATCGATTTTTCAGCACACGCCAATACAACGATTGCTTGAATTTATCTAAAACTTGCTCTTCATGATCTGAAATCAAAATTCGAAAGGAAAGCTGCAGTTTAAAAACGAAATGAACTACTTTCTGTAGTTCATCTTAAAATTCGTTGATAGTAAAACCGTTTGATAAATAAATTAATGAATAAATTTTGCATTTTTGTTTTTGGATTTATGCAGCCTATTTTCTAACTCTTCAAAATTTTTTTTGTTAATAAAGCGAGGCGTGTAGATGAACAAAAATGATGAAAAAAAAAAAACTAAAAAAATAAAAAAAATAAAAAGAAGCTTAATTAGTTTTGGTTGGAAATTCTGCAGTGACTTTCCCTCGAATTTTAATTAACAGGATATGCAAAGTGGTCTATCTACTCTGTATAGCTTGGTGATTTTCTATTTAGTAGTAGAACTTGCAGCAGCTGCAAGTTGTAAACGTAAACCGATGGGAATTGAAATCCTTATTTTATGGAAGGTAAAATTACACCCAGCTAAGTCTATAAAAGTGAGTTTGTGATCTCAGACAATATACAAGGTGTCTTCCAATGAGTCACACAAACCTATGTTGTGACCTTTTCTGGAAAACGTGAGTGTCATTTTTACGAACGAGATGTACAGATGGAGAAATACCGAAGAAATACAGACCAAGGTGAATATAAAATTCTGGCAATCCAATAATGCATTGAAACTTTAAATTAAACTTTGAAAGGATCGTTTGTCGCAGATTTAGAACGTAGATTTGAAACTTGACTTATGGAATTGACAGTTCTGTAATAGTTGTAAGATGCAAGAATAAATCGACTCGATATCAACGATACTGAATAATTTTTGATTCGAATATAAAACGAGCCCAAATATCTGGAGTTAATTTAATTAATAAAAACCTCTTTCATTATTCTTTATCGAATAACTGCCCCGTAATAAAATTTCATGCAAAACAGACTCTGAACTTTATGCATCGATAAGAAAAATGAAACGCTATACGCAGTATTGTAGAGCTAACGATGATAGACGGCTCTTGTATTTTTATCTCTTTTAAATTTTTTGGCAGACTTTTAGATACTTTTATACAGATATTTGTCCGTCCAATCAAAGGTTGAATCTTTTATCAAAAGCACACAGAATGTGTCTCTCTGAGAAAGAAAGAAAGAAAGAACCATGTGCTATAGGTGTCCAATTTTTACACAGAAAATTGTTGACTGTCGACCAATACGTAGATCGTTTTTGCAAATGTATCGTAGACGAATAAGTAAAATTGAAATTCCTCGTGTCTAAGACCAGACTCTTTTATTCTGATATGCAAGGGCAGTGAATACCACGCCAGAATGATTTCAGACATCGTTTTCCATCGTCTTTTCAACCTGGTATTTCTTTCCTACATATAAGGACTCGCCTTTTTATCAAACAGGAAATACCTCGTCGAATATGTGCCCTTACGCTGTACAGTTTGACGAAAGCAAAGAAAGGTTTGAAAATAAAAAATTTTCTCATAAAAATCACCCGAAAAAATAAAGTCAAAGGTGAAAATAAAAAACATTCTTTTTATGACGAAGGAAATAAATCTTATATAAAATTGATGGATGCACTATGGAGTAAACAGAATTCATATCAAAACACATCTCTTACAAGCTACAGATATATGAAATAAAATATTTTCAACTTTTTTCCTGCATCGTAAAAAATTTACATATCTTACATAGAAACTTGGACTTTAATCGAAATAAACAATTTATAATTTTTCGTGAATATCTGCATTATAGTTAATTTCGACATTGAATTTTTACTGAAAATATTTCTTTATGGGGGAATTAACGAATGGTAGGATTTTCCAATTTTCCAATTTTCCAATTTGCATCGGGTGTGAAAAAGTCTCGCTCCAACGGTTTGACTACTGAACTTTTAGGGTAAAAAGCTATTCCGTCCTTCCCATTCTTTGCCAGTCAACACGCTTCATCTGCACCGATCATTTTTTCCCCCATATACATAAGTTTATCTTCGAGGGAATAAAACCGGCTTTAAAATAGATCAAAATTCAGCTATACATTTCCAAGGTCAAGGACTAATCCCTGTCTACGCTATTGCGGTGTGCGGTCAGTCGAGCAAACGTAATACACAGAAGCCATGAGCTGCTTCTCTCCAGCTCTAACGAGGTTCTAGATCGCGTTCTGACACATATCTACTAGTGCCTATCTTGAAGAGAAAATCCGTTCCCCTATACAGCAGCCTTGACCTGTTCAAAGATCTCGATCCTGTAGGGGGGGCGGATGGCGGAAGAAGGAAGTAAAAGTAATCTTTTACGTTCCACCCTTTTCGTATAAACATCGGACGTAGGTACCATTCGGCATTCAAAACTTCCGATAAACTTCTTAGTTCTCAGTTATATATGAACGATGTTAAAGTTCGCCCGTTTACCTCACACAGATATATACCAAATGGAAATTTCCTTCATCTTTAATCTCGCAGAGTTTGAATTACATACCAGCTCGCAAATGTCCCTCTGCAGTGTACCCTTAGGTCAGTAGTGGTCACAGAACTGACTGACGTAACTAGAAGCTACGAGATTCTCATCTGCTGACATCTCTAATGAGACCAGGATCTGTCGTATCTGATTGCGTCCTGCAGGAATTATTGCGGGGTTGGTAAGCCGCGGTATCCGACCACAAGTTCGTCTCACATGTTATACATGTTATTAGGGTATGTACAAATACATACTATATACCTACATGTATATGCTTTAGATATTCAGGTTGTAGGATAATATATTTTCAGTTGATAAGGGTCGTTTTTAATTCTCTTTGAATTTGTATAAGTAGATTAGTTCCTCGGGGCTTAAATCGCATAATACGATAGCTACGTATTTTTAATATCGCGAGTATCAGATCACTTGGTTGATTATAGATTAACTAAAATTTATATTTTATCGATATTCATTACCCCCAGAATAGTAAAAAAATAAATGATATGTATCCAAGAATTACAATTATGCTCTAATCCATAACAGAATGATTTATTCATACCGAAAATATATTACACATGTTCAGTTAGTTCACGTGGCTTTTCCACGATATTTTTTTTTCAATGCCAATCAGAACAGTTTTCGATTTAACAGGATTTTCTGCTATCAATGGTGAGTCGTCACAATTATAATCCGACGTCCAGTTCATTCCCGATAACGTCAATCACGGTTTATTACCCAACCCATCAGTCCACTAATCGCAAATCAATCAAAACCAAGAATTTCTATACTCAAATCTTAAAATCATAAGATTTTCATTCAATTTTATCCTCAAAATCTTACCGAATGAATTTAGTAAAATAATAGGACAAGGTATTTTGAGGTAAACGCCTATACCAGGGTTCGATGTATGGTCGTTGCTAACGGAATGGCAATTTTATGCGACGTATTGAATAAGCTTTTACTAGGATTAATAATGAGATAGACTACAACTTGAGCATCAAACAGTGCTTCAAATGTCTTATTACCTAATATTAGTCTCTAGTTGACAGCGAATTTCAGACTTAGGAATTAATATCAAAGTAAGCTGGCTCATATGTTGAGCAAATCTTTGCTTACTGTGTTTGAAATGAAATATTTTTGAAACCGCGAATGAAAATTAACTGACAAATGCAAAATGAGCTTCACTAAAATCATTCCACAATGGTTACAGGATAATCCAGTGCAAATGAAACAGTTCCTGGTTCATTAACCAGGATCAATTTACTCAAAATTTTCATGACTAGCTCCAGGCGTAGTTTATTCGTAAACTGATCTAACGACGTCATGCATTGAATCGAGTCGAGTTAGGTTAGAGCAGGCGAGGTCTATGATCAATAGAATAGCACTGTAATCGTAATTTGGAGATAACAAGTCGGTGGCAGCCCTTCTGTGCCATCGGTCTGTGATCACTGATCACAAGTTTGTTTGTACTCACGTCATTTCACTATAACAAGCGCGTTTCGAGAGAAAAATAATCCATGCGGAATTTCCTGTGATGAGATGGTTCTGATTTTTCAAAAGAATTATATCCCTCTGATTAAGGATATACGATCATCACGCATTATAGGTGCCGAGGAAAAATCAGATACAACTAATAAGGTCAGATATAAATAACGGCTTAAATTTCAACCCCTAGTTTCAAACGAGGAGTAATATTCAATTTCTGATTATCGAGACGATCTTTTTTTGATATTTTTTTTTTATTATAAATTACGGTACATCCTGTACAAAACTTAAACTGATATCACTCAGCCCTAGGCCACGAGACCTGAAATGGGGCTTCTGAATTTGTAGCAACAATGGAGACGATGCTTAGCGACTATAATATAAAAACCGCGAGATTATATAACCATTATATTCTTTATCCTGGTAGCCGACGGCTAAGTCTGCTCTTTGATTCTTGTTTGTCCTGTCGTTCTTACATAGAGTCTGTTTGATTAGAAATTTTCTAAGAAAAATTGGCTCGTTCAAAACAACGCACTGTACTTTACGCTTATTTTTATATTTCTTAAATCCTTGCGCTACAGACGTTTTCGATTTCGCATAATGCGCTATATTACGCCTTCAACATTTCTGCAGTTAACTTGATTCGTCAAAGTGTCTTTTAAAGGGACTAAACAACCTAGACCATTACTTCTAATTGTGTCTAGTCTATTTCGTACTTTCGGAAAGCTAATATGCTGATGGCAAAACCCCAGCCAACACCCTCGGGTATAAGAACGAATATAAATTGAACACTGAAATGGAAATTACATTGTGTATAACGTATATATAGGTATATCTACCTATGCACGGTTTACTATGAATAATTGTAACAAAGAAATGGATGGGACTTGAATTAAATTACCCAAAGTTTTAGGTATCTATATATATATTCGTTTTACGTACTACATACATACAAGTAACGAAATATACGATTGAATGGAATATATATAGATTCGGATGGCCCTAGGCGGCGTGGAATTCATTGTGTTATCTTTACTGTTCATTTGATTTGCAATGGGATTCAATGTAGTGAAAACCGTCAATATCTGTGCGTGGCATCTCGATCTGTTACCTATATAGGTATATGTATGAACAAAATAGTCGTCTGCAGGAAATGGTATCTTATTTACAACTAAACTTTACTCTGAACTTTGCTCTTCAATCGTTCAACCGAAATCTCTAATCCGACTCGTGTTTCGGTAGTAATAATGTAGGTAATACTTTTTTCGTACAGTTTTTGGATCTCGTAGTTTGATAAGCCATTTCTTAACCACCTTAGTGCTTAAGTATATAAGACTTGACAGAAATCTTTTGAGACTCGTGCTGCTACAGGGAATAAGAACTAATGGAAGTAAGAAAATTTCTTCTCTAATTTCAGTGAATTTTTTCCACAATTCTTGGATGAGGGTAAAAAAAAAAAGTATATGAAAAAAATAGTCAAAAGACGAACACTGTTTGCATTAAAGACTGGAGACTTTGTCGTCTTCTCTTTCGTGCCTTTATTCACGTTAAAAGAAAGGACGGTAGACACAAATGGATTGAAGAAAAGTGGCGTTAATAAAAAAGAAAGCATTTAATGGCTTTGTGTTCCGTTTAATTATGGGACAGTCGACTTATTCGATACAGCTGCCACTCTTCATGGCTTATGGTGGTTTTAATGCGGCAGGATTAACCAGTTCGAAATAATTTTTCATTTAATTTTATAACCAATTTTTTGAAAAGTCTGAAGAATCAAGATGAAATTAACAGTCGAATGATAGTTGAAAATTTGAATGTGACAGATCTAGATCGAGGAAGTGAAATGAGGATAAAGTTAATGCATAAAATTTAGTCAGCAAACGTCACGTTTTAGAAATCAGTTGTTTTTCTCGTTTGAAACCGCTGATTCATTTTAACTTTATTAGTCATATTAAACTTGCGAACAAAATTATATATTGAGATTGGAAATTCGCGGATCAATGTTCTGTTTTATGAAAGAAATAAATTGTAAACTTATAATTTTTATTATCGAAAATGGCACCGAAGAAAAAAGAACGTGTGTGGACACACTTGCGTATAAACTGTGCGAAAAAAATCACTGAAAATAATATCCCGCAATGTGATTACTCGGAAACAATATTGCACCGACTTCGTCCGCGAATTAACCGTCTTCATAGAGCATCGGAAACTGTTAATAAAGTTTCAGTGGCAAGAATTACACGTCGAAGACGAAATCGACTGGCCGTTAATAGATGCTTTGTCCAATATAAAAGGAAACGTCGCTATCGTGAGAATCGAAATTGTGTTGTACCTAGACAGAATCGATGTAAAAAATCATCGGGGGATTTTAACTCGAATAACACCGTCGTCACCAGACCATTTCAAATCGTGGAAACGAACGTAGTCGCAAAAAATGACCAAAAGCAAACATCGTTAATTCGCTTAATAAAAGATTACATCTTTTCTACTATACGAGAAGGTAAGCGAATCAAAGCAAAATAATATTTTGGCAAGAAATATCTCGAAGAGAAACAATTTCTTTAAACATTTAAAACGGAGGCGTATTGTAATTACCTTTGGCCAAGACTTCCGGCCTCTTTGAATACGTCTTTTAACCACTTCCAGGTACAAAGTGGGCAAAGGAGTACGTCTGCCAGGCTTTTAAATCAAACAATAAATCTCCCAAGATCCCGTCAGAGACTCGAAAAATAGAAGAAAGGAATGCGATTTCTTCTTCAGCTTTGCGCGGAATTCAACCCGGGCAAAGTGACTGTAGAGATAAGACGAGAAGGCGACATAAAAGTGCGAATAACCAACAGCAAGAACAAGTCAACGATGAAGTTAGTAGATTCAGCGAGAATGCAGCTGTTACATCCAAAGGATATACGGAAAATATCTCTGGAGATAATCCAGAAAATTTTCCGACCATGTCAAACGGAAGACACCGTCACTGCACCGTCATTAAGAATCTTACAGAAGGAATGTGCAGTCGAGTTGATGACAGAAGCGGAAATTTCGTTAATAAAGAAGGTCAGACGAGGTCAAAAAGCCGTAGGAAAAGGAGAAAGAGAGGTGGAGCTGACAAGCGGATCGCACGTAATGTTATGAGGTAAGAAAAAAAGGAAAGAGCAAAGAGAGAAATTTTTAATATACCACATCAAGGAATGTAAAGCCATGGCTACGCCGAAAGCGAGATAATATTTTCCTTCAATTTATACAATCTCATGTTGTTTCAAGCCTCTCTTCTCATTTATTCTCCTCGTCCCTATTCGTTTTACAGGTATAAAATAGCTAACGAAATTGTAAGCGAACGTCATCCTTACGTTGTTCGATCTAACGATTATGCGGTGATGAATTTTATGACACCGAACGCTGCAGATATAATAAATATCGAAAATGTAAACGACTGTGTGAATAAAAGGGATGATATTTTTTTCAAAAATAAGGATGAAATCGAAATCGATGAGCTGATTGGAGGTCGAAGAATTATAAAATTTGGAAAAACATTATCGTCGGAGAATGGAGAGGGAATGAAAAATAAGAATAAAGTTTCTATACCCTCGACGGAGAATAACAGTTTAGAAAAACGACAAAACAATTGAAAATAAACAGTAAAAGGGATAAAGGTCGACGAAAACACACAGATGGTAGAATGTTGTCCTTTTATTGAAACCTTTAGAAGGGTTAGACCTAACCTTGCCTGTTATAGATGCCTTCGGTCTAGGGTTCCAGTGGTAAATTGTGCCTTGGTCTAACCTTAATTATAAAATGAAACCTCACATCATATTAACGTCGTAGACGTTTTCGTAATTTCGTACATACCTACTCTGTAATTGTAGATTGTTCAAAAGTGTATAATGTGTTATTAAAGTCTTTTATATTGTCGGAAAATTCGTTAACAGATATGTCTAATTCAGCCCGAAAGTTTGGAGATAAAATAAGGGTAGCCATGATTATTTTATTTTTTTTTTTTTTTGTAACGCAGGAATCAAAGAAATCCTCTAGAATTTTAAACGTTGTTTCTAAAAAGACTTTCTTGTCGAATCGAACGGATCTGGCAGATCGTAGACGAGGGCAGGAAACTTTCTTTGAATTTAATATTTCTAATGAATAGTTTATAAGTTTGAATACCAATACTAAGAGCATTGTTCTCTAAAAGCTCGAGCGAATAATTAGTCTACAAACTGAGCCATGACCTCTTTAATTTTAAAACACTTAGTTATATATATGGATATTGAAAGTTTTTTCTAACTCTCGATGATAGTACAGGCGCGAATGAAATGAATGGCTCTAACAGAAGGCGAGTATAAATCAATTCTAACGACTTTGAATACGGGGGGGCATATTGAACCCTCTAAAACCTCGTTGAAACTAACTTTTAAATTACTGCTTTAGCAAAAAATGACAACGTACCTTCTTGTGACTATTTTTTGGTCAAAAGCGAATTATGTTATTACAATAATTGGTGGAAAAACGAAAAGGTATTCGACTCGCAAGAGTATTTCTTTCTTTTTAAAACTCAGAATACCAATTGGAAATTTTCAAAAATTTAACAACAAAAAAATTGTATGTCTATAAAAATCCATATCGCATCTTATTTTTTGCTAAACTTTTTATCATATCAGATGGTATATGGTATAAAAAATTGCGTATTAAAATTCGCAACGTTTTCTGCGGTAGACATTGAATATCACGCTTAGATAAATAATACAAAGAGATTAATTTTTTATTTTCATTTTTATAAATAATTCAACAAAAATATATCTCCACGTTTTAGATCCAATTTGAAGAAACTTTCAACAAATGGACACAAAAATTCGTAGCAAGATTAAGTCAAATCTTAATAAAAAATATAAATTGAGTGTAATCTCAGACAGAATTTGTTTTATCTTATTTTTGGTAAGACCTCAAAAAAAAATAAAAGTTAATTCAACTGAGGATACTCGCGCCGACCCGGTATAGGTTAAATAAATTCGTTCATGGTTAGATTCTATATTCATGAAAAGTCTCCAACCTTTACACAATGAAAATTCTCAAATGAAGATAAGACTAGCTCACTTCAAGCAGCTGCTCGGTAATCAGAAAAGTTATTTGTTTTTGGGCCTTTTTTTGTTCTTGACATATTTCAGATAAATCTTGTCAAATAAATTATCAGGGGATAATTATTACCAGTATTATATGAACCTGAAACAGTCAGTTTCTCGGGTGATAAATTGACTTGAAAATTCTATTTGGAGAAACCAAAAATAAAAAATCTGTAAAATGGCTCCGAGAAAGAAACCCCGTAATTTTAAATCGCGAAAAAATTTTCACCGTCAGGACGATAAGGATTTGAGAAAGACGGAAGAATTTTGCGAGTGCAGTAACTCCGATCTAGCTTACAATCGCAAGGATCGTATACACCGAGTTAGGACTCGCAGTAAAAAGTTAAACATTCCAAAGCTCGTGTATAAGTTTTTGGGAAATGTGGCCAGCCTTGAGTCTGAAAATAATGACAAAAAAATGAAATGTTCAAGCCTAAAACGCAGTGTGAATAAAAACGCGAAAAACCAACAACGACATCCAGACACGATCCATCTCGCGAGTAAAAGCATCGACGAATCTAAAACTTCCATTTCTACATCAAAAAGCAATGAAACAAATTCTACAATTTGTACAGTACCTTCTACCTCGGCAAGTAAAAATTCGGGAATTAAAACAAGCCAAAAATTTTCTATCCAAGCGATAAAGGATTATATAAAAGCCGGGATTGCAGAAGGTGTGAATTAATCGACTATAAACTTGAGGGTATAGGTAATAAAAAAAATCACAATTGTAATCAACAGGAAAACGAAGAGCGAAGAGATACATGTGCAAGGCTCTTTCCTTCGGCGTTGATACGGGCTACCTCATTCCTACAGACTCAGATGGTCAAGTGCTACGCGTTTCCTCTGCCCTAATTAGTTTCACCACACAAAAGGATAACGGAAAGGATGGGGACCGAGGAATACGACAAAAACTTAGGAGAGGAGACGTGGCTTGCACAAGTGAAGAACGGAAAGTTCTTAGACGACGAGAAGGCGCTTCAGTTTCTAAAAAAAGGCCCAGGTCTCCATCCTCCATCCCGAGCAGCACGTCTTCAACGAAACGAGCAACTCGACCAAAAACTAAAAAGCCGAAATATGGGAAGAGGATAAAAAAGCACAGAACTAGGTAATTTCTTAATCTGTATTGTAAAAATCAGAAAAAATTTGATGTTTTTGATGATTTAATGTGTAAATAGAAGCTCGAAAAAAGTGAAATTGAAACGCGGATCTGGAAGACCGAGGAATCGGATCAACTCTGCTAAAATCAAAGCAGAAAAGTCTTGCCCTAGTGTTAAAAATGAGGACAAACAAAATGACGATACTGGAGGAGAGACGGAAAACCTTCAGGAAGAAACGTTAACGCCTTCCAGATCCGAGGAGGATAACGCGAAGTCAATTAAGAAAGAAAACCCTTCGGACCCGTCAATTGAAGAGAATGGTTCGGATGGAACGGACGTAAAAGAAAAGTAGAACACAAACACTATATTAAAACGTGAATGTATATAAGTAACATTATCACATTTTACTATTATTTATGTGCCTGTTAATTTGTGGTTTTGTTAAAATAGCCTGTACAACCGGAATTCCTAAATATTTAACACTTCAATTGAATCCAAATGATAATTAAGTGTTTTAATTACCCCAACACGTAAAAGAACGAAATCGTAACAGAATTTAGAAAATTTTACTTATATCCTACTGCAGTAAATACACAATTAGTAATATGTTCAGTAATCTAAGTTCTATTTCCGAATTCGTAAAAATTGATAGCGTGAAGGAATGCTGATTGATAAAGAAGATTCGTAAAAACATGATATTTCTTTCTACACATGAACTCTCTGCACTCGGTTTTCCAAGACCTGTAATAAAGAAAAAGATTTAAAGAGGAAAAAATTGTCATCTAGGTTTCTCGCGTTGTTATATATCCTGTTGGTCTTTAGTGTCTCTTTTATCGCTCAAGACCACGAACGAGAGACATTAAAGTCTGTCTTTTGGAGTGAATTATACCCCGCAAAAACATTGAAGATGTACAGAAAAAAAAAAAAAAAAAACCACAAAGGTACAAAAATTCATTTTACTGGTAACAAAAAAGTATATACTAGTCATTTTTTTGAGTGAAAATTACAAAATCTTACAGTTAGTCTCGGGCGTGAAATCATACAATTGCCAAATACTATGACTACTTTTTCGGATGCATGCGATGAGGGAGACGAAGAAAATTGAGTTTCAGAGCAACTTCGATACTTAATAATTCAGCAATCACCGAATCATTGATTTCGTTTAAATTTCTTAAACAAACTTAGTTTTACCTGAACTTATGGCCTTGTGAATTGCATCAAATTCTTCCGGAACATTCGAGAGACAAGCACACGGCTTTTAAGTAAAAGATTTTATCCTGCAAGCTGCAAGCACGTCGTTCATTAATAGTGTGGCAGTATCGCCCACCTTAGGGGTGATCATTATGCAAATAAGTAAATTAGTGCATGTCTTGCAACGACGAATCTCGTGTAATTAAATCGCGCTATTTTGAATTTGCCATTTGCATATTTGCAATCAAAGTAAAAACTGAGATGGGATAAGATTTTTTGAGAAAATTTTTTTACTCCCTTCGTCTCATTGCGATATAAAAATAATTTCGGTTTCTTCATCGGATTCAACGGAACGAGAATATTAAACTTTCTTTAAATTTCAAACGTTTTATTTCTCTACTTCGTCAAGGATTGACAAACAAAAGTGATAATCAACGGATTCCACACATCGATATGTGTCCAACTGTTCAAACGTGAAGCCTTTCGCCCTTAGATCCTGTTATCAGTTTAGCTCTTTCAAGGTATGTTATTGATTCCAAGGGACATTCCAACCGTTATTCCACGCTCAATTTACACCGAGTTTTTGACCTTCGGAACGGAAAAATGTGAGGGTGTAAATCCTGGGTTGATGAAAATGAAAAAAAAATAAATAAAAAAAATACGTTTGAAAACGTGATCTAGCAAAACACACGTATTTCTTCCAATACAAACATCGGAAATAGGATCACCGACGCTGTGTTTATGTTCCAAGTATGTTTTTTTGATTTTTTGTTCATTTTGTTTTTACTTTTTTTGCATTCCATCGGAAAAACACGAATTCGTCGATACCCGTAACGTAACAAAGGACGATCGGATCGGGTTATGCCTTTTGAGTCGTCCATTCGATGATTCAACGAAAGGATTTCGATCTGGTTCGTTACTCGTATGCCGTCGTCGTTATCAATTTATTGAAATATATTTCTGCAAGATACTGTAACAGACAACAGATTTAAACATATCACATATTAGCCAGGAATGTCGTTACGAATTTTATGTGGGCGATTTTTTACACATGCCTGACTAAATATTTGAGTAATTTTAATATTTTTATTTTTTTTTGTAATATTTGTTCTTTGTATTTTTTAAGCCACATCAAATTAGACTCTTGTGCCAAGTGAGGATCGTACCAACCTCTTTGATAATCCCTTTAGCTTATAAATCACGTTTTATATCATCCCTATGTTAGCGTCAGATTAAAATATGTAACATAAAATCGTATAAATGTGGTTTGAGGTAGAACTCAAAGGCCTCGGTTGAAAACATACCCGTCCAAAAAAAGAATAAAAATAAAAAAATATATATATATGTATATAAAATAAGATGAAAAAAAAATTAAACATACGTAGACCCGCACGCGCAGTAAAACAAAAACAAAAAATGATTAACGAAAATGCGAAAGAAAAGTGTAATCAAAAATTTGAGAAATCTACTTTATAACTCGCAATTGTTGAATCAGAGAATTGTAAAATGTAGAATGTAGAAGGTTTAGAAATCGTTAAAGTTTTCGACAGTAAACCGAGAGCGAGGATATTGAATCCTGATTGTCCGGAACCCTGACCTGCGCTTAAGAGTCCCGTACAAAACTAGGGGAAGCTTTAGAAGACATCTTGGCCAGTGTTTGCCAACGGATTTAGAACTTTGCCATTTACCAGGAATTGAATTTAAGAGAAGAAAATTCTAAGAGATATCGCGGAATTGGTACATACCTATACCTACCCAACTACTACTCGACGCGAAATTCCTCAAAGTATCAATGTCACTACACATACCTACATATATATAAAAAAAAAAGCTATTAGTCGTACGTGCAGGCTATAGAAACCTTCGAGTAAACGTACTACGTACGTACGTACAAACCCATCCATACACTGTGCAAACTTATATCTACCATCCTTCGATTTTAGATACAAAAATAATCTTTTATCCTCCTCGTGTCGTGCTGAGGACGAACGGAAGTCACGTATTGACCGAAGAAAATCACGTATCTGTGTCTAGCAGGTACAGACTATCTATGAACTGTTTGTATATATATATACGTATGGTGGATATGAGAATTTCCGAGAATCATTTCACCGCGAATGTTATATCCTTTAAAAAATATTTCTAGTCTCTCGCTTCCATTTTTTATTTTCGTTTTAGTTTCTTTCCATCATCACCTAGTCATTCGGAATTAGCTCAATTATATCACAACGTTAGACGTCTGTCGGTGATCGAGCCTTATAACCTAAGGGTGGATATTCGATTCGTTGATCTGACCTTTAGACTGACCACACCCGCGTTATACGGAGATGTTTTACTAGCCTCGTGCCCCAGACGAGGGATTAAGTTTCATGGTATGAAGAAATTTTTTACGTCAGTTTAGCAAGAGCCACAATTTCACGTCTCGAGCTATTGATTCCTTAATAGTGAACAACGCCACGTAAATTTTTACGGAATTTAAATACAGTAAAAGAAATTTTTTGTAGTCATAAAATAGACTAAAAGCGTTTTGGTTATCCTTGGTGCTAAAACTACATAGTCACATCAATGCGACGTTTCGTGTAGGCGTTATCCTTGAGTTTTGGCATAAGTTGTTAATGAAACTTTGAAATTATTCATCCACATACAATTATTGTATACCCGTACGTTTATTATATATTATACCCATTCAAAGTTCTAATTACACTATTTTCATCATATAAACTGTTCAGTTTCTCACTACTCCTTGGATGAAACACTCTAGAGTAGCTTTGTGGCGTGTATAGGCTAGCTAGTTATTTTATCACCGTGAATTAGAGCCACACATCTTGGTGTATGTATGTAAATCATACGGTTATAATATTCCAAATTGTATCAAAGTAATTGCCTGAAACAACAACCGGTTAAATTCTCTGTAGTGTATTTATACCAAATTGAATCCATGCGTAGATCCCTAGTTCCATATTACTCGATCAGATATAACTTAGGTATATTATTAAACGGGTAATAATTTAACATTTGATAAGAATAACGGTGCAAGTATAAGGTACGTAATATAATTATACGGTATATAATTTATTTCTCTTTATTAAAATCGTCTAAAAATAATTAGCAAGGCTGAATCAATCAACATCTTAATAAACCATGAATTAATAATTACTGTCTGAAATACAGGCTACAAATCACTGCCGATAAGAATATTCGTTTAATCTTTAACTAGCTCGACCTTACTCTTTTTCTCTCTCTCTCTCCTGATCAGGGCTTAGTCAATTTTCATGCGGGTCGGATGAAGAACGCTAATGCCTATTTGCTTCGCTTTAACAACTATAAGATTAAAATATGATCTACGTAAATGAGAATAATTTTTAAGATACCGAAAGAAAATCATAGAGGAACTGAAAATGGTGTAGATTGTTGATTATTGTTAGTTCGTATTGTGTCTATATCTGTTTTTGCGCTTATCTATATGAAAAGGATAACTTTACGAACGTGAGTACAGCTAGAGATCTTATCGTTTTTAAAGAGTTCAATGCCTTGACTATATGGCATATCAACTTGCGGAGGCTAAGAGTTCAAGGATGTGTTATCTTAAATCAGCTTTCGACTTTAGGTATGGTAGAAAGTTATTTTGAGAAAAACAAAGTCGAAACAGCTGAAACTAAAAGCCACCACTTTCACGACCGTCAATACTCCCCATACCCTACTTTACTTCTCTCTTTCCGTTTCTGTTTCTGTTTCTTTCGGACAGACGGATAATCCGGGGTTCGAGCAGCTGCCAGGTTGTCCGCGAGTGGCTTAACTCGGCTTGGTTAAAGTAACGGGTAGGATTTGCTCAGGGATTATTTCCCTCATAATTACAACGCGGTTTCATTAAACGTAAAGACAGAATTCAAGTTTAAAAAAATTAAAAATATAATAAAATTTTTTAACTCACGAAACCAACAAAAGAGGTACAAAAAATAAACCAAAGCTGACATATTCGGGTACATATACGTAGTAAAGTTGTAAATGTACGTAATTATGCATCATATATTCTCTCTATAATTTAATGAGTAAGACGATCCTCAAGGGTTCCTTGGGGAACCAGAAGATCCCGAAAAAGGTCGAAGACCGAAATGCATCCCCAAGGTACGACGGCATTGTGCGTCTAAAAACGATATACATAGCGAATATACTGTCTGAAGTTTAATGAGAAACGTAGACTAAAATGAAGAGAAGAATTTAGCCGTTAAGTCCTTTCTGAGCTTCGAGGGTTTACTGAAACCACAAAGTAGCTTGGTCATGAGGTATGTACATACAACTGTTAGGTCTGTAACAAGGCAACTAGACTGCACGCTTCGAGGTCTGTACAAATGCGATTACATAGAAAAGTACGCGTATATAGAAGGTAAGGTAGTAATTAAGTCAAGTATATATGTAGGTACATACGTACATGCATACATAGATCAAAGTCCTTCAAAAACCGCGCATGTTTGTCTTCCTTATGCGAAATGTATTTATGAAGAAGATTCTTGAATTTAACCTCGGAACGATATGTTTGGGAATACTATTTCCGCAATGCGCGCCGAAATTAAGCGGTGGCGGTCACCGGGATGACCTGACCTTGGTAGCCATGAACCCCCGAAATTTATGCGGGCATGTATATATATGTGTGAGCCGCGTCTCTCTCGCTCCTGTTTCTGTATCTGATTTCGTCTCTTTTTTTTCCACAACCAGTTCTCTCTCGCGGATCGATCGGTGACGGTGCATAGGTAGGACGTAATTGTGTGGGTAGTAACTTAGTGTGTTTGTAACGTCACGCGTTTCCCGCTTTTTTAATATACGCCTGCGCGTAATTCTGGATTCAAAATTCGCGCAAGGGGCGCGCAGCACGGCGTCGGGTTGATGAGAGACGCTCAGTTTGCACGCGGCTTCGCAACTGATGCCACGGGGTAAACAATACAACTCCACCCTCGAACTAGAATGCGAATAAATATCGTGCGTGATTAATCAGCATTTATTAAACACTGTTAATATTATAGTGAACATATAAAGTACATTGACTCGAGGCTTTTCAGTCATTTTAATTACAGGTTTTAGTGAAACGTTTAAACGAACAATAAAAAATAGGAAAGACAAAAAAAAGAAAAATACATTTCAGTTTCGTCAAAACTTGTGATCGTTTTCTTTATTTCTTTATTTTTTTTTTTTTTTATTATACAATTTTCTATCAATCATGTGCTAAGAACTAATTACTTTGACCAAGGAGCATCGACATCTGAAAAATTTTGTAAGTACGGTACTTAAATATATGAATTAATAATTAATTCGACAATTTTAATATTTACAAAAAATAATAACAAATAATTTATTTGCTTTACCTTTTGTTTTTTTCTAAACTTCTAAGCTAATATCACCGCCAGTACATTTTCAACATCGTGTATATAATGTCCTTTGTAAATAAACTGCGAACCTTTCGGCATTTATTATGAAATATTGTAATTCCATAGGCATTGCCAAGAGTTTTTGACGATCCATATGTATGAAAAATGATATTTAATTTTTCACATTTTGTTACGATAAAAGAACAAAATAATATAGTCAAAAACCTACCGGTTTAGTTTCTACATCGGTTTAGTCAATTTATACATCTCAGTAGAAGATGGATTCTCCTGACAATACGGAGGAGCCTACTACTACTGGGCGCGTCTGAAACTTGGATATACTACTGGCGGCCGACCACTAACAACTCCTTTCACTGCAACGACCGAGTAGACGAATTATACAGAGCGTTAAGAGATTAATTATCAGTTTTAATTTATCAGGATAAATATGAACTAAAAGCGTAATTTTTTTTTTGTTTATCTTATACAATGTGCGATAAAAAAAACTAACCGAATAAACAACAGGGTAAAGTAAATTGAGCACTTGGATAATCATTAAAATAAAGTACGAAACTGCTGCAATTGCTTGAAAATAACGTTTCTTTTTTTATTGTCCTTTTTTTGTCTTTTTTGTTTCATTCAATAACTTATCAAATGTTTTCAAACAGAGTTAAGGAATTACTAAAATATAATACAGCGTCGTAAGCTTAGGGTACAAAAGTAATGTGACGTGCACAGCTGAGAGAACAATTTGCGTGGGAGTTATTACATCGTTCGAGGTATGATTGGCTTTTTGAAGATTCTTTTCACGGATATATGTTGGACACAGATCATATTCTAGAAGAAACGATTCAGCTCGTTCATGTATTGGACAAATTTCGCATTCTTATACATTCCGTATAGAAAATCGTGGGTAAAGATGAAGGTCTGCATACCCTAATCAAAACGTAACACAGTATGAATCGAAAAATAAAATTCTCGCGATCCATTGTGAACGTTTTTACTTTACGCAAAGTGAAGAGAGAAAAAAATAATTTATCCACTTATGCACGGCTGATCACTTACGGGAAAGAAAAACGTTTTAACATTAAGTAAGATTTTTCGATTAAGTATCACGATAAACTAAACCCGGGACAAAAATTAAGTCGGTTTTTACATAAATGAAAGCTTAATTATATATTTTTGTTTTTGTTTTTGAGGACGAAAGAAAATTAGTAATTCTCTTTCTTTGTGATGAGAAATTTTAGTCAGTGAAAGAATCAAGGGTAACATATCGTACATCAATCCTGGGGATTATTTTGTTTCCTTTAATGAGAACGTTTCTAAAACCTACTCAATCGCGAAGAAGCTTTTCTGCAAATATCTTTCCCTTGGTATGGCTGGTGGGGTATAACAACGCAGATACTAAAAGTTTAACCCCTAGCATGGAAATGGTATTCTCACTTTACCTACCCCATTCAAAAGTCCAAGTAAAATTCCAGAAAGGACATATTTCAGCTTAAGCTACTAAAAACAAAGGGTTGCAATTCACCCTTCTCGAGTTATACATTCTGATAACATCGCTCTGGGTGAAAAATAACAAATTCAAAACTTTTTTTTTTTTTGTTTATTTTTTATGAGACAGTGTTTCACTAATTAACTTTCCACCTAAAAAAACGATCACCATTCGTATTGAAAGTCAATAGTTTCGTCAAATTTTAACGCGGTTAAATCGACTGTTACTACAGCCGTAGGTGTATCAGATATGTTATAACAAAAATGTAAATAAAAATGCAGTTTTTCAAGGCATTAAACGAGAGGGGATAAAGGGTATTTCATTTAATTTTCTACACTGTTATCACATCGTACCACGCCTTGTCGATGCCTGTAACAAATTGGATCCGTTTCATTGATCGCGCGACTGTGACTAGGTGGATCAGCGTAATACAGGGTATTACTTTTATTCCTGATCGCGAAGTTATTCGTAAAATAAAAAGATAAAAAATTTTCATTATTTCACTGCCTTGGGGCGATAACTATAAATCAAAAATTACTAGAATAGTTTTGTTCCAACTTTTTAAAACTTTTCATATAATTTTTACACAACAATTTTGTGGGATTTTTTTTACAAGCTAATTTGTACTCGTATGATAATTAAAATCCCCATAAATTACAAATTTAAACCTGATATTCTTCTGCCTATATAATATGCAGCTCATATGTTTATTTAATACGGGGTTGGTATACTCTTGAGAGTTGGTCGATTTGTTGGCTCACAATTTTTCTCCGTGACCTCTAACTCTGGCATTGAACTTGAATCGATACTCCAGATTCTTGGGTTCTGTTTGCTTTAACCTGTATATCGATTAACCCCGACGATAGCTGGAGCAAATGCAATTGAAATCATCGATCAACCTGCCCTGCCAGAGCTTTTCCGTAGGTTTAAATTGTCTTCGATCAAAGTAAGTATATATGTACATACAGAGAAACTAAATGTATTGTACCTAAGCAGTTATTTAACAACGATTTATTCAGTCGGATCCAAAATTTTTTTCAACTTTCATTCGTGAATTTTTATTTTTCATTTTTTTCATTTTTTTTTTTTATTTTATTTTTTTTTTTCAACCTCTGTACATACCTACATATTTACCAACTTGTACAAAACTCCCTAATCGTAAGGCCGCAACCCGAGTGGCTATAGGGGACCTACATCTACTTTGAATAACATTAATATTATTCCACTTCCCGTTCCCTGTAGTAGGTAGGTATAATATTGTATAATAAAATGTAAACGAGGTTTTAGCACTCGCGATAATAAAAAATAAAAAACGAGAAAAAAAAAAAAATAATAATAATAATAATAAAAATGAAAGAATTATCGCGAAGTAAGTACCTACGTTTCGTATGTAAATCGTTACTTTTCATCAAAAGATAAATATCTTAGCAATAAACCAACACTCGGGTCGGGTTGAAGTTCTGAACGGTGAAAATTTTCAATTTTAATATTACTGACTTACAGTTTTTAGAAAGTGTATTTGCCCAGAAGTCTGTGTAGTCGATTTAAGATACTTTTAATCAAAAAATATCGTAAGTTCCAAATTCCAAAAGTTAAAAACCCGGAAGGCCAAAACCCCGGAACTTCAAATTCATGCATGATGCATCGTGCCCCCCCCCCCCCCCCCCCACAAAATTTTCGGATTCTTAGACTTTCGGAGGTTCTGACTTCCCTAGTTTTTAGTTGTCTGCATTTCGACCTTTCCAAAATCTAATATTCTTCACTTTAACGTTTCTAAAAATTTGACATCCGATAACCGATCGGAGCCTTCGAAATTCAGAACTTCAACCCAGCCTCATTCAGGTTCTGTTCACTCTGAAAATTTTGTTTATGTTATCATCGATCGTAATCACTTATGTATAATATATACGTACATACATATACATACGTCGAGCGATGAATGATTAGAAAATTGACTGTTAAAATAAGTGAAAAAATTTACCTTGAAAAAATCTATCACTTTAGAAAGAGCGATCGCTAAACGTGACATACGAATCGTATCCTAAACCACCCTAAGTCTTTTGTATTTTATATATATTATATAAGTATATATATATATATTTTTTTTTCTTCCTCTTTATTTCCTGTTCGTATTTCTTCACTCTCGTCAAAATGACGCAGGGAAGGTCGACGACCGCATGTTTGCCGCTGTAAATTCACCCTGTGGGCTTCCTTAAGCCATATTTCTTCCAGTTCGTTTTAGCCTTTTATTTTCTTCAGGGAGGTAAGAAGAAAACCTCTCCCTACTACCACTGTCTTACCCAGAGGCGATATTTTATTCGGTACCAGGTGTCGAAACGACAAACTTTACAATCTCTCCCGTCGTGTATGAAAAGAGTAGAAACGTTCGTGTTTTACTCGATAAAAGAATAATAAAAAAAACAAAAGAATAAAGAAAAAAAGTCTTGCATGTCAAAATAGGCGAGAAGGGCACAATTTATATATAATATACTATATACATATATACCTATATACCATAACTCTGTACATAGTTATTCCCTTTTCCATCGATATATTATTAAATTTAAAAAATGAAATAAGAGCGTATGTTTCAATTAGTAACGATCTTCGAAGTATATACAATTATATATTATACCTACCATCTGTACTAATTAATTTTTCATTTCTGTTCAATCGATTTTATCGCTACTCGAGTCCTTCTTCTCCAATGATCAGAGGAAGTGATTAAAACTTTTCATCCCCGTGATGTTAGCCAGGTTCATTAGAAGCAGAGCAGAACAGAATAGAGGGTAGTGTGGTAAGTTTCTTTAGAGAAACATCTCACCGAGGAAATATTATTTTTGTTAAATATTCATAAGATGATAGGTACTACTGTAAAGTCAGGTATATCGTTATAATAGCGGAATTACAAGCACTCTGAATATACCCTTAGTGGGACTATTATTTTCAAGAACAAGGGTTTGAAATTCGAAACTGTAAACTCGAAATTAGAAACTGCATCTAGAAACTTGAAACTCAAAACTTTAGACTTTTGAGATATGTAGAATGTTGAAATATGGATTTCACGCACTACTAACGTAGTTTATGTTTCGATCTGTAGAAACTTCACGAGTTATAGACTTGACCTACCTCAACCCTAAACGTCCCGACGCTCAATGATAGAATCATCGATTCGCGTCGGGAATCACGTCGTGAAAAATTTTTCACTCTATTTTTATACACCGTTCCTTTAAAATAGCGATAATATAGATTCTAAATTTTTCGTAGATGTAAGAGTCCCAGGTTTACGAATTCAAGAGCAGAATAGTGCGGATATAAAATTTCACGGATGACAATTTGATTGAAAAGCTCGTACCTAAATTTTTTTATTTTTATTTTTTCCTTTTTTGATAACAAAAAGAAAGGCAAGAGAATAACATAATAATTGCGGAAGTGAGTTTGTCGATGTTTATAGGAAATTCGCCCGGTACTTTTTAGGTGAGTATAAAAATAAAACCAGAAAACAACGCGCGGTAGGTATATGTATATGTATACCTATATTGAAACGAGGTTCATTGACCCAGGACGAAGGTTATACGCAAAAAATAAATCAGGTATATACAAGGACATAAAACACTTATACATACCCACAAAAATCCGGAAGTTATATAGACACGTCCTACAAACGATTGGACATTGATCGAATAGAATCCGATAAAATAAAAGCTCGGTATAAGATTTAGAGAAATCGTATTGAGTTATGGGAAATGAATTAAACCATGTAGAGGATGGTTCTCAAGTATAAAAAATTATTAAGAATAACATTGAAATTTTAATTTTTACACATTTTTATGATCCAATTATGTTACGTATACTTATACATAATTCATACATATTTATGATAATACGTTATGAACGAATTAGAACAGCTCACGTAATAGTTCTGATAGAAAACAGCTTATCCCTCTGTAACTGACTGACTGTATAATTGTATTACGTTTCGTTGCCAAACTGAGGTGAAAATTGTGATTATCTAAAAACGTCTAGCAAAGTCCTCGAAGTGTTTTGTAATGGAAGCCTATAATCTGTTACGACTGCAAAACTATATTTTAACTTCTATTTCTGTCTCTCTTTCTCTCTCTCTCTCTCTCTCTCTCTCTCTCTCTCTCTCTGTTACCTTTCTTTTCTATAATAATGGTTATCAGCAAAGAGTGAAGACTGAACTTATTATAATTTCAAATAACTTTTACTGCCGTTGTTCTTTCTGTATACGTAATGAATGTACATACATACATACATACATACATACAATAGTTTAATTTTTGACAAACAAAAAGGGGTAGTAAATTATTGTTTACCCTCTCCCCGATATACATAAAAGTAAAATTTATTTTACAAAAGCTAGCAAGTCGATTGATATAAAGTTTTAATTTGATGTTACGTAACGATGGTATATATTACGTATAATTTCTACTCGTTATGAACAGAGAAATAATTACAATTCCAATATTCTTGTAGGGATTCAAAATATCCTGGGAAAAGTAATGAAATTTATTTTTTAAAGAAAAATCTCTCTCTCTTTCTCTTTGCATTTTTCTCTCTTTCGATAGTTTTCCTTTTTGAAAACCTCGTCAATTCTTACAAAACAAAAAAAAATAAAATAAAAATAATAATGAAGACCCTGCACCGATTCGCACGACTCTTACAAGCAGAAATGGCAACGTGCATTTCTCTTCCCTCCGGCATTCAATGAGACACTAATTAGTAGTTTCATTACGAGATTAACTCCACCGATGTTATCCGTTATATAGGTAGATGATGTCTAATGAAGGCTGAAACATAGCTTCAAAAGTAGAAGTTCTCTGCCCCAAGGAGACGAGTAGATCATGTATTTATTTGCATAGAAAGGTAACTTGTTCATAGATATTACTTAATAATATATTCGCGAGAAATTTTTTAGAAGTATACAATTCGCCGAAAATATTTTCTCGAGATACGGGAGCCCAGACAAGTAACGATCTTATACAAAGCTCCATTATGCTCTTATTACACATTTTACTGGGCTAAATTTTATCAAATTTTAGCTCAACGAAATCCTAGAAGCCTCGAGGTGTTTCGCGAATACATAATACATTATGTTGTTATAGGATATTAGTTTATACTCGAAACGCATTATCAGCTACCGTAATTGAGTCATTATTAAGACTCTTCACATTTGAAAAATAATTACTTACACAATTTATATATATAAATTGAAAATCAAATTCAGCAACAAAAAATTTTAACAATAAATCATCGAGCTCAATTTTCCTTGAGTCAGGAAATCCTTACCGAGATATATCAGGCACATTGACTATACTTATAGCAGTTTAAGAAAGGCTAGAGAACGATCAATTATTTTAAACGGGAAGCTGCAACGTACGTCCTTATATATTTATTCAAAAATTCTGTAGAAAGCAATCTCAATTAATACCAATGAAGCTGTGCGAAATGCAGATAAACTGACTCATTCAATTTTCGTATGCATCTAGGAAGTCGGTACATAACGAGGTCCTCAGCTGAAAAATTCATTAGCGGAAATTACTAACCGGTATAGTACAATACGTTGTTAATTGGTGTTTACAATATGGGTCAATCATGATTAAATTATTATTCAAAGAGGTCAGGTAATCTGACATGAAGTAAATAAAATAATATATAAGAAGTCAAACTGGGCAGGGGGGGGGGTAGAAGAAAACGATTTAAGGAGAGTGCAGAACCGAATAGATATAACCATCTAGATCTCAATTTATACGCAAGGGTGATTCTCATCTCAAGAAATAAGTCCGCCAACGATTCCCAAAGGTCCAGTATCGGCTCGGCGTGTTCACCCCTCTCTTCTGAAGCGAAGCAAACTTCGAAAAAAGTACAGGTAATAAACTGTTCACCAAAATGTCGAAGAGAAATCTATAATACAGATTCCCTGTTCTGTTCTTTTTCTTTTCTTTTATTTTCTTTTATTTTCCTTTATTCTGTCCGCACTTCATCACAGCTTTTATCTACTTCTTTTTTTTTTTGTCTTATCAGAGATCTACTCTTACTTGTGAATGAAATTTTTTGGAGATTTTTTTTTTCATTTTCTCACTCATTCGACGGCTTGGTATAATACGTATCGATTCTATTTAGCTTCCGTTTTGAAGAAATCGGGTATTCGTTCAATTCTCAATAGTCGAGAAGTCGTACGAACGGTTTGTGCTTCGCTAATTGTAAATGACACGAGACTCACCAAGCCTGTTAAAAATAATGGAACAGCGTAAGAGCTCCTTGTACGGGTAAAAATTGCAAACCTCAAATCCAGACACATACTTAAATCCTAAAACGGAATCGAAACGAATTAGCGTTTTTTTAAATAAACGTAGAAATCCAAAAGTTTCTCTTTTTTTATAAACATTTTAACCATCGTGAGAAAAACCAGAGACTCCGTTCCCAGGTTCTTAAACTCGGTGTCAAAAACAGAAGCAAAGTGACCTCGGGTGTAGAGAAAATACAGCAAATTTAAGCTCGGACACTACCGCTGCAGGGCGATAGCTTATGATTAGTTAATGTTGGCTAAGTAACGTTGCTGTTCACTACAGCCGAGAGTACCCACCTGACTTTGTCTGGGCAAAGCCATTTCGTAGAAAATTTTATCCACACATTTCGTTGTACTGCGTAATTTTTTGATAAAGAATCATCCGACATTGCGAAGGTAAAGTCAGTCATCCCTTTGTAAAAATAATCATGGACACTATGTTCTGCGCACCAAATCCAATGAAGGGATATTAATAAACTGCATTTCAAGTCAGGGTGCTCTATTACACCTCGAAACCGACCAAAGGAGGAAACTGGCTGGTAAATTAACTATATTATAGCGGGCTTACAGAGCGGTAGTGAAATGAAATATTTAATGAGATGGTCCCTAAGTAGTAGTCGCGTTTTACCTAAAAGATCTAAATATTTGATGAATCTACGCAGTAACTGAAAATATGACCGAGGGGTTAGGAAGGTATACTAACGTAAGGGTAAAACTTGATAAGGTGAAAAATGAAACTACGTTGAATGACGCGTTCGTAAATTAAACTCAAATTTCAGTGTTAAATATTCGGGTTACCTTCGACATGACAAAATTTTTATTAATATAAAAATTATTCGTACACAAATTTTTGCCAATAAATATGTTCAAATATACAAAAATTATACATTTTCTGTCAAGGTTATTGATCTCGAAACTTGACACTTCGAGCTCGTATATCGCATCACACATCCTACTGATCACATTGAATGAGTCGATTGATTGACACGCGTATTCAGCAACACTTTAATAATAGAGTTCGTTAATGAAATTATTTCATAAAAAAGAAAGAAAAAAAAAAAGATCGATACATTCAATCGAGATACAGTACGTCGATTACCTACCTGGCGTTTATTCCATTATCAGAGAAAAAAAAAGCCAGCTGAATCGGACCCCGTGAGCATCGCGATAATTACGGCGATCAGTCGTTGTCTACGTTCCGTATGTCTTCACTCGTCGATCTCCTGCGTCAGCTCCTTTTCTTCTTTGACCAAAAGCTCAGGCCGAAATGATTGGATAAATATTTATCTGACATACGATAAATTACAAAAATTTTTTATCAAACGATTTCGAGTATCGAAAAAAAAAAAATAAAAATAAATACTTAATAATGAAAAATTTACGAGATATGATCAAAGCCTGGATTAGATCGATGGTCTTTCTTTTCAAAGTAAAAATTACTTACGACAAAGCAAAGTTATCGAATAATGAGACATACTGACAAATATAATTGCCCACTTCCCGCCGGGCTACAATAAGAAACGAGAAAATAAATGAGGAAAATTGGCAACACATTAATCAAATTTATTTCGTGCTGGTCATTCTACGGAATTACTATTCAAATTCTGTTGCGCAGAACCGAGGGAAGAGGATAGTTGAATCAGAGTTTCTCTAACTTCGTATAAGCGTGATAACAAAACAGTGTTAACGAGTAAAGTAAAGTGACCCTTTTTCAAGTCCAGTAATACCGTCAAGGGGTAGATATAAGAGAAGAAAAAATACTTTTACCCCCATGGGAAGCGACCACATCGTTTAAACTTTTAATTAACTGTAACACGGAAAATTGTTGAAGGTATGAAAGGCGAATCAGACGAGAGTCACACGCGTGTCACTCTTTCATTAAAACTCGACAATTTATAACGACAAACGAGCAAATTATACCACACTTATTTTCCCACAGTTTTTCATATGCAAATATAAAATTTAAACTTCACCCTCTCTAATTTCAAAAAAATTTTACTCATCTTAACCCTACGAAAATTCCCAAGACGAAATTTCAACTCGTTGAAAAATTTCATAAAAACTAAATTCACACGGTCATTTTTAACGCCAGTTAATCTCAGTTGAACAATTGTAATAACTCGGGTGTTTCAGTGCCCATGTACCCGTTACGAAATTCCCATTTCCCCTACAAAATCCGAAAGTGTTATTTCCCGTATATACATATACATCCCTATACCTACGTTACGCTATACACTCTGCACATATTATACCGACACATGAACTCCAGAACCAGGAATAGAACTTCTATCGTATGTGCCGAGGGTTGTTATAGACGATATTGCCTAGTGACCCTATTATTATGACCCATATTACGAGCAGGTAGATTTCCTGCCGTTGCGTTGGAAGGATGGAGACTAGACGCCTCGACCTATAGAGAGAGCAATGTTCACATGTTCACAGGGATTTACGGAACTCTCCTTGTAGATATGCATAATGTATTATCTCTGTGTACACTCATAGTTATACAATCTTCCTGTACCAACCTTCGAAGTCTCTGTCGTTAATTGAAAGGTTCTATAGGGGTTGTGCGGTTGGACCCTTGCAATCCACTGATGTATTATTCCTCGTTAAACAAGACCGTATAAGAACGCGATATAAGCCAGAGATTAACAATTACATACCAGATAATTATAAAACAGAATTTAAAATGGATCCAGTGAGTAGCATTGAGACTACAGGATTAAATGAATAAATTATCATTTACATTTCATTTTTAGTCCGTTTGTTTCTTACAAATTTTCTTCCCTTTACGAGAATGTAGCTTTTTTCCAATTGTCGATATAATCCAAATTTTCAAATGTTTGTCAATTAACTGGAGTTTAATTCATTTTATCTACCTTCTAGGATAATCTTAGGTATTATAGCCATTAAAATTTCATGGCTCTTGAACTGCAGGTAGACGTTGCGAAATAAGGGTCAGAAATTGTACCATTAGCTACTATAACTGATGTACTACAATAATAACCCTGACCTATTTGCAAGAGCTTATTTTCGCACCATTATAAACTACACCTGATACTCAATACCTAAACGAACTACGATATATATTTTTTTATACAGAAATAGGTACTTCTTGACGGGTGACAGCAGCTGCGAAAATAGTAAGGTAAAAAAAAAAAAAAAAAACTGCACTGCGTGACAACCCTGACCGATATTTTATCTGATAGCCGGTACCAGTCTCTTGGCTCTAATGCTACAGCGATTGGAATAAAAGCATGAAGCAAAAAGTTTGAATAAAGGATACCTAATCAATTTATTTTTCTTATTTATTTATTTATTTATTTTGTTAGTTATTTTTATTTTACGCTTCGGTTTGCTGAAACAAACGGAATAATAATATCGATTTATTCAACTGGAAGAGAAACGGATTTCCACTACATATCACGGAAAATTTATCCTATTCAATTATTTCAGTGTATTTGAACCGGGGAATAGACACTGTAAGAAATAAATCATGTATCACGATCGACGGATATAGAGGTATAGAGAGAATGGCAAATAGATCGAATTGAAACAAAACATGAATATAGTTGGAATTCTATTCCGAAGGATAAGACCTTGAGTAAATAGATATCGATAGAAGAAATATTTATTCTTGTTGATTTTCGTAGTCTAATCTATGACGAGCCTCTATTTTATTATATGATTTAAAAAAGAAAGTACAAACAAAAAATTTAATCTCGATCGTATGAAACAGAAGAAAACCGTGAATCCACATCGAAGTTTCTTTTTCAATTGACTCACGAAAACTTTAAGGGAAAAAAAAAAAAGAACAATATAAATCGAGTCTACGTCAACAGTCGTGCGAATGATTTACGTGATAATAACAAAACCTCGATTTTTAGGCCCTTCACCTGTCTTTTTCACGAAAAAACAAACTACGTTACCACAAACTCACCTTTTTCTTTTTTCTTTTCTTTTTCTATTATCAAGACTCAAGGGTGACGAGCCATAGAGTGAAAGTAAAGATAAAACTCCTCGTCGACGGCGACAGAATGAAAAAAATATAATGATTATCGACTTCTGTGGTATAGTGGTGGAAGTTCAATGGTCTGAAATTCGTTTTTTTAACTTATTTTTTAACTCATTTGACACAATCTTGTTAACTAAGCACTTTTAGGGTCAGGCAAACAAACGGATGAATAAATAATTATCTTAGGGTGTCTTGAATATTACATAGCATAGGTCTGCTGGCTGGATGGTTTACATAATTAAAAATATTTGAACACCCTCCAGTAGCTACTAACCAGTTCGTGACTTGTCGGTGATGACAGGGATTTCTAATACCTATAACGATATTGTTATACCTATATACGTTCTTCGATAATAAGCTGTCCAAAACACTTGGAGAAAATCTCGTTCGATTGTTACTTGATACTGTGTCACGTGGTAACGGAGCAAAAATTAATCCCAAGTCCTTAATCTTGAATAAATTTACCTTTTAATCTCAGAAACCGGAAGTATAAAAGCTAACTTTAACATTACCCTTAGAGATGGGATTATAATCATTTTAGAAGACTGCAAAGAGGTTATTAACATTTAAATAACACGATCTCTATACCCTTATATGGATAAATACATCTCATTAATTATTTATTGTTATTATCAAGGGATGAATCCTTTAATTCAAGATTTTTAGGTAAATACGAAATATCTCCTGGGAGCTAGAAGAGAGACGAAATTTTTATCCGATTATGATATATGTTAGTAAAATGACAGAAAAAGTTTTCGTTATTAATACTCGTTTAGGGTAATAAAGAGATTTACGGGCAGTTAAACTCCTTCGAAACGAGATCAGGAATTGAAGAAGAACCGGAAGATTCATGACCGAAAAATCTTCAACAGTACTTGTGTAATTTTTGCCTTTTTTAAGTAAAGTAAAAGTAATAAGTCATATGTATGTATGTCTGGTTGATAATGATAACAAAGAAATCGTGGTCGGAAAGTGAGATTAGAAAAGAACCACCATTCACGTATGTGGTACGGAATAAGATTGGTTCTGAGATTGCGCTGTGCAGAATTAATGTATAAATAAAAAAAGGTTCGATATCCAGAAATTGCTCTTCTTTAACGGAGAGGAATATCAGAATAATATCAAACCTGAGACTGATTTGAAAAAATCATTATTTAATATTCGAAAATACTGGAAATTTGATAACCGTAGAAAGCTACGTGCATATTTTATCCTATTCTTTTGGTCCGAGCTACAAACTGCGAATACTATGAGATTTCAGGCTTCAGACGTCATCCTATAACGCGAATCTATGTCATACGTGTGATGATCCTTCCTAGTTAGTTAGGGAACGAGATTCTCTTATTATCTAATCTGCAAATCAAATCGCCTTATCGTTTGCGACCTCGTTCAATCTAGCAAAGAAAAAATTTCAGCATTGCGAACGGATTAAAATTCCAATTATAATCTTTTCTCTATCGTTGTGAAAAATATCCTGCGGTATTCCCCTGACATCCAAGAGTGCTTTTATAATTCCTGAAATATATATCCGATATGAATTCACGATTTGTAAAACGAACAAAAAAAAAATTTCAATTAAAACATTATTACAATTTTGTGTACTTTATACTGATAATTCATTAATCGAGTTCAAATTTTTGCAATTAACCTCCAGTTCAACTCGTGTACACATAAAAGTCTGGTGAAATTTTTTATTTTTTTTTTTTTTTTCTTCTTTTTACGATATTATTGAAAATTGTTAATCCAAAGGTTTTTACTCTGTAACAATTAATTTGTCCGGGGCAAAAGGGGGAATTTATTCTTTTGTTTTTTTTTTTTTTGCATATTAATTGAAATTTTAATAAATAATGAAACCGAATTGTGGGTTTTTCCGCAAGCCTAGAAAGAATTTATAACGTACGTGTGATGATAAATATAATATAACTCCTCATTTTTTAATCCATAAAAAATATTTCAGCATGCTTTTTAAAATCTTAGTGATTTTTACGCGTATCTATAAAATGAGGTCCAAATAATTTCGGTGTATTTTAATTTTGAGTATGAAATCTGTATCCTTGATAATTTTTTCCAATATTTCACACGCAACGTTGGCAAAAAATTTTCTAAAATATAGCCAGCTGTTCTTGACCTTGAAAAACGAGGCAACCCTGCATCCGTCTGATCCGATATTTGTTTGCTAACAACGCCTGGCGTCACGACGTCGCGGGGTTAGCTTCTTCTTTCCTCTTTTCGCTATCCATCGTCCGTCGCCTTCAACCTTCCACCTTCCACCTTCCGACTTTCACCCTTCGTACTCTTCGCTAACGCGTGACAAGACTCTTATAACGTATCGGAGTTAATAGTGTTTGGGTATTCTGACACCAAGCTGCTATACGAAGATGCCAATCAAAAAGAAGATTGGAGAACTCTCAAGTCTGGTCCTTTATACTATGCCCAGTCCCAACCCCATAGAAAAGCTAATTCTCAAACGAAGCACATTCCCAGAATCAAATATCTATACCCTAATTAGTCTTTAGTTCCGACTTGAATCAAACAAACTGACGACTAACCCCTAAGCCGATGGACTTATCAAGGACACTGCAAAGAGCTTTCGCTCACGAACATCACTCAAAGGCTACACTTCTCTAATAGAGATATTAATGATTATAGGGGTGGGTCGTTCACACCTATTCGACAAAACAAATTACAGTGTAAGATACATACATGCATTTGATCTATAGGCGTGAAAAAGTACAGAACAAACGAAAAAAAAATAAATAAATAAAAAATTATACAAACATACGAATACACATCGTCGAAAGATTTGCGATTATAATCTGTCGAAAGAGAGAACGACGCAACAATATACTGAACCCATATTGGAGGTGGTAAAAAATATTGGGTCATTATAGGTACGTATGTATGTATATGTTCGATAAAGAGAATGAAGCCATTCGTGTTTGCCCACCAAACAATTACACCTTGTCGATGATGATGGGGGTCTGCCGTAGGCTTAGGCGTAGGTGTAGATGTTTTCGGGTCAATCACCTCCGCGTTGTATTGCGTCACCTTATACCTACCTTTAGCGGTAATAAATCGATATTCCGATCTCATGGCTATACGGGGGTCTTAATATGATTATCAAAGATTGATCCTCAACCGTTTCAGGTAAATATACTCATCGTAATATTGTGTACTTATAGAGACGTATATACTATACGTCTTTTTGTTCAAGGAAATCCCTCGGAATTATATTTCCGAATATGATATACCTACAATCGACGATTACACCCCTAATCGATTATATTAATGCAAAAATATCAACCGTACGTGACGACCTTGGATATCTCGGACTAGAGCTTAATACTCGTATAATACGATGGCGAGGATTAATATCCATGACATAGGTCATGGGCATTGATCGTAAATAAAATTTGACAAAAAACTATATAGGGGTGATAAAATCAGGAGAAAAATTAGTCTATATAAAAATTTCGTTTGAACTTAGATCACATTTTGCAAAAATTTATGATAATTTGAAATATTTATTCAAGGAAAATCATCCTTCGAGATAACCTCGGAAATATTTTGACTATGATTATGGATACCTGTCCTTTTTTCCTCACTTTCATGTACAACGTTGGATAGTAAGCAGAGATTTGAACGTCGATGATGTAGAAAGAGTTGTATTAAATCTGTACGGTGAGTCAATATCATAAGGACTTGTCTCGCTTGGCCATCTTTGGTCGTCATGTATATTTGTATGTACATTGTGTATATGTACAGTATATACTATATAGATAGATAGATAGATGAAGATAGATATAGGTATATTGAAGTCAGTCGAGGAACGATGTTTATATTGCAAACTTTAGTTTTTTTTTTTTTCTTTCTTTTCTATATCAATACATACATATATATATATATATATACACATATATACCTATTTGAGGGAAAATAAGATTGGAAAGCGCAGCCAGACGAATATATTCAAGCTTAAAAACGCGGTTTACTTCATAAACGTATATTTATCCGCGACGCGTCGACGTCTGTCTGCGCATTTATACAGTTTAAAATTCAAGATAAAAAGACCCCTTTCTGCGTTTACCAGTACCACCGTATACGTTTCGTACAGTCCAAAAGCTAATATCACCCTGAAAATTTATTTTTTATTTTTTTTGTCTTTTTTTTCGGTTTTTTCTCATTATATTTGGTTAATATTGTTACCATTATTATTATCCTTTTTGTACCTAACGATAACTGTTATAGGTATTACTTTGGTGCAAAAACGTACGATAATACGACTTCAGTCATGTGTTTGAAATACAAATTTTAGGACGGGTTTCGTGTTTCTCTAAAGTGACTTTTCTACCGAATTTTTAGAGTTACGTAGCTTATGGCATAATGGACGAAAAATTTTTAGCTTTATACTTGCGAATGGCTAAAATCACCTTGACATTTAGACACGGATCAATCTTAACGAGTATATAAATATCAAATGTAAATTTTTTTTTTTTTTTTTCACAAAATAGAATAGGCGCAATTTTTATTTTCTGAAAGTATCTATAGTGGCGATATTTTTACCCAGCGTTTAACACGGATAAACTTTTTTACTCTGTTACGCAGTTAATGATATGACGCATTTTGAAGTTTTTTTTTTTTTTTATTTTTGCGAAAAAGAAAGTAATGATTAGACTCTATCTTCGTTCTTTTTATTTTTGGTTTAGCTGGACTGTTATTGATTCGAGTTCTTCAAAATAAGCAATCAATCTCAATGTGTAGGTTCACTATACTCACTTTCTGCAAAATTTTGAATTTGTTTGTCTTCTGGAAGAACAGACAAAGAAACAAAAAATTCCTTCAATATACTTTCAGGCGATTCTAAAGAAGCCCTTTCTGAACGGTAAATACCTTAGATATTATTCAAATTGTTGTTTTCGAAAAGCCAAGCTGACTTCTTCAGCACATGAAATAGATGTACTGTAGGTAAGTACATGTATGTACCTATGTAGGTATGTATGTTACATACATACCTATCTGGTTTCCACTTATAGGAAAAATTTTCGTGTTATACATATATATTCAAAATCTGAGAGATGTATATTTTTTCCCGGAAATCTGACATTTCCTGGTTCTATATTATGAATAGTACTGCGATTCCCAGTATATTGTATATAACACTTCATTTTTATTTCACGAGATACGCTACTTGTATATATACATACATATATATGTATACCCTGTATACCTTGTCTGTCTACATACCTACCTACGTTGGAATAAAATAAGTGCCTACACACGTATCAAAGGATTTTTTCTTACCCTTTGGGAGTTGAGAACTAGCATTAGGTATAAATCTGGCTTTTGCAGAAGAAGGAAGAAGAAGAACTTTTGCAATAAACCGAACCTTCCTGCGGCGATACATTCCAAGGTGCGAAAGAAAATGAACCTCAAGTCAAGCCTGAGTGAACTCGAACCAATTTCACCCTCGGAACCTTCAAGTTTCTCTCCATTTCGATCTCTCCATCTCTCTATCTCTCTGCGAGACCAATTATTTCTACTGTTACGTAGTAATGAACCAATTAATCGTTACCCATCGTACATAAACGTAGATATATCTGTATATAAATGTATACATATGTATATATGTATATATGTATACATATATATGTACATAAACGGGCATTACTCTATAACTGTACATCTACTTGAGCTGAACGACTCTAACAGCCAAGAAGATTGGTTCACGTAGCCCCACGTGCCTCGTGGTGGATATGAGAATTTCGAGTGTATCATCACCTGCGACACCACCACGCTTTGTCACGTTTCACTTTATTCTTGACAAATTTTTTTTTTTTTTTGGCTTTTTTTCTACTTCTTTGTTGGCCGAAGAAATCCGATCCTAGATATCAAACGCATTGACAAATCGATATCCACAAGGGCACCATTTCTTTCGTTATACTTTAATTCGGAACTCGGTGATTTGTCATTGAGTTTCATATAGGTGAAAAAAGAAATGTCATCTTTAAATGAAAGTACTTCTGTATCTTTTTTTTTTTATTTATTTATTTATTTTTTATTATTCTTTTTTTTTCTTCAACGTTGACGTATGCGCGTCTCGACTTAGTCCCGGGGGTGTTGAGCGTTAGAAAATTCACTTGCCAAAAGGTTGAGATTTCATTGCAGTCTAACGACTGCCGGAGGTGGAAAGACCAATTTTACAGGTAACGTCTTTGAGAGAGTCTTTATGTATGTATTCAGCTTGACGGAGTCCTCGCAAGCGTCGAGGGCGTTGTCCCCCAGGGATGAACAAAGAGGGTATTTTCAGGGAGAGAAAAGGCGCCATTATACGAGGGGTGCTATCCAGACAAATGTAACGTAAAACGCAACGTAGCGGACGATATATACCTACCTAACTTGCCTTCGCTATGTAAATGTATTGTCAAGTTACGCCACATTTAATACGACAACCAAGGTCGCATATATAATAAGCATTGCAAACCTGGAACGAGAAAGGACAATTAATAAAAATGAAAAAATTTCAAAAAGAGGGTGTAGAGGGGTGAAATCATTAGTGGAATAAATTTGAACCTCGATAACATATATATGGTACATCGTCACTTTCAAACGAATTCTTCTTTTTTTGTTTTTTTTTTGTTTTTGTCTCCATCAAGTCCCCCAGTCAATTAGTTAAAAGCAATACGGTTCGATGAACTGGGGTTGATGTAATAAAAGAAGAGAAAAAAAAAGATAAAATTTCTAAAGAAATGTCTCGAATTAAATAAAATTTATATATGTCAGTATATCATTTTATTTTCTAAAAGATGAGGCTCAAAGCCTGCATCTGTAAGAATAATCCAGACATAATTCACGGGTATGTAGTAAGTTGGAACGCTGTATTCTAGGTATTTGTCGCAAATGGTTCACTTAGAGCTTCTGAGAGTATCCTGTCCGCGTCAAAGTTTGAGGGTATAAAACCCAACGGGGCATGAACGTTATCAGAGGGTGATATAACCCAACACGTGAGGTGCAATGATCTATAAACCGCTATTACTAACGCAAGATTTGACCCGCTTTAACGGGAATTCAAATATGGATACCGTTCCCTTTGAAATTGTTATTCGCCAGAAAGGATCGATCCCTTACCTAACGGTTATCAATTTTTTTTACTGTTTTTTTTTTTTCGTTTATTTTATATTTATTGATTTTTTCTGATTTTTTCCTTTTCATTTTACACAGACTAAATCCCTCTCTTTATCTTCCTATATCGTTCTTACATCTCACCTCTATACTTAACAAATGTTTATTCCTAAAACATATTCGAAAATTTAATGAATTGAATCAATTTTGAATAAATTTTGTATATTTTTTATCCAATCTGTGAAAAAATATCTAAAAATGGGAACGAAAAACTTTTGAACAAAATATATTACTACTTCAGTAGTCGAATTTTTGCTTACTTGCGTTAAAAGATCAAACTTATAAAGTTTTCCCATCATCATTATAGACTCTTGCGATTTTTATGACCCTTTGCTAAATCCCTCAGTCGAGCTGAATGCTGGTAATTATCGCGACAATTTTAGCCTCCATTTCAACGCTAGGGAATTGAGTTTAGAAAAATGTTTAAACAGTTTAAAATACGTACTTAAGCGAAAGTTTATCATTTTTTCGATAGTAGTTTGAATCCCTTGTTGAATATTTGACAAAATTCAGGCATTAAGAAATAGATACTAAACGTTCCCTGAAATGGCCTTTAATTACGAGTAGGTTGAAAAATATTGAAACGATTTAACCTCAGGTTCTTTAACGACTATCTTTACTACCTTAAAGAATTACGTTTCACTTGGAAATCGCGTAATTTAAACTCGTTATCACTTTACGATTCCTCGAAAGTGTTAACGCCTGTATAGTAATTGACGAGAAGAAATGTTCTTTAAAATTTATCTTAACCTCGGAAAATTAGAAATTGGCATCTCGGTCACCGTGAACCAAATCCAGACTATTATATCTGCTAACTACCTTTGCGTGCAATCGCTTACTGTATATATAAAAAATATTTTCTCACGCATTAAACACGGCTTTATCATCCGTGTCATTGCCAACGGTACAGACAATGAACAAAACGATGTTAAGGTCAGTCTCAACGAACGTATTTATATTTTTAAACACAAAACCACACTGATTAATCTTCAAGAAATGCTACTTTCAAGCTAGAAAAATTGCACACATATGCATACACATACATATAGACGATCTAATCTAGAGCTGCCTTGGCCCCAAGAAATTTCCCGATGACTTGAAAGACTGCACTTTAAGCCATAAAACTTCCTGTGAAACTATCCTATTCTTCGTCCTGCGTCCTTGGAACGTTGAAAACTAATTCTAAGCATTGAGAATAATGAATTCAAGGTCTTATATGCGTAATTAAAACCCTGGAACAATTATTCTATACGAAATGGATGGTTTGAATAATTTGTCCATTTTCTTTGAACGTTTTTTCTTTTTTTTTTTTCTTTTTTTTCGAGCATAATTATAACTGCCATTTGTATTTTTAATTTCGAAATAGAATCACTGTATATAAACTTTTCATATTTTTATTGCATTATTATCTATGAAATGAAGTGAAAACGAGCTTTGCAAAAATCAGTCTTCGTCGTTGGAGGAATTATATTCCGGAAAGATAAGTTAAAAATAAAAAACTATGTTTAAAATACCTCGAGCTGCAGAATCGTAGGAAACGGAAAGAAATCCACAGAGAAACCGGAGATAAAAGAGATTTGGCGGAGGGCCAAATCGCGTGCTTTTCTTTCGCAAGGTTAGCTAGGATATGCGAGAAAATCCACCAAACAGCACTTTTCCTATATTTATGCAACGTCACGTTCCGAAATTAGTTTTCCTTATTCACCTTGCAGCGACATACCGTATAGATAACTTGATTATTTTTGCAAATTTTCGCAAATCCTTTAGCTACCTGGTCATGTAGGAACTCATTTATTTTATACATACCTAGATACGTCCATAAATATTTGAAAAAAAAAAAAAAAAAATGTTAAATATCTCGAGATTTTCCGCTACGTATATTTACGTACTCCCAGGAGATAAAACGACTAATGGTATACAGTTTCAACGGGATAAAAAGAGATTAAGATAAAAATACAAGTCGTGAGATGAGCAAAACTGTGGCCGACTGTTACTTTCTTAATACGTCTTTTTATGGCTGGTTATATTGAGCGATTAGTTCTCGAAGAAAAATCTCGATTTCAGTTCAGTCTAGAACACATATAAAATCGTCACAGAATTTTATTCTTCCTCTCTAAAAAAAATTCGGCTAAATGAACCCGGAGAAAATTGAAGAAAAAAATGCAAATTGCCTGTCCCTTCGTGAAAGTTAGTTTCGCTGACTTGACTCGATCTCCGCGTAAATTCCTCGAGTACTTATTTTATTGATTTCCACTTTTTTATTTTTTTATTTTACTTCTATTAAACGAAAAGCTAACGGGAAGATATTTCATGAAAATAGTAACGTGAAAATGAAAGAAAGGAAGAAAAAACAAACTCTAGTCCTTAACCGTGGTACAGATATAGTTTCATGAAAGAATTTTGCGATGCTAATGACGTGACCACAGAATATAATGAGAAACACACCAGCCAAATGCTCCAACCTAAGTACAACCAATTCCGGTTCATTTTTTCTATCTGCTTTTCTCGCCGTGTAGTCAGCCTTCCACTTGTTGATGAGCCCCTGGCAATAGATCTTTGTGATAAATTGATTCAACAGCTCACGATACAGATGACCTTTCTTCATGAAGTAAAACAGAGGGATGCTGATTACCGGAACTTCGACATAGTGAATCCGCATTTACTTGTTCAGACTGTGTTTCTAATTGTGACGAATTATAGTATTTCGATACAGTAGGATTTCTCCGTCTCTCTCGGCAAGAACCTTCCAGAAATTTTCAAATCCCAAGGGGACGAATCTACAAATGGAGAAAGAAAATTCTTATTACTTACATATACATGTATATTCTTTTTATTTATTTGTTGTTTGATTGATAAAGCCTGAATGCTGATTACTTATTTTCAAATATGTATATTGAAGAAAAAAAATACCTTTGCTGAATTTTTTGCCGAATAGTAGAATTAGCAAAAAAAATCAATGAACAGAGCATGGCATGTTCTATTATGTTTAAGAGGCTCAACTTGCCGGAGGATTTTTGTACACTGTTTAAAGATGATATTGAAACGTCAAAGGATTCTGCCCACGTATTTTTGAATACGTAGGACGAAATGAACAGCCATATTTTCAAGATCAAATATTTACTGTGATACCTCCGGCTTACCTGTCATAAATTTTTCGTGCGGGCATTGCCAAAAATCATTTTCACCCCAAGGAGTCCACCGATTTCGAGATCTGATTTTTACCAATTCCTCGAATGTGTTTGGGTTCTTTTGATAGCTTGAAATCAGTAGATATCTAACCAAACTTCCGGTATACGACGCGGTAGTCAAGTAACCGTAAATAAACCACACGGCAAATGCTAAGCGAAATCCAGTGCACGTTGGGTAACGAACATTCTGGTCAAAAAGCACTCTTAAAATGTCAATGTGCCTGATATACTCTTTGATAATATTCAAGAACCAGAATTTTTTGACGACACAAACGAGGCGCAGAAGGATTGCCAGGAGAGTGAGGAGATGACTGATCCACACGACGATGGACAAAGGCTTGAACACACTTTTCCAGGACACTGTTCTTCTCTTCATTTTCAAAATGAAGAGCGTCACATCGATAGAAGTCGGAATACTCCAGGACTTGTGCGACCAGTGTAGTGGGCAAGATTCCAGCGAAAGATAGATCAGCCTCCCGGTTGATCAGTTGCCCTGACGGACCAGTCCACGTGCCATTTTCGTACCTGTGGCCATAATGAAAATGTTCTTTAATCAAGACTCTGAAGTTCAGCTGCTCCGCAAAGACATTCACAAGGGTCGTACTCGTTCCGCTAATTTTAAGCTCTCCATTGTTCTGGGTCACATAAATATCAGGCGTATTGTATTGACGGGGTGTTAAACACTGAGACTTCAAGAGGGTATTTTTTCATGTCTTTGAACTTCGTGAGAAACAAATTCGTCCTATTTCTGATTTTCCCTTCTCTGCAACTATCGAGAATGTAGAGTCTAGTGAAATCAGGATACTTTGACGATATTTTGAATCCAAAAACTATCAACGTTCCATCGTTTGATGGCTGCACAAATATCGAATCCGGAGTTCTAACTCTCCAAAATCTGACTATCACGATTTCAAGATCTTCAAGTCTTCCACTCGTCACAATTACGTATCTTCCTCGCGGATTTATCGTCATGTTTTCAATGGCCTCGTAACGATCTCCCATTTTATCATCCGCCAATACGTACAATAATATCGCAGATGGCACTGAAGTCGATCCTGCTGTTCTTATTGGCTAAATTAATACCAAAATAGGGTTCAATTCGACGGAGTATCTTCTCGGCGATAAAAGAGTCCCCAGAAATGATTAAAACATCTTCTTCTCTCGTGAAGAATTCATAAGAAATTCTTGTCACACAAGATATCATCTCATTCATAAATCCAACATCCGTAAAGTTTGATTTTCACAGAAATTCACATTACACTGTCGAAAGGATTGAGAACGAAAGACAGAGTCATCGCAAACGAAATATCACTTCAGTTTTGACGAGTGGAAAAGTGAACTGATCGCAACTCTGAGTACCAGAATTATTCGCAAATCCAATGTGAGTTTTACGAAAGGTTTTTTACTGTTATATATTTATCAACAACTGCTAACAGCTTTCGAAATGAGATTGTAACGGCGACAACGTGGAAAACAAATCAAGTTCCAAAATTTTTACCTTCACAATCGTTTATTATTTCGAAGTAACAAGTTTCCTTCTTATTCCAGCCACGTAGCTGATATAATACAATAAAAAAGCATACCTTCGATATGGCACGTGGTACGTGAGTCGGTAAGATTTTTGGCAGCTATTTATTGGTTTTCCGATCGGAAAGTAATCGAAGTTTCAAGATTATTGAACATATGAGAACAGGTTGAAGACTTTCCCGTAAAAAATCTGATTTTGCTGATCAAGCAGCTTACGGATACTAGATTCTGTTAAAAATGATCAAGATACCTGATTCAAATTCTTTGTTAAGTCAAAATTAAGGCAGAGGTACCAAACATTGCCTGAGGTTGTCTTTAATTACGAGTGGGTCGAAAAATATTGAAACGATTTGACCTCAGGTTCTTTAACGACTATCTTTACTACCTTAAAGAATTACGTTTCACTTGGAAATCGCGTAATTTAAATTCGTTATCACTTTACGATTCCTCGAAAGTGTTAACGCCTGTATAGTAATTGACGAGAAGAAATGTTCTTTAAAATTTATTTTAACCTCTGAAAATTAGAAATTGGCATCTCGGTCACCGTGAACCAAATCCAGACTATTATATCTGCTAACTACCTTTGCGTGCAATCGCTTACTGTATATAAAAAATATTTTCTCACGCATTAAACACGGCTTTATCATCCGTGTCATTGCCAACAGTGCAGAGAATGAGTAAAACGACATTAACATCAGTCTTGGTAAATGTATTTATATTTTCCAACACACGACCCGCTGATTACTCTTCAAGAAATTCAGCTTCCAGCTAGAAACATTACACAGCTGCATACACAGAGACGTAAACCAGAGCTGCCTTGGCCCCAAGAAGTTTCCAATGTCTTAAAAGACACTTTAAGCCATAAACTCCCCGTAAAACTATCCTCTTCTTCATCCCGAGTCCTTGGAACGTTGAAAATTGATTGTAAGCACTAAGGGTAATAAATTCAAGGTTTTATATGCGCAGCTAAGACTCTAGAACAATTATTTTATATCGAATATATAATTTGAATAATTTATTCACTTCTTTGAAAAAATTTTTTACGTTGATTGCAAATATATATATCTCCCAATTGCTTTTTAATTCCGCAACATCAAGTAGCTGTATTACCTAGCGCTTAATATTCCTTTGAGTAAATATCTATGAAATGAAGTGAAAGCGAGCTTTACTGAAATTAGTCTTCATCATAGGACAAATTATATTGCGGAAAGATGAGTAAAAAAACAAAAAAATCGATTGAAAATAAACCGAAATACAGCAGGATTGTACGAAACGGGAAGAAACTCACAGAAAAACCAGAGATAAAAGAAATTACGCGAGCAGCTGCATGGATCGCGAGCTTTTCTCTCGCAAGGTTAGCCGAGCAATCCAAGAAAACCCACCAACGGCACTCTTCCTACTTATGCAACGCCACGTTCCAAAATTACTTTTCTCATTCACCTTGCAGCGAGACGCTGTGTGTAAAGGACTCAAGTATTCTTGAAAATTTTCCCAATCACTTTAGCCATTTGTAGGGCATGTATTCATTCACTTTTATAGGTATGTGTCCACACACAGGTATATCCACAAATATCTCGACATTTTTTGCTAAATAAGTATATCTACGTATTCCAGAGAAATAAAAAGGTCATTAATGGTATACAGTTTGAGGGAGATAAAAGAAGATTAAAACAAAGAAATAGAAGTCGTTAGATGAGCAAAACTGTGGTCGACTGTTACTCTAAAGACGTTTTAGCTGATAGGTGCAGGTTACATTAGTGATCGATACTCCAAGAAAAATGTCAATTCCAATTGAGTCTAGAATGCATACAAAATCTTCGCACAATTTTATTCAACTTCCTAAGAAGAGACAGCTAAATGAACTTGAAGAAAACTCCAAGAAAAATGCAAATTGCGTGTCCCTTCGTGAAAGTTAGATTCGCTGACTTGACTCGATTTTCGCGTAAATTTCTGAAGTGCTTATTTTATTGCTTTTCACTTCTTTTTTTTTTTTTCTTATTTCTGTCAAACGAAAAGTAGATGGGAAGATATTTAATGAAAGGTAACGTGAAAATGGAAGAAAGGAAAAGAACTCTAGCCTTCAACGGTGCTATAGAATTCATAAAAGAATCTAACTGTACTAATGGCGTAACTACACAATAAAATAAGATATCTTCTTTTCTTTTCTTTCTTTTTTTTTTAGCGATTAGCCCTAATGTATGAATAACGACTCTTATAAATTGACACAGAGTTGAAGATCGATAGAAAGTACATTTCAGCTGAATATTTGCTAACTAAAAGACAAACTAGTTCCATCAGTAAATGTCCCGTTTTTTATTTTTCTTGTGGTGATTTTTCTTAACAAATTGTCTGAAGTTCAGTTACTCCGCAAAGAGATCTCACCCCGTTAATTTTAAACCCTTCATTATCCCGGGCCACACAATTTTCAGGTTCCATTTGCTGAGTGTTTGACACTGTCACTTTCAGCGAGTATTTATTCAAGTCTTTGAACTTCACGAGAAACAAAATTCGACCTGTTTCTGACTTTCTCGTCTGTGCAGCTATCGAGGATGTACAGTCTAGTGGAGTAAAGATATTTCCGACGATATTTCGTTGGTATCTAAAAACTATCAATGTTCCACGCTTTGATGACTGCACAAATATCAAAACCGGAGTTCCAGCTCTCTAAAATCTGACTGCCACGATTTCCACTTGTGATAATGTCGCATTTCCCTTGCGGATTCATGGTCATGTTTTCAACAGCTTCGTAAGGATCTCCCATACTTTCATCCGCCAATAAAATAATATCGCAAATGATACCGAAGTCAATTTTGCTGTTCTTATTGGCTAAATTAATGCCAAATTGGGACTCAATTGAGGTAGAGCATTTTCCCGGTGATGAAAGAGTCCCCAGAAATGATTAAAACATCGTATTTTCTTGTGAAGAGTTCATCAACGATTCTCTTCACTTGAAACATCGCCTCGTTCATGAATCTAACATCTACAGCAAGATTTCATTTGCTTAGCAATTCACATGACGTTGTTAAAATGATTGAAAGTCAAAGATGGATACATCGCACTAGCTGTTTTTCAAGTGGCAAAGTGAAATTATTGCAGCCCTGAATGTTAGATTTAGTTACAAATTGTATTTTCGTCGACTCGTGCAGCCCACCGCTTTTGAAATGAGCTTTTAATACCAACAAAGTGGGAAATAAATTAAACTCCTGAATTTCCAATGACTCGTAAAACATAAGAGATGCAATTTCTGAACTCGAGCTATAGATCTAAATCACCGTTTAACAATATCCGGAATTCTTGAGAGAATAATCGAGATAGGAAGTAACGAAACTGCTCAAGCGTGAAATCAAAGCACTACAACATTGACCATGGCCGAGGAACGGGTCACCAGAGGACACAGGTTCAAGTGCAGCGGGCAGCTAGCCAAGTACAATATATCCTTTCTTTGTCCGTAGGGTAATATATCTTCAAGAAGAAGCTGAAAACTCGTATTTTATTTCCGTTCACCTCCGCACCATCGTTCATTATTTCGAAATAACAAGTTTGCCATATTCCGGCCACGTAGCTGGTATAATAAAACGAAAAGCACATCTTCGATGTGTCAAGTAGTATGTTCGTGAGTCGGTACAATTTTCGACTACCATTTTTTTTATTTTCTGTGTTAGATCCAAAGTAGTCGAAATTTTAAGATCATAGATTCAAAATGGGTCAACGTCTGCTCCAAAAAAACTGGGTTTGTTAATCAAACAACACCTAGATTCTAGAGTCTGTTAAAATTCAGATTACATTGCGAATATTCGATCGATATCCCGTATCAAAATTTTTTGTGGACCCAAAATGGTAGAGAGAACATTTTTTTTTGTTGAGAGATTATATATACATATATATATATTTTTTTTTTCTGTGTTCTCGACGAGTTCCGCATTGCGACAAAAATCCTCCGAATTGATAAAAACTAAATATAATTCTGTTCGAGATTCGTAATTAGATTAACGATTACAAATATAATTGAGCTTTGATCATCCTGGTGAGAACTGGGTCTCTGGCTTAACGAATCATCTGAAATTAGATAACGCGTACTGTGAATATGACATTATACCATATAACTCGTTTAACTAATAAATGAAATTCTCATTTTAGCTAGTAACTACTTTGAGACGACAGCCATATTTCATCCCTTGAGTAATTCACCCGATGAAGTAACTACTGTAACAGTTTTATGCAGGCGGTAACCGTGGCCTTCGATCGAACCCAGACCTAGTGCAGAGCCAAGAGCAGTCGTGCGCGGAGTTCAAGGCTAACACCGCGACGCTAGGCGCCGCCAAGTCTCCACGTGCGAACAGATATCTCGGTCAGAATTGCGAAATGCGAAATTCGAAATGCGAAATGCGGTAACATATCCGCATTTATTTCTGTATATTATATATATACACAAAGTTTAAACCACATAAGTATATTAATTTTGACAAAATGTATATTTGGCAAATTAGATTAGGCACTGCTGTTATAAATTATAGACTAAATCGCGTGCGAACACATTATCGCATAAAGTATAGGTACTTGAAAATAGAAAAGAGAAGATAAATTTGGTCAAATAGAAATTATATCACATATACAGCTGCCATCATTACCGTGGGACTAACTTTATCACTCTGGCAAAAGGCAATTTTATAGGGGTAGCATTTTTTTTTTTTTTTTTTTCTTTCATTTTTACGGTTTACTGAAACCATCGGTTCAAGGGATTTGTTAGCTGACAATGAAAATATAAAAGGAAAAACAGTATTTCGTCAACAAAATGCGGTGAAATTGGGCGATGTTAAGTTACGACCAATAATTTTTTTTTTTTTTTCTTTCCTGACTATATATTTTGGAAAAAAAAAATTAAAAAAAAAAAAAAAAACACGAAAATACGGAGAGGAATATAAACCGCAAGTTCATAAAAACGTCAGTAAAGTGTATAAGGAAGTCGATGTAATCTTGAGTGTCCATACGGTTTACTTTAATAACATATTTTCCATGATATATGTATAATTTAATACATATATATATATATACATAAAATGTATGATACGCATACATACACAGGTGTATAAAATTTTTCTTGATCGTTACTTACTAGCTTGTAAATAAAAATAACGTTATAATTGGAGATTATCAATGTCTGAGGAAAAAATGTACATGAAAAATGAATTGACGAAAGTCAAAGAGACCTTTGACGACGTGGGAAATTGAGAGAGAGAGAGAGAGAGAGAGCAATATTCGATTCCGCAAATAAAATTCTGACCAATCCTATACAAACGGAAGCAATCACCTGACGGCGGGAAAGTCTACGTCAAGAACTGGCTCTTCGTGGTACACGGTCTGGTCCTTGACTCGATTCGAAATTCAATTCCCTCAGAAACAGACATACCTAGCCTACCCTTGCATATTATGAGCGGATGACTCTCTCTCTCTCTCTCTTTTTCGGACGGAGCTGCCTTCAATTAAACGTCTTTTTAACACCGCGACGTCAGGGATATTGTCGGCATGGCAACCGGGAAGAAGAAAAATAAAAGAGAAAAAAGAAGGGCAAAAGATTCGTCCTTTGTCAGTATATTGACAAGTTCCCGAAAATACTGGATTTTTGATATCGAAAATAGGTGGTCATCCTTTCTAGTTTATACACCTCATTGCACTCTCCTCAAATTCACTCGTCGTACAATTCGAGATGAAAAACAAAATAAAAAATAAAGCGAAAATAAAATAACAAAAACATTCCTTCAGAAAAACCAATCGAAGATCGATCATACTGATTTAGTACAAGCGGTGTTCAACGTCTAACAAATAACTTTCTCCTTCTCATTCGATCCGTAAGGAATTATTCTGAAAAAAAAAGTAAATATAAAAGTTCGAAAGGAGCATAGGATTTCTTTTTCAATATAGCATCTAAATGATAATTTTTTTTTTTTTTTTTTTGTGCCAAAAAATATCCATTCAACAAAATTGCTTAATCTATGCGAAAAGAATTGATATATTTCCATATTTCACGCATGAAGTGATCATCAAACTGCTTTTCGTAATGTGGAAATTTAAGGGATGTAACTGCGTTGTAGAGGATTAAACAATTTCCACTCGAATCAATCTTCGTTGGTATAAACTTAATCGATCAATTATCGGCTCGTTAAAAATACTCAAATATATACCAAGAGATGAAAAAACATCGATTTTTTCATATTAATTATTTTTCTAATTCGTATGTACACATATAATTATACTTTGACACTTAATTATGCCTCATTTACTATCGGTTAACGATAAGCTAGATTATTTTTTTTTTTATTATTATTCTAGATACGAGTGTTTGACTTCCTCTTGTTGTTTGCGAACTCTATACACGTACTGTGTAATGTATTATGCGATTACGCGTTGGCTAATGGAATCACGGAGCTGCTTATATTAATCAAGTGTCACCAGTTTAAAAAAAAAAAATAAATAAAAATTATTTTACAACGAGTCGTCTTTCTCCGTTATACGTATGCTGATGCGCGTAACCTGGCTATGTCATAAATATTTATTACGTAAACACATTTTATGATACTTATTATATGTATAGTCGAGGATCAATTAATAATAGAGATTTTCTATATTACGTGTTATTCTGTTATTCGTTGATGGAACAGATTTTCAATTAATATAATCCGAAAAAGAACAAAAGAAGAAGAAAAAAAAAAAAAGACAATGTATACGTACGGAATTGATTTAAGAGAAATCGAGAAGAAGAAAAAAATTGAAAATTGAAAATATCATCACTTCCTTCCGAAATTTGATTGAAAATTTTTCTTTCTTCTTTATTTTTCTTCTTCTCTTTTCAATCATAATTACATTGCTAATAGAAATAAGATTAGCCAACATCTCCGCCTCTAACTTCATATATACCGCATCCTTTGACCTACTTTAGGTCAATTTTTGCTCACGGGCTTGCGCTTGAGGATTAGTCGAAAATCAGATAAAATCCAGTCTACACTTGAGACGATGCCGGATGTTCATCTGAAAGCACTTTAATGAGTTTTGAAACCAACTGATAACTTGTTGTTAAGTCAACGTCGATTCAATAGACTATTTGTTTGTCCGTTCATGAATTATATATAGTATACCAATACTGCGTGGATTTGCAATCGATTGAATTGTAGACACATACCCTAATTCAATGCGTATGTCTGAAACTAGACAGAAATTTATTATTATTTTCTTTGTTATATTCACGAAAATTAAATTAGACTTGAAAACATCGCGATCATGCATCGCTAGAGTTTAAATTGCATAAGACTCTATCTGCCTCAAACAGTTAACTCTCTTCTTATACTCTAAAACTTGAAAGTTACTGTGATAGGAATACATTTTATCGATTGCAAGTACTACTTTTATTTTTTCTTTCAGTACAGAGTAATACCCTATATTTTAGTTTATACCATAAAATTTCCAATCGTATATCGAGTAACGATGTAATGCTTCGATAAGTCTTCGTTCTACGACAACTTTGACATTGGAATATCGATACGATAAAATTATCGTATTTTACTGTCATAGCTGTTGCTATACAACGAGTTAAGCTAATCCTATGTCTTCGAAATTGGGTATAAATAATTGCCTACATTTATTATGTATTCTAAATTTTTAAATAGTTAAATAAAAATTTCTGTTTTTGAAACGTATCCTATTATTCCTTTTTTTATTCATTCTTATTTTTTGTTTCTTTTTCTATAGGCTATTACTTTTCTCAAAAGCTTGCTCAGTATTTCTAAGCACGAATGTTTGCACACCCTTTTTCCTTTCTTACTTGAAGAAGAAGTAGGTATGAGTAACACACTAGGTTGTTTTAAATCGCTGTAAAGCACTTTGATATACCCTATCTTCCATGAGAAAATTTATGTAGATGTTTTTGTGAAACGCAGAAGCATTTGAAATATTGACGCTTTAATGTAAGCACGACAACCGTTTCGGAAATAATTTAAATGTCATACAATATTCAGACGCTTATTTTTAGCCATTTTTTTATTTTTTTTTATTTTTTTTTTTATACCAAAGGATTCTTTATACTGGTTAGCTTTCGGAATTTTGAACCTCCGGTTTTGTTTTTTACATCAATTATACAGACTTTCGGGGAAATACCCTTTCCAAAAACTGTGACTCGGTAGTATTAAAATTCGGAACTTTAACCGTTCGGAGGTTTTAAAAAAAAATTTCAAACAGCAAAAGACCGACAGATCTGTCCGAATTCTTTTAGTCCTTTTTAACCGAGCGACGTAATGGAACCAGGGGAATGAATTTAGGGACTTCGGGTATCCCTAGAATTTGAATACGTCCTTCCACCCTGTCACTTTGTCTCCTAAAAATGGAATTGGATTCGGCTTGTTTTTCGATAAGTGGCTCGGTTCCTTTCAAACCCTGCTCATCATACATACAGACCACTAAAACTTTATCTATTTGCGTTTCTTTAAAAGACCCTGCGTCTGTCAAAGAGTGAGCAGCTAGCCAGCTAACTTTTCCGATTAATTTCAAGATAAGACTCACAACTGTCGCTTAAATAATTTCAAAATGATTTAAAGAAACGAGATATATAAAAGTTCAAAAATTCCTAGACTCTGATTTTTCATCGACGTATAAAATGAGCTGATTTAAATAAAAAATTCTTTCATGGCTGTTACATTTAGCTCTTTGAATAATTTAAAGCCCAGGGAACTTAATACGAATTCTGTATTCCCTGGGAAAGATTTTTCAGCTTTCTTTCATCCGACGATTTTTTAATAATATTCAAAAACTTTCATTTTGAATCCTGCACCGACTCAAAATTCCTATTACCGTTACTGAAATTAATTGCTTCTCAAAATCTCTCATATTTCCTGGAGCAACTGCTTCTAAATTACGTATGAATTAATTAGAGCAAAATTTGTTGTTCATTGAAGGATATAGTGCATTCGAGTGGCTCCTACACATATTTGAAGGATTCGACGTCGTAGGAACTAACAGCTTAACTACGTCATTTCAGTTAGGTTAGTCAGAAATTCTCTGCGGTTAAATTTACCAAGTTTCAAGTCTCACTATAAATTCCTTCTCACCAAACTTTCCTTTGCCAAAGTTTCCCGTCACAAATATACAATCATCCGTTAGATTCGGGATCTAAATCGCGGTTTTCAAAGTATAGCTATAGTGGACCTAACTACCTAAATTCCTGGTGACCCGGATACGATACCAGAAAATTTATTACCTCATTCCTTTGGGAATCACAACTTAAACAAAAAAAAACAAAAAAAAACAAACTTGGAGTAATTACTCCTGGTCAAAACTTATAAGTTAAAGATTCTAAATCCATGCTAAGTATTGATAAGATTGTGCCAAAAGATTCCGAAGTTATTTACAGTCATGAATATTTGACTCTCAATCGAGTCCAACTAGGCGTTTAAATTTGATGAGGGCATTCGACTGTTGGACTATTTGAGAAATGGTCAACGAGTCTTGAATATCAAAGTATATTAAGGGTCGTTTGTCCAATGGAATTTGTGGAAATTTCCTTGAATGAACAGCTCCCGTGTCCCATGTCCTATTGAATTTCTGTATTTGAGAACGCCGCACGAGTGGACGTATTTTGTGTAAAAAAAAACCGGGTAACCGGATCAAACACTTCGTCCTCACACGTGCCGGACAGTTTCTAAACACCCCTGTTTGTTTTATCTTCTCAAACAACGCCTTGACCTTGCCTAACTTTATGCTAAAAGAATCGAATTACCTACCTACACGTACTACGTAGCCTGGAACCCAACTTATTAGATTTATCCTTTCGCTATGGTGCTGTGAACACAATCATGTCACATCGCTACCTGAATTCAAAAACATATAGTTTTTATGACGCTTTGTACAGAGATATTCAGTTCCAACTTTGGAACCATTCCGCAACTTTTCTCTGAGACGAAATACTGAATAACCGAACTAGACAAGAACTACACAAGAAACGAGACGAGTGTAAACCGCGTCTGATTCTGATAGTATAAAGTGCAATCGGCTGAAATTTAAACTTACCACACGTGTTTTAGACACGGTAGTAAGTTGGAGTTTGATTCTGACATCATATGGACTTGTGAGAGCATTCCGTATCTAGGTGAGCAGAACTAAGTTGGCCTCTTGAGATCCCTGGCATGAAACTTTACCATTACAGCTTAATTACTCTCGAGCTTACTCACAGTCTTGGCATCGCCATTTCTGCACTAACAGTAGTTTGCGTAAACAGTGATAATTACACCACGTGTGACGGTGGTTTGCTTCATCGTAGATATCGTCAGTGTCTAATACCTGAATGCCGCAGGCCAAAACGTTAAGTAACTTGCATAAACTGTTCAAAGTAATTCTCCAGGCACAAAACTAGTCCCATTTTCATCCCCGAGGAGCGGATCTTCCATCATAAACGTGAGACTGACAAGGAGATGATCGGTTTTAATCATTCTGTTAATTATCTGAAAATTTAGTCAACCTTGAAACCGAATATTTGATTAATAGCAGACCACAGGTCCTTGACATTGACTCTAAGCCTTGACAGGTCACCGTGATAATTTTCTAGTCGTTTTGGTGTGAGCTCTGAATAATTACGATGCAATAGCCACGAGCTACGCCTGATCTCGACGTAGATATCATCTGGGAGACCTCAAGGCTTATGAATATATATCACCCACAGGATTACGCGTGGGTTTTATCTGAATTTAAATTGTCCTTGAGACCGGCATGGCATCCTGCGGACTGCTTCCATGCCTCCATCCATCAGCAGAATAAAAAACCATACCTATATATACCCACCTGTCCGATCTTCACCGTCTAACAGTTAATTCTATCTTCGAAAATATTCTTCCGATTTTTATTCTTATGTTTTGCAATTTTATTTTTCTTTAACTTAATATTTTCAAAGTCAATTTCCGAATCACCTTCTTTATAACGCCTCTAGAAAGTTTATTCGGTCGATTTATTGCAGTAAGCTTTTTTCCGTTTTCCTGTTTTTAAGGAAAAGTGCTTTTTCTTCTTCTTCTTTTTCGTCTTCTTCTTCTTCTTCTTCTTCTTCTCCTTCTCGTAAAAATTCATTTTGTATATAATATGTAACAAGGTTTTGTTTTTTTGAGACCGAACGAAACTGGGGATGAGAAATTGGTGGTATTTTTGGCCTTGTATTAAGGCGCGCTAGAATGTGTTACGCCCGAAATAATAGCACCGAGTGACGTATGCTCTTCGTATTTCCTTCACACGTAGCCCAGGATATATCCCCTCGAGTGTCGACACCGGTGTCGACCAACCCCTAAAGATTAACGAGATTCCACCCGTCACATCACGCTCACATGAGATGAGTTACTATTCCAACACATAAACAGCTTCTTACGGTTACAAGACAATCAGCTACCACGAACGAAATAATTCTATCTTGTCACACGTCTGAAGTAACAACCAAACCATATAAAAGTATAAAAAAAAGAAGAAAAAAAATTACCTACGTCATTCATTGCGTCTGTCAATAATTTTCCTTGCTCATTATACTCATGGTAACGAAAAAAAATTTTTATTTATTTTTTTGGAGAAGAAAAGAATAGAAAAAAAAAAATGTCCCTCGCAGAATTTGATTACTCGTTTCTGGAGTATAGAACAGATGATGTATCCTTGGCTTGACCGCAATGATCCATCGCCCAGGTCAAGCCCCTCAGGATAATAAAATCTCGGGTAGCTATTAGCGGAGTCTGAAAAGAACGGTGGATAAAAAAAAAAACGAAGAATAAAAGAAAGAAAAAATTACTTCAGTTCAATGGCCTAGGGAGCCCTTGCCTCTGAGAGGCAAAATTGGTCCAAGAAGCTGAGATGAAGACATACGAAGAAGCTATTCTCTCAGGTTACGCAGTTAATTATACTTGCGGTTATTTGTTTTCCACCTGTACACACGCGTGTAAAGTGTACTTTTTATTTTTTGATATTTTTTTTTGTTTTTTTGCATTTCTTGAAAAACTTTAACCGAACTGCAGGGTATATATACTTGAATTTTTTTTTTCTACACATGGTAGATAGTCGTTCAAAATTTCAAGTATCTTCTATTCAACGCTCAATTTACAATGTACATATTTTGGTGCTTAAGATGTAAATCCTTAGGTGTTTGTAGATGTTTACGTGAGTGTATATTCCTGTATTACATACCTATATGTATGTATTATGTATATATGTACATACATACGTACATATCATACATGCTTACACGAACATAAATTTTTGCATATAGAAACGGTGATGGTAGCAGGTATAGTGCTGTTTACACCTTCGTAGGCGGTACCACACATCGTAACATCGATACCTACGCGTGTACCTACATCCGTATCTACCTTATACACCAAAATACAGAATTCATTAATTATTAATGCATGAGACAGTCAAGTTCATGAATATTCATCCCACTAATCAGTATTTGATAAGAGAGTCTCGCCTGATTCATTCTATGATGTATATATATATATATAACTAACGGGGCTTTCGGATATACCTTGCCTATCAACATTTTTTGGCAAAAGACATATTGTTATTGTTCGTTAAAGAAAGTTGTAAATATCAAAAAAATGAAAAGTTATGCTTTAAAACAGTTTACAAATTTTTTCATTGTGCTAATTAAACCAACGATTATCGACATACCGAATGTATCTTTTTAATCTTTTTTGAGGATTAGCCAAAAGATATTTAAATGAATAGAATGAATCGTATTTGTTTGGGGATGTGTATTCAAATTAATTTTCCGTAAATGCTGAGTTTTACGTTTTCCATCTATATTATACTTATATTAGTAACTATGTATATACATTCGGTAGGTACTCGCGTGCGTGTGTGCGTATAAGCCTCCTCTTGTTATACGTGACTTAATCGTAATCCTTCCTAATACGCTCTCGAAAAGGTTTGAGATGGGAAAATCCACGGATTACTTACTTACTTAGTAACTAACTAACTAACTAACTAACTTATTCACTCGAGATGACGAAAAGATTTGAAAACGCGGATGAGCTACTACGAAATTAAGGACTTATCTTTATCTACCTTTTTTTTGTTTCAATTAATTACAGAAAATATAATGATAATAATTCAAACCATTATTATCATTAGCATTCTCGTTATTATTTATTCAACATGACTTCGTCGTCACTGTATTTCCGGTTCGAGGAACAGTTTTGGGAATAAAAAGAAATCTCGAACTACGTAAATATCGATAGCCTACCTGATTTGGGAATCGAGAGGTGCCACTGGGAATTAAACCAAACTCATGCCTGAACCCTAAGCCTTGATTTTGAATCAAGCGAAGGAACACTAAATCTCGGAATTCTCTTGACTATTGAGCGATTGAAAGACGTGATTTTCCTGTATTAAGATACGCAAATAGATCGTGAAAGGTCCGAGAAATAAAATATACCTCACGCAACTAGTGTGAATTTCAAAAGTTACAGGCTATCAAAATTCCGAATTCATTTTTAGACGATTTCATATTTTCAGAATAATGTGTTTAATTTCAGGATATTAAAATTCAGAAATATCGGAATGCAGACAGGTCATTCGGATTAACGGTTCAAATAAATAGTAAAAAATTAAAGTGTATGCTAATAAAACAAGGCAAGAATAGAACGAACGCCCATCGTTAATTTACACGGTTATGTATACGTATTATAGATATAGGCGTGTGGGGTGCTAAAATATATTACGTCGTGTGACAAATAATAAAAACGAACCAACAAACATGGTTTGAAAATATAGGAGACGTAACAAGGATAAAATAAAAAATAAAAATAAAAATTACTTTATTTAATTAATTATCGTTCATTTTATTATTCATGGCGTTCGAATAGTACCTACCTATATAGTGTGCATATCTATGGTAATAAAAAGAGTCAAGACGTGTGTGATATTTCATAAAAAATATATAATATGCGATTATCGAGACTGCTAGGACGTTTGTACATTTCAGTAGATATGGTTGTTCGATGATGTTGTCAGTTTCGGTCAGTTTCGAAAAAAAAAAACGAATTCCCTGACTGCTAGGTGCAGCAGTATTATATAATATGTCTACCGAGGTATGAATTTGGTGAAAACGATTCTTTGTAGTAGATTTCAACTTATCGAAGCTACGCTGCTGTATCGAGTGCGGTTTTTTTCAAACCAAGTGGGTAAACTTTATAGTCTTACACTTTTATTTTTTTTTTTTTGCTTTTTTCTCAGAATTCTTCAGATCGTCCGATTTAATAAGATTGAAAAAAATGAAAAATAAAAACTTAGGGCTCGCTGTGATATGAGCGAAACGTGACACCTAAACTTTGACTTTACCTATACATATAACCTAGCTATACATAAAACTTTGGAGAAAAACTTTTGCTTATTTTCTAAGTAGAAGCCTGGTTTCATCGTTGGTTATTCGTTCACCACCGACTTCTAGATACAAAACCAAAAAAGAACCAAAAAAAAAAAATAAAAACAGAATAAAAAAAATCTAAACAGCTTCTCAACTATTTCTATAAAAAGTTTTTCATTCTCGCGCGGTTCTTAGATCGAAAATTTCTACACTTAAGTATACCAACCTATACGACGTCTGGTAAAAGAAAGATTTTTTATATATTAAATGTGGATAAAATAACTTTCCGGATATACTGCGGTTCAAGATATAAATAAGTAAAAGTCAATATCATGGAGATCAAGTATCGAAAGAAACTAGCTCTCTTAAATTGCTACTTTATAAGCCCTCAAGATCCCGAGCGAAGGAAATAAAAAGCAAGTGCAATTTTTTTCGTCCCTTACTCTCGCACAATATGCATAAAGATCCCATACGAAAAGACATTACGCAGTTTTTCATACGTCCAATAATCGCAGTGGTAAATATTTTAAGTATGATAGTTTGTTCTCGGACTAAAATCACGAGGCTGTGAAGTTCCAAAAAAGATTTCGGATTTTCAGAAGCTTTAAGGTTCAGAATATTAAAATTGATAATATTGACCGTTTGAAAGTTTAAGAATTCGGAACATCAATCCTTTCCCAAAATCGCGCTGAAAGTCACGTTATTTTTATACATCGGATTAAAATTAAAGTTAAAAATGGTTATATTTTCTTTAAGAAACATCGCGTCATGACTAAAACGAAAAACGAAGAATGATAACGATAATTGTTGCGTCTCGAAGGAGTAGTAAGAAAATGTAGGTCCGTTGAGTGGGCGATGTTCAAAGTGTCTCATGTCGTAAAAATTAACTACCAAACCCACGACCAGCTCAACAGCTACCCCAAGAACTAAAAGTAGGTGAAATAGACGTGTACACGTATCCAGTGTAGAAACCTCTAGCTTCTAGAACTTCAGTTACATCCCCTAGCCCAGCTAACCCGGAAAGAACTATAGAAGACTATAACATCGTCGCTGTTTGACCGGGAGAAGGAAATCTCAAGAGTAAAAATAATGTGAAACACAGGATATTGCATGCAGCCTCGGTAGAAAATTTTTATTTCCTCCACTTGCTTTCCCATTTTCTTTCCTACTTTTACTCTATTTTTTTTTTAAACCCACATCCTTCGACCGTAACACAACTCGACTCACTCCCTTGGCAACTCTTCAGAACCCAACGTAAATACGTGAGCGTATAAAAGCTAGTAATTACGAAGAAAGGTATGAGTACGTGAAGCAGATATAGATATTCATTATTTTCTCATTACCAATTTATCTAATATATGTATTGTTAAAGCCGTATGTGTTCAGGTTTTAAATTCCTAGACCAGAAATTACAAGTAGCGCTGGTACATAAAAGCCAAGCACAGTAACTCAACTCGGTCAAGGCTTTAGCAAGGTATAACTCAGAGCAATTAAGTCGTTACTCAGGGTTCAAAACTCAATTTATTTTCCGTACCCAGGCAGTTACTGATCTCAATTTTTCATCGAGTTATCAGTTCAAGCGAGCGGAACTGCTAACTTCCTTCCTCCCTTCCTTCCTTGCTTGCTTCCTCCCATCGGTAAAGCTAATCGAACAAATTCAGAGCGTGAGGAAAATTAACGACTTATAGGTACGAGGTTTGAAATTAGCGAAAATTATACATGGGAATTAAGACTGTTTCTTTCATTCGATCAGTTAAAAGTTTTGAAGAAACGAGACTTTTAAGTGTGAATAAAAGAGTGAAAAAAGCTCTGCAGTAATTAAAACGAAAGAAAACTAATCGACAATTTTTTTTGTTTTTGGTTTGTAACTGATGCTGTGAGATATTCCGACTCCGACTATTTTAATTGATGAAAAAAATTGTTTTGGATATAGGAAATCCTAAATCTTAGTTGGTATTACTTCATTGTACATCTTGCCGTTAGCACTCGAACTTTTTTATATTAGGAAAGGTTTGAAACAATCCAGTCGAATCAATGGAGACAATGGAGTCAACCATTGACTCGACTGGATTGTTTCAAACCTTTCCTGGTATTACTTCATCTTTCGAAGAAATACCGCAGGTAGAGAGGCTCCGCAATAATCCAGATCACTCGAAATCTCTGAGGCGTAAATTCAGCCTCGTTCAGTTAACAATATTGCCGATTTAGTGGAGAAACGTCTGAGCAGCGTTCTTGACTCGGTCGATTTAACCTAAGTTGGTAAATGGTGTATTAATTATTATGAGACATTGCTCCAGTTGTCCCGAGGCAGTTTCCTGTTTAATTGGGAGTTCTAGACGCGTACGTAACTCTCTTGGCTATATTAGATTTGTTTTCATGATTCAATAGTTCAGAGAATTAACAGATATACTAATTAAAACCGTTCAGCGTGGTATTACTAAATAAGATCAATTTTTTTTTTTTTTTTTTTTTTTCACATTATTATACGTTTTCTAATATTACGTAAACGCGCAGGATTATAGCCCTACAATTCCTGAACTATCGCCACATGCGATAATCATCCAACTCCCCAACATTCCTACGTACGAAATCCTTAATTGGATTAAGTATTGTATGGCAGTTATAAACTCGCGTCAATTTTAATACAAGATCATTTTTCTACTTATTTATTCCGTCAAAATTTCCGAATTTTGTTAAGGCATCTCTACGTCGATTAGATATACTTAACAGTATTTTGAAAACAAAAACCATAATTTTGGCAAAAAATTGAATTCTTCATTCCACTCAAAAAAAGTCTGTTAAAATTCTTTATAAATTCGTGAAGAAAACGGGGGAAAAAAAAAAAAAAAAAACTAATCTTTTATATTCTTTTTATGATTCCAGATCCACCTCCGGCAAGACGTGGTAATTTGTTGAGGTGAAAATTCAAAGGTGATATTGAACTTTGGATATAAAATGTCCTGCGGCAAATTATCGAAAAACTGTAATACAAGAAACTGAGAAGATGCCCCGCAGCAAGATGTCGTGTCTAAAGCTTTTGGTACACGAAATAAACCTGACTTAAAAAAAAAAACCAAAAAAAAAAAAAAAAAAAAAAAAAACAACAACAAAATCCAACTACTTTCATACCCGAAACTCTGTTACCACTATGGCAACTCTCGGTACAGAAACTTTGACGACATCAGTTATGGGGGAGTTCACAACTAGCCTTGTGCCAACTGTTACCAAAGTCGACACCAGACTAGACACCAGTCCGGTAGCAGTAATCCTGGCTGTTTCTGTAGTCTTTATTTTATCACCCTTAACCGTAAGCGGAAACTCCATAATCCTAGCCGCGTTCTACAGATACAAGAGACTTAGAACAGCTTCAAATTGTCTACTAGCATCATTGGCTGTCAGCGATTTTGGCGTAAGTAGATTTACCCATCTACCATTGGATGGAAATAATAATACTGGTTGAGTTTTTGAAGTAAAAAAAATGATGTAAAAAAATTAATTTTTTTAACAGGTCGGAGTTTTCATGCCTTTCGGTATGCATCTGGAGCTTTCAGGTCTTCCTGAGAACGGTGTATCATCCTTGTGCATCGCACCCTACTGTATAATCATCACTTTGTGTAGTGTTAGCGTTTTGGTGACAGTGGCAATCGCTGTAGACAGATTGACATCCCTGGCTCAACCCTTGCGATATAAAAATATCATCACTCATAGCAGCATAGAAAAGTATATAGCTGTATTTTGGGTTTATGCTATAGCTGTTGGACTCTCACCACTTATATACGCCGAAATAATGGGAACGACACAACCACACAGGTAAGGAATAATTTTAATGAATAATAACGATTACAGTTTTTTCTTTAGATAATATTTTTCGGGGCTGGATTGAAGTTTTGAATTTTAAAATTATACCGAACGGTTGAAAGTCCGACTTTTAATATTACTGGCTCACAGTTTTTGGAAAAAATGTATTCCCGGAAGTCCGCATAATCGATTTAAAAAACTTCAAATCGAAAAACACGGTAGATTCAAAATTCCAAAGACTAACAATCCGAAAGGCCAAATCTCCGAAATTTCAAATTTGCAGATAGAGCAGCGTGTCTTTCTAATAAATTTTCGAATTCTTAGACCTTCAGAGTTTTGAATTTTCCGAGTTTTTAATTGTCTGCATTCCGATCTTTCCGAAATTAAATATTCTGACCTTTAACGTTTCTGAAAATTCGAAATTGTCTCAAATTATTTCGGAATTTTGATCGTCGAGAATTTTTAAAATTCTAAACTTTACCCCGCCTCCTATTTCTGATGATTTTCAATTCGTTTCAATAAACCGTATAACAGTTGTAAATTATTCTTTATTTCGGCACTTAGAGTTCGATTTGCGAATAGTGAGAACAGTCGATATTGGATTTGGTAAAATATATGAATTCTCGGCTATTTTTCCCCCACGTCGAAACTATAAGAGAATGGGATTTCAGGTCAGGTCAAAGGCTTTGGCAAAGTGCTGCAATTTGCAGGAGGAGACAAAGTACGTGCGATGCAGAATTTATAGTTTTATAGGTATACTCGATCCTCGCGAATCCCTGATCCTCATCCTCTTTCTTTCCCTCTCTGATGCGATGCCGATGCCCTGCAGAAATCGGCTGAGCGAGTTTAGCCGTACCAGGACGGAATGGAGACACGAATTCCGGAAGCCAACCTCAACGTATTGCCGATACGTGAGCCGCAATTTTAAAATGCATTTTCTAGATCTATACATACATATACACATACACATATTGGTATATATACCTATATAATACTCATCTATAAGTACATACACTAGCTCAAGTAGAGTTTTACGCCCCGGCGCAAAAAAACCACATCTACTTTTATACCTTTCGCCGTGCTGTTAGCCGGAAATTAGCAGCTACCCTTGCAACGTCGCATCCTGCGGTCGTCGATACTCACTTCAATCTCTTTCATCGGATTCTTAAAGATTTTTTTTTTTTCCTTTTTTTTATTAGACTAAGGTATTGTTGTCGAGGTTCTGTGGCTTGCAAACTAGTACGTATATGTACGTACAACGTACATCGTATGGCTATATTACCAAAGCCTTAATGCTTACTTTGAGGTTTATGTATCAAGAAAAAACCGCAGTGAAATAAATAGGGATCCCAGCTTTGAGGAATTATCAATTTTATAGTATTTTGATAAAGAAAATGAAAGAGGGTGTCGTCGAACTTGTGGCTTACGGGATCTGTGGTGATATCGATATAACCGTCAACGTCGTTGTTAAAGATTTATTCAACTTCTCCTGCTGACATACACAATGATATTATTATATGAACTTCGTAGACGAGATTATATCACGTTACTAAATCCGAGGGATTATCACAAAAGTAAGAATGTCAAAAATAGCATTTCAATTATTTGATACGTTGAAAAAAAAAAAAAAAAACAGCCCTCAATTCATTCCATCGAATAACTAACTCCGTTTTTACCAAAAAATATCATATAATTCCACGAAACTAAATCCCACTTTTTTCATTCCCGCAAATAAAAACGTAAAAGAATTAATTATATCAAAGCTCTCGGATTTCTATAATCTATAAGAATTTTTGAATTTTTCTCTGGACTGTTAATAACGACTGGTATAGATACTCGTTAAATTGGATAAAAAAAATTTCGTCACCATCCTTTACCACGTGAGAATTATAGTCACATACACATTTATCCAGATGAATGGAAAGGGTGGAGAGAAATTATCTATTGAACTGACGTCAGCATAATGCAAACTGTGACATATCGTTGTTATAGCCGTTATTATACACGGGTATATCTACTACGTGCACAAGCATTTGCACAAGCCAAATAGAATCGCATCAAGAGAGAAGACGCATTCGCTTCTCTCTACTGCAACCACCCGCGAATAATATAATGTTTGTCCACGTGCACACATACCCTGTATGCCCTTCTCTACTTCTAGCGACGAATACCTCTCACTCATCGCATGATCGAACGGTTGACAAACCTGATAGAGGAAATTTCCTAGTTTCATGCTTTTCCCCATATCATTTAGCTCACCGTGTATACAGGTATGAACCTATCCCGTTGGTATTATAACGCCCACAATCAACCCGTGGGATACCGCGTAGTCGGGTAAACAGCACCTTATCGAGTGGGCGCGTCTGGATGCATTGAAATTTTTGTGGAAATTCTTTTTCGGTATATACAGTCGAGGACTTCATTTATTTAAAAAATATATAATAGAAGAATAAAAAATAAAATAGCTACAAATACAAATATTTACTTCAATTTCCGAAATCGTTTCCAAATAATTCTAAAGAAATCCTTTCAAAATTTTAGCTTTCTATCTCAACCCTGAGCCTTCTCGCCGAGGGGGTGAACATTTTCAGTAAGTATTTTATTGAGAGAATATTTATTTGCAAAAATGAAAAAAAAATTTGCAATTGTGAGAAATTATTCAACATCGATGCTACTATTTTGGAAAAAAAAAAAACATTCGCACCAGCTGTGGAGCAGTTTGTGCCTGCTGCAATTTTACGTCATCTGAATATGACAACGAATCATGACCATAACGTTTTTTCCAATTAATAGTACCTATAGCATCGACGCTCACTAATTTTTCTCAATTACAAGATTTTTTTTGTTTGCAAATAATTAATCCCTCGATAAAATGTTTACTGAATTTAAAAAATTTTTAAGAGATTTTTTGCTAATTATTTAGAGACGATTTACAATTAGGGGACGTAAGCAAAAAAATTTGTCTATACCCTGTGTAGGGACCAGCCTAATACATCTATGAGTTGGAAATTAAATTCTCAGTTCACCGATTTTGAGGTAACAGTGTACACCTATACACGTTCAATACATTGAGATGGGGTAAGACTGCTGTCGATCGTTTCATCCCTTGCGTCGAAAAGATCAAGTAGGTAGGTTGTATATAGTCTATTTTTAACTTTGTCTACGGCCATCGATTATATTCGGACAAGTAACACTAGCTTTAAGGTTGAGAAGATATTACAAGGTCAAAACCCTTTTTTTCCTTTCTCTTTTTTTTTTTTTTCTTTTTCTTAATTTTCGGCCTCTTCATATTCTCTTTACGGCAAAGCATTACTACCCATTTTCCTTTACTTTTGCACCCTCACAACGACAAATGCTTCCTCGGTGATTTCCACATCGATGAATTTCCCAGTCTTTACACCAGATCTTGTTAATTGCCTACGGCCAACTCAACTGGCGTCGATTTAACAGCAGTGAAAATAAATGGATGAGAAATAAGTTTTGTAGAAAACGAGACGAGCTGTTAAGGGGAAATTGTCTAAATGAAATACCGAACGAGGGAGAGAAAATGAAAATTTATAGAATTGGTATAGTTTTTTAATCGTGTTTTAATTTTTAATTAAGAAGGATTATGCTGTCCCTCGTTGTATTCTTAATCGGAGTATATAGAAAGGAAAGAACGCTACAAGTTAGTCAACTTTGAACCTTGCATTATAGCTAACCCACGTTATTCTTAAAGATAAAAATAAAATTAAGTACTCTTACGTTTCTCCGTGGCCAGGTAAAGAATTCTTCAAGTTATTACCGTTTCTTCTCTCGAGAGAAGAACAGAGAAGAGAAGAGAAGAGAAGAGAAGAGAAGAGAAGAGAAGACCCTTAGGCACTTTCCAGAAATTAAGTTCTGTTAAATTAAACGAAGCACATCTTCTCGTTATAATTTTAGAGAAAGAACGTTTCCTATGAAAGTAGCAATTAGTTTTTTATCATTTTATTTTAGTTTTTATTCTATTTTTTTCTTTTCTCTCTCTTCTAGATAAGATAAATATATACCATAGACTAAAACTTTTGTTAACAAGAATAAATAAATTATTTTTTAACTAAAAAATTTATCCTCGTAATTTATTCCAGGTATAAAAGTATCCCTTGGGATAACAATACAATACGGTAAATATATTCTAGATACGGAAACAAAAAAGAAAAAAAGAAAAAAAAAAACTAAATAAAATTCGATTATTTCTTGAAAAGAATTGGGCACTTTTAACACTTCCGACTCATTTCACAGTTCAATTCATATAGCCACAATTTCACGACATGATTTCAAGTTACTACCTGCACATACTATAACGGGGCTTCGGCTCTTCATAATATAAGTATAAGACATCACAAATCTCATATACGAGATACGTAGCAGCATGAAATACTACTCTCATTTCATATAATATCTACGTACGACGAAAGATCGTAAAAACGCGCAGTATTAAAATACAACGGAGAAAGTGATAAGGTATTTTGTTTTTTATTCTTTTTCCCCCAACTCGATTGTTCATAACTGAAAATTTTCAACTACTACAGAACAAAACGTATATATGTACGATGGTTCAAATTTAAAACACTATAACTGAATAATTGTTTAATTTATGAAGAAAGTTTGATCATTGGAAATGAGTTTTTTTTGTTTTTTTTTTTTAATAATCTGTCTGCAGTCTGAAGTCTAAACTCTCGAGTTTGGATGAATTATCAAGAATCCTGTTGGCTTAATATAGGCAAATCTGCAGTCCAAGCTCAGACAGAGGCAGATAACTATATTTAAATATTCACATGACCTGGAAGGGCAAAGGACATTTCGTATAGTTCCAGACACTTCGACACTTTTCCTAACTCAAGGGGTGCAGATACGATTTTACCCAAAATTACCAAACGTATGAATAATTAATTTACTCGTTACCGATTCCTAAGCATTAAGAGATAAGATCCTGAATTTTATTTAAAATTGATTGAAAATAAATTGTTGAAGTTTTTTGTAAGAGATTTTATCTTTTTCTTCTTTTTTAACGGTCGAAAAGTCACGTTACCGTTAGATACTTCTCTGAAGGATTTGGTCTTGACAAAAGCGATAAATAATTTGACGATGTAATATGTTGAGAATAATTGAAATTCCGTAGGTAGGTAGACCGTAGGATAGCTGATATTGACAATTGATTTAATTCACGGACGACGACTTCTATCGCTACGACGGAATTGAAAGTAGCATCAGTAGGTATTCAAAGCTCGCCAAACACCCCGGGGGCACTTTTCTCTAGCTCTTCCTCTCTCTTATTCTCTCCTTTACGCCATGACGACTTTTTCCAATTACTTAAAATGGCTTTGTATACGTGATTCGGAATAAATCGAAACTCATTCTTTCGCCTACGTTCTCGTCGTCTCCATCTGAGGTAAACTAATCGGCGACTAATTCCCTTTCATTCGTCGATTATCTTCGACTGATAAACGAACTGGAACTTTAATTTCCCTAATTTTCTTCTGTGCGTAAATCATCTACCTATATAAATTTTTAACCGAAAAAGAAAAAGGAGATAACTGTTCTCGCACTCTGATACGGCTAAAATCGTTACGTTTAAAAGTTCGAAACCATAATGAAATAATTTATTATATCCTAAGTAGCGACGATGGTGGATGAAATTTCTTATCGTTATTATATCCTGTGTGTACAGACACGTGCAGTAGGTAGGTATGTACATACATGGGTATATATAGTTTCTGTTTACAAAATGGCTGTTCATAAACGTGAGTATTCAGATAATTACTTTTACCCTTCACTCAAGGTCATGGATTGTCACGTTTCCGTAAAAAAGGGAAACCAACCACCATCCACCACCAATTAGCTAATCGCCGTATATACTCCCTCGTGTAATTTACCATTCTACGCGCTAACCGCACAATATCGTTTAAAACACCAGCCCGATTTTGATTATAACGAGAATCAAATTTCCCATCCCATCCCCTGATAATATTCAGTCTAATGGAATTCTAATTCAATAATTTCTAACACCTGGTCAAATTTCATCAACCCCGAGATAATAATCATCATCATCATGTGACGACGATTCGAAATTATTATCTCACCCGAAATTTCGATAATTATTGTTTATAATTTCGTTAACCATGTCAACATGTGAAATTACTGTAATCGAAATATATCAACTCCTAATAATTGTAACTAATCATCGATTTAACACCCTTGGGATTTATCTGTTTCAGTGGTAGCTGCCGCTTTAGTGCTGCCGTATCTCCGCCAGTCAGGGTATTCCTCGTAGTTGCAGTTTGGGCACCAAGTGCCCTGGTCCTTCTGGGTTGCTACATGTACGTTTACCTCGTTGCCCGATCTCATGCTAGGGCGATTTACACAGTGGAACTTTCTTTTCGTCATCAAACGCAGACCCTGGCTTTACCTAGATATGGCCAAACCCTGGCTCTGACTGTTGGCGCATTTCTGGTTCTCTGGCTTCCGTTTCAGGTCAGCTAAACGTCATAATTTTTATGTTTTAATTAAACTGTGATCAAATCATTGTTTAGACTGAAAAAAGCCACTCTCGATCTTTTTGTATAAGAATATTTTCTTGAACTTAGCTTTAAGCAAAAATTCATATACATATAGGTAACTAGTCGTCAATGACCAACGTGACGAATACGCACGAAAAATAAATTGAGTACAGATAGGGCAATTGATTCATTCAATTTCTTTTGATTTCATTTCATTCATTGTATCAGTATATTTAATAGAACAGAAAATTTGTACGAAATCAATCCATACTGAGGAACGACATGTTTCGAAAATCAATTGGCGAATTCTAAGACTATTTTCTGTATACGGTAAACAAGCTTTCAGACCATTTGCCAATACACATTATAGATATCGATTAATAAATCGATAAATAGGGTGGAGTTAGGCATTTGAAACCGAATTTCTCTTCCATGACGAAACCTTGGGGATATTTGAGTAAGGGAACTGATACTGATCGAATAAATACATAAATTATATAATTTATATTATGAACCCTTATATTATCTTTTTTTTTTTTTTGCATATACTTTCATCTGCGTTATTACTTGTCTTTTTATAATAAGTTTTTCAAGCTTTGAAATAATAAGAAATAATCTTTACAGTCTTGACTCGTCCAATGAGTCTAACAACTTTTTTTAATTTCTTTTTCAAATTCTATATTATTTCGCCGAAAGCGATTTATCTACCCAAAATGCGTCAACTCAAGCCGGTATTTAGTTTGTGATGATTTTCGTTAATTAGTTTGTCTGTTTTTGAACTTAGAAATATTATTTCCCTGTTATAAAATAAGGTTCTGGGTATTATCCTCCCAGAATACGAGTTCATATCTAATTTAATTAACAGTAAGACGAAAATCACCGGGTATAACTATATATGTACGTGGTTTCGAGCACCACTTATAACTTTGTTGATACGAAAAATATAATAAATAAATTAAAAAATTTAAAAAAAAAAGAAGAAAAACTGTTGGGTATCGTATTTTATATCGTGAAGGCAGAAAAGGAACTGTAGTTAAATAAAATTTAACTTCCTCGACGCGAATTATACCTATTTTAACGACACTGAAAGAAGATATACGTTTGAGTAGGTGTGGGGAGAATCTATAGATATAACGTGTGACGAGAAGTCTACATTTATTATACTTATAGCTAGGAAATCCCGAATCGATATCAAGGAAGGTTATAATTGTGAGAAGACTGGATGGCGAGACGTAAATTAAAAGATTGAATTGAAAGTGCAAAGTTATAAATAGGTATGTATATAATAACGGGATGAAAATCACCTGTGAATCATTACGTATGTATGTATGTACCTACCGCTCTCACTTAAAAAAAAAAGGAAGCAACAAAGAAAAAAACCTAAAAAAAAAAAAAAAAAAACGAAAAATTAAAAATAGAAAAAAAGAGAACACATTCCGTTATTTTTAATGGAATATTGATTCCGAGCTACCGTACAGCTGCGAACAACTGGCGAATAGAAAACGTGGCCATACATAATGTAGAAAGGTGATCGTATGTATAGCTGCTACTACTGCTGGCTGCTTCTACTGCTACTGCTGCTGTTCAGACCGGCGCAAATATATGCTAAGGGCATATTTTCGTTTCTTTTTTCTCATCCCTCTCTATACCTCGCATACTTGTACCTGTATCCCTTTTCTAACTGTAAATACATTTTCTATATGTATGTAAAGAAAAAAAGAGAGAATATTTATTACCTTATCGTTCGGGGGGTATGGAGTAGGAAATTTACATCCGATTTTTAACGTAGGATAAGAAAAATAATAAAATAAACTATGTACGTATATGTATAAAATAATTTAAACAACGGAACTTCCGTGAGAAAATATTTTAGCTGATCAAAGAAAATTTATCTTGTGATATTTTGTCTTAGAGAAGACGATAAGTAACGTACCTATACATACATGTGAAGAAAAAATCATTGTTCAGTGTATAAAGAGGTATGTACTTACTATTTGAGGTTAAATTTATATACCTATTTTCTTATCTACCTAGCACCGTAATTTTCCGACCGACCTTTTACAGACCTGTTGTTATTCGCGTTTATTCTTGCGTAAGAAATTTATGCCGATTGGCTATTGGCGTGTGAAAATTCAACGTAAGGTGTATCGACGTTAGTTTATCCTTCGTTCTATGAACAACGCTTTCTATTTCCAAAAATTGACGAGTAAGTAGATCAGCAGTAGTAAAATATTCCGGTACAGGTGATACTACATGTAGTTTAATAATGCAGTTATGTTATTTTGGTAGGATATGATCTGATGAGCCCAATATTCACCGTATAATATGATACAATATGATGTAGTGTATCTAATTATAATATCATATGATATGATTTTATGTAATATACCATGTATAGACCTATACGAGGCAACCAAAGCAGACAGAAATCGATTTAATTATTCTCGATCTGTTAGTGTACATGGGTAAATTTTAGGAGGTACACAAATCACTGACTGTGAGGGACCACATTCTAAACGTTATTAGATAGTCAATATGACGACGGACCAACGTCTGGGATGGACGAGTCGCGGTAAACGATGCGAAGCGTGAAAACCGTCTGGAATTGAAGACCCGGATCATTTACCAAAATCCGATTCTCGGATCATCGAGCGTTACGGGATACACCGACTATAGTCCTGCTGATCCGCGAACGATGAGATTCAGTAAAAATTGGCCAAGAGAAATAAAATCTCTTTAGATTTATTTTTATTTTTATATCTTCGTTTTATCAATCGTATTGTAATAAAATTTCAACGATATATAGTGTTGGATTTTTTGTTACGAAACTGTACAATGGGACGAGTAAAAAGTTTGAAATATGGAGAGGAATAAAAAAAAAAAATAATTGAATCAAAAAAAAAAAAATTAGACAAAAGTCTTGAGACTAGAACCGAGTCTGTGGAAATTTTGAAAAAAAATTTGTTAAATATTTTCAGAAGAAAATCTCTATTGAGAAAATTTCAAATAAATTGATATGAATTTACTTTTCATTGACGGTATAATGGATTTTTACATCTCTAGTTTTACACGCGTATTTATAAACCACAGCGTAGATATAGATACCTATATATGCTTACTTTATGTAGGTAGGTAAAGATTTTTTATTATCGTCGTGCGAAATCATTCAACTCGGATAAAGAGGATCCGATATCTCAAACGACAATTAAGACAATGTCTCAAGGACGCTCATCAATCGTTGAATATGTCTTTTGACATTGATCCTGTATAAAAATCGATCGATCTAAATCGTCATTGACACTAATATTCGAGATTAAAGTCTGTAGAATTTGGATTATATGTTTTGCTCAGGAGATTTCGAGACCTTGATAGTTTGACATTTCTCATCGTTATTCAACAATTTCTATAAGAAATCCTTGAACCTATTTTATCAATTTTAAGAAATTGAAAACTACTACCAGGATTTGAAAAAAAAAAATTTTTTTTGTGTTCATTTTTTAGTATATCCTCGTAAATATCAATTCCTCAGGATATAAATTCGCCGTTTACTCGTTTATCTTTCCAAGCTCCATGCGATGCGTCGCGTCGTCTCTCGTCTCGTCGGGTAGCGTTTTTCCGTTCGGCGGATGTAAACATGAGATTATTCTTTGCACAGGCATGATAAAGTCGAATTTTCTTTGTTCAACACATCAAATTATTTGCTCTTTTTACGGTTCAAAATATATCAGAAAAAATTCTAAACACGATTCTCATTATTATCAACAAAAAAAACCATATTTCACTAAAATTTAATCAAAAATTTTTATCTCACGATCAGTCTCACTTCCGCCACAGAAAAGACAAACATTAACACTGCCTCAACCCCACATTACGAATAACTGTAATAGACAAAGAAAGGCTCGTTTAGTTAAACAAAACTTCACCCCTCCGTATGAACTTAGAGTCTACATTGTCTCATTATAACCATCCTCGGTGTTCATTACTGCCCAAATAATGCGAGCAATTATATCTATTGTAAAAAAAATATCTAAAATTTCTTTGTTTCTATTTATCTTTTTCAGACCTGCATGCTCTTGGACATATTCTGCGGTACAAAGATCCTTTCGGAATGGGTAGTGATCTGGCTGGGTCTTCCAATCTTGGCACACAGTGCGGCAAATCCTTGGATCTACGCGTTTCATCATGGAGAAATGCGAGTTGCTGCTGGAAAGATAGCCGAAGATTTGGTCGCTCTTGTCGGGGTCACCCCAAGTCGTTACGGATGTTCTCCTACGAGGAGAGGGTCGAATACAAACCTGGAACTTGCGGAGGTGATAAACAGCAATGATGGGCGTCGACCTAGACCGGAAGACTGCTTTGCTGCTAAACACCATAATCTATGTGCGAGTCGAAAGTGCCTGGAAACGGCAAGCAAGTTGGCGGATATATCACCGGAGAAGGATGCTGCGGGTAGAAATTCGTCATCCGAAGGTAGAGACGAGGATATAGTTGAGGAGAATATTCATGATCTGACGAAAATGCTCGATCCAAAATACATCGTTGATAGGAACCACGTGATCGACTCTAATCACAATATAGATAAGATTAAAAATTTGAAGTATCTTTTGGATCCGACATTCAACAAGATAAGACATTTGCGTAAATTGAACAATAAGAAGATGAGCGGTAAAAATTTTCCGAAATTTAATGATCCTAAGTTCATATCGTATCAAAATTTGAAAAGCGACGGTACATTAAATCCGAAATTACTACAGCTTAACACGATGTCTGATCCCGTGCTTAACGCCGACAGTCCAGCGGTGGAAACTAAAGACTTTAACGAGGAGCTTTGTAATCCGAACCTATGTCAACGGAGGAATTCAAATTTAGCCTCGATGTCGGATCCCAACATAAAAGCTGCCGCTGCTGGAAATCCTTTGGAAATAAATCTCAGAGTATTTCCAGCTAATAAAAATTCTGAGGGAGTGAGTCACAGATACTCGGTGCAAAATTTAGACCATAATAAATACAACGACAACGTTCATCAGACCAGACACGTAGTTCAATGTAGACAAATCCTCGAGAATCAAAGAAGACAAAACGGCTACATACGACCGCAACTTACTCTTCACAGGCACGCGGACTCAGTGAGCCCGATTCTTGATCTACGGTTTCAGAATTGTGGTTCGGTATCGTTAACGACACAGCAAAAAGTCCAGACGCCGAGAAAAATGACCATCACTACGAACAAACTGGCCGGTTTTTATCACCCGGAAAACCCGAAGACCCTGAGGCACTCGGAGCCTAGAATGGACCCAACTATGCGCCTACTTCAGGCGAGACAAAAACTCGAAATACTAAAGCACTCAGAGTCGATAAACACCATCGAACCCATGTCCCATGTCAGACTATTAGAACCCTCGAGAGTGCTGAATACTCTTACAGTTCCTACGATCCATTCTGAACCCCCAAGTCCGATAGAACCGATGCCGTTAGATTCGCTTAAGGAGGAAGGTGAGTCTTTCAAGTGTTTTGACGCCAATGAGACATTTTCCCGTGTTTATACTGAGCCTTTAAGGCCGGAAATATATCGTCGAAATGTCAGAAGTCCGACGCGAAATTCCGACCCAATTATAGTACCATCGGTTTTATTGAATTTTGAAGACTGTAGCGACATTCGTCCAGCCAATATTTCCAACGGATGGAAAATGGATCAAGATTTTTCTAAAAATGAACCGATTATAGACGCGGATAAGATCACGGAAGCTCTCATCAAGGCTAAACTACCGGAACCAATATTCTCCGAACACAATTCTACGAGGCATAATTCTAGGAGACCTTCGGACTCGCGATGGTCAGAGTCATCTAGGAGTCAGGAGATCCTGTCCAATGTTACTGAACATCGTAGATTTCCGTCTTCGTATTCGGTTAACAATTTTCAGAATTGTAATAGCGGAAGTGATCTCAACGATGTCACTTCTCTTGACCCATTCATGTGTCCTGAAGCCCTAAGTTCTTCGCTTCAGGAGTCTTTCTTCAGCGCTGAACCATCGGTACCGGATTCTGACATTTTTGCATCCTTTGACGAGACTGAGGAGATGGTATTTACACCTGAGAGAGAAAGTCAAGTACTGGTATCAGTTCCGTCCTCTCTTTCGACTACGAACCTGAAGAGGATTCATCCTTCGGAAATCGAGAACCAAAGCAGATCTACTGAGTCGGTATTTAGGTCGAATCTTACAACCGATACTTGCGCGGTTTTGAGGGTCCAGCCCTCGATACTTAGGCTAGAACCTTCCATACATCGAAGCAGACCTCATATAAGACCAGGGAAAGACTACATCCTGAAAGATCCTTCTAGAAGGACTCTGAGACTCGCGCCTTTGGCTATTCCCACACCAACTGATATCTCTACACCAACATTTGACAACGTTGCGGAATTTAATGGCGAAAATGAAGTCGGTGTTGGCGTATGAAAATTCGAAAGGATAAACGATGATCAGATCATAATCTTACATGATCCTGTGTGATACTCCAGTTTTACGCGACTTGAGTCGATTAGAAAAATTTAACTCTAGTCTCATTTAAGCTTATTAATAAAATATTGTTCGTCGAGGTGTAAATTGTGGAGAGAAATTATCGTTTTCAGATTTTCCTCATCGCGGAATAATGCATTCACATTTATTAGGGTAATGGTTTTATATAACCCAAAGAAAGATAGAAAAAAAAAAAGAACTATTTTTATCAGTTTCAAATAATAATAATCAAATTTTCTTTCACATAAATAATTTGTTAGGCTGAAATACGAATTGTAGGTATCAATTTGGTTCTGATAAATAATTGATTAGACTGAATAATATGAATATATTATACATCTGTTTGAAATTAATAATTTATTAGCCGGAAGTACGAATATATTATTTGAAGGCGCATCGGTTCTGGATTCGATTAACTTAACGTAAAAAATTACTGTTATTAAAATTTGACTGATTTATTGACCGATACGAATCGTTTCAGATTTATTGTTTTTTTGATAAATGAAATCAACAATTATACTGGTCTCGATTAGATCCTACACCGATGCCCTTCTTAGCCGGTAAAAGGATCAAAGCGAGGACCAATAAAATATGGTACAGTTTGACTTGGACACCCAATAAAGTATTAATGTATAGTAATTTGAGTCAGGAAATTATCCCGAAAGGTGAGTGGTTGTCTATTATTAAACGAATTGAAACAAATAATAATAATAATAATAATAATAATCAATTATAAATCAACGGCTAGGCAGGTGGACCAAAAAAAATAAATAAAATAAGAATTTTAATTAATCGGCACATCGGGGGAATGAGACATAATTTTGTGAACCAGATACACGATTGATTTATATTTATGATGTATAGATCAAGGAATAGTATTAATTTTTTCTTCGAAATTCGAAATCTGCATTTTTTCTCTTACATACCATGACGAAAATTTCACAATTTATTAACTTTAAATTTCGATTTATAGAACTTATATCATATTTTCTGATGATGTTTCATTTTCAAAGATAAAGAAATTATAGGTAGGTATATCTAGATGTTATTCTATGTACAGATTGTACATATATAGTGTACATACCTATATATATATAAATTGATTTTGCAATTATTATTACCGAAGTTTAATTCAGATATTGAATTAAAGCGAACGATTTGTAATTTATCTTTACGGTATAGGCACAATCTGCAATCTACTAGTCAATTGATGCAAACCACGCGAAACTACAATATCGTTTTACAGACGTATAAGGGCAGGTACGAGTATAAATACAGCATTATCGACGAAGCAATACAACGGTCAATCTTTTCAAGATATTATAGACGTATATTATTCTATGAGAAAACAAATAAACGTAAATTTAAAAAAATTGAATTTGAATTATTTCAATATAAAAAAATTATCGCTGCTGATTATTATGTAATAGTCAATTTATTGAGATAATCTACGATATTTCCCAGATGCTTTAATTCGCTTAAATTAAAAAAAGAATAAATGAAAAAAAAAAAATTTTTAAATTTAAAAAAAAATGAGAATCAAAATTAAATTCTAAGCTGTGTAATTTGCATGTGTATCGTTTGCCATATACCTATATGGTGTATAACGTCAACTACTAATTCATATACTAATAATTGAAAAAAAAAGCCTCCAAAGTCCCATACAGATTCTTACTGAATCATACCTGTAAGTATATGATCTAGAAATTTATCCGCATTGAGTAGTGGCAGTATATTTATTGCGTTAATACTTTTCGACGTTTGACAATAAAAACGATTATTCCCTTATAATTGAAGGAATATATTAACGACTACACACGAGTACGTTTCTCTGAACAACGAAATTCCTCATCAACGGTAGTAAAGTTTGATAAGCTCGGATTATATACCGTACGAGAAAAAAAAAAAAAAAAAAAAAAAGAAAAAACAGAGTCTGATTTCAGTCCACCATTAGGATATTCTCACTTATTTCACTAATAGTATTATAAATTAGACGCTGGAGGCGTGTGAAGGAAATGAAAAATTAGTTGATAATAATTTGAAAAAAATAAAAAATATGAGATCCTATCAGTGTTTCCCCACGACGTAGTAGAGTATAATAAATTGAACTAAACCGTTCATATTTGTAATATATGGCATTAAAGATTTTTCTAAAAAAAATAAACCAAAAAAAAAAAAAAAAATGAATAAAATAGTTAAAAAAACGGAAGGATGAAAAAAGTAACTTATTGTTACTATAGTTGTAATCTACATTATACCTATACATATATAAATATAGATATATACTATATTATATCTATAATAGATAACTGAGTCAATTTATGAGGAAGTACGTATGTAAATAGCCGATTGCGAAAATTTTTATCCGTGACGTACCCAAAAGCATATGATATGTGCCGATGGGTGGTCACGACCCGTGTAAGGTTGGACTGTGATAGAATAACGTGTCCTTAGTGGAACCATTATGAATTTGTTCATTCAAAAGATGCTAAAGCTTAGATTTAATTAAGCCTAGAATGTTAAGAATATAGTTTAAAGTTTGATAGGCGCTTGAGAATTAAAAAAAAAAACAAAAACCAAAAAAAGCAAAAAAACAAAAAAAATTGAAAAAAAAAACAAAAAAATTAACGACAACAGAACTTGATAGTTGTAGTATGTAAAATATGTAACTATAATTAAATATCATGGTACTAGCCTTTAGATAAATTAATTAGACGTAATTAGTATGGCATAACATACATATACATATAGTATTACTTAATTATACATATATTTACTAATTATTATAGGTATCGATTGTAGATAACATGAATAACATATTAACACGTCCCGGCGCGTATTTATCGTGAAAACAAAATTCATGATTACAAATGGTGATTTTTTGGAAAGCTCAGCAAAGAGAATAATGATAAATAAAACAAAAAAAACTGGTTTGTTAAAAATCCATAAGCTGCCAAATGTAATGTATGCACAGTTCCGTAACAATTATATGGGTTGTTACAATTCCATTAAAACTCGCTCAATCGTTTCATTTCATTTATATATATATATATATATATATATATATATATATATATATATATATATATATATATATATATATATATATATATATATATATATATATATATATATATATATATATATATATATATATATATATATATCTGTCTTTCTGTCTCTCTGTCTTTCTCTACCTATACTCTATAATCTAATTATATCATTATACAAATTATCGCAACGTCTTTAATTATATATTTCCATTTGACAATACATATATACATATTATAATTGATGCTCCAAAAAATTGCCGAAGTCAAAAAAATAATACAAGCAACTTATACTATACAATATACATAACATACGATATATTCCCATCAAAAAAAAATTCGATATGGATTGGATTTGACTATATCTATATGTATATTGACAATTACTTTTAACAATTAAAAGCAAAAAAAAAAAAAATCAATAATTGTGCTATAACACCAAACCCTCTAGTTATTTTGTACTTTTAAAGCAGCTTCTTGATACCTGATGCTTGTTATAGCCGACCGATCAAAAAACTATTTCTCTATACATATTATACTGACGTGTATAACTAATATTATAAGTATACCTATGTCCCATTCCTACTTGTTGTATACTTGTATAATGCCAATTTAATATGAAATACTTTTTATACCTCCTGTGTATTATACATATACATTATGCGTATGAATGTGATTATTTCTATTCCAAATATTTTTGTGCTATTACCTACACGTGTACCTAAGCGGTGTCTTAAGTTGACAGTAATAATTCGCCTAAATATACATATACAGTAAAATAACTAATCGAGTAAGAAAGATAGAAAGAATTGTCCATGTGTGCAATTATGTGCAGTGTGTGTATATTTTGATCAATGAAATAACGCATATTACGACTGAAAAGATCTCGGCGAGATTTTTCTTGAGGATAAAGATATTGATATAGTGTTTATTTATAGGGTGGTCCTTATTTGAGGTATTTTTTAATTTTGATGCTCTCATAGGCTCAAATGGTTCGAAATAATGAAAAACAAAGATTCCCAGAGTTACAGGTCTCTATCTTAATTTTAACCCGTGTCTCACTGCCCATATAAATTTAGCATCTAAATAACATGCGGAACTTTTGGCATTGAAAAATCAATTTTTTATTTTGACTAAAGTAATAGTTCCAAAAATTTGAAATTCTGTAGTCTTTATCCTTATGATAGTAGCTATCCCCCATCATTTTTATAGATTTTTAGAAATAGATTGAAATTAAGAAAAACAACACAATTAAAAGCAAAAAATGAAAATAAGGATAAAGTCTAGAGTGTCAAATTTTTGGAACGATTACTTTAGCCAAAATGAAAAAATTAATTTTTCAACGCCAAAAATCCCATATTATTTAAATGGTAAACTTGTATAGACAATGGGGCACGGATTAAAATTAAAAGAGAAGTCTGTAACTTGGGGAATCTTTGTTTTATTTATTTCGAACCATTTCAGCCTATGAGAGCAACAAAATCCAAAAATACCCTAAATAAGGACCACCCCCGTGTTTATATAGAATTATCAATCTGAGACGCTGCCCGATTGATTAAATTAAAATTATATTAAACTACGTACGTACATGAGAATTTAAATGTCCGTTTAAAATCCATAAATTATATCTATCTTGATATATTTTTTATGAAATACCTACCAGATTGAAAGAAGACATACATATTATAATTACTATTATTTACTAGTTCTATTATTATGTGAAATATATTTAAAAAAAAAGAGAGGCAAAAGAAAACAAAAAAAAAATTCAAATATACACATAGACTATACATTTAATGGCTGAAGCCTCATTTCTATTAGCTAATTATATACTATTGTAAAACACTATTCGATTAACGATTTTCAGTTCCGTATAGATTAATTATTAAACAACAAAAATATAATAAAACTGTACGCGAAAAATTTAAGTGATCTAAAGAAAATAATAAAAAGAAGTTTGATACTGTTGTGCCCTCCGATTCACAATACATAAAATTTATGCGTTGGTTATTCATTTCCTTTATCCTCAAACCCACGAGGTCAAGAATTTTTAATTTCAGTTAAACGCAACGAGTACATTACATTGAATAATATTTATAAAATTACATCTCGTGCTATTTATACAGCTTACTTTTGAATTCAAATATAAACGCCTGGGGCTCGCAGCGCCACCACATCAAGCAACTGATTGCAAATTTACATTACTGGGGTAGGTATGTACGGCAGGTATTTGTACCGGCACAGCTAGGTTGGTGGTATTTGCAGAAAACTAGAATAGCACCATTTTATTGCTGATACCGCTAGATCGCGCTGCTAGTTTGAAAAGGCATCCGCTTCCGAGGCAGCATGAGTACAATTGTTGATCGCCTAAGACCTTTTAGAGCGCAAAAATCCCGCAATGATTATTTGTCTCCCTCCACACCTGGATCCGGTCACGTTGCGTCATTCGAGCGTGGCGCATACGACAGTTCCAGCTGTTGACATAACCTACAAAAATTTGAAAGGGCGTACATTATTGTTGTATTCGTATACAGTAATATATGATTATTCCCTGAACAATAAACGACTGAAGAACAACAGTATTTCATACCTTAAATAATAATATAAAAATCGTTATAAAATGACAACGGAAGAAAGAGATATCGAGAATCAACCATCTAACGGGGTTAGAGAAGAGGAAGATGTCGTAGATCCGTGGAACGTGCAGAGTAAAAACGACGCCGGGATTGATTACGACAAATTAATCAGTAGGTATTATATTAACGAACTATCACCGGCTAAAATCAACTTAATCACGATCTCTATTATCCAACTTTCACCAAATTTCTCTAGCAAAATCCCGAACTACCGGACGTAACAATTGCATCATCTTTTTTAAATAATTAAAGACACGCGATTCCCCGTTAAAATATATTGAACAAATATTCAATCAATTGATAAATCTATATCTAATCTCGTATTTTCCAGCAAGATTCGGATCTTCAAAAATTGACGACGAATTATTAACCCGTTTCGAAAAATTAACTGGTAAAAAACCTCACCACTGGCTAAGAAGGGGGATATTCTTTTCACATCGAGATTTGCACGTTATTCTTAACAGATATGAACAAGGGAAACCCTTTTATCTCTACACGGGGAGAGGGCCAAGTTCAGAATCAATGCATTTGGGTCATTTGATACCATTCACATTCTGCAAATGGTTGCAAGAGGTATTCGACGTTCCTTTAGTCATCCAGTTGACTGACGATGAAAAAGCAATATGGAAGGACCTGAAAATAGAAGAAGCTATCAAAATGTCTTACAACAATGCAAAGGACATTATAGCATGTGGATTCAATCCAGAAAAGACGTTTATATTCTCTGACTTGGAACACATCGGGAATAATCCAGCTTTTTATCAAAATATGATCAGGATACAAAAATGTGTTACTTTCAATCAAGCTAAAGGAATTTTTGGATTTGGAGACAGCGATCCAATAGCAAAGATATCTTTTCCACCGACGCAAGCTGCCCCATCATTTTCCAGCAGTTTTCCTTTCATATTTAAAGACGCTAAGGTCAACTGCCTCATACCTTGTGCTATTGATCAAGATCCTTATTTTAGAATGTCCAGAGATGTTGCGCCTAGAATTGGTTTTCCTAAACCTGCTTTACTTCACTCTAGCTTTTTCCCTGCGCTTCAAGGATCAAAGACTAAAATGTCTGCCAGTGATAACAACAGCGCTATTTTTTTGAACGATACTCCAAAACAGATTAAAAGTAAAATTAATAAACACGCTTTTTCTGGAGGACAAGCTACCATCGAGGAACATAAAAGACTTGGAGGAAATTGCGAAGTCGATATTTCTTATCAATGGCTGAGGTTCTTCTTGGAGGATGACGAAAGGCTTGAAGAATTGAGAAAAGTGAGAGAAGTAGTTAATTTTTATAGAAGAAATGATAGAAATTGATTATAGATTTCGTTTCATTTTCATGTTATTTTATTTTTTTTATTTTATTTCTATTAATAATACTTTCTGGAAATCATCTTTCAGGGATACACAGCTGGAGAAATTCTTACTGGAGAATTGAAAAAGCAATTGATAGATGTTTTGCAGCCTCTGGTTGCAGCACATCAAGAAAGGAGAAGTAAAGTTACTCACGATGTAGTAAAACAGTATATGGAACCACGAGATCTAGGCTTTGTTATTCAAAAATAAATTAAAGAGAATTATATTGATATGAGTATCGTGATATTAATGGTTTACCTAAGGTTTCTATCGCAAATTTTATTTATTATTTAAAAGAAACAAATAAATCAGCTTCCCTATGAGTTATAGAAATAATAATTTCATTTAATTTAAGTCCTTGGTATGTTATTATTCCCTAATTCTTTCGTAATATTCAAGTATGTACATCGAAATTCAACAGAATGTATTAGGAATTGAAAAATAGGCAAATTACATACATTCAATCCTCAATTGGACCTTAATATTGGAAAAATTTCTCTATGCTAAACGTGATTCGATTTTAATTAAGTACAAGAAACCCGATCTGATCACATGATCAAAGCTAATATAAGTTTTAAATAATTATGCACATTTTCTGAAAATTCTGCAGTAATAAGTTGTATGGAAATATTGTATCGATTGAAAAAAAATTGTGAACAATAGCGAGCTGGTGTATGTTTTATAGAAAACAAACAATATTGAAATATAGGTAAGTATCTCATGGCTGAGTCTTTTCGAAATATTATATCAACGTGGGTTCTGCATCACAGGAACAAAAATATGGGTAAATGGTATGTATGTGAAATAACAAAGACATTTTGATATTCTGTTTCAGTTTTATTATCAACAACACTACAAAAATCGTAATTCTATTTTGTGTTTTTTCTGAGAAGACATAAGTGTACCATGTCCGTTCATATGCCTAATAAATCATGATAAAGTACAGCATGTAGAAAATAGTCAGATCTTGGAATCTCGTACTTCGTTCCTTGATAAATAAATAAATAAAATCGGAAAATTGTAAAAACACGGGGCTTAAAGCGATTGCGCATGATGCAGTTATAGCTTATTAAAATCGTGTTTAATACCACGCGTCGGACCGAGGCTGCGTTCAGAAATGAAATTCCATTCAAGAAGCTGAATAGAACGATATGAACGAATCGCGTAAGTATACATTAGCGCGAGATCTCGAAACGGCGTGCGTTATTCAAAAAGGTGTAAAATTCTGAGATCCTGATAAAATTTCATTGTATAAAATACGAGTTGCATAATTGACGTGGTAAAGATAAACCGATAAGATAAACGATTGCTAGCGCTTAGTAGAACGTCATATAGAATAACGATAACGGTGTACAGGTGTTGGAAATTTTTAAGCCCAAGTTCTTCCGCCTAGGTACGGGCTACGGCCCGCGAAAAGTAAGATCGAATAACCGTATTGGAGGATGGTGACGCCATGTGTTAGTCTATTTATAAACCAGACATGCGCATTAGTAGAGAAATAACCATCCGCCATTCATACTCGTCGATTCCGTTGTTTCTGTGTGTTGAGCCTGGTTCGACGGGACATGGTGACGGTAATATTTGTGGTCCGAGATAAAAAAAACATGATCCGAAACGACTAGCGCGGTTGTAAGAAGGTGCGGAAATGCATTGATAGAACCTAATAAACCGTCGTATCCGACCGCCACATAACCCATAGTTTTATTAACACTAGTAATAAAAGTAATATCGTTACGGCTTCTTCTTTACCCCACGTAAGTTTTCTTATACCCCTTAAAAAAAAAAAAAAAAAAAACTTACAGTTTACCAAAACCTCGCGCGTTTACTCACTTTACTCCCGCGATTATTATACCTACCCAACTAAACTAAACTAACTTAACTAACATCAATACGATCAAACACAATTATTTTCGTCGCATAATACGCATTGCCAAATATCCTAATTTATTTATTTAATTAACCGCTATTTATTTTCTGTCAAAATTTACAATCAAGAAAATTTCTTTTAAATTATAAAAAACCCCTTCTCAAAGTAAACTTTTACCACCGTCCTTCGTTCACCATAGTTGTATAATTATTTACAGCCGAAAATAAAAAAAAAAAAAAAAAAAAAAAAAAAAAAAAAAAAACTGGAAACCAAAACGAACAGAAAAAGAAGATAAGAATAATCGAAATAATTTTATCCGAAAATAAAAACTAATTGGTCATCAAAAAAAAAAAAAAAAAAAAAAATGCTCGTCAAATAATAGCAACCAAAACTCAAACAAACTAACTCCGATATACAGAGGAATAAAAAACGAGAGAGAGAGATAGCAGAGAGAGAAAGGAACAGACTATGGGGGCATTTTTAGATAAACCGCAAACCGACAAATACAACGAACATGGAGCCGGTAATGGCTTACGATACGGAGTTGCAAGCATGCAAGGATGGCGTGTTGAAATGGAAGATGCTCATCGAGCTATAACTGGTCTTGAAGGTGGATTATCAGACTGGAGTTACTTTGCTGTATTCGATGGTCACGCTGGGGCCTTGGTCTCGGCTCACAGCGCCGAACACTTACTAGAGTCTATAATGCAAACTGAAGAATTCAAGGCGGAGGATGTGATAAAAGGAATACATTCAGGTTTCCTAAGACTTGATGACAGGATGCGAGATTTACCAGAGATGAGTTCAGGCACAGATAAATCCGGCTCTACGGCAGTTTGCGCATTCATATCTCCGAGGCAAATTTATATTGCAAATTGTGGAGATTCTAGAGCTGTTTTATGCCGATCTGGTAATCCGGTATTTTCAACCAGAGATCACAAGCCCGTTTTACCTGCGGAAAAAGAGAGAATTCAAAAGGCAGGTGGTAGCGTTATGATTCAACGAGTTAACGGATCGTTAGCTGTTTCTAGAGCCTTGGGAGATTATGAGTACAAAAATGTTGAGGGTCGCGGACCTTGCGAACAACTCGTATCACCTGAACCTGAAATTTTTGTCAGGGATAGAGACGATGATAATGACGAATTTTTGGTACTTGCTTGCGATGGTATATGGGATGTTATGACTAATGAAGATCTCTGCGATTTCATTAGGTCTAGACTATTGTTGACCGATGATTTAGAAGCTGTTACCAATCAAGTTATAGATACATGCCTTTATAAGGTGAGTTTAGACTGTTTGTGAATGCAGTTTTTTTGTTTGTTTTATTAAAGATAGATTTTTTCAGGATTTATATTAAGGAGTAATTCAATTTACAGCTTTTTATTCACCTCCTGGGATTAAACAGTTCGTCATTTTAAATACAGTAGGGGCTTTGCATCAGGAATAGAATTTATTTATATTATTATTATGTGCGAAAGACGTTAGTTTCTGGTTTTACCTGGATATGTTGAAAAAAACTGGTCTAGACTAGTCAATAGATTGGCACGAAAACAGTGATTCATTGGTTCGTTTTTAATTATACAAGATATTTTAAAATAGACGATGAAAAGTTTTTTCTTAGAGATTTTTTAGATTTTTTTGGACTAATTGTTTTTTTAAACTTCGATCTGGGAAGTTTAAAGAAGATAATATGGTGTTATGACGAAGTTTAGATACAGTAGATATTTCTATTAATCCTCAATATCTGATATGATTAAACGTCGGGATAATAAATGATCTACAAAAACTAGGATTGAGTCCTATTATATCTGACTACGTACTTAATTGTTCTGTTGAACTTATCTTGACTTGTGTGCTTGAAATTATCAGGTGTAACAGAAAATATTATTTATCGCTAGTCACCCAAGGAGGATCAACTTTATTACAATATGTATATATATGCTTGAATAAACTTGTATCTTTATTTATTTGCTACATTCTGATATACAAAGGCCTGATAAAAGCAGAAAAAAAATTACATCTATTAATTTAAACTTGAACTGTAAAATTTCATCTAAAAATAATTGAACATACATTTATATCTTTTCAGGGTAGCCGAGACAACATGAGTATAGTATTGGTAACGTTACCTGGTGCACCAAAACCAAGCACTGAGGCACAGAAGAAGGAAGCTGAACTGGAGATGGCGATTGAAAGGAGGATCAAAGGTTCATTCACTTTTTCATATTCGCATTCTTTTTTTTCATTTCTATGTTGTACTAACAGACGTTTGTCAAGACGTCGTAAACGTACTTGACGTTCATCCACCGTTTAAAAAAAAAAATTTCTTCAGCCTCAGTATATAAAATATTAGAAAATCAGAGTATAGACGACGAAGAAAAAAATTGGAATCTTTATTGAGATTGTTTTGAATTATTATTTGTGTTATCGACTGTGAAAAGACTTCCTTCAATCCATTTATTTATTGCTAACCGTTGTGACTAACAAGTTTTTTAAGCGGATTGATACGCATGAAATTTTGCTAAAATAGTTTTCCCTTATATTCAACACTCAAATATCAGATATCCTGGATAAAATCTCAGTTTAGATAAAGTAAAAAACAAAAGCCACGTGCCAAAATGATTAGTCACATGATTTTATCGGTACTTTGATGAATTGAGAAGTTTTTTGTTACCTTGTTAGTCGGTTTTAAGTATTTTTAATCAAATATTTTTTGCTTAATTATTACCAAAGATTGTTGTATTTTAATTGAAGATTTTAGTTTTATCGCGACAATTGGTGTCTGTGATCTTTGTCGATTTTTTGTGTTGAAGTTAAAACTGCAAACAAAAAATGTAAAGAAGCAATATTCAAAAATAGTGTCGTGTCTAATCTTGCGTTTAAACGCTTAGAAACTCCCATGGAACAATAATGAATTACTGTAAAGTTTAAGGAAAAGATAAGTCTATCTTGAGGTATCGATATCTGATCTTAAAACAAGCCTTTGATTCGACAATCTGAAGAATAAGAAATGGTGAAATCCATTTTTAAGAGAGATTATTAAACACATATTAAGAAGGAGATATTACTGATGATATTTGCTATGACTCAAGAGTGTGATATAGTATTTGTTACCTTCGGCTAACCATGTGAGGCTTTTGAAGCTTAACATGTTTAGAATTTGACCAAATTTAATCTCGTAAACATATGATTTGATATTTATACGTATTACATAGTTATAATAGTCGATATGTTACATATTATGTGATGATCAGCTCACGTTTACATTCTCATTAAGAAAAAAACTAAAACAACATGATATTACCATATTGTTAGAAAAATGATCCCAAAAAATGTGCAAACAATCAGTGTTATTAGTCATTAGGTACTTTTTAAGTGATGAGAAGCAATCTTAAGTATGTAGTTCTTCCCTAGATTAAGAGTGAAATGATATTTGATATTTATTCCATTTGCCACTTGAAAGGGCTCAAATATTTCAGCCTTATATTCCCACAACAATTAGTCTAACTTCATAGTTTAATGAAACTAAGTAATCATATGAATATATATCTACCCAGAATAGAACTGCCCTTAAAAAATTAGCTTTAATATAAATCAAAATACATAGGGTCTTTCGGGTGTCAGTTATAATATGTTAAACATACTTACTGTTATAATATTGAGATATTCTCTCAGAAAACATGTTCTAAACTCAAACATATTTACCATGTTAAACCTGTGAGCCTTATATTGAAAAGGATAGGATCTTTATACCTGCTATACATACAAAATCATAAACTTTCTATCCTAATGAACAAATATATATATGGTATAATATCGGATTATTACAGTAGTTTTAAGTATAAATTACGGTAAAGTATTTTTAGTGGGGACTTTAATATTGAATCGTTTTAAATATCCAACAGAAATTCAGAGTATAAAAAGAAATTACTTATCATACTCTCAAGGAGAGAAAATCTATAAGCTGGTCCCGCAGTTATGGATAGTATTTTACAATCAGCTAGAAAGTATAATAATATAAGCTGAACGAACCAAAATAAAATATTTAGGAAAAGAGATTTATCAGTATTTAAATACATAGAAAAGATCAAAATTAATCCATGTTAAGGTGAAAATTTTGTTAGCGGAAAAAACATATGAAAATTATTCGCAGCATTATTTTTCATTATTCTTTATTTAAGTATAGATTATAATTCCTATAAAAGCTACAATATTTATTCAAGTTTAAAGTCATTCCTGTCAATTCTTGGCAGAAGTCTAAGATTTGATTAGACTACAAGGTTTTCAGCGAGTTAGGCCAATTTTAAAACATATTGGAAGACCTTGGTCACCTTGGTAAAAGTTTAATTTAATTATGTAATCTATACCTGTAGTTTATTGTTGTTTCGTTTTTGGATTCGGAATTTTTACAGAACATTAAATCAAACGTATTTGCCAATTGTTGGTAATAATCTCAAGGCAATTTTATCACGTGTATGGTACATGTGGCCAGAATAATCTACATCTTAGCATGTACCTATTTATTACATTCTACCTTGGCACAGATTTTCACTTAATGTTTAAAATATAATTGAGTTAAAAATCTCGAGTATTTTTAACATATAATGCCAATTGTCTTTTTTTAGTTTAACTAGTATAGATTTAGTCTAGATATACTAATGATATAGGTATTTAGCGATGCACCTAATTAATCTTCAGCTAATTTAGAGTCAATAGAAAGAACTGGGCTAGTATCAGTATCTGAGTAAACATGTAGATGCAAATAGATAATAACTACACTTAGTCTATAAGTACATTAGCATGCAGAGCAAGGTGAACAGAGTGAATCAGTCTTATGGCTTTGCTAGCTCTGTAATATGTAGTTACAAAGAAACGTCAAATTATAGCTCAAAATCAAGGAAAGTAGTCAGATCCCGTCCTTTGAATATGCCAAGGGCATCATATTCTGTACAACATAGTTTTTATCGAAATTTGAAAAAAAAAAAATTTTCAATCATTAATAACTGGTACAATACTTATAGTATAACGCTACAAGAAAATATATGTAGTGATTTTTTATTCTAACTAGTCAGTTTGTATTTTGGCAAATGTTTTTAAACTATATTTCTTACTTTTTAGTTAGTTTAGTTTAAATTTATTGGAGACAAAAACTACATGTCTGCATCACGCATCTTAAAATTAGTCAATCTTCTTGTAAAATGAAAAATTGATCTAATTCTAGGTCAAATATCACTTTATAAAGATGCAAACATAATGTCAATTGAAACTGATTTTTAATATGCTGGAGTCACAGGTTTAAGGATCTTCAAATGTAACTTTGAATCAACTATCTTATAGAATGTATATTACACAGTTGCAATATGTACTTATTGTTAAGAATATTCAATTTATCAATGGATTGTTAATTCTATCAATGTTAGTTTCGTAAAATATGGGTTTCTTGTCCTACTGGCATACAATAATGTCAATTGAACTGAGGAAACAGATTTGTTTTATTTTTTGTTTTTTTTTTTCTTTGGGAAAAGTAAATTTACCACATAGTCAAATAATTTTAATAACTAAAAGAATTTTATAAAGTCACAATGGAATGTGGAGTAACTAAGATTAAGTTAAGATTGTTGATTATATTATAGACAGTTAGTTTTTACATACATCTCTAGTATTGTAATTCTATCCTATTTTTCTCAGACTTTTAATGCACGAAGAAAACAAAAAATGAATTCAAAAATTTGTATTTTAGATTTCGCAACTTGTCGTTATAAAATTTGCAAAAAGAATTAAGTAACAATATATGATTATCACCTTTGGACTTGGTTAATATTTCATTGATAGTTAATTTCTATCACGACAGTAATCGATATGTAAAAAAAACAATAATTTCACAATGTTTTTTGGTAAATAAGAACAAAAAAAAATGTTTAGAAGATGAAACAGGTATGTGCAAACTCAGTATCAAAACATTTGATTCTGTTTCATTTTTCGAATTATTTTTCATTTATATTCTGTTTAACGGCAATGCATTTCTTATGGAAAACATTGCTATTGCCGTTACTCACAAAGAAAAGCTCTGGCACCGGAAGTTTCCTGAAAAAAAAAAAAACAAAACAGAAAGAAGAAATTGTATAATATGTTGAAGCAATTCCAAAGGTGGAAATACTCTTAATATATTTCAGAAAACAAAAGTAAGATCAATGTATCTACTTATGACCGGAGTATATGTGTTGTTGACTGTTGTTCCCATAAGAAATGTACTGTAACTACAGTTATTTATTCCAGTCCTAAGTAGTTGCATGTTTTTTGTTATACTTATCCAAAATATTTATCTAATTAAAATTCACTATTGTCCAAATATATACTCAGTGTTGGGTAAAGGTAACAAGACCAACATTCAAATTTCATACACTGTTACCAAAGCTCGTTCGTATCATCTCACTGATCATTACGTCTTTGTGTTATATAACAGTTAATTCTTATTTGCATTGTACACAAAACTGATAATATTCTCAAACCTTACGTAAACTAAGTATGTGTCTAACGAAGATGAGTTCCAAGTATCTTAAAAAATGCTTAAAAAGACAATGTAGAATGGTGTTGAATTTCTGGAGCTAAATTGGCTTCCAATTAATAGAATTAAATTAATGATACTTCAATTTGAGAATGATTATTCCAAGAAGGAATTAAACTATATTACAGTAGAAGTAAATCCCAACACTAATTTGCTCTTCAGTTTCTTGCAATTATATTCAAAACTACCGAACACAAGAATACTTTAAACTAACAATTGTCATTGTGTTGACAGAAATAGTAACGCAGCAGGAGGGCCAAGACGGCATCGATTTTCCACAGCTGCTCCAACTTCTTATAGACCAGGAAATGCCCAATCTTCCACCCGGAGGTGGTCTACCTGCCAAGTAAGTTATTTTCTTTTATAATTTGAATTGCATAAACAGCTGCATGTAATAAAATAAACACTTTAACAGTTGAACTGTATATCAAGTTACTTTAAGTATTAGTCTTGAGCGAGACTATGAAGGAGATATGTCTTCTCACATTTATTAGAAAGTTTGATACATATTTATGTACTTAGTCTTTTTCCTTTATCACATTATCGTAAAGTATGTTGATAATTTTATCGTGTTTAACTCACTAGGAATAATTCATTGAACACAACTCGCACGTATTTATATTAATAAAATCACGGTGTCTGGAGTGAAAAAAACTTATCACATTCCTGAATAAAAACCTGTACTATTGTTTTTAACGCCGGTTATTGGAAAATCTTTCGAAGTACATTGTATAATGGATTTAAAGACAGGTATCGTTATGGAAATTTTTAGAATAACTTGACTGTTGCCTGCTCCTTCGGAGCTACACCAACTAACTATTAAGTCAGCTCACCACACGTACGGCAGAATGTTTGAATGCTTATATAATAAAATTGTGTTAAGGTTGGCTGTTAGCGGAACTCAACACAAAGAAATAGCAGTCTATTAGCAATTTGGCTTGATACCAAACTACATAATTAGATCACTTTGGCAACAGAATAATTGAGCTACCCTCGACCTTGGGTATATGTATATCAAGATTAGAGTTTACCAAAAATATATATTTTTTTAAACAGTGCACTGCGATGGAAAATGATAGAGATTGTTTGTCCCACATTACAGAATCATTTTAGATTCTTATCTCAAGATTTTCAAGCTGAGATAAAATCCTATTTCTTTAATGATATTAGTTAAGATTTAAAAGCCTTGCTACCACCTGAGTGTGAATAAATGGATAATTATATTTAAAAAAATTTTTACAGGCGACCATTCATCGAACAGGTGTTCCGGGAAGTTTGCCCCAGCAGGGCGAACAGTGTAAGTCTTGGATACGATTTGCCTTCATATTAACTAACCCACGATCTTATTCTGACCCCACACCAAACGTACAATTATTGCCCATTATCACATCAAACCCATTCTTAGTCATTGAAATACAATAAAATGCTGTGGAATTTGTTTTTTCGCTGAATCCTTAAACGTACATAGTCTAATATATGTCGAGAATTATGATAAATCTGCCGTTATATCACAGAATAGTCATGTATGTGACACCAAGCTCAACCAAGTGAGGTTTTTGGATTAAAGGAGATAATTCCTTGTGGGAATTGAAAGAATCGGTGAGCTTGTCGAAAGATAAAGATAAAGAAAACGAATATGAAAACGAATACGAAAAAATAAAAAAACAATTAAATAAATAAATAAATAAAGCAAAACAAAAAATCTCAGGGAATGTCACTACATTTTGAAAATGTAATATATTTAAATAAATATAGATATACCTTAGTGTGTAATAGTTAGGATAAATAACTGTTGCAACATTATGACGTACGATTAACAGCGGCAGATTTTATCATTCGAGTAATAAAAATAAAAATAAATAAAAACCATACAGAAGAACACTTAAGAAATTACTTTATACTTTTAGCTGGAGCAATTTCCAAAGTGATATTATAACGATGCGCATTCATTTCATTTAAGCCATATGCATAAAGATTCAAAGACAACTGAGTAACTAATAAATAAATTGTACATAAATTACGTCATAGTTGTTCTTAAAAGAAATTTAAAAAAAATATATCGGGTTGAACATTTTTTAAAAACCACTGAATGCGTCGAAATTTATCAGTATATAGGTTTTCATTGTCTATAAACGCTCATTGATTCTCATAATGTTGTGGCATTATTAAATTGGCTGCTGTCCTATCGAATATGGCATAATATGGTAAACGATGCGTGAATCAACGTTATTTTTTTAATTTTCAATTTTACACCAATTTTTATTATTTCCGTTATTAGTAAGCTCTATTTGACTAATGTTTTATCCTTGACATTAGTCCGTTATAATGAAAATGTATTTTTCTATATTCTGTATACCTTGTTCTGCGTATATAATTAACTGGCAGTTTAAGGACTGTTCAAGAATCCATATAATGTTTAGATATTGATTCTAAATAATCGACTTTTAGGTATATACATCTATCTTTTATATATATGAGGAACAATTATTCCATTTTCTTATACTGACATACAGAATATTACATTTTCTTGTAACTATGTTACAAAAAAATTTCTACAAAATTTTTGATACTGCAACAAATCACAAGAATTAATTCATTAAACAACAATTTATTATTAAAAAAGGTTTCACTGCAGACCCCATGTCACAGCAGATATATATTATTACATACATACATACACACACACACACACACACACACACACACACACACACAACAGATCTTGTAAGGCAAATTATTCTGAACGACAATTGATATTCCTAATTTTTACCTAATACTGGTACCTATTGTTGGATTTTATACAATTCCCCCCCCCCCCCCCCCCCCCCTGATACGGAAGAAAAAAAGAAATTAAGATATATTTAGATTATTATGCAGAGGTTTGATAAATATTTTATTGTGTATAGAAACATGCGTATACTCATCTAGCTTAAATTAGATGTAACTTCATTAGCATTATAAATGAATATATTTTCTCAACGTATATTTTTTATCTAAATTCAATATTTTAGAATATCCAATCCTTTTCTGATTCTCACACTGAATATTAAATTCAGCCCAGAATAACAATGTTTTGATAAATGTGCCAACAAATATGTGATTTTCTTTATTCAACTTAAAAATAAAATAAATAAAAAATAAAAATAAAAAAAAAAATAATAGTATTTCACAAATTTCACTCGACTTAATTTATTAAGTAATCTTCAATGAAGCTGAAAATATTTATTCGTGATGTATTTTAAAAGTCTAGATTTGTATTAGATAAGTTATTAACACAATAGAATATTTAAATCGCACCCTCTGCTGTGTTGAAATGCGTAATATTACGATATAATAATTATATATTTTTGTAGTTCTAGAGGACTCTTGCTCAGAATATTAAATCGTGAATGGTCAATTTTCCCCAGCTATGAAAGCAAGCAATCTAAGAAAAAAAATCTTACATGTTTTTTTATTCTATTTTATGGTTTGAGGGTTCATTTTGATATGAACAAGCGCAGTAAATTGGACAAATTGGCCCAAAGCTTTAAAAGAAAAGAGCAGTCCTGTATATAATATTTAGAATCGGTGTCTATGGATATCTGTACTGATGTTATGTTTATGCAATATTGAAAATCTGTCAATAATATTATAGCAGCGAAGAAGGCAGCCTTGATTATAGTTCGACATTAAATGTTAAAAACATCATTTCCGTTTACACGGAACGAAAATTACCTTATAATAGATTTTCCATCATATTTTTTTGACCCAATTTCCAATTAAGACTGAAGAAATCCATCTTCGTTCAATTCAGCTGTTAACATTGATCAAATTTCGTAGGTATGGATAACATCTCAATATTTTCACTGCACGGAATTTCTCTAATCTGTAATAATGGTGAGATGTTGTCACTTGTCCAATTCGTTAGATGATCGCTGTTTCTATAGAATAGAAGTGTAAACTGCAGAAAAAGAAACGTAAACTTGATTATAACTAAGCTGAATAGAGTTCAGTTTCAACCCAAAGTTTCTCTAAATAGAGATGTTCATTGTCAGAGACAAGATATCAACGTTGATCAAAATATGATCTATGTTAGAGATTTTTTAAAATCAATTATAATATAGAAAGTGGAAAGTGAATACCTCTGTTTTTATTGCATTATGTTCGTGTAAAGATAAAGATAGCGAAACTATCCATCAAGGCCTTCGATCAAATTTAACAATGTAGCACACACATACCAAAGTATATTATTATTCCCTGTAGTAAAAATAATATAAGTGTAGTAGCAAAGCTTAGCATTTAACTATCGTTTGGGAATAGGAAATAATAAGCCCGGGACGAGTTAAAGAAATTATAATTCGTGTATATAAGCCGTTTATTTGAATATGGGTGATTGAGATTGCGTAGGGAAATTGTACAAATAAATCAATTTAAGGTCAACATATTTTTTCTTTCGTTCCTTGAGGCCATTTACTGCTCGCTTATTCCCAGGCGATAGAAAATTATATTATATCATATCAGAGCAAGAGTGTGATATCTCTATTATCAAATAAGTTACTTGAAATGATCCCACATCTTCTTTCTTAGAACTTCTAAAAATTACGTCTGACTTGAATCACTGTCAAAAATCGATAGAACTGAACAACATAATTTGAGATAACTGATTTTTGCTCTCGAATTGATGTGCATGTAGTTAGCTTGCTTTGTGCATAGTCCTATTCTGTATAAAACTTGCTTCTGGCCTGCATTGAAAAGAATGTACCTAATGTCGGAGCTCGATCGTTATTGTCAATTTCTTGAGTATTATATATGAATTGTAAACTTATATTTGTAACAGCTTTGTAACTTGTAAATACTTGTGATTGTGAGTAAGGTATTTTGTTGAGAAATGAGGAGAGACTTGTACCTTTCAGAATAGGACTAGTATATAGCTAGAAATAAACTCATTATGTGTATAATCAAAAACCAAAATATTTTCTCAATTACTATATGCCGATAAATCTTTGCTGTTGATTAATTCATATTTCTTTCTAAGACTGCCTCAGACATTCTGCATTTTTGGCATTGAATTTCATTCTAAAGCATGTTAAAAATAACTGTTTCACAAAAACAAGGCCAGCTAATGCTAAAGGTTTTCGTTATTTGATGCAGGCTTATCTATAAGTCTATTCACAGTACTTAAAATTATTTTCAACCCATCTTGGAGTACTGAAGAAAATACAGATAAAAATTTGACATTATTTTTAACAAGTCTGTGAATATTAATAGCATTAATAATTATCAATATTATGCAATCAAGGTCTGAGTTCTTTAAAAAATGATTATTTGACGCTAGCAGCTAATTTAAGCATAGCAATATAGCATTGAACAAAGAAATCGTGAAGTATGATGATAATGAAGCTTGAAATAAAATCCTGGCATGAATTTTGCAAATTTAAAATAACTACGAAATTTACCAAGCCTATCCTAACTAAATTTCAGAAATAACAGCACTAACTCCAGTCTCCTTACTATAACTAGGACAGAATCAGAGCTCGCCTAAAGATCAAACTTTAATAATTACAAGAAAAAGAATGAGGATAAATCTTCAATAATAAGTGGGGTAGCAATGAAAATATTATTGTTTCTTTATATAGAACTAGCAGAATGCATAATGAATTAGAAAAACAAGTATATTATTTGGAATTAACTATTCTGAAAATGAATTGCAACTATAATGCGATCACTCTAATATGCATTCTTAAGTGTTACTTTAATTGATTGCAAAACTATTGATTCAAGTCATGCAATGGCACTAGGCGTTTTATTTGTTGGTAATTTCCTGCAGTATTAATTTTCACTGATATTGTTTACTAGCTGATCCATTCGTATTTTATTCGGGCAGTGCTGGGAATAAGATGCCGCATCTTTTACCTTCTACTTGAATTTGACACTACCTTATGGATTTTGATAATTAAGCACAATGCATTGGAATATGCTTTTGATAAAATGCAAGCGGATAAATTGAGGCTGTGTCTACTGCATAATTTAAATACACGGAATGGGCGAATTAATTTTTATATTTAGTTGACTGATTTCAATCAAGTTGGGCAATAGTTATATTTTCTTCACAGGATCAACATGGAGCTAATACAATGAGTAATGCAACAAGGGGGTTCACGTGTCATTTGTAGAAAAAAAAAAAAAATTAACTTGTTGATAAGCATAATCATCAATCCGTATATGGACACCAATAATTATTGCTTCATAACTTAAAATAGAACTTTGGATTATGAAGCAAATTATCATCTGAACTGTTGTATTCCGCTAAAGGTATTAGTGTACAAGCGTGCGTGCAAGATAGATGAAACAAAGTCTCTTTTACATGGCTATTCCTGTTCTAATTCGATGATTTATTTATTCATCATTTTAATTCCACTTATCCCTTGCCCATTTAGATTGAATTGAACTTTTCCCTGATTCCCTTCCTGACCGATGAGAAGAGCCCTGGTTTAGATGGACTCACTAACAGTTCTTAATCCATCAATTTATATTTTCTATTTTATATTAATCCAAGGAATCAATAATAATTGTTGATTATTACAAGGATTCGTTTGTGAAAATTTAACTTAAGTATTTCAGTTTTCTTGTATTTAAATACATTGTTATTCGATTAGTTGAAAAATTCTTTTGCTTCAAATTGTCATTTATGCCAAGGAACTTGTTTTTCATTATTGCTATATTTTTGTATTTAAAAATCAATTTGCAAAATTGCTTGTCTGGAAATTCTCGAAGTAAGTAATTGTTTGAAATCTGAATAACAAACTTATTGTGGCAATTGCAGATCAATTTTTCAATCCTCAATATTTAACATGGCAAAACCGTTACTTAATTTTTTTTTTCATACATGAAGTTATGGCATGCTAACTCTACGTTCCATATATTATTTCACATAGTTCTGAAGTATCTATTCAAAAATTCTTGGGTATTTTAAGAAATCCACATACGTAACAGTTTTCAAACTGTTGAATGAATCTACGATAAACACATAAGCATGAACAGTGAAATTTTTGTGTTTATTAAAACTTTGGAAGACTTAAGAAAGTGGAGTTCACATACCGTAACTATCATGTACTAATATGTGAATTAAAATTTCAGTACAGTTTTATTATTATGATTTTTCTTTTCTTCTTTTCTTTGAAACAAGCATAATATTTCATACTAATGTTTATTCGTGTTAATGAATAATTTGTGTACGTTAATTAGCATAATTAATTGCGACGTTACTTACACAATACTATATATATCTATGTTGTTGTATATAATATACATAATTAAAATCATATTTCATGGAATCTAGTTTATCTTTTATGCTAGGTAGACAAACCTTACATCGCTTAGCAATTTGGTGATCTGTATTAACTCGTAGATATAATTTTATCAATTTTAGTAAGACGCTCAAGTTTTCAAGACTTCGTGAGGGAATTTTATTAATACTAATTTTCCTATCAGATATTCGAAATATCTAGCATTAGACAAAACTGTTATTCTAATATGTGGAAACTGGTAATTAACAATTGACAGGTGTCGATGGATATCGAATATTAATAACAAATTTTACCCACAATTTGTGAATGAATTCGTCAATTTTTATTCAGTTGCACTGTATGAATTTAATTGAAGATAAAAAGTATTGTTTATCAAATGTGCAAATGTTCACATTTATGATTTGAAACTTGACTACTAGATTTTCTTTAAATTTGGTAAGTGAATTAGCTTCAAGTAAATACAAAAAATGTCTTGGCTAGGATATGGTATAACTTATACAAACTCGAATAGTTTGATGATAGCTAGTATTTGAAAAATTCACTTTGCATTTAATGTAATATAGTATTAAGATATTTTAATGTTATTTTTAATTTTTCATTAATCATATATAGCCATCAATGACAAATAAATCTCATGGAACTATTCAGCGTGTTTTATTGAATTGTGTTTGGCCTGGATCTAAAAATTTACACGATAACACGATATTCTGCGAGTTTTAACCATTTTTTTTTTGTTAATTTTATTTGTTTTTAACACATAATAAGCCTTGAATGATCAACATAACAAATAGAACTGCTTCTATAATATTAATGTACCGTATTAGTGATTATATTTACAGCCAGACTCATTTTTGTTGTAAGATTAAGTTATCGGGAAAAAAAACTATATCTATAAATAGACAATTATTATTCGGAAACTCTTCAATTCTTAAAAATGTGAACACACTATCAGTGTAACTCATTGAAAAAACTTTTTATCGTAGATTATCCTATAAAAAATATTCTTATTAACATCATGAGCCAAATTTTATAGAAAAAAATTTGGTAACTTTGATAGTTAAATTTTATAGATAGAAGAAGATGAGTCGAAGAAAGTTCGTATTATTCGGTGTATATACAACTCGATGCGTCAGCTGCATTCTAATCAAAAACTGAACGTAGAAAACTGATACAGGCCGGCGTAAGAATTGAGCAGTATTCCACAGTTACAAGGTAAATTTACTGAATTTTTTTAACAAACAAACCGTTTTGGCTTGGGCATGGATTCCCATGTATTGAAAAATTCGTTATTAAAAGACTAAATATAATACTCTTGCTCCATTTTTATGCCACCATGTATTACGACTAATAACGGTAGGGTAATAGGGGAACATACATATAATTTAAAACGTTGAATTGTTCATTCGATTTTATTACTCTGTAGAACAGTTATACTGTGTTTATGACTAAAAAGACTATTATAATCTTATAACAATTACAAATATACATATACTATATATATATATATATATATATACAATGCACATTATAAAGCACAAACGATATTCATGACGTATGATTGCATATGGAATGGCATTATTATGCACCATCGTTTTGGTGTGACATAAAATTAATCATACACAAAGTTATAGATAATAATCCTACATTCTGTAGTCCTTCGTGGATATGCTTTGTTTAATAATCTGACTGTGATAGGGCTGGCTTATGAAAAGTTCAAGCGGATTCTAATTACCTGGACTGTCTGAAACAGAATTCAGTTCCATATGTATAGATTTAAATAAATTTATTATGTATCTAAGTACCGAATGGTTTTTTTTTTTAGATAGTAAAAAAATGTTCTAACAATTTAATTTTAATTCATAGGCAGTTTCCTGATTTATAGTATATGATACTGTAAAAATGGATATATTAGTGATTATCGATAGATTGATTCCAAATATTTCTCACGAACAAAAAATACTGGCTTTTATTATAAATTCTTAATTATTGTTTCAGCTTAACAATTTTTATACCTACTTGGTGTTATTTACATTTAGACATTTATTGAAAAATAAGATTCTTGAAAATTCCATAGATTAATTGGTAACAATTGTACGCATTTTCTAAGCAACTGAAATTCGAAGAAACTAAACCAGTACATATAAAACGTATATATTATTTTGTTGATATAAAAGAAATGATAAAATGTAGAAATTTTACATATTGTCTGATGATGTGTTTACAGGAGTCAAGGACTAGTTAGTGCATACGATATGTATACCATTTTATACGTGTTGTATGGAATAGTCTGGCGAATGAGAGAACATCAGATATGAGACATCGTCAACAACAGCTATGATGGGTTTCCGCATAAGTCACAATTGTATAGAACAATAATTAATCATTAAAACACACATTAGTCAATACCAAACAATATACCTTGCATACTACACTTGTACAACTGACAAAACTATGATTTTAAGAGTTTACTGTATAAAGCATTTTAATATCATTAGCCAAGGGTGAGATAGAAGTGAAAATAAATCATTTATCATATTTATATGTTTAAGAATTATTTTAAATACATGTATCGAACTGTAATTTATAATAGGAGAGTCAGATTGTATATATCATAATTATCTATCTGTTTGTAAAGATTCAACATGGATATCTTAATAATCTCTCATATTCAGAGTCGCGAAATAAACAATTCAATATTCTCACTTGAAGTAAAATAACTTTTTTTTTTCATTCATACAGCAATTAGACTTGTATAATGTATAAATAAATTTCCCTTATTTGCCTCATTTCATTCAAGTTGTATATAATTTATATTCAGCCATAAGCAGTTAGCAGAATACAATTGAGTAACAACTAATGGCAATTTGAGAACAATTAAGACCTTTTTATGCGATTGGAAGATTTCATCTTCATTTTAATTAAAATAGTCTTATATTGTTAGAAAATTACATACTGTTTTATCTGACATATATTACTACATGTATACTGATTGTGAGTCTTTAGAACTATACATTGAGTAGTAAGAATAATTAATATTTGTACCCTGCAGTTGAAGTTAGTTTTTGGTCAATTCTTATTGTATTGATATGGTTAGAAGTTATATTAAAGTATCGACATTCAGAGTCTTATCATTCTTAAATCCGTCTACATACTCCAATACCAACATGCAGACTATCATTTTCCTAATGCAGTTCCATTACTCTGCATATGTATATTCATTACAATTATAATAAGCACAATTCCTACATGTACAATTTAATGCTACGTTAAAAAAAAAAAAAAAGAACAATATATAATAGGTGTATAATATTAAATGCGGGGGAATATTTTGTTACTAATGACATATACTTATTATTAACCAGGCACATTTTTTCAAATACAAAAGAAAATGGAAAAAAAATCGTTTACTAAAGGCTTTTTACACCTTATTATACTTATTATTTAACAAAAAAACAATAGTTATAGTCTTGTCCATCTTACCTTTGGCTACAGGTTTAGATGTTACGCTGTGAAAATAATGATTGTTCAAATCAATGTACTTTGACTATAGTATATAGATGTAACAGGCTGATTGTTACAGTTTAAATAATGCGTAGTTTTCTATTTTTAAGATCGTATAAACCCCTCAAATTTCGTTACTACCCTGATGATCATAGTGTAGAAAAAAGAAAACAATAAGCTTGGTTTAGTTTCATGGTAAATTAACTCATATCATTCTGCCATAGTTATGATTTGAAATTTTCTGAAATTCTTGCGTCCGAGTACATTGATTAGAAATTTTTAATTTGGAATAGAATAGTGTTTAGAAATAGGTGAATGAACTATTGCGTATAACATCTTTGCTAATGAAAGAGAAAATAAGAAAAAATGGAAAGAAGGAAAAAACGTTTTTATTCAGTGAGAAAAAAAATAAAAAGCTGTACTAAACTAACAACGCTAATTTAGCTCTATTTAGCAAATTCAGTTAACATCATAACAATATTGTAGTATATTACCAGAAAGCTGAACTAAAGATTCATGGATATTATCAAATAAATGATCAATCGTTTATTCGTAAATCTTGTTTATATTTTCTATATTTCCCATTAAGTATATTACTTGATAATTATTTTCACCTTAAAATTCTTTGCATTCTATTGTAGTTAAAGTAAAATAACATGCTCAGCGAATAATGAAAAATCAATTTGAAACCGCATCAGCAATTTAACTTTAGCCGCAGAGTAAGCAAATATTGAAAAATGGATAATGGAGTTGAGATAGCTGAATGAAGACTGTTTTTTTTTTTTTTTTTTTTTGTAATTGTATAATTGTCTATATTTTTATTTTTTTAAAGTTTGAAAAGTTTTTTTTGTTATCAATTATAATAATTTACAATTAACTAATATTCTTAATAATAACAAACCGAATTGCGAATAGGTAAAAATCGCCGTATTGTACTAAAGATTTACAATAAATGTTGTGGAATATATTTTATTAAAATATTTTATAATTTACAATAAAAAAAAAAAAAAAAACACATCGTACAATAAGACCGAATATTTCGGCAGAAGCAAATTGTTACAAACCATCAGCGCATAGTGCTCTTCACTAAACAAGACTTGGCTGAAAGTATTTAATTAATTATTACAGCCAAGAATTTGAATGTACGATTAAAATCCTTTACTCAATTTCAAGTAGCACCGTCGCTAAACAGAGAGACAAACTCATTCGCACACGACGAGCCATATTAACAACATAGCTAACGGGATAAAATCTCGTTAGTCAAAGGCAACCGATGGGGAAAAAAATTTGAGAAACTTTAAGTAATTATGTCGTTCAAACAACATAACGAGACTTTGCATAGTTGCAATAAAAAAAAAAATCAGCTACAGCGTGTGCATAACGTTCGTTTCTTTGTAAAAATTTATAACTTTTCTTCTTCTTATATTTTCATTTTTTTTATTTATTTTGTTTTTTTTTTTCACGTTTTTTTTTAAATATTTTATCTTCAAACTATGAAAAATACATGTTAAAGAGAAAGGATAATATGTCGTATCTAACAATCCGCATGTACCAAGAGCTTCTGTGCTCGGTTTTAACAAACATCACAATTTTTTATATTTTTATTTTATTTTTTTTTTAAGAGAAATACCCTAGAAAAAAGGCGTATATTCTCTAATTAGGAAACAATCCTATAGATTTAATTCCCTAACTCACTTTTTGCGAGTTATTATATTTACTTATTCATTTATTTATTAATTTTTCATTCATAATCTTATTTGTTAGTAGTCCATCCTCGCCAAATTGAAGCTATGCTAGCTGCTGCACTAGTCACAAGTCCTCCAGCCACACTTTGGTTCACCTGCATACTCGCCGATGATTGTTGGCTTGTTATTCCACCTGGGATCGGCACCATCATTTCAGGGCACGTTACATGAGGAACCTTTGAAATAAAGAAATTTTTGTTTAAATTTTAGCCAAAACTTCAGTCAAATACCTGGTTGAAATGCGGAGCTCAATTTTTAAGTTAAAATACTTACAGCTTCCCATTCCCAATTAAATGTATCTTCCTCTTCATCAGAAGCAGAATCATCGCTAGCATCTAAATCAGGAATCAGTTGACTGTGCATTAGCGAAGCGGTTGCCAAATCCGTTTCCACTGGACCACTCCTGATTAGAGAGAAGTAAAATTTTAACGATCAGTTACGGTATTCAAGATACATGATACTTGATCAAATATTTCTTGGTAAAATATTTTTGAATCACAGATTTAGGTGAATTTTTAATTACATATTCACCTTCCGAGATTGCTGACTTCAGTATTGAGCAAGTGCAGAATATTCTGCAATGTGTGTGTGGGATGCAAATACGAAAGGTTTGTGTTTTGTGTAAAACACAAGTGTAATACGTTGCTATTGAGCCGTGCCACTTTTCTGGCAAATTTTTGATCCGACATTTCACTGCCGCAAAATTCACTGTAACAAAAAACGATTAGAGAATTGACATATGGCCAGAATCTTTATCTCCTTGAATGTTGTCCATGAGGTTATATGAAGAGAATTGAAGTGAATGAGCTATACTATAATCTAATCTCTCAAGTATTTTATACAAAAATATGTTAGCAGATTTTTAAAATAATAAAACAAACCTATAGGCAAGTTTATAGGGTAGTTTTACATCAAGGTAAAACGCAAGAACGTTAACAAGCTGTGTTGTGTAAGTTAAAGCTGCGCTAATATTGTAGCCTGGATTGTGCATAGCATTTTCCTTGTTTCCACCAGGTACACCGTCTTTGTTGGCTGCCACTAAAATTCATACAACAATCTGAATCTTCTCTATCACCTAAAACTACTAATACATTTTGAAATGTTTCAAATATTATTGAAGATTGCAATTAGTTTAAATTTTATTTTTTATTCATATAAATAAATTCTATAGTTTCATGGAGTTAAATCTTAAGCTTTAGTAGTTAATATTCCATAGATTATACTGTGCGTATTACCCCAAAGAGAATAAGCAGAGTAGTCTCCAGTCCCTGGCAAAGTTGGAGCTACAATGCAATGTTGCATTTCCAAACTATTCTCAGTGTCGTTAACCCATCTGCCTCTAACATAAGAAGTTCTGGAAGCATCAGCAAGTGCGCAACTTACCAAATCTCCGCAAGCACTCTCATCCTCGCTACTGTACAAACTAAAAAACATGAAATAATTAAGGTAGCAGAATAGTGTCCAATATTTTATTGTATGATTATATTCTTGTATTTATTATATTAACTGGGTTTACCTTCGGCTAGGTTTTATCTGCGATATGGGAAATATATAATCAATTAATTGTTGGCTAGCTGTTCTAACAACTTTCTTGTGCAATTGTCTCTTTCTCTCTACAGCCTCTCTTTGCTTTTCTTGTTTAGCCTTTATTCCAGTTACATAACGTTGTAACTTATCTACTCTGTCTTCGTGCCTTGGCAACCTCAGTGCCAATTGTGCATTAACATCTCTAAGGATGTTTAGTCTTTGATTGCCTGTGGATAAACATGAAAAGAAAAAAAAAAAACAACAAGTTTAACACAATTTTCATAGATTATAAGAAATACATCACATTTAACAACCTTGAGACTGCATAGCGTGAAACAAGTACCTGTGTTTATACTTTGCCTTGTCTCATTAACTAAAGATTGCAGTAGCCTCACTCGCTCTTTACAAGTGTTTATATCACATATCTGAAAGCCAAACAGTGTAATATTGATGCTTAATTGTAAACATTATAATAACTAAGAATAATAACTATTCAATAATGGTTTATTACCAATTTGTCCTTTTGTTTAACTTTCTCTAAAGTTTTCATGCATTTTTCTTCTAGCTGAGACTTTGCGGCTTTCAGCCGTAACAGCCGTAACTGTTTATCCGCAAACCTAGAAAAATGAATAATATGAGAAAAAATGAATCGATTACTTCGGTAGGATTTTTTTTTGTTACTATATATTCAACTACAACAAATTATACAAGATACAAGACTATAGTTTTCTAGTTCAAACACCCGCTCTACTGAAATCAACAAGCAAAGCAATTATTCCTGTAATCAAACATTGACCGCAATACAATCATATCACAATATGACCCGGAGCAATTACACATGTTCTTTCAGCCTCAAGTTAATTACATGTTACAGTTGAATGAAATTTTTTTTACAAATTTATTATAGACACAAAAAAAACAGTTCCAAAGAAATAAACAATTTGAATTTCAAAGTGGGAAAATTGGGCAAAAAATAAAACAAAAATTGGAATAAATTTCTTTGGATTATCGCCAGTTTAATAGAATATATTATAATTATTTTCACATAATGATACGCAAATAATCGCGCATAGCCCAAATAGGTGACTCATATGTTAGGTCTAAGCAAACCAAAGATGATCAGTCAGACAAAGAACAGGATAGTTTAATAGTGTAGATTATAATATATTTTGAGGAATATTATTTTGAGATATTTATGAAGATTTTTTGTTAGCTGAAATAAGATTATTATTATTATTGCTTTTTTAAATATGATAAATAAACGAGTAAAATAAAAATAATAATAAAAAATGATAATTGTTTTGTAAATATAAAACAATAACAACGTAAAGTAGTATGGCAGGTGAATCTTCTCACGAGCCGACTGTATGTTACCGTTCAGAGTAAACAGAAGTTGAATGTACAAAATCCCCATTGTGAATGCACTGTCTGCAGTAGAAAATTCGTCTACTGTTATGGCACAGTGGACACTTTAATAAATTAACGCTTATTCGTGTAGCAACGTCTTCCAATTCAGATGAAAGTTGAAAATCTGCGGGCGCTGCACAGGATCCGTCAGAGCTGCTTGTCGCCATAACCGAAAACAATGGGTCTAGTATGTCTGTTGCCACTCATCAGCTGATCCGATGTTTATGTGATATTATTCTGTCACTAATATCTTTGTCGGATAATTTAATCACCGTTTAATATTATCCCCGTTTAACTTAAGATAAAAATTTATCACTTTTATTAACAAATAACACGTCGATTAATAAATGTCAGTTAAAACTAACTTGAATTTCGTCTCACAAACGCCATTGCTGCATCGTGAGAGCAGCTGATTTCTTAATACTACTCACGACGCGTTCTCGCGTATGTAAAAACCCTAACCTAGAAAATAAATACCATTTTTTTTTATATGTATACATACATGAAAATCCTGGATTGTTTTCATTATGTGCTTTCGCACATTCAGATCACAGGAAATCATTGTATTAAATTATTTCAAGTGATCGTTTAAACTAACAAATAAAAGGTATCATTCAACAAGGCTTACAGATTTTTACGATGTTGACAATTTCATATCAATGCAAGTTTAAAATCGCATAGGTTTATAGGTTATAATACTAACGAAAATATTCCTATTATATCTTCTGTCACTATTTATTTTCTTCTTATAGTTTACAGAGTAATAAATAACGTAGATTTAAATTTCGTAATTTTATTTTTGTGCTGTTTTACTCACTCTATGATTGAGACATTAGAAACATTCTTTTTAATTTACTACGTTTTATTATTAACTGCTAATACCAGCAATGATATACATTTAGTGTTTAAATACCATCTTCGTTTTAGAAGACCGTATTGACCAAAAAGTCATCATGACGTCGATTATCAAACTACATGCCATTTCCGGAGCTATGGATGAGTCCCCTCCGTGTTATATATTGCAAGTTGACGAGCTACGAATACTCTTAGATTGCGGATGGGATGAAAATTTTGATCAGGATTTTATCAAGGAACTAAAAAGGCAATCATCAACTTAAATATAAATGATTAACCAAATGATGAGAAAACATGTGATTTCGTTGTTTATTTATTTATTCAGACTCACGCATCACTTCTTTGCTTAACGAAAACAAAATTTCTTTAGACACGTTCACCAAATTGATGCTGTTCTATTATCGTATCCAGATCCACTGCATCTTGGTGCATTGCCATACTTAGTAGGAAAGTGTGGCTTAACTTGTCCCATATATGCAACAATTCCAGTTTATAAAATGGGGCAAATGTTTATGTACGATATGTACCAGGTGTGGTTCATCAAAATTGCTTATAATTCTGATAAAATTGTTTTAATTAACAATTCACTAAAAAAAGGATTGAATAACGTTATATAAATCTAATTCTAGTCCCGCAACAACATGGAAGACTTTGACTTGTTCACTTTGGATGATGTGGACGCAGCTTTTGATAAGATAGTTCAGTTGAAGTACAATCAAAGTATATCAATGAAGGGTAAAGGCTACGGAGTAACATTGACCCCATTGCCAGCTGGGCATATGATCGGAGGAACTATTTGGAAGATAGTTAAAGTTGGGGAGGAGGATATTATCTATGCTGTTGATTTTAATCATAAAAAAGAAAGACATTTGAATGGATGCGAACTGGAGAGTCTGCAAAGACCCTCATTGCTCATTACAGATGCTTTTAATGCTACTTATCAACAAGCTAGAAGAAGAACTAGGGACGAGAAGCTCATGAGTGAGTGGCTCATTATTTAGCATTAAAATCTTTGATTACAGAGTTTAATAGTACTTTTTCCCTTAGCAAATATCCTGCAAACACTCAGAGGCGGTGGTAATGTTCTGGTTGGTGTGGATACTGCTGGTAGAGTGCTTGAGTTAGCACACATGTTGGATCAACTTTGGAGAAACAAAGAATCTGGTTTATTAGCTTATTCCTTAGCACTTTTGAACAATGTTAGTTACAATGTTGTTGAGTTTGCTAAATCGCAAATAGAATGGATGAGCGATAAATTGATGCGAAGTTTTGAAGGTGCTAGAAACAATCCTTTTCAATTCAAACATTTACAATTGTGTCACAGTATGGCTGAACTAAATCAAGTTCCTAGCCCAAAGGTATGATTTAATACAACTGAAAGCTTCAATGATTTAGAATATTATTTCTATGTATTTGTTTAACATCTTCAAGCTTCTAATTCGACTGTATATATTTATTTTTCAGGTGGTTTTAGCGAGCACACCAGACATGGAGTGTGGATTTTCGAGAGAATTGTTCTTGCAATGGTGTAGCAATCCACAAAACAGCATTATACTAACCAGTAGAAGTTCACCGGGTACTCTAGCTAGAGATTTAGTTGAAAATGGTGGTAATAGAAGCATTACTTTAGAAATAAAAAAACGTGTTAAGCTTGAAGGTGCTGAGCTCGAAGAATATCAGAAAAAGCAAAAGATAAAACAGGAACAAATAAAGCAGGAAGCAATGTGGGTATTATTTCAAAAAAGAATTGCTGTTATGAAGTTATTTTTTAAGGTATCTGACTATTTCTCATTAGGGAGACTGCAGACGTAAGCTCGGAATCTGAAGATGAGATAGAAGTCGGAGGCGGAAAAGGAAAACACGATTTATTAGTAAAGCAAGAAATAAAACCAGGTTTTTTTAAACAAAGCAAAAAGCAGCATCCAATGTTTCCCTTCATTGAAGAGAAAATCAAGGTTGATGAGTACGGGGAAATTGTTAGGTGGGTAGGAAGCATTTGGAAAATATTTTTGGTACTTAATTATAGTAAACTATTGAAAAAATAATAAAAATGTATACTCAACTTGCTTTTTATTGAATAACATTCGTTCTTTACTTTCTACTGAACATGTTTCAGGCCAGAAGACTACAAAATAGCAGAAGCGATGCCTGAATTGGAAGACAATAAAGAAAACGTTGAAGTTAAGCAAGAAGACACAGCTCCTCAGCCAGAAATTGCAGCAGATATTCCTACAAAATGTATTCAAGTAATGCGTACAGTTACAGTCAACGCATCAGTAACGTACATCGACTTTGAAGGTAGATCTGACGGGGAATCTCTACAAAAAATTCTTGCACAATTAAGACCAAGACGAGTTGTCTTAGTAAGAGGGTCTCCAAAAGATACCGAAGTTCTTGCTCAACAGGCTCAAAATGCTGGGGCAAGGGTTTTCATTCCTGGTAGAGGTGAAACCCTTGATGCCACAACAGAGACACACATTTATCAGGTGATTCCTTAAACTTTAATTACTTTGATGAAATAATTTTGGACTTTTAAACATTTATAGAATAGTATTTAAACTTTGACCTTTTTATTCTGTAAACAGGTTCGACTAACTGATGCATTGGTCAGTGGATTGAATTTCTCTAGAGGTAGAGGAGATACCGAAGTTGCGTGGATAGATGCATTGATGACTGTTCGCGATCAAGTACGTCGCGATGCTGTTGTTGATGCAGATTCTTCTGAAAACGTTGATCAAGCAGACCAAATACTTACCCTGGAACCTCTGCCACTCAATGAGGTAATTTATTTCAAATAAACGATGTATAGACTTATTTTAAGGAAATTAAACAATTTCAGGGAACGATTGCTAATAATTCCGTGTTTTTAGTTTTTAGCTTACAGCAATTCACTCTTCAATCGTAAAGTTAATAATGTTTTATTTTGTTATTTTATAGGTCCCTGGACATCAAACGGCTTTCATAAATGAACTAAAGTTATCAGATTTCAAACAGATTTTAAATCGGAGTAACATTCCATCAGAATTCAGCGGCGGTGTCTTGTGGTGTTGTAATAACACGATTGCAGTGAGAAGGGTAAAAATACTTTAATTATGATATTCAATAGAGGTTTCTATTTAGATTTATTCATCTAAATGATTAATTAATAACAATAATTTTGATTATTTTACAGCATGAGGCGGGTAAAGTAATCCTAGAAGGATGCATATCCGAAGAATATTACAAAGTTCGAGAACTGCTATACGAACAATACGCTATTGTTTAAATAAATAATTAATTTAATTTCCAATAAATATAAATGAAAAACAATATTACCCTCAATAATATGCAAACTTATTTCATTTATTTATTATAACAGATATATTCTATACCTTGATACCCACTTTTAATATTTATGCTATCTTATATCCTAATTAGTTTATCGAAATTGAATCATCAATAACCAATTTAATAAGGTTCATAGATGCGTTGATTGAAGAGAAAACTTCACTCTAATTACATAAAAAGATTTCTTTGTTTAATTAATTCGTCGATGACGATTGATTAATTTATTACTGCTAGCTCACGCGCGCGTCTGAAACGGATTTTTTTTTATCAGCATTTCGCAAGAACCACCTCAGAAAAATCAGATATCGGTCTTACGGTTTGTCGATAAGACTGGTATTTGGCACGATTGCCGGGAAATATAATTCATCACTTCGATCGCGAGATGGCGATACCATTTCAGAGCACTGAACACAAAGGTACTCAACTTGACCGCAAGTTGACTACCTCTACCAGCAGTAGAATTTTCAGTGGCCCACGTGGCGTTAAACAGTTAACATGGGGGGTTGCGTTAACGGAATTCAATATGAATACTTCGAACAGATATTTATTTATGTATTTATACATTGTTACATAGTAACCTAACGATAAATTACTGTATTCTGCAGAGATGCACAGTATCTGTACGCAGTCCGGCCACTAAATACTAACCTAAAAGAAGTTCAAAATGAAATAAATCTTATTTTGCGGTGTTTTAATGTCATTTTTATTGCACATCAATTTTTCTTATGTATAATTTTGAGTAACTAATTTGTAGATTTTATTTTGATATTTTTCGCTTTCTTAAAAAAGAGATTGTAAAGGAAGTTCAAGCTACTTTTCCGCGATGCTGATTGGCTTTTTGCTGAGTATCACCGCGAAATGCGCGCTACGCAATGCGTATATGGATCCGTCATGTCGTCATCGGTGGGATTTGAGGTTAGTTGTCAGCGGAATTAGGAATGCTGACATACACTGTTGGACCACTGAACTCCGTTGAATCAACTGTCAGAGTCTGAATTAAATCAGCAATACAAAAATGGTATTAGACAGAAAAGGTGGAAGAGGTAAAGCCCGTCCTTCTCGTCGTAAGAAACGAGTGTTCCATGGCAATAGATATACTCAAGCAAACGGACAACCTGTATCTAACATTTCCGATCAACCACCTTCAGCAGAAACATTAGAATCCGCTATTCTTCAGCTTGAAGAACCCGTGGTTTTCAATAATTTATTAAAAGATTCGGACGGAAACAATGTATGGAAATTTCTTGATTGGAACTTGATTAATCTGGCCGAAAAATTCGGAGATCTAAAACTGCCTTTCAGGATTGGTGTCAACGCCAAAACATCGGTACAGAACATATTATCTGCAATTCATGTATCAACAGAATTTAGTAATAATTGATAATAATTATTTATGCATTTTTTACTTTACATCAGGAACCGCAATGGGATTTTAAATGCAAAGAGAAGAGCATGACGCTGGAAGAATTCTTAAAAAACATTGAATCTTCAACTTCAACCAATGAGTGGTTTTACTTTGACTATAAATACATGCATGAATGGTTTATCGATAATCCCGAAATACTTTCCTCTATTGATTGGAAAAGATTTGGATTTAATAAACAAGGAGCTGATTCTACTTTATGGATAGGGAGCCAAGGAGCTCATACTAATTGCCATCAAGATTCATACGGTTGTAATTTGGTTACCCAGACGCATGGGAGGTGAAATAAAACTCATATTTAATTGTTTAATGAGATAATGAATTAGATTTGACCATCTGCAATTAGACTATCTTTATTCTTCATAAAACTCTAATAAACCTGATATCATATTTTTCTATTTTTATTTTTGTTTGTTTCCAATTACAGAAAACGGTGGATTCTATTTCCACCTGATTCTGGACTAAAATTACGCCCCACAAGAATCCCTTATGAAGAATCGACGGTTTATAGTAGCTTTAATTTTTTTTCTCCATCTAAAGATGCAGAGAAAGATATACTGAAAATTGATCCAAGAGCAAGAATGGTCGAACTAGAACCTGGACAGGTTTTATTAGTCCCTAGCGGATGGTGGCATTATGTAGAATCTATAGACTTGAGCATCAGCGTCAATGTTTGGCTTCCATTAGCTAAAGATCATCAGTCCAGATTAGGTGAAGCTGTTGTTAAATTATTAGTCAATGAAATTGGCAAGGGAAGCATTTCTACATCTGATAAATCAACCTTTGTCACTTCTGAAGCCCTCGGACTGGTAAAAATCCACTAATCTGTTAAATTAGCATCAAATGCAAGATAAGAAAAGTAACAAGACCATATTCCAAACGTTTTATTAATGTCTAATCATCTTTTCAGGTGAAAACATGCATTGAGCAATGCAATGGAGAAGAGGCAACAGATTTATCACCTCCAGAAAAAAAGGCCAAGAGAATCGAATGGTCAGCAAAGAGATTAGTTGAGGAATATTCGAACCATGTATCACTGCTTCCAGAAATGGGGACTGGAGAGTTCGCAGAATTAATTTCCGGGAATAGGGATCGTTTTCCAGACATTGAAGTTCAATATTCATCAGAAGAAAGAGAAGAAAATGAAGGGACTGGGGGTACAAATGCGGAAAGTACGAATGACTCGGCGCATAAGCAAACGACTAATATTTTAGTTAATGCACTTTGTCATCCTGATGTTATCTCAAAAGTAACAGAACTTCTCATAGAGTCAAACCAAACGAAATGGATTCAATAAAGTAGATTGATGAATGTTGTTTTTTTAATATAGTATATATGGACAGTATTTTTGTATTACGGATGTAAAAGGATCGTGAAACAAATTCTTTTAAAAAACATTTGAAAATTCTATCGCATCATTTTATTGATCTCATTTAATAATAGGTTCGAAATATACTTTCTTCTCTGCAAAAATTGTGGAGTTAGACCCCCACTGTATTATTTTTTCGTTGTTAATATACCAAAAAAAATTTTCCTTGGTTATTCTTATTTGTTATGCCAATTTCCTTGATTCTACATTTCGAAATTTCCAAGGTCGAGTCGTTTAAATTAAAAATTAGACCTAGAGTAGATGAAAACTTATTGATGTTTTGAAAAATAATGAAGCGCAAAGCTAACTTGAATTTATAAATGATCGAGCGGGTGAACTGCTTCTTCGTTTAGTCGCTAGATGTCTATAATCTCTCGTCGAAATAAATAATTAATAAACGTCAAACGTGGAAATTCGAACTGTCAGATTGACCTATAATCTCTAAAATATTTAATCAAATATCGTAGATTTATCTCTGTAAAAAATCTTTTGAAACATGGGGCTTCTCACCGTTCTTAAAAAGCTAAAACAGAAGGAAAAAGAAGTCCGAATACTCATGCTGTACGTATTTACGATCTATAACTCACAAGGCTATATTTGAGGTTATGTAGTCCGAGTCTGAAACCGATACTTAGTTAAAAACCTGAAAAATTTCTTTGCCTTTCTCATTCCTAAAACTAAAATGTTTGATTATTTGAGCCCAAAAATGAACCTCCGATTATTTTCAGCGGATTAGACAACGCCGGAAAGACAACAATACTTAAAAGAATAAACGGTGAACCAATAGACACGATTTCTCCGACTTTAGGATTCAATATCAAAACTCTTGAGCATCGAGGCTATAAACTGAATATCTGGGATGTAGGAGGTCAGAAATCACTCAGATCTTATTGGAGGAATTATTTCGAATGTACAGATGGTCTGATATGGGTTGTGGATAGCGCGGATAGAAGAAGATTAGAAGATTGCAAGGCAGAGCTAGTAAAACTTTTACAAGAAGAAAGACTGGAGGGTGCAAGCTTGCTGGTATTTGCAAACAAGCAGGATCTACCAGGAGCTCTTTCAGCCCCAGAAATAGCTGAAGTACTGGATCTAGCATCGATAAAATCTCATCATTGGCAAATTTATAAATGTTCAGCAGTAACTGCTGAAAATTTACTCGAAGGAATAAATTGGATAGTTGACGATATAGCCGCGCGAATATTTTACCTTGATTAAATTTAATCTTATGTACTACATACATTTTTGCATTTAATTTTTGTATAATTATATTAAAAATTAATCAGCTGAAACTAATACCAGAAATTAAAGGATTTCAACTGATCTTCATCTTCTGATTTCAATTGATTATCATCACGTTAATCAAGTTGATTAATTCTTCTTAATAGATTAACAATCAAAACTTATCATTCAGCCTAATACTTTTTATCCAATTCGTCGATTGTAGACTCCTGACATTGTTTTCGATATCATTTAATTTCTTCGTGATATGACTAGAGATTTAATGCTTTATTAATCGAAGATACGCGTTATAAATTTTATGGATAAATCAATTTAAGATTTTCTAGTATTTAGACACTATTAAAGTGTAAAAGACATGTGATCAAATTCAAATAAATTTTTTGTTGTTTGTTAATTCATTCGATAGTGTCGACTGACTAGGAATAATATTATGTTGCTATAACTTTTATACTGTGCTTTATATGTGTAATTGTTCTACATTAACTTAATTAAACGAATAATACAAATACTGGCTAATTATTTATAAACTCTTTCTGTTTCATATTCGATTGGCTTATTCGTTATTTCGCTTGCTGGCAAAACACGAAACGAATTGAAATCGAGCGCCTGATTGTAGGCAACTTAAAATACGATATATGAGTTTGATTGCCTGCAATCAGGGTTGATGACATCGCTCTATAGGTAGAGTCGTCTAGGTCACAATCAGAACAGCAAGGCCTCTGCCGCTTTTGGGAAGAGTGAAATAACGAAAAACAACTCTATATACAGCTTAGCTGAAATATTATTCAGATAAACGACTTGAGTATATACCTATGTATGTAACATTGAATTTACATGATAAAAATAGTAAATGTCTATTAAAAAATAATCTTAAGCCCCTCATAGCAGTTACATACATACTACAAGATAAAACACTCTTATAAATCATAATAAAACAGCGTAATAATTATTTATAATCTCCTGTTGTGTCTATGTATTGAATTTGCGTTACAAAAAAAGGTTTAATCAGAGACTTGATCGGTTAATTCAGTATATCTGAACTTTGAATTAGCTATATGAAGGTACTCGTCGATTGCTGACTCATCATTACAGTTCGCACATACATCACGTCATCTTTGTATCAATCTCTATATGCTTCTTCACCTTTGAACTCATCAGATTCTTCTTCGGTATCCGATCCCGAGAAAGATGGTTTCACTATCGTCACACTCTTTCCTTTACGCTTTTTACTCGAGTCCTTAGTTTCCTTGGCTACGTTGTCAACCCATTCGTTCTCTTTTTTACTATCTGGTTCAGTTTCCATACCTTTCTTTTTTTTAGCCACAGGAGGCGGAGGAGCCGTTGTATCAGGGTATTGCTGAAGATACAACGCTTTCATCGAAACCTGATCAACTTTTTTGTTTGCTCCAGGAAACGCGGCCATGAGCGCGCCTACGAGAGTCTCTGATAATTTGATTTTGAATGCTTTGACCAACTGTTTAAAGTTTTCTGTAAATTACATTTCAGATTAGGTTCGACAAGGATATATACATATAAATTTTTTTAACTGTAATTACCTTTCGTATTTAATTTGTCTTCGAGCGATAATATGAAATGTCCAAAATCCCTGCGTTGGTTTTTTTTCTTGGGCTTCATTCCCTCGAAATTTGCACGTTTGAAGAATATCCTTTTTTCATCAGGACCGACAAGCTTGTAGTTGCTGAATATTCCTCCTAATTTTACCTTGAGCCACCCACGGTCATTCTTGATCTTCTCCAGGTCTGGTAGAACGTCTTTGTTAACCCAGACATTTTCCAAGTCTACGTAATGCAAACCAGTGTATGGAGACTGCTCGGGAATTAGAGCATGAACGAGAGCCGATCCTCCGGCCGGTTTCAGGGGATTGTTTCCTAAATATAATTCTACCAGACCAACGTTTTTTGCCAGTGATTTTGCGATTGTGCCTCCAGCCTGATCGTCAAATCTATTTCCTGTAGAATATTGACTTAAAAAATTAATCACGTTTAAGTAGGTCAGAAAAATACGTGAATAATTTCAGAAAAAGTTATTACAGATGCTGAATAAATGAAAAAATGATTCATTCGTAAATAATTTATGTCAAAAACTATATTTATATCGTGGGAAATAATTCCGTATGTATTACCGCTCAGATTAAGTGTAACCAGAGTCTGATTTTTTTGAAGAAAAGTACTGAGAGGTGGCAAAGTTTCCTTGCCAAACGCATTCCAGGAAAGGTTCACAGAAACGAGTGTTTTGTTCTCTAAAAGTCCTTTGAAGAGTCCGTTAGATGCTTCTTTTGTAAAGAGACCATTCCACGATAGATTTAAATTCAAAAGATGAGTATTGTTAGCCAACATCGACTGTAGTGCCTCTGCGCATTCTGTTCCCAGCTGATTATCCGATAAATTCAAAGTTTTTAGGCGTTGATGGTTCTCAATAGCGGATGCCAGCGATTTAAAGCCCTCGTTTTCCAATCGGCAGTGACTTAAATCCAGTTCAACAAGTGACCAGCTCTCTGATATCCCTGTTAACATGTTTTGTATACCTTCTCCACCGATATTACATCCGCTCAAGTTCATATATTTCAACATCTCGCTTTCCAAGAGCAGATTGTTCAAGTAGAGACAAGCCTCTGGGGTCAACCAGTTGTCCTAAACGATCGCATTAGGTGGGATTTGAAACTGTGAAAATGATTTTAGAAACCTGCAATTTCGTAATACGAATTTCGAGCTAATTAACAAACCCGAAACTGACCTTAAGATCTAATGCTTGTACGGAATTACTGTCGTAGATGGATTCGCATATAGCTTTAACGGCTCTTGGATCAAGACCATAATATCGAAGGTTGATGACGTCAGAGCGCAAAAGGTCAGACATGCACGCAATCGGCCTAAGATTCAAGGCTTTCATTATATCCGTGAATCTGTTGATGCCATCATTAGTATAGATTGGCGTGGGGTCGTAGAGCACCCAAAAAGCCCGTACGTTACCGGGATCATTAGGTATTGGATACATGTTAAAAAGATTTAGAAGTTTCAGCTGAGAATCGCTGATGTCAATGCTCTTGAAGCAGGGATAGGTGTTCGATGATGAACTCGAGCCAAAACTAGCAGCCTTAACTTCATCTTCCAAAGTGATTATCGTCTCCACTGAGGTTGTCTGTTTTTTATTTTTTGATCCCTGCATAATCAATTACTTCATTTACCGACTCTACGTCCTGAACGATTGAAAAACTTACGGCTAAGAGTTTCCTGAACGCGTCGGTATTTTTTTCAGCCTTTCTTCTCAGGATGGATTGCTTCCGTTTCTCAACCTTTGCAGCCCCAAAATCAGAAACACTTTCCAGCGATAATCTGTCCTCGATCTCTTCGGTTTCTTCTGCTTCCTCGTTTTTGATTTCGAATTCATACTCACCTTCTTCTTCCCCCCATTCTTGCCACTCGTTCCGATCATACCGCATGAGGTCTTCCAAAGCCCCGTCAAAATCCTAAATGATATTTACCATTTTTGCATCTCATTTTATGTCTGGGATATTGATTGAACGGTTTGTTGATCCCGATTATACTCGTGCGGGAATTTATGAGAGTTAAGATTCGAGTGAAGCGATGTAACATAAATGTGGTAATTTTACCTGCAGAGTTTGTGTCCGTAACATCTTTTCACCTTTTCAAACAAGAAATAAAAATACTAAAAAGGGTGGAGGCTAATTAGAATGAAAAAAAACTTGGAGCTGTCATTATGGACGAAATACGTGAGCTTTGAAGTTAATCGCGTATAATATGTACAATACGATAGTTTATTCAATGACTTCATTCACGTTTACGGTTCCATCATTATTTATACTTCATGAAGTTTACGGTGGCCGCATTAATTGACGACGTAGAGATTGACATTGGACAGGAAAACTGCGCACACACAGTCTCTAGCGTTTAGCCCAAGTGACTCATTTGCTAAGTACCTATTCGTCAAGTGGTACTTGTCCATTGTATTGTCATTTTAAGAGTCCCTTCAATTAGCAGCGACGTTTGCAAAGCTAAAGTCGAGCGTCTGCTCCTTCTCCCATACTTTCACGTGTTTGCCTTTTAAAAATCCATAGTTTCTTTAGTACGAATAATCGAAATCCTATCATCAACGAGTGAAATTACGAAGGAAGAAAATGTAGTAATAAATAAACGTTATTCAAGATTGTACTTTTTATTGAAAATTTTCATCATCTTTATTATATTGGGGCGGAAGGAGCCTATTTACACGCACTCATTCACTCAATATTCGAAACATAAAACTCGGAATTCGAATCACACTCAATGCTTTAAATCAACACTTGGTTATCTTTTATCTATCTAGTCTGGACCAAAGGCATTAGTTCTTCAAAACCGCAAGCAAAAATTCTTTTTATCTTTCTTTTAAATTCAGGTATAGATATGTGCAAAGGTCGCTATATACCATCAATTATTATTATATTTTTAGTTATAAAATCAGCTGATAACTACATAAGTTAGTTGAAGAACTATTGCCTGTGATCTTGAAATAATTAATCCATAGATTAGAATAAAAATAATAATACAATATATAATAATATCAATCTATCTATTCGTATATAATAATATATAGTTTTTTTTTTTTTGTTTTTTTGTTTTTCATTTTTTCTGTAGTTTTTTTTATTTTATTTTTTATTTATTTATGTCTTTATAAAATAAAAAAAAAAAGTCTAATATAAATTTTGTTCTTGCGTTGCAGTTCACTTAATACGTATATATAATATAAACACTACTTGCATATGTGTATGTATATAATTGGCATGTTTTAAATCTACTATGCACGTAATTATAATTATCTAAGTAAATAAATTTATCAAAAATTACAATCGTTTCATAGAATCTTAACAAGAGACTTCGTCTATATATAGGTATATATATATATATATATATATTGTATATACCTATATACATATACAGCGTCTTACTGAGATTCACTGCAGTGGGGGAGTTCACTGGGACATTATACTGGGACATTTCATCGTATAGCATTAAATTGCACTTAAGGTATATTTGATCTTTATCCTATATGATTAAACGCATGAATTATCCCATATACATTATAATCACGATCTATTATAATAATATAAGTAAATCGCAAAATTCGTAACACGTATTATTGTTTTCCTATGAGTATCACAATATCTTCTGAAGGAACGTATAAGCCTGCGTTTATTATTATATTTATGTAACAATAATATGTATAATATGTATATTCTTCTTCTTTTTCTTATTTTTTCTTTCTTTCTATCTTTTTATTGTTTATATTATAATGTCGGCATGTGTGCATCGCTGTATCACAACCTGGAGCTGGTAGTTACATATCGTGTGTATATAATAATAAAAAATAAAAAATAAAAAATAAAACCATTTTTAATTACTTGGAAATATATATTTAATATCGATAGTATATTATAGGTATATATGTATAGAGAAAAGGAGGATAGACAGACGATACAGGCTTAGCGAAATTAATAAGTACGGGCTATGTACATATGTACAACGATAACAATTCTGTTCATTATGCATATAATTATTATTGCTAATATATAATAATTGTTATATTAATTATTGTTAATTTCAATTAATTATTAACTTTTTTTTTTCTTCTCTTCATTTCTTCTTCAATGATAATATAATTATATAATTTTTATTTATTAATCACTATACGATATATTTATACCATAATTAAAGGATATACCTACATACATATAGGTATATTATATATTATAAAGTAAATGTTATTTATCGTGATACATATTGCTATTGCGTGTGGTTATAATCTATAATTATTATTATTTTTTATTATTACTATTATCGATACCATATAAAAAAATCTTTATTGATATATCTCTTATACTGTTATTAGGTCGATCATTGTTACTTTATAGATCCAAATAGATGTAGGGATTGCAGGAAAGACTTTCGTAAAATCCTTATTTTTTTCTATCTTACTTTTTTACTTTTTATTCTCTTTAATCTCAATCTTACTATAGTACAACAACTTCTAATTATATTAATTCAATAAAAATATATAGGTCATTGGCTGTACGAATGCCGATCTACCTTATATAGCAGTCACGACGTCGTAACGCCAAATGCAATTATTGCACGTTAAATCAATCCTGAATTGGAATGAGAATTTTATTGCGGTAGTGAGCAAGGTTCGTTTCGATAAATATATCAAGAAATTTGAAAGATCCTCGCACCGACAATACTATATAACTCGGTCTTGTAGGTGTGGAATGTATAATATATTATCTATATGCATAGAAATGAAATTTAAATCACGTGGGCGTTGAACATTAAACGAAACTTTGTGTATCGTCAATGTATACCGTCGATAAAACGGGTTCTACTGATCGTAGATATTTATAAATACCTACACATATTTATTCTTTTTCTTTTTCTTCTTTCTTTCTTTTTTTATACAACCGTATAGCATGCTTTCGAGACCCGCAGTCTGTGTTTCACGTTTACGTCAACAACCTGTTTTTATTCACTATAAACAGCGTGCCTATCAACGCCGAAGATTTTCTCCTCTATCATTTCCATTTTCATTCCTAATTTTTTCGTTTTTTTTCTTTTTATTCTCTCTCTCTCTCTCTCTCTCGAGGCTCATTCACACCGCCATCATCTCGGACTAGGTTGACACGCGTCGACGTAATTACGAGCGCGATGCACCTACCATTAAATTACCTCTAATCGTGGGGAGTTCAAATTTTCTAAAATCACCTACCAAATTCCATAAAATCCATGGCCAACCATACCACAAACATAATCCCATCGCAGCTACGTGTATAAAAACATCATACGAGCTTTTCTGCCCAATAAAATACCAAAACTCCACTTCAAGTGGCTCAAAATTTTAAGGACTGTTACACATGGACTGTCAAAACCTGGTGAGGACCTGCCTGGCTGGTACCTGCCTGCTGAAGAGGATACGACGGTTCTTGGAGCCGCGGTTTCGTGTACGGTTTGTGGAGTCCTTCCTCGTAGCTAAACGTTGCAGTATTATTCCTTGTCTCAGCACTCGGCGGTTTATAAAGCGGTGGCAAACGGTGTCGTCCTTCCTCAGACACCATTTCCAAGCTCTCTTCAGCTGGGCCAAGAGCTCCCAAAGACGTGCCTGAGAGAGGTCTAACAACGGATACTCTGGGTTCGACGGAGTCCTGATCCTTTAGAGGGTTCGCGTACCGCCTTAAGTTCTCTTCGTTTTGAAGATTGTTAGACTTCTCGTCCAAATCACTCCTGTGTCTGTGCAGAGAGGCTTCACTGCTCGTTGTCGCCGTCAATCCAGACCTTTGTCTCACCGATCTTAGGTACCAAACTCCACCCAGAGCAGCCAGCAAAAAAACAGTCGCTAAAGCTCCTCCGAGAACTGCGAGGTAACCGGAGTTTCCCGAACTTTCACTCAGTGTAGCTGTTTCGACTTTTACTTCAAGAACTGAAGCCAGAGCGACTGGCCTGCTCAAAGGTCTGCTCAACGCCTCACCAAGATCTTTGGCTGCGACTGAGGCTGCTTCAGAAAATATCGTAACTTCAACCGTGTCGTTGTCTCCTGGTTTCAAATCGCAGAGCAAGACTACCGACTGGGGTCTACGTGGGTCGGCTAAAAGTCTCCTTAATTTACGGCACAAGAGTTCAACTGAGGTTCCAGAAGCCAACGTATCTCTTCTCAACAAGATGGTCAATCTTGCGCACGTAGGGCCTGGTGTTGCCTGACCTGGCCAGCACGAAGGAGGAGCGGGAAGAGCCGGAGGACCGACCCTTCTGCCACTTTCAACTGGTCGGCATTCACCCCACGCTGGACACGGGGGTGCGAGACAACTTTCGCCAGGTGATGGTACGCAAACTTCGTGAGCCAGACAGGAAGTTCCGTTTAGACAGCTTCCGGGACCGCACCAAACGTTGCTGCATTGAGTTTTTCCGTTTGTACATTCGCATGCGTTGCAGTAATCGTCCCAGTTGGCAGCTATGCATCCTGGACCTCCGGGAGTCCGCATTTCACACTGTGCTCCAGTTCTTCCTGGTGGACATACGCAGGCATAACTAGCGATACCGTCAATGCATGTAGCCCCACCAACGCACGGATCGCTGGCACATTCGTTTACGTTTATCCTGCAATCTGGTCCCGTAAATCCCGGAGCACATTCGCACCTGAACCAGTTCACCCCGTCGACGCAACGACCCTTGTTTAAACACGGAACTGCCTGACAATCATCGACGTCTCGTCTGCAGTTTGAACCTTCAAAACCTTCTCGGCACACACATCTGTACCCTCCGTCAGCCGTGTTAACACATGTTGCTCCATTTTCGCAGGGATCACTTGCGCATGCTGGTGCCGCAATGTGGCACGCTGCACCTTCCCATCCTGGAGGACAGTGACAAGTGAAACCATCACCGCGATCCTGACACGTACCACCGTGTCTGCAAGTACCTGGCTCGCAATGACCACCCCGGAGAGTACAGGTCTTGCCTTTCCATCCGCCACGACATGTGCAAGTAAAGTCGGCCAGTCCGTCGATACAGGTACCGTTATTGCGGCATGGTGCTGTAGCGCATTCGTCAATGTCTGTAAAAATAAAATTAAGGTATAAAGGTTAGTGAAAATCGGAGGAAAAAGATTTATGAAACGATGAAGTGGAGGCGAACTTTGATAGATTTATAACTCACTTTGGTCGCAAAGATCGCCAGTCCATCCCTCTCTGCAAATGCACTGAAACGAGTTGATCAGATCAACACAAGTACTTCCATTGAGACAGCGATTCCCCCGACAGTCATTAATATTCTCGTGGCAATGTTGGCCTGTATATCCTGGATCACAAGTGCATCTTCCACCGATGCATCGGCCACGACCACCGCATAGAGCTCCTTCATTCCCGCAGCCAACATCATCATCAGTTACACCAAAGTCAGGATTATGGGTCGCTGATTCAGAGCAATTTTTACCTTGCCATCGCTCGGGGCAGTGGCAGTAATAGTCCGCCTGAGTGTTGAAACATGGTGCAGAATTCCTGCATGGATTAGGACTGCAATGATCGCGGTCAATCTCGCATTGGTAACCAGTGTAACCAACTGGACACACGCACTCGTACGTATTTATAAGATCGCGACATTCACCACCGTTTTGACAAGGCTGTGAAGCACAATCGTCTATATCAATCTCACAGTCTTTACCCGAGTAGCCCGGCGTACATGAGCAGTGATAATCATTGACGAGATCAATGCACAAGGCACCGTGTTGGCACTGGCCAACACAGTCGTTTATATTCCTCGTGCAATTCTTTCCTGTGAAACCACTGCGACATCGGCATCTATAATCCCCAGCTAAATTCACACAGTTTATCAAATTTTTGCATGGGGATTCCTTTAGGGCGCACTCATCAACGTCAAACTGACAGAGAGTCCCCTGCCAAGCTGAAGGACAGTTGCAAATGAACTCGTTCTTCCCATCGATACATGTACCTCCGTTTTGACATGGCTGAGAAGCGCACTCGTCGATGTCAGTGGCACAATATGGACCTGTGTACCCTGGCGCACATTCGCAGTGCGCCGTTTCCCCGGACTCGTGACAGGACGCTGAATTTAAACAAGGATTTGAGGCGCAGGGATTATCCACCTTCTCGCATGTCGGTCCAGAAAAACCATCCGGACATGTGCACCGATACTGATCTGGGGCTGTATTTTCGCAGGTACCTCCGTTCTGACATGGCTCATGGGTACCGCAATAATTCAAATCCTGATCGCACAAAATTCCACCCCAGTTTGTGTCGCAGATACATTGCCAGCTGGAACCGTTGCAATAACCGTGTTTGCATCCAGGATAAGGGGTACATTGATCGCAAAATTCACCCTGCCATCCTGGTCGGCATTCGCATACTCCGCTATGTTCACAGAGTCCATGGACCGGGTGACAGCCTTCTTTGCAAACAGCTGAAATGATAAAAGATAAAAGGTAATGAGAAAAGTATTATAGTCCAATTAAAAGTAAGGTATAATAAAATGAGATATGTAAATGAATCTTAATTATATGCATCATATGATATTACAGCACGCCACGTGTTTGCTTATTTATATTTGAGTTAGGGAAATGAAGGAAGAAGTAAATTTGACGCACAAGAGACCGGACGTGTCGGTATATGTTGTATATTAGATGCGAAGGCGGAAGGAACGATTAGCCGGCAAAGAAAGAGCTGTTGAATTAACCAGTTCTCTATTGTATGACGAGATCTGGCGTGATCGCGCTATCTTTGTATCATCGTACGACATGCGTCTAGCCGTCATCCATTAAGGAAGACGCTTCAAGATAATATATATATATATATATATACCATATATATACCTATATACATATATATCAGCACTATACATATGTATACACACGATTATACCGCACGATATTATAGTCCACCGTTTTATCGTACGAACAAGAAAGGCCTTTTCGCGCAGCTTTCACCTTGTGTAGTTTATACACATGATAAATCAATATGAATAACAACGTTCATATAGGAACATTATACTTTATTATATTTGTATTCGATAAGGATTTAGCAAAGGTCGATCAATTAATGACCTCTTTTTTATTTTGACATACGTTAATCATCGTTTTAAAGTGGTCTCTCTACTCTACAAGTAAATGTCCGAAGATGGTCAAAAAACTTACGAGTTTCACAATTGACGCCTTTCCATCCGTGAATGCAAACTTTGTCTCCGTTATCGTCACAAGTGTAATGTCCAAACCCGTCATTCCTTGGTCTGCATAATTTCGTACAAGTAGCATTGTAGTAGTGATCAGCGCACTGTACTCTCACTCTGTAAGCTAGATGAGCATTTCTTCCCTGATGATTCAGGGTGTGCCACGTTGGTCCAGGTAATACAATTCCGCTGTAACTAGCCTCTTCTATAACACCCAATGTAGCTTCATCTCGCGCCTGTAGAATCAGCGTGAATTGTCTCTGAAAATAAGAAATTTAAACGTTTATAAAAAGGAAGAGTAAACTCTTTCTCTATAATAGGCGAAATTAATACTGTAAAATGAAATCTGTTTGCTCATCGCTAGGATCATCATTATTCTGTTTTCGAATCTGGCAATAACAGTAAATTCCGTGATCGCGCATTAATTTGCATAAGTCACGACGTTGTATAGTGTTTGAGTTCGAGATGAGACGAGAGTCGCGTCGGTTGTTACGTATGTATGTATATATTGTACGTATGTATGTATGTACCTAGTTCCCAGCGTCTCGGTTTGCAAAATTTATCATTTGGCATTGCGAAAAGTATACGTGACCAGGCAAACGGATTAGGATCACTCGGTACGCCCGAGATGGTACAAAAATGATGATTTAAAAGGGTTCCTGGTCATTGGCTTATCGCTGCCTTAATCTGAGCGCCTAGTTAGCGTGGACATTGCTGTATACGTGTACGCTCGACGTAGTCCGAGAACCTGATTGAAACTACCAATCCAACCGCGATCCGGCCAATCCGTCCGGCAGACGTGAGTGACGGCTGCCTAATGTAATAAATGAATTCCAATCATGCAACGCGACCGGCTCTCTCCGGTTCTCTCTCACTCTATCAGTAACTAAGAGTCCTACAAGGCGCGGGCCAATATAGAAAGTGGTAAAGATGGTATAGTCGAAGAGTAAGTTAACAGCTCACTATCGTCATATATCTATTATGTATATTGCAAACCAAAACTTTACAAATTGTAATTGATTGAAAATATTCATCATCTTTTTAGCTCATTAGATATAAAAAGAAAAAAAAAAATCGTTTTCGCGATTTATCTTTGCCTATAAGGTATGTATGTACCTATGCCGATAATAAACGTGGTACTCTTTCGCCCGGTCGTCCACGTCTGAATCGCCCACTCCTATTAATTAGGTATTACTAAGCAGGCCTGCGTGTGCGCGACATACAATGGATGATACATCGTAGGAACGATGGTCGCGGTGCGTCGAGATCGCGTAGTCTTTAGATGTAAACGTGAAGTTCATTCGGCGGGAGTACCTAGAGTATATGAGCGCTAATTGGTGTTAATTGGTGGCTCGCTCGATGCCTTCTTTCCCACGCCCGCCACTTTGATGCTCATAGTTTTATTTATTTATTTTTTCTTTTTTTCTTTTTCCCTGCTCATTTTCTATCTTTCTTTCTTTCTCTTCTTTTCTTACACCTTGTAGAAATACGTATCCTAATCCATATATATATACCTATACCTGTATTATACGTATACCTTCGCAAGAAGCTGAATCGCGGCTGACGAGTTTACGAGTTATGGTGTACTATTGTGGCATAGAAACCCCCGGGCGTTCTGTGCTCTATCCAAGAATGCTTTTTGTTTACCTATATCCATATTAGAGGCTAGACCGCCGCCTAGGAGGTCCTTGAAAGCGCTAATTGGCCCGGGCAATGAGAGGAAAGCATTAATTGTTCCATGGGCTTAATAGAAGAAGCCTGCAGTAAGAAGCTTATCAGGTTTTAGGCATCAAAGCCCGCGTTGTATAAAATCGAGTACTTTAAGTACTTTAAAAATATTTCCTAGATGGATATTAGGTGAGGCTAGATTCGGTAAGGCTAGGTTATTTTACCGTAACATATAAAGGCTTCCAGCTGAGGTCTCGAGTACCATGGAGAAAAATTACGACTAGCAATTCGGACAAAGGATCGAGCTGTGCTTCAAACTTCCCTAAGGCTCTTGAAAAGGGTTGTCGAATTCGAATGCGGAGAGTAAAAAAACTGGCTTCCGGTCCCGACTGCCTTTGTTCGATTCATTTTGAAGAATGATCGACACGGGATTTAATGGGAAATTTACCAAAGCTACTATGATAAGAAATCGAAATGAGAAACGAAGATTCAAGAATCAATAGAAAAAAAAAGAACAAAAAAATAAAGAATAATAATAAGAGCAAAACAAAAAAAGGGTCAATTTGATTTTACAGCCAGTCTAAAAGATACGATTATACGCCTGCAGATGTAAATTGGTTTTTTGATACCATCGAATCTGGGATACGCCTCGTTACTCGAGCCGAACACCGTGAAAAACTGATTTAGTTTTTCTTTCATTTATACATTTTTCACGCAAGAATTAAGCCGATTTTTCGTCTAAAACATAATCCGCCTCTAATACAGAAAATAAATTTTTTTCTTAATAGAAAATCACGCATGTCACGTGTCATTGAACATGTCCCAGGTTTCGCGGAAAAGATCAAGCCGCATCGACTATAAGTACGTGAGGATGTGGCCCACGGCGAGTACCTATACCTACCTTTCTAAAGTCCTAAGTAATTCTATCACTGTGTGTTGTATTCGTGTTTCATTTGATTGAAACAGGCTTTATACATACTTTGGAATGAAATGCAGTAGCGTGTCTGTCAAGATACAATAGGTACCAAAGTATTGTACAACAGAATGAATTTTAGTCTCGGTCTTACATGAAGGATAAAATCTAATCACGTGTGTCCTTGACAATCGACTTCGGTTGGTTCCTACGGGAAGCTATATGTTATACTATGAATTTTATTCTATAGGATTGAACAGACTAAACCCTCGATGGATAAATTTTACGTTAGTTAGATCCTCGTAGTAGTAGTGCCAGCTATAAGGAGCCTAATTTTTTTTTAATTTTTTTTTCTTCTTCTTCATCAACTGTTTCGTTATTTATTTTATTTCATTTTTTCTTATTTCTCTCCTTTTCTTCCCTTTATCTTCTTTCCTTATTTTTTTTTTTCTTTTTTATTAATCCGCCCACAAAGTGCTTCCTATTAATTATATTTATTATGGTTGGGCATATACAGTGGTTTTGATTGACGCGGGTTCTCCTTTCTTTTATAGTAGGTAGTAGTAGTAGACTTAATTCCTCCTTTCAAGTTTATATACGTTCTTTGCATCGCGTCCGTTCTAACCGCGCGCGGTTCGTTAATAATTTCCTCGGTAATTATCGTAAGCCCACGGTTACGCTTCTAGTTTTTTTTTCTTCTTCTTCTTCTTATTTCTCTTCCTTTTTTGTTTCCCTCTATTTCATATCTGTTTTATTTATTTTTTTTTTTTTTTATCCACGCGATTACACGTATAGAGTGCGTATGCACACAAAACGGACAAATCTCTTAATTAATTATCACGATTATTACAAAAAAACAACCAAAAAAAAATAATTAAATCGCGTCATTCCCATTCGAAAGGAAAAAAAAAAAAAAAACGAAAAAAAGAAAAATGACAAGTCCCGCGGTGCCTCAAGTAACGCGAGGGAAGGTGGGCGGTCAGCGGTTGTACCCTATACCTATATACCTGTAACTGCGGGTAGGATAAGACGCGACATTACATCGTATGTGTTAAATATATACATATAAGAAGCTACACACTAATATAAATACGATTCCTATAACTGAAAGACAGTCCCAAAACCGACCGAAAGATATACCCGCAAAGAAGAGACGAGAAGGGACGAGAAGAACTAACTAAAAAGTCTTTGGTATGCGGACCGCGAGCTTGGTTCACACACACGTCGATCCAGGTATTGCCCAAACCAAAGCGACATTCTACCTCAATTTACATATACCCCGCGTATAGTCGTCGTATAGTCATCGTCATACAGGTGTATATATCTATAGACATACACGCGGGTGGGTGCCTCTCGTTCATGTATTAAGTCAACACAACACAACCATGAACTAAACCCGCGAGAGCTTAGGTAAGTATAGGTACAGGTCCCAAAGATGCAGGCATACACCTGTTTGGCTCCCCTGAGTCACTATAAGATCCCCCGTTCCCGACGGGGGGGCAAGAAGAAGGTCCTCCTTTCTCTCCATCTAGACTCGTACTATCGCGTAAGTTTCTTCTCTCTCAACTTGTATGAATGTATGTATGTACGTCCTGGACCCCACTGCCAGTCTATGCTAATGTCTATCTGTTACGATTACTGCAGCACCAGGCGTGAGCTACATTATACATATCTACATATATACGATGTATATAGGTGTACGAATAGGTATGTACATTATACCTACATTCAATGAACATTACACCTATTTTGTATAATTATTATTAATTATTTGTTCGTTTACTTTCAATGATGGAGTTCAATCATCTCTTTAGTTTAGCTCCACATTTACCGCGAGGTACCATAACGTATATATCACCTTATAAAACTTACTTGTGAGTATGTATGTAATTGTATGTACATGAATACGTTAGTAAACGATAATGATAATGGCATTACTCAGCCACGTGCTTCTCCTCCTCCCCCGCCGTCACCAACTCGTAAGTTGTGACGTCATGTCATTGATATAGAGGCGCCCATATTAGCCACGCATGAGTGCATTCATAAAACGACGTTGTAACACCTATACAACGATCAGTAGTCGTGTACACAAACGTTCTTGTGTTGACAACAATGAGCTTTTGATTCTCTCTTATATATTTCAGTTTGATTATCTATTGTTAAACCGATATAGATACGTGTGGATTATAATATACGGGAATAGCAAACACCTGATGATCTTCTGCTATTTTTCGCGGATAATCTTCAACGGATAATTTATCGGGGAGTTTACCGGAGGAAGTAATCGATCACACGACTTGATCAGGGTCTGACGATCGGGTATTTTGGTACCATGTTCATCCAATTAGCCGGAACACAGATCGTGAGATTATGTACATGAGAATGTACACGCACATCTTTGCGAGATTTTTAAAGTTCTTGTTTTTTCATTTATTTTTTTATAATGATTATGGTGGTTTGGTTCACTTCATTTCAGTTTGTAAGTTTAGTGAAAGAGACAATTTCTATGAATGAGTGCGAGATGGTGATAACGCAGAGAAGATGCGCAGCGGAAAACAAAGTTAGACTAAAGTTGGTGCATATATGGCTGCAACATCACGCGTTTACTGATAGGAAGGCATCCGGGTCATTATCGTCTCAGCGAGGACGGGAAGGCTGGTAGGATCCCACCCCCTCAAAGTGTGAGCTGTAAGGTTGGTGAAACGCGCGGTTCGGTTCGTCTCTGCTGTTTACTTTCCATATTTCTCATATTATTATCATTGTTGGTTGGGTCGGGGCCGCGTTAATAATTTGATTAACTCCGGACGGGACGCGCTAACTGGGCGAGAGACGTAGGCTAAGAACAACCGAAGAAGAGGATTCGAGGGACCCCTTTACTTTCGGTCCACTCGGACCTCTCTGGGCCTCTTGGAACTACGGAGCAATTTGAGGGTCCGCGTGTATAAACACCGCGAAGCTTCGGGGGCCTCTCGAGGCTACAACACAGAAGGAGAAATAAGAGAACCAGGACCTCTCGGGGACCTCGGGCAAGTTATGAAATATACAAACACAAACCTCTTCAAATAATCTTCAATGTGTACTTTAATATTTAATGCGCGCTGCCTGCCCTCACAACCCTCGCAACCCGCCAGCCACCGAGCCAAGGTTCTTCAGGGTCTCTACCGGTCTTAGACTCTTTTCTTTCTCCTGGTCTCTTTGGACTTTTATACACATATGAGTTAAACGTGAAAAGCTCATATTTCCACTCGCCGTTCCCTGTAGGGTAAGTAATCCCATCAATTTTTATCATATTTTTCATCACAGTTTCTTCGCACATTTTCTCGTCAAGGCTCTAAAGTCTTCCGTTATTTAACTCGAAACGTACCAACTAAGTCTGCGTCCAGCAACCCCAATTAGCCCTTAATTAAAACTTGCGCTGACGATTGCGCTCACGGAGTCACGTTACACGTCTTTCCGCAAGGAGAGACGACAGCTTTAAAAGTTCAAAGTTCAATGTATTCAACACGTCCGGAGCCGGACACAAGGGTGTGGCGAGTTGAGATGACCACCTAAGGCCTGTATATCTACAGTGAATTTCATACATCTACATGCTCACATGGCTTTCGTTTAAAACGTTATTACAACGGATATAAATTTTGGACTAGTATTGTTTTTGGGTTACTTACCGTCCATCTAAAAGTGAAGTGTAGTTGTAGGGTGACTGGCTCGTTAAGGGTGAAGGTGTTTTGGCCCAGAGCGTGACTAGAGACATTGCCAAAACTGCATGAGCCGATCGCCGTAACATTTGACTGGTATTCCTTGAGACACAACCAGAAAGCGGTTGTGCATGGTGTTGCACATGATATAAAACCTCCTCTGTTTCCACCTCCGTCATCGGTTCCTCCGCCACAACATCTCCCGTCAACCAGGGTACCCCTGTTGTTAGTCAGCGAGAGAATCTGCACCTCGAAGAATCCGGTGGCCGTTGTCGCCTGTTGAATAGATCAGAAAAACGAAATTTAAGACTAGAGTCTATTGCAGGTATTGAAGGTATAGGTCTTTTGACATAAATCTCTCGGTCCTTTTGAAAGCATCGAAACCGTTCAGTTATCGTTTTTTAGAAATCTGAAATCCTTTCTACGCTTTGTTTTTTTTTTTTTCTTTCGTTCAGAGTGAAAATAAAGAAATCCACGATTTGCGCAACCGTGAAGAGTAATTTTCGTTCTCTTTATGCTAATATTGCAGAGTTTAATTTCATTTCTACGGTGCAATACGCTGCGCGATAACTAACATTGCCGCAATATACTTAGTAGCTTCCCAGTATCTAAACTTTGCATGTAACATACATACGTTTGTATGTACATACATACATTCGTATGTAAGGCATATGCGAGCTTATAGAGTATGGTCTATAGACCCATATGCCTGTAGGTACACCACAGTAAATACCTACACACCGTGAGCGGTTGATTTTTGTAAAAGCAATACCGCGCGGTAGAAAGTGCCGAGGAGCGTCTTCCCGTTTGCTTTTAGTTTCCATAATATATTTCCTCTTGCGATCACATCACCACTGTACGATTGTAGCGGGTGTCTGATCCGAAAAGGTCAAGCTCGCAATAATATCCAAATGTTTATATATCTGTCATTATATCCGTTTGTCAGACGGTGATACGTGTTGTACGGAAAACAGTCATATTTCACACGGTGTACTTAGTTCCTGTATAATATAATATATTGTTTGCGGAATTTATAGACAGCGAAAGTTACATGGTTACAAGATGACCAGAAACAGCCGCACCTCTGACCTCGCAAAGTTGAAATGCCAAAAGATGAAATGTTGAAACGAGACCGTTAAAAAATCTCATGTATAAGGGCGTGGTCGTCATCGTATAATTATAATTAAAAGTGAGTTTAGTTGTTGTTTATTTCGAAAGTATTACACAGGGGTCATGGATTTGTCGAGTTTAATATCTCATCGGGTAATATACGATGCTGAGAACATTCGATTCTTGTCAAATTTCATCTTCTCAAATGTTGACGGGTGTCAAGATACATATACGGCATCGCGTGACTGACTGACAGTAAATAATTGGCACCGGCTATTTATGGTATAAGTATAGGTACCGCGGAACTCGCATTGTTCAGATCGTAGAGGGAAATTTTAAAACGTCAGTCGATCGGTAACACCATAAAAAAAAAAAAAACTACATTTTTTTCGAATCGAAAAAGTCGAGAAACAGAATCGTTCCAAACGGTCCTTACTGCGGCAGATTTCAGAAAGATAAAATCCTGGTGAAAGATCGTGATTCAGAAAGAAAAAAAAAAAAAAAAAATAAGAAAAAATCGACCGTGAATTCTTTCCCTAGAATATCGCATTCCTAGCACCGTCTTGGAATGCGGACAGCGTTGAGACTGCCGCGACAAACACTCCCTTGAGAGATTTAAACGATGACGATGTATTCTGCGTAGGCATGACTTCTTCCTCGATCGTCACCCGGTACATACCTGCCTATTATGTACGGAGCGGCTCGTACGTACGTACAGTACGTACAGTACGTACGTACGCGCGCTTTACCGGCCCCGTGGTATATTACAAAGCCAGCCGTTATTTATGTACCTGTTGCACGGCGTGTACAGCGTATATATACCTACGAAGGTAAGGATGTATACGCCTTGTTCACCCGTTTGCGTTTGATGGTATAAGTCGGAGAAGAGCCGAGTTCGGAGCCTTTCCTTTCCGCATAGCCAAGGTGCAGCGAGCCGTACGTATACCTCTGCAGGAGAGGTTCATTTTAGCCAATGCGTATTACGTATGGTCTAAATGTATGCGAGGATCTCATATCTTTCTCTTCCTCTTCTTATTTTTATTTTTTTATTATTTTTTATTTATTTTATTTATTTATTTTTTTCCCAATTATCTTCTTTATCTTCGTTTTCTACATCGCTTCGCAAAATCATTAGATACATTAACGAAGATCGAACGGTCGGGTTCGACGATCTTTAGAATCGATTTATCTTCTAATTAAGAATCAATTAACGACACTGATCGAAGAGCGCAAGCTCCGAACCCGTAGAAGCGATTATTTACAAGGAACACGAACGGCATTGCGTGTTGGCATTACTACCAGGGATTTCATAATCAAAGTTCAACTAAATATCACCAACTACTGATACACGATGCATCATGCCTACTACATTATATATACATATACGTACGGGACTTGAGATTCAAGAATAATAAACGCACTTGCACTCTACCGGAATTCCGGCCCGAATTCCAACCGCGATATGCTTTCGACCGATTGCTCAAACTCCACAATCACGCTCTTAAACGCGTTTAGAAGTTACGTGTTAATTTTAGCTTCAAGGGATACAATAAACTCCTTTGAACATTGGAAAGAATCTTGAAAAAAAAAATCTCACCTATTACTATCAGCAACGAAATTGTATGAAAATGTCAAACGAATATTTTCTGAGTTCACAAAAAATCTTGACAATCTATTGAGAGGAAGAAACAATATGAAATCGGTGGTTATTTTTTGCGGTATCCCTCAGCGACAGGATCTGTAATCTATAGTGTAGGTATACGCGGATAGATATCGCGTTAAAAATAGAGAAATATCGAAAGCAAGAAAGACGAAGACGAAAAAAAAAAAATAAAAAATTACCGCGAACAAGTGACTTGTCAATAATTGGTGTTGTGTGCATTGGCGTTCTCACGGAACGCGTTGGTCGACTGGTGGTATGTATGTATCGTACCTATAGTATATCGGACTATCGGAGTTTCAGTTTCAGTTTCGAAAATCCGTGGGTCTCGCCTTTCATCTTCCAGCTCCTAAGTTATATCCTAGGTAGTAATTACCGGTGGCCGCTACCTGCCCGAATGGAATAGGCCTGCCGAATAGCATTTAATTTTATACCATAGGCTCGTATAGTATCCCGTATCTATATCTACTCCGTTCGTATGCAGTAAATACATACCTATAACGTGGATGTGTGTATATATATATATATATATATATATATGTATATGTATATATCTACGTGGATATATACCCTAGGCTTGATGCTAGATCGTGGGCAAACTATAGTATAAGTAGAGACGGGGAACGGGAACGGGAACGGGTACAGATACAGGTACGGGTACCGGAGCCCGTAGCCCATATATCTCTCAGCGTTAAAAGAGAGCCTATACTTATGTGCCTGCTACCCGATCGACCCCCGTCAGAAAATACTGCTAAGATATCTAGTCGGGAATTGACCACAAATTACCAAAATAATTAAAAATTCTTTTCCCGCGGTTGAAGGCGGAGCACATCGTCGTATTCGATGCCTGAGCGAAGTAAGCGTCATGAAAAGAAGCACCGAGAGATTATTACTACGCGGTATATGTATATACCTATATGGTGTCAGATATATCGATGCGTGACTTGAGTTTTGCATCATTTTTTATTATTTTTTCTTTCGTTTTTTAAACCAAGTCTGACCCAAGGAGAATAAATCGCTAAAAGAATCGCTATTGTTTTTCCACCGGAGAAAGAAACTCGGTCTGTTCGTTCGGAATAAAGGATCGTCTGTCCGTTTGTCAAGTCCAATTAACGGCTAGTCGCGTACCATTGTTTCGTAAGTATTTTCTGCGCTGACGATTGCGTTTTAACTTTAGATTCCAGTTTCCCGTAACATTTTCTAAGATTCTAGGAAGGCTTGCATTAATATTTAACGGTTTCAGGGTTGCTGTTAGCAATAGCAGCTACCTCGGAGTAATCGCCATTCCTTTATTCATGGGATCACGTTGATGCGCATGCAACAAAACAGCGATACACGATTTTCTTGAACTTATCTCGTAGCTTGTATGTACGAGGTTGAACGCGAAAGGTTTTACAATTGCAAGGATACGAAAGATCTCGTATCATTTTTACCCTCAAAGTATATATAATATAAGATGTATCGCAGCCAGTGTGTCGCTCTTGGCGTTAGTGATTTACTGTTAATTGAATAATCCTCCATCAGCAAGGATTCGCTAAAGGTTAACTGCACGTAACGATTATAACGTTAACCTCTTCAGTCATGTATGTATGTATGTACATACGTATGTATCTACGTGGCAATTATAAACGTCCACCTTGAACGAAGTCTGTAAAAAACTTCATTTGATAGAAAAATGTGTAAAATCATGATCCTCTGAATCCAACTAACCGATACACTTCAACTTGCGAATCGATTGTCTAACTTAAGCCTCGAACTGTCGCTGGTGAGACATACGATCCACGATTACAACGATCAGAGGCTCGCAGAGTCTGAGTAAGAAAACAATGCGAGAAGACGAAGAGAGACGATGAGATAATAGAGAAAGAAAATCTGTGTACATACATATGTACAATGAAGGGAATTGAAACCGAAGGGGGAAAAGTTCACGTGGGCAGGCAGAGTTTGCTCGAGGTGATCCAAGCCACCGCAGAGGCCACTGTGCGGACAGACTGCCAAGATTTCTTTGACGGCATCCAATTACCTACCTACCTACCTACCTATCTATCTACCTACCTCCAAGCATCAGGTGGAGGTTGTTAGCCCTCGAGCAACCATCGCGTAGAGATTTCTCCAGGGCATAGAAGTACCCGTAAAGTATTGCTCTCAGAACTACGAGGAACGATGCGGTACGTATGTATGTACAACATACGTACAACTTTGCGTGAATTAATAGGTATCGAAGGTGATGAGTGTAAGATAGCGATTGGAAGAGTCCGTGTAAACGCGAGTGTTTATTTTCTGTCTAATATCGCTTCTTAACGATTTTATTGAGTAAATCAAAACCGCGGAACTTAACTGTAGTCTCTATCATAGATTTTATTGGACGTTTGGTTAGTCTATGATGGATATACATATATCTTGACGTTTTACGTATATCTCTACGGCACCAAACAGCTCGGTTACAGTGGTACGATATAGTGCAGGCGTGCCAGGCGAGTTAAACCGAAGCGTTTAGCTCTTGGTCACGCAAGGCACCAATAAAAATTTGCCCTCAAGGCTTTATGCCGGGCAGTATGGGTCCCGCGGTAGTCACAGGTGCTTGGTTTAAGCCTTTAACCGTTTCCCAGATCCCTGACTTCTTCTTCATCTTCTTCTCTGATCTCGAGGCTTGAAACGCGTCTTCTGCATCTATCGTTCTGCACGCAGCTCAACACGAATATCTACGTGCGAGTTTTCTCCATAACCATGAAACATCTGCTGCTATTAGAAGCTCGAGCTTTCGTCACTTGAATCGAACGTCAAATAGCCAAATCTCTCTCTCTCTCTCTCTCAGCCAACATCATCAACTGTAGATATATATTTTTTTTTTTTTTCATTTTCTTGTTACTTCGGAGAGAGAATAAGAAACAGTGTGGTTTCTTCAGAGCGGATTACACGCGGTAGCAAATTGGGCGAGACGATGGCCCCTGGGTCTAACTGTATCCTATCATATTCTCAACATTGAGTGAAATGAAAAAAACTTTTTCCCGCGTTTTTCTCATTGCTTCAATCGTTGCTCTGTTAACCGCAAGGAATTACGTTTAACTGGCAGGATATTCGGACCTGTAATACCCACATCTAAGATTGTTTTTTTTTTATTTTTAATTTTTTTTCTTTTCTTCTCTCGTTTCGAATTAGCAATCAACGAACGTAATTGCAAATTTCTTACTATTCAAAAGATGCATTGCCAAGCTATTTCAAGTGGGTATAATAAATTTCGCAGAGTTATATTCAAAACTTGTTCGATATACAGGACAAGCTATACCACATAAAGAGGATCCTGACCCCGGTGAACAATCGATGCTAGTCCAGGTCAGAAGGCATCGTCAACCCCTGGCCGACAATGGAGCTTCTTTATGTAGCTGATTCTCTTGAGAGTAGAAAGAAAAAAAAAAAAATGTATATAAACCAGAAATATTGCTCAGCTACCTTCCTACCTAGTACCTTATACCTTACCTATCTACCGACCTGACCGCACACTATTCTATCTACAGGAATATTTTTTCTGTCTAGAAATATATTTCTTTCGATCTATAAGGCTCCAAGGTTCGTCGAAGTAGCAGGTCGATTGCACGACCGAACGAAACAAAATACAATAAGCATATCGTGAGAATCGTAATTCGATTCTAACGATACCTATGTATGTATAATGTATTACATAGATTGATTATACATAGTATATATGTATATATAGAAAGAATTGTCTCTGTTATAAAATTGAGACGATGATATATGTGTTCATGAGTCGACGAACCCACACGCGGGTGTATGTATGTACAATGTATGTACATGAACATGTGTTTAATATACAACATGAAGGTGTACCGGTACAAATAGGAAGTGACGTGATTCTTGTACCTGTATGAGGTGGGCGAGGAACAGAACGAATGCAGCGGCCGCCCGCATGACTTCCCTCGGGATCCCTTCCACTACCGCATCACCACTTGTATGTTTCTTCGCCCTATGGTCCTGCGGCTATCCGATAAGCTATCGATATTATATCCAATAATATCCTATTATCAGATTATGATAGTCTCACTTATACATATATTACGCGATATAACAGATCCTGAATATCTATAAAAAGATACCTCGATCTAATTGACGATGAACTTTTTACCATCAGATCACTTGTCATCACTAGATGGATATTCATATGGAATATATATATACAATATATACATGTATTTATATATTTTCTCCGTGTTAATATGATTTTTTTTTTTTTTAATAAATATTACATCGCGTATATTCACCACTTCACCAACGTTTATCTTCTTCGTTTAAACACCCACAAAATCCACTGTATATACCCAACGGGCATATATAATACCGTTTAAATCGTAACTACACCGTATATAATATAATGCACTTTGCACGGCACACTACTGTACGTGATTTCGATGGATAGTTTCTTCCTTTTGAATCCGCGTTTGGTATCAATTTCGAGTCTAATCCTTTACTTTTAATATCAGTCCACTTGTACACGTGGTGACGAATTTATATTTCGTCCTTTTTGTCTTTGATTTAAGTAAATTTTACTTATCGTCGCAAATTCGATGCAATTATTCAAGTTATAAGAGTACGCGATTTGACGTTTTCAATTATCCATCAACTCGTCTTCGGTTTTAAAAACTTTTTCATTCGATGAACAAAAAAAAAAAAACAGATAAAAAATAAATAAATAAATAAAAAATCACTGTCTCTGTAATAAATCTATCGATCTTCGGGTTTCGATTTTGGTTTTATTTTATTTTCTATTTTTTATATCCTTTTCTTTTTCTACCCTGCAGAATATTTTCTCTGGTTCCTAAATCGAGACTTTGCTCATCGTATATGTTATCCAGCCGTAGGTAAGGAGCAGGTATAAACTTATAAGCTGAGAATAGCTTATAGAAAATCGCTCCCACGGCCCGCGTTCTACTTTGCGGCACTGCAGGCCGCTCACTACTTCGTGGCGGAGGGAATCGGGGGAAGAAAGAGAAAAAAAAAAGAAACAAAATAAAAAAAAACAGAAAATAAAACGTAAAAAAAAATATATATATAGTAGAGGAAGGGCGGGGAGGGGAAGGGGGGGGGGGGGGGGGGGGACCCCGCTGTTCTTACGTGTAAAATATATCTACACACAGTTTGCGAGTTGCTGCACTTGCTGCAGAATGTTTAATTTCACGCTTCTGATGCAAAAATAAAAAAAAAATTTTTAAACAAAAATACAAAATCGACGATTTTTTTTTGGTTTAACACGTGATCGATTATCCTGGCTAAAAATCAGAATTTTTTTTAATCGATTTTTTTTTAATATTATTTATTCATTATCATTATTCGAAAAAATAATATCCCTTCGATCACCTTGTCGAAAATCAATATTTGACACACCAGATTCGATGACATCCACTCAACTCAACTTGTCACTAAATTATTATTCTTTTATTTTTTGTTCGTTAATTTTTTTGTTTTTTTCTTTCGTTTCCGTTTTTATTCGCCAAGGGTTGGGGGATGAGGATGGTCCTTTAATCTCATACGTATATTCAGCACTTCAGTATCACTCTATAGTTATGTATATACTTATATATATATATGTATATTTGTATATATATATATATATATCACTACTGTACTGATCGTCCCGGCAAAGGCTTTCACGTATAAGTTACACGGGAACTAGGAGTCAGGCGCGGCACTGCCACGGGGTCTTCGCGACGGTTGCTGCGGGGATACTGAGTCGGAGCCGCAGGCCGGCCTCCGGGGCTCCCCCCCTTGTCTCCCCACCTCCGGGGGCCCCCTCGTCCTCTTCCTCTTCTTCTGGCTCCTCTCTCTCGCCCCGGGTACCCCCTGACAGCACTAATACAGACAACACTAACATCCACCAACATCATCCTGATTGTAGTAGTCGAAGTCGCGTTCTCAAAGCTACAACCACTACCTACCTTTGATTCCCATCCCTACGACCTGCAACGCCACTATCCCGCGTCCTTACGAGATGGTGCAGGGGTACACACAACCGTATCTGCACCTATCATGTACATACATATACGTTAATACACTCATACGCACGATCATCTAATGTGCAGGCATGTTGGCATACCTACACTTTCCAACGATGAGTCGTGCTCTGCCTTTCTACACCGGTATAGGTATAGGCTACATGGATTACTACGGAGTAAGTCACATGGGTGTCGTACAGCAAACCAAGCCGAGTCTATTCGTGTCTTAAAATTCGTATAAGTATAATCCGCGGTTCTGTGTCTTTTTGCGGAAATTTTTTTTTTTTTTTTTAGGGTGGAGGCGATTTTTCGATAACAGTAAGAAAGAAATTTCATCCCTTGATGGGGAGGTTTGGAGGTCTGACGTATTTCCGAGTGGTTGAATACGTCGGTAGCACGCGAAGAGGTAGAGATAAAGAGAGAGATAGAAAGAGAGCGAGAGAGAGAGAGAGAGAGAGTGAGATCGTGGGGCAATCTATTCTCGCGTTGCTAAGTTCTGGCGTGGTCGGGTTTGGTCCAAGACACACCGAGCAACGTCGACGCGTCTTGGTTGTTCGGTGATGGTAGTGGAATGGATGCTGCGCGGGGTCCCAGGTCCCGGCTCTCTTTCCTCTTTCCTCTTTCCTCTTTACTCTCGACTCTTTCCTCTTTACTCTTTCCTCCGTCCGTCTCCCCATTACCTCGTCCTCATCGGTTATACCCTTCCCCGTCCTCACTCCCTGGCTTGACTCCGGGGCCTTGCGTTGGCCGGCGGGCATCATGGTGGCTACTCTCCGGCTCCGTCTTGCGGCACAACACACGGCGGAGAGCCCGAGGGTCAAGGAACTCCCTCGGGAACAGGTTCACCTCCCTCTTCCCCCCGCCCTATACCCCCTCTGGTTCGTACCTTAGGGTTTTACTTATTTTCTCTTATTATTACGACGGATATGTATACGTATACGTATGGGCCTTACGGAGGGCCCAGCCCCCCTGCGTCTCGTCGTACGGGTTTGGCTCTGACCAACCAACCTGACGATACACTCTTACGTTAAGTTTCTGTGTGCGAGATGCACGAGCGTGTACTGCAACGCTCGTGGCCACACGGGGCTCGGGGGTGCCGGTCCTGGTACTGGTGCTGGTGCTGGTGCCGGTGCCGGTGCCTCTCGGCTCTCGGTGTGTCTCGCGAGAGACCAGATACGAGATTCCACCTGTGCTGCTGCCGCTGGTGCTCCTACTGCTGTCCCTCTTTACCTCCTCACTCGAGCTCCGCCTGACCGCCTCCTCTACCTGCCTACCTGAGTTGTATTAATAATAGTTTCATTTTTATTGAAACTGGATGGCGATACTGAACGGGGGTAAGAAATTTTACGCGGTTAAGCTACAGGGAACCTTGACTTTTCGGTATATTGGTGGATCTTCGGGGGGTGCAACGCGTTTGACGATGTCCGAGTACTGTTTTCTTTCATTTTTAGGTTTTTTTTTTTTCTATCCACTTCGAATCATTGACGATGGTCAATACGCGGAGTGCAGCAATGCAAGTATATAAGCTAGCCTGAGGCTAACCGAGAGCTGCAGGCTGAGATGTAGAAGGTGAATGGTGGAAACTGGGATCGGGGCGAAGGGTTTCTCAAGAGAACGTTTCTCGGTGAACGCGAGAGGCCCGCGGTACGGAATTCGATAACAACCGACCGCTACCTGACTCGTATTAATAATGCGAACATTTTCATACAAATTCCAGGACATATAGTCGACGCGCAAATGCGTAGCTTTTCAATGATGCCGATTCCACGATATAGATAAATACCCGGTTCATTATTGCGTTACGGATATATAATATACGTATCGAGAGCTGAATATCGCAGGACAAGAATTGCGGGATTTAAAATATCGCTTTTAGTTTCAATTGATATCTTCTCACAAGTTAAGCAGGCAGACAGACATACACAATATTCATTTCTCAAGTATTTCGGTGCATAGGAAAGATTAAACCGAGTTTCAAATTTAAAATTCCATACGCAGAAAGCGCAGAACTGATTCACATGTTAATTTATCGCATGAGAAGTTTTGCTGTTTATTTTACCTCCTGGTAGGAGCCTGGAGAGCCACGTGCTCGAGACCGTGGAAGGTCAATGAATTTGCGACTGCCAATTCGCCAAGTCTGTTATAATATTGATATATATGTATATATTTTCATTTTTTCTTTTTATTATTTTTATTTGCTGAATGTTTGGAGAAAGAGAAAGATCAGTCTTCATAGTTAATTAAAAACCTAACATAAAGTCCTGAGGTTAATTGTCAATATATCATTTTAATTGTCACCAAAGCACTATTTCGTCTAAATAAAAGTTTCAGTCAAATGTTATTCAGGTTAGGCCTTCGCGGACTACGGACACGGTTTACGGGACTTTCGTTTTAATTTCCAACTAACCGAGACAAAATATACTTAGTTAGATACGTATTATACATATATAGTGATGTCAAAAAACGTGAATTGAATTTATTTCAGTATACAGGATTGGTATATATAAGAAGGAAAGCGTGGAAGTTAAAAATTGAGACTATCTTTGATAGAGTTCGATAAACGTGTAATGACGTAGGTTCAGCGGATGATCGACCGTGAGCATGTGATCGGGAAGGAATAAAAATGTGCTCTCCGTTCCCATTCCCAGTTTTTTATTTTTATTTTTTTTATTTCCAATTTTTTTTTTTTTTTTTTTTTTTGGTTGGCTCGTTAATTACAATTCGATACTCCACTAACGAGCGATGAGTCGACAGTTCATTAATGACTTTTTTTTTAATTCAAAAAATTTTTGCGTCTTTGCATGTTACACATACGAGTAGAGCTACATTATACATACGCGTATATCTACCTACCAGCCAATTCGATCGACGAATGAATATCTTGCCTCGTCTTAATTAGAGAGATAAAGCGAGGAACCCCGTCGCGAACAGTAACGAAAATGTCGCTGTATACCACCAAACCGAAACTAAAATTTGTATCTCAAACTCGAACACAAACTCCGGAATTTAGACGCGCGTAGGCCCCGAAGTTCTTACGACAACAAATCTCACTCGCGCGAGTCTTCTTCTTCTTCTTCTTCTTCTTCTTTCGAGCTGCACATATAAGAGAAGTGTTTTTCTTTTTCTGAAACTCCACTAAAGTCCAGAGCCTCGAGGCTCGGCCAGGGCGCGACGCAATGCCCAGTTAAAGAGCCATTAGTAGAAATCCCGGTTTTCGGAGGTACCTTTAGAGTTTAGACCAAGCGAACGAGGGACGTGGCAGCGTAGATGTCACCTGAGATCTCAGGTGATATATTGGAGTCACCACGGACGGTTTTAACGAGGTCCCTCTTCAGTCCCTAGCTGGTTCCTGGCCCCTGCCAAAGGTATGCTCACGCGTTTAACAGGTGTGTTCTATACCTGCCGGTTCCGAGACAGTAAATGGGACTTATTGAAATCCGTTTAGCGTCCGCAAGAAACAAGGCTGAGCAGACTGATCCCACAGTTATTAGAGGCTGACTATGTGCCCGTCGGTGGGGCCCGCTCCTGAAGCTCAAGTCCCAGGTTTAAGGGGGGCTCGACCCGCTACGTTGACAAGCCAGTCCTGCTGCAGTCACCTGTCAATTATAGACAGAGGACCGCAACGGCTCTGCTTCACCGCCAAGCCGTATACATACCCGACTCTATATACGCGGAGATCTCTATCTATTTGGAAAATTGAAAGTCTCTCTATTTATCCTTGAAAATTGGAAACTCAACTCGGTTAGAGCTCATTCAAGATCTCACGGGTGGTATTTTACTATACATGAGATAATAGCTGTCCGGCAATTTATTTACCTACCTATCCCATCCTATCCTATCCTATCCTACCATACCTACCTATCTCTTATATATGCGCAGCCCTGCATGCACAATTACGGTGAATACAGTCAATCTAATCTTAAACTGTCCGCCGTTCTATAGATCCACATTTTACTGCGCACAGTCTCAGTTCTAGGGATCTAAAGATCCATGTATCGTACAGGTACCTACCTAAGAGTTAACAGTAAAAAGATCCGATTGGCTTCGGTGTCTCGAGGGCTTTGCATGGGTTGACGCGACAGTCGACGCAATCCGCACGCCTCGTGGACTTCCAGTTCCATTCAGACCCTTGAAGCTTGTTAAGTTGCGGTTTGAAACGACGTTCACAAAAATGAATGACCGATTGAAAAAATTTGTGGAAAAAAATAAAAAAAATAAAAACGACAAATATTTCTTTTCGATTTAAAAGACGCGATGAGATAACGTGATCGCAAAATTAATTCTACGAGGTGTTAATTTCCTTGATAAAAAAAAAATTCAGTGTGAGAGTAGCCTCACCTTCGACGTCCTACGGTGGACCATGCCTCGCGCGATGTCTGGGGTCGGGGGTATAATATTAAGAGTTAAAAATTGCATAGGCTTCAGTTCACCTTTACGCCCCCGCGGACTTGGGGGGCCCTACCGAGCCAAGCTAATCGCGACTGAGCTCGTCGAGCACGCCTGCTGCTCGGACTCCGCGGGTCTTTATCTCGAAGTTTGCTGCAGTCTGTCTTGCTTCTAATTTATTCTCGCGCTATTCACTAGACTCTAAATAAAAAGAAAAAAAAAAAATATAAAAAAAATATAAAAAAGAAGAAAGAATGGTCAGGTCACCAGCCCCCTTATTTTCTAACTTAGTGTAGGTACAGTAATTAATGAGAATATACAAAGAGCGTAAGAATCGATTGAAAACTTGCGTTGGCGATTTAAGGTCCAGTCCAGGTAGTCTCGCGTTGATCCTGGGGTATGAGGGAACACGGACCCGTGACCATTAATTCACATATACGCCATGCACGACGATTTGTCGCTTCACAAAGAGAAAGTACAATTTATCATAAAACATGGGCACACTTCAACGGTGTTTTTCGTCTTCCTTTTCATTACGTAGCATAGTCAGTGCAGTAGGCGCACGGGTAACGTTTGTATTCCTTTGTAAGAATTACGTAGGTTTATACTTATGGTTATTTATTTATTTTTTTTAATTTTTTTATACATTTTTCATAACTACGTACTGTTTATGCCTCCACTTTACTCATCAACTAAATCCTACCCAGAATGGAGCTGTATCGCAGATCTTTACCGATAATTTAAACACCTTTATTAATAATTCTAACGCCAATCGATTACCGATAATAAGGTAATGAAACGTACCTATATACCTTCCATGGAAGCAGTTAAAATAAATTGATTCATAAAAGCCATAAATATATGCGGACATTAGCCTCGTTTTAAAACGGAAATACCTGCTGAACGTATCCGCGCAGCTTAACGAGGATATACATATATATCTAAATCTGCAGAGATTTCAATCGTTGATAAATTGCGTTAAAAATCGATTTAACCTATTGAGAAACAGAATCTTAGTTGTTTTTTTATTTTTATTTTTATTTTTATTTTTTTATTTTTTTTTGGTTTTTTAGCTAAACGAGGATCTTTTCTCATTTTAACATCAAACGAAACGGTACTATCCCAGACACAGCTCCGCGTGGCGCTAATTACATTGGCCTATGAGGTCAAGCGATGTTCACGTCCAATATCAATCTTGAATTATATTTTTGATCTTAGGTACGTCATTTCGAAATTTATTTCTTTCTCTCCTTCTTTTATTCATCCGTTTTCAAGCTACCAGCACAAAACGATCCGACACTTTATACTATTTTGATATAAGACCTCCTGGAGACTGCAGCTCGATTTTAAGACCGCGTTTAGAGATCACGAGGCACCGATAACCGACAAATTACCTATCCGACATTCTTCGCTTAGCCGCTTTTGACGTATGACGAAATATTAATTGTCAGACGAACAAAAAAAAAAAAATTTTTTTTTTTTTTTTCAAACCAAAAAATTTGAAACGAAAATTATCGGCTTTGACTCGTTCTTTACCGTAAAATCGTGACTTTTAACACCGTGTCTTTATAGAGCATTATTATAATCGATTAACGATCGATACTTGATCCTACTACGATCAAGCTTCAAGTTCAATACAAGTTCAGTAAGTTTTCACCGAGTCACATAATCAGTTACGTGCGGATGAGAATATCGGCGACGATTACCGCTAGGAACTTTCAATTCACTAGTCGTAACGAGCTGGCGAGATGGTAGTAGCAAATATACCAACTATCTACCTAGACTAGAATTAAGTAAGTGTAGCGTGGCTTGAGAATGTTTCGCTTCTGTACCGAGGATCGCTTTAACAAGAGCCAGAGAACCTAATCGTCTCAAGACCAGAGGCATGATACTCCTGCAACTCGAGATCTTTAAGTCTCACTTTTAACTTCAGGTAGGCTAGTATATACACTACATGTGCGAGTATATTCCCATGCGAAATTGGTATATTCTCGATGTATACGTATATGTATGTATACATACATACCTCTATATATACCAGCGGGAAGGAGCATCATCCTGAATTTATATAGGAAAACCGGTATAATTACGACCATGGTATAGTATAGGTGTATTACGACTACGACTAATTTAAACTTAGGGTACTATCATGCCTTTTTACGGTGGTTTGTAATACTCGTTTTACAATATAACCAGTACATATCCCTACTATCGCGTAATAACATATACATATGTATGAAGTTTAAACACTTCGAAAACGGGGTCGCGATATATTCTCAAAGCTGAAAGAGATATAGCAGTTTTATAGGCCTACGGCAAATCGCCAGTTCTATCTAACGCTCGCTGAATATTTTTTTTCCCGCATATAATGCGTCGATGTAGCTGGCAATATCGGCGCTTTAGCGCAAAACCGTCAGTGTTGCAAAACGAAGGGCATGCTGCAGCCTGGCTTACGCATTGCATTTGCTATTGCGTTTACGTTTACGTTACGTTGCCAATGCCTCGTGCAGAACGATGGATTCAATTATTCCGCGATTACAACCAGACTGCCCTGAAGTGGCCTGAGTAGTTCTGCCGCCCTCGAGCCGCGACTCAAGCGCCGCATATATCCACATCAACGACTGCGATACGCCGATCTCATGCAGGACTTCAGAGTAGGTATAACTGCCTGAGTATACTGAGTACACTACGAGATGTTATTACCGCTATGGGTTAGTAGCGATAAGCTGAGTTGCCCGTAGCTTAATTGGTTATTAGTTCTATTAGTTCTCCCACGCGATTGATTGGTTCCCCACCTCGCCCATTATATACCCTTTCCTATTGTTATTTTAGAGTCATTTATTTTCCGCTATGTATTACAGCTTAGCTCGAATGGATCCTTAGACTAGTCAGGGTAAATGCGATAGTCTTATATTATATACACGTACGAATATGTATAGAATTTACCGTAAGGTAACGGATATCACGGATAAATATATTTACCTCGATAAAATATTCACGATCATATCGTCGTCTTTTCACGATACGAAATTTGTTGCCAAAATTTTAGTAGCAGTATAGCGTAGAGTGTTAGTCAAAATAATGGCCAGGGTGCGCGTCGGTTAAGGTGGCTGAGACATTGTTATAAGGGATTCAATGTCGGGTTCGAGTCTCTGTCGGGGCAGCCTTGAATCAGTAAGACGGGTTTCTGTTTTTACTTCTATAGTTTCATCCTTCGAGGCTCTCCGGTATAGTCCATCCTTCTTAGCTCTTCTCTCGCTGAAGCTAGTCCTTTTTATTCCTTTTCATTGCATTATACTAGCCCGTCGTCGCAACCTCTTCAAGCTCCCATTACTCCACTATTCTCATTCTGATCATTTACTCCTTATTTTCTTGACTTTCGATATGTCCATACGTTTGCATCAATCTCAGTCACAATGACTATGATCTCTGATAAGGCTATTTTGTTTCGTAAAAAGCTGATCTTTGAAGATTTTGAATCCGTCCTTACGGTGATTGATTATTTACCTCTTTGGGCTGAACATCAGGACGTGATTTTAGTAAAAAAATTTTCTTCAAATCTATATGTCTAAAGAGCAGAAATTATTTATCCAATTTACTACGCTGACTTACCAGTCACCATCGACCTACTACCTGTACGGGTATTGTATCAAATGGACCTACTAAGCTACCTTTTACCCGCATGTAAGAGATTATCGCGCCTTTATGCTCATATGGGCCGATCCGGTAGTGGTATAATGCTTACCGGTTTGACAGTGTACTTTGCGATTCACGGTTGCCACACTTACTGTTGAAATTACTACCACAAGGATTTATTCCGGGTCTTAAACCACGCAATTTGTTATCACATCTTAGATGGTAATGATATTTAAGAGAAATTAACGTATCGCGATGCTGATAGGAGGTGTACAAGCACATCCATACCTACTGCAACGACCCGAAATCACTACGATACTTCGAAGAGAATATACGATCGCATAATGAAGTATGTATGTACGATCATTTCTTGGATCGGTTACACGAGACGGAGCCAATTAGTGAGTTGGGTGTAGGTATGCGTGTGTGTTAAGATGTCTATATATCGATATCTATGGCGAATATCTTGATCGCGAATTCTGGTCGATTTGAGACGATGTTAGGTGGCTACTTTCTTCGATGTATATAAAGACTAGTATAACTTTGTTGCCTATTTATATACCCATTAAGGTATAAAGAAATACGATAAGTTTTCACCGTCGATTATCATCTCTTTAGCTTATAGTCACTCGCTTCTACTGTATGGACATACATACAAGTCTCTCTCTTTCTCTCTCTTTCTCTTTCTTTCTCTATTCCTCTCTCAATCTCCGATCCAATATCAATAATGACCAATAAACGGCGCGGCGTATATTCAACCTCGGAGCTGGTCCTAAGTCCCTGGCGCTGAGTCATTTCCATTACGCGGGTCTCGTCGTGATGTAGACGCCGAGTAAGAGCAAGAGAGAGAGAGAGAGAGAGTGATGATGGCGATCGAATGAGATGAAAGAGGAGAAAAGATCGAGGATGCCTGGAGCCTCAAGTTCTCTCTTTCTATCTCACTCACTGGACACTCACTGGACAGGTTAAAGTAGTTTTACTGTACGCACGAACGCATACCATTCGTACGTGAGTTTCTTCGGGCTGGACCCGTCCGGTCCGGCGTAGGGCGCCCCCCTGTAGGGTGAAGACTCAGAAGCAGAAGAGAGGAATCCTGTTGGAGAGGCTAGATCCGATATACCATACCAGAAGAAGGATCAACGGATCCTTGCCGCGCGTTAACAACATTGGGAGTAACTGTACAAAGCTACTCGACGCATTCAAACTACCCGATTATCACCCCATTCACCTCTGTCAGCGGGGTCGGATCGCGATCAGCCAATAAAGTTACAATCGACTATACATATATGAGTGTAGGTATGTATACATACATACGTATGTATTTGTAAAAGCCTGCAGTAATAACTGTCGTTTGTATAGAAATGTTTAATTGATGTTTGTAATTCTAACGAAACGTTGGATGTATGTATACGTATCTATGATGAATAATTGCATATATCGATTTGATTTGATTGACGTTTTGAAGAAATAAAAGATACGAATAAAAAACTTGACGTTTTAAAAACGGTGGCGAAGATTAACGGGACGTCGGGGACAGGGTTACGAAGATAAAAACGATTAACAGCGATAGCGCAAAGAAGAACGCAAGACCGGTCCCGGGGCAATTTAAATCAGGCGTAATTTACGAATTTAAATTTAATAGTCTATTGGGCTTCGGCTGGAGGCGCTAAATTAAGTTAAGTTGAATTTGCTGCCGAGAGTTGGTCAACCAGATGTACCAAAGTAGGTATACGTTATACATACATACAATACACTTATATACGTTAAGATACACCGATACATATATAAAACGATATAAATCTAGCTTAATTAAGATCAATTCTGTAATCGATCCTCTCCATCAAATCCATCGATTATATTCATACTACAATCATTATTTTTATACTCAATCATAATTCGATGTGTACAAACTTTTTTATCGAATCGTATAATCGGCTGATATGAAAGGTGGCAGAAAAAATTAGTCGCCAATTTACGTTAAGGTAACATAATACATTCTCATCCGCCCATCTTTCCCAAAAAAGAGAAGAAAAAAAAAAAAAAAAAAAGAAATAATAAAAAGAAACAGAATAACTAAAGCCAAACAATCGGGGCGGAGAACACAAAATTTCCTCCCATGTTTCCACGGTCGTTTTTGACCTCAACGTCAAGACCAAGAATGGTCACGCTCCCTAATTGAGCGGAACCTTAGAAAGAAAAAGAGATCGCAATAATTTAGGGGTGGTGTAAGTCCCGCAGGTGTATTGTATTCGGTATACATGTAAACCCACACAAATTAACAACTAAGTAGATATTTTATATAGATAGGTGGTTATATAGGATAAGCCGAAACGTTATGGGATCTCCTTCGCCTATTCCCTTGTCTTAGAATTCCGTTGTGGCGCTTACGTAGGTATACCTTAGCTTAGTCACGCTTTGCAATGAGCCACGGTCTCACACTCATGAGTTTGTATCTGACGGTCTCACAACCTGACGCATGCCATTAGCTATCATTATCAAGTCTTAATAGGCTGAGGAAGGAAGGACATTGAAGGAAATACCAATTACTCGTTTCCTCTCGTACATTAAACTAAAAACTAAAAACTAAAAACTAAAAAGCCGGACCTTGGGATTTTTGACTTTCAAATCGGCATTTATTCAAGACATATTCAGAGGTCCGGAGGTGAGCCACACATCTGGTAACAGGAGCGACGCATGTGTGCCTGCAGGCTGCATCTGGCTCTTCTACAATCAATGGGACTCCTCGTTGCTGCACCTGTGCATTTCCGTTCTTCAATGGACCGCGTATACAGCATGCACCGAACGCATTGAACCACCTTCCCCAGCTATAAGGGTGAAAAATGTAAAAGAGCACGCGCCCCCGCCTCTCTGACGCATCTGTCGCAATCACTAACGCATTGTCAGCATTGGGGTTGGGGGAATCCCCTAATAAAATGGGGGTCGTCTAGCTGTCTGGACGTCTGGCGTCGAAGAATTCCAAATATTAAAAGGGCGCATCTTCCTGCACTGGAAAGAAAAAACTTTTAACTATTTATCTCCGAGAGCAGCGATAGAAAGAAATTTTTATGCCTTCGATTACCCTTTTCTTCAAAATCCACGATAAATCCCTTCGATATGAGTTCGGTTTGACAATTTCCTAGAATTTTAGCTCCTCATTGGGAACTCGAATCGATCCTCTCAACCGAAACCCTTATGAGTCTGGGGCCTCGAAGTAGATCACTGGAACTGAATTTGCTTGGGGATCGTGAACAATGGATGCAGTCGCCGTCTGGCTGGAATATCACGTGTTCTTCAGATATAAACTCACGTACGAGAATCTGCACTGTTACATACATACACGATGCAGTAGGAGGGTGCCGAAGCGCACTTGTCGAGTTCCCGCAACTATAAGTGTACACAAGTGGAAGCGTATAGTGTGCGATGACGACAATGAGCCGTCCCTTTTTGTATTTTTTTTTTTTTTTTTTTCGAATTGCACAGTCATAACAGTTCTCTCCCCTAATCTCGATCGTGCAGATTGCGATCTAAGTCCCACGCATGGGTGCCATTTTGTGAAGTTGATCGTTTCATTTGCGAAAGGGTGCAAATTTAAAATTTAACTAAATTTTTTCAATTAATGATTTTAAAGTTTCTGGATTATACCGATTTTTGCTCATTACTCATTACGAATATGGTAACTGTCCGCAATCGGCTTTGAGTAGCTATATTCCCAGCAACTCGTGACTCGATCTTGGCGCCGAGACTCGGTTGTCCTCTAGAATCTCGGCGTGCCTTGAAAGTCAGGACAAGCGCAAACGCTGGATCATTAATTTCCATCTCCTCCATTTCTGACGATATAGAACGTGAAATCCATCACACTCGCGGTATCGGTAGATGGAATACGGATATAATCGATTCGAGCACCTAGGCTGTGGGCATCGGGTACCGTAAAAAGGACGATCGAGAGTCGACAGGCCGAAATATCAGGCGCGCCGATATCCACTGCCATGTTATTAATTATATCGATGGAAGTTCGTTCGTTCGTTCGTTCGTTCGTTCGTTTTACGTGGGCATATCGCTCGTTCTCGATACGTATGGTACCTATACCCATACACCGCTCGAGTAGCTTAAGGTACTTATTCGTAGTCACGTAACGTTTGTTTGTATAAATGTGTATGTCCGATAGTAAACCGTGTAGGTATATGTTACACCGTTCTATACGATATATTCTTTGCCTAAAACGAAGTCGCCGACTTTACAGAAACTGAAGGCTGCTATATCGATAAAAGGAGCGATATATAAACCTACATAAATGATATGTACTTATATTGTGACGTTTTTCAATCAGAATTATTAAAAGTTTTCAGAGGTTGATTAGGAACGAGTTGGATCGCGCGGCGGTAACTCTTGATTCGAAAATTAAATCGGTTGATATTATTACTGACGTGATCTCGAAGAACGGATAGTGGCCGGCGCTCCGTTGTACGTATGTATGTACGTTAGGTAGGTATATAGGTATAAAGTTATATATGTGCGTTTCTACTTTCCAGATCACGTTTTTATATCAACGAGAAGAATTTTCTGAACGAGTTCCTGCCATTACGCGACAGCACGATGTAATTCAGGTTGATCAATGACGCGCAAGAACCTGAATCAATTCAACCAATGACGTTTAAGAATCTGACAGTTTTTTTTTTTGTTTTTTTTGTACTTTTTTTGCATTTTTTTTTTTTTTTAATTTTTTCTTTTCATTCACCACAGTCTTTTCGGATCGAGAATTCGACAAAACGATAATTTTTCTCAAAGAGCGTATACATCAACGAACTCCAATTCATAAGATTCGCGATTCAACTCCAATCAATCGTCCTCAACGTTTATGTAGTATAAACTTTTATATATAATGTAAATCTACAAAAGCTTCCTGAAACAAATAATAGAAAATTTTCTACGTATATTTATGATGATAAAAATTAGAGAGACTCGTCGATCATATATTCTCTGGCTGATTCTTTATACAGTTGAGTGAAAATTCCAACTTGAATATACGCCTACAGAAAGTCCTCTCCGCAAAGGTATGCTTGTATCCATACGTGTATGAATATGATACTGAAAGGTAAGGAGAATCGGGAGGGCGGAGGATGGGTTATAGCTAATAATCATTAGCTGGAGATGCGGGAGCAGATATCAGTCGAGGCAATCACTGCGGCGTTCGATCAAACGACTCTGCCTCTGCGTATGATGACGACTGCGTCACGATAAATAGATACAAATTACAAAGTAAAGGCTGGATGGATCCTCGCTTGCTGCACCATCGACAGGTATCGCGAAGGATAATGTACGAACTTATGTATGTACACACACGTGAACCTGCTGTGCCCATATATAATATCTCATAGTTACTCACACACACACGTCGTATAATTTAAAATATACTATATCTCGTTTAGGGAACTAACATCATAAGTCCGAGAACTCCGAAAATGCTATATCGATTTTTTTATTTTTGCATTTCGTTAACAAAATGACATTTTTACTTAACTAATCAAAGAAGAACTGAACAAGAGTGTATCACGTTTTTTTTTTTTTTTTTGTGAAGTATAGAGAAAGACAAAAAAAAATCCAGTAGCCATTAGGAAGATTCAGTAATTGTTGGATCATTTTCTCCGCATGGAGTATCAAAGTACACGTTGAAACACTGTCATTTCATTCGTTTTATTTCGAACCGAGTAGGTAGGAAGGTAGGTAGGTAGTCTCTAGCTACGAGTTACGCACAAAGAACGCGTTTGCTTGCACGGAAACCCGTCTCCCGAGACGGCGGAGGTTCGGATGCCTTCTTGTCCGGGATTCTCTTGTCGAGAAGGGGTTAGATGGGAGGAGGACGATGGTATGAGGTAATTAAGCTTGAGAAACGCCGCCCGAAGCCAATGATGTTCGAGTAAGTCACCGCTCATTCGAGTTCGTGGTCCGCAGTGGTTTTTCTTGTGAACGTTCTGCGGTTCACCGCATGTCCAACACGATGAGCTGCTCTTAGGGCGAAGAAGAGGTACATACCCACCTACCAAGTACCAAGTATTATGACCGGACACATGCAGTCTTGCATGTGCTCGACTGAAACTCGCTCAGGGATACATTAGCATTATCTTCATGTCTCCTTTATTACGATCTTCGCCTTCTAGGTACTTAAGAGCTAAAATTTTCCTATAGCAAACCTGCATCAGCTACTGCACATCACAAAAGTTTGTCGAAATATTACAAATTCAAAGTTCTAGTTGCTTGAGGTGAGCTTTGTGGATTTTTACAGGGTTGAATATATTCCTGTGTTTCATGAAGATCGTATTAACTGTGTATATAAGTCAGGTATATCCGTCAATTTATTCCTGCGGTATAGTGGCTGCCGAGGAGGTTGCAAACTCGGATATATCTTGCGGTTTAGTATAAAAGGTACAACACGGTCTTGTCTTCGTTCCGCCGTTACATAGACTTAAGAAATATAATTAAACTTTTTATAGGTACGCCTTTTGCGAATTCAAAGTTACAGTTTAGAGTAGAGAAAGATGTGCGGTGGGGTGCGGTGCGGTGCGGTGCGGTGCGGTGCGGTTTGTTGGAAAAATTTACAGAGATTTAATCCACTGTAGGTATATAGCTGGACTTACTCGGGCCGCGGAGATACGCGAATTATAATACCAATTATGGATATTTTTAGTCGTATTAATCTCTAAGACAGCACGCGTTCTTAATATCATATTTTATTACCTAAGATGTATAATATTCGTGCTCGTTAGAACGTAAATCATCAAGCTACACCTGTTAACTCTGTAATACAAATCCCGTGTATAAACATCCTTTCTAACATCACTCATCTACCCAAAAAATATACCCGAAATATTGCCTCGGGAATCTTTACCGATAATTCGATAAAAAATAATTAAAAAAAAAAAAAACGTTGATTACCATACTAAAATAAACTCAAAAATGAATTCATACTACATACATTAGTCCACGTCATTATCAGCTCACTAACTTCTGATGTAAATGCAGAGGGCGATAATCTTCACAGATTATAACTTTGACATGTATTTTTTTTTTTTTTTTTGTTTTTTCTGTATTACTTTATTTTTTATTTTTTGGTTTTTGGGGAAAAACCTCTTCGTCAGCAACAGAATACAGTCAATTGGATTGGGCAAAGGGAAGGAAGAGACGGGACGGATATGTCTCGAGCTGAAGGATTCGTTCCGGTCTCCTTTATACCGTCTTGTATACAGATACCAACCACGAGCGTGTCGTTTATTCGATTAACTTACTCTTCTTATTTCTTTCTTTTTATCGGGTTGCCGAATCGGAGCCGTGGTACCAAGAGCCAGACTACTACCTATATTCCTTTTCGTTCTATCGCCTCTGATTTCTTAAGTACTAGAGATTCGTCCCAAACCACGCCGGGCCCGCCCAGGAGGTTCATTCTCCTCGCCACATCTTCTATTCGATGAATATAATAAAAAATAAAAATAAAATAAAGTCAAAAAATAGAAGACATATACGTATGTATCTATGCGTATGTATGTATGTATTACATACGTAGCAACGTGTCACTTGTTTAATTGGATTCCGGATTCTAATCAACTACGATTCCTTCAGATCTACGCTGTGCCTGGTGCTTTGTATAAATCGAGGTTTAATAGTTTTTGCTGAAAATCTTGTAAGACATTGTTTTTAGATTAGACATTGATTATTGACGATAGAAGATGCGGAGACCGAGTGTCTGTCACGCCGATGGTTTTGGAAAGGAAAGGAATTCAACGCTTGCGTAATACAGGAAATGAAATTAACCAAAGACACGTATAATCTACGACCTAAACGCTTTGGGCAATGGAATCTCATGATGTTTATAATACCTAAACTCCCTTTTCGATTTTTTCACTACGATAAAATGAAAATTTTTGTTTCGTATTAATCGAACGAATTATTATACCTGAAGTATATGAGGGACAAAGTGCAACGGATTATAGTTGCGACCTGAGAGAAACTGACACTTTATATATATGTAATGTATATAATTATATATACATGCGTGTATAGTATGTATGTAAATGTTATATTGTAACGAAATATAAAGGAAAGATTAAAAACCGAGAGATATATCACGTGACAAACATACGAAACCTTGACCGCATCGCCGGAAAGAGGATAGCTCGGAAGAGGAGGCGTTTCGAGTTTCGACAGATAGAGATGAAAACGTCCCAACGTTATCTCTATCTCATGCACTGGCTCTAACGTGAAGAGGGAGACGAAGGATGGCCCACTGACAAATCACGATAATACATTGGTTTACCGAACCCAGTCAGCGATACTACTAATTAGACACCCCTGCTTCATTGCACCAAATTGATAAAACCTTATCTCTCCCTTAGGCGCCAAGTGTGTCATCCCTGTACTGTCCCTTATTGTGTCCATAGTTCAAATAATAATAACAAGAAGAAAAATAAGAAGAAGAGGAATGAAAACCACCACACCATAAGATTCTCTTATGTATGGCTATCTACCCGCCTTCCAATCAGGATTCAAACTAAATGGTCCATCTTGACGCGTCGACTAGCACCTACACAACCTCACCTCACCACGTCAGACACTAAGGTATCGTGAACGATTCGACTGACTAACCATAACGAGATGTTTCATCCGAATTCTCGCCTTATCCAATTTTATTAGGCATTCAGAAATGGGCACTACCGGACCGTGTTATCTTTTATTGAAACGAGGGGGGGTACTCATATTTACCTAATCTTACAATAAAATAGGATAACACGAGTTTTAGGGTGACATGAACATTTACTTGATATTTTAGGAATTTACCCCCCTCGACCGCTGCATTAATACAATCCAGCAGCATGATCACTCCACCGCGCACGGTAGTCCTCTTCTTGCATCGGTCGGGTGTCGCGTCGTTCTGGCGCGGGACACATTCGCTTATCCTATAAAGATTATAGATATATTGTACATCAGCTAGTGCACGTATCGTATCCTACGTGATGTAGAAGTTGGTACTGTAATGGGTCGTGTTTCTCCGAGAAAGCTCACAGCCCGCGACATTCTTCATCAGGTTGTTTTCACCCGAGGCTGCATCAGCTAGCTATGAACCTAGTAAGCTTATACCTATATCTATCTATACGACGAAGCATATATATACCTACCTTGTATCTATACAGCAGCCGGTTTTTCACAGCAGATACAGTTTTCCGGGGTGTTTATACAAAAGTTATATACCTCGCTGTTGGCTATTATACCTTCGTCGATCGACGGCTCGACTATTGCTTTCTTTCTTTCCTTCTTTCTTTCTTTGGTTTTTCATTTCTTTATTTATTTTATTTTTATCTTTTTCCCCGCGCACGGTAAACCTGAGATCTAGATAATTTGTGATTAATTAGATATTACGAGAGTTATTGATGGGAACAGGAGGTCGCGAGCTGTAGGTACCAAACGACCGGACTAAACACAGAATGAAAGACAGACGTAGGTACGGACGTAGGAACGAACGAATGTACAGAGATCAGATCAACGCTGGTAGGTGGTCCATCCTCCACCATCCAGACTCTAGCATCTAGACTCGAAGCTGAGAGACTCGACCATACGGTTGCCTGTTCTCTTTGCAACGACTACACGGAACTGATCCTTACCTATACCCGATTCGAATACACTTCATTATATCCCTGATTGCAGTAGAAGTGTAAAACCGTTAAAACTGCTCCGAAAAATCTGTCAGATGACGAAGTGTTAATGAATTGCGGTAAAGATTACCAATTTTTGTCTTCGTTGTTGTAATTAGGTGTTATAATGTAACATAATCCTGTGCAGCGAGGCCGATGAGTAAACTAAAGAGCTGTGTCTCAACAGGTTTTCGATTTCTGACGTGGCTAATGATTCGGTAAATGTCCAATTAAGTCAGCGCGATGGTAACCGTGGTTAGATTAATTTCAGGGGGATTGATTCGCTCTGATGGTTGTATTAATTAATTCGAGTCGTTTCGGAATTACGCGGCTTGACTCGAGAACCTTTTCTACGAATTTCATTCCAATTATTTTCTTGCCGAAAAATAAAAACTCACTTACCTACAGGCGTACATCGGCATGGACTCCAACCGATAACTGAATAATCGTATATATATTTATAAGATGGGAACGCGCGATCGTTTCAATACGGTTATGGAAGATTACACTGATAAAACGTATGCCGAATTAAATTTAATACGAACTAATTCTTTCAGTTAGCTATATATATTGTGTTAAATAAAAACTATCTATATATACTCAATTGTATCGATGTATCATTATATCTTAATCCAGTTTGTGGATTTTCTCTTACTTATAACTTACTTATACTTAGGTATTATACGATCGTGGATACTTAATATACGAATCATGAGATATCTAGAGTGTAGCGGTCATACTTTTTCTATTTAATCCAATTACGCTTGTACCGATCATGGTCAGCTATCTTCAAAGCTTACAAATAAACAGATATTCATTACTATTCAATACTATAATCTTTCATATTATTTTAATAACGATTCTTACCCGGTAATAATAATAATAATAATAATTTTCTTTTGAATAATAGGTGAACACACGAAAAGGGCGGACGCCCTTATACACTCATAAAATAGAAAGCACGAGCCTAATAACCGAATGAATCCGTTTCTTAATCTGAGCTATAAAAACGTGTTGAGAAATATATGAAAAATGGTTTTAGTATAATAGCCATGGTCGTATCTCGGATATTCGTGATCCGTATATTGATGTCTATAACCTATACGTATAAGGGTGTTGATGGTTTTTCCTTAAGAGCTCTGTATAGATCAGGCCGTATACGTTTAGTTTAACCGTTGACTTTGTCCGTGATAAGTTATGATAAGTAACAAGGTTTTAATTTACATGAATTACCTAGGTGGTATTATTTACATAAATTACAAACCATGGACTACATCATCATGTAAATATGTTAAATGATCATGGTGATGTACCCGGTTATTAGCGAGTTACTCGAACACCGTATAATATATATATATAAATTGTTATACATTTAACTAGCGATCTTACACATTAACAGCAGTTAAACACAGATAAATTAGTTTAATAAAATATCAGCAATCTGGAATATTATAATCAGTCATCAAATCTCCGTCACAAATGTATATATGTATTTATATGCGTGAAGCTATAAATTTAATTACCATTAGTATAAACGAGAGTTCGTTCTCGGTGGGACCTCGCCTCCTCCATCTCCTACTTCGGTGAGCAACTTTATATAAAGTGCATTGGTCTTGGAACGAAATTGTCCGAGGAGGTGTTACCAGCTTAACTTATATTACTCCGTAACTCCAGGAGGAGGAAAACGAGGAGGAGGCCGCTGGCCGCGGAGAGGGTCACGCCTGTTGGCACGAGCTCTTTGGTCACAGCTCCTTCACGCAGGATTCATAATTACTCACCGTGTCGTTCACTGGAGCTACTCCATTCGTAACTGTAGTTTTTATCATATTTCCTACGAATTCTATCCTCTTTCCTGTCAACTGCCCACATCCCCACTGCTGCTACGAACCCTTTGTAATCGAACGATAAAAAAAAAATTGAAAAAAAAAAAACAAAATTAAAAAAACTGAATAAAAATTAACCGCGATCTGCACTTTCAATACCTAACTGCACCGCATATTCGCGTTATAAATAATCTCTAAATTGAAGTCAACGAAGTTGAAGTAAGTTCTTTGTATCACCGATTCATATAAAAATTGTTAAATCCCTTTCGTGCAGCTTCTCTATAGCCGTGGATACGACCGCGACGTGAGTACATTTCTCTTCTGTGTATAGCCGATGGATGAGCAGTTTCTGAACTCACCAACGCAGTTGCATGCTAGCGATATACTTGGCGCGCGACTATGCAGCAACATGAAGAGCGAAGAGAGTTTAGCTATAGAGAACTAGCTATAGCTAGCTAGACTCTTATTCTCTTCTCTTTTCTTCTCTTACTCTTCTCTGCAACACGCTAAGAAAACTCCAAGTAAGTCGGATGGCGTGTATACGTTATAGGTATATATATATATATATACGTATGTACATACATACATATATACACGGTGACTTAAGTCGCGTAATTGGACGCTCCGGGATCTCTTTAACTGATTACCTATACTCGTTTCAGATTTCTCTTAACCCTCTGTATAACTGCAGGTGACCTTGCGATAATTAAGCTGACCGATGGAAGTATAATTTGTTTTTATTTCCAACGATTTTTCTTTGAGGGTTTGTTAATGAAAAAATAAAAAAAAAAATAAAAAAAACGAAACAAAAAAATTATCTCAGTATTATCTTTACCTCGGATCAATCACGTCAGATTTAGTAACAAACCGAGCGAAAGATATAACTTTATTAACCGTAGTACACGATATAGGCCGTATTTAAGCAGAGGCTATATAAAACCCGAAACTCATATTTTTTGTTCTTCTCTTCACGGTTTTTCAGTTTTATTTTTAATTTTTTTCTTGTTTTTTTTTTTTTATTTCGTTCGATCGATTGAACGGAAAGCAATATAATTAATAAGTCAGTTTCGAATAAGATAGATCATTAATATTGCATTTATTGGGCTCTGACTCTCAGACTGAGAGAGTGCTGCGCAGCCTCCGAGGCGTGGCTCACCGAATAAGAACGCGGGGGTCGCTCGGGGTCGCAATAAAAGAACGAATTCGATACACCAAGCAGTCAGCCAGTTTCGTTAGTTAGCGATCAGTTTCTCGCTCGCTGACGATCAAGGCCTAATTATTAGCCCGTTTGATCGTCAGTGAGTTTCTTCACTGTACATACATATATATATATAACATATACCTATAACAACCTGATTGTATATACGTATAAATAAATATTCCCACCGGAAATATTTTCGCGGACTATAGCCTGAGCTACGCAATTTGACCTAGCACCTATATTGTTAAATTTTAATACCTGCGCTTAAAGGTATACCCTCGCTTTCGAAATATACTGATTCTTGGACCTCCATCTTGACTTAGTTATTAATTATTGCTAACTGCGTGGCTGGATCAAATCTGAAGTAACACACCCATCCTATGGTTGGTAATATTACCTGCATGGACGTTGAAAGAACTTTCTCTAATTCTACGCAGTGTTGATGTGTTTAATGTTGTACGATATTATACCTACTGTAATCTAGAACGTTGTTTGGAGAAAAAAAGCAAGAAAAAAAAATAAAAAATAAATAAATAAAAATTGTAATGATTTAAGTTCTCTGAAACTGTTTGTCGAGAAACATCTTGGGTTTAGATGTAATAGCCAGTTATAATTTAACTTGGGTCACCCTGTACATTATCATAACGAGTACGGCTCTCCAGGACGCGGAGGAGAAGCCGAGGGCACGCGGGCCGTGGCGGTGGTTGTCCTGTCTCATTTCTACCGCCGCGAATCTTCCTCTTCTTCTCTTACGAGGCTCTTCGGCTCTTCGCTCTTTGCTCTTTTACTCTTCTCTTATTTTACCGTATTTTTGTCTCTCTCTGACACGCGAGCTACATGTTAGAGTACGAAGTCCTCTCGTGAATCGCGATTTACTTGAGAGTACCTGCCTACTACGTATAATAGACGTAATAGGCACTATATTTATGTACCTTAGGACCATAAAAGCGAATTTTACGAGCCGTCCGAGAAATGGATATTATACTTCAGAGCGTGTTTCGCATTCCTAAATTCGTATGGTACCATTTTCTGATCGTTACTAATTGATTGAAATCGCATCTAAAACTAGCCACAGATTATTTTATTATTATCAGTAATAAAACATGAGCAACTGCTGCAGTCCTAATGGTCTTTCATTCTGTTAGATATACGGGTTGATCCTTACAGTTTCTCGACCAAGAAACTCCACGTTTAACTCAACACGTATATATATATATATCTAGGAAATCACAACTTCTTCTAAAACCTCATGTTCTTATCCATATCTAGGCGTGAATTATTTGTCTTTGCAGCTAGCCGTTTTATTATTGCATGACAGTTTTCAACGGTAATTGAAATTGCCATCTGGTATTATATGTATGTACATGTAGCTGCGTACATTTGTAAAGACAACCACACTACGCATTAGCGCGGTGCGTTTCGCGCAAACTGTAAACGGTAAATATCCTTCTTTTTGCACATTAACAAAGATAAAATGTTAATTTAATTTCGCATCGTAATATTCTACCGATTTATAACTCTACAGTCACAATTATCATCGTATATGCAGAAATTTCTCTTCAAGAGATATCGTACTTGGTTATTTAACCGATCACTTGACACACTCTTCAATTTCTGACTATAATAATTATTTTCATTCATTCTAGATGCACAAGTTCATCCTCATCTTTACCCGGAATTTCAATCGCTTTGTACTGCTGTATACACACCTTATCCTTCAAAAAGTCTTTCAAGTCAAGGTCCCCTTTCGAAGTCAGTGCATCTCTGCATATACAAGTAGATACGTTGTTTCCAAGACTTGATGAACTGTCCTATACAACCAAAACGGTTTATCTAATTACGAACCCAAGCCTGTTTCTCTCCCTGTTTGGTCATCCGAGTAATAAAATCGTCAATTCAAAAACGGAAACGTTGTTTTTGTTTGGAACAAACTAAGAATTTGTCAAGGACTCCATTATTTCAATCTATCGTCTAGTGTGAATAAATTTATTATTCGAATGCAGACCCTATAAGGTAAAATAAATAAATGTCCAAGTGAATTCATCCCAAATGACCTAGTCCAGTATATAGGACTGTTCGGTATATCTGGACTAATGACTCGGTGCCATCCAACAGTGAGATAAATAGCGAGATGGGGGTAAGGGAACAACAAAAAACATACGTGATAAATTTTGATAAATTTTTTTTTGTGTATAAATTCATTGAGTGTAACGGGTTGGTTTAAGAAACCTCCACTGATTGCTGGGATAGATGACTGGGTAGCGTAACTGCCCATAATACAGTGTACAAACTCATATTCTATTTAAACTTATATACGCGGTACGAAGACATTTCGTAGATATTGAGCCGATACGAACCGCGATATATACATGTATAATGACGAGGCTACAGACCGGGCAACCAGAGCCAGGTAACTACACGTCAATTCTAGGGGTACCAGCCAGGAGATGGGAGATCCTATCGGGCCCCCCGCTGCGCCCTGTGATGTATCGATCCCGCGTATACGGCCCTGCGGCTGCATGCCCCCTCGCTTGCCACATACCCGGGCAACTACTTACTTAATTTCAAGAGCCTCTACCTATCGGTGTAACCAAACTGTTATACGTGTAACTTTGTGATTTTAACGTTCACTACCGGCTATATCCTCGAGGGTTTTTCTTCAACCTGGTGGTGTTCACTGCGAAGCCTTGAGGGTATAAGGAGTTAGACCTGGTATAGCTGCCGGAGTTGGTAAGTGAACTCCCCGCTTTTGCTACGCATTTTGAAACGTGAACCCCGCTTCATGCATGGTCAAGTCTGCTAATAGCTCGCTAATAGCTCCGTTTCTCCTAGTCTTAATTTATTACCCATGTGTATTTCTACGGTGTAAATGAGCTACAGGGTAGACTTCACGATCCGCGACTCTTTCAAATTTAAACTCAATATCGCGATTGCCTCGTGACGGACGGGGTGGTCCAGCGGTGGTCCACGCAGCGGCACGTGATCCAGCGTGACTGGATGAATTTGCTACGCGTTCAAGAGAGTCGAACTCTGGGTTCTCGTTTTCCCCTTGAGTCTGTTAATAAATTCCCACGGGCGAGAAGCAGAGCGTCCTATCTCCTCTTATGGGATTCTGTTTTACGCTTAGGGTATACCGAAGCATCGCGATTGCCCGGATGCCATGCACTTCGCGCGGCAAAAGACAAAGAAATATCTGCACGGTTTGACCAAAACCTCAGAGACGAGTCCGGTGGTCGTGTTGCCGCTCCATCAATCCCCCGTTACTTCGGGCCCGGGTTTTCTAAACAAAACAACACGCTTTATATCCTCGAGCGGGGACTGAGGGGTGGGGATCTTTAATTGAACCGTTTCGAAGCCATTAAGTAGTATAGGCAAAGCGTTGATAACGTGCGGACGTTGCCAACAAGACGGAGATGATTTTCGAGTAGCGGTACGCGGATACGTAGTCGAGCGGGACGTAGTACAGTCTTGTCTAGGACGGACATTGGTCCATTTTAGACTCCACGATCGTCAGCATCAGGGGCATGCGCGACCCCGCGACTAATTCTTACTTTTACGCTTTTTATTAGATCCTGAACCGATCCGCGCTTCTTCCGCCAGTACGTTGGTATATAAGTTCGTTAGTTTCTTTTATCGTCGCATCGTTTTCCCACAGGTTTAACACCGACGTCTCTTGCAGGTAAAAGGGGATCGACCGAGATTGATTGCCGCATCCGAAAGAATGCTTCGTGCTTATAGGCGTGCGACCAACGGCTACTGTCACGGGGCGATTCTTAGACTCCGCAAAGAATTCGTACGCGGTTAATTTCACCTTTTGGTCATCGCGAGGAACCGTCCCGGCCCCGGTCCCGATCCACGATCTCGACGAAACCCCCTGTACAGACGCAAACACGAATAATAGGACGTCCGCGCCGCGCCGCATCGCATCGTACCGCGTCAGCGGGGGCTACGCCACGGCCTATACGAGACACGAAAAGAAGCTTAAGCGTCGATGTTATCGGCGGTGGAGGAGGTTCCGCGTAATCTATCCAATTATCGGTAGATCAGAGCCGTACACACTCATTCCAGGGCCCGAAAGATGAGGGTAGCAATTGCCTGAGGCGTATGAATGTTATACTCGTTGCTATTTCTTCTAGCCCCCTGACGATCGGTGAGACCTGGAGGAACCTCGTCGAGGCGGGGTCGTGGCGTATTGCACAACGGTCGGTATTGCCCTGGCGTGCGATTGCCACTTAAAGTGCACTATAATGGTTGTAAGACCGCTAAGAAGAACGCGATCTTAAGAAACCTCGGTGTTGAGAGAGTATAGAGTTTGTAGGTAGGAAGGTAGGTAGGTAGGTAGGTAGTACGCGGGGCCCCGCGGATGCGGATCGCCGTTGGGCCTTTCACTGGAGCCCGCGGGCTGCAGGTCACGACCTCCGCGCGGTCCACTCCCTTTTATTTTTCATTTTTTATTTTTTATTTTTCTTCATCTCGACTCCATTTTACCTAACCTGTGGAGCCCGTCTCTCCTCTCTTCTCCTGCCGAGGAGCTCGTCGTTCGATCTACTATCCTCGTTTGTCTCGCGCCATACTCGAGGCCTCTATCGCTTCACGTTGCTCGGCTTATCTGATGCTGTAATACCTTCTTTACGGTTTGGTCAACCCTCGCCTTATTCCTATCTCAATATAATTGCTCTGTTACCTAGCCTATGCGCAACGCTTCGACTATCATGGTATACCATAACCCGCCGTTCCTCATCCTATTGCAAACACGATATCCTTTTATTTTTAAACGATTATTCTTTTTATTCATACCATTATGGCTCCTTTTTCCCCTCCTCCTTTTACTTATCCGACAAACAGAATCCGATCTTTATATATACCTATATACCGAAATATATATATTTAAACAGGAATCAGACTATCGTACGTGTCTAATTTTTTAAACAGCTATTACTTTACGGATATCTCGTATTCAACGTAGCTCAACAATGTCACCGTCTTTCGTAAGATCGTTTCCTGGCTCCCATAATATACACACACATACATTACATCTGGAAAAAAAATTCTTCTACATCTCGGTGTACGAATACACATGTGTTTAAATAAATAAAAAAAAATGAAAAAAAAAGTCTATATACCTCTGGACGAGTAAACGAGAAATTGCCTCTCGTCCGATTCGCGGGATCCTTTTGAGCAAAAACCGCTGTGGGCAGAGCTTAGAATATAGATTTAGATACGTTTTATCCAATCGAAATATATACCGCGTTAAATGTTTGCGGATTTCAAAGACTGAATATCCGTCTCTATTCGTATTGTACGGCGGTTTCATTCGCGAAGAAACAATTACTTTCCTTACCTGCCTCGAGGGTATAGGCACAAGCTGTAGGGGAGCCCGAAGAAATCGGCGTCCGTTTCATACGTATACAATACTGAACCATTCTATTTCACGGCTTCATCGCCTTATCCCATCGGCGTTTTATAGTTTCGCAGAAAAAGAAATAAAGAAAAAATTCAAGAAAAGAAAAAATAAAAATAAAGAAAGAAAAACCACGCAGTGGTTATAACCCCCGGTTAAGCGGGGGGAATCGAGCATTAAGAAGCACCGCTGGCGCCCGAGGGTTCGAACACGAGCGGCGCAATATGAATCTGCACCTGTTGCCCGAATTCTAGTTCTAACAAAGCCTAAATGCCTGTTATTTTATTGTTTAGGTTTAAACTCGCGCCTTTTCGACGCCCTGAATCTTCCCGTTTCGTAAGCTTAAACGCTGCACCGTACCTACTCGTTTCAGAAAAGCTCTACAAAGCTGTGTCAGAACGCATGGAATAATACCCCATTGCTATGTGGATTGCTTGGTCAGTTACCGTCCATCCAACGTCCGCGATGTGAATATCAAGTTTTTAGTCTTAGGATATAAAGCGTATAGCTTCGTCGGTACATTGCGAGAATATGCAGTAGATATAGTCCTTTTCTCCGTATATACCTACATACCTGTATATGTATACTACTGTAAGAATATGACGAGAGAACTGAATTAACGAGACACCCAAGGTTTCTGTAAACTAAAAAGTGGGGAAATTACCGGTGCACGTAGTGTATTTTAATGCGCTTTTGAATCATCTGCTGCACCAGCTCGCTAATAGCCAGACCTTCCTTCATCTTCTCTACCTCGTTGCACACTCTCGAATTCCGTAAACCAGAAATTCATCTCCTCACATATGTATTTCATGTATAATTCATCTAAAATTATGATGTCTTCTTGATACCCACTGAGAAAATATAAAAATATAAAATAAAGATAAAATAAAAAAAAAAAAAAATAAAAAATTTCTTTCCACAAAGACCGGGCTGCAGTATAAGTATACTTATAACAAGACATAAATAAATGATTGATAATTTCTTCACGGAAGCTCAAATTTCCTCGTTCTTTGATATCGTTGTAAATTAATTGAATATACACACGGCCCTGGCTAGTGGGTACATCATACCTACTACCACGAATGAATTGAACTTGACCGTTGTACCAAATTTCGTTTTAATCGGTCAAAGCCGTATTTGTACGACGTAGAAACTTGTTCGTATACTTTAGTCACGTCCGTGGAGCTAACTTAAATCATCGCTTCGTTGACTGATAAATATTACTATCCACATAGAGGCGTAAAGCTATAAGGTAACGAGAGAATTTAAATTCAAGGTACACTACAGCCACTTAAAACGGTTGTTGGATCTATCCTATTTCCAATAAGATTTCTCGCTGTATAATATAAACTCGTGTATATAAGTAGGTATATGTAAAATTAAAAGCATGAGTATCCCTCCCCGGTATAGATTCATCCTGTACCAAAGTTCGGTCCAAAACCTTCACGTCAGATACCTACGCACAGACTACGTATACCCATCCCAAAACACTAGAAGCCACATTAGTCTATTTGTAAGCAAAACGGCGTCGGACCATTTCTTTGTAGGCTATACAGTATACAACCCACGCACAATCTATCGCAAGGCCGCGGGTAGGTTTAGGGTCGTGAAGAATGCGCGTTGTATCTATACGTCATAACACATACAAGTACAAATTGGGCTGCGCGAGTTGTTTAACAAATTTGGTCTAGCGCTGCGGGGGGTTGTTGAGCTGCTGGACCATTTGGACTCCTTCGGACTTGGCTCAATTTTTTTTTTTCTTTCTTTCTTTCCTTACTTCTTTTTTTATTTCTCTCCAGAGAGCCTCCGAGATGCCTTGCTGGCAATGGGCAATGGGCAATGGGCATCCTTAGGTATTCGTTGCACGAGCAGTCGCTCCGTATACACGGAACACCGGGGCGCCCGGGTCCGTGTCGGCGCGGTGCCGTCTGCACGTATAAAATATATACGTATACCTACAGTTGGGTACCTACTAACACTCTGAGGAAGACGCGCGCGAGAGATGCTGCAGCAGAGCAGACCGCCGAAGGCAGGAGCACGAGTGAGGAGGCCTTCTGCCTGCCTCGCGGGAGAAGAGGTACCGCTATCGCCCTTTGACCTCTTAGAGCAAGCGAACGAGGCCTCGCGTCCATCGCCGCATGGTATACCGGTAATTTTGCGCTCGACTCCCGCTTCCTGGTGCCTGATGCCGAACCGAGAAGATCTAGATCATCGAAAATCCCGATTATATACTGACCAGCGATTAATTAGAGACGAGGAAACGTCGGCCTACCGTTTTCAAGACGCATATGTCTTGTACCTATACCGTTCCGCCGGTACATAGGTATGTATGTACATACATACATACTACATACATATACATACATACGTACCACGAATTAATTATCCATCAAAAATTTTACATTCAACGGAGAACCATCTTTCTTTTTTGGTCTCAGGATAAGAGAACCGTATTGGAAGAAGATGAATTGGAAACGCATGCGTCCATACGTCAAAGAGCGGTCAAAGGTTTCGTTCAGCTTACCAGCCACGTACACTATACGGCAAAGTAACGACGGATTCTTTCGATGAAATTGGCACAAGTTCTTCACGGCTTAGGATCGTGGACGAGGTACATATATACCTACTCGGGTTTATTTGTGTGCGTGTAATAGCTCACGGTTTACAGGTTCTCAGGGTTGGTATACCGTTATACCCACTCGACGTCGAGGATAATATTTTGTCTCTCGCAAAGGCTCGTTGCATAGTTTAAAGCTAAAAAAACGACTAGAAAAATGAACTAAAAAAAACAAAAAAAAGATAAAACCATTACAAGGCCAACAGAAACTGACAGAGGAACCTTCCGAGCCGATCACGCGACGGATTTCGAATGATGCACGTTTATATGCAGAATTCCGATTCCGGGTATTCACCACCTCACTAAAACCATCGAGATCGAAGTATCGAACTACCTGTGTAACTGCACCGCGCGTTTCCAGGATATTTTGAGCCGGGCGACAAACGGTGCGGTTAGGTATAACACCGCTTTGTTCTTTCAGGTGGACGAAATGCTGGCAAAGGATCGGTTCGTTTTAATCGCTAATCACCAATTAACCGGGCGTCCTGCGTCCAAAACCCCCAGAAGCATTTTAACGAGCTGCGTGGTCGTCTGGTTCGGAATTTTACTTCGGCTTGCTTGTTGGCTTGCTGTTGGCTGGACGGTTGGTCCGTTGGTTGGCTGGCTGTCGGGCGGCCAGGTCGCTTCCCTTCCTTCCTCCGCTGAATGCCCTGGACTATGCGAGGTCTTCTTAGTTGTGTGTGCGTGTGGCCGGACCAATTAGTGCATACTTCGGCTCGGTGTGGTGTCGGTGGTGGCTTAAGAGAAACACGGGCCATGGACAAGCGGGCATTGCTTCGTTTTTCGTTATTCTATTTTCCATTTGTTTCTCGCGTTTCCAGTCCCGGTCCTTGCGTTTGATCTGTCAACTTGACAGAAGGGTTTTAAATTTTTAGTGCTCACTTTCGTTGTTACAAACAACCGACGCAGTTAAACTCACGAGTAAGAGTGACTCAGATACCCACTCAAACAAGAAATGAGAAAAACGACTCTAAAAAGTGAAAATAATCAGCGGACATGAGTTGCTTCGGTGGAAAAGACGAGCAGCTATACCTGCTAGAATTAATGATCGGTCGGCTAACTCTACTGCCTGAAAAGATGAAAGACGTCAAGGATTCTCCCCTGGTCGTAAAAATCAAATTCATCGACTTTCCAGTATTCGAAATATCGCGAAACGACTTCAACTCTGCCAAACCATCGCCACCGAACGTGGAAGACGGGTCATTAGACTACTCTGCAGGAAAGTCTTGCCTCTTTACTAAACAGCCGCGAGACCTTGTGCAAGGGATGCAGTCCAGTCCTCTTAGAATCGGCGTGTTTTGCCTTGGAGATACTTTTCCGATTGCAGAATCGGAAGTTCCGTTGTCCGGGTGTTTGTGTGATCAAGTAGCAATGGCGATGAACGATCCTGATCATTTGCCAAAACCGTATACATTGAAGGGGGGTTTTCACCTTTCAGATCCGGGCGGTAATCCCTCGGGAAATATTAGTCTCGATTTGAGACTGACTTGTTTCGGTAAATCCATTACTACTCATTACCAATTACAGCCCAAGTCGTTTCTCTTCAAAAACGATAAAGAAGACGGAGAGTTTTGCGTTAAACGAGTCATTCCACCACCGATTTGTGGAGACCAGCAAATGAGGGTAACAGTAGACGGAACAGAGGTGCAAATCGGTAAGTGTGGAGACAGTATGTTGCCCGATTCAGTTCCCGAGGAGATCCCACAACCGGTGGAAGTCGAAAGGGGAGAAAAAATCACGAAGGCTGGTAAGAAAGCGAAGACACAGAAAGGTGGAAAAACTAAAAAGAAGTAGTCAAATTGATCGTAATCGATCTTACATCTCTTATAATCGATTATCAACGATGCTTCGCTGTTAGAAAATGTCCCTGACAACGGATCGATAGATGAATCACAATCAGTTGGCTATCGAAATCTGCCGTCGAAGTACGGCGACCCTGCAGGTAACTGGGTCCAAAATTAATGGCGTGGGATAGGTGAGACTAATGGTGCCACTAAAAAAAGAGAAAACTAAATTTTTGTGAGTTGTTGTAAATTTCGCGAAAAAATATTTCCAAAACTACCAAAGTATGGATACGGTAAATACGTGCTTTCGCTCGAAAGAGGAGCAACTCTACATGCTGGAACTTCTGGTCGATAAGCTTAACCTGAGTCCAGACAAGGTACGGGATGCTGGTACCACACCACTCTGCGTTCATCTAAAATTCGTGGACTTTCCACCGTTCGAGATCAGCCAAGCAGAATTCTCTACGGGAAAGAGACAGAGAGAAAAGGAGACTGCAGCAAAGCCGGACAGAAAGGGGACAACGGATGGTTTGGTTGATTTCAGTGCCGGAAAATCCTGTCTTTTTACAAAACAGCCTCGAGACTTGGTTCAGGCTATGCAATCTAGACCTTTAACGGTCAGCGTTTTCAAAATCCGTGATAAATCACCATGCGGTGGATTTTCGGAGGATAAACCAATCTGCCAAACCCAGATACCACTTTCTGGATGTCTCTGCGATCAAGTAGCAATGGCCATGAATGACGCAGACCATTTACCAAAGCCTTATACTTTGAAGAACACTTACAACTTGACGGATGATCAGGAAAGACCTTCTGGAATCATAGCAATCTTTCTGAGACTTTCTTGTTTTGGGAAATCAATCGTTACACACTTTGCTTTTCAGGAACGATCGTTTCTTTTCAAAAGCTCACAGTCCAGCGACGAATTTCAGTGCACCAGAGTTCCTCCCGATGAAGAAGAGCTTTCGAGACGAGCCAAGGATGTGAAGGACAAGATCTGTCTTCCTCAGGGTTATATAGAGCCCGAAAAAGATCCTCTTCCAAAACCTCGAGACGTAATAGGATTGGCTCCAATTTGTCAGGAGCTTGCAAAGCGGGATGGAGGTCCTGCAAACCTGAGGCCTCCTATAAACGCACCTTCACCTGCTCCTAAAATTGCAATTAACGATCCAGGTTTCGACAATTTGACAAGTGCGGAGAAATTAAACGATCGAGATTACAGAGGGCTGGTGTATCGCGCCTTTCCAAACGAGCCAATTTGCTCGTGCGCGTGTTCTCCAGGTGGTAATTTCTTGAACAGTTTAACCGGGGATTTTCCCTGCACTGGTGCAGCTTGTGGAGGTGGCTGCTGCGTTGGTACAAGACGTCTAGAACCTCCGGCTCGAGATCATCACGGTGGCAGTGACGAAATGCCCTGTTATACTGGAAGCTGCTGCTCTGGAACCCCTCGAATCGAAGACGGTAATAGATCTAGAAGACCTTATGATGGACCTAGAATGCGTGGTGGTGGATGCTGCGACGGAAATCCTGTCGAAACGACTGCAAACTCGACCAAGTATAACCCGTACTACAGAAATGGACCTGATCCCGGGGCTCAGTCATTGGAAACGCTGATGTCCGGGGCCTGCGGTGTTCCAAAGGTCGGAAAAAATTCAGCGAAAACATCTGGCTGCGGTTGTTACGGGAAGAACGGCGCTGGAGAAATTCGAACTCGACCAGCCATGGGAAAGGGTGGTGGTTCCTGCACGAAAAAACCATGCCTCGGTATAGATTGTCTACTTCGAGCGTTCAAAGAAACACAAGAGTTTGTTGATTCGATTGGGAAGGTACCCGGACTGGCTGGTCTTGGACTACCGGATCCGTCAGAGAGCCCATATTTCGGTCGAGACCATGATAACGCGGAAAATAGCTGCGCACCAAAGAAGCCATCGGGTTATGGTTCGTCGCAACACCCGAGCACAGCTAGTGTTCAATTTCCTTCCAAAAATCTCGTCGCTGGTTCGAGGATAAATGCTGGTGTACCGCTCTCAGTTGCCCCGAATGTTTTCACGGCTGGAATAGTCGGCCGGGCAGGCGTCGTTCGTGAGGCTATACCCGCACTGCCTGAGGTCGGTTTCATCGGGTCGGCACGTGCCAAGAAGAAAGAGGAAAAGACGGATAGGCAGAAGGAGGTGGAACTCAACCCTCTGCTTCCAATTGATATCGAAATGGGACCGTGCGGAGAGCCTAAGTGTAAAGCACGCAGGAGAAAACCCCAGGAGGAGGTGCCGACCGCCGAGGGTCAGAGCGGGGCATCTTTGTCGAAGAAACTTCCGGCACAGGTGAGGCCCACCAGCGGGGGAGGTTCTCTTAAGATGAACGGCAGCCCTGGGGGCGGTTTGAGGACTGGGAGCAGAGGAAAACAAGCGAGAAATACGCCGCAGGCACTTCCTGGACCAGCTGGAGATCGAATAAACTCTTCCAGCAAGTCCTACGTTAAAGTGAGCAGGCGAGTGATGAAGTTTGTCTACACGGCTGGAGCCTCGTATCCAGGAATCAATTATGGACATAAAAATTGCTTGGAAAATCGTATGAGAGTACCAGCGAATATGGGGTGGCTGTGGAATACAAATCAGGTTGTCGGGAGATTAAAACCACGTCTTGGTTGGAAGCCTGGTGCCATATCACACTACATGAACGAAATGTTGAGACAGGCGAAGATAGCTGGTTCGAAAGAGAGCAGGCCAACAAGTTCTTCTTCCAAGAGTAAGAAGGGAAAAGCGTTAAAGAATAAGAGCAAGAGTTCGCCGTCTGTTAACAAGGGTCAGGGAAAGACGAAAAAGAAGGAATCAGAAGAGGAGGAATCCGAGCTACCACCAACTTTACATATTCATAGAAAAGACGGGACTTATTACGTCACTATGTACCCAATAAAGCAGGAAACTATGGAGGTACCGCAGCTACAGGAACCTATGAAACCTCTGCAGTTTAAAATCACGAAAAATAAAGACGACGGATCGATTGCTTCAAGTTCAACTGCTTCCGATATGGAAATTGAGTTTTCTCCCCCAGCTGCGGTCAATCGATATCGCAAAAAACCCAACGTTATTCACGTCGATACTCAGGTCAAGCAACAGGAAATACTCGACGCGTTTAAACCACCCGGAAGCAAAAAGGGCAAGAGTGATGGAAAAGGAGCAGGAAAAAAAGGGAAGAAGAAATAATCGGTACCCAGCTACGATACATCGGTCTTTAAATGGTTATAATACATCACTAATTCATTTTCGACATTTTTTTTTTCATAAGGCGAAAAGCCAGAGCCTAATTATAACAACATGTTTTTAATTATTTTGTTTTCCAATATTCCAGATTATAGATAATGAAAAAAAACTCAATATTACATCAAACCGTTTATTTTAAAAGATTTAATTCGTCATCGAGTTCTATATGTATAATTTTTTTCAATCAATAATTTTCGAAAATCAGATACATAATAGATCTTTGTTTCCTATAAAAGTAGTTGTGTGTCCTGTCTTTTTAGAACGGCACTTACACCCAACTAACAGATTTAATAATACTCTATCGATAGCTGATCCTAGTTTCACGATAATCGTGACATTTGATACAAAATTGTTGAATTATTTCAGTGTCGTATGAAAAGGCGGACTTGAATATCGTCTAGAATCTCGCGCGGCGTTCGCAGCGCCAAAAGCTGTAACTAAATTCGTCGCGTGTTTAGCTGGCTTATCTGTCATTTCGTACATAACCTAAAATCCGTAAAAATGAGCGAGAATAACGAACAGCATCGAAAGGATATATTGAGAAAGAAGATAGTCGACTTGCAGGACGTTCATATAGGTCCTCTTCCAGTTGACTCGCCGTGGGTTAAACCAGTGCGAATGCACTTCCAACAGAATGGTAAAATAAAGAATTGGGACCTGCTTAGAATTCACGATTCAGTGGCTCTGATCGTCTACAATACAACGCGAAAGAAACTAATATTCGTATCACAGTTTCGTCCTGCGGTATATTATTCAAATTTACCCAACAACGAGGGTGCAGTTGATGTTAAAAAATATCCTCCAAGTCTTGGTGTAACTTTAGAACTTTGCGCGGGTATAGTAGACAAAGATCTACCCGTACCCGAAATAGCTAGGGAAGAATTACTCGAGGAATGTGGATACGACGCCCCAGTAGCAAGCTTCAACAAAATCAGCACTTGCAGGTCTCTCAAAGAACCATTATTTATAAATAATAATAGTAAACTTCGTGCCTAAAATAGGGTCTAATAAAAATGTGAAAATGTTTTCTCACTTTGTATTTATTCAGTCTATAATGTGTTTGAATGTAATTGTCTAGTGGCCTTGTCTCTCCTTAAGTTATTTCAATAAACCTTGTCCTTCCCCCAATGTCTGGTTCATTGTCATTATTTATTGTTTAGCAATTTTTTTCTTGGATTTGTGGTTTCAGAAGTGGAGTCGGAGCCACAGGAGCCTTGGAAACAATGTTCTATGTAGAAGTGACCGACGAGATGCGTGTTAACCCTGGTAATTAATAAAACAGGAATAAATTTTGTGTTGAAAATACCACAAGGCCTGTGCTACTGCTTTAAAGAATTATTTAATGATGTTATTTTAGGAGGAGGTTCTGAGGTAGAAGGCGAACTAATTGAAGTAGTAGAGCTGAGTGTAGAAGAATTCAAGGAGTATGTTGGCCGTCCAAGCATTCAGAGTCCTCCAGAGATATTATTCGCAGCCTTTTGGTTTTTCCATAATAAACCAGAACACTGTTCCTAATTAAATTCAATAATACCTGGTACCTAAATTAAAAACAATTGTCTTTTGATATAAGACTGTGGTTTTAATGATAAAAATAAAAATTGTTAAGGAATAGGTATATATTAATATAATATAATATATAATATGTATATTAAATGAAATGACTTAGACCCAGTAATAATATTACGGATTATCAATTTAGTATTTATTCATTTATTATTTATTTACAAGGCGCGTGTATATACATGGTAAGTGCACTGCAGCTTATTTAATATCCTGTTTTATTTATTAATCTGGCAGTATAAGGTAGGCACTAGTGCTCAGCCTCGTCTTTTGTGAATTGGGAACTGACCCAGGCCAAGCCCCACTTTAAATTGGTCAATAAAAATTTCAGAGCCTTTGTCCATTGCTCTTCAGAATTGAATTGGATCCTGTAAACAGAATTTATTTAGATTTTAGTTTAAACATTTCTTTCAAACATGTATTGTATTTATAATTTTCTGTTTAGTATCTGAGATCTTTAAGATCTTGGTCGATTGATGAATGAATATAATAATTTACTTGATTGAATACGAATTCCCAGTAGCAGAGTCCTCAATTTTTCCCCGATCCATTCTGTAGGGAAGGCAAAAACCACTGTCACCTTTTTCAACTTGTTCTTTGAACTGCTGTAGACAATCCAAAAATGCGACCATGGCTGCATCGAATTTAGTATCCCATAAAAACTTGAATCCCCCACTGCCGTATAGCGGGAGTTCTCTATGTTGATCCAATACTTCGATGTAGCTATGATTACCAAATGGGACCAATCGAAAACGCTGGAATGTAAGATTCATCTTTCGGGCTAGGGCTGTTAGTAAGAGGGTCGTTTGACCCCATGCTGCATTTATTTCACTCCAGTCTACGGGAGCACTAGGTAGTCGACCCAACCGAAATGAATTTATTGTTCCAAAATGTCCTGAGTGCCAAATATGGAACGTCGCATTAAATACGTTCGTCTTTTTCAGCCTCTCTAGTTGTGAAGCTGCGTAAGCCACCTGATTTTCTAAGCTGTAAAAGCATATCTATGTAGCATACGGTATTTAAATTGACTTTTCTTTTTTACTTCTCATTTAAAAATATAACAATATTTAATAGACTATTCATAGTTTACATCTGTTATAAATACATTAGAGAAACGAAACAAAAACAAAAATTCAGTTTTCTAGAATTACAATTTCTGTTTTAAGAGGATTATCATCACAAATTAATGTGAACAAGATACGCTTTACTTCATTCTGCCAAATAATCTACGTACTAACTTAGCTAAGCAATAAATTATCAAAGCGAACATGCCGATCTGTACAAGAACATAATATCAGTGTATTCAAACGGATATTACCTGCGAAATTCATCTTCGGCAAACATCAAATCTCTTCTATGCCTTGAGTATTCTCTCCAGTATCGTTCCTCCTCTCCTTGTAGTCTCTCTCGTTCTCTTTCCTGCTGAGCGATAGCATTTCTAGTAGCAGTTTCTTCTCTACGCAAAGCCTCCAATTCACCTATCATCCTTTCTTCTTCTGCTTTTATATCTTGTAATTCTTTAACGAGATTACTCATCTCAAGATCCTCATCTTGATGTTCTTTTTCAGACTCTAAATGTTTTATATATTCGTTGTAATCGGACCATTCTCCTTCTGTTAATCTCAACTGTTGATCCATAAGCATCAATAAACTGTCTGTACATTCGTCGCATAACGGATGATCCGCTGAACTGCTACTGCTTAGTATATCGAAGAGAGTTGCTCTAACCTGAAAATATTCAACTCATGTAATAAAAATTTAATATAAATTCAAAGAGGAAAAGAATTGGCTATAATTTTACCCTCAAATGATGACTGAGACTTTCTGTTTCTCCTGAATCTCCAACTAGCATAAATCCATTAGCTCCATTAGATGATTCAGTCAAACGGAACGGCGGAGCCAACTGTTCTAAGCTTCCGCCGTGATGGTCCAGTTCTCCGACCGTTTGTTGCTGTATTGGCACTGCCGTTTGAAATGCATTGGATTACGAATTAGGTAATATGGATTTGATTGTATGTGAAAAAAACAGAAAAAAATGAAAAATAAAAAATAAACATAAAATGAAAATGAAAACAATAAGAATCATTGAATTAGGTTGTATTGAGTATTTAACAGTGTAATTTGGGCGAGAGAAAGAGAGAGACAGAAAGAGAGAGATTTGAGTCGAAGTTGTATGTTTTAGTTAATATTTTTTGAGTAATTGTTGGACGTTTGATGGGATGATTTTTGATGTTTATATGGATATAAAATGGATTTACCTACGTGAAAGTTCAGCCAGTGTGTGTTCGCCAAGATGATTGAAACTCGAATCTAATTTTAAAGGTTGCAAGCATCGCTGACAAGCAAAACTGACGGTAGTTTTTGCATCCACCATTGTTACCTTGTTACTTGTCGAGGAATTATTGAAGACTGCGCTTTATGCAACGGATCGTTATTTACAAATACGCATTTGACACTTGGAAGACGTGTATCAGCTGATTGCATATTACTATCCACCAAGCTTCGTGTGGCGATTTTAATCACCAGGTGGCACTAGCTTTTGAGGAAACTCCATCTTATTCTTCTTGACATTGGGCTTGTTCCTTTTATGTCAGCTGGTGTCAGCGCCAGTCAACGCGGTAACACGGCTTCGTGGCGTCAACGAATCACATGGGAACTCTGGGACGACTTTGACAGATATCTCATTAGAAATATTCCGAACGCAGAAAAGTTGTCGCGTAGACAAATTATAATGTAGAATAGCTGATCCCGCCAGAATTTAAAGTGATGGCGTCAGACGGCATTCAACATGGCGTCTAGTGCATGCGTGAGGGCTGACGCATCAGGTTCGACTTGTCCGTACGCTGCGACCGGCGTCAGTTGGCCTCGACGCCGTCGACTATTTTAGAGGTGTCAAGTGATGGTTGCGGCAGACATGTGAAAAACAGGTAAGAATAATTTAATCTTGATATTGCACGACTGTTAGAAGTAAAATTCAAGTCCGATAATGTAATTTATCTCCGTTAAACCCGTTTTACAAAATCATACATTTCCGAGACAAATTTTTTTGCTTGTTTTGCCATCGGTTAGTTTCAGCAGTTGTCTTCGTATATTATTTCTACTAGTAGGTAGTAACAATTGTGTATCTTCTGACAAAATTATAGGATTGTTGATCTGCGTATAATAGTTGAATACAATATGCAAAAAGTCTCAACGAGAAAGATATAAAGTAAAGACAATGGAGCAGGTCGCATAGATCGAATGTTGTTTACATTTGAATAAAATTCGAGAATAATCAGACGACAGTTATTTACTTATATTGACAATTTGACTGAATTCTTAATGTACCGCTAACCTTTATTGATGAATAAATATTTCGATTACAGAGATAGACTGCTGCAGCAGATCGTGAATGCAGATCTCAGGCAATTTGAATAGATCTAATATCGCAGATGAATCGAGAAAGGTAAGGCAGTAATTGTAATATTAGTTCTAATTATTATCTATTTTTATTGAAGTTCAATCTTTGAGAGATCATTAAATATTTCCAAAAAATTATTTTCCTTCATTTCTGTTTGTCGAATTTTTAAATCGATAGATTAAAATCCTAATGTATTCATTTATTCATTAAAATTACACAGAATAAATGTTTGGGCTTTCTTGTTACATCTCAAAAATATTACAATGTATGAACATTCAATTGATAAATCTTTCAAATTAAATTAAATTTCAATTGACTAATTCAAGAATTGTCCACATACAGAATTTCTTTTTAATATATGACCCTGTTTCTACATGCATTCAAAATCAAGTGTATATGAAATTCATTTCTAATTTTACTCGTTCTGTTTGTTATTTTACAGAAAATCATGCCAGCAGGTGAATCCTGGCAATTCAATGGACTACGAGGATCTGCTGATGACTTAGCTTCAAGGAAATATACAGCCCGCTGTTCCTCACAAGACAAATATGCAAATAATCTACTTTGTAATTATATAATTGTATATGTATATGTATTTATGTCTAAGATATACCTGTTCAAAGTATAATTATAGTTTCAGTATAGCCTAGTCAAAGTTTTATTAGCAAAAATAGTTATTATTTGATGTGAATTTGCGATACGTAAAGCCATGTATATTTGTTTATAAGAAATAACTACATTTTATAACATTGACAATGAAAAATGCTGTAGCAATAAATTCCCAGATATACCTATAATTACTTTGATATTTTCCACTCTCTCCTTCCTGCGACTCTATTTCAGGTATTGAATAAGGTAAGTGAATCTTAATAATCGTAAGAAGGCATGGCGTAATTTACAGGTCAGATGTTCTCCTGATATCAAGAGCAATTTTCGACTTAAGATTTTGCGAACTCTGAAAATTTGTATATTCAAAGTTTTTGAAATTTTTAGTCGAAAATTGCTTCTAATATCAGGAGAACATCTGACCCGAGGAGGTGTGCCGAAATTTTTGGCGGGAAAATTTTTCAGCACACAGGCATGCATGCATGTATACATAGCTTTATGCACGTTACTATGTCTCTATGTACTACATACATACTCAGTTGAAACATCAAGATAAAACTATACTTAATGTATATTCATTATTTCCATATTTATTTATTACAGAAATCTTGTTTATAGCTTGACAAAAAAGTATATCTATTATTATTATTATTATTTCATCTTCTGATATCCTGATCCTGTGAATATTAAATCATACGTAGGTATAATCGCTGAGTGTAGACAACGGTATAATATTAGTGAATGTTAATATTATAGCTTATCTCCTTTTAAACTCATTAAAGTTCTTATTTAGCTTTGACTACGTATCATAGTTTCTCTATATTAGGATGATGCGCTTAATCAACTGCGGAATTGTTAATATCGCGGAAAGAAATTTCATTCAAACATCTTACGAGGATAATTAATTGATAAACGTTACGATGCGGAGAATTCAAACAGATTGCCGCTTGAAATTGGTTTACGTGGTGAAAAATGGTAGCGCCATCTAGGATAGACGTGATAACTACGTGCACCATGTTGCACGCAACCCGTGCTACATTCCTGTAATACGGGTTGCGTGCAACATGGTGCACGTAGTTATCACGTCTATCCTAGATGGCGCTAACATCTTTCATGGTGATAACTATGTGTGCCACGTTGCACGCAACTTGTATTACATTCCTGTAATACGGGTTGCGTGCAACATGGTGCACGTAGTTGTCGCGTCTATCCTAGATGGCGCTACCATCTTTCACCCCGTAAACCAATTTCAAGCGGCAATCTGTTTGAATTCTCCGCATCGTAATGTTTATCAATTAATTATCCTCGTAAGATGTTTGAATGGAATTTCTTTCTCCGATATTAACCGCAGTTGATTAAACGCATTATCCTAATATTAAGAATCTATAATACGTAGCTAAAGTTTAATGAGAACTTTAATGAGTTTGAAATAAGATAAGCTATGAACCACGGCTCAATTAAACTTTATTCTAGGACAAACATGAATATTATACTTACGTACGATTTATATTCACAGGATCAGGGTATCAATAGATGAAATAATAATAATAATAGATATACTTTTTTGTCAAGCTATAAGCAAGATTTCTGTAATAAATAAATATGGAAATAACGAATGTACAATAGGTACAGTTTTATCGCGATGTTTCAACTGAGCATGTATGTAGGTATGCACATACATACATATATACACTAGCGATTTTCACAGTTTTCGAAACTTGAAGTCGAAAAATTGCTCCTGGTATCAGGAGAACATCTGACCCGAGGAGGTGTGCTGAAATTTTTGGCGGGAAAAATCAAGAGCATGCGTCTCTGCAGGCATGCATTCCCATCGATGTGTCTCTCTGTATCTCTCATTAGCTTACGAAATTTAGAGTTTTTGAAATTTTAAGTCGAAAAATTGCTCCTGGTATCAGGAGAACATCTGACCCGAGGAGGTGTGCCGAAATTTTTGGCGGGAAAAACCAGGAGCATGTGTCTGAGCAGGCATGCATTCCCATCGATGTGTCTCTCTGTATCTCTCATTAGCTTACGAAATTTAGAGTTTTTGAAATTTTAAGTCGAAAAATTGCTCCTGGTATCAGGAGAACATCTGACCCGAGGAGGTGTGCTGAAATTTTTGGCGGGAAAAATCAAGAGCATGTGTCTCTGCAGGCATGCATTCCCATCGATGTGTCTCTCTGTATCTCTCATTAGCTTACGAAATTTAGAGTTTTTGAAATTTTAAGTCGAAAAATTGCTCCTGGTATCAGGAGAACATCTGACCCGAGGAGGTGTGCCGAAATTTTTGGCGGGAAAAACCAGGAGCATGTGTCTGAGCAGGCATGCATTCCCATCGATGTGTCTCTCTGTATCTCTCATTAGCTTACGAAATTTAGAGTTTTTGAAATTTTAAGTCGAAAAATTGCTCCTGGTATCAGGAGAACATCTGACCCGAGGAGGTGTGCTGAAATTTTTGGCGGGAAAAATCAAGAGCATGTGTCTCTGCAGGCATGCATTCCCATCGATGTGTCTCTCTGTATCTCTCATTAGCTTACGAAATTTAGAGTTTTTGAAATTTTAAGTCGAAAAATTGCTCCTGGTATCAGGAGAACATCTGACCCGAGGAGGTGTGCCGAAATTTTTGGCGGGAAAAACCAGGAGCATGTGTCTGAGCAGGCATGCATTCGCATCGATGTGCCTCTCTGCATCTCTCATTAACTTACGAAATTTAGAGTTTTCGAAATTTTAAATCAAAAAATTGCTCTTGGTATCAGGAGAACAGCTGACCTAAGGAGGTGTGCCGAAATTTTTGGCGGGAAATTTTTTTAGCGTACAGGCATGCGATTGTACAAACGTATACGTCTTTATTCCATGGACTGGGGACACTATGAAATAAGGCAGCCTGTAATTGTTTCTTATAAATAAATATGTACCCATGGTAATTGATAGAGTTTCTTTATTTGCTTCTTGACATACAAGTTATCTTAATATATCTTTAAACTACATTTTTACTACAATAATATACTCAATACAACTAATTTTACAAAGACTAAGTTCAATATGCTCTCGTTCGTTGAAATGGGAACTTCGATCCGTACCGGACGAATATGTTCGGACTCTAGATTAAAGTTGATTCATCTGTAACAGAAGAACGAGTGTTATAATATCAATATCTGTTCGAAGTATTCATATTGAATTCGTTAACACATCCCCCATGCGAACTCTTTGACGCCACGAGGGCCACTGACCCCGCGCGAGCAGGTGCCGCTATTCAAGTTCAAGGTCCTTGTTCTCCCCGCCAACGGGGTCTGAAACGAATGAATGAATTAATTAATCAAATGGTATCGCCATCTCGCGGCAGCGGTTAAAGTGACGAACTACTTTTGCCGGTAAGTGCGGTATTCGGCGTGACTCCTACATTATCATATGTGTTGTAGCTGTGTTATAATTCTCCGACGTCAGACGCGTGGTGCTACACGCTGCAACGCTGCTGAACGACTGGCAGCCAACATACTCTCGAACCTCGCTTCCCCCACTCTTTAGACCAACGTTTACTTATAGGAAACTGAACAACGCTGATGATCATTGCTAGCCGGTCAGTAACCTTTCTTTCTCTACTCCAAGGTCTGCTCCATAGATGGAGCAGCAGGCATTAAACAGAAGTCGAAATAATGCATACCTATCGTCACATGTGTCGTAGCTGCGTTATAATTCTCTGACGTGAGACTTGGTGCTGTACGCTGCAACGCTGATGAACGACTGGCACCTAATATACTCTCGAACCCCGCTTCCCCCACTCTTTAGATCGATCGATATACTCCGAAAGCAGAGAGGTTGTCGAATATAGAAAATAGGAATAGTCTATGTATAGAATAAACGAAATAAAAAAATATTATATGTATTTCCCTGTCCTTTACTGCAATCCTGACAATATTTATTGTCGCTCAAATGGGATGAAACGAACTCCTTTTCTTATTGAAGCCAAACACCCGAAGCTTTTATTATTCTGTAAATAGTTACTTTGCAAAATACACATTATACAATTATAATTTTCGATCAAATTCAATTCTGCTTATAATTCTGGCCCATGGAGCTATACGATATTAGATATTCAGGCTGCATTTTTTTTTTCTTTTGTTCTTTCTGCGATTATTGTAAAAATATCCAAATTTTCTTTGTGAATTGAGTGGTCCATCGATCACCAAAAAAAGATTCTACATCGATTCGTTAAAATAGATCAAAACTAATATGATCGGGGGGGGCTAACTAAAAAAATTCCCTAGGCTAATTTTAAAGAATTGTTTTCTACTCAACGGATTACCGTCAAACGTCCGTATCAGTCCATCATTCACCCAACAAATGGTCGACAAACGATTGTAAAGACAATCAATTAATTCCGAGTAGATGAGGGGCTACCTATGTGGAGGTGATGCCGTGAGCAATAATACGCCCAACTAGCTATTAAACTTATAGTTCACTAACAGAGATTATATAAACATGAAGCATATGATAAGGCGTGTAAATGAATAAATTCTTTAAATGTTTTGACGTACGTTGATTGAAAAATTCAATTGAACTTTACACAATCAGCCATACAGTCGTCCACATAGACGTGGCTTCATGCACGTCACTATGCTTACGTTTAAGTTCTTAGTTTCTGAAGATGTAAATCTAAAAATCAGAAGTCTAGTATCAAGATCACATCTAAATCGAAGAGGTGGTCGTAAATTTTCACTGTATGACTCAGGGCAATTGAGAAACGAGCTACTGCGCCGTATGGTATGCAGCCCGCATGCCATCGTTGTGACTTCTAGCTTCTAGTAGCATACAATAAGACGCACCGGTTACATAGTATGCTAAAGTGTTTTTATTACCTACCACGTTAAAAAAAAAAAAAAAAAATTTCGAACATGACTGACTATTTATTGAAATGAGGTATTAAAGTATGTCGCATATTATTCTTGATACACCTTTGGAAACTGAGATTAATAGAAAGGATGAACCGATTTATTATGTATGGTTTAAGTAATGTATATGTAACGATTTATTAATTTTTTATAGAAATAAAAATATGTCGTAATCCATCGAATTTCTTTATTAACTTTCTGCAAGACTAGCTGAGCTGGTTGGACTGTAACAATTATAAAAATATTCAATAAATTTGACTTTAAGAATTATGGCGTAAAAGAAATGTGGCTAAATAGTATACCTATAAAAAAATTGACCACACCCTATTATACGCTCGTAAGGGAAGCTTGTATTCCAGGACTTGTATCTCCGTTAGAATTCTTTCTCCATATGTATTAACAGCCTCGTAGTTCAGAAACGTGTTCCGAAACTTTCCTGAAATAGTGAAGGCAATTAACTCAGCGGGGTGCAGGACCGTATCGGGATTTAGATTGACGATGAGGTGAAGCAGCTATAGGAACGGAGAAGATAGTTTTAAAATTTAAATAACATTTCAAGTTACACTCCAAATTTGATTGGAATAAGAATGAAGGTAAGAGCGCTGACCAAAAATGAAAAAGAACCAGTGAATCCTGATGCCCATATACATTCATGAAATCCTATACATCCCTCTCTACCAATTAATTAAACGCATCACAACAGTCCTCACGCGTTCATATTTATACACTCAACAAATCTCTTGAACAACGACAAGCGATTATACGTACACCATTTTTTCCCCATTTTTTTATTTTGTTAATTTTTATTTTATTTTAATTTTTTTTCAAATAAGGAGATAAATGACACACTGACACGTGACAACGAGGAGTGATTGTCGTCATTGTTGCGTCGGAGGGGTACTTGAGTGATGTTAGGAAGTGTGGCGTACTCTGCATCGATGGATATCCTGGTTGGCATGAGCGTTCAGCGAGGTCTGACTAATTTAATTCAACCAATGTATTATAATCTCGAGCATGTAACTATTGTTTTCAATATGTGCGACCACCAGGACCGTGCATCTGCACTCTAGGGAATCAACTCGAGCGCGTTCTAGCGCAGAATTGGGTTACACTGAAATACAGAAAAGTGCATTCGCATAAATGAATTAGTAGATTATTAAACGAATAGCTGATGCAGAAGGATAATTAAAAACTCAACAAGAGCGTAAACGAAACTGTCTCCTGGGGAAAAAATTCGTCTAATTTTAAAAATTTTCTATTTCTATTTCGGAATACACACATATATATATATCGTAGAACGTGTGAACAGCTCGTAAGCGTAGGGGATGACTGGGGTAATCGAGTGTTTTATTTTTGGTTTGGAATGCACGCTTGCGCGTACGTTAGTTTGTCCTGTAGCTTTACTTGCTCTTACTAGCTCTTGGTCGGTATCCAGGAAGGCGAAATAGTCATTCGTCCTTTTTCAGCTGTCCCCGGAGAGGCTGACTCTCCATTTCCGAGTCCTGCGAAGTATATCCTCTCGGGAAATATGATTCTCAAGGGAGGTTGAACGCAGGCTTGACTTTCTTTTTTTTTTTGCACGCGAGTTAGAGTCAGCTAGAAACTTGCCGGAGCACTTTAGAGACGGTTACTTATTTCCTTCGATGGTGAAACATGGGTACAGAGTCTATATATTTAGCCAAGTCTAAAATTCCTGACATTTAACGCCAGTCAACTTGGTAGTTTGTAATTAGTAGCCACTAGCCACTTCCCCACTAGATATATCAATATAATTGTGATTGGTTCGAGTCTCGAGTGTGTAACTGATAGATAAATCAGCACAGCCTTGAGCCAGGAAACTGGACTTCCATTCGCTTTATGGTGTAAGGTAAAATTGATAGAAGGCTTCATAAATATCCTTCCAACGTTATACGGTGTAATATAGATGTGTGAAGAAAGCTGAGCTGTCATCGTGAAGCTTATATTGCTCTGAGCCGCATTACTAGCTTAAGTTTAACAATACGAAGTAACTTCTGGATGTCGCCAAGTGAGATTTAAAAAGGAGAAATCACAACCTTATAACCCTACCAATGTCAGACTTTAAATAATTCAGACAAAAATTTACCCACCACATTAATTTCGAAGTGTTCAACTCTGCGAGAGGCTCACTTACTCTCAACCCGATCGAGCATCTGGCAATGCAGTGGAGCCAAATCCTCGAGTCTCGTTTGTGAAAAGATCGGCGTTATCTGTGGGACGTATCCGTGAAGGATCTCAACAGAGCCAAGTACGAAGCCGCGGAGCGAGGGAGCCGCGCAGTAGACCTGTGGGTGGTGAGCGGTGACGCAGATCGAAGAAAAAGATGGAGATGAAGATGGAGAAACGTAGATATGGTTCAGGAAGGGTCTGAGTGGTCAGACGGAGCAGGCGATGCGACAGATATAAGTACAGCATCCACACGGGACTTATGCTAATGTCCGTTCAGACGTTTTGTAGAACGACAGGGCGTAAGGTATATAAGGAGAAGTATACGATGTAAGAAGATGCCGAAGACGCCGGTCCTGAGGGCTGCTGCACCGGACTCAACAGGTGGCTTCTTGTCGTTCGGTGGCGCGTTTCGTGGGAGTTATACGGACTGCTTTGCAAGGGGGAAACGACGCGACGTATGTATGTATGTAGTACATATACATACATAAGTCCTGCCTGATTTAGTCTTTGATCAGAATACCATTTAATTGAAGTTCAAGGAAAATTCTTAGCCATGCGGTTAATCCATGAGATTATGAAAGACCTGCGCACCTTTGTCAGCTCATGTGTATTAGTCGTGGCTTAACGTTTGTGGCAATCCATGCGCGGTACTGTCAACTCGAATCAACTCCTGCAAGTTGTTTGCATTTAAAAGTATAAAAGGAAATACTTGAATCTGTTTGTTCTGCCCGAGGTGTGGACGTCCATAATTGTGTACCAGTCAACTATACATAACTACGTCTGTGTTAAGCCTCTCTCAGGTCTCACGGAGTTTGGTTTGGTAGTTACCGTCCAGAATCGTAATATATGAGGCTAGTTGATCAAGATAACTATTTCAGACCGTCGAACGCAGTGCTACCGGGGAGTATTAATTATAAAGTGACTCGAGAATAGGAGCTGCAGGGTTTTGTCCGAATAGTTTGATTGACCAATGTCCCCCCTGTCGAACATTATTTTTTACCAAACATCAAGTACAGATTTAGATGAAAAATACGCATAATGAAAGACTAGCAGTTGGGACAGAAACGGGGATTTCAGTTGCCCCCACTAATTTGCCTAAATACATAATTATCCGCGTTGATTTGAACGTGTGATCAGCAATCTCTGAAATACAATTAATCTCAATTTGGTGGTGAAATGTCGGGCTCCTTGACCCGGCCAGGTCACTGCGACTTTCATCATTCCATTAATCATTTACCAGCTGTAGAAATGCTGCTAATTAAGATTAATTAGACCTGGAGCGTATAGGAACACAGCTCCCTGAAGAGAAACCAACTGAATGATTAGAATGACTTGGATGAACGTTCCGCCGATTGTTCCAAACCAAGAACTCCAAATGTAACTAACACATCTGATTCATGCTCTAATGATTCCGTGTCGAAAAATTATTTCGAATTTGACATGCCAGCTAGTGGTCCCTGAAGATCTAAGCTCGTTACGTTTTTCAACTATACTGAAAGCGTCGACGCGGAGGTCGTCGCGACGCGTCCTCAACAGTCCAGAGAGCTGCTTTTGAAGTGGGTGGGCGGCGACTCGGATCCAGGTTGTTTCTACCAAGGCGGAGTGCCCAGGGAGTGAAGTGAGCCAAGTTCGAAGGTTCGAGAGTTGAGTGAGGCGCGGGCGTCAACGACGGCGTCGGCGTCGAGAGGGCCTCCGCCAATCCGTCGCTCAGCGGCCATGTTGCCGGGGCGGAGCCCTCCTCTTTGGTTACGATACCACTACCACTGCGGAGGACCCGGCACCTCTCCCCCGTCGTGTTGGTATCGTGCGTCGTTGGACTGAGGCTCCTGGTGCTCAAAGTACTGGTTGCACCTGTAAGCTCTTGACCAACCTGACCCGAGCCTTGGCTTCGGTCACCCTCCACTGAACTGGACGCGCTGGACGCGTTAGACGCCGTCCTGAATCTTCTTTTTGGTCTCTTTTCTCGTCTTCCCTTCTAGAGCTTTTCTGCAAAGTGATCACCACGCTGGGTAGGTATGTAGCTTGCAACATGCTGTGAGTTCGGAATTCTGATCAGAGGATCGTGATGTGCGAATTCTTCGATCATTTACGTCCGATAACCAGGTGCGAGTTATGTTGCTAATTGTAAACGTGATTAAGATGATAATTAAATACTGTGCAGTCCATGCACCAATGAAGAGAAAATGAAGCCAGATATTCGAGTCCAACGATGGACCTGATAGTACATACATCACTTTACCTTCAAGCACTTAACGCAGATCTTGCCTCTTTATGCCGTGAGATCAGCATGCAGAACATATTTGCCCGTCAAAACATTCCGGGTATACCTCGCTTCCCATCGGTTCTGACGGCCGATCTGATATCTATCAGGAGAATTGGAATCTGGTTAATTCGAATCGAAATTGTAATCATCCGTGACTAAAATACCCGGGATCTGTTACACGGATGTAATACACATGGACAAAGCAATGATAAGCGTTTTCCCGAGACTGTATAGGGTAATAATGTGTAAACCAGGTGACAGGTATGGGTACCCAATTAGTACCGTGGATTAATTTGTCTTTCTCACACCTTAAAACTTGACTTATTTTTTTCTTTGTTTTCTATCCACTTTAGTTAGTCAGTATTGGAGAGAATAAATCTAAAGATTTCGTCGGCGCCAAATCAGAAGCCAGGAGTCGTTTTCGATGCCGCTGACATCGTGTTGCACTAATGTAGACGGTATTTCAATGTAACTGCCTTTGCCTATCACTGCAGAGGGTATACATATACGAACGAGGGTCAGACCCATCTGTATACGAGGATCTGGTCACACACTACCGTATTTCAGGGTATAGAATACAAGTTCTTCAAGAAACGTTACGATTTCCTGAATCAAACGATTTATCGTTGGTTTATTGGGCTAATTCAAACGGCGTGTTTCTTATATCGAAACGAGACCCGCAACCGCGACCATAGGCTGACGTGATTAAAACGATAAAAATCACCACCGTTAATGGATCAAATTGAAATACATGCATTCTACCTACAGCTATACTCGGTAGGCGAACTCGGATTTATACGCTTGTCGGCAGTCAAAGAAAATTTATGTTAGACCTCTAGCTTATAAATTATATACCTATGGTGAACACAGTACACTGTGATCTCGCTCTCTGCAGACGTTTGTAGATATAATACAATCCCAGCTTAGGTATATCCCATAGGACAAATTTCTTTCGAATGTCGCAGATAAACGTAACATGGTCAAACTTCTTAAATAAGCTACAAACGTGTAGTTGCAGTGTTACGTTAGTTTACCAATAAATTTATATTCCGTAACCACATTATGATTACCGCATATATATGCTTTCGAAATCCGATTCTATATACCTACGATAAAAATACGTTCCATCTGGGTAAACTCTGTAGCATATTTTCAGGTCATGAATATAGGGACCGAGATAAAAAAAAAAAAAATAAAAAAATTATTTATCTAAATGAACTTTGACGAAACAACAAGAAATCATAGAACAATGGGTGGCCCGGACTAACAGACTTTCTCGTACAGTTGGTATAGGTAGATAAAATATCTAGACTGAGGTAAACTTCGTCTAATTTCCATTATTAATTTACATCGCATGGAGGCTAATAAAACAATAAAACTATAAGGGAACTGCTTATACTTATACTTACTTAGTATAGCTTCCATAAAGAATCTTTACTCGTAATCTAGATCCTGTACATCTTTTCGTATATGCATATGGCAATATCTACCGACTATTTTACAACCGTGGCTACTATGCATGCAGGGATATACCATAGACATACGTATTTGTGTACAGGATGCTAGAAACAAAGCGTGGAGCCTCGGGTATATAATAGCCATAAAAGTGGTGAGTTAATTAGGGGAGGAAATGTGAAGTGTACTTAGACGTTAAATCTGAGCGGTAGGTAGGCATACGTGTATAGGTATGTTTATTGTATAGGTGCGTACGCGTGCAGTGCGTGTGGGATAATTTTAGATTTATCTGTAGTAAACCGCTTTAGATGAAGATTCAGTGTATTTATACAGTAATTAAAATATCTCATCTAACCTATGTATGTATGGATGTATTTATGTATGTACATACTTCGATGCATATATGCAGCCTCTAGGAGGCGGACAGCTTTTAAACTTTATCACTAACTCTAAAAAAGTATTCTGACCGTCGGGTAAAACGCTTGTTTATTTATTAACAGTTTGTTTCGCTTCATAATGAAATTTCCAAGGACCACCATCAATGTACGTATATAGTATATATACCTATACATGTGTATGTTACACTACCGGCTAAAACGAAGACCTAGTTGCATATTCAAATTAGACATTTCGTTAATTTGTAACTCCTTTCCATAAACCCTCGTTCCATTGTCAGAAATTCACGCAACGATAAATTTTCACGCACAATGGATTTATGCCGCGAGATATTCATAGATATATGTATATACATATATGAATGAATGAACGATGTGTACAGCTGTATACGAATACACGTTTTTTACCTGTACTTGATCCCAAAAACAAAACGACTATTCCACGTATTATATAATTATGATTTTTAATCCTATAGACAGTATTTTATTGAACGACATTTATAAGGATATTTACATCCTGGGTGTCCGCGTGCTACACGGTTAAAGAACAGCAAGATCAAAATCCTCTTTGAAAGGGAAAGTAGGCAATCCATTGTGGGTTTTGTAACATGCCTGGGTTGCGTTTGGGCACAGCTGTATTGACACCGAACAAAGTATCTCTCCTTTACCAAAAAAAAGTAAAAAAAATAAAAAAAAGAGAAAAAGAAACCATAAATTAGAGAGAAACTTTGAAATCACCCAACTCCGAGACGATGCTAGAAAGTTTTCTGCGTTTCCTGATCCTAGGTATACATATACTAACAATATGCTGTTAAGATGGTCCGATGGTTGGTCACCTTGCGATAAAATTTGCGGTAACAGATTTCGTACCGAGAACCAGCTGAGAGATTATGACGTCACTTACTTGTTACACTGCTGTGTTATAAAATAATGAATTTATTCAAACGATGAGTTAGAAACGGGACGAATGGTGGGCCACAGGCCTACCACATAATTATGGGTTTCGTCGGCCGAGCGAGCGCCCTCAAGGTTTATTTTCCTAGCAGGTTTACGCGATGAATCTGTTGCGTGGCCGAGGCTCTGCCAAACACTGGAGAGTCGTGTTTACACCGAATGTATTTACGAGTCCCGCCCACGAACATGGTTTACGGAATCCCTTGGTATACCTACATACACCTACAAACCTACGTCAAGCTTATCCACTAGTATATAACTTTAAAACTCGAGACGTGGATTCTTTACTATTGTTTAAGAATAAGGAGCTTTTACATTCTAAAAAAATATCTACAATTTAAGACACGGTTACGAAACCCAAAATCCAATTCCAGTAACACCAGCGAGTGAGAGACTCCAGATTCTAACCGAAATCTCCCGAGAAGTGAAGTCGTTCTTTTGCAACTGCGATCCGATCCTCGCCGAGTTACACATTTCGCAGGGTGAAGCGATCTGCAAATCCTCGGTCGTGATTATTGCGGATATTTGATATTGATCCTGATTTTTTTCTGTGCATGGTACGATGGCTAAAGGATATTGGGTGAAGAGAGTGTCGTATAGGTACTTGAGCGCGGTGCAGATGCTTGATTTTATTTTACAACGAAGAGCGGGTATATTTTACTGTGTAAAACATAACTGTTCAGCAAACAGAAGCCAAGAGGTCGTGCGTCGATGTTTGCCTGACATATGGGCGTTATCGTGGATTAACTTTTCTGACAAAAAATAAAAAAGAAAATAATAAAACATAATATTTGTTGTCCATTTAAATGTCGAACGCGTGTCCATCGGGTATCGTTCGCGACAGGTAGCCATCATACGATCCAACTCTTACAGTTTCGCTGTTGATTTTTCACTTAAACATTTATGTATTTATTCCCTGTTTTACACGGATAACATATGCTCGTTCACTCCATATAGATAAGTCTCTGATCAACTTCCTTCTCGGTTACTAAAAAAAAAAATAATACGTTGTATACAAACCGCGTTAAAGGACCATCGACACGTATGCTCGAACTCGAATGATAACTGCGTTAGCCATCTAAACTCTACAACCTTCGATTTGTCACCTTCAACAAGAGTTTCTCTTTCGAAAAATATCGCCGTTTTCAAAATATGCCAATTTCAATCCTGTTACGTTCGGATCCGATGATTATCCGTTCAGCTACGCTCATCAGAGGAAATATCCGAGTAGGTACTGACTCGGTATGCTTATAGTTCGAATCATTTCTGTAATAGATTTTTAACATTTGCACCCCCGTCGTTTCGGCAATACCATGGCCAATAAATTCCAGGAAAGAAAAAACGGGTTACAGAATCTCGACGATCTGATTAATCTTCAATTTGTATTTGGTTATAAGACTTGAGAGGTACGATCGATGCTCTTAACGATCGGCTGTATCGAATGTGAAGAAAAAAAAAAAAAACAAAATTAAACCCAGGGACAGATGTATTAATTGTGACCATGGAACATCCGCTGATATTAATATAACGAAGTCGAATAGTCAGCCAGCTAATCGTAGGCAATTCGTAACGCTTGATTAGGTTAATTCTTTTTTATTTTTTTGTTTTTTATAATACATTCGACGAACTCGAGGCGACGAATTCTTAACTCACTAAGTAAGTAATTTATTCCATATGAGTTTGAATAACGAAATATTTAAGTGCGTTGCGTATATTAGTTTCTCTTCTCTTCGCAATTAGCTATTCAAATTTAAACGTGTGAATCGCTGCGGGCTCGTCTTTATCGTACCTCTACCTACGTACATACATACCTACCTACCTACAAACGACAAAAACTCGCATTTTCCAGTATGATATAACAACTCCCGAAGTACACCCTAAGTACAAAAAAAAAAAAATAAATAAATAAAAAAAAATTGTGTACAAGTGACACCAGCACATTCTTAGAGAAAAAAAATTCAATGAGCTCGATAAACTGCGATATTTCCAGTCTCCGTACGTACCACGCGGACTAGGATATGCTTGTACAAAACCCATGTCCTGCGATAGTCGAGGTTGAAGTATACCGGATCGAGTGGGTGGTAGATCTCGACGGGGTTCTCTAGTCCCTTGAGTCGTTATTTATGATTAAAAAAGAAAAACAAAAAAATATATTTTATTGTAATAATACGGAGATAGAATATTCGAAGCGTACGCGTTGCTTAACCGCGCCGTACTCGCCATGCATGATTAAACGAACAAGAAATATAATAGTTCGTAATTACCCCGTCAATTACCAATAATTTGTGAACAACACCAAAATATTCCTGCAAAGAAATTTATGCCCTAGTTGACGGTATTAAAATCCTATGAAAATGAAAATTTTTCACTTATCAAATTTACGACTATTGTCTTTCGCTGTATATGACAAACTTCATTTCAAGTTGCAATGCCAGTAAAACAATTAGCTAACCAGTACAGCAATTAGTTAACCAGTAGGTACAGTTGATCATTTTTTATTCATTATCGCCGTAAAAATTCTCATCCGTTTCCGGTCATATTACAGCTGGTACTGGTTCCAACGCTGAGATAGGGGTCCGTTTAATGCCATATACCACATGAAAGTAAGTTGAGTCGAGATTAACCGCGTGTACCTATTCCATAGCTAGAAACGTTATTGACGACACTACGGATTGGTAGAAACTAGCCCTCTTTAACCGGTACTGATAATACCCACTTCCCGCACTGCATGCGGAAAGTTTAGACCTGTAAAAATTTGCCGTGCAGAAATTTATGGCAACGACAATCTCGGGGCGTTTCTTATTTATTTATTTTTTGTTTTTCAATTTGTGATTTTTTTTTCTCTTACTTTCTATAGACAGAATAAATACGTATAGTTTATGTGTACCGCGTATTGTGGAAGCGATTACCTTCAAGTAATAGAAAATTTACTGCAGTGGTATACCGACAGTGCAAGGACTGCTGCATTTATACAATTAGTTAACCGTTAGACCACCTAGATGCAAATGCCACAATGTTTTTGCGTTAAATTTCTCAATGAAGTTGTTTGCGTGTTATGAAAGGACGATGACACGGTGTTTAGGCGGATTGCCAGCCGTCATTAATCACCAGCTCTCACGGGGTCACGGGAATGACGTTTAGAGAAACGGGCTCTGAAGTGTATAGGTACGTATATTTCAGACGCCACTCCGTTATTCGATTCACGTTTTACACCTTTCATTGACAGCCAAGCTAGCTCACCCTATTCTATGAATAAAACTTCCTACCATCCATACCTGCAGCTTCGAATTTCTGGTATGAAATTGACTCGAGGTCTGCTGCATGAAGTTCGCGTGACTTTTTCAGTCACGAATGAAGAAGCGCAGCGAGATCATCCTCGAAAGTAGAAAAATGAAAAAAATGTAAAAGGAGAGCGCGGGAGGGTTGCGAGGGCGGCCGACCTCGCCGTCAGAGAGGAAGCCACGGAGGGACCTGGAGGACGTCCCGTAGAGTCGAACAATGCATGAGCGGAGCCACCCTTTGCCGGTTGCCACTCAAAAAGCCCGTTCCAAGAGATCAGGTTTAGGTTAGTTTAAGTTAGGCTAGTTTTCCCCATCGTCTACACAAATCTGACCATAGCCGGACTGCACACACCAGGGTAACCGAAGCTAACGTATATCCCGGCCGCAAAGGGCCGTCAAATGTGGGCGGGCGACGCGAATTTCACTTTATGTCAATGGGACCATAGCTAGGTGGCCCACCCCTAAATTTTACTAATTCTTTGTACCAGCGGGTGGAGACGGGCGACCCAAGCAGAATTTTGCCCAAGACTGCAGGCCTCGGGTTAAACGAAAAAATCAACCAACGAGATTTCGTTTAACTGAAAAAAGGGATGAAGACGATTTTCGAGAGATTAGCTTTTGTGTATACTTATTGCAAATCAAAGCAGCTCTTACATGCCTCACTTCTTTTGTTACCGTATTCAATAGAGTTCACTTATAATCTTTCGGGTTAAAATCAGCTTATCCACAATACGATAATAAGAAAAAAAGAATTTTGAAAAATAATTGCCTGGATATGAATATATAATGTAACCTGTGCTACGCTCCAATGAAAAAGTCAATACCCTCACATACCCATAATGTATACTCAATTTGCTTATAAAGATATTCATTAAAAAAAACTTGAATGTTTAGTGTCCGATGACGTGTGATGTGTACAATTTACTGACTGCTGGAGGAGACGTAGGTTATAATTGTCCGTTAAAGAAAGATGTCGAAATAATTTAAAATTTTTTTTTTTTTTTTTCTTTCCTTCTTTTCTATTTTTATTTCTTCGTTTCTTTTTGTTTTTTTTTTTTTCTCACAGAATACCCTAAAATTTTCATTTCATCTCTTAGACACGTATAATTACCAATTACACGCCAGAGCTTTACAATCTCGGGTGCATGGTGATGCTGTAACGGGCACCTGTTGAAATCCGCTGCCATGACGTCTAGGAATTTCTTATGGATCGGATCAGTAGGGTCAGTTCGTAAGGTGCTCCACCCCTAACTGCACCGGAAAACCAGACTGTTATACTAAATACTTATTTTTTTTTTTGTGAAAATTTTATTAAGGATATAAAAATAAGTGAAAATGTTGTAGTTAGAAATTCATGATCTGAAATTGTCTAGTTATAGTACCTAAGGGTACAAAAATATTTTGCACGAAGTGAGCCCGAAGCTTTGAATCTTATCTGCGGTTAGAAAATTTAAAGGGGGGAAAAAAAAATATATAAATATATATCTATATATAAAATCAAAACGTACAAAACGTAAAGAAAAATTCAATTATAAAGTTGAAAGAGCAGTACGTAAGGCTTAATGAGTTGAGTCTATACCCACCTCGGTCCTTCTTAAAATGGAAAGAAAATTAGCGGGTAAGTTTAGGGGAGGTAAAGATGAAGAGATAAGTTTCACGATAACCCGGTCGCAGAAGAAGAAGAAGAAGAAGAAGAAGAAGAATAAGAAGGGTGAATAAATTTAGAACGGCATCCGTGAAGAACCAACACATGAAATTTAAACTCTCAGCACGATGTGTTGGTTACTTTAGATAGGACAGGATAGAATAGGATAGGATACCCACCCGTGTCACTTGACATTAGAACATTTTTCTGCCTAAAAAGATAAGGCATGCTAGAGTAAAATAATCACTACCCTTTCAACTACAGTTTCAGTAATAAAAAATTATTCTAGGGATAGAAAAAATATACGAATTGTCTTAACGACTGTAAAGCAACGCTCTGACACTGCGTTCCGCAAATTTTTAACCTTTATAAGTACTAACCAATTTCCGTTTGTATTAACGAGTGATTTTTCACCGCAAGGATCACAACGAACTACATTTACCTACAACGTCCACTATACCTCATCTATATGTATTCGAGTTCCAACAAAGCGGGTAACGGTCCGTGTTAATCCAATTTATAATCCGAATCGCAACCCTTCTAATCCCATTACAAAGTCACCTTTTCAAGGACCCCCACTATCGCTTATGACCACGGATATAGGTAGGAACTTACCGAGTAAACTCACTCCACACCGGCTGCAGGACGTCACGTATAAACCCTTACCTTCAACCTTCCGTTTATAGGCCAATCGACACCACTTAATACGAGTGGGTATAATAGTAACGTGCCAAAAGTAACCAAATTATCCGGTCTAGTCTTAATTTGTAGACAATGAATTATTGTCCCTGACCATTCGGTAAAATTTACTGTAAATCGGTTATCCGCTTTCCGGAATTTTTTCTATTACTCGATTCCTATTAAAAAGGATAATTCGTACATATACTTATACAGTTTAATTCTCGATGATATTTTTTCACCTTCTATTGAAATACGAAGAAATTTCTATAACACGTATAAGTTCTACGCATAGATTAATTTACTTACTAAACTTTGCGAGATTCTAATTTCAGTTCAGTTAGCAGTCTGACTAATAATTTCTGTTCTCAATTCCTGAGCTATTAGTTAATTAAATCCGAGTAGGTATATATACGTACGCGATGTTATCTCCAAGGCGTTCTAATTTCAAAATTGAGTTTACCTTAGTTATTATTATAGTCTCGAACAATTCGTGCTCGGCTAGCAGCAGCTCTCCTTGCACAGTCTGTATAGACCATGTGAAAGAAAATAAAATAGTAAAGAAATAACAAAATAAAAAATAAAAAAAATTTATTCTGATCCCGTGGTAGCCCTGTGGGTAGAAATAACGAGGCAATACACATGACTATAATAAGTAATGATTAGCTCCGGTTTTGGCGGCTTGTGTAAGTTATCCCCTCAGGGTATAAGAGTTGTGGTAATAGACAGGCGCGCAGAACCGGTAATTGGCAAATGGTATGTTCGTTATGATAATCGTGGTATATACGATAGTAAAAATAAATATATGAATGAATGAATAAAGTAAAAATGAAAAACGGAAGAAAAAAATTTCCATTTCAAAGAAACTAGCCATGTTGTGTTTCTCAAACACTTTTAAATAGCGAAGATATCTTATGTATGTACATACGTGTCGTTGTAACTCTGTTTATCTCTCGCATCGTCTTATCACAACTACCAAATTCTAAATTTAGTACAACGGATCTTTTTCTCCCGAACAAAGAATCGCTAGACTCAAAATACACGCATGACACGACTCTCTTCTTATGGATCTATGAAAGTGTTGTGCACAACGTGTCATAGTCATTACTCATTTCACCGTGCGTTACACTCTAAAATATCACGCATATATATATGCTTATAAGGAATAAATATGTATACCTCGATATGTCATACGATATGTGTGCGTGTATTTTTGTATCTGTCTTTGTATGTGTATACAGTATCCGTACGGACTGAATTGAAAGACTGTTGCGGCCCCGGGCCGAAGGGAACAGGGAGTGTTGAGCTCGCAAAAAAATGTAACAACCCCTCGCCCCTGTTACCAGACAAGTATATCGGGGACAGCCCACAGCCCACGTATAGGTTTGTGACCCCGAGAAACAGCGACAATTAATCAAACTATGGCTGTGAGCTGCGTGCGTGAGAAATACAAGCTCTCTACCCGCCTGCCTGCCTGTCTGTCTGTCTGTCTGCCTACCTACCACCCTGCCCTGCACCAAATCCCTGTACGTATAGTCAGCCTATATAGGAGACAAAATTATGCAGCCAAAATCCTAGCTATGTTTTTCTATACATCGATGGCATGTGCTGGTCCCAGATGTCAGGGTTGCACATCTCTTCGGGGATATTCCTTGCCTGTAACCCTCGGGGTTCAGGGTGGAGTTTTCCCTCGCAAGCGATTATTATTAGCAGTATAGTATAGTGAGGAGAATCGTTTCCTCGTGGTCTTAGAAATTTTCACATTTTTTTGAAAACTTTTTCTCCCCTTTTTACCCACTTCCTCCCTTTCTCCTTTCTCTCTCTCTCTCTCTCTGCAGGCTAATATCTACAAGATCTTGTCCGAGTTTTGACCCCAGGGTGTTTCTCTAAGCTCTGGTAGCGTGACTCACGCAAACCTCGGTTCGAACGCACGCGTTCAGAAATCGGAACGCAGCTCGTGTCTAATCGTAAAAATCAAAGAGACAATACCCTCGCGATTCAAGTTACATTATACCTACGAGGTTTGCAGGTTGATTTTAGTCACTTTTAATCATCCCTTGATCGTACTAAAACGCCTTCAGCATTATACTTTACAAGCGATAGTATTGGAATTTGCGAAATTTTTTTTCTGCCTCTTATATTCTCTCCACACGAGATCAGTAGAGTTTCTGATGTGCCAGGATCAGCATGGGGTAGACCATTAACCCTCCCATCAGTGGGATTAATATCCCATCGAACATTAACTGGGTTAAAAGTCAACGAATCATCATTGCACACTGATCCTCAATCCGTGAGAATATAATTACCGTAAAACGCGATCACTGCACGGTACAGATCAGGGGAATCGATCATCTCCGTAGTATAACCGCATGAGCAAACTACAACAGCTTACGTTTGTAATCTCGAGAAGGTGGGTTGCGTGGCTGTATGTATAGCTTAGAGAGATGAGAGTTTGGTGTACATATGTGCGATGTGACTACCTACGGATTCTGTAATCATCCGAGTAACAACAGCTGCACGATCTCGCCAAAGTGTATGTCGACCAAAGTCAACCAACGCACCTTCATCCTCCTCCACCTCCTCCTCCTCCTTCTCCTCATCCTCATCGTAGGTATATACGAGATACGTAAAGTGATTAATAGTGCCGAGGTTTGAGGACCTTATCGTTAGGACATGCGTGCGTTACAGTGAGGATTCGTAACGGGGACACATACGTAGGTATGTTTGTACATACATACGTACGTGGTGGACCAAAAAAAGGGGGACCTGGATCACGACTAGCTATGCAACAAACTCAAGCCTCAAAGAGAAAGAGAGAAAGAGAGAGAGAAAGAGAGATAGGAGCCATGAGTAATCGAGACTGTGTGTCTATTTGTTGTTCTTGTTTTTTGCTTCCATTCTTTCTCGTATTTATATATTGCCAGTCCAAATTTAATCCCTCATGAATATTTATCCCTCAGATTCCACAAAGAATACCCACCTATACCTGCACTCCCCTCGCTCTATCGCTATGCATATACGTATATAATATGTATCTACATACGTACAATGGATATCCGTAGAGTTACGTTTTCATACAGGGTAGATACTGCAGGTCGGGACCAACAAATCCCATTTTTCCTACACACGTATGAGACGAGGAAAAATGATCATTGTAACACAAGAGTTCGATATACCAGACAGCTATACGAACCACACCGTCAAGAGATCATATGCAATGAGTGTGTCCTAAGAGGCGCACATTACTCTTTTGGGTAACGCGAAGCGGCAGGCATCGTACCCGCTAATAGAGAGCTCATTATAAACAGTTCGATTATACAGCCCGTCACTCCGCGGGCTTTGAGCTGTCCCGTTACGCCCAACAATGGTATTTGACTTGAAGAAAAGTATCGTGTCTCAAAAGGGTGCATGCCTGTTTTTGTTTGTCTATTCGTTAGGCTGTCGCAGCTGATTGGAACTGTGATTTAAAATTTTAACACAAGTGGTAACTCTGAAATAACATTTCGGTGTAACTTTTTTGCGCACAATATTGGGAAATTATTTAGGGATCTTTGCTAGGATCCGAGAAAATTCGGGACATGGGTTTACTACTCGAGTTTCGAAGAGCCTTTTACCGGAGCTAGGTCTTTTCCTTCTTTGAGGGTTTTGCCCTTGGTCTTACGTTGCCTTTTACAAGAACTTTATGACTCTTGAGAAATGGACAGAGACAGGGTAGTCAAGCGCGGAGGTCAGGAATCGGTTTGTTGTCCCAACAACAAAACACTCGAAAAGCAACTGCTGTTATAGTTCAGTTTTATTGCGAGGTATAGGTATGGGTGTAGGTGTAGGTATTTACGTGTATACCTATATACACATGCGAAAGAGGAAGTGAATGACTCCTGCACAGGACTCTCCGTTAAGGTATCGGTTTTTACCAACTCATTCCGTTCAATATGTTTGCACACAAAAATTTGTCACGGATATTTTCCTGACCATAAATTAGACCCGCGCGTGCAGTCACCTACGCATTGTGCACTAAATAACCCCTTGTAATCTAATACTTGCACAAAAATCACGAGGCGACTTACTACATCACAAAAATTCATCAAAGTATATAGACTTCCTTTAATTCGACAGTATGAAACCGATTGTCAGTCAATTTTATCGATCTAATTTCTTAATAAAGTCATATTTTCAATCATAGATTATTAATGCTGCATGTTTCTATATGTGAGTCAGTATATGTATAATAGAATTAATAACGATAGTATTGGAGGTTTAAAGTCACACCGAAATCTATTGAATAGGGTTTTTCATTAGAATTTGCATCCATGGACTTTGTAACTTTTAAGTCACCCTGTTTGTACGGTCTGAAGGTATCGAGTAAGCGACCCAGTGAACGAGGAGAGGGGTATGGTTGGTAAAATGGAAAATGGAAAAGGGAATAGGGAAAAGGGAAAAAGGAAAAGGGAGAGAAGCAGTCGGGGGTTGCGAGACTTTCTCCCTCGGATCCCTTTTTCGGTTCGGGTCATGGCTGTCGCGGTCGTCGAGTTCATGGAATTCCAAAGAGGCCCAGAAATTCACGGATTCCGTTCGGGAGAACAACGGAACGGAATGGAGGCAGGGCTGAAGGTAGAGGGTGGCAGCAGAAGTAAGGGGGAAAACGGGGAGCATTCAACACGATGTAGCCGAAGAAACCGACCGACAGAGCGACGTGAAGTTGGCTCTCGGACGCCCAACCAAAGGACTACGTATATACATACCACGGGACGGGACGGGATCGGATCGCAACGGATCGCACGCATGCGTCTCGTCCGGCCCAGCGGGCGGTGAAATTTTTATTTTTTTATTTTTTTTCTCTCTCTCCTTTTTTCCCTTTTCCCTTTTTCCTTCTACCATTTTACTTTTCACTTTTTTCTTTCACTCTTATACTGATCCCGGTGCCTTCGAGTTTCGGAACGAAGATACCTATACCTACTCCTCGTTTTGCTTTAGCCCGTTCGTTTAGCCCCGAGTTCGGTTCTCCTTTAAATAATTGTGTCCACGAACGGAGAGTCTGCCTGCAGCCTGCTGAGACCATCGAGACCGAGCATTGTTAGTCGATCTATGAGAATCTCAGAAAACAGAATAAGGTGACAATGATGGAGAATTTCAAGAATCTTTATATATTCCGAAAGAACCATCTAACTATACTTGGCGAAAACTTTATCTCCTCCTAATAAGGACGATCGAGTCCCCAATTACCCTCGTCGGTCCTCGTCGTCATCGTCGTCGTCACCGTGGTCCTTGATCCGTTTAAATGAAAATTCTCGTTAATCACTGAGATTAATGACCCTAATGAAGATTAAATTTGATTTTTGATCGGAGGTGTAAAAGGCTGGAGCGGGATCTATAAAGCAGCGTTATGACGATTAAGAGTAAGCCTTAGGTGAGCACTATAAGGCATATATACCTACCCAGGTAACAAACCTTGAAGAAACTGATTTAAAAAAGGCATGTCGAGCGGTTCGATCAGTAGATTTTGTTCAGGTCCTCAAAACGTGAGACCGTAACAAAAGATACAACGGACTAAAAGGTGAGTATCAAGAATACGTACGTTAGAGTTGAGACGAGGACGCAGACATAATTCAGAATTATCCCTCGCCACGACTAGCGGCCAACCCAAACCGAGCTGCTCGTCTCACATATATCACTTGACGCGTTGGTCTCTCTGGGAGAGTGTCAAAGAGCGCTTCTCCAACTTCCAACTGAGATCGTCAGCTCATCTCGCACATGTATAATACTCATATTATAACGAATGCGTGAACGTTAAGACCTCGAACTATACCCACACCCACAAATATACACACATGGCTAGATCGTAGGTGGGGTTTTCTAAATCCAAGCAGGTGTCGCTCGCCATCCTTACAGCACCTGTCGCGGAACGTCGTTAAACGTTATTCTACTAGATATAAGAGGCCTCCTATCACATACAGCCCAGTATCCACCCAAAAATAAAAATTAAAGTAACAGGAAAAAAAAGAAACTAGACAAAACGAAAAAGGATGAAGGAGCACAAAACTGGACTCTCCCCATTCGTGACTAGAGTTTGATTCACCGATTCAAAACAGGATCCTGGCGTTCATAAAACTTGACACTTGACTGATGAAAATTGTTTTTTAATTCCGGCAAGGGAGAAATTTTTTTTTCTTATTTATTTTTTGCACATCTCTTAGGCGTAGCTTATTATCTGCGGTATCTGAATTTTAATCGCAAATAATGTGTAAGGTCTTACGGAGGATGGGGATAACGCGTTTAAGAATTCCCGAGGAGTAGGTATAAGATTCGGTTTGTTTGCGGTGGGCTATCGCGGTTATGTAGACACGGCGCCACCGTGTTACGTATCTTAAATAGCTTAATTATATTTTTTCAACGGCGTTATATTATCATATTATCATATTATCTCCACTCAGAGAGAGAGAGAGAGAAAGAGAGAAAGAGAGAAAGAATGCGCAGCTTCTGTGAAGCTAAGAGACGTAGAAGAACATGGTAGAGAACAGTCACAGTATCGCCCGTTTAGACTGCAGGGTTTCTGGTGGTTAGGGTATACGCCTGTATTAAATAAGGCCCTAATAAGGCCCCGCGACAGTTTTACCGGGTGTTGTAAAACAATCGTAATCTCAAGTCGTGCTACCGCGCGGTAGCACTGGTACATACATATCTACCTACCTACCTACCTACCAACTGCTATCAACGTGCGAGACACGTATTATACGATACCTAACTACACCTACTCTTATATTCTGGTGTAGGTACATACATACCTGATGTCGCTATAATACGATAGCTAACTACGATATACATACATAGAACTCGCATAATGTACTACTGCAGCGTGGATAATTACTGTGTTACGTGATTACTGCATCAGGTAAAGGTATAATGTGTATACTTATGTACACCGCTCAATGATACGAAATTTCGGAGGTTGTATCATCGAGTTTGATAATGTGGGACCGGATCAAAGTTCCGAATTTTAATTTTACCGAATCGAAAAACACCGAGGGTTCAAAATTCTGATTGCTAAATATCCGAAAGGCCAAAACTCCGAAACTTAAAAATTCACGCAAGAAGCGTCGTGATTATTCATCAAATTTTTGGATTCTTGGATTTTCAGAGTTTTTAACTGTCTACCTTCCAATCTTTCCGAATTTTAATATTCTGAAGTTTCAACATTTCCTAAAATTCAAAATTCTCTAAAATGAATTCGTAATTTCTACTATTAGGAAGTGTTAAAATTCGGAACTTCAATACGACCGCGATAATATCCTATGCAGATATACATTTTAGGAGGTATCGGCGCAGTTGGGTTTCACACCTTTTTTTTCTTGTATAAACCGTACCTAAGATGAAATGTGGACCGTAAAACACGGATGTTTATTTATAATTTAGGAAAAAAGAAACGTTGACTTTCCTTAACAGTGAAGAAAAATAATGGTTATAAAAATGTGAGAAAACTTGTTGAATTTCTCCACAATTTCAATCCGAGAAACGATCTAGCGGTATTGTTTATACCTACTCGCGATAGCGAATTCGCGAAAAACTGCAATACTGCAGCAACAGCAGCAGCAGAGGCGAGACTTTGGCATAAAAGAAATAACAAGGTATATGTATATGTACACGTATAAATAAGAAGAAAAAGGAGTGCAAAATATAAGAGCTGGAGAGTTCTACAGCGGGACGAAAAGGTCGAAGAAAAGAATAAGGAGAAGAAGAAGAAGAAGAAGAAGAAGAAGAAGATGGAGAGAAGGAGGAGAAGGACGAAGAAGAATAAGAAGAATATAAGGAGCAGGAGGAGGAGGAGTCGTAGTAGTTGTGTCCTGCGGCAGAGGCTTAACGACCTTTTGCGCGTCCCGGTGAAGAATGTGAATCTCTTGAGCAATGCCTGGTCGGAGTTTATGTAGATGGGCATAAGCGCTGTGGAATCGGGAGTAGGTTTAAACCTCCACATTCATACCCCATGTCCAACTACACATATCTACGTGAATAAAACCACATACAGAGATAGTTTCTACTAGAAGGCAGCTAAAGGGGAAAAAGGAACCCACCTCGGCAGGCTACCGAGAGGAGATGTTTATGCAGATGAGCTCGGAGTCCTGTCGCCGATGTCCAAGTCTGCGGAGACGCACGAGGGCCCGGAGAAGAAGAGGCCCTTGTTTGCCGAGGTTCGCCGACGTCCTGCAGCAGTGTCTTATAAAGAAATTTAAACGGAGAATGAGAGCCAAAATCTGTACATTTTTAAGGATAAATTTTGTCGAAAGATCCCTCTCTTCTTTCATTTACTAATTATGCAGGGGGAACGAAAACTCTGCATTTGCGGTTAGGACAGCGGTGATTCTGTTCTCGCACAAGGGATGAACACCAAATATTCGAATTGTCGCACGTCGTGGGGGTGAAGAAAAAGAAGCTTCATCGGCAAGCTAAAGCAAAGTGATTAGCTAATTGTGGGTGGCTCACTCGTGGATCCTTAATCACCTTAATCGCTACCGCCTAATTATTCTCGGGCGCGATTAAAGAGACTTACGACACCCGGTGGGCGGCTCGCCTAGTCCTCGCGTTCGCGGTTTCGTATATAAAGGACATGGATTTCTTTTTTCATTTCCGTCTTTTTGTTTTATTTACACCTTCTGTAGCAGCAGCAGCAGGGTCGACTTTTTGTAATTGCGGAGGTCTTTCTTTGGGTGTATTCTTACATTGGTCTTATTTTTTTTACCATGACGAGGTTGCATGCGGGCGAGGGACCGATACACAAATTCTCTATATCCACCTACTGTATTAAGAGTCTCAGAAAATTCGCAAAGGTTACGAATATCTCGGATTAAAAGTCTTAAAACCTCTTAACATTGATCGTTATTTATTCTATACCATTTTTGGCCCGTTTTATTTGTCGTGACTATTTCACAGGCGAATAAGATTCATCGATAAACCTGTAACCAAACACATCCGGCTTTACGGATACCCACGCGTGACCAATAGATGCTCTTTTTTAAACCCATTAATCTTTAATAATATTTTTAGTTAATCTCTACACTCGGATTAAAAAGGAACGCAAACTATCCTCGAAAAGTTAAAAACATATATATCTATAATTTTTCGAAATAAAAATTAACGTCTAAAATTCTCCAATTACTGATCCGAATTATGAGCTACTATACATTCCTTATCTGTGCATGTATGTATGTATGTATGAACATACGTCCCGGGTGTAACCAGCTACCGTTAACCTGGATGTCATTACTTTCGTCGATAAATTATATGATATTTCGTAATTTTTATTTGTTTTTTTTTTTTTTCAAAATTTTTTTATTACTGGAATTAACACTGCTAGGATTAAATGAGAAGTCTTAAGATGATTGGGTTATTAAAACCATCATGGAGTATTTTTTCTCTTCTTCTGTTTAACGGAATACTCATTTTTATCACCCGAAAGGTGTTTTAGAACCACCGTCGTACCCCGAAATTGGCTCTTACTCATAAATCGCGATTTAATATTCTTCTGAGTCGCACGCAAGCAGTGTAAGAAAAAAAAAAAAAAACCTTCAAAAAAAGCTGAAAAATTTACACAAGAATTTCAAGATCTCATTCCATACTTTTACGAACTCTATCATCTTCATACACGAGTAGGTATATATGTACTACATACTTTACTCGTACTTATACGATCACTAAGATTATACACGTTATCTAGATTTTTAATCTCAAGGCCACTTTACTCAAGATGACTAAAATAAAACGATATACATATATAGAATAACCCATTCGCAACATGTTTCACGATGTTTGCATATACGTCAACATTTCAAAGAATAAAAAAAAAAAAAATACGATATCTTCTGCAGTAGAGCTCTAACTGATCCAGGTTATACATATCTCCAAGACTGAATTACATTACAGGTGGCGTAGATACGCGACTCTGCAGTTATCACGAATTATAACCGAATGGGCGGTACTAATAAATTCACCGGTATACCTATAATATAATATAAGACTAAGCTAATAGAATGATAAAATAGTGGTTTGTGGCTGTAGTTCAATCAGGTTCTATACCAACTATATTTTACACTAGAATATAATCTCTGATATCAGTAATTCTGAACACTAACTCATAGCTAACTATGTATAAAACGATTAACGATCCTACCGATCAAACCGCAAACTACTATAGAATAATCTGATTATTCAAAAGAAGAGATTAACAGCCTCTTCGAAAACCATTAATTTATATAAAATATCGAAAATTGTTATTTAATCGGTGATTAATTTCTCTCTTACCTCATTTTCTTTTCTTTATCTTATAGTTCTTTTCATTTTGTAAATTTTTTAACAAACATTCCTACAGTACACGTCACATATACATACATACGGGTATATCCTGCTCAGCGATGAGAATAAATATGTAAGAGTACGTGATTGAATATATTTCCGTGGATTATATTACAGAATTCTTTTAGAAGGTAATTAGATGAAGTAAATTAGCTGTAATAGATTATTAGAATTTTTTATACTTTATTTTTATTTTTTTTTTTTCTTCATTTATTATACAGATTTTAGAAACGAGTTAGATTACAGCCCGGGTTTATGATATAACGACTCTAAAGTTCGACCCTGTCGTCGATGAGGTTCGCAAACTAATCACCATTACCTGGGTTAGTGCAACTAATAGGCAATGGATTTTCTAGCCGCAAAGTTGCGTTCGCCAATAGACGGGGCATAGCTAAAGCTCTTGTCGGACTCGGGAACCGAAACCCTCTGCATGGACGCGATCCGATGCGATGCGATACGATGCTATGGCTATGGCTATGGCTATGGCTATGCTGTGCTATGCTTCGAGCCCGATTACCATCTCGTTTGCATACTGACGGGTTTTAGAATATTTATGAATATTTTATGTGCCTCTACCATATCTGCGGCCAAAATGGAGACCTGCTGCCTCAAACGTATCCCACATCCTAGGGAGAATAATATCTTGCGGCAAAATGAAAGAAGAAAAATAAAAAATAAAAATTGAAAAATTAAAAAATTAAAAAAATCGCGGACAATAGAGAGAAGAGGAAAAAAAGTGATCGTTATTTATTTTATTAATAATCATCTAGTATGGATTTAGATAAATTGAAAAGAAATTAAAAAAAAAAAAAAAAAACGAAATATCATTCAATAAACTAAAGAAATATCCTATAGCTGTATCATCGTCGCTGATTTTTTGTTGTTTATTAACTGTGAAGCAACAGCAACGTCAATCTGGGTCAAAAAAAATTTTAAACCTCTTGAAAGACGCTAATTTTTGTACAAATAAATATAAATTTCCTTCACCCACTGCAGCTTATACTGTAGCGTTTTAGGATTTATTAAAAATTTCCTATTTATGGAATATATTTACCGCGATTCAACAATTCCTTTATCGTACCTGTATCTACCTATATCTTCGATAAAAATCTTGAATTAATAAATGGCTTGCGAAGAATCCATAAAGCGATACGTATATAGCTGGGCTGTACAACACTGACGTAACAATTTACTCAGAGTTCGTAACCCCGTGATCTTATCAGACACAGACTCAGCGGTGGGCCTCACAGGACACACTTCTTATTTAAAGATAAACGCGATTCACTGGATTCTTATTCCCATAAAATGATCTTGCACCAAGCTTGAGGTGAGTTTCTCATACGCTGTGATAACAGCTATTGCAACTTAATAAGGTATACCATCACCTCGACGATAACGAAGTGACAGGGTACCTTTATTGAAAGGATATAGATACTTGGGATTTATAGAAATTTAGGATGTGATAATGTAGATTTAAAATTTTTATCGAATTAACCGAATGAATCGAAAAATTTGTATGGAAAAAAAATCAAAAACTAAAAATAAAAAATAGCCTTCACCGTATTTTTTTTATTTTTATTTTTTATTCTCTTTCACCTGTCAATCCTGCGGCAAGCGAGCTTTCGGTATTAAAGGGTATAAAAGTCACTCATGTGTTATAACGAAAGTGCGTGCATCGATCCGGTGTATTTCAAATTGAGGGGCGGGCTATACAGGTCGTCTAATATACGCAAAATAACGGACTTTCTAATTGAGAATATTATAGGCGTGGCTCGCACCAATCAATGTTTCGATTAGACATGGTTTAAGGATTTGATTATGACAAAGATATACGTGAAATAAGAATTACTTCGAATGTCAGATTTCGGTTAATCTACTACCGCAGCCGGAATAGTATACTCGAGTTATTTTACAGGGCTAGGAAATCGGTTACGAACGGAATTCAAATCTTCAATTCAGTAACTTAGTAAATTTACCGATTTTGTTTTTAATGATATTTCGAGAGCAATACCCACCGCGCGGTTATACGAGCAACGATTTCGAGTATAATTTTATGGTCAAAAATCTATAAACTAAACATTTTATAATATGAAAATGGAATTTCTTACGCGATTAGTATCCGCAGGTATATATAAACCGTGTGAAATAAATCAGAGATATTTTTTGAGGCCAATTATAGTTAGAAAAAAAAAAAAAAATAATAATATTATTAAATACGATGTGAGGATGATAATTAATTATTCATATTTTCTAAAGAAGATCTTGCCTAAGTAAAAAATACATCGACAACCGAATTAGTCCGATAAAATAATCGATAAATTTTTAATAATTAATCTACAACGGTTCCCTTATTCACGTGATAAAAAAATCATAACACGATAAGTGTGTCAGGGAATCAATGCTATACATACAGATCGAAGTAAAAATATCGATAGAACCTCTCTGCTGCACTTGTATGCTGTAATGATTATAGCAAGGGGGTATTGCTTTGCGGTTGCGGTAACGTAACACCGCAGGTTATAAATTCAGCCCTGCGCGTTGACAAACACTGAAAGTACAATGCATGCATATGTATGTATGTACTAAAACATGAAAAAAACTAAATAAATAAAAAAATGAAGTAAAGATCGAGAATTTATATCGCTTAAACTTTTCGTGCTAAAGCTGTAATCAATTTGTTGGGGTTTTAGAACTTTCGAAACTATAAAACCGAAAAGTTTACGGAATGATTTCGGTCTATATACATATTAGGTATATTAGTGTAATGTATATGAGTATATATATACACATGTATATAGTTTTTGAATTGTAAAGTTAATTAAAAATCGAGTGCGTTCAGAACGTATTTCGCAAAAATAGTTTCACCTCGAATTGTTGAATATTCTGTAGCTGAAATTGCAGTCCATGATATATGTAAACGTATATGTATACATATATACGTAGATCTAATGAAAAATTAGTTTCGTTGTATATGTGTATAAAATAAAATTTTAAAGGTATATATATATATATATATATATATATATATATATATATATATATATATATATATATAAAATGACCGAAAGAAGAAATTAAAATTTATAAAAAAAAAGAAATATAAATTTTTTTTTTTTTAATAGGATCGTAATTATTGGCCGCGAAATTGCAATTAGAGGTGTCAGATTATCGCGGCATAGTACGTTCCGTACCGCTGCAAATACATATCAAATACATTTAATTAAATGTCTACGATTCCCCTCTCTCTCTCTCTAGTCGATCATTGCATTGGCTAGCTGCTCTCTGAAACGCTGGTTCAATTGCTGGCCTGTCAAACAGTTCAGATTATAATCGCACTAACACGCACGTACTTAATATAAACATACCCTATAGTCGTATATGAATGGTTATATACATTTACCGATGCCCGTAGGAACAGCGATCAAACCGTACAGCTACGATAATCCCGTATTTGAATTGGCACAGCTCTTTCGCGGTGTCGAATATTTTTTGATTTAATTTTTTACTTCTTCTTTTTAACTTGAAAAATTTAATTTAACGAAGATCAGAAACTGGGTTAAGAATTTTTCGAATATTTAACCGATCGAAAAAAGACTAAAGTAAAGGAAAAAGAAGTGAGATGAAGAATCTTTTTTTATTTTTATTTTTTTTTTTTTTTAAGAGCTTTGCGAAGCTCGCGGTAAAGTAGAATCCCTATGGGTACCTACAGGTACATTTTTCTTTATTGTATTGCCCAGCAAGGCGAGAGCCGGTTGTAGTAATAGCTCCGCACGGTCCCAAAACAAACGATTTATCTTTTCTGCACCAGTGGTTGAATTGGCAGCGCGCACGGGCTCCTGCAGAGAAGAGAAATGCCTCTGGAAAATATTGCCCCACTGTCAGCCGCAGTCAAAAGGTAGGTAAGTCCGTACGGTGCTGCCGCCATACGGTAGCCAAGAGAATCTATAAGAGCGCAGGAATAGCTTGAATTCTTTTTTAAATTTGTTACGTTATTTTTCGCAGAAATTGACAATCCCAAATTCTTCAAATTCCGTAAAGAGGAAAAAAAAAAAAAAACAAAACTGTATCATTTCTCGATACTAAAAAAAAAATCCACCTTTATCAATTCCTATCGATATTTTTAATCAATTACTTAATTTGGCGCGAAAGTTAGCGCGTGTCATTCAATCTCAAACCCCAATTTTTCGTTTCCCTATCCTTCCTCTTTCTCTGATTCTAAAAGTATGAGCAATAAAATAAAACGCCAGAATGTCAAACCGTAATAAAAATTATTATGGCAGTTTCGTCATTCTAAAAAGTAGTTTGTATAGGATGGGTTGAGTTAGTGTCAAGAGCTGTAGATTTTCTAGTTAGGATATAACTCGCATACCTAACTCTACGAAATAATAATATATAAGACTGTCTCGAGTCCTGAATAGCTTTTGGACACTGTCTCTCTACTGCAGCAGGTCTAAGTTCTAAAGAGGTCAAATTAAAAGTTAGTAAACTTAACAAGCTTAACGGGACACCCCGCCGGGGTTTACGACGGGAAAGAGAAAACCAGCCAAAATTTACAAGGGTAACATTCAATATAACGATTATGCGACTGGGAATAATGGGAATTTCGAATCCTCAATAACCGAAGGTAAATACCTTAAACCATTTTACCATATCCACGACTCTGGCTTCTTCACTTCTCTACTCTACTCCTTGAGGTATTATAAATTCAATTTCACGTCCTTCAAAGTCCGACTCTCCTATAATATAACCTGGGGGCATCTGATATCTCCATTTTCACACAGTATCACTTTATTGCACGATAAATATGTTTTATTTAGTTTTTTAATTTTTTTTTTTTTTTTTTTGGAATCATAAACGCGAATCAGGAATGAAAATAATTGTACAAGTTGAGGGTGTATAAAAGGTATATCTGGTTAGCTACCTGCGTGGGAGTATTGGGTATGGGTTAAAAGGCATTTTTCATCTAACTCGGCGTTGAAAAGAGGCTGTCGATATTTGAGACGATAACGTCGTTGAGGTTTCTCGTCGTTGAGAAGGAGAACTGAGTTAGTGACTAACTGAGTGACTGTCTGACCAAGTGACTGAGTGACTGACTGACCAAGTGACTGAATATCCACGATTTGTCGAGCGCGACGCGTGTGAGGATCTCCCATCCCAGTGGGTCGTCTTCTTCAGCTATCGTAATCTTTCTTTTTCAAGAAGTTTCCCTCCGCTTCTTCTTCACCACTATAATATACCCTCGACTATATCCATCTCGTCTATAAGATTAATAATGTCCTCCACTACCACAGCTTATACGTGATGTATATAGTATATAAAAATGGTTATATTTACACGACAGGTAAATCAGACACCTGCCATATTACCAAATCGAATACTTGTCAGCCGTCTCCTCATCGCTACGGTCAATCGCCTCCGACGTTTGCAAACTGATATCTGTAACTATAAAGCGATCCATCATAATCATCTAAACGTCCAAAAATCAAATACACAAGATATTATATAACCATATACATAAGTATATACCTATGTATAGCATATAGGTATATAACCATAAATATATATCTACATCCTGAATTAACAAGGTTGAATATAGAGAAAGGGATGAGGTATAAAAACGATGCATCATCCGAAGGGGTACGAAATAAAAGAAATTGATATATGCACTAGCGGTCATAAGTCTCTACGGGAGTTAAAAGGCCGTTGTTTTATCGGTTGTTTACATGGTGTGTATCTTTTTCGGTAGTAAGACTTCCTCCTCGACTTTAGTGACTATATAGCTCCTATAAGTAGTATAAGGTATAGGTATGGGTATGGGTATAACCATGAAGAGCGATCGCCGCATGGTCGGCAGATAACTCAGCTGTCACTCGGCGTCAAAACAAAACATCGGTCCGGCATGAGTTTCGGGACAAAAAAATCCCTTTCCCTTGATCCTTCCTTCTTCCTTCCTTCCTTCCTTCCTTTCTCCTCCACTCTTTTCTTATTGATTTGACGCCGTGACTTCAGCTATATACCTAATTGACAAGCCACGATATCTAGACCTTCAAGATCTTGCGGAACTAACATAATTTAATCTCGCATAATCTCCAAGGGGAATCAGGATTGGTGTACCGGAAGAGCTTTAATAAACACAACTTAACGATTCGACATCCCATGCACTGCGAATACTTGAGGACCAATAATGAAGGTGAAAAGAAAATGAATAATAATTTGGTAAATTACGAGGAGTTTATCTTCTATCTTGTAGTTGGTTTTTCGATCGTAGAAGAAACTGATTTGTTCAATTTGGTGTTTGGATCTGAGAAGTTTAGGGTATAGGTATATATATATATATATACTATGTATAAGGGCTGTTGACCCGTCGAGACTGTCGAATAATTAATAACTAGTTAACGAGGCTGTCACCATGGATGGAAACGTCCTTGACTCAGCCACCTGGACCAGGGTCTTGATTCGATCCGTTTCGTCGTCCTGCGCGTCGTGAGTTTTGACGGTGATCCCGCAGAGGAAAGCAGCCGCCGCGTCGTAACCCGGCACGGCACAACGCGTCGGGTAGAAGGAGGCAAAGATGACGTTGCATCTTTGAAACGTCTTTTCCTTTCGAACTGAGAGGAGCGAATGCGCTAAGTGGCAGGGAGCTGACTGCACAAAGATTTTACCAAAGTAACAAAAAAAAAAACAAAAATTATAATAATAATAATAATAACAAAGAAAAAAGAAATTCAGTCTTTAATGTTAGTGGGTATGGAAAAAGGAATAGGAAATTGGTAGCCCCGTTATGGGTAGTCTCGTTATATCTTATAGCTATTCAAAAATCAACCCCTTCGAGAGCAAACGTACGCTCGCGGGTTGGAAATTGGAGCAAAATTAGAAACCCGATATCTTCAGAGATCTGATCTGATATTAGGATCCGATCCTGATCTTTTCTCGTCTCGTACGATCCCTTTTTGGTAATGGCTTTATACCGCGGTTTCTAAAGTTTTTTTTTATCAAAACGCCGTCTTGCTCTTCATGGGAACCAGAATTAAAAATCGAGGAACAAATCATCCGACAAACATTCGATTTTAACGAATAAATTTTATTTTATTTATGGACACAAGTCCATATCAAAGTATATTATAAGGTACAAATTTGAACTACGGACTCTCCAAGTCCTTACATAAGAAAAGTGGCAAAGAACGTCAGGTAATTTAGTCTTTTAAGAAAATCTATGGGCCCAGTCTTACTCGAAATGTAGCTAAGCGGTCTCCGGACGAGATAAATGGGGCATTACCGTCACCAGAAGGCGACAAGTTTCTAGATATACGTATGTTAGGTACAGGTACGTGTATATGTATTTACTTGCCTCTATACCTTGGTCACTTTGCTAGCCGCTTTTCTGACGACTGCAGTCTTCATAGTTCTTATTTTTATTATTATTTTTTTTAACTATATTTCGTTTTATTTTATTTTGTTATTATTTTGTTAATTCTTCTTAAGCACAGGCTTAGAGTACGGTAATAAGCGTCGAGGCGTACGTACATACGTGTAGCTGTAAGCATAATGTACCTTTACCTATCCTTATATATACTTGCCTAACTGAGACAAGACGATTGTCCGGGGTTCCGAGCTTTGACCAATCTTGACCAAGACTCATTTTCTTCGGTTCAAACACCGGCAACGATCAAGATGTACCTTGGACTAAGGGTTCACGTTCAACACCTGCGGGGTCAAAGAGAGAAATGAGTCGACTTAAGACTTTCGACTATTATATATTATATGTATACGAGTGTAGTTACGACTTCTGCACGATGTGTGTAAGTATATATATACGCTTGAAGCGGGCTCGATTCTCTCTTTTACGACCTTTTCATGGACCCTATTTGTCCTTCAATAACTTTTTTACTGCAATAGGGACTGTTGAAGAATTAGGTAAACTCTTTAAAGGTTAAAAAAAGATTTCATATACGTAACCAAAACGATCATTTCCTTATTGGATTTCATATATACTATTTTAATAAACGAATGATTTGTCAATATTTTAAATCGTATATAATCGTACGTTTGATTTGACTGAAATTTCTTCGATTCGTAATTGTTAAAGCGTCGATATTTTTCGCCAAATATCGCACAGTTTTAATATTTAAACTTGGGAGAGTTGGCAGTTTGAAATTTCGCCCTGGATCTATATGTCATTTTGAGATAGATGGATGTACCGAAAGCTACGTGTATGAAACAAGGTGCAACAACGATTCAAAATCCGTGAAGAAATTCCAGTGTATATATCCTATCCTATATGACTAAACCCTGGAATGACTGGCAGGCATACCGCATGCTGCACGGCAGGGAAGACGTGGTCTGAGGTCGCGAGGGTATCGCCTTAAGAAGATCTCTCACCCGCGTGGAGCTCTTTCGGATCTCTGCAGCGGCCTTTACCTCCCCCAGAGGAGCATATCGAGAGAGTCTTCTTCTTCTTCTCGGATAGAAGATGATGCATCGTACCGCCGGGCCTATACGGCAGCAACTGCCTTTTTTTACTTTTTTCTTTCTTCTTTCTTCTTCTTTTTTTTTTGACTCCTTGCACCTACACTCAGATCTTTATATGATATCACGTTGCAGCGAGATATACGAAAAGCAACGTTTTTACCATTTAGTAATATTTGGAGACACGGTTTATTTGGGTTCTTTTTAATTCCTGCCCTGAAGCAAAAGGTCAAGATTATTATACTTTTTTTTTTGAAGTTTATTTTTTATTTTTATTATATTTGCAGACATTATATTTAGCTGCACATAATTACGGCTGCTTGAGTACTATATCAAATTTTTCAACCAACTCTTCGATCATTCTTACGGACATCAATTCAACTTCATAAATAATTGATTGGTTCTTTATGCACGATTCGGAGAATCAGACAAAAAAATTAAACGACAAAAAAAAAAAAAAAACAAATTTAGAGAAAATACCTCCTGGAATAGGTAATGAAAATAATAAAAACGTCTTTTATACTCACTTCGTTTTAATAAGATGAATTCGACTGTCTCAAATTATGCTTATTTAATTAAAAAAAAAAAAAAAAACCACAAAAAATCATGTCCCATTTGTTTTCTAAAATCGTTTTGCTAGTTCGTATATATATACAAACATCTTTTTCTGTTATGAACATAGATATACCTAAGATCTGTGTATCCTCTACTGTTTGATCGTATCTATTTATAATTCAGAAGAATTACATTTGTGGAAACTAAGAGAAAGCAGCTTACCATTATTTATTCATATAACAATAATAATAAACAACATTACTTACATATATTATGCTGAAGAACATTGTCGGCTATCTCATTCATTCGACATTCTTTTATAAACCGATGTTATAGGTATACCAGATTCTATCGATACGTACACTAGACGAACTTAGATAGTGAAGAATTATGTATGAATTACGTTGGTCTTCCAGCTATACGAGCTCGCAGAATGAGATGCAGAGTGTCTAAACACACAATACGACAACAAAATCCAACGTATAAGAAATATATTTTAAAATAGGCATTTCGCTGCATTTTTAATAAGAAGATCGAGAATTAGTTATGTTGAATAATTAATCTCGTTCTATAACTAAATGATCAGGGTATAGAGACAACAGAGTCAAGCTGATCAGCTCGTAATTCCTGTTTCAAAATATTAATCGCATCCCACACATGGTGTAGCTAGTTGTTAGTAGGTAAATCATTCATCCCTAGGGTCTAAAACTATTCCGGATTAAATCCGTACACTTATCGAGCCAACAAACCGACCGTAGTATACGACTATACCGCGGCTCGATTGTATCGAACATGTAACATGCCCTATACGTAGGTGTATGTATCCTCGCTGCTGCTGCTGCTGCTGCTGCTGTTGGTTTACTTAATTCCCGCGCCCCGTTCGGTGCTGCCACTACGCGGCGTAAACCAGCACGAATATTTCATCCTTTGAATCTTAGACCCATGTATTATAGGTATATGTATATAGCATGTTTCACAAATTTATTAATATCGAATATAACTTAAGTCAATAAGATGCACAAGACAGATGTTATCTTCGATTAATTAAAACTACTGCACCAGACTGAAACGGAAGGTAGACACATTAAATATCAAATTATTAATTCAGTATTTATTACACATACAGACGTAGAATTTTCACAGACAAAGATTTATATCTATTCCATGGTTTCATATAAAAAAAATAAACAAAAAAAAATACACGTATATAAACTATGATTTTAACGTATTTTTCATTCTCGCTTCTATAATGAAAAATAAATTTTATATAAATTTAAAGTTTCGTGTTGAAAATTTTACGTATTATAATAATATAGTGACAGAATTTCGCAAATTTTCAGACACACAAAGTTGGTTATATAAGTATACAAACACTATTTTGAATAATATTTTGAATAGCAAATACATTTGATATTATATCTTATAACAGGTGAAATATATCTTGTGACAGTTGTATAAGGGTGAATTATACTGATTACCAAAATCCCCGAACCACAATCTTATACATTGTAAGAAGTTAATCCCTATATATTTCAAAGAGCCGTAACTATAGGTATATTATAGCTATACGAATAAACGAGTGATTTTAAAATCGTTTTAGGATCCATGTAGAGATATATGTGTGACATGTAGACTGGGTGAAAATCGAATGGCAATTCTTAACAGCCCAGGTGTATCGCAGAACGTCGTAATGGTCCCAGTCTCTATTGCCATGGTGCTGTTGCAGTTAAAGATTCTTTAAAGTACACACATATCGTATAAACACGTTTGTGTACACTTCGATACTACTACGACAAAATTCGACTGTATACATATTACGTGTATATATCCTACACAGTCACTTCATGATCGTCTCGAACCTTGAACGTATATATAGCGACGTTCCCTACAGCTGATTTTAATGCAAGTCATCCATTTTACGGAAGGTGCGCGGGTCTGAATACCTACTTTTGTTACATATACATACATATAGATATACCTATGTGTATATATGTATACCGGGACAAATATTACACAGACCCTATACGATACCTTTATGTATATATAGATCTATATACCCACATGCGTACATTCGTATATATATATATATATATATATATATACATATATGTTATATATATATATATATATATATATATATATATATATATATATATATATATATATATATATATATATATATATATATATATATATATATATATATATATATATATATATATATATATACTATAGTACGGAGTCACTCGGGTGTCCGGGGTACGAGTCGCGTTAGGGGTGGTGATCGATCACGTTCTGCTCGCCCTTGGTCTTTTATAACGCGTCACCCGGTACACAAGACCCTGAAATTCACCCACGCACCCTACGTCCTGCACGTTCTCTTCAAATGTATGTATGTACGTAGATATACGCACAATAAGCACCTATAAGTATATAGATGTGTGTATAACTATATACGCATGATTCTGGACGGCCGATTATACCCCCGTATGTATGTACGCTTATACATAATCCCGAATTTGAACACAACAAATTTATAATAAAAAAACGAAGACTATCAATTTTATTATTTTTACGTTTTATTTCTACACTTTTTTTATTTTTTTCTCATTTTTTTAACACTAAAGTCATTTTCTAACGCAAAGTTTGAGTGTAACTATATGTGAAACGTATATAACGCTGAGATTATTACTAATACACTACAAAGTCTTGGGAAATATTGATAGAAATTAGCCAACGGCTATATATAGTGAATGACTATAAAATGCATTAAAGATCGTCGACTAGTATATAAATATTAAATTTTGATTAATTCCCTGGATGTTATTGAGCCTGAATACCTATACGTATGTGTATTTATATTAACGAAATGTTATAAGCGATGTGATTACATTATACGTGTTCTCTGCGTTATTCCGTTAATATTTCGGGGATCATACAGATAACGTACCGATATCTTGTATTTATATCTAATGTTTACTTACACATATCTAACAGCTATAATATAAGAGAATTTTCATTTATTTATCTCCCGCAAATTCATAGAGCCATTTCACTCAGCGTACGAGACTAACATGTGTGAGGTTGGGTTGCGGTACAAGAGTCGCTAAATCCATAAACACTCTTCTATAGCACGACGCTATATCCGATGTTCCCAAAGTTAGTCGCGGTACGAAGATCGTCTCTACTATTCTTATACCCGTTGGCCATTCGGCATGCGAAACGCGATAAGTAAACATGCGGAAATGGTTGATTTAATGTCCAGAATTGCTTTCGAATACTCGTACTTACTTATAACTAGCTGCAGTAGTCAGCCTGAAGCGGATTACTTACAACTTGTGGACAAAATTATTACACTTATATACGTATATACAGCGATCAAGATAATGCCGATATTTATCCCCGCAGATGCAGTCCATGTCTCTTTTCTCTTCGTGTATATTTATTTTTTCATTTACTTAATAATATTGACCCTTTTTTTTGTTGTCATATTTATCTTTATTTATCAAGAAACTGCAGATGATCGCGATGTTTTTGAGTTAAGTATGTACGACGTACGGCGGGTGCACTATGCCGTATATATACATATATACGACGTGTCTATGTAGGAATGTATCGTTCGTACGTAGGTAGGTATGAATGCGGTGTACCTACGTCCTGCAGTCAACTTATAAACGGCACGAGTATATATAACGCCTTCTGAGAATTGCGTGTAGAGAAAACGTTACGGAGTAAAATTTCTATCTAGTATACGTACGTACCTTATATACCTTATAGTAGGTACGTATAGGTACGTACCTACAGCCTACTATATTTCAACGAGGAAATATAACGCACGTATACGTACGATACACCGCGCTACAGCTATACCAACCTATACCTACAGCTCTAGTCCTAGATATAGGTAGATATGTAAAATTGTATACCGGCGCTTGATGTGCGCGCCTCAAGATCTAGGCGAGTGACTCGAGATTCCAGATTATATGTGTATACGTATATATCTATAGGTATATAACTACTATATAGTATCCCTAGAATTGCGAGGTTGAAAATAACTCGTGACAGTGTAAAATCAGTTGAAGTGCGGTTCGTAAACCGTCTAACAAACGTATATACATATATTTAACTAAAACCTAACTCGTATGGAAAATTTACCTCAATAATTAATTCAAAATCTCGTATATCTGCAAACGCGTATAGGTATATAGGTATCATATTTTTCATCAGCTGCAAAATTTAATGCATATATAATTATTATAATATATAATATTTACATTTATAAAAACGTGTTATAATAATGTCACTTATTATATATATGTATATAGGTATATATATATATAATTATACCACATGAATCAATTACTATAATCATCTTATGTTTATTTAAATAATTTTTTTGTTCGTTTGCTTTCTAAGTTGGAGTAAATCGCTGCAGACAATTGATTAGCCTGAACTCTGTCCTGCGCAAGGTGTAGCTATAACGTATAGGTATAGGTACTATTATTCATATTTGTGTATCGTATACAAATATATATACGTGGGGATAAACACTTCTAAATAGTAAGAGAACTTAATATTATACTAGAGATATGTATTATAGATGGTGCAGTGTATCGAGGTATAGAGAGAAATTAATTATCAATCGATCGACTTTGAATTTGACAGGTATCAATGGATACATCGATACATCTGTCGTGATAATCGAGCGTTGAATCGACGTTTGGATATGTGAGTTATACCTATAATCAACCCGAGGTCGTGATAATAAAGATTTTTTTTATTTTTGTATAAAAAAAAATCGAAAAAAAGAAGAAAAAAAAAAAACTAGTTAGGCAATAACTTAATAGGTAGGTATAATAACAGATAAATAACGCAGCTATATGCGTATACCGATTTATTTGAAATTAAAAATATGAATTATAAATTATTACACATAAATCGATAGTCGAGGTGTGTAAAAGGGGATGAGATTTTTCGCATATATGTTTATATAATACACATTTATAATACCTAACACACTCGTCCTAATATAAAGAGAAACATAAATCGAGTCAGGAAACACGAGACCCCTCTGACAGTCAATATGCGAGACGTGTAGAGCGATATAGATATATCGTATTACTTTCGGCATTAAGTCGTCGATCCTACGGACAACCAAACTCTACTGCGACGGCACGATCACGACCAAGTAGAGTGAAACGAAATTCTCCAGCTCTTGAAATCGCAGAGTCTAAAATCACGGCGTCACATGACACCGGGAGAAATTACGATCGAATAACGATGAATTGACGGACCCTTTGGTTGTTACTCTACTTATAAAAGTTCGGCGATCGGGGAATATCGAAGTGTGAATCAAAAATGTAAGATCCAAGAAAAAAAATAAAATATCAATTTTCAAAATAAAAAAAAATTAATAACAAATATTATAGACACTGATCTTCTTCGTAGGTGGTACATAAAACAATTTTTTTATAATTAGCTATTCCAACTTTCGAAACGTTGATAATAATTCGTCGTGTTAAACTGCAGCTTAAATATTTCTTCTTTCGAAAAGATGTTGTATACGTACGGCGCGGTTCGCGTCGCATACGAGGTGCACCGAAGTGCGCCGTGGCGCAAAGTGAAGCCTGGCGAGAATCGAGGCGCGTAGGCCGCAGGCGTGTGTTGGTGTAGCGATGGCGGTTGGTAAGGTTTCACTCTGAAGTTCGCCGTCGAAGGCGCCAGCGTAGATGGGTCGGGCCGCGTTGCATTGGACGGACTCGAAAGGCGGGTCTGCGGCCCCCCTCCCGTTCCGCGGCGAAACGCGGCGGTGATTGACAGTTGGCGAACGACTGCGGACGGCGCAGGATCTAAACGCTAGGCGCTTAACGCTCGCTCGCTCGCTCGGTCGGTCGGTCGGTCGAACGAACGGTCGCTTTTCACGGTGGTTTTAAGCACGCATCATCGTGGCCTGCCTGTTAGCCAAACGGGGGCCGGCACCCGCCTCCATATACCAACAAAATATTACCGCGAATATTTTGAACAACAACAATAATAATAATAATAATAATAATGTTAATAAAATTAATAATAATAATAAATAGAATCAAACGCGTGTAAGAGAACGCGTTAACGTTTACGATATTCACGTGGTTGTTATTTTCTAACGTTAATTTTTTATTTACAAAAAAAAAGGAAAAGAAAATTCGTCGTTACCAAGTTCTTCGTAATATATATTATATATATATTATTTTTTGTTTCTTTCCACACACGAGTTGTACGATCAGTGTTTGTTGTTGTTGTTATTATTATTTTCTTCGTCGTCGGTGCGTCGATCGTCGATCGTCGATCGTCGGTCGTTGTTTATGGCGTCGTCGTTGTCGTCGGGAAGTAGCACTGCCCACCGACACCGCAACGAATTATTACGATTTTATCGAAACACCTGATAAATCGTGTATAACCTTAAATCCTACCTACAATATCTATACAATAGTAAAAGGAATACCCCTGCTGCAACAAGCCCCAGTATAAAACGCGCGTGGTATTAAGTGAACGTGATAGATATTATATCTCTAATTGTGTGAATGAGTGTGTACCAGACGACAAGGCTTTCCTTCGTATCAATATCAATACTAAACACGTTCGACAGGGCTCCGAGTGACAGTGCGAACAGCTCCGTGGATCCCCGTCGTTCTTGTCATCATCGTCGTCGTCGTCGTCTTCGTTATCGTCTTCGTCTCCGTATTCGTCGTGATCGTGATTATCGTGCTTCGCGTTTTCGCGTGTGATTATTATTATTATTGTTATTAATATACCCATCGATATAAAAAAAAAAAACGTGTTCGTTTGTTATCGGTTCGCGTAGTCGTCGTTATTATATTCAGGTGCGCGAGATAAATGAATAAAAAAATTAATAATTATTTCTTAAACAGTGTTTTTAATTTCTTGAATAAATAATTATCAAAAAAAATAAATAAATAAAAATACACTAGAACGGACAGTGTTCGATATTGTACAGAGCAACCTCTCTAACAAGAGGTTAGTTTACTACTTTCGTGATGTTCGGTGAGTGACGATAACCGAGCCTGAAACAACAGCAACAACAACAACAACGATAATAAATCGATATAGAAATAAAACTAACAATTATAAAAGTTATTCGTCGAGAAGGTGGACGCGAACGTCGTCGAGACGTTACGAAGATGAGAAAACACGAGAACGTATCATCGCAGCCGGTGCCGTGCTGACGTCTCATATCGACGGGATTAGTAGTTTTTTTTTTTCATTTTAATAACGAGACGAATAAGGTGATATCGCGTTATAAATATAGGCAACTAACCGTTGCCTCCCCCCTCCCCCCCGTCCCCGTAACGCGTGTTAAGGACAGCTTGTGCAGAGGATTTTATTATTAGTCGACAAGTTTTTAACGACTCTTCAGCAACAGCAGCAACAACAGTAGCAAAGCAGCAAGCGTCGCCTAGTCATTTGTTATATTTGTGTTACGTTAGCTGCAGTCTACAAAACGATAAACATAAAAAGTCTGCGAAAGGAAGAATTTAACAGTGATTAATCCAGATCACGGGAAGTGTTTTTTTTTTCTTCTATTTTTTTTTTTTCTTTTTTGGTTGTGTGAAGTGTGAAGCTAGTTGCGAGTGAGGGAAACACAGCCGCTACGGTGGCTCAGCACGCAGAGTTCCCCGGCGCGGCCAGGGCGTTCATGGCTCAGCCAAGGGTACGTGGTATTAAATAAATTCTAAACAGATTCGTATTCAATTCCTTCGCGATTGTTTACGCGGAACATATAAACAGAACAAACGAAAAAGAAAAACAACAAAACGCGACGATACGTAAGAATCTTAGTAGTTTGAGGATAAGTTTAACGATACATGTATAAGAATTCTTTTAATTTTTATTATTATTAATATAAAATATTTGAAAGTAAATTTCATTTTATCAAAACTATGTGACTAAATTCTCGACTAATTCGACGGTTATAGGTAACTTTAAAACCGAATTAGGAACGATCCGAATACTAATATCGAAGTGAGATTCAAATTCCTTCACGCACGTAGATATATGTAGTTATACTGGGTTACGAGTACATGATACGTTGTAAAAATAATTGAAAAAAAAAAATAAATAAATAAATAAAAAAGAAAAAGGAAATAATATATAATGACGACTTTATAACCGAACGGTAGATCGTGACGATCGCGTCAAAGAGAGAGAAAATTTCTCCGAAACGTCATAAGCCGGGTAATAAATAAAGCGAAGTATATAGGATAGGTACGTAGCTATCCTGTAACCTACCGTATTCAGAGACACTTGATAACCGAAAATTATTCCTCGACCGAATAACGCGTTTGTACTAACTAACTATAACGGCAGCGGTAATCTTTAACTATAATAATTATAGTTTTCGTGAAAATAGAAAAGGAAAATTATAAAAAGAAACAGAAGATAAAGAAAATAGAAAGACAGATTTACTCGACCGCGTTTACTTATCGGATAAAAACAAAAAAAAATAAATAAATAAGATTGTTCTATAGATAGATCCAAGTTGCAATCGTATATTATATTTCTTCTTCGGTTAGGGATTAAAACAAAAAAAAAAAATATATTTCAACCGTCATATGATATAAATTAATACTTAGTAGTTATTATACGCGGGATAGAAGATAGAAAACTTATTTCGATTAACTATATGTAAGCGGAAAGTATACTCCGAAAATTTGATAGTATATACAAGTAAAAAAATAATTAAGAAGAGAAATAGATATTCAAAGTTTAATAAATCGTTGAAAAAAATTATTGAATATAAAAATAAGAAAAAAAACGAATCGTCTTCTATAATCGAGCATCGGAGCACATGGCAGCTGCGCGGCGGGTCATGGATTGCAATGTTTTCCAAATGTCGCCATCAATCAAAGAGTAATGAACGTCCTCACTCCCCCGCAGCAGCCAGTAGCAGTAACAGTAGTAGCACCAGCAGGAGCATAAGTAATGGAGGAAAGCCATGCGATGCCATGCCGCGAGTTTCCCACTTTGACATTTTCGCGAAACTTTTTTGACGTTTTTGTAATATGAAAAAAAAAAAAAAAAAGGGAAACTAAAAATGATATTAATATAATGGTATACACACGTTAAATTTTACGTATATTACTGTAGACTTTAGATTTTGATAAATATTTAACTTTGTTACGATGGGGATTTGTATCGTATATGTGTTATTATAATAATTTAATTCACGTTTCAAACTAATTTAAGTAGTTTTAAAGCCACGGGTCTCCGATACTAATACGAGTGAAATGAAATGACGTGCTAAATACATCGCGGATCATATGTATAGTTGTTCTATAGAGAATTCGAAAAAATGTGAAATTAAACCGCCAACTTTATTTCTCACAGATTATATATATATATCCCACTTTTAGTTATTGATAGAAAATAGGGTTTAGAATTTCTGGTTAGACTGTTGCCGACGGGTGCTTGAAAGAGCAGCAGCAGCAGCAGCGTCGTCGTCGTCGTCGTCGTCGTCGTCGTAGTTGTTGTCGTTTGACCAGGTATAATAAAATCTCGTAAATCAAACTCGAGGTTCTCGCTTGCTAGGCTTTTGACATCTGAAGTTAAAGAAAAAGTTGACAGTTAAAACTTATTTCTATTATTTATTTATTTATTTATTTATTTATTTTTTTGTTGCTTTTTTTCGGTCTGATTTTTTTTTTTTTAAATTCTTATCACTATATACCTATTTGCATGTATTTAAAAGAGTTAAATAAATAAGGAAATGAATTAGAAAAAACAAAGAAGAAAAAAAAAAAAACAAAGTAGATAGGTACAGCTTTAACTGTCAAAAACCAGTATTCAAATTTGTACATCGAATAAGACAAGAGAAGAAAAACCAAAAAAAAAAAAAATAGACGAACGATATAAAGTTTAAGCGACTAATTTTAACGCTCGTTGGATTCGTAACTATAATAATACATATTCTATCGTAATTTCGTCCGTAATCGAGTGTATCGGAAATATCTTCATTATCAATTGTACAGTATCATCTCTATTATCTATAATTTCTCTAGCGTTAGTGAAATAAACTTTTTCTTTTATTATAATTTATTTTTTATTTCTTATTATTATTTATTACCATAGCGTTTATTTGAACACATCGCACCTAGTACCTAGTAGTTGTATTATATACGTAGTAAAACTATCACACGTTACTTACGTTATTACCATATACCTACACATATTACCCGCGCTTTTATCTGTCACGTTCAACTCACTACATTTCTAAAATCTACGTAAGATCGCGTAATTTTGAATACGTGCGATCGCAGATCTATCAGTATGAAAAAGGAGAAAATAAAATGTATATGTATAGATATATGTATGATATAAAGTTGATAACGAAGAAATGCGGTAATAATATGAGAAAGAAGTGTGTGAAAGAGAGAGAGAGAGAGAGAGAGAGAGAAAAAATAAGATCAATTGCTTCTAAAATTATAATCCTATTTATTTTATATTTTCCTAATTTTTTAATCATTTAATTTCTTTATTTGCTTGTATATATGTATTATGTATATACATGTGTACATATTTATTAGGTATAATCGATATAGGTATAATTGTGTATGTGTACAATATATAGACATATATATATATATATATATATATATATATATATATATATATATATATATATATATATATATATATATATATATATATATATATATACATGTGTAATATAAAGACATAGTAAATTCTATGTAATTATACGATAAGTTATTTTTTCCGTTGCGCAATGCCAATCATTATAAACTAATTATAAATTAGGACGGAATCCCGCGTGTAATTTGTAATTATAAATGCGGACCGCGTTCGCGTTTCTACGTACGAATCGTTTTCGAATAGATTTACTCGTATATACATACATATATATATATATATATATATATATATATATATATATATATATATATATATATATATATATATATATATATATATATATACCCATATACTTGTATAGGCATGTATACGTGTGTGTGTACGCGTATGTATAGTTATATACCTTATACCTTATACCCATACGCAAGAAAGAGAAAGAGAGAGAGAAGCTAAGAGAAGAGAAACACATTCGCGAGCGAGCGGCGTTTCCTACGCACGTTAAAATATTCCGCTCAGCTGCGAGTGATATCTTCATAGGTCGTTCCGTGAATTATTAGCTATGGTTTTTCAACGGAATACGGAATACGGAATACGGAATTCGCAACTCGCGTCTCTGAGCTCTCAGGTTGTTGGTTCGTCGACATTGGTCAGTAAGGAGGACAGTCGGAGAATCGCATACGGATTCGGGTACATAAATAAATTTAATCTAAAACCCGGAAAATAGGCTTTTCTTTATTTTATATATATATATATATATATATATATATATATATATATATATATATATATATATATATATATATATATATATATATATATCTTTATTTCATTTATTCAAATCTTTTAATCTTTTATGATTAGGTATTGCTATTTCTTTTATTTCGATCACATATCAATCGTTCAGGATTCGTTAATCGAATTCCTTGGTCCCTTTTGGCATTTATATAGGATTTAACGAATCGCGTATAGGTAGAGACTGTAGAGATGAGAAGAAGGGAAGAAGGGAAGAACTTATCAAAAATGATGGAATCTAGTTGTTATCTTCATTATTCAATATCATAAACATAAATAAAGTATAATTTTGTTAATTAAATGCTGCGACTCGTTTTAGAGCGAAATGTCAATTCCGTGAAATTATCTACGATCGTGCGGATTAGGTCGAGTAATTATAGCTACCAATTATCGAGGTAATGACAAAAAATAAATAAATAAATAAATAAATAAAACAAATAAAGTTATCATCTTTATAGGAGTTGAAACATGCGCAATTAGTGAATTAGGTGTTAATTATTATAGAAACTGTCTTTATCTTATTTATATTAAATGATTTAAAACTGTAATTATCGATTTATTATGGTCATTTATTATTTTTGCAACTAGATTATAGATACAATGTTAAAACAGTATACGTAACGACGAGTTGAATATATATATATATATATATATATATATATATATATATATATATAAACGCGTATGGAATATAATTGCACAATGATCTGAAATTACTTTATGTAATTGCATTTTAAAATATACGCGCAAAGAAGTATAGGTATATGAAAAAAAGAACAAGTAGTAAATGAATGTATAAATAAAGAACAGTAAATAAGGTGCATCGTCAATTAAAACAGATATATAATTACAGATTCGTGTCCTACCTATATAATAATATAACAGAGAGCAGGTCCCACAACATTCGTTTAAATATATGTCAGAGCTTGGGTTTTTTTTTTTTTTTTTTTTTTATTTTTTATACATGGTATCTTCTGTCATCTCCTTCTCATCGGACGGGGTGAATTATGTACTGTTAATCTTAACTTTTTGCGAATAAATATAATCATAATAATAATAATAATAATAATAAATAGAAGGATATGAAATGAGTGGAGATTCTAGTCAAACCATGGTGCAAACTGCACAGGCCTCCCCCTAACCCGTTGCGGTTTTTCAGCAAAGGCGAGTGAGACTATAAAGTATGAAATGGTGTTTTTCTGTCTCCTCGCGCGCGCGATCTTTCTGCAACGATGCGGATTCGTACATTTATTAATTTTTTTTTTACCTTTTTAAATACGTTTTTCAAAGGTTATCATAAAACCAAAAAAAGAACAAAAAAGAATAGGTATTATCATTACAAGTTGTGTATATGAATTTAATTATTTTTTAGTTTTTAAAAATTTTTTTATTCATAGAATTGTATATAGGTAACGTTATCGATGCAGTAAAAAGCGTATCTAATATAATATAAATCGTTGGAGTAAGAGTTTCTTCAAAAAATTATAACCGAAATTTTCTTATAATTATATCGTATACATGCGTGGTAATAAGAGAATTTATATATATATGTATATTTCGAGATGTATGCGTGGCATCTTTATTTATAATTGCGTTAAAACCGGCGCTATTTAGGTAAATCGTTGTTATTATAAAAAAAAAATAAAAAAAATAAAAGGAATTCTTTTCGCTTCTTTCATCGTCAAATCTTTTGCAACTTCTAGAAATTCCAAATTGACGATCGCGTGCCGGAAGTTGACGCGCTATTTTAATGTCCTGCAGGATATTTATACGTACACATATTATATACATATAGTCATGCATATTATATATTTCTTATTTCTGTTTCTTCTACTTATTATGCACTCATTCGCACCTTTAGTTCTCTTCTTCCTCCCCCCCCCCCCCCCCCTCCCCCTTCCCCCACCCCCTATAATTCCTCTCGCCGAAATCTCACGTCGAATGTTTATTATTTAAGAGAAAACTACACAAGTTAATATGCCATAAACTCATATTTTTTTAATCGTAATTTTTTTTGTTGTTGTTTTTTCTGTTTTTTTTTTTTTCAATTTTTATCATAAATAAAATTTATTCGAATCTGTAACAAATTGATTAATTTTTATTTTCTAATTTCCAGTATGACGACGGCGGCCTCCATGGCGGATACCTTGAGGGCGGGGGCGGTGGAGGAGCAGGACTGTACGACCCTCATGGTAGTACCCGAGGGGTACCGGGCCTCCACCACAGTCCCCATCTCGGTGGAATGGGTCCTGCACACCCACAGTATCCCCCGCCACCGCCACAACCACCACAGCACGTATTGGCCGCGGCTGCCGCAGCCGCGGCGTCGGCTGTACCGGATGTCCATAAGCGAGACAAGGACGCTATTTACGGGTAAGAGAATTAATTAATCGATAAATAAATAAATAAATAAATAACAAAATTATACCATCTACATTTTAATTTTATATTCAATAAAAAGAAAATTACTATTTTTTGTCTCTTTTTTATTTTTCTCTTCTTCTTCTATTTTTTTTTCTTCTCTCTTTCGTCGGCTTGTTTTTTTTTTCTTCGTTGTGTAAATAATAGTCTAGTATTTAAGTATACTGTATAGGTATACAAGAATACTTTGCCTTGTCGCACGTTGTTTGTCCGCGAGTAGGTATAAGCTAACGAACGAAACGACCGCGCGGGTAATAGGTAAGGGAATTATAATGGCGGACGTACGACATGCGTCGGTGCCTACGCATCATGGCGTCGACCTTTCGATAAATAATAATAATAATAAAAAAATAAAAATACAAAAAAAAAAAAACAAAAGTACAAAAAAAGAAATTCTCAAAAATTCTCAAAAATAATTAATAAATTAATTTTTTTTAATGGTTTTGATAAACGTATTACGGTACATTTTTTTTATTTTTTTTTTATATAGAATTTAAACTCCACTTCTTCTAAACCCCCCAGGGCGTGATTGATTGACACGAATGAAATCAACTTTATATATACATATATATAGGTATAGGCATATTATTATATACCTATATTAAGTATATTATACTCTTCGACTGCCGAAGCATATCGCGGTATTAATTAGTTACTTTGATATAGGTATATTATATAGAGACAGCTGGTATAGGTATAATATAGGTATCTGCTATAAAAATTTTGCTCATAATTAGAGAAATTCATTGACTCATTTTTTTTATTTTTTTTTCAACTTGAGTTATGGTATACCTAGTTATCCTACATTTTAAATAGCTTATATCGCTCTAAAAAAAAATAATTAAAAAGAAAAAAAAAAAAACAAAAAATGAAATTAAATAAAGAAAAGAGATAGTTTTATTGGTAACTGTAATATATTGAATTTATATCGACGGTCTTTAGCCGAAGATCTAGTAATTTTAATTTTCTAAATTCGGAAGCGCGCATGGACGGCTGTTTTCCTGTATAACATGCATTATGAAATATATATCCATCTAGGGGATAGCTAAGCGAAAAATTCCGATGTAACTATAACTGTGATTCTAAATGATTGTGTTTTGATAAAAAAAAAATTGTAACTGGGTGGTTAATTATAATAATCCGAAAAAAAAAATAAAATATCCTGAGAGTCAAAATGGGACAGTCTAAAACTACTCCGAATTTTTAGCCTGCAAATTTTTGGTTTTCACGTGGATGCCTTATTTTGCCCTTCGGTCATTGAATTCTGGCTTTAAAGCCTTTCTGGCTTTAATAACTCTGGCTTTATTGATTCGAAAATAAAATCCTTTCAAAAATTATGAGGTAGATACCGAATGTGAAAAACTATATATTTTAAATAATCTCCAAATGTTCCATTTTGCTCCGCAGCTCTAGACTTCTGAATTAATAAACGTCATGTTACTACAAACACTGAAAATGGTTTTAAAAATGTTACATTCTCAATGGTTACGTTCAATTGTGTTGTGGAAAAATAATTTTTTGGCGTCTAATTTTGCCCTATCAATACATCCCGATCTTCTGTCTCGTTTTCCTCCACCGTCCCATTTTTTGCCTCGCTCTCCCCTATACGAAAAGATCGAGCAATATAAACGCGCGGACTAATGTTTGAAATAGATACAGCGTGATCCGCGGTCTTGAATTATTTTATATTATATACCTATAACATAATTTTTAAATTCTATACCTCGATGGATATAATTATATTGTCCAAAAGTTCACACCATACGTCTTCACTACGCGATTAATTAAATGATCAACATATTTTTTTTTTTTTTTTAATTTATTTCTTTTTTATGTGTTTAGTATAATTATACATAAAAAAAATCTCTCTTTCTCTTTCTCTCTCTCTCTCTATATATCAATGGATATACAGCTGTAACGTAATATTGTAATATATTATACCGCGGGTAAATTTATTAACCTATATGTATCTATCTATCAACTAATTTACAACGCGGCAACGATATTTGACAGTTTATTCCGCATTTATAATTAATTACAGAATTATATATCGCGGTTATATAGGTACATACATACATATACATATATGTACCTATATGTATCTTAATTATAGTATAATGTAATCAGGAGCCTCTTTAATGATCGTAAACTATAACTACATCTTTCCTTCTTTTATTCTTTCCTTTAACTCGATTTTTTCTTCTTTTATTTATTGTTTTTTTCTTCTTTTTTTTTTTTTTTATTCCCAAATATTATCTACTTTCTAAATATAGCTTTCTTTCAATTACCAAAATCGTTGTTCATTCATCCGTGTAAGCTATTGAGTTTATAGGTAAAAAATATAATATTTACGGTATACAAGGGTGTAACGTGTGCGTAAAACATAGAACGTATATATATATACATATACTGTATTATGTAGCCGTGTACTGTGCAGTTAACGAAAACCACAAACCGCAGTACGCCGAGTGCGGAGTACGGAGCCATCCCCCAATCAACCTGCAATCATATGATTATCTCTGCGGTGTCATACCGTCACCTCGTTCACCTGTCACTCGTCGCCTAACCCCATTATTACATCGGTACTGTTCTACAGGCCTTGTATATGTCTGACTCGGTTAGGTATAGTTATACGCGAAAACCGCATACGTATCGCTTCAATTGACATCTCGAACATGTCTTATCCGTACATTAATCAATCTTCGTATCATAATTCGTAAATAAATTTATTAATTGAAAAAAAATAAATAAAAAATTATAAAAAATTCAGAGAACAAAGAACTTTTTTTTATTTTATAGTAGTTATGTAAATATCACGATTGACAGCATATTTATGTAATATAATATATATATATATATATATACAGAGTTTTTTTTTATTTAAAAAAAAAAAAAATTTTGTCATATGTTTAATAATAATATTCAGTCGTGGTATATATCGGCTGTTATTTATTTATTTATTTTTTCTATATCACATTTTATGAATATAGTTTTTCAATTTTACCATTTATCTACCTACATATATACATATATATTTACTCACTACAGTTTGTACAGTAAATTGATTGGAATTTGAGACTTAATTCATTACAATATCTTCTCAGAGTAGGTATTATAGGTAGGTATAGATAGTTATACGTCATATAGCTACAGTCCCTCTTATATTCCCGCGAGCGCAGTAGGTAGGTATGTGTGTATATATACGTATATCTACGATATAACTGAGACGTCAGATGATATCGGATCGCTCGAGTCCAACATTTATACATATATAGGTACAAAATCGTCTAGAATCATATTCATTAATGAACGTTTAAATCTAGTGAAATTACGTCATATGAGTGTTGAATTATTAATTAATTAATAATAACGACTATATATTGTATAATTATAATTATAGCCGAAAAATGTTTTACCTATAATTATATACTTATCAGAAATTGTTAACTACAGACCGGATATAATATGCAGACATATTTAATTTAGGTAGGTACATACTATAGCATATCTAAGCTGCTGATGCAGTTCGGTAAACTTCGCTGAACTACACTGCATGTACATACCTACGTCCTGTTGCAGCCGTTTGAGAATTATGAGCTTAAATATAATACATAAAATAAAAATAAATAAATAAAAATAAAATAAAAAAAAACTAAAAAGAAACCGTCGTCACGCTATCGGGAACGAAACTTTTTTTTAAAGATTATATCTAATGCGTTTATATAGGTATACATACTTATACATCGCAAGGGTATTATACAGCCGCAGTTATTGTAGATGAGAGACAGATATTATATACAGGTTGATGCTGGATCAGGTTAGGGTATAAATATTTTTATAGAAAAAAATTTGCACTACATCATATATATATATATATATATATATATATATATATATATATATATATATATATATATATATATATATATATATATATATATATATATATATATATATATATATATATACATCATTAGATCGAGGAATAAAATTTTTATCTCCGTTGTTATAAATTATAATATTTTTTATTTTTTTTTTTTTAACTTTTTCTTTATCTGATTCTTTATTTCGTTTTATTTCACGTATTTAAGGGAATTTGGATATATATATATATACTTATCTACTTACTTACTTACTTTTGGAATAATTCAAGACTGCAAGGATCTGCGGGGGAGGGAAGTTTTTGTGGTTGCTATACGCTTGGTATTAACCGCGAACCTTTTCGAGTTGCCGGCGGCTGCAACAGCAGCAGCAGTAACAACAACAACAGCGTTACCACCGTAGCAATTTGTCGGAATTCGTTCCGAATCGTTTTAGGTCCGCGACCGCTACCATCCGCACACAGTGCATGCCGTGAAGCAAACTCCTTGCCCAAGCCAAACCAAGTCAAGTCAAGTCAAGTCAAGCCCTTCGGGTTCGCGCGGCTTCAACTATATAATAGTTCTCTGTGGCATCGCGCGCGTGTTCTTACAGACAGACAGACAGACAGACAGACAGTCGGTTGGTCGGTTGGTCGGTCAGTTGGCCCCTCGGCGAAAAAAATCAACATAGCGAAAGATCGAAAATAAGAATAAGTCGAAGAAGAAGAAGAAGAAGAAGAAGAAGATTTCGAGTTAAAAAATTGACTCTTGAATTTTCAACGCCGCACGTATATATATGTATAATATATAGTTTGCCTATAACTTACTATACCCTATACGTATAGGTATAATTTTAACTGTTGCTAGTGCTGCTGCTGTTGTTGGAATTTCACGAGTATAATTTTAAAAACGCCCGCGGAATATTATTCTTTATATATATATATATATATATACATATGTTCATAATTCTATGTATCTTATACTTATATACAATATATTTATATACGTTATATTATACCTACGGAATTATTTCCTCTAGAATCTTAATTTCTGATCGATTGATTATTTACAAGATTTTTTTATTTTTTATTTTTATTTTTTTTTTTTTTTTAATATAAATTATTCATTTATTTCTACTTTCTTATCTTTATTTAAATTCCGTTTCTTTCTATTCAAATGGGAATATTTTGGGGGTTTTTCTTCTCTCAGATATGATGATATCACGATTTTCTTTCTTTAATAAGTTTTTAATCATATCTTAATAATCTTGGGAAATATTTATCTGCATGATTTTCAACAAATGTAAAATTGTAAAGAGATCGATTTTTATTTTTATTTTTTATTTTTTTTTATCGTTTAAAAATCACACAGAGAGATTACTCGCTATAACTTCGGTCCGAATCGACAAGAAACCGACGCGACGCTCGGCGTCCGACGGAAGGCGACTGTAAACTGGACGCTGCTTTTCCACGCTGTCCCAATTTCAGCTTGTTTTTACTATTTATTTCTCGTATTATTATTCATTTATCGGTTAAATTCTTATTCGATTATCGATACCGATGCTTATCTACTGCAAAGTATATCAATAATTATACATAAACTTGAGGCTTTTTTTTTCATGTGTTTTGTCAAAAATAAACCGCGTACGTGATATATAATACAGGTATCAACTTTTCGTATCTTTGGTATCTGATGTATTTCAATATCTTAACCCGAAATATTCTCCTTCGAAAATGTAGCGAAATAGTAAATTTGTTTATTTTTTTAAAAACCTTTCTCATGTCTTTCTCTTTTTTACTTTGAATTTTTATAATCCGTCTAACATACATTTCAAAATTTCAGTTTTTGGTCTCTTTAAGATATTATTAAAAGATGAATTCTAATCGCGGTTTTCAGATTCTCATTAACACACCTCAGTGTTGATTCGTTGAATTGTACTTTGATTGCAATATTTTTATTTTTATTTATATTTATATTATTTTTTCATTTCCTTACTTTTCACAATCCGCAATGTCAGTACGTTTCAGTCTAACAATACGCTAGTTCCAAAGATAAAATTTTGAACGTCACGGTCGAGTAGGTATTGGTGTTGTAGGTATACAGACAACCAATACAACCATAGCGATACAAAAAACGCGGAATTCTTACTCTACACTCCATAATAGGTACTGAAACTATTTCTGCCCATATACTTTATAACTACACGCGTATACATACATACCTATCTCTACTCACCGCACACACCTCTCTCTCTCTCTCTCTCTCTTTCTTTCTTTCTCTGTCTCTATACCCTGCGTTATATGTGTTCGCGCATAGAATTATCCTTTCTCAAAAAAAAAAAAAAAAAAATATATATATAAAATATGTGATATATGATAACGCGCTCTTTACATTATATGTGTTATGTATGTATGAAAGTATGTTCGTACATACTTGAGTTATACTCGTATAATATACACATAATTATTGCACATTACATATAATATATATACAGAAATACTTGTAATATGTGTTACTTAATTTCCGTCTTCTATTTCTATATATATATATTTTTTTTTTCATTTGTTTTTTTTTTTTTTTGAAATTCGCTCTAATACAAAGATATATGTTCTATTTTCTTTTTTTTTTTTTTGTTTTCTTTTCTAGGCATCCTCTGTTCCCACTATTGGCACTAATATTCGAAAAATGTGAACTCGCGACGTGCACGCCACGAGAACCTGGTGTTGCTGGTGGTGATGTTTGTTCCTCCGAAAGTTTCAACGAGGACATCGCAGTATTCTCTAAACAGGTGAGTTTTGAATATTCCAAATTATAAGTAAAATAAAGAAAAGAAAAGAAAAAAAAAACAAAAAACTAGTATAGGTATCTATCGTTACAAAATAAAAATCAGCTATACCTGTACACGAAAAATCGATTATTATACATCAGTTATCATTATCATTGTTATTATTATTCTGACAGGCGCGGAAATAACGCAACAACTATACTAAGGGAAAATTATTTTTCTACATCCCCAATTTGGTGTTATATTTATTTTTATTTACATATCAGCTATACCTATGTACATGTCGTTTTATATGCCGTATCTAACATATTTGCGAATGTCTGTGAGGATTAGGTCTGATATATATATATATATATATATATATATATATAACCTAACCTAACCAAACTAAATCAAATTTTATTTTATTTCATTTTAGCTTGTCTTATACTTTACCTGACCTAACTTAACTTTGGATGGGTGAAGTAGCGTGTATATGTATAGTATATAGCCCGGTTAACGGAGGCTTCCGTAGCTAATGGCGGAGACTCGAGACTTGCTCATGGATAGAATCTGGTTATACTTGAATCGGTTCGCGTGTCTTTTTTAAATAGGTCCAGCCTTCAGACGCGTTAGACTATAATACCACAAAACTTTTGGAATATCGCGAGCCCTTTTGATTTTCTAAATTATCTGGTTCTTCAATTTTATTCTTAAAATACTATACACATCATAACATCGCAGGCATATTTTTTAGCTAGTATTGTAGATACTGAATAAGTATAGTTTTTAGACTTGAATATTTAAAGAATATTTATTTTATTCAAATCTTATCGTTGCACAGAATCTTTTCTTAATTTTCCCCGTGCATCATCGGTAGTGCAACGAAGCAGAAGATGTTCCCTATATACCCGCGGAGCGTCCGCTTCGATTCCGAGGTATTCCCCAAGGGCAAGAGCTCGAAATCTGAGCCGAACGATTTGGGGTTTAAAAACGCATGAATTCTACTTATTGGGACCTCGGGTCGGTCTTATACTTCTATACGTATACCTCCTCTCATTTTAACTAAAAAAAAAAAAAAAAAAACCTCAACTGCAGCCTGCGGATGTTTTTTATTTTTCAAAAGACCTTTTTTTTTACCCTCTTTTTTTTCGTCTTTTCTTTTCTTTACTTTATGTTTTTTATTTTATTTATTTATTTATTTTTTTTTTTTTTATCGAATCACGATTTGGGATCGTCGCGCGATGTAATCAGAACAGTATTTCGTCCTCCATATACGTAAATGTATACATATATAAATATATATATATATACAATCAATCGTACGGGTGAACGGGTTCTTCTTATCTGCATTTATAGCTATATATACATATATACGTATATAGGTATATATTATATACCCTCAGCGTTATAAAACACGATGATATATCTTGTTTACGAAAATAATTGACTACGACCTGACCAGTGCCCATACATATATCTATATGTATAATAAAAGTGTTTCACTGCTACAGCAATCAACTATTTGTGTACATCGATTATGTTCTGAAGAATTTTTTTATTTTTTATTTTTTCGATATTTTTTTTTTGTTCTTTTTTACCTATACCCTCCCAACCGATTAAACAACCAAAGATATAGATTTCTTAGAGTTTATAGATTTCCCGCTTGTATACCTATATAATAATACATTTTAACTTATATATGTATACATATATATCTATACATACGAAAATACAGACTAATTCACTACACTTATATATATGTATAGGTATCCTATAGCTGTTTACTATATATATAGTATATGTATGTATATATGGTAAATAAACACTATCGATTTGCAATTACAACTAAAAGACACACAAATCGATGTGTGTATTCAATTCTCAAACTGAAGTGTATAGGTATATATACATATATATAATTATAGTTATATATGTATACGTATAGGTAGGTATTATTGTAGATAGATGTAGATATATATATATATATATATATAGGAAACACGATAAAATTAATGCATATCGTTCGAAGGAAAGCCTAAAGCGCCTTGTATACAGTCCGTTGGTGCTGCAGATAGTTTAGTAAAAGACAAGAAAAAATAAAAATAACAAAATAACAAAACAGAAAAATAATAACGATCTAATTGTTATATGCCAACGATAATTATTAACCTACGTGTGAATAACTAATATATTTATTATATAAGAAAAAAGATAAAAATACATGTATGTACTTACGTATAAACTCTTTTTTTTTTTTAATATTAGATATAAAACGAGACTAATTAACTTACTTTGGTGAACGTCGTGTTATATCTACATTATTATAGTTATGGTACCTATATATTACATGGCTTACGCTTACCGCGGGTTAATTTGGCTCGAAAAAGATTATAAGGGAGAGAAAAAAAACCAAAAAAAAAAAACTTTATGGTTGTAAAATGAATTGCGAGATCGAATTATGTAGGCTCTGAATTTTATCAAATCTATGAACATCGTGCAGTAACCTGGTTCTATGAAACGTCACTGACGAATTATTCTTCTGCGCGTGTATATAATAATATCGATCGTTTATGGTAGGGATATCCTAATATTAGAATTTATTCTTATTACAGTTCGCGTTTGTACTGCAGTATTGACATATATACCTTATAGTTATAGATAAAAAAAAAATGCGCACGAGTAAAATAGAATAGAATCATTCGAAACTGATCATATTTTAATTTAAAGATTTTTCCCATTGTTATGTATGTACACGATTTGACGAAAACCTAAAGTCATCCTCTACTCCTACCGCGTTACTGTTTCTGCTGCTGCTGCTGCTGTAGCAGCACGGTCGAAGTAACACGGTAGCCAAACCTCGAGTAGCACTAGCTCGAGATAACGATAAGACGGGTCTACAGAATATACAAGCCAAGGTGGATAACGACTGTTCCGAACGTTCGTCGTTTCATTTGGGGACTTGGGCCATACGACTAATACCTGTCCTAATGCTTCTCGATTTTATATATGTTATTTTATACTCTGCAGTATTTAAGTTATATTAAGTGAATACAACTGGACCTAAACCACCCACCATTACCTACAAGTATTTGGTATTATCATAGTACGAGTAGATTATATCATCGTGTTCACATATGTTTATTTTAGTTTTATTGATGATAAAATCACGAATAATGTATACATAGATATATAGCTATGTATATGTATATGAATATATGTATATATGCTCCAGAGATGGGAAATTTATTGTCATATATATAATTTCTTTTTTTTTTTTTTTGTTTTTTTTTTTTTTTTATATATGTACGATATTCATAATTTTGAGAAGATTGATTTACCACAGGAATTCTCATTTTACCTATCGTGATGTTTTGTATAGAATTATTTGCTTTAGAGTTTGTTAAACTTGTAAAGTTTAAACAAAATTAGTAGATCAATCAAAGACAATCTTAAACGTAGCTGTTTATCGATTCACAAACTGAAACGAAAGAAAAAAGATACCTAAGAATTTTAAATTCTGTTGAATATTCATCGATTTTTCCATATTACCAAAAAAAAAAAAAAAGAAACGAATTATTAAAATCGTGTTTGAATATTTTTTAAATTTGTCTTATATTCTTCGCTGCATATTAGCTATAAGCTGACTTGCAAAGACATAGTTTATTCAAGTGTTTTTTTTATATTATTCGATATATTTCATCGAAACTCCATCAGTCATAATAATGAAAGCCTTTAAAAAACAAAAAAGATAAAAGACAAGGATAAAAAGACAGAAAGAAAAGAAAAAAAAACTGCCAATAGAAAGAGAGCGAGATAGAGAGACGTATGTATGTCGTCGCTGTAGATAACGGGGGGGATGAGCAGGTGACGATCCGGTCCAATCCTGTCGCCGACGACGCGTATACTGCAGCAACAGCAGCAGCAGCAGCTTCGGTCTCATAAGCTTTGATCGTTCGACGCGATTTCGAAGGGTTAAAATCCAAAGCCCTTGGTCCTCGGTCCACGCGAGAGAATCGAGACACACGCTGAGCCCCGCTACGCCTTATATGCGGCGGCTTATTACGCGCTATTACCGAACGTTGTCTCGTCAGGCGTGCACAGTACAGTGCAGTGTTGAGCGCGCAGCAGTGTGCCTCTCTACTCCTCGTCGAACACCATTCGTGCATCCAAGCATCAGGAGCAGCCCCGTCTTTTACCACCGTAGCCTTACACGTTGCTATAGGCATCTATATATACTTACTTACTTACTTACATACATATACGCGTGAATTCATGCACACGTGTATATATCGCTGGTAGGTAGGTAGATATACACGTCCTAGGTGGGGGCCAGCCTTGCCTTACCTCGTCTCGCCTCGTCTCGCCTCACCTCACCTCGGTTCGGTTCTTGCTGCACTATAGGTATGGGAGCAAGAGGAGGAGGCTGCTGCTCATTTTGTGCCATTGTAAATTGATCTATTCAATGGGCCAGCCATTATCCCCTGGCCTCCTCCCTCCTCTATCTTTCTCCTTCTCTCTCTCTCTCTCTCTCTCTCTCTGTCTCTTTCTCTTTCTCTCTCCCTCATTCTGTGCGTCGAACACGGACCCAAGACGCGATCTATGCGGTGGCGCAGGACTGGGTGGGTACAAAGTACCCCGCTGGGTCCGCCGGGTTTCGAGGGTTCGATGGTATAGGTACCCTATATAGCTTGCATACATACCTCGCGTCGTATAGCGTTGGCATCACTCGGCCCACTGGGTCTGCAACGTAGCAGGAGCGGGAACAGCAGTAGGGCATTGTTGCGTACCTTTTTGCTTTTTCTTTATGTATTATTATCATCATTATTAGTATTTTTTTTTTTTTCTTTTTTGGTTTTGCTATCTTTTTTTTTTTTCATTATACTCCCTTATTTTTTTTTTTTATTTTTTTTAACGCGCGCCACGGCACGGGCCTTATTCTTGTTTCGAAACGGCGTGATTGATTTGCCTGCGAAAAGGCCCACCCTATTGAAATATATATTTAGAGTCGAGTTCACGATCGGGACCCACCACTGTGAGGCCAGTTTCTGCGACATGGATCAAAGGAGATGATTTTATGAATAATATTATTATACCCTATGGGTCTCATCCACGAAAAGACCCGATACATATATATATACACCTCGATTAAAAATTTTAAATTATTCTTTCTCTGACCTCGCGTCTCAGTCGTCGATCAGTGGGACAAGATATCTATATATTCTCTATTTTGAAATTCCACCGCGTATTATCTGTAGATTTTTATTTCAGGTCGACGTTGAGGAACCACCTATGTACGGAACTTATATAGGCATATATACATACCTAACCTAGGTTATAACCGCGTGTATTTTGTTTTTATATAGTTCTGTTTCTATTCATCATGTAAAAATAATAATGAATAAAATAAAAATATTCTTGAAACAATTTTTGCTGATTTATTTTATGATCAGAAAAATTAGCTGTATAGGTAAATAAAATAAATTTGTTAAAAAAATTTCTTTGAAAAGTTTCTCATTTCATCATGCCTCGAATTAATTTCGGGCTATAGCAAGACAGCCACAGGGTTTTACTCGTTTGCAAAAATAAACGTTTAACTTGCTAGCTTTAGCGTTATACTCGTATAGTACATACCTCATTATATACCTATACATGTTTGTGTATTTCGTACATAGATATTGCATGTATAGGTATATATATATAATATAACAGAGCGATTTTTTTTTTCGGCTCGGGGTAAAAATATTACGCGATAATATTTAGAGAATCGTTTCATAATTCTTGCCACGGTGTCTGGCATAAGTAGGTATGTGTATACATATATAACACGGCACTGATGAAGGTCCTATTCGCATTCGGCCTCGCCCTCGGTCTCTTCTTCTCTCTTTTCTCTCTCAACGTGATTATTCGACGTTTAGTTGTACCGCTGCTGCAGGATGTAGGCAGTCTTATACCTATACCTATATCTAGTATAGTAGAACTCGGCCACTGCAGTAGGTACAACTGCTGTGTGCAAAGGCTAGCGTTGAGAGATATACCGCGGCAGCTGGTTTCTTACTTCTCCTGCTGTTGCTGATGCTGATGCTGATGCCGCTTCTGCTGCTGCTACTGCCACGATTTTTTTTCAACTTTTTTTTTTGTTTTACTTCTTTTATTTTGGCAGGCTGGACACTCTCCTCCAACCCCCCCCCCCAAGACTCTCTTACCTTATGCATTTGTAACCGTGAAACTTGTGATATTTCCACGTATTTTTCTCTCGAGTTTGAAAATTTGTTAAACTGCACGCTAAGAACTGTGGGTATAGAATTTTTCTCACGAAAAATGTATAGGCTGCGGCACGTTTGTGGGTATATACCATGTATATAGGAATATATATATATATATATATATATATATATATATATATACATACAAATGTTCGGGTATATGTATACCCAATTCTTCTACAGCACGTGGGTCAGAGTTAAACCGCTTTGACACGCGGTCGCACAAACTCCTATGGCAGCTATATAAACATAAACATAAAATCGTTGACTTTCTCTCATGCAATATATATATATATATATATACTATGCATATGTATATGTATGTATATATCCTGCGACTAAAGTTCAAAATTTCTTTCGTTATTATATACGAATATGTACGGGGAGGCCGTAAATACCTACCTACAACAATTTTCCCTTATGCTGCTGGAGAAAATCTGAAATGAAAATCGGTCCATCTTTATTTTCTGTACCATAGGTTTGGGTAAATAGGTATTATATAATGAAGAATTTTTTTACGGTTCAATTACATATACTCGCAAATTATGTACGATTCAAATAATATATATATACGTATTTTATTGTACTTCCGTAAAATTTTGCGATTAAAATTGAAGTAGCATGTATACGTTACAGTAATCTTTGTATATACTGTCTCAATTTCGCGTTGTTGTGAGATTGTTTGGAAGATATTGTTAAGTAATGATAATTACACATTAATCTTTATATAACCATTATCTTTATACATATACTTTTGCTGATGCTTTTTTCGCTACTGCTCCTCATCTTTTTTGCTATATTTAAGTTTTAGGCAATTTATTCTTCAAATTAACGCGCATATAAGCGAACTGTTTGCTCTAAACTATATTGCCGAGAATTCCTCTGAACCTATATTAATAATATTCGTGCATCCAAAAAAAAAAAAACGAAAAAATAATTTATACGGTAGGTTAAAAAGGCACGTGTATAATTACTAACTTGAGAGTAATGTGTTTTTTTTTTTTTTCTTACTTTCCTTTTTATCAAGCTATAACTGAAGGCAAAGATCTATACCGACCCTTATTTTCGGTTATAGTTATCGGAATATTTCTCATTAGGAGGCCGGAGATCGATCGTGTGTACCTATTTTGACAGCGCGTCCGTGTTTTATACCCTGATTAGGAAAAAAAAAAAAGAAAAAATAAAGAAGAAAGAAAGAAGAACATATGGAAATTTTAAATATGTGAATCCAAGTCATGTGCACAGTATAGGACATTAACGATTATTCATTAATTATATCTCCGTTGTCTATAAATTTGAGCTTATTTATTATTTATACAATTCATAATTAGCCTGATCTTGTAAGTATATAATATGTATATATATACGTCGCGTCACGTCACGCCATAAGGTTCCGTTAATTATATAAAATTGAGCGTTAGTAGGTATGTTACGTCTCTTACATATTATTATTATTATTTTACTTATTTTTCTCTTATTTCTTATTTCCTATTCTTCGTGTCACTTGATAATTGAGTGAGGTAAGGGGTATACCTACCTATCCAGGGAATGGGGGGAGGAGGAGGACGGACACGACGCAATGTCGTCGTTCGTTCGTTCGTTCGTTCGTCGGTCGGTTCCTTCCTTAGCTCAGGAATATTGTCGACGTTATCACGATTATGATAATGCGGCTTGGTCGCTCTCTCACTCGTCCATGCTTACTTACTCGCTTACTTGCTTGTTTGTTTGCCTGTATAACGCTATGGGTAAAACGACGTTCTTGTCCACACATATATCTGTACCTATACGTATACACTCGGCTATATCCTACCTTTTACCTACCTGCACAGCCAGTAGTACCTATACCTACAGCTGAAGAAATTCGAGACGAGACAAGAAAAAGGACAAGGCTGTAGCTGCGTATGGCAGGCTTTAGGCTCGCACAGGTAGTGCATTTTACACAAGAAAAAAAAATAAAAATGAACAAAATGAAGAAAAAAAATTAAGACTCCGAAAATAAATTTACTCGATAAATTTTTTTCACGAATTTTCATTACAGAATCTGTTACAGTTGATCATTTATCAAAATTAATTGCATGTATATATATAAAATTGGAATTAATTATTCTAGTTTTATGAGGATGGTTTTATGTATTTTTTTTTTTTTTTGTCTTTTACCTGTAATGTGAAATTATTAATAAAACTAATTTTTCTTCTATTTCGTTGTGTTACAGATCAGACAAGAAAAACCTTACTACATAGCAGATCCGGAGGTCGACTCGCTGGTGAGTACCGTGTTTATGTATATATATATATATATATATATACTATACACACTACACATTATACATATACAAACTTATATGCATCCTAGTATATACATACACGGTCATATAGTATTTACATACGAAGTCTGTTTGAACAATGTCATGTCTCCCTCGTTTCCTACCACAAAGCATCCCAGGCGTTTGCTATCTAATCTCTCAATTTCATCTGCGGCGCTAGCGCCAGTGGCTATCTCTACGGGCGGGACTCGAAATTCTTCCGTAAAAAAAAAACCCAAAAAATAAAAAAAATAATTCAATAAAAGGTAAAAAATTAGGATCTTCATCAAAAAATAAAAATACATAAATAAATAAATAAATGTATAAAAAAATCTTCATTTTCATTTTAAGAAGTTTTTTTTTTTTTTTTTTTTTTTTATTGAGGAAGTAACAGTCTGGCAGACATAGAGTGAATAAAGACAGAGTCTTTATTTTCTTTTTATTTTATCATTATTTTATTCTACATTAGAGTATGTATGGGTAAAGGTGTGTCAGTCGTTATTGTCACAACTGTTCCTCGCGCTGCTCATACATTAGTTAGTTAGTTACATAGTTAGTCAGTCGTCTCTTAGTTAGTGACTATCTTAATATAATACTTGCCAATATTTAATATCCCTGTCTACTTTACTATTCGTTTTACCTCACATTTGTGTATGTATAAGGTATACTGTATAATACGTATATTTAGACACACATACTGAACCCTGTTACTTCTGTCTCTGTACTCTAATGCTATATATATATATATATATATATATATATATATACTGGCATCGCTGCAACGGCACGTTAGAATCGCATTATGCATACTGCATTTTATAAATAACGGAGTAGTTCTAACCTATGTGCGCAAAAAATGAAAAAATAACAAATAAAATAAAAAATTAAATTAAATTAAATGAAAAAAAAAAGAACCTTACGTCGTATATGAATTCGAAAGGATTTTCTGACGACAGGACTGCTCCTTAACGTAGCCCTTGTCCGTCCCTTTTTTTTTAGTTTTGTTTTGATTCTTTGTTAATTTTTTTTTTTTTTTTCTAATTTTGCATTTGATTTTTTTTTTTTTTTTTTGTATTTTTTGATTCTGTGATAATAGTAGGAAAAATTTTGATACTTTCTGGATATTGTATGTTTTATATTTAATGATCTTCCAAGATTTTTGCTGCAGCATATAATACGATCGAAGTCTTGATGTATACCCTAAACTATATATAATATACCTAATGACCGATCGTAAATAATAATTATTAATTATATACGCATCAGTTTAATTATACCAGGTGTTGGGAAGGTAGTAAAACCTCGAAAGTTAAATTCTCAGGTAACACGCGCAGGTCGTAGTATTTTGACGTTAGATACCTACATATAGTTATACGTCCTAGGTATATATATATATATATATATATACTGCAGAAGGAAGTTTCTCGCGCCTTATAGGTATATATGTATATACCATATACATCCCTACATGAGGAACAAAAATAAAAGTCTCTCTCTCTCTCCCTCTACACACACATACTTTATATATATATATGCATATACAATTCCTTATATACTCACACACATCTACTGCAATAATATACATACATATGTATATAACCGAGCATGGCATGGCTGCAGCTACAGCAGCCAGTAGCTGTGCTGTGCTTTGCACCTCGTGGATTCATTAAGCCCGTTGCAAATCGCAATCTACGAGGTACAAACCGAACTATATGCATTTACGTACAACATAGTAACAACAACGAGGTTCCTCTCTTCGAACTATCCTCAGCTAGTAGTGTGGGAATTTTACCTTTATACACAGATATATTGCGAGGCAGGTATCTATAGCTTCATTTTTTGCCACTGCAACCCTTCGCGGCTCAATGTTTTTTTTTTTTTTAACCTTGAGTTCAATTTTTTTGCCAGAAAAGTTTAGATGATGTGGGGAAAAATTCTTTAACTCTATATACATATAGACGATCTTACATCTTGAACTTATATACCTACCTACCTATGATCTTCTTTTTTATTCTTCATCTTTCATTGTATGTATTTTTTGCTGTCACTATCAACGATATAGAACCACGAAACTGAGATATATAAAAAGAAATAGATTTCATATGTAATACAAATTACAAAGAGTAAATATTTCCGCTTAATTAACTAATTCTTATGTACCTACTTCTGGACCCTGTATGCTGCTGTAGTCTGCACTTCATTCAATGCCTGCAGTAGTTATTCTTCATCCGCGTTCAAGCGTCTCGTAAGGGTAATTTATGAACACAAACACGTATAAAAAAAGAAAAAGTTTATGGTACTGAATCTGTTAGGCAGTAGCTCCTACCCCTATTCCCTATAGTTTTCTCTAGTGAATTCAGACAATGTATTATACGACCCTTGACCTTGAATGACGTGAACAACGTCAGCAGTGCGTGGTCAGTGAAGTAACCCCCCTTCCTCCCTAGTGCGTGAATTTTATCGTCACGGTACAGCAGGAAGGATCTAAAATTATGTTTTTTTTTTTTTTTAGTTTATATAAAATAACTGAAATACCATAAACTTGGAGTGAGTAATAACTTGAAAAAGTTTTTCTCTTTTCTTCGTTTTAGGTATATGTACATATGTACACGCGTGTAATAACACATAAAAGCTTTTGACAAACTTCCGATATAATTCACCGTATCATTGGTATGTAGGTATACGTATATGATGAAGGTATACAATGAGAGTTTGAAAACGTTGCCTTTGCACTTGGGTGCAGTATAACAGCATACCATGGTTATACTATAGGGCTAACATTCACTGCCACTTGACAATGGCATAAGTTAACACGTTTTGCGAAGCGCAACGCTAGTTTTAATACCAAAGACTCACTCGTTCGAAATGAAGGGGATATATCCCTTCAATTCAGGGATGGTTGTTCCCTTCTCTTCTCTTCTCTTCTCTTCCATTCTCGTCTTCCGAATCTAATTTCTGACTGAAAGTGATCGCCGCGAAGCGGACCATTAATTAGTCGCGCTCCGGTAACTTCGATTCAGTCTCGCTCTTCTATACGTAGGTATATATATATATATATATATACACACCTATGTACTATATACGTTACGGGACGTGTTCCCTAGTCGTGTGGCTGTGTTTAATTGTTGTTTGTCATTCAAAGTCGACTTGAAATTCTTTCCGCATTCGGTTATTGCAATTATTATTACTAAAGTATGTTGAACACTCGTAAGGAATTACTCAAAGAGATATCTCGAAAGAAGGAAAAAAAAAAATAAAAAAAGGGAGAAAAAAACTTGCATAAAAATTATACAAATCACATTTTAATTACAAACACATATGTTCACGTGCAATTAAGAATTCTGTCTGTAATATTAGGGTTGGTACTGCTACTGTACTGCTGCTGCTACAGGGGACTTAGAAAAATGAAAGTATAATAATTAGTATCGTATCAAGAAGATCAAAGAATACTGTACAATGTCGGTTCATCTGTCTATCCATTCGCGATTACGGTTACCACAGATTGGTGTTGTGTATAAGATGGTGGGCCGAATACTAAACAGATGTTTTAAAATTGAACGAAACAATGCTTATAACATATTTCGAATGTGTATAGTGGCTTTAGGTGTGTATATAGATATACGTAGATATCTGTGCTTTATACTACAGATAATAAACTTGGAAATATTTGAGCGATAACACGGATAGGGTAATTAATATCCTGACATAGATTGTTTGAAATTTGGTAAAATCTATACGTACCTACACAGTAATCAAACGTCTTTAATCTGTATTATAGTTCCGCTCTTTTTTTTAAATACTTTTATCAAAAAATCATAATTAAAAGAAATTTTTTTTTTTTTCTTGTTTTTTTTTAATACAGTAATTTTTCGATACAAGTTTCGGAATTTTTTTTCATTCACCATGCAGTGAATCTTTTATTTCCGTTCTGTAAAATATAAGCAGTTCGTTTTTTGTTCGTACTTAAAAACCGCAACGCCCTATGGGTATAGGTGTGCATGGAATCCTTTGACCCTTCTCGACGTGGTATACGTAGGCGTACTCGAAGAGGTCTTGAACGGTTTTTGCGAGTATTGCGAGTATATATTCGCATAATCGTAAACAGCGAGAGTATAACTGTAGTGTAGAATGTCTGTGTTGTACTTTCCGGGTCGTGAGGAGTTGAGCTTGTTATACATACACGTGAGATCGTCGCCAGACACGGGTCAATTTTTTTCAAATAATAATAACAATAATGATGATAATAATAATAACTAAAATAATAATAATTACAATAATAACAGCTAATTAGCATACGCAAGAAATGAGTCAATGAGATGCTAATTGCCGGTTTCACGTTTGTATATCAGGCGAGACCAGAGAGAAAGAGGACCAATGTCCGAAAGAGCCTCGGGGCTTGTCTCCTGGAATTTCTCCCAATCATGTTTGATATTAAATCGCCAAACTTTTTACTCTTCGTAAATATATTATATATATATATATATATATATATATATATATATATATATATATATATATATATATATATATATATATATATATATATATATTTTCCTGTCCGCGACATCGTCGACGGAAACTATAAAAATCGTACGCAAAATTGATCGCAAAAAAAATTCGTTTTTTTAGAACAAGTCAAAGACAAGAATCCGCGATTTGACTTGAATTCAGGAAATAAATATTCAGGCTCAAACGAAGGTTCTTTTGGTCTATTTTGAAGCGCCATTCCCCTTTTGTTGAATATATTTTCAAATTTATTCTTCAACATTCTTTGCGTGGCATATTCATGAAGATTATCGAAGCTAAGGTAGATGAATTCTGCAAATTTATACTGTATACGACCTATTTCGAAAAATCTGTCATAAATATCGATAAAGAATTTAAAAATCAGTTAATTCAACGATTATCTGAATATATTTGATAAAAATTATCAGTTTTTTTTTTTTTTTTCTTTTATTTTTTATTTTTCGCAGATACTATACTGGCTTTGGTATATATAAAGAGCGAGTTGCTACGTACGCTTGCAGGAGACCACCCGAGTCGCTCGTTCAGTTTGGCAATTTTCTGTTACGTTCTGTTTATTTCACATCACGGTATATATTTTTTGTTTTTTTTCTCTTTCATTATATCGTTGGTATCGCAGGATCTACGGTTTTCATTCCAAAATTGTATAAAAAAATTAAACAAGTTAATAGATTTTAAAACTTCTTTTTTAACCAATTAAACGTTTTTTAAAGCTCGTTAATTTTCTTTTTTTCTTTATTACTTCAACGAGATGCGTTTATTAATAAGCAAAAGAATTTTCGAGAAAGCCGATTTCCTCGAGTCCACATGAGGAAGGACGTACTGTTTTTTTTTTTTTTTTCTTTTCTTTACTTTTCTTTTTTAGATTTTTTTGTTTTTTTTTTTCAAACTAATGTAAGACGCTTTTACTGCCTGGCCTTGTACCTAAACCGTGGCAAGCGAGGGCGACCTCTCAAGCATCCGTAAGGTTTATGTCGCCGAGAGAAAAAAAAAAGAGAAAAAAAAAAAAAAAATAAGGAAAACCATCTCATAGTCTTTTTGGGCTTGTTATAGCGCTCGTTAAAATGTTAATGTCTCCGAAAATATTCGCAAAAATGCAGGTGCAGTAAAACAACTTAAGAGAGAGAGAGAGAGAGAGAGAGAGAGAGAGAGAGAGAGAGAGAGAGAGAAAGAGAGAAAAATGAAAAGAAAGAGAGATGGGAGGCTGGAAATGTGGATGTATTACAACAGCGATTTCACTACATCTATAAACGATATAAGTAAAGACTATTATCGTACATCGTATCGTATCGCGTGTGTCCCATCTACTCTAACGGGAAAATTATATGACCCGTGACCACACCGCGAGTATACGCAAATATTTCGAATTAATTTCTGACGAGGATATAGGTACGAGATAGATATATACAGAAATACGAACTTGGTATGATCTCGGTTCAGCAGTGCAGTAACGACAGGGTAGAACTCGGACCCTGAATCCCAGTGCAGAGGTCAGGTTAGATTCTACGGTATGTGTCGTGTTTCGTCGTCGTGGTCTGAACCCCTCTCCTTCTACTTTATATTTCTCTCTCTTTCTCTACATCTCGTTTCATCTCACTCTCAGAGTCTCCGCGACTATAAATCTCCAGCTATTAAGACGCTGGAGCACCGTTTGATGGCTCGTGCCTCGTTGCGCTATCGTATTATTACGAGGGGCTCGAGTGGCGGGAGAGTCCTCTGTCTTTCGACGTCTATATACAATATATATATACATATATTGTACCTTATACCGTATATAGTTTCTGTTTCTTGTTAAATAATAATTCATTATATACATATACTAACTATATAGTAATAATCGATTATTATTAGTATTATTATTATTATTTGAAACTAAAATATTTTCGATTCATTTTTTTGAGAATTTGTTCTTACATCGATATGTATGTAGATATATGTATATTATGTACCTACACATACCGTAGAGTGCAGTTATAGTTGTTTGAAAAAAAGAGTTCTTGTGTCGAGGTTGGGTTATACATACTTTAATGCCGTTTATACTACATGTATGTATATATATATATATACGAGAATCTTTTTATGCTGTTACTATTTACTTAGATAAGGCGAGCATTGCCCTGCCCCACGCTTTTCAGACGGATTAAATTATGTCCGTCTAGATTTAATTACTAAAACGATTTCTCTACGGTTCAAGATCGAGACAAGATATACATAGATATAGTATGTACTACATATATGCATGTATAACGTACATAAAAATTCTCTTTTCTACAAGAATTATCGTTTATCAGATACGATAATTCATTTATATATACATTTATATATATATATATATATGTATATAGATTCTTAAAGAATTTTTAAACATATATTTTCTACCATTTGAATGATACATTCTAGTTTTAAATATACAAAAATGTTGAAATCTTTGATTTTAAGAAGTAGTGTAGAAATTTTCTTTTTAAAATCCTCTGAGTAACGTCATCGTGTAACGTAATTGTACGAGAAGCGAACCTTGCCAAAAGTAAATAAAAAAAAAATAAAAATAAGAGAGAGAGAGAGAGAGAGAAAAAATGGTAAATCCTGAATAAGATAAGTGGACTCGAGATATTGCGAGGGCGTTTAATATACATTCGAGTATTTTTAAATACGCAACCTACGGTCCTCCACCTTATAGATATAGTTAGGATTTATTTCGTTACCAGTGACAATAGATGTCCAGCTGTAATGTGTGCTTAGCGTAGGCTGGCTGATGCCAGAACAACCCGGGCTCCTGCACAGCGGCCAAGCGGGAGTGTTTGCTGTACATAAGTGTCGCACTGTTTAACAATATTTAAACATTGTCTTCTAAGTGTCTTATGGCCAGAAGGGGAAAGGGAGACACGAGGCATAGCCGCAGATAAACCACCGTTTGCTTACTCAGCCCTCTCTGCCATAACACCAGCTTCCTTCTTTACCTTATATCTATAAACCCTATACATATGCTAGGTTAGGCGTGCGGACACGGTCATGAAAAAAAAAAAAAAAATTTTTTTAATAGAGAAAGAAAATAAAAAATAGTACCTACATGAAAACTAGCAAAGAAAAAAAAAAGGGAGACGGAGAAGGATACAGATAAAATAAATATATGTAAATAAATATGTACAATATCGTTGAAGGAGAGATAAAAAAAAAAAACAAAAAAAAAAAAAACAGAAAGTCTTTTCTATTCTCACACGTCGCGATAATCGACTGTAATCTTCTTAGGTTCATTGAAAAGCTGGTCGGTTAGTTGATTCATACCGATATATGTATAGTCGTGATGGTGATGCTGGTGCAATTGCATCGTATAAACTTTGTGAGTGTTGCATTATATGGCGGTAGATGGGTATTGTAGTATAGTATCATTTCGGTTTACACATGGCACGAGCACAAGCTATATTGCTGTATGTATACAGATATATATATATATATATATATATATATATATATATATATATATATATATATATATATATATATATATATATATATATATATATATATATACCTATAGATAGAATAAACTGAGTAACGTTATAAGGAGTGTGGTCTCAGCTCTGCAGTAGCAACGTATACCTAACAACAGCTTGTGTATATATATATATTCGTATTTCTTTCGAATGGAAAAGTATAATATATACAATATAATAGTTTTAGATGAAGGGTTGAAGGGGAAAGGGGTAATAAAGGAGATCGGAGAGGCGCCATAAATCATAGCTCTGGTCCATTGATAAGATTCTACGTTCTTCTCATTCTTATTCTTGTTCTTATGTTCTTTTTCATCGTCCACGCGATCATGCGTCTGCATCAACTCAGCAGACGTACGTCGGTGTTTGTATATTTTATATACATACATACATACCTATATACACATATGCGTGTATGTATCTATCCCTCTCGCCCCCGCAATGTCGATTCAACTACGAACGTCACGTCGCGTAATACAATTAACGGTCATTCATTAACTCGCGATCTATAAACGGTCAACATTTTTTCTAGTCCGGTTACGTTTTCATATAATATTACATGAGGATGATGCTGTTGCTGTTTTCTAATGCTGCGATTTATTATTATATCTATTATAATACATTACCTACATATACTCATAGTTTTCCCTCAGTTTATATTTAAGTATATAATATAATGGATATTGTATATAATATGTATATATGTATGAAAAACGAGAGAAGAGCGTTTTAAAAGAAGTAAAAAAAAAAAGTAACAAGAAAAAAAAGCATAAATTTGCGGCAAATGTTTATACATAGGTATATATACTTATGTTTAATAATTGTTTTCTATTTATTCTCACTTTATATGCGCGCATTGCCATGCCATACCGCGGTATACAACACCATGTATGGTATACGTATATACATACGTATACCTAGAATTATTGTAAATAGTTGCAGAATATAAAAAGCGAGGTAAGGTATGAGTTGAGCAAGAGAAGGATAAGGTGCAGAGTCTCGTTGAGGACGGCGCTCCCTTTAATCAAGAGGAAGACGTTAATTAACCGGTGCGCGAACGCCCGAATGCTAACTAGCTACCGCACGCCGTATATATCTCTATATATATATATATATGTATATATAGATATACACATAAAATGTTTATAAGTTTTTTGATAAAAATTATTTAAAATAAAAACAAAAAGAAACATTTTTTTTTTTATTCACAATTATTTCAGAATTATTTCAACGCGTTCGAAAATATGGTTAATTCAAGAAAATAATCAAAAATAAAAATGAGAAACCAATTATTTTTGAATACTTACATTAGGGGAAAAATAGCAAAAAACCAATCAGAGATTTTAATCAAATTTCTTATTCAGATTTAACAAAATGTAATCTGCATATATGTACATGTGATGATGATGACGTCACTAAGGCGTCTACCAGCGTACTCTTTCCTCTTATTATATATTAACGTGTGTGTATATATATATATACATATGTACGCGGTTGGAACGTTGAAGCGTGCACGAGATTCCCCTTATAAATAACACGATCTTCTTAGGTTCTTTGAAGCTTCTTGAAATTTTTTCTACTCCCTTTCTCCTCTCTCGTTCCTCGTCTCCCGTCTCTCCTTGCGACTCCCGCTACATCCCTTTTTCCCCCCCATCAACTAATTAATATCACGTGACTTACGCTCGCCACTAAACCGAACGAGTGACCGCGTAGTGATTATTATTATTCCTATGGGATGCATGCATGTGTATATATATATATATATATATATATATATATATATATATATATATATATATATATATATATATATATATATATATGTATACACGTATATATATGTATTTATGATCCGTTTATATCCACACATGTCTGTACACGTACATTTAGATCCACGTTGCAGTTCAAAGAAAGAGAAAAACTAAAGAAAGAGAGAGAAAGAGATCGTGGAGCGGGGAAGGGGGGGGGGGGGGGGGGGACTCGTCGCCGTGTGCGTGCTTCAAGATGAGGCTGTAAGAGATCGAGTGTACCACATAGAGGACACATTGTCCGCGTCTGGTCGCGTAAAAAGCCAACACCATCTCCGACGCGACTCGAAGCGGCGCGGTGAGGCGAGGCGAAGCGAGGTGGAGCGCCGCGTTGTACTGCACCGAACGATCCCTCGGATTCGTTTATGCGCGGTGCACGATTCTTGCAGTATAATGCGATCGACTGTTCAATGTTCATGCGATGTTCGGTTTCGGCGACACTGCACAGCAGGGATTCAGTCGTCGTCGTTTATCCTATCATTTCTCTCCGTATCTGCATTTCGCACTCTTCAGAATATATTTATATATATATATATATATATATATATATCTGCAGTGTTGCAGCGAGTCTACACAGCAAACCATCAACGATACTTACTACAGTACGGTATTATCACCCAGATGGGATCATAATGGGCTATAATTGCATAAATATAATGTTAATTAACAATTAAGATTACCGCTTTGCCTAATTGAAAGATGGCGGGTTAGGAACGAAATGAAACTAAAAGAAATGTAAAGGAAAGGCAAGACAAGCCAAGCCAAGGCAAGGGTGTAGGCCTTTCCGCGTTAACGCCCCGCTATACAAATCGCAAAATTATGCAGTTAACGCTGCAGCGGCAGCGGCAATGCTGGTTAGAATTCCCGACTTGGTTGGACTGCCTATCGCAATCGTTCCATACAAGAGAGAGCATTATTTACCTTTATCTTTATATCCAACAACTAATTATTACTCACTGTATATAATGATTTTTTATACAGGGCAGGTACACACGTTGAGGGTTTCATACTTCATTCATTTATACAACTTTTTTTTTCTCATACTCTTTAGATTTTCTACTACGTAAAGATAATTATCACTCCTATGATATGTATATTTATCGACGTTTTTGCTTCGAGAATAAAAATAAGATAAAGAAAAGACAAGAAAAAAAATACGTGTTACCTGAAATTTATGAAAAGTAGATTTTTCTTTGAAATGATATATTATACCTGGACACGTGAGGTGTAAATACATCTATCTATGTACATAGATTTTCCCCTGGGTATCTATATACGTACAGATATGCAATGTTTCGAGAGGGGGTAGGTATATAATTGGCGTGATTTCGGACCACGTCCTGCAGCAGTGGCAGCATGGTAGCATCAGCATCAGCAGCAACAGCAGTATTCGCTGCAAGCGGAGATTGGCATTCCTCGTGCGAGAATTCAGATAGGCAATTAGGGAATGCAAATGCAATTAATTCTTGTTAATCCGCGGGAGGCGCAAGCGAGCAAGCGACAGATAATATTAAAGGAAATGAATAAAGCGTAATTACGGTAAAGAAACACACATGTATATATATATATATATATTATAGATATATATATGTATATGTATATTCTACAAACTATAAATATATATACATGCAATATTGAGTACCTGAAGCTATATACATACATGGTGTAAGGAAATCTGAGAACGGGGTATTACGATAGGGTGTATCTGCATCAGTGGTGCTGCACCATGCCTGAAAATACATATTCTTATATTTATATACACATACTCGAATTCATGTGTATGACTTGAGTTTCTCATCTGCCCTATACTTACCAAGGGAGTGTCTCTCCTTGCTTGTCTACTCGCTCGTTTACTCGTTCACTCACTCACTCACTCACTCACTCATTCATTTACTTACTCACTCACTCACTCACTCACTCCTAATTATTTCCCGACTCTCAACTTCGTCGTACCGCATATCCAGTTACGCACTTTGTCACGCGTGCGAAGTATTAAATTAATTTTTTTACCTCATTTTTCACTTCCAGATGGTCCAGGCGATTCAAGTCCTCCGGTTTCACCTCCTCGAGCTTGAAAAGGTGAGTTACAATAATTACTTATTTTAAATATATATATATTACTATCTTATGTCTCGATCGGTATTAAATCCAAGGTGAAGTGAAGTTGGTAGGGCATCATATGGGTTGGCCTATATATTTTAATATGAAAAATAATAAATAAAAAAAGAAAAGAAAATAAAAACTTTAAAGCATGTTATCCAACCACTTAAACGATACCTTCAAACACCTATTTACGATATACATATTATAGCTGCGCACATAACTTTTAAGAGCAATTAAAAAATTTTCAATCCGAGACGAACATGCGGTCATCGAACTTTTATTATGGCAGGTAGGTAGTTGTGTATATACATATATGGAAGTCTCGAAATTGTTAGAGAGTTACCGTTTATCATCGTTGAATATCTTGAGTGATTATAATACTGTACATATATACATGTATATAGATATAATATAACATGAGTTTATATTCGCAATCGCGAATATGCTACAAACATCAACGTTTAAAATTAACTTAGATTTACTTCAGGTTAGCTTAGATTATACCTGTCTCGTTCGTCTATAACATATTATAAATACATATTTCCATATACTTATTATAGCGATATTTTATATAGATAATAGTTTTAGTTTAGTTATATATGGACAACGGCTATATAAACTAGATTTGAACTGTTACAGAAAGTTAGCAATTTTCCGTAATTCAGGTGAAAGCAGAGTTTCAGTTCAGTCAATCCACCTCAACTCACCTCAGTTCAGTTAAGTTTAGTTCAGTTCAGTTCAGTTCAGTTCACTTCACTTCACTTCACTTCACTTGTATATTACATTACTATATTATATCTATCAGGCAATGCCACGAGGTATATGAAATATATAAGTGGAGTTATTTAGCTGTCGATTGGTCAATGAGAGATGGAAATTACCTTATTCAATATTATAGTATATACAGTTTTACTCAAAATCACGTCTCTCGACTTCGATGTTAATATCGTGATAATCACGGCAGTATAAGTCATACAGCAAGAAATGATAGTTATAATAATAATAATAATAATAATAATCGTTTCAATCGTTAAATATAAAATAAATAATTACGATCATCAAAATCGTGGGTTTTTTTTCTTAGCAGTAAACCTGAATAGTTATTTTTGATTCTTGTTTTTTTTTTTTGCAATTCTATGTACAAACTATCGACACAAAACAGGGTTCAAAAATCTGAATGAAAAAAAGGAAATAAAAAAAAAAAAAAAAAACAATTCACGAAAGACGAACATAGGGACTGCGTCGTATATAGAGACCGGAACTTTCTTTTGATTCGGACAAAGGAGGCATAAAGATGGCCGAGAAGAAGAGTACCCTCGCGTAGTGCCATGCCGCCTTTCGTTTCGTTTCGTTTCAGTCTGTAATTGATTCGTAGAGGACAATCGATGTCAGCGTGTGTACATTGTATGTTAATTCGCACTTACTTCGGACAGTAGGGCCCTCCCAAGGATATCTCTCAGCCCTTACTTAACCCGCGTACCATCTCTCGTACATTATAATGATTCTGAAGCAGTGTCGAAAGGTTCCCGCAAAAAGTTTCTTTTATTCTTCCTTATTCTTTTTCTCACAATTTTTGTCTTTTTTTTTTTCTTTTCTTTTCTTGTTCCGTTCAAGACGCTTCAGAATTTTTTTTTTTTTTTTTTTTTTTTTCATTTTTGACTTGAACGCGAATTTTTCATTCCCTTTGATGTGTTTTATTTTTTTGTATTGTTTTTTTTTTTTTCACACATTTCGTACGCCGTGAGAAAATAAATAACAAAAAAATTTGGGTTAAAAAATGGAACAAAAAACTTCTACTATATACTTATGCTTATATAGTATAATATAAAGAGTTTTCGAATATGCTTTCGTATAACTGCAGCTATATCCTATTATAATACACTCGCATAATATCACGATACGTCAAAAAATTTATAACGCCTTCTTATGCACGCGTTGAGCTTGAGGCTGCTGCTGCTGTTGCTGCAGCAGTAGAAGCAGCAGCAGACCTCGGAGGTTTCTTATATTATATACGGCCATATTTTATCATACAAAATACCGAACATCCATCGCATTTCCATCGAAATGGCAGCTGACTTAGCCATTGGCCGAGAGATAAAGAGAGAAAGATATATATGTATTATAAAGATGAAAGTAAGAAATAAAAAGAGAAAGAAATATCGCTTTAGCTGCAGTATCGAAAGACTAAAGACTCGAAGGATCAAGGTATACATATACATACCTATCCCATGTCCAAAGTTATTTGTATACACGTGTTATATACAACGTATAGGCATCTACCGATATAATCCACATGTATGCGTGTATTATTCACCTACTTGGCTCTTAAGCCGCGCCTGCTGTAGTCGGCCCGGTTTACGTATACAGGTATCGTGCAATTTTATAGCAATTTTCCACATTTACGGTGATTATATTATAACCGCAGCAGCATGAGGATCAGGAACACCAGCACCAGTACCGGGAGCAGTAACAGTCACCCGCGGGCGAGTTTTGGTTATGCCGGTCTTGTATCGTTATATATATATATATATTTTTATTTTTTTTTGGTTTATTATTTTTTTCCATTTTATCATTATTTTATTTTTTCTTTTTTCTTTTTTGATGCGTGGCAGCATCGGTGATCAGGATATGTAAGCGTATTATATTATATTATATTATACACTCATTGTCAGCCAGGGTATAAGTAAGTTAAAGTAGTTTCCGTTTATGTGAGAAGGGTGAAGGAAGCGAGCGAAAGAGAGAGAAAAAGAGGAATACATTGTTCAATTTTTTCAAGTATCCAAAAAAGATTCTAAATAGTTTTTAGTAAAATTCTGACGGCTATTAGTACACGAGTCATATATATATATCTGGAAACTTTGATTACTTTTCAAACAATAGTCTTTACATCAAGATAATAATCGTGCCTCCGGACTCCCTGTATATGCAGCAGGAACAGCAACAGCATCAACTCGCTCGAATTATTCTCTGTCAAACGTATCGTTAAATTCTGTATAGATATAAGGTAGGTCGTATATAGGTACTGTGCTGTAACTCGCATCGAAACACACGGGATTTGCTGTAGTAGGTATGCAGGGTATACGTATGTGTACCTACTTCCGACCCTTGGTCTAAAACCGGTTGTATAATCTACCTTATTAGATATGCAACTACTTCGATTTCTAACTTGGCTAATGGTAATGAACCAAAAAATGAAGAAAACGAAAGAAAGGGACTAAAAATATGTTGCATTTTTTTTTTATTTTTTTGGATTTCTTTTTTTTGTTTTTTTTTTTTAATCGTGTTCCAGACACCCTCGTACATCATCGGAGTATCAAGATGTAGTATTTATACCCGTGTGCATGTGAACATTATAGAAAGAAGAAAAAAATAGAAGAAATAATAGAAAGAAAAAAAAAAAATGGGGTATGGGGGGGAAGAAATTTGATCGTATATGAGTTTATCCAGCCGAGGAAAGATATTTCATAAATAGAAGGTGCATCTATCGACCAATGAGAATCTTTTAGCCCGCGGTCTTCTCCGTGCATTTAACATTTTTCAACCAATCCTGTGTATTAGCATAATTACGTTTCGCGCGGCATGGCAGCAGGGTACAACGGTATAAGGAAGACCTGGCCTCATATTTTTCAACCTTCTGCATTTCCATTGGGTTTGCAATACTTACCTATACTTGGCTATGCCCTATGTTCATTACAAGGCTGCAGTGCATATTTAGTTTATTTTACACACACACACACACACATACATACATAAATATATATATATACTGTTTGTTGCATATTACACGCATATATCTATTCACCTAACACATATATACATATGCAAAACGCATATTAGCAGCAGCCACCATGCTCGAAGTAGTTTCAAGTTCTTATATGCTGCACCGTATGACGCGTTGTGCACGCGCATATATAATTCTGTAACTTAGATAGGTATAGGGTATACGTGTGTACATATAGATACAGGGTATGTATACTCATGAGAAACGAGACTCGGGGATAGATACAACTTATAGATACACATGTGCAACAAAATATAATATAAGAATCGCTTTAGTTTTGCCCTTAGAAAATTTATGCTATATATTTTTATGCCGTGTGTGTAGTAGGGCAGGTATCATGAGCCGTATATATATATATATATATATATATAGAGAAGAAGAAACTGGTTCTAACCGTCCGCTTCGTGTAGAGATCGCTATGTCCTTAGATAGTCTCGTGATTTAGAAATATGTGTAGGTACCTGAATATATAATGTTTGAAATTTTTGAATCAGCGAAATATATATTTGATAATTTTGTTTTTGGTTTTTTTTTTTTTTTCAATTTGTGCGGTAGCCAGCTTGCAAAGGTATAAATTGTACCAGGGTCTCGTGTTCTCGTTAGCTTCGGTTTAGGGCGTCAAAATCAAAATTGTAGACTATAAAGAGTTCACGGTTTGTTAAATAACACGAATTACTCGGAAAGAGTTTTTGGATTTAAGTATAGGCTTGGCTAATGACGAAGGACCTCTCTCCTTTTCTTCTTCATCTTCTTCTTTTTCTTCTTCTCCTGTGTAAATGTCTCTTAGACTCGACAACAGCAGCTGTTCTCTCTTTTTTAGTCCTTCTCTCTCTCTCACCTTTTTGTCTTCTTTTTCTTCTTCTTCTTCACGTTTGTACCCCAGATTTGTTTTTCTTATTTTTATCTTTCTTTTAATTTTTTTTTTTTTTTTTTATTTCGAATCTTCCTCCGTCTTCTTCCCTCCCTTAATTCACCCTCTTTCATCCAGATATCCGCAAAACGGAGTCATCGCATTTGCACAACGATATATACATATATATATTTTTTTTTTCTTTCCATCCGGTTTTTTTTTATTTTTATTTTTTATTTTATTCTTTCTTCATCCCAAGCCAATTGGTGCATCGCTGCAGGGCTGCTGCCATAACGTTACTGCCCTTCTTTTTAACCTTTCCTTTGAAAGTAGAAAGAGAGGAGATTCTTTAGCTTCCTTCAGGTTATACCTACCTGGAGTCCATGCAGCAACGTGAATACCGTAAGGGTGGTCAGAGCCCGGGGTACAGCCTTCGCCTTCTTCGTTTCTCCCTCCATTACCCATGCGGCTTCAAAGAATCCTATTGTTCCGTAAATAGGGTCCCCTCTTCTCCTCCGTAACCCCCCCGCTCGTTCCCTTACTCACCTACCTTTTTACATACACTACCTACCTCGCTTGGATGTGCCTTTCTTTGTCGCGTTTGCCTTTCCGAAAAAACTAGGGGCGCCCTACTCCCCTTCACGTTCTTTGGCCCCCTGTTCACGAAATATTTTCGGATAAAAAAAAAAAAAAAAAACGAAATGCAAAAATAAAAATGAAGATATCGAACTGACGATGTTACTTCGATACCGATTATGTTCTGTGCAGACTGAAAAATCTTTTTAACAAATATTTACAGTCTATAAAATTTACGACAAACATGTTTGATGAGTTCTTTTAGATTAGTTGAAGAATTTTTAATTTTTTTTTTTTTTTTCTTTCGTTTCTTAACTCTTATCTGTGGTCGATGAAATGAAACGTGAGTGTCGTTGTGTATTTATACTATTATATGAGAGAAATTGTTGAGAAACGAAAGGAAAGGAAAGGAAAGGAAAGAAAAGAAAAGGAAAAGAGAGACGATAGATATTGTCGTCGAGTCGGTCGTAGGTAGTTTGTGTTTTTGAAAAAGAAACTATCCCTCTTGGTTTCGTATCGTATCTTGGTCTCATCCGAGGCGTATTGACGCTGTAAGATAGGATCGCGACGCATCGGTACCTATACCTATAAAAGGAGGACGAATTTCAGGACGTGGAGTCGTTCGGTCGTTGGTTTAGTTGGTCGGAGATAGATGAGTCCAGATACATACCGACTCGTTAGGAACACGAATGTTTCTCTGGTGCAGACGCCGGGGTGGGCGAGGTGGTTAGAGAAATCGATACAGCAAAGATCCACGTTATTGACCGGCACTTGTGGTTTCCCCACAATATACGTATATAATACAACATACATGTATATACATACATGCCCATATCTGTACATAAAAGTAAACCAAAAAAAAATAAAAAAAAACATGAAAAAAAAAATTTATAGTTTTTTTTTGGTTTTAAAAACTAGCTTCGGTCTCTCGTAACAAGAGTTTATTGGTCAAGGACGCGTTTGTCTTTGGATTTTACCGCCATTCGAGTATCCGATTACCCGACCTCCAACGAGACTTGAAGAAAAGAGAAAAAAAAAAAAAAAAAAATATTTCGTTTGAGTTGCAGCCTCGCTTCGTGATACCTACGCATATTTATATTCGTTTTTCAATACGATTATCCGGTGTTATAAATTCAACGCTTTTGCCTCAAGTCATTGATGTCAAATAATTTCAGAACCACTCGGATTCATAAAAATAAATTCATCAACTTTATGATTAAGTTCAAATTTCATATATAAATCATCAATTAGATCCTACGAACAATTTGAAAATCTGTCAAAATGTGTTAGATCAAAAGTCGAGCTTATAGCTAACGATGAGAAACGCGGGGTACGATAGCCGAGACTGTTGTATATAAGATCCTTAATTCTCAAAGGGTCCCTCGTAGCCAGGTGAGGGCCATAAAAATCTCGCGGTGAACCGACAAGTGTTTAAAACCCCGTTGTGGCACACACCTCAATAAAATGGCTAGTTTATTTTTTGATCCCTAAATTAATAAGAGCCAATTCTTATACATCTATACAGGGTAAACATATATGCATATGGTGTATAAAAAATTTGTTAGAACTGATTAAATTAATCGACAGATAACGAGTTCACAGTCGTACAAAGATTTATTAACTTTTATAGATATTATAAATATCCAAAACCTCTGAAATTATTCAAAAAAAAAAAAAAAAAAAAAAAGAAAAAAAAGGTAAAGGGATTTCTTCTTACGAAATAGACCCTTTGATATATATCTATATTATATTGTGCGAATATATTATATACTTTATACATAGTTGGTTTTAGTTTCGGCGTGGGTAGGTATATATGGTATAGGTATAGGTATATTGTCGACTAGCTCGAGCAGACTCCTGAAGGATCAAATTCTAACCAGTTCGGTATTATAGCCGGTGTCCTTCGGAGGTATAGCAGTCCATCTTTCTCCCTCTATCCTCTTTGGTTGCTGCTGCTGCTGTTGCTGCTGTAGCTGTAGCTGTAGCTGTTGCAGCACCATCACCATCGTCCGACAAGAGTCTAGTCATCTTCAGGCATTGTGTTACCGAGCCACGTCGTGGCTTCGTTTCGTAGGAAATCCCGTTGAAAAGAAACAAAAAATGAAAAAAAACAAAAAGAATAAATAAAAAAATGAAAAAAAAAAAAACAAAAAAAAAAAAAAAAAAAATGGATGAAGCAACGTAATACACGGTGGATCTGAACGCAAAGCGCAAATCGAACCAGATCCAAAGCGAAACTAAAGTTTAAGAAACGCCCTCCTCGTCTTGCAACGAAAGTAATGAGCGCGTCGAATGATCATCTACTCGTATTTTCTTATACGTACATATATTCTTAAAGCTTTGCAGAGTTAGTGGAAAGGTTTTACCACTCTTTCTGAGGTTCTAAATTATGCTAAAAAATTTAAATAGACATACGTATAAATGTTTTAAATATATAAATGCAGTATTTAACTCGAGGTATACCAAGTACAGGTATAATAAGTACGATCATTTACGTATTTATGCAATTCTGATCTAATAAGAAATATACAAATTCGTACGCGGTTTTGTATAATCTATATATATATTCTATTTGAAAAAAAATTTACATATAACGTAACAATTTTTATTTCATATTTTTTTACATTTTTTTTTTTTGTCCTCATATAACATATATTTTTTTATCGTTGTATATATATCGAATCAAGCTCTGGATATGGTGGTCGATATGATGACGGTGGGAAGAATCGACTATCCTATAGTATGTTAGGGGCCTGTCAGTTCTCATTTGCATATATAAAAATTCTGGTCCACTGGACACCGGTCAACTCTTCTCGATGCCCACACCATCACCTTATCCTCCTATGAGGAGGTTGCTCGTGTCTTGGGTTTATTTATATGTGTATATATATATATATATATATATATATTTTTTTTTTTATTTCTCTTCTGTTTATGTATAATATGGATCGTTATATATTTATATGTTCGTGTGATATGATATAGACGATGATGACGATGATGACGATGATTATTATTAACGGAATATTTTCTTTATGATTTCAGGTTCACGAACTCTGCGACAATTTCTGTCACCGATACATAAGCTGCCTTAAGGGTAAAATGCCGATTGATTTGGTGATCGACGAACGGGACAGTACGAAACCACCAGAAATGGGTAACGGGTTAGACGGTGGACCAAGGAGCACAGCGGACAGTACGAGCCATACGGACGGAGCGAGCACCCCGGATGTAGTGAGTACCTCACCATCTTCCACGACTTATTATCCGCACGACGCGCTCACCCCCCACCACGCCATCGGCAGTACCACCCCCTTGCAACTGAGCCAAAACCAAAACCAAAATCATAACCATAACCATAACCATACCAACCACCAGCAATCGAACACCCCCAGTAGCGCCGCCACAACTCCCAACTCCCTAAAGCGAACGCACCAACAGATGATGATGGCTGCGGCCGCCTCGGCTATGGCGTCTCCGCACGCCGCGTCCGCGCCCGCGCACGCACACGCGGCCCTAGCCGCTTATCACTCCATAAGTTCGGCCGTATATCCGTGTTCGTAATAGGGATCTTAGATTATTTATCAAACAAACAATAAAACAAAAAAAAAAAAAAAAAATATCGAAAAAAATAGAAGAAGCTCTTTGCGTTATGTAAGGAGTTTTGGGCTTGTTGTCTGCAAAAAAAACAAAAATAAGAAAAAAAAATAAATAAAAAAAGAACAACGTTTTGCGCCGTGTTTATTATACCGTGCAGATTTATTATCGTCGCGTTCGTTACATTCACGGTTTTTTTTTTTTTTTTTTTTCTTTTTTTCTCTCGATCTCCTTATAATTCTATTATACATAGGTATATGGTATATATTTATAAAAATATATAAATCGAGAACTGAGGAGAGACATATATTATAACTATATACATACTCGGTCAGGACGTTTGAGTTTATATTATCTATATATCGATCGCGCGCTATTAGCCCGTTCATAGGATGTATATAGGTTGCGTTTTACATATAGGCGAGGGACGCGGTGTGGTACCCGTTGATTTATATAGGTATATGGTCATCATATTATACACGAATATAAGCCGATTTCAGAAAGAGAAATAAATAAATAAATAAATAAATAAATAAATAAATGTACAATAAGAGTTGCTCGCGAAGAACAAAAAACAAAAAAATTAAAGCAAAAAAAAAAAAAAAAAAAAATCTCGGACTTAGAGTATCTATCTAAAAGAAAAAACAAAACAAAAAAAGCAAAGAAAATCTTCAACACATACATACATACATATATATATATATATAGATATTGTAATAATACAATTGAAATCGAAAACTGCACGTCGCCGCGCGCCGCGACGCTACGATCGTTCCATAATTTTATTACATATGTAAAGAAGAAACAGATGAAAAAAAAAAATAAATAAATAAATAAAATATACAAAAAATACAGAAAACTATATAAAATATTAGAGAAGAAATGAAAAATAATTTAGAAAAAAAAAAAAATACACCCGCATATATGTATATGCATATCACGACGTGCAGGTTTTCTTTTGTCACCCGGGCATTAAACGTTTTATATACATATGTATATATTATATATGTATATACATATATTATTATTATTATTATTATTATTTATATAAATTGATTTGAATTGAATGAGGGATCGCGCGCGGGCAGCTAGGCGGCGTTCGTAGGATTATTATTATTATTATTATTATTATTATTATTATTATTATTATTATTACTATTATTATTATTGTTATTGTTATTATTGTTATTACTATGATGATGATGATGATGATGATGATATTTGTATTTATATATGCGTAGCGTGAAATACTAATATATATATAGGAAATTTTGAGCGAGCAGCTAACATACCTATATACCTATACATATAAATATACCTATATATATATATATATATATATATATATATATATGCTTTCGGTATTTCGTCTTAATAGTATATCTTTACTTTTATATATTATAAAATATATATATATATATATATAATATGATCCGGATATTATATCGCATCGCGAACTCGAGGGGGAGGAGAGAGTACTTACATACAGAATATGAAATTTAATGTAAACTTTAACGAACTGGCGAACAAGAACAAAGAAAAAAAAAAAAAGAAAAAAACGAACAAATAAAATAAAACGATAGGAAAAACTGAACGAAAAACGAAACAAAAAAAAAAAAAAAAAAATTAAAAGAAACTGTATATGACAGACTTTAGTTTAACTAATAGTAAAGAGATACTTAAACTTGTTGCTTAAAGTGATATGAAAGAAAAAGAAAAAAAAAAAAAAAAGAACTTTGGATAGTTTAGTGGTCCAGAGATATGAGTTATGTGAACAAGTCTCTTTAATTACTATCATAGTAATCGTCGCAGTGTCTATCCTAGGTAGCCTAGTAGATATATATAAAAAAAAGACGTATACATGATTAAAAATATACGTTAAGCTGAAGCTAAAGTCTAAATTAAATCGTAAAATTAATATTTAAAATAATGATAATAATAATATACTGAAGAATGAAATGAATAAAAAAAAAAATAAGCAAAAAAAAAAAAAATTAATAAAAGATTAATTAATCGATTAATTAATTAATTGATTGATTAACCGTGATCAGAATATATACGTAATAGTATTTAAGGAACGTCACAAATTAAAGATTTTTCTTTTTTTATTTTTTTTTTCTCAAATTTTGTGTCTATTTTTTAAATGAGAATTGATTATTATATATTATATATATATATATACATATTATTATATTGTACGAAAAGCGCTACGTTTCTGAATTTAGAATAGTTTTTAAATTATTATTAGCCATTAGAATAAAAAAAAAAAAAAAAAAATGTACAATTATTATTATTATTATTATTATTATTATTATCTAATACCGCGTGGGGTAGAAAATCGTATATACATATATACACATGTATATATGTATACATGTATATAAATATATATGAAAATAGCTCGCGCGTCAATTGTCGAAATCGAAAGTCACAAAAAACTATACAATACACACAAAAAACGTAAGAAAAAAAAAAAAAATAAAAATTATAAAATAATACGAAGAGAACAAATACGAAACAAAAACCGACGTAATATTAATATTATATAATATGTAGTATATATAGGAAAGGGAATTGTGAGCGGAACTGCTTTAGATAAAAAAAAAAAAAAATAAATAAAAATAAAAATTGAATGTGAAAATCGAAACAAAGAATTTGAAAAAATTAAAATAAAACAAAAAAAAAAAAAAAACCCGATGGAGAGAGAAAATGATGTGAAACAAAAAAAGAAAAACAAAAACCACACCACAAAAAACTGTATAATATTAATTATAAATATAATAATGACGAGCGCGTCGGATACTCAAAGAGCGTGCGATTATATAGTTTATATATACATTATATATATAAAAATATATAAAAAAAAAAAAAACCTCGGATATATAAAATAAATTGATCAATCGAGATCGTAATAATAAATAAATACGATTATATATAAATAAATGTAGGTATCGGTACTCGTAACTAGGGAGTTGTGTGAGGTACAAGTCCTGGCCGGCAGGGCGCGCGAATCCACCCCCCAATCCCCGTTCTTGACCCCCCCGCCCCAGAAAAAAAAAACAAAAAAAAAATAATAAAAAAATTCTAAGGTATAACTTTGAACTTTGAACTTTTGATCATTTGAAACCTTTGAAATGTGAAACTGTGAAACTGTGAACTGAAAAATGTACTGAACTGAACTGAACTGCCTTGCCTTGCCTTATGCCTTCTGCTACTACTTATACTACTATTACTTATTTAATATTATAACTATTATGGTTACCCCGAAATAAATGATCATGCAGAATTATATGTATTATCATATATGAACTGGAGAAAAAAATAAAAAAAAAATAAAAAGAAATATAGAAAACCCCGCACCCACGCTGTACTGTACTATATACTGTCCCTTGTAAACACTCAAACCAAGTACACTTGACTATATACCCTTAACTACACTTGACGTATCATGATGTACCCCGCGAGTGTGCTAAACGTACGCCACTATTCGGGGTGCAAAATGTGTAAGGTGAATAAAATTGAAAATAGAAAAAATGAAAAAATGAAAAAAATAAAAATAAAAATTTCTCTGTAAAATCACCTGGTAGAATTGAATTAGAGAAACACGTCAAACAAACACGTAAATTGTTGAAAAAAAAAGAATAAAAAAATGAATAAAAACGACCTCAAAAAAGTATATCTTAATACTTTTTGTTAATTTTTTTTTTTTTTTTTGCCTCATTAACTCTTGATTAATGACACCTCGACGAACGATTGACGATTAAAATACGAACTGACGACTGTATTGTGAAACAGGGTGCAAAAAGGGTGCAGGGTTGCATGACGTTTAATAAATATATAAAGCAAGCCATGGCATCGGCAGTGCAGCAAAGCAGTGCATCAGAACTACAGTGATTTAAATTGGATAGCGAACGTGTGTGAGATAGTGATTTCACCGTAAGTGCAGGTTTTTTTTTTTTTTTTTTTTTTCGTTTTATATTTGAGGTGAAATCATCATTTTCGTACACGAACGCGTTCCAATTCACGGTGAAACAAAAAAAAAAAAAAAAAAAAAATAAGATCAAGTGATACAAAAGTAATAAGTATCAAAGATATACATACATGGGGTGTATGGAGAACGGGGATAAACATTGGGAGGGGGATTTTGGGCGCCCGTTGGCACAGACCCTAGTTACGAGTACCGAACCTAGGACCGAGAACAACGAATTCTTGTCATCTATTGATGAGCGCGTTTTCTCGGTTCCCAAAAAAAGAAACAGGAAAGAAAATGGAAAGAGGAAAGAGGAAAATAAAAACGTCTATGATTATATGAGAGAAATAAATGTTCGAAGAAAAAGAAATTACGGTGAAATTTTTTTCTTTCACGAAGAGATGTTCATCTGGCAAGAAGAAAAAAGGAAATCGATGGATAAAGTGGAAGTATGTACATGGATATATGATGAAGTATGAACTTTTTATTTTTTTTTCTTGTTGTTATTTTTCGTTTTTTTTTTTTTTTTTTTTTTTTTTTTTTGTTTTTTTAAGAAGAGTTACAGTTCTGCATACGATTATTATGTTAAGTTTCAGACTATTTTTGTTCATTGGATAAGTAGTATATGAGTATATAATATATTATATACATATACGTCCGGGAGTTTATATAGTGATAATAAAAATAATAAAATAAAAAGTAAAGTAAAAGAAAAAAAATATGAATACGAATACTTAAAGGAAAACTGGAGGATTGATTGTTGCATGAAATGCGTTGACAAAATTGAAAGCAGAATAGAGATAAATAGAGAGAGAGAGAGAGAGAGAGAGAGAGAGAGAGAGAGAGAGAGAGAGAGAGAGAGAGAGAGAGAGAGAGAGAGAGAGAGAGAGAGAGTGATATGTTGTCTCGTCGATCTTTGAATAGAAAAAAAGAAATAAATTAATAAAGAAAGAGAGAGTTGATGGAAGCAAACGTGAATAATTAGTGCCATAGAATGCAGTACGCGAGTACCGGGAGTATGTACTTAAAAAAAAAAAAAAAAAAAAAAAAAAGAAAAATGAAAATGAAAATAGAGAAAAAAAAAAAGAAATGAAAAAATGAAAAAATTATAAAATATAAAAAAAGTAAAGTAAAACTGGAAACATGTTTCTCAGAGCCAGTCACGGTACGGGTACTTCTATATACCATACATTACATGTATTCAAACCTTGTACTTATATACATTAACTTTATATTGGTATCATAACCACACGCATATAGGTATACATATATATATACATATATACACGTATACGTATGAAGAATTGTATATTGTATAAGGACAGGTAAGGTACGCGTCACCGCTCGGCAAAATTATGTGGATTTTGTCAAGCGGGGCGGGTATAATGTACAGACTGGTAATAATGATGACTGGCTTACGGCTCAAACCTTTTATTTTTTTTTTTTTTATTCTTTTTCCTTTTTTATATTCTTATTATTTTTTATATCCTTTATGGAGTACCGGTACTCGATGGACTCTTTAATATCTATACTGTTACCAGAAAGAGTGAGAGAAAAAATAAAAAATTTGTTTCATTTTTTTTTTTTTTTCTTTTATTTTTTAAATCACCAATCAGCACGCTGCTTCGCGCTACTATAGAAACTTCGTCGACCCGTAAAACGAATCGAGACGAATTTTAACTCATTTTTAGTGTTTAGGTATTATTTTTTCATTTTTTTTTTTTTAATTTTTTTTCTTTTTCTTTCGGTAATCGCTTTTTTGACGAAATTAATTAATTGATCAATTAATTAATGAATTAATTAATTTATTAGATTTTTTTTTTTGTTATTTATATAATTTGAAATCGTTTCAACTCATTTTACGTAATAACGGTTTTTAAACGTATCTTGATCGCGGGTCGTGGGTATCAGAGCGCGTGACAGCCTGCTGTTGCGTCTATACGTATATATACATATAAATATATATACACCTATATGAATCGTTTTCTGTATCCTAATCTTTTGTCGAAGGGAACGTGTCATTGAGGGTATGTGTTTCTGGTTTTAGTTCCGGGTTATCGTTGAAAAATAAAAGAAATATGAAAATAAAAAAAATAAAAATTAAAACTCTCGGGATAGAAAAATAGAAAGGAAGAGTAAAAAAAAAAAAAAAAAAAAAGAAAGAAAGAAAAGAAGTGAAATAAAATAAGATAAAATAAAGTAAAGTAAAATAAAGAAAAAAATTGGTTAGAGTTATTTTTATTCCTCACTTGAGTCGCGAATATTAATTTGTTGATGTCGTGTATAGTTACGTTTTTGTTCTGTATTGTTTCTGTATTTGTTATGTTTACGAGACAGACATGTGAAGACAACACATGATGCTGCATGATTAATAAAAGAAAGAAAGAAAGAAGGAAGAAAAAAATGATGAAAATTGAAAAAAAAAAAGATATAAGAATAAAAAAATAAAAGAAATGAAATAATGAGAACAGTGGGAAAAGAAAATGAGAAAAATTAAACGACAGACATTGTGAATGTATGTGTGTTACGATACAACTTATTAGAATTAAGTAAAATATTGGAAATAAAAAGAAAAAAAAAAAAAAAAAGAAAAACTCACCCACACATTGTATACGACTAGCATTATAGTGATAATATATTACCAATAACGATACTGTTTAAACTATTGTCTCAATCAACGTATTTTCAATATAAATAAATGTTAGCCTTGTTGAGTTAAATATCTGCGTAATTTTTCATTAAAAAAAAAAAAAAAAAAAAACAATACATCAATACTAGATATTATCATCATCTCCTCTTCCACATGCATGATTTATAATATACATACCTATATAATTATAATATATACCTAATTTAATTATTTAAATATTTATTATAATATAGTAAATAGTATTAAATATATATATAAGGAAAAATTTATTTCCTTGATAAAATTAACTCGTTTTTTAATTTTATTTTTATATTTCAAATATTCTTTAAGAAATCCCCCGATCGTAGATATATACACATATACATATATTATAGGAAATAATTATATCCGGGTCATGCGGATGCATGACGATTTTCAGAGAGAATAAGATGCGTTCTCCGCGTTGCTGTTTCTATATATATTATAGAGCGTGCACGATCTGAGCATAAATCTCAGTTAACCCTTGCTAATAAATATTTAACCCTTTAAATTTGCAACAACCCTTAGCGTGTACTCGTTTGCATAAGATTGCTATTTCATTTACACATCGCATAATTGAATATTTAAATTCAATTGCCCCCTGCCACGCGCTATCCCAGTTTTCCAGCCACAAAACTGCAGTAAAACTTGTAACAGGGCTTCTTCTTACCCCGACTACCTATAACCGAGCGCCTCTAGTCTCTTCTCTCCCTTCTCATTCACCCGTTCCCTCCTTTATCCCATGAGAATTGGAATTACCAACGCCGTCCGCCCGTCCGCTCGTCGCGGAACACTATATATAAGAATATTCGAATCTTATTCTGTAGGGATGCTGCTTGCAGTCGAAAAGGTCGACAAAGTCCTGTACCCGAAATCCCGAGACCCTCTATTATCCGTAGATAAAGACGCGGGCGAGATCTCTTGTATAATCACTTGTAAATCGGTCTTTTTACTCTTTGCCACTATAAGGAATTAATTCAACCGCAAGTGCCCTTTTATTACGATTCGTTCGTTCGTTCGTTCGTTCGTTCGCTGCCGCGTACTCATCGTCTAATACTAACTACCCACCTACCTACCTACCTACCTACCTACCTGCCTCTTTAAAATTTAAATTACACGCCTTTCGGTTGTAATTACCTGATTATTATCGATCGCTTGTCTTTCGATGCTTCATTTTAAGATCGACGGGTATTAAAACAACTTGGATACTTTCTAAAGTCAGATTTCCTTGTTATTTATTTATTTTTAATTTTTGATTTTTGATTTCTTTTTCATTTACTTTCTTTACAATTATTATAATTCAAAGTATTTATCGAACAAAATTATAGCATTTAAAAATGGATTTAGAGAGACCTGAAAAAAAAAGAAAAATAAAAAAAATTAAATAATTTGATGTGATCATCCTTTTCTCCATTCGATTTTTGATTGTGAAAAATCGATTGTAGCTACTATCTTAAATCGAGTTAAGAATTTTATGACATATACCATATGTCTTGTATATTTTAAAACGAGAAGTCTAATAGGACATGAAATAGAAAAAAAAAAATCTAATCGAATGTAAAAAGAAAAAAAAAAAAAAAGATGAAGAAAACAAAAGAAATATGAAATTTTGGATAATGGAGTAAAACATGGTGTGTCGACATCATTGTTATAATATATTTTTAGGTCATGTTTTTTCGCTCTTAGTTTAATGGAAGTTTTCGAGACAACGGGTTAACAAAAACGAGTACCTACCTACCTACCTACCTACCTATACTGTTACAATATCGCGTCATTCGGTTAAGTATTAATACACGTTCAACTCCTCTAATAGGCGTGAATAAAAAAGTTAATAACAAAGTTCCACGTGGAAGACGAGTGAGGTTTATACTTATACCTACCATACGAGCTATACACTCGATCATCCCGATCGATCTTGCTATTACAGAATTCGATCGTTCTAAAAAAGAAAAGAAAATCAAATGAAATAAAATAATTCGAAAAAAAAAACAAAAAGAAAGTTTTCTCGATCCTTGTTACAAAATTGAATGAAACGATCCTCAATCACCATCATCATATACTTTTATAGGTGGGTGTTATGTACAAAACGAAAAAAAAAAAAAAAAATTTAGAATTCGAAAATTTTAAGAGACATTTTTTTTTCCTCAAATAATAATAAAAAAAAAAAGTGTTTGCGATTTTTTATAAAAATTTATAAAATACTATGAAAGTCCCGAAACAAAAATCTAATTTCTTAATGTATATTACGTATATGTCCTGTCGCCGCAATTAATCGACGTCCTGTAACCGCGTGAACAAACTCGCGATATATAAGTCGCGTTCGCGCTCTTTAGTCGCGCGGGGGTTACGACGACGTGAAGCGAAGCGAGAATGGGGAAGAGGCGGTACTTCACGTTGAATATCTTGTTTTCCAATTGGCCAGTCGAGTTGTTAAGCTTATCACATATCGCTACCAAGGAGGCACTCTGAACGTCGCTTATTGTTAGCTTATGTATGTATAGCTACACGCAACATTACGTATGTCATACACTACACCTACATCTACATACGGTTCGAAATATCAACAGCGAGTTTGCAAACACAATATATGTACTTAAAAAAAAAATTTATAATGTTTCTCAATATATACAAATTTGAAAATTATGAATTTCCTTTTTTTTTTTTTTTTTTTTTTTCAAAAAATTGTCTACATATCATTATTATTATTATTATTATTGTAATAGTTGACGCGGGTATTTTGACAATTTGCGATATCCGTCTCCTATACCTATACCTACAACGTACATCCCTTGCTCCGAGGGGATATCTTCTCTTTCAGTTTGATACGATGGGGTAGGAAAGAGGGTAGCTAGGGCGTCTACGCTTATAGCAGAGGGTGTTTTGCTGGTAATTGGTGCCAATTTAATCCTGCCCCTTTGCACGTTGACGTAGCGCGTATTAACGGCGAGGGAGATATACCTACCCAGTCGTCTGCTGCTGTAGCTGCAGACTGTGTTGTTGCCCTCTTCCCACGAGAGACGGGGAAAAAGGGAAAAAGCTTTGCTTCAGCCACCGAGTCGAAGGGGGGTCTACTCCCACGTGCTGGAGAAGGAGGCAATATTTTTTAGCAATTTTAATTATTACAATTTCAATCTTAATTTTCAATCAGAAGTAAAATAAAAATAACAGCGGTATACATACCTATATATTTATAAAATCGTGAATTATTTGAGAAAAGAAATAAAAATACGAATGACAGAGAGAGAGAGATAGAGAGAGAGAGAAAGATCCGTCGACGGTCAATCGTACGGACAGTAAAGTTATACCTTCCCCGTATGTATTCTAGTGGCCATTTTAATCTCGTCGTTTGAGGGGGACAGGGGTATAAATACGCGATGGCGACTATAAGCGTATAGATGCTGGGCGATCTTGTATGCAAATTTAGTACTGCATCTCCGAGGGATGGGAGTCCTGCAGCGGTCCGTGATCTGGGAAGGATTCACGGTGCCGCGCGCGGCTCGCTTTAAAGAGAAGCGAAGAGTAGAGGAGAAGAGAAGAGAAGAGAAGAGAAGGAAAGAGGAAAGAGGAGAGAAGAGAATAGAGGAGGGAATCGCGTCGTCGTCTCGTCGCGGTGCGGCGCGGCTATCCTGCAGGCTGCAGAGACCGTTCACCGTGGGTCCAGGGATACCTACTCCCACCATATATCCACCCGTCCACCAAATAAGAGAAGCGGCCACCGCGAGTAAGAAAAAGAGAAACATAAATCCGGTAAGGTATATACCTATAACAGAAGAGGAGGAGAAGAAGGAGAAGGAAGAGGAGGAGGAGGAGGAGGGAAAGAGAAGAGAAACGCGAGGAGAAGACGGCACATTCCGCGGCACTGCACTACTGCAATTCGACGAGGGTATCCCCGGTCTGATCTCTCGAGCGAGAGGCGAGCTGCATAAACCGACTAGCGCGGCGGTGAAGCGAAGCGAAGAGAAGAGAAAAGAAGAGAAGAAAAGAGAAGAGAAGAGAAGAGAAGAGAAGAGAAGAGAAGAGAAGAGAAGAGAAGAGAAGAGAAGAGAAGAGAAGAGAAGAGAACCGATTGGCTCGTCGATCTGAGAACAAACTGGTGTAAGAGAGCTGGACAGATGTAGCATAGAGTGAGAAAGAGCGAGTAAGTAGGATGATATCGTATAGCGAGAAAGATAGAGAGTGAAGTATAAAGAGAGAAATCGCGCGCGCGAGAGAGGTGTGAAGAAAACTATTTGCCGAGCATTTTTGCCGGCCTCGGTTAGATATACGATCTCGAAAGAAGTGACGCTACGTGAGTCGACTCTGAAAATGAATCTTCTGCTTCTGGGGGAAACGGATTTTATCGTTCCACCGCGAGAGTTGCAACTCTTGTGCGTATGCGTAGGTAGGTAGGTAGGTAGGTAGATAGATAGATAGCTACGTGTATACACACGATATGTATAAATATACGGATACAGGTACGGGTATAGGTACGTTTGTTATCCTACAAATGGCGATCTCCTCTTACCTTTAACGTTAATTTTACCGAATACTACTACCAACACTAATACTAATCCTTTACTAATACTACACGATGTCACCTGCGCCCCCTGTACTGTAGGATTCACTCGACCTGAATTAAACCCTCGTACTTCTATTTCTCATACCTATTGTCTCTCGCCGGACGATTTCGCCCGCGTAGTATTAGGTAGTGGTTCTGTAAAGGGGCGCTTATAATTACCGCCGCGGGAACCCCTGAGCATCATCCTTCCTCCTACCACCGATCTACATCGACTAAAGGTAATTGAGCTTTTGAAAATAAATCCTATTAGAGGATTAAGGGAGGAAGAGAGGGAGGGAGGGAGGGAGGGTTACAGTACGTTGGTATCTATACTCGTTTAAAAAAAGAAACAATAAATTATTTCTTCAGATACTATATGTACGTAATATATACGATTATCAACATTTTGAAATAATCGAACATTGATTATCAATCGCCTTTTTTATTCGTTCTTTTTTGTCACATTTTATCCTCAGTATAAACAGACTTGAAGTTGCCAATAATAAGTGACCATGCTTGCTCGTTTACTCTCCATTGAATTTTCGAGATTTCTTGCCAAGTCTTCGTGTTTCTTACCGCAACAGAATCTAACTTTAAACACCAAACTTAATCGACGTTTGGCTTGGTGAGACAAAACAAACAAAAAGAAAAAAGAGTAAAGTATAAGAGTAAGTATACTATATGAGTACCTACAATAAGAAATAGTATCTTTAATATACTTCGTTTTACATATCGAAGAACTTCTTTCGCGTATCCTTATTAATATATCTATGTATATACGTATATAATTTACGACTACTAGGTAGTAGGTAGGTGGTCTAGGGTATATATCACAACCCTTGTATACTCGTCCGCGAAATAGCCGAGCTTAAATGCCCCGGACAAGGGAAGGGTAGTTGTAGCTGTACCGCGGCCGGAAGTACCCTGGTAAATTGAGCGCGGGGTGCTCGCGTCTAAACTCAGCTCTTCAACTTCCGCCGCGTAAGATACGACGAGCAATTTGAGGCCAATAAAATGATAATACGTGCGGCGAGGCGGTGAACGGCGATACCCCCTTATCCCCCTTCTCTATACTTCGCCTCTATTCCTTAGCCACAACCGTAAACCCTACTGTAGTAGCTTCTTCCGTTTACTACGACGAGATGATGTTGCTGTTTGCTGCCGCTGCGAAGAAGAAGAAGAAGAAGAAGAAGAAGAAGAAGAAGAAGAACGAAGAGGTTGCTGCAGGGATCCAGCCCAGCCCCCGCCACCCCATATACAAAACAACTTTTATGTACCGACGGTGTAATATATTCACGGTCTTTTGCTCCGAGTATTTTGCGGAGCTCTAAATCTTGGATATATCTTCTTTTTCTTTGAGTTTTTATTAATTTTTTTATTTTTGTTCTTTTTTTTTCTGTTTTTCATTGAATTTTATTATATTTTCTACACCTTTTGGATTACGTTCATCTCGACTTCTGAGCTATGGGTGGTTCGGATTTAGCTCAATGTGGGCAGAGCCAACCCAAGAGACACAATCGCGTCGACGACGAGTGTGTTTCCTTGGTGAGATTAAAAATAGCGTTGCGACGCGACCAGCGCCGAGGTCTCTTCTTCTTCTTCTTCTTCTTCTTCATCTTCATCTTCATCTTCCTTTTTTTCTTATAGACATATACACACCCTACGTTTGAAATTATTATTATTATCATGATAATTTTTTTTTTTTCGAAAATAAAGGTACAAAATAATAATACGTATAAATTAAGTTACAACTCTGCTCAACGTCTTGCAAACGAATCGAGTGACTATTACCTATACTTTAGCTTCGTAATGTTTAGTAATCTAGCTGAGATTAGCTACCGAGATTATTACTCCTGATAGGGACGAGCGTAACCCGAATCTGCAACTCGTCAAACGAAATCCAAAGCGATAAAAAACAAAAAAAAGAATGAAACTGAAAAAAAAAAAAAAAAAAAAAAACAAACAAACTCATGCCAATTACGATAAGCGAAATTCTCATATCGGATATTAGATTTAAACGAGAATGAAATGATATGCGTATATTCTTATCTTATCTGATGTTTCAGTGTAGACGTAGAAGTTTGTTGCAATTACAAGAAGTGGGCGAAAAAAAAAAAAAAATTCAATCAAAAAATAAATATAATAATAATAATAAACAAATTAAACAATTTTTTTTTAAAAATTGAAAAATTTTCTCTTCCATTGAAATGGTTTAAACCGCAACTAAACTCGACGTACTTCTACCACTTGGCGATATAACGTCGGTAATAGGTAATCGTTGACGTTATTACGAGCTAGACCTCCCGTCGCTTTGAAAACTGGTTGGTTGGCGTTGCTTGCTTGCCTGCTTGCTTCGTTCGTTCGTTCGTTCGTTCGTTCGTTTCTTAACCGCGATTCGGATCGGCAGGAGGACGCGGCGAGGTGAGTTGAACCACGCCGGGGGTTAGGCTAGGTCCGAGACGTCGCTCGGACACATTCCGAGCGTCGTTCAAGCCTCAGAACTGTCTTGATGTTAAGTACGACTATGAGACAGAAGAACTAAGACGTAGCGATTCCTTCGGGCTTGTACATTCGCTTAAGCCTTTGGCCATGTCTTCCGCTGTCTTCTAACGCACGAAAAGTACGCCTTTAATTTATCCAAAATATTCGACCAATTAATCAATCAATCAATCAATTAAAGAAAGAAAATAAAAATACGAGACTAAGAATCCTGATATCTGATTTCCAAATTCATTCATTAATTCCGATTGATAATCCGGATATAATATGATAAAAGCCTGTAACAAGCATTATGTATTCTTGTCATCTATAACTGCATGCTTATGGTTAGCAAGAGAAGAATAAGGCGAGTAGTGGTGCAAAGGATGAGATGTTAATCAACGTCCAACGGAGGGCATTGAAAGACGCGGTGGTGAGAGGATCAGTCAGTAAGTTAAGACGGGCGGCCTGGTGTAGCGTGGCGTGGCGTGGCGTGTCTTGGCGTTAGGGTTTTCATGCTGATGCTTTTCGTTCTTCATATATTCTCGCGTTTAAGTATAAGAGAGCAGCCGCATAGCAGACGCGAGAACGTCTCTTCACCCGTTTACCTTCTTCTACTTCTTCATCGTCATACACTTATACTGAATAGTATATTAGGATATTCCTTTTATTTCGTTCATTTGCACCTCGTTGCATGTCTCACCCTTATCCCAACACTTACTAGTAAACTAACGTTACTAGAGTACAAACTGACTGATGGAGATCCTGTTCGTATTATACTTATGAAACACGCGTTGTAGGTAGGTACGCGTGCCCGATATAAACCTCCTAAGCAAAGCAGCCAGCAGTCAGTCAAGCAGGCAGGCATTTGTCATTCACCGATAGCATACACTCGGCAACAATGCTACCTCTCGTCGCCCGTTTATTCCCGCTATATACCCGCCACCCAACGTCATTGAGTATAGTCATTGTTGTCGCCTAGCGTTTGCCTTGCCTTAGTTTGGCCTGGTCTTGCACCAGGCGTCAAACCCTTCGCTTATACTTATCTTCGGCAACAATGGGAGTCGATCTCTGTTAAGCCCTGGTTAAGCGAGCTGCGGCGCCTCGTATCGTAAGATTGGTAATCTCCGTAAGTTACTTTCAGTTTTTTTTTTTTTTTCTTCTATTTTGTGTTTTTTATTTTATTTTCTTGTCTTTTTTGGCACTTTGAAATACGGTAGCCGGAAACTCGGTGTAAAAGAGAGAAGAACCGAAGCGAAGTGATGCGAAGTGAAGTGGAGTAGAGTTAGAGCTAGAGTTAGAGCTAGAGCTAGGCAGCGTGGCGCGACACACGACGTACGCAGAATTTTCGTACGGAGGGAGGTATAAGTAGTAGGAGTAGTAGCAGCAGCAGCAGCAATCTATGACAGTAATTTGTCAAAGTAATGCGACTGGGCCAAACGAAGCATTGATATACCAACAAGCGAGTGTTGTTGCGTCGTCTCTCGGTCGTCTTATATTATATCTGCCTTATACCCGGCGCCAAACTATACCGAACTTTAACGCTATACACGCTATATGTATATGCTAAGATATTTCGCCCCCTCACTTCTCTTCTCTTAAAACTATACGGTGAACGCTGGGCAACTTATGCGTACATGGTTTATTTCAGGATGCTCGTTATTTAGTTTTTATTAACTGCGTAATAGACCGGTGGTAATGAGTGGTGTAATTTCAGTTTGCGGAACATTAACTATCCCACGCGTATATACGCGATTCATTTATACAAGTAAGTCCTGAGGACTAGGCCAGCTAGTAACCGGTCATATAAACTGGTTACAACTTAAAAAAGAGTGAGAAGAATCGTCCCTCAAACTTTTACTGACCAAAATCTGATACAGTAAGAAATATTTCAGATCCAAAGTTCTTTCGGTTATTTCATTTAATTTCAAGTTGTAACGTTATGGTCCACCTGGCACAGAGGAGTACAGTTGCCAACGAGGAGAGTACATAAAGTCAATTCTCGATGTATGTTGTGTGACACACGATGAACCCTGCGATCCTGAACGCGTGTAAGTCTTCCTTTTTATCGGTAGTCCGCTCTTGGTAGGCTCTTGTTCACAAGTATATGGGTATAGAGCATCGTTAATTACCTAGAAGCGAACTCGGCTAATTGTTACGATCACGTTTGTACGATGGATAGCAAAGTCTGATCGTTTAAATCTAATTCTAAACTATATAGTTAGCTATACATTATACATACCTGGGTATACCTACACGCATCTATACTCGATGAAGATCGGAGTTTAAACTTACGCATGAACATGGCGTATCCTACTTTATCTACCTTCCCATGATTTGGGCTATTATTAATTTAATTAGTTATCGAGACTTGTGGCAATTCGAAATCTATGCCTGGTTGTATAGGTACGTCGGTTTATTGAGTTCGCTCGTACAGCACGTCTATATGGATAAGTGTCACGTCTTTGGTTATTCCGGGAGTAGGTAGAGAGCCGCGGTTTATCTTCTGTCCTCTATTAACGCACTCGCTCAAAACTTAAACTCCCTCCTCTTACCCTCCATCCCTCTTTTACTCCCTTACTCTCTCTTCTTACTTACTCGCGGCGACCCTGTGCAGCTCGTCAGAAATAGTGGCACTTCCCTGTCTCCACGCCAGCCAACACCGATATCTATTCCCGCTCCACAAAACAACATCCATCCCATCTGAAACCGTCGCGCAGTGCCTCACGGCGTCCCGAAGAAGAGAAGAGAAGAAGAAGAGAAGAAGGGAGATAGACGGGGGATCACGACGACTAGCTTTAGCTAAGAGAGTGAAGGAGCAGAAAGCGTGGAGAGAGTCTAGAAGAGAGTATATATACCTTGTACCAACGTTGATACTTTTTATTTATATCGCGTTTCTTTTGGGGGTGAAAAAAAAGAAAAAAAAAAGAAAAAAAAACGAAAGAAAAAAAAAATGGAAGAGGAAGATCTTTTTGGGTAGAACTACTAAACCTACGTCTACGTGTCTACATGGAAACTTGTTTATTTAATTCTTAAATTTCTCTACCCAAAACGATGCGTTAGTCTAGGTAGGCAGAGCTTGAAGTAACAGCGACCACGTGTGGTTTCGTTTCATATCAGAACGGTTGAAATTTCCCGCCGGACGAATGAATAGACCGCATGGATTTAAACTCGTCGTAGGTAGGTAGGTAGGTACGTACATATATACATATATACGTACATACGTACATACACACATACATACGTACGTACGTACGTCGTGAAGAAAACGGCTCACATTCTTACCCGCGTTCCACTTGCAACGTAAAAATATCTCGCTCTGCTTGTAGTGCCATCATCCTTCGGAGACGCACGCAAGAGACGCCAGATATAACGGGTGAGACACGATCATTGTCAAAATAAAGTTTTATTTTTTTTTTTTACACATTTAAATACAAAAACAAAAATTTAATTTATTGACAAATTTCTTCATATCTTCAAATTTATGATACAGAAAAATTCAAAAATTGTTTCATGGTTTATTTTTCCTTTTTAATTTGACCATGAATTTATAATTTTTTGAAAAATCGTCGGATTCTTCTTATGCATTTGTAAATAAATTTAATTTTCTTTTATACCTGTATACTAGTTGGTTAATTTACGAACGGTTTTAAATCGAGCAATCGAGTATGTATGTAGATATATCGATACCTATACGATAGAATAAAAGATTGTGAAGAAAGGTATGTTAACGACTGCGAGGTAAAGTTGTGGTTGAGACAACGCGCTTCAGATCTCGAAAGAGTTTGACGTCGACCGTTCCTCGGGAGTGAGACTTGGTAGGTTAGTTCTCGGTGCCCTGCCAACAAATAGTATAGCATCAATCCTGACGTCTTATTATACCGAACGTCGTTATTAAAATAACCGTCAGGCCACCAACTTAGCCTCGACGTTATGGTACCTACGTACCATACATACATACGTCCGTCTTCTGGCCCTCAAATTTTGCTAAAAAAACCTCTGGTATTTCGCTTTATTCGTAAAACAAATATCTACACATATTCCTATTTACCTCCACGATTGACAAAAAAAGAGAAAAAAAAAAAAAAAGAGTGAAACGGTTTCTTACTGACAATATTTCTTTTCGATACGTGTCTATATTTATCGATATTAAGACACATATATTTTCGGGGTCGTTAGGACACTCGCGATTTTTTAACGGTCCGAGTGGTCGTCAATGGGGCAGACTATCGTCTCTTGAGATAACTGTCTAAAAAACTTTTCAAATTCTCTCTCGATCGAGTAGCTATAGATAGCTTTAATACATGTTCATACCTACACATACGTACGATGTTACACACGAGCGAGTTATATACCCCCTCTGCAGGTCTCCACCCTGTTTTTCAATTTCTTTAAAAAGTTTTAAGGAATTGCTGCCACCGTCGCTGCCACTGCCGTCTCCCTTTCCTTCCTTCTTTACTTAAATATTTCCCTCTCATTTTTGTCCACGAATTTCTTGTCTCTCACTTGGAAACTCAGAGTGTCGTTGTGGTGGTTCTTCGGGGTGATACCTCGAGGGAGTAACCGACGTTCATTAAATATTCAGCTCCGTAATACAATATCTACACCACTGTGGATGGGGGCCTAAGGGGAAAAGAGGGATGCTCTTACGGAATCAAACCATATACACGTTTGAAAATGATGTTACGATATATTTTCACATACATATACATAAATAGAGGTATATGTACGTTGAACGTTGTGACGGATGGGCTGAGGTCTGTCCATCCGTTCGTATGTATGTACATACATACATACATACATACAAGGCGTCATGTTATCTGTTCTAAATCGCGATTTAGAGAGTTTTTAGGCTTCGTTTTGCGGTTCCGCGATGCGATGTGTCAAAATAAACAGGCACGATAGGGGCGAATGTGTCACGTCTTAATTATATCGTTACATCGTTAACGCTGCAGATTAGAAGGTTGGGAAATAATAATGATATTAAAAAAAAAAATAAATAAAAATTAAAAAAACGCTGACGTGCCGCACAAAAATTACGACTGATTATGATAAATGTCTTTTACCGCGTAATCCCTATCATGCTAGGCTTCCTTTTCTACCTCCGTCCAACCGTTCGATGCGATACGACGTGGTTAATGTCCGCCTATTTATTTTTACCTTCCATATACTTACACGATAAGACAAATTTGCATTTTTAGCCATCGGAAATTCGCGATATCTTATCATCAAGAATAATAAATTTCATCACAATTTTTTCTTCTATTGATTAGGTTAATGTGTATAATAATTATCGAATATCAGATTATTGTACATTTTCGGTGACTAGATAGCGCGTCAGGTGCGACGACTGCAGTAACGTCACAGTGCAGGAGTTTAGAGAATAGTGCAGTAGGTATGTACCTGCCGTTAGAGCGTCCCTTTCAGACCTTTTACCTTTCCTTTTATTTTTTTTTTTTTTGTTTCTTTATTTTTTTTCTCACAGAGTGAAAGGAGGTGGAAGGAAGGGAGTTAGAGAGGTAGGTTGGGGTATATCTGTATCGGCCATACATCAGTTGGTTCGGTCCTTCTTGCCTTCACCCCGATCCTAGATTTAAGATTTCTTTCAGGCTTCTTTTGGATACGAAACATCCTCCCCTTTCCTTTTCCCTTTCCCTTTCTCTCTCAAGGGCCCCGCAGCCAAGCTAAGCGATTCCTATCTTAAAAGCGATCTTGATTTAGGGGCCCAACGATTCGAATGAATGGTGGGAGAGAAAAAGATGAAAAAAAAACGAAAAAAAAAAAACAGCGAGAAAAAGCTGAGAGAGAAAGACAAAACCATACTGTAACACACTTTGTGCCTCACGTTCTTCCATAAATTTGCATATTTTTTCAAAAATTAAAAATCAAAACTGCTTCTCTGTATATTAGCCATATAGCTTTTGTTTCGAAAAATAAAAATATAAAATAAATTCAATTCCCTACCAAGCCAGGAAAGAAAAAAGATTTTAATTTCATCATCTCCTATATACGTTTCTATAAGTAGGTATCTAAAAAAGTAAGGATGGTGGTTACTAAGTCCAAGTAAGTGTATTCCTCGCTAGGATAAGGGGGATAAGACGTGGTTAGGGATCGCGGAGTATGAGGGGGGGTATAGCCAGCGTCAGCAGGAACCTTGCAAAGGCACCAAAGAAGGGGTGGCACCTTAGCCTGCACCCCCTTCCCCGCGCGAGTCATAAATCAACCCGACAAATTTAATTATCCTGCTGTCTGCGATAAAGCCCATGGTAGGTGGGTGGGTGTATAGGTATAGGTGGCTGGTACGCGTCGAGAAGGCAAAGCTAACATAACGTTACGTTACGTTACGTTACGTTACCTTTACGTTACGTTACGTTACGTTACGTTTACGCCGCTACCAGCGTAAGCAAACGCAAAGGCAAAGGCAAACGCAAACGCAAACTCGGAAGCCGTCAAGCCGCGCCTAACTTTAGCCTCGCCTATCTCTCGCGACGCGAATTAACCCTCACCCAACCGCCAAGAACTCGCATCTCTTCAGAGTCGGTAGACGGTACCTTACAGTACAGTACAATCTACCTACGTACTAAATACCTACTACATACGTCGTCTCGTCGTAATTTTGAATCACGTCAGTATATACCGAATCGGTTACACCAGACCGTACTATGTAGGGATGTATGTACATACGTACGTATATCTAATTGTAGAGGCTTGAAATTTTTATCCGGAAGGAAGGGAGGAAATTGCGATTTTTTATTTTTCTTTTTTCACCCCCTATCTTTTTTTTAAACCAATTTTTTGTTTTATTTTAAGCTGTGTGTATGGCTGTAGTCAGATCTATGAGTATACGTGTATAAACCCTTGTCTCGGTTTGGCATAAGCTAACTTTGCAGCTTGCCTCGGTTATAATATGAGACGAGCGGGGGTGGTGGACGTATAAAGGGATGGGGAGGAGACCTCCTCGTCGTATTATAATACAATTTACAGAACTTCGAAACGAACGGAGCAAGCAAGCAAGCAAGCAAGCAAGCAAGCAAACAGGCAGCAGGCATCCAGCCAGCCAGCTAGCTAGCCAGGCCAGGCCAGGCTTCGGGGAATATAGGAATATAAAGTGAACCGGTGGTTGGTAGCACAATGGTCGTATCAAACAAAGCTGCTGCATGGGACCTTCACGTACCTATATACGATCCCGTGTGTTCATCTACGGAAGTGTTGGTGGGTGGTTCGCGGTGTAGTATTTCTCATTCAGACGATCTCCGATTCTGCTGCACCTACTCTTCTCTCCTCTTCTCTTCTGCTTTTAATACCCTCAGTTCTATTCACGTGTTTTATACTCCAGTTAAATATATATAAAGAGTTGTATTTATACCTACCTCTGAATCTACCCAACCAACTCACTCCAACCCCGTACAACCACCGTAATCCTGACGCATACATATGGAATATTTCATTTTCGAATCTATTGTGTTTGATTTTTCTCTTTCATAATTATTATAGATCGAGGAATACATAACCATTCATAATTGTTAATCATTTTTCGTACAATTTAGAAATACGAGTCTTACCCAAGTCCTACCCCTTCCTAACTTCAATTTTGATTTTTCTTTTTTTTATTGGGTAGAACCGAAAGGCCCCACTCATTTCGCTCAGCACAGATTTCAGAGAACAATCGTTTCACTCGCCCTTGGAAGGGCTCAGTCACAACATGCAGAATTCTAAACTAGTATATAGTACATACATACCTATATGCTATGCAGCTCCGATGTATATAGGGATAAACCGAAAGCTTGAAATTTAAACGGATTTTACTCTACCGCGTTAATTCCATTGTTAACTCGACAGACCCCTCTTCTATACCGGTCCAGAAAACGGAGCGACCGTGCTGGGTAACAGTAAAGTGGACAGTCGACCGCCAATACCTTGGCCTGCAGGCAGGAGGACCCCGTCCTGTACGTCCCGAATTTTAAGTCAGAAAATCTTTAAAATAGAAAAGTGGTCGTCGGTTTAGCTACCGCACCATAGAAATATTGAAAAGTGAAAATTCCCCCTTTGTTCGGAAGTTCTTAGAAGGACTCGACAGCTACGTCAAGGTAAAGTCCTCTTCTTTGGGGGTGGCGGACGCAGAAGACCCGCTGAGCGGACATTGTCAAGGTCGAAGTGCACCGTGGGACGTCGTTTTCGTCAATTTAGTTCGTTGTTTTTCTTGGATATATTTAGAAAAACATTTTTTTTTTTCTAATATATTTTGGAAAATTTGGTATTCCTGTAACTATAAAGTGGTGTGAAATTGTTTCCACTAAGCGTGTGAAACTCTGACTCGAAAATATACGAGATTGATAAAGCTCTAGATCCAGGCTATTGTTAAGCGATGAAAATTGCCAATTTGAACCCGATACACAGTCAAAAGCAGATTGGGTGGCTCGGGTTCCTCCATGCGGTTCTGTAACACCAGTCTATGCTATTTGGTACTTGGTATATAGTATTTAGTATTCAGTAGTCGGTACTTAGACGGCGAGGGCGAGGGAGAAGCTGAAGCTGAATCCGAAGCCGAAACCTAGGGCGAGGGCGAATCAGGGTGAATTCTCGTAAGCCCTGAGCCAGCCATTGAGCGATCGGTGTGCGCGTGGCCAATTACATCCCACACCCGCGAACAAACGTACTTACATTCAGAAAATCCGCGTGGGGTGAAAAAAATTCTGATGACAAAATTCTGGCCGGATTCATTTTTGAAAGAAAAATTAAAACGAAATTAAATTGAATCACTTCTCATTACAAAAAAAAAAAAAAATAAATAAAAATAAAAAATACAAAAATAATAAATTAAAAATAAATAATTACTTCATCAATTCAAAAATTTTAGATAAATGGAAAAAATCTAGCAAGAGTTGATAATAAAAAATAAATTGTTTGTTTTCTTCAAATCTCTTATTCACCAAACATCAAATCGTATGATAGAAACGTGCCTGAGGTTTGGGTCTCGTCGAAGGGTGAAATTTTCTCCCATCATTCGCACGCATATCCCTCTTCCTTTCCCTCTCCAACCCCGACCCCGACCCCGGGGGTACAAGCAGTGTTTACAAAAGTCACCACCAGATGACAGGGGTGGCGCGATGAACATTGTCACGTTCATTCTCACAGGGTGAGTCTATTGTTGAGGGGTACCTAGTCGTACCCACCCTTACGAACCAGGGGCTAACCTCCACGGTTTCGTAGTCGTTCTCGTGTACACTACCGCCACGCCATCCCCTAATCTAAGCTAAGAGTATCCAGGACATGTTACCCGCCGAAATCCACCCTGCTGTTTGTAGAGCCGCCCCTAATGGGCATTACCGATCGCATTAGCAGCAGTGACTATGAATTTATGCCTAGTCGATAATTGTTATTAGATTTTTAGGATCGTTGCTTCAGATTTATTTTTCATCTTCTTTACCGAAGCTGTTAATTCCTTCTATGAAGTTTTACTTTAATTATTATAATTAGCCCGAAAAATGTAGGTACGTACAGTTTTCTCTTTGATCAGAAATCAGAGAAATTGTAACGAAAATTTATAGGGGCTAAGAAATTAGACCAATAAGATAAAATACATGAAAAAAAAAAAAAAAAAAAACTTCCTATCGCAGACAGAAGCTGAAAGCCACTCGACCGTTGCTCGCGATCACAAAACTGTTAGCTTATCTAATCAGTAAGCGAGTTAGAGCGTCCGGGCCGTTCAGGCTATCCGTACCTACGTCTACTGATTATCATATTCAGATTAATGTTTCGACAAAATTTTTGCGGCCTTATTCAGAAAGGTTCAACCTCAACAAACAACTATAAAAAAAAAAAAAAAAAAAAAAACAAATTGAAAACAAAAAACAAACAAATAATAAATAAATATATACAGCCGGAAATAACACGCGATATTATTATCATCACATCTATAGTTTTTTTTTTTTTTCTTTTTTTTTCTCAGATTTAAAAAAAAGATTACTTACCCTCCCTTGATCCTTGTCTAAAATTTTCTACAGAGATTCGATGTAGATGAAGGCAAACAGCTCGGTGTTACAAAATAAGGGAGGTAAAGGTATCTCCTATATCTTTAAATTTGAAAATATCAGGGCAACGGCAGCGGGGTACGGGAACTCAAGGTGCGGCGAAACTCGGGCGACACTGTAGACCTCGCCTGGGTCAGGCTGACTCGACTGGTTGGCTAAGATTACGATCTCTAGTACGTCGATCAATTATTCCAGGAGATTAAGCTGTCGCGTGTTATCACCATTCTGTGCGGGCATTGTCACAGGCATCTCAAACGCTCGTCTATTACAATGACATTATTGGTTCCCTCCAAAATTAAAAATAACATTATCAAAGTGTTAGATTTTTTTTTTTTTTTGACGTTGGAAAAATAACCGTGAAAAAAGGGTGAAAATAAATTTAAACGGTTAAAATTTATTAGTAAAAAAAATTTTTTTTTAAACCATTATTAGGTATAATATCTAATCGATTTAATTCAAAACCAGTTTTTCTATACTTTTTTTTTTTTGTCTTTTATACTGTGCAGTTTCTGCATCCGCAAGATCAATTAGCCGGCTTTTTAAATCGAGGATACAGAACCTCGTTTGATTAACAATTCGTCGTAATTGCCGTACCGTGCGTCCAACCTGTACTGACGTTCTTATTACTCTCCGAATCAAAATTCTACCTGTGCAAGCCTCTCGAGCTCCTGTCGGCGACTTGAAAGCGGGGCGTGAAATGCGTTGCAATTGTGCTAGGCTCCAGTCCGAGGAGAATGTACACCGCGGTACGTACGAGTACCTACCTAGCGATGCCCATGAAGGTAATTCGAGAGCCTATATAATACATACGCGATTTTCTGCTTTGCGGTTTCTGTCGAGCCCCATATTACTCCGTGGTGTGAATAAAACATTCGCTAATCATTTTTATCGTCTTAAATTTTTTTTATTTTTTTTTTTTTTTTAATTATAACAATAACAAGAATCAATTGGTGCGTTAAAATTTTCTGCAACGATCTCTGCATTATATTCTTTTGTTTCTCGTTACGAATTTTTTGAGTCTATATCCTTTTTTCTTCTTTTTGCCAAAAGAAACAAAAAAAAAAAAAAAGAAAAAAATATTTATCACCAGAAAACAAGGCCTGTGCCAGTGGCCGCGCAGCCACTATACGATCTAAGTTGGCGCGTTGTAACAGTATCAAGTTGGGCGTGACACAACCGGACATAAATCACTTCAGTAGTGAGAGCCGACCAGGTCGGCCCGGTGTTGTAGTAGCGATTGTGGTCGCCCCCGCGTATTCGAGGGGCGCGAACACGGTTATTTGTAAGATTGGAAAAAGAATATCGAGGAGGTGATTTCGTTAGACATTTCTCTTTACCTTTCCCTCCCCCCCCCCCCCCCCCCCCCTTCTCTCTTTTTTCGATGGAAAATTCTCTTCGTTTAGGTGTCCTTGAATGAAGCAAAGTTATGGCAAGATCGTGTAGGTAGAGCTGCTGCTGTTAGATATTAGGCTATATAATCTAATAAAGTACACGATCGTCGATCAATCATAAGATTTTAATCATTTCCAAGTAATACCTTGCCAATAAATAATTTACGAAATAGATGCCTGATTGACGTTTGCGGGGAGTAAAAAGCAAACATACAGATCGTCTAAGTTTAGACTCCGCGATGGGGAACGGGGTGCATTATATCCAAGTCTTTGAAGAGGAGAGAAGAGAAAAGAGAAGAGGATAGGAGAGCTACTGCATAATTCTCCTCGCTCTGAAATAGACTCGAAATTGTTCTAAAATCGGTTCAAGTGCCACGCTGATCCCCGCCCCCATTTCACCGGCCGTTTTCGCTCTCTCCGAGACTGTCTGTTTTATATTCAGAGAAAATTTTCGGTTGGGGTGCCAACTGCTGGGACCGTCGGCGAAAGAGAGAAGACATCGGATAGAGAAAGATAAAGAGAATAATATAAAAGAGAGAGAGAGAGAGAGAAATAGATGAGAGAGAAGAGGAGAGGCCTGCGCATAACCATCCTGCACCAGAGAGTAGTGAAGCAACTGATTCAATCATGTTAATTTCTCGAATCAAATTTACTGCCAACCATTCGCGCACGTAGGTCGAACGGGGCGCTGGCAGGGGTGCCAATCTAATAATATCAATTGACTCCCAGCCACCGAATGCTCGCCCCCGTCATCCCCATCCGTATCCGGGGGTCCATTTCTATTTCTATCATTCTCTCTCCCTCTCCCTCCTCTCGCCCAATATTTCTCTTCAAATCCGATGATTGATTTTGCCGCGATTGGTTCGATTGAGTCTCAATGGTCGCGCGCATCTGATTGCCGGCTCTCTTTCTCTTCTTAAATGTCATTATTCTATACACTGCACATAATTCAGAGTGTAGTTTCGATTTCGCAATTCACTTTTTGATAAAACGTGATCGTTTGGCTGCAGTTATCGAAATCGTGTGATTTGAATCGACTGTGATCATTTTTTTGTTAATCTAAAAATCTGCAAATTGTGTACTTGAAATCGACGCATCTATTATGTGCCCATAAATTAAAGATATGTGAAACGACCTTGAGAAGGTAAACCATCGTAATAAAAACGCAGCGGTTTACATTGCCGTCGTAAATCGGAAGTCATGCGGTTAAATCCCGAAATTATACCCCAATAAATAACGATAAATATTTACCTGTCAATTATCAATCGATTTAACTGGTTCCACTAATTGGCGGGACATTTAGTTTAACATGTACATATTCTACATATCTACCTAAAATTAAACCCAGGGCTATTTCCATGTAGTATAGTATAACGTAATAATAATCTAAATAACATCGAGCCTAGGGTACACTACGTATTCGACATTCATCTACACAACTACACCTGATGGTTAAGAAAGTTCTTACGCATCGGCTTACTTACGCTCCCGTGTTGATTAAAAAGATTAACTAGTTTCCGTAAGCAGCGGTTATAAATTAACGATATCGGCTATCAGGGCTTATGGCATCCCGTCGACTTTAAGTAAAGCCAGTAATTCAATCCCAGAAAATGCTACCGTCTTGTTTAGTCTCTTTCTCTTTCTTGTTTTTTTTTTTTTTTTGATTTTTTTTTATTATCAAAATTTCTTCTTCTACCCTGCGCTATACTGCAGTTTCCTTATATGGGCGGATGTATGTCAACCGTATGACCGCAGAAGAGATTTAAAAAAAAAAAAAAGAATTTTTTCTTCATTTTTAACAAAAAAAAAACTTTCTTTCCACGGTTATACCTATAGATTGATATAATTTGACAGTTGAGCACACATATAAGGGCCTAGTAGTTATACACGTGAGGGAAGCCGACAGCCTAACCGGCGTGGCAGCTCTTGATCTGAACGCCGTCGTCACCGTTGGTTGGGTTTATCGTGGCCCATTATCACTCGTATTACAAGTTTGTGTACGTAATATTCGGTTATGTGTCCTAACCGTGGCGAGGTATGGAGGGGCTGATCGGGGACGGAGGTGATCACTCATTGAAAAGTGACAGTAGCGGTGCGACAAAGCTTGTCTTATCGTTTCTACTGGTCTCTGCAGTAGGTATGTACCATAACGAATAACGAGTAACGTAGAGTCCTCGTACCTACTTCGCGTTAATATTCGATCACACCTAGATATGTATGTTGTAGGTATGATGGGGTGGGGTTCAAGTTCCAAATTTTAAATATTCCGTATTTTAATGTTTTGAACTTTGACTTGATTTTGACTGCCGTTTGAAATTTTAAAAATTGTTGGCTCGACAAAAATTCGTGCCTTTAAATGATGTTTATTTTTTTTAACTTTTCAAAAAGCCCATCATACAGATTTTGTATTGTAAAAAATTCATGTAAAATATATATACCTAACAAAAAAAGAAATGAAAAGAAAACAGGAATAGTTTTCTGTAACGTTAGACATACGTCAGTCATTCGTTGTGACGGTGTCGGTCTCCCCTTCGACAGTGAACCAGGGGTAGGTTTAGGTTGCCACCAGCCCTCGGCAAGGACGCGAATAATGACGTAACAATGGCCGCCGTAAGCGGCGTAGGAAAACACACGGGCATGAAACGCCATTGTAGCAAGAGCAGCCGACCCCCGTTGACTACTGCACCCTATCCACGTACCACCACCATCACCATCACCACCACTACCATCACTAGTCATTCTCAATGTAGGGTAGTATATACATGCATGTAATATGCCTCGATGCGCCCCGGTAGATATACGTAACGCCGCGCCGTCCGTTTGTTCAAGGGTGCAGCAGCAGCAGCAGCAGCAGCAGCAACGGGCATTGGCGTTGCGTCGCGTCACGTCACCGTTACTAACAAGTAACCAATAACGAACGAGAGTCATCCTCGTTAACGAGTTGTTTTCATAAACAATATTATATACACACCGTTATTCATGATCATTCCTGTTCTCAATTACACCGCACAATGTCCTTACTTCGATACAAAATTCCCCCTAAAACTTCATCTAGACAAGCAACTAGCTATGTAATTGAACATTAAATCGGTCTATGAAGAGACTTGGCCTTCTCCAATCCAAAAATAGAAAAAATCTAAATCGCATCCAATTAGGTACGTCGGTACATATGCAACAATATCGAATATTAGATGCACCAATTACACTGGCCTGATGAATTTCTAAGAAATTCACATATACTAGATCGACGGTTATACCCCGCGTAGGTACAGTGTAGGTATAGTTTAGAGAGGAAGGTATAAGTATATCCGTACGCCACGCCTCCGACGTCTTCATTATGTAGGCCAGTTCTTGCAGGTGCCTTCTTAGGAGCACTTAAGACAGACAGACAGACAGACAGACAGACGGATAGATAGACAGAACCGACTAACCGTACGAGCTAGCTGGCTTCTATACTTTGCCTTCGTAGGTTTTGCCTATTTTTTACCTATAGTCAGAGGTGTACGTATGTAGTACATATGTGTGTTAAATTACGCTTTCGTATATACGATGATATTTCAGAAAGTCACCTCACGTCCCCCGCGGGTCTATCTACGAAACTCCTCGTCAATACTTGGAATAAATAATTGATTAAGAATATATAGTGGATAAGGAGGTTGAGGTGGATTCTCTTACGCACGACTTTATACATTGTTATATGATTATTTTACTTGTACATGTATGTACATACATACCCCCCCCCCTCTGTTTTCCATCTATCTTAGGTATCCCTTGTTGTAACTATCCATGCGTAATTTAGACGCTGAAGAACTTCGACGCCGGCGTCAGGCGGCATTAAAAAAGAATCACTGTCATTATACCTACGCATAAACTAAATCTAATATGTAGATTGTTTGACTATTTGTACCGCGCGACGAATCGAGATGTACATACATACATATCTTACTCTTTACAACTAAGAATATATTGTATGTGTGAATGTATGCGTCTATTACTTATTCGTATTGCCTTAAATATTACTTTGGGACTTACTATACTTACATCTGACGCTTAGGGAACCAAGCATTTAGTAAACAGTTCACCTAGCGAGCCTGGTTGACTCCGGTGATCGCGCGACCTGCATGAATAAGTATTTTTTCTCTGTTGACAGTAAACTCCTTCGTTTTCGTCGTTTCGTGGGTAGGTGGTATAGGTTGGATTTTTTTCTTATAACGTCCTTGCGATAAACAGAACTAAAAATGTCATACATTCGATCGTATCTCATTGCTGAATAAATTCCTTATGCATATACGATAAGGTACAGTTGTGATTGGATTTTTGAATTGGATTGTGAAATTTTCGTATCTGTAATGGTTTTTCTTGAAATTTTTCTTGAAAAAATTGAAAAATTTTCCCCGATTCTCGATCGCATGGATGAGATCGTTTTAAAGAAGTCGGGGAATGGTACTCTCGGCTGCGACTCACGTCCCGGATGACCTTATCGGGTGAGTATCGTCCTCCTCGCGGACAATTAGATATGACTTGTTACACGCCGACAATACGTAAACACAAATCGGTGTCCTCACGTCAATCACAGCTCTACTAGCGCGGTGAGTAAAAGCGATGAGGCTTTTTGGTCTTCACGATACGTCTTGTACATTTTCGGATCGGTTTGCAGCTGCCTTAAAAGCGAGCAACTCTTATACCAGATCTCAATGGACAATGAGAAACGCGTTCCTCAATTCTAGTTCCTGGTTCCTGGTTCCCGTCCGAAACGTCGTTCGGGTGTCGCGCGGTACACAAAGGAATCCCTTTGTAGTTTTTCTGTTTGTTTGGCCTGGGCGAGTAAAGCAGTGCAGTGCAGTGCAGTGAGCGCCAGGCTTCTATTTGAATTTGAATTCAAATTCGAAATTCCGTTTAGTTTCATTCTAAACTACGCGTGGGGGTGTACCAATGGCCATAATACCATCATGGAGAAATAAGAAGAAAATAGAAAGAGAAGGGAAAATGTACATCGAAGCAGTGACACAACGATGTAGGATCAGGCTGCAGGCCGCGCACTCCCTGTTTGTTGATTCAGCGTTTGCCCGCGATAAGAAGCGCGGCTTCCGCGAACTAAGCGCGGAAAAGAGAAAAGAAAATCCAAGGTTTGTTTTCACTCCGAGCCCTTCTTCAAAAGACCCGAAAGCCCCAGCCCGCCGCGCCGCTTCTTCGATCACTGGAATTGCTTTAGTATCCAGCTTCCCTCTAGTTGACTTTCGTTGGAATTAAATAAAACTACGTTTGGATTTAGATCTTCAGAGTTGCGTCCTACGCTCTGCTATAACGCTATACCATGCGAAGAGCGTCGTGGGCGGGCCTGATGCACAGTGTTGTTCATCAGACCGAAAGGTGTCCAGGAAATACTCAGATTTTTTAACTTTTTATTACATACCTACACAATTGAGATGGAATTGACGACACGAGGATCGTCAAGATCAGCTTTTGCGTTTCTTTATTCCGATACTAGTTCTTTTTCTTTTTTTTTTTTTTTTCTTGCTTTCTTTTTTCCTTACTTCGATGAATCCAAAAGCAGTATAGATTGGTACTCAATCGTAGCTGATGACTATGAGCTGTCACTCGTGAGATTACAAAACGCAACAACCAAGAGATTTCACGCATGTGCGATCCGGGATTAAATATCATGATGCGTTGAGGTGCGGTGTAGTAAGTACATATTGCCATGTGGGTATGGTTGTCGGCGAGCTATACGATACGATACGATCCTAACCAAATCCGACCAAACCAACGTAACCAAACTAAACCAAACCAAACCAAACCAAACCAACCAATCCCTACCCTTAAACCGTTCTAATAATATAAAGTACCAAACCTAAGGGGTGCAGGCGGTGGCTGGCTGACGTGTGGTTTGATTTTATACAATAGCTTTATACAGTAGGGCGGTCGTCGTCCGCCTGTAAAATGCACAATATCATCAAATTTCATTATCGATATAATAATACCGGCTTAATTCAACGTATGGCCCGTATACATACACCCTTCTTTGGTTCATCATGGCTTTCCCATTACCTAAGCAGGGGGTTAGATAGCTGATGAATTTTTTTAATTCCGCGTTCGGTTTATCGAATTAAAAAGACGAAAAACAGTAAAAATAAAAGAACGTTTCGTTAAGTCAAGTGAAAATTTTCAAATTTTTTTTTTCTACCGAATTTACGCTTCGTAAATAGATGCCGGCTGATGGAAAGCTAGCTGGCTGGAAATTTCGACTAGGAACTTCACGACGGGGCGTCTTATACCGTTTGCCTTACCCAGCCAAGACGACCGCAACCAACGGGGGCGAACTGCCAGCGACTGTCAACCAGTCGTCACACCCGAATACGTATGAATAATTGTACCGCCTAATCTCGTATTCATGTTAGACCACCAGACCTAACGTCTGCACGCGGAGGGATTGGGAATTGTTAGAATAAATTTGTCAACTAGCTAATAATCCCCTCGTTAAATATATCTACATCCGTATATAAATCCATACACGCGTGTATACAGTTTACGAAATATGTGGATCTACATCTATTTTACTTATTGAAAAATACGCTAAGCTTGGAAAAAAATCTAAATGATTTACCTACGATATTTCTAGTTCAGAGAATCTCTGATCATCCCCCAAGGGATCATCCTGTATTTACTTTATTTTGCAAATTTTCCACTAGCGACATGGCAGTCGAGTTTTACTACGATGAAGCCTCCTTCCTTCCTTCCTTCCTTCCTTCCTTCCTTCCTTCCTGCTTTACTTCCTTACTTGATTTTCTTTTTATTTTTACTTTTTTCATTCTTTTTTTAAAACAGGGGAGGTACGACTTCCCCGGATGGTTATACGCGAGGCCTGTTGCCGTTTAAATTGATTTACCTCGGTTCAACTTGGTTTTCCGCTCCAGGTAGCTTCGCCCTTACTGCATTCTCCCCTGCCTTCGTCTTTGCCTTTGCCTTTGCCTTTCGCCTCTGCTTTAGCCCCTGCGTCTGCGTCCTGATGCCTGACTTAGCTCGGCAACCTACTGAACTAAAAACTAACGCTTCTAAACACAAACCGTCCAATGTATGGGATCTCTCTGTACACAAACACCGTTCGCTATCGGCAGCAAGATGTTTAATGTTTTCAGCCGTTTCGGCATAATATTTACACAAACGTTCCCAGGACCTGAACCGCTCGCTTCCGGTTCGCCGATCGCTCTTATCGTTCTAGAAAACAATTTTTCCTCTTGGTATATATGTCCAAAATTAGAATTTTAGTCTAGCCATATTTTTGTACATGACTTTAGCCAGTAGGAAACAATGGTGTATAATTTTTCGCAAATAGTATGAAGCAGTTAACTTCTACATCGTATATACTGGACAGAGGATTTAGTAGCTAATGTTCGCGTTCGACTAGGAATCAACTCACCTTCGACTCCCGAACGTAGTGGGTGTTTCCTAGGGCAATTACTCCGGGTGACTTGCACCTCCGCACCCTACATCGGCGACCTGGTACCTAGTCCCTGAACACGAGCACGGAGTTGCCAACTACATCTAGTGATCCCTGAGTAAATATTGCGTTACCCTGTACAAGGTTCGAATGACTTGCAGGTCTGTTTAACGGTCAGATTTTTTCTTCACCAACGTTGTATCATACCTACTTGGTAAAGGTAAAGGCATGGGGAAGAAGAAGTTTATGCTTATGATTTCGGTCGATTTGAATTGACTTTCCGAAGTTTCTCATGACGTATTGTGTCCATGGTAAATAATTTCCAAAATATGGTTAGCTACAGCTTCTCATGGATGATCTTTGCTCCCATTTCAATATTTCAAGTTTGTTACCCCTCCGAGTAATATTACTGGCGTGAAATCCAACCTCTTCTGTTGAAGTCTGTCGTTCTGAGTGAGGGTTTTTGAAAAATGGGGTTGCTCGAGGGTTTTTCGAGGGGCTGAGAGGGAGGCTTGGGGCCTGGGGTTCGGGGCCCGGTTCTAGGATGACGAACACATGGCGCACATGGAGGCCAACGACAGTCGGAGAAAGTCTTTTACCCCACAGGGGGCCCACGTGGTTTTCAACGGTACAGTCCCGACAATTCGAAACATCAGTTATACGTATACTTTTGGATAGAAGAACGGATATCTTGTTACATTTCCGTTCATTTTGTAACTTTGGTTAAAAAAAAATAAAAAATTCAAGAATAGAAAGAAATAAAAGCAAACAAATTGACTTTCTAGAAAACAATAATGATCACCTATTTCTAACGTGAGTTACAATTCATTTCGATCAAATGATGTAAAAAATAATAATTAATTTGACCGATTAGCGTAGACTTGAGTTAAGAGAGTCAGAGAAGGTTTTACGGTACGTTTCTAGTTCGAAAGAGACTCGTTGATGAGAATTTAACGAATCCAGGAACAGCTGCGTTCAAAAGGCTCGTTGTGTAGCCTCGGGTATACCGGTCCACGTTCGTTAACGGTTCAATTAAAAATTATACCTTATATACTTTTTTTTTTTTTTTATTCCTAGAGGTTTGGTTTTTTCTGAATTTTTTTTTTTTTTTGTTTTATCTTAGGTGATTTTTGAGAATTGACAAGAGCTGACGGTCTCCCAACCTCCCTCACCCATTAAAATGGCGGTAATCTTGATTTAACGATTCATCTCACGTGCGGTGTCTTTGACAATTACGTGCACAGGTAGATGTGCGTGTCGATCGCATAAGTAGGCATGGGTTACCTAGGTACCGGCGTCACGTACCTATACCTACCTACCTACCTACCTCGATCCTCGATCGACGTTCGAGCGACTTTACGATCCCCAGAAGAGCCTTTGAAATAATAACAGAGTAAACGGCTGTCTACAGGTGACAAAAAAATGAAAAAACCAAAAAAAAAAACATTAAAAAGAAGAAGGTAAAAGTGACGTGCAGGTATTTACACATCATCATATACACAGTTTTCTGATTAGTCAATAATAATAATAATATGAACTGCTCTCGGTCACCGTATAAAGTGAAACTTCTTCATCTTTCTCTTCTTCGTTTTATTCTTTTTTTTTTATTATTTATATATATATATATATATTTAATTTTTGTTCGCATAAACGTGTGCAGACGGTTAACAGAATAGACGGTGGAAGAGTTAACTACGGATGATGAAGAGGTGGCGATAATTGTAGGTTGAAACGTGGCCACGCGCCTTATAGACACGAGGCAATGTATACGCGCATGTTGTAAGCATAAAGTCTCATGGTGGGCCTTTTAATGCAGGAATTTTACGTAACTTTTACAACTACGCAAATTATGTTTAGGAAATCGCAGCAACTAATCCGTGACTAATAATTGAGTAGATTTTATCTTATCATTGCTCAATTATACTAGTACCTTTCAATCTCGTTTAAAGTTTTTACATGAATGAGAAAAATTTCTTCGATGTAAAGTGAACGAAAATGCAAATTTTCTACACGAATTTTATATTGGGTATATAATTTGTTCATATACGAGCGTTGAAATGCACCTTCAGACTGCAATACTTTGTGTTACATATATGTATATGTAGGTACAGTAGGTTGATAACTTTTTAACTGTAAAGAGGGAAAGGCTCACTTAAGTACGCCGTGTAATTTAGAGCAGTGTCAGAGCGTGACATCAAGTTAGCTTATGTAATAACGCGTAACGAACGGCCGGCGACAGACAGTAGGTTTTGGGCCGTATAAAACTTGGGCCCCATGACTCCGAGTTTCCATATGCAGTGGGACGCACCTACCCTTCCTCCAGTTCCACTTTTTACCTTTTTTTTATTCTCTCTTTCTCTTTATATGTACTACCTTATTAAGTTGTATAAACAGTTTTTGCACCAAATGTTCGACCGGGTTGAGGAAGGAAGGTGTGCCATATACAGGGCGTCATTATACACCGATACTAATTTTTTTTCTTTCATTCTTTCGTTGGTTTTTATTTTATTTTTTCTTCTTTTTTCCTTTTTTGTTCTGTTTGCACTACTATCGAAGCGTAACAATTTGCATCCGGTTTCTGTCCAGTGGTTGTATTTTATATCTACCGGTCATTTTCATCGCATACCTAAACCCTACGGGGTGAAATAGTCGTTAGGAAACGCGCGGGTTCCAGGTTTCGTGAAACGATTTAATAAAAAAAAAAAAAAAAAAAAAAAAAAAAATAAAAAATAATACAACACCCCGCGTGTCGATGTGGGTATAGGTATAGGTACCTATTTCACCAGATAATGTCGATATAATGACACGCTTCGGTTGTTATTCCGGAGCAGCTCGTTTACTTCCAATAAGTCGATGCAGTCGAAAGATATGATGTTTCATCTGATTTTATTATATTGCGTAAATTTATTAACGATAATTTTCATCCGTTTATTAAAATTAATTTAGAGAATTTGAGAGACATTAAAAAAAAATAAAAAAAATAAAAATTTAGACACGAATGTGTTGTGAGTCCGTGATTCGGTTGGTGAGTTTCTTGACGCGGTGTAGTGGCATCGTACCTACATCGCTAGCTCGCAAAGCCGGTGGTAGGCATATTAGCATAGGCTAATGAATATGTTAAATCAATTTCGCAAAACAAGTGCGCCTTGGCGATCCTTAACACGACCAACACTCGGGTGTACAACCAGAGGCCTGTTATTATTGTAATTGCGGTCTGCGGAAAAGGAGTGTAATGTGACGTGTGCGGGCGGTCTGTAAGACGCAGGCTACTATCAAGGAGGCATGAACAGCACCCAAGAAGGAATAATAAGAAGAAGAAGTCGATGAAGAAGAAGAATAAGAAGCAGAGTCAGAAGCTCGTTTGTTTAACGAGGGCGACGAATCTCTCAAGGATCGTTTTGACTTTTTATAAAAAATCCTTACCGCGTGTGTTTCGAACGACGAACTTTATAACACACATCGAAAGTCGAAAAATACCATCAAGTGTCTAAAACAGTTTCGCTCTGTCTTAATCGCCGTTTATTTCTAGCTAATTAGGAATTAGGTATAATTTTTTGTTTTTTGTTTGTTTTATTTTATTTTATTTTATTTTTTTTTTATCTTTCTAACCATATAATCGCGCAATATGAGTTAGAAATTTTATTTTATCACCGTTTGTGTAAGGAGACGACGAAATCCGCGCTTCCCATTTATTACATATAACCTATACCTATATATACGGCGTTTATTTAGCGTAGATTAAGTCCGCGAGCTACTGCGCTACCGCACTAAAACTTACGCAACTATAATAATATACCTATATTCGTGTTTTTTTTCTTTTAATTTTTTCTGTTTTTTTTTTTTCGTTTTAATTTTTTTATCTTGTTAGATCCACAACCGTAAAAATGGGTTTCAACACGGCCGTAATCTGTAAAGAGTTTTAAAACGACGGGAATATCAAGCGCGTGATGATGTGTCTGACTGGTTTAATTCTTAACCTCCTTTTTTTCACTCTCTCTCTCTCTCTCTCTCTCTCTATACTTTACTGTTATAATAGTAGCTATTAAAATACGCAACTCAGGAGAGATGCCTAACATCATCCCACGCTCTAGAGAGAAAATTTGTTGATTAAATTTGAATATCACCGGACCCGGTGACTGCAGTACCTATCGCAAGAGAAGAGAGACGCTAAATGCGAGGATAACTTGGGGGACGTTGGTGTATAGACGGTTTGGGCGGATGCGTCGAGTGATGTACTTCCGGTTATTGAGCGCCGTCTGAAGGTTTAACCTAGGCTTTCGTCGAACCCTAGACTCCAGGGTGCTGCAGGCACCTGGACGAACATTTAGTTATTTGGGACTCGGAGGAACCGGCGTAGATAGAGGCGGTCGGTTCTAGTCTAGTCCTGATTAAATATGCGCAAACTTGGTTCATTTCCCTTATAGGACGATGAAGAACAAGAAGAACAAGAAGAAGAGGAACATCTGTTCCTAATTTTCTATATCAAAACCTTTTTCGGTATTTCCTTTTCTTTTCTTCTTCGTTTCATTCGATCTAATTTTTGGTTTTTAGTTTTATCCTCTTGAAGTTTCGAACAGTCAAAATTCCGAATTTTAATATTTCCGATCTCACAGTATTTGGAAATTTCCGAATTTGAAATTTTTACCGAAGGTTCAAAATTCCGAAAGCTAAAAATCCGAAAGGCTAAGACTAAGGGACTTTGCGATTCGCGCAAGGAGCGTCATGCCCCTCCATCCAATTTTCAGATTCTTGGACTTTCGGAGTTTTGAACTTTCTGGGTTTTGAATCGTCTAAATTCCCATCTTTCCGAATTTTAATATTCTCTACTCTAACGTGTTTGAAAATTCGAAATCGTCCAAAACGAATTCGTAATTAAAAATTCCTTTCTTCCCTTCCAAGTTTTTATGTATTTAATTCCTACATAAGGAATCGCGCGAATGTTCATCTGCTCTTTATCCTTAAATTTGTGTAGCAATAGTTTCAGTTTGTAGATTTCCATCTTAATAATATGCCCTTCTCCTTCTCTACGCCGTCCAGAGGTACATTTTTTTATTTTTTATTTTTTATTATTTATTTTTTTTTTCTCGCTGTTTTATGTTTTACGCTAACTGTCTGCCGGCACGCACGTCGGTAGCTTGAATGGTTTATAATTGTTCCCTGGTTGACGTGGCCTGCCACGGGACAGCGAGCTGCAGGCAGACCAGCAGCCAGCAGCCAGCGGCCGCTCGCGGTTATTTACGCTACAGTTTCTGCCAACTTTTACCGCTTGCGTTGGGGCGTCCCGAGTTTGGCGCCCTCCTCAGTTTCTTTGAAACTACATATATTATCTTTACTCCTACAAAGACCGAATCTTTATCTCAATACGTCAAAACATCAATCGGGGGGAAACGTTAGGCGTACTCGGAAATCGGCCATAGAAACTATATTTTTGTATTTTTTCGTATTTTTTTTGTGTCCTCTTTTTTTTTTTTTATTTTTTTACAAAAAGGAGAAGAATCAAACATCCGTTCGAAGGAAGAATAAGAAGAATAAGAATTAGAAGGAGATGAAATTGTGTCTAGGATTGTTTGAATTATAACAACAACGATGATGCCTCAAAGAGTAATAGCGCATCAGCAGTTCTTCGGTAATCAAATAAATTTCTAATACGTATCAAATTTGCCCTGTAGACATTTGAAATTGATAGAGTGTAGCGCCGGGGGTAAAGGGAAATAAAATTTAATACGCGAGATACTGGCCTCGTCAAGTAATGGCCGCACTAAACAAAACTGTTTAGTGAGACTGGTTCGTTCGTTCGTTCATTTCTATGTTCGTGTAGGTATACAGCCTGCTTGCTTGGTCGCATCATGAACGCGGGGGAAGCGCACCTGTCCCCCTATATAAACGTTTACAACGCGCAGTAAAAGTAAATTAATTCACGATTAGCATGCCCTCTGTACCACCTTTGTATTTCTTTCTTTATTTTTTTTACCTTCCTCTCTCTCTCTTTCTCTCTTTTTTAAACGAACGAACTTCCTCCTCCTCCATATACAGAACTAACGGTCTCTCCTCTCTTTCTCTTTCTTCTTCATTCTTCTTAGAGGAAGAGGCCGATTTTTGGTTCCTAATTCCTCCAAAAAAAAAAAAAAAAAAAAAGTACATCGTTATCGTACAAAATTAAACTCCAACTTGATGAAGAATTTATTTCAAAGGCCAAATACTATATGACATACCAAAGCAACATTATCTATCATTTAGGTTCATCCGATAGAGACGTATGTACGTACTTGGCTAACTTTCTAGTCGTATGGGAATCGCCATGTGGTTACCGAACGATAGTCAGAGGCTAATCCTTCTACGAGGTATATTAAAATGTCAATGAGGTTGGGTTCAAATTTCCAGATCATGAGCAGCCAATTTTTAAACCCTAGACGTTACAGATACTCAAGAGATCGGTAAACCATCGAACGTAGGGAGCTACCGATTTCATATACGATTTGATCTAGATTTTTGAAAAATTGTATTTTTTTTTTCGTCCCTTCCTATGGTTTTGACGATTGAAGATCAATTCTTTTTTGTTTTTAATTTTTTTTAATGTTGAACATAATAGATTGACGCGTTTTATTTCATCGTTATATGTACAACGAATTAACCCTATATAGCTGTACGAAATTATTGTATACAGCGTTACTTTAAACCTTCTATATTAGTGAGAATATTAGACGAGCTATCAGGCCAGTTAATCCCTCACCTAGAGATAAGACAACCCTGCTTGTGCGATCCCAGTGATATTATTATGATATTTACGTCAGTAAACCATAACCGCATATAGATAATACTTAGGTTTGTGTGTATAGGTACCCACATACATATAATATACGTAAATACGTATGTACACTACGTCTATGAAACTTAGTTGTTGAATCATTACCACAGTCGTTAGATGACTTAGTCATTATTTGGCTACCGTATTACGTGAAAAAAAAAATGAAAAAAAAAAAAAAAATTAAATTGAAAAGGAACGAAATAAAAATCCAAAAAAAGAATAACTAAATCATCAATTTCTCCCCTCCTGTTTTTCACTCCACGATCAACACGTGCTTCGAGAACTTCATTGATTGGTTTAAAGTATACGGTACGGCGTCGCGGAGGTACGGTAATACGGGAGCATCGATAGGCCTACAGGTCATTGAATAGCAATTAAAATACACAACGGCCACACCCCGCAATGCCGATGTTGCGTATATCGATACGTCTTTTATCGACGAAGTATTGTATTTTTTGTTTTTTTTTTTTTCTCGTTTTTTGATTATTTACATCGCGATTAGCAAAAACAATCTTATTCCGTTATACCTACATCAGAATTAATTTCCTTTTTTTTTTTTTTTTTCTTTTTGGATGTGTGGTAAAGTCAGTAAGCACGAGATGAGATAAGAGAGTATAATAAGGCATAATGATACGTGAATGAGTACTTGATTCAGTTTTTTTTTATTATTTATTTAATCGTTGTATTCTTTGGTTGGTTTTGCGGTCCAAGATAGGTAGGTAGGTAGGTAGGTAGGTGGGTAGATGGATATGGTACCTACGGTAGTATGGTCGTCTGTATAGGTATCATAAACTGATCTCTGAATCTGTACGCTACAGGATGATTGCGGACCTCTTTGTGAAGGTACTTGAGCCCGCGTAATTATCATACTACGCGATTATGTTTATGACTTACCGAGGCCTGACGTGGTTCCTAATTAAATATGTATTTCTCGCCGAGTTGCCATGGGAGTCATTCCGTGTTTACAGCGGTATAAACCCCCTGAAATACCTAACCTCGACTCGGCTGCAGCACGTTCCTCCTACAAACTCTTCGGGTTTATTTTCCGCTCAAAAAAATGCTCAAATTAATTTAAAAAACAAAATAAAAAATAAAAAGTATAAAAAAAAATAAATAAATAAATAAAACAAATATCCAAAGATTTTCCTCTTATTTTATTTTTTATTTTTTAGTTAGGATGTAATTACGGTAATAGCAATTAATTCATCGGTCATTAAGTTCTTACATTGTTTAACTTCGGGCAATCCCAACTGGGGGAAACTATTCATTCTTATTCTATTCTGTAGCTATTTAATAAAAAAAAAAAAAAAAAAATAAAAAATTCCGTATAATCGCTACGGAACAATTAAATTACAAACACATGCGATTATGATTATGAGACTGTAGACTATTTAAACTGGTGTGTAACTATACTGTGTATACAATAATGTGTGTAAGTTATTACCTGAATTATGACACGTTTCTATGCTGACATGAATTGACGCACGTTCCGACAATAACACGAGTCTTGTATCCTGAAAGGAGGGAAGAGAGAGGAGGATACTCTTCACTGTTAGATTTTTCAAGGTAGCTAAAGAACTCGTGTCTATATCCATAGACCGTGCAAATACATTCCTACGTACTTCTAGACGATCGTCGAAGAATTGTCCGTAAGCGAGTTTCATTATAAATTAAGTACGTATTTCATATAGTCGATGCAAAGCTGATCAATCGATTGCAGTTAGTCAAAAAATACAGTTTTCCGATTTCATTCGGTTTGAGTGTAAAAAAAAAAAGGTCGGAGATGATGATCATATTCCTATATATCAGGGAAAGATTCTTCGATCATAAGATTGGACGTCTGTCTATAACCGCACAGAATTGTGCGTGTATAAAATTCGAAACGGCAGATGGTGGTAACTTTTTGACAAGTTTAGTCATATCAAGAAAGAAGAGAAATAAGGGAAAGAGAAAGATAAAAAAAAGATGAAGAGTATGAGTAGAATTGGTTTGAAAAATATTCAGTGGTTTCGGTTGTGCAGAAACGAAGAGAGAGAGAGAGAGAGAGAGAGAGAGAAGGAGAGTAGGAGAGTTTCCAAAGGTGGGTTGTAAAGTATTTTATTTTTTATAACGCGTGGGGGGTGTATACGACATACATGGTTGGTATATACACGTATATGTATATACGGGGGTAAAAATAAAGGGGGATACCGCCACGGGACCAGCCCCATATCCCTGATGGGATACGCAAACCGAGCAGAGCACACGACTATGCTTTCATAACAATTTGCATCTAGCGTTGCCGAGCAGCATGTGGCAGTTTGCATTAAATATGAATGCATTTTATGGTACCGGGTGTAATATACCCATATTCCTGCTCGAAGAAGAAACTCCAGAGCAATAGAAAGAGAAAGATAAAGAAAAAAGAAAAAGAGAAAAGACAGCGGTTGTTTCTAGCGGGCGAGAAAAGTCAAGAAGGGAGACTATTCCCTGATGGTACACGATCAAACTGTGACATCTTCTTCTTATTTTTCTTCCATTTTCTTCTTCCTCTGCACAGAGAGTAGGATATTCGCGCGTGCCACATCCAGTATACATAATACCGTAGCTACTACTATAGATAGGGAAATTTTAGCCCACGAGTAAACCGGAGCAAAGGGATCAGCTGTGGATGTACCGAAAGACAGACAGACAGACAGACAGACAGGCAGACGTGGATCTCACCTCTCTGAGTATCAAACATTCAGATATAGGTTACCGCGCTCGTATCTCTCGACTTGGGTTCCTCTGGGTCCTCATAGCAGATCGCTACCTTGGTTGGTTAACCGACGTCTTACATATCTCGCGCTACTCCCTTTTGGCATATAGCAAGTCTCCTTGTATATTTTACTATCCGAAATATATATTCCTTCAGGATATTCACAAGCGTAAATCCTGTACAGGACTTTTGGAGTCTGGATAGTTGCAGATAGATGCTTATTCCAATTATTAATTTTTCGCGAAAAACTTAACTCGAAGATGAGCCTGAATTCTGAGACCTTGGTACTTGTTCGGTTTAAATCGGGTCTCTTGTATCTCGTTGTTGCACTGGTGTATGAAGAAAAAGTTGGTCACCTCACCGAGTAGGTATAAGGTATATACATACATGCAAGAAATTGTTTGCGGCATTTTACTCATGGGCGCGGGTGCAGCTCGTTTGAAAGTGAACAAGCGAATGACTGACTGACTGACTGACTGACTGACTGACTGACTGAATGTGGGAGAGACTGACTTACAGCTGAAGAGTGACCGTTGTCAAGGCTTCATGCTTGTCCCGGAGTTCATCTCGTTCCCTTCAGCGGTTCTCAGCTGCTAATTTAAATCCATAAACCGAGATGCAAGTGGAACATGAGCTCTAAATTGAATCAAGAATTCGTAGCCCAAAGTGTATCCCTCCAATTCACTAAACAATAAAAAAAGAAAATCCCAGAATTTTCTGAACAGGCTAATTATGGGATAAATTTTCTAAAAGATTTGAGATGAAGATGGCTATGCATCACTGCATGGTTAATGTGATCGCGGGGCCTGATTAAGCCTAGTTTTCTGCCCCTTCTAGTCCTGGAGTAGAATCGTTAGCAGTGGGATATGGTGTTGTTGGTTTTGTTGCGTACGGGTATTATTAAGCTTACGTTACGTTATCAAGACGTAATACCTACTCGATGTTTTCGAGTTAGTTTGACGACGAGGCGTCGACGTTGGGGGACTGGCAGCAACAGTCACTGCAGGCATCAGGCACATGGATGTCTGTAGTAGGTACGGGGCTTGGGCGAGCCTTCAGTCTCTTATCCCTCGGGAGAGTCAGCCAACACGGGAAACCAATTAGCCTTAGAACCATGCCACCAGATATGAGTCTGTCGTTCTTGGTGCTGCTGATGCTGTTGCTGTTGGTGCTTTTCCCCAGTTGGTTTTGCCACCTCAAACTTGTCCTTGTTGATTTCTCGAAGGTGTATGGAGAAGGCAGTAAAGCAGCCTTCGGTATATCGAGTTCCTCGACGAGTACCTACCTACCTACCTACCTACCTACCTACCTACCTACCTACCTACCTCGAACACCTCAGAATGTAGTCGTCCCCTATCTATCGACTGTGGGACGTGGTGCCGCGCAAAGCAACGCAATGCAACGCGGAGCATACGTATACAATATCCGTATCGCGCCCTCGCCTCGTCTGCGCACAGCTTTTTGTTACCACAGAGACCGAGCGGTATTGAGTTATGAGGTATGCGTCGATACCGGGATAACTTTGCCACGTATGTCACGATAGCTAAGAACCTTTTTTTTTCCGTTTTTCCTTTATTTTTCTTTCTTGAAAATCTCCTCTCCGCATACGGTTTCAGACACAGAGTGCTTCTTGCACTGCAACTCGCGCTTATCGCCTTTATGGTTTCCTTCTCCAACAATTTATATACCTGTACCCCCCACCCCACCAACCCACCCACATACACACATGTTTGATGATTTTAGTTTATGATGTGTGTGAGTGTTTGAAATTTTGCCTTTTGATAATTTGGAGTCACATCGTAACTTTTTGTGCCCTTAGTCGTAGATAGGTAACATACATACATGCGTTTGTTGATCGTCCCTTCTTTTATGGAATAAATCGGTCCGGCCATCATCTCGAATACTATGACCGCGCATGGGCTAGTAGTTCGTCGAATAAGGCTACAACACTTTTTGGGCCGCGATCATTTGGGAGTCTAATTTATCGAGCGGGTAAATTAAAACGAATGCAGGCCGAATGCATGCTGCAGCACCGAACCGGGTTCGTCCATGGAGCGGTTGAAGTAGATGGCTGAGGATGAGAGGAAAGAGGAAAGAGTAAAGATAAAAGAGGACGGAGATAGAGGAGTTGGAAAGAGACTGGAAAAGAGTGAGAGAGACTGTGATTAGGGAGGAATGTTGATTAGATCCATCAGCTGGACGAGAGAGCGGTCCCCGACCCTTCTCGCTCCGCTCCACTCCGTTCTTACCCACGCCGCTCTTCACCAGCCTCTCAAAAACTCTTCGAACTCCTCGCTTCTTCCCCAGGACTGGGGAGTCCTATGGTCAAATTTCAAGGCAGTGGCGTGCAGACGCTTACAGAATCGGAAAAGTCTATTTCTATACCATGGACCGTCTACCACCACCACGCGAACAACGGTTTAAACTGGTCAAACAAAAAAATTCTTGTTTCAAATATTCCGTCTCAAAAGTTAGAAATTAAAAATCAGACAGACACAGGTATGTATGTATGTACATACATACCTATCCACCGATTCTTTGTACCGATTATGACGCTTTTTCTGATCCATTAGCGAAGCTAATTCTCACTCGGTTTATTTTATTTGTCGCCGTTCCCAATCGAGGACTTCAAGGACTGAGATCAGTAGTCGCGAAAAAGTTTGAAGAAAAGAAAGAAAGAGAAAGAATAGAAAAAAAAAAAACAAAATCGTGTATCGATGAGATTTATTAGCTAGAAAAGATTGATGAGTCTCTTCGTTCCGATACGTCGATGTTGGGGGTTTGCGTTTGGGTTTGAGTCAGGGTTATGGCCATTCGGTTACTACATGGGGATGCATACGCATAATTCGCTCTAACGTATCCTAAAAATTGCTAAGGATGTGGTTGCGATTCCGTATGAATTACGTCACCGGACGGGTCTATAAGAGTCATTGTTCACACGTGGTTTAAACTGGTTTTAGCTGTAGAGCGTTCGCTCGAACCTTTGGACTCGATTTCTGAATTATCAGACAAAGCCGTAGAGAGTGAGGTGGTGTCGAAGAATGAGAAAAGGAAGAGAGAGAAGGAGAGTAAAAATAAAAAGAAGTAAAAAAAAAAAAGGGAGAAAAATTGGTATATGTGCGTGTGTGTTGGAGAGAGGTAAGTTACAGCCAGATAATTCTCGTTCTCTGAAACAGACGCGATACTAATCTTTTGGCTGCAGCGAGACTTTTAGAGAGGAGAAAGAAGACGGAGAAAAAGGAGAATAAGAAAAAAGATAAAACTAGTATGAGGAAAAGTATAAGAGAAACGAGAAAAAAAAATCAAAAATAAATAAATAAAAAAGAAAAAAAACTGAAGAAATAGAATCAAAAAAAGAGACACACTGGTAAGAAAACGACAGTTTGTTCGTCTCAGTTTGTTGCTTCGTAAGTAACTGTGAATCTATTGTTTAATTCTGGGACCCGGTATCCAGCGGTGAAGACCCACCACCATCACAATTCCCATTCCCATTCCCATTCCCATTCCCATTTCCAGCCCTTAACCCGTGGCAGGCACCCGCAGCGCCCCATGCATTGGCGTAGGAATAAAAATAGGTTGCCTAGTATAGAAGAAGCGTATATCTTTGTGAAAGATAATAATAAACATAAAACAAAAAATAAAAAAATAAAAATAAAAAAAGGGGAATGTAAAACAGATTTTTCAAAGTATTTTTTATGGCACATCAACTGGGTTGACAAGCCTGCGACGTCCGAGGAAGTAGAAATGAAAAAGGAAAAACACATATAGACATATACATAAAAAGAAAATAAAAGAAACAAAAAACGAAAAATGCTTAAGACTCGTAAAGTTAGCGCGTCTTTGGTCTAATTGAGAGGCAACTCTCTCTCTGGGACGTCGAGAGGCGTCGTTATTGGTTGAACCCGGAGGTCAGGGTAAGAACAGACGAAGGGATTGGCCTCTTAGAGGGGCGCCCATGGCTGCGCTTGCAGTAGGCATCGTAAAAGCACCCAACACCAGTGCTACAAATCTGACTCTGGTTTTATTGACAAACAAAATCCTAGGATTCCATATTTATGGTGGTGCTGTAGCTGGAAAGAGGGCTGGAGATGGAGGTGGATGTGGATGTGAAGGCCGGAGGCGGGGGGCAACACTAAGTCGTAAATTTGTTCCCTTTATACGGCCACATAAATTCCTTTGGGTTGGGTCAGGTGCTCCGCGGACCTTGTTAGGGGCTGCAAGCAGCAGCAGCAGCAGCAGCAGCAGCAGCAGCAGCAGCAGCAGCAGCAACAGTCTTCTCAACCCTTAGCCTCTGCACTCTTTCATAGTACAAGAAAATGAGCCTGTCTCGATCCGATCCCAGCAGCCCCCGCAATCTCAAATGTCAAAAGAGAAGAAACCAAACACATAAGAGAACGAGAAAAAATAAAAGAATCTTTTTAACCTCGACTCGAGGATGAGAACGAGAGACTGCAGCGAAGACTAAAGACTATAGAATGAAGCGAACGACCGCCACCCATCGCGATGTCCGTCCGTCCTGTCTCCTGTCTGTCTGTCTCTCTGTCTGTGCGGGCGATCGCGACGCGAAGAACCATCTTCTTTACATCGAAGAAAACCTGAAGGGTCACCATCTACGGCAGAAGAAAATCTATTGCAATGGAAATGTGAGCGGTTATAGAGAAGTGTCGGGTGTCGGGCTTGTGTCGAGTACGCTGACATAACAGAAAGATAATCCGTTGACTGGAGGCAATGCTGCAATAAATCGTAATTTATGATCCCTTCCTTCAGCTCCGCCTTGGCTACAGCACCAACAGCAGCATCAGTATCGCCGAGGAGGCGCAACTCAGTCATGTTATGTTTCAGAACTGTAAAAGCGAGGTAATCCGAATCGCCTGTTGCCAATGCAATTCAATTGCAGCATATAAATCAAATTTCCTCCATTAAGACAACAATTTTTTATTTTATTTTTATTTTATTTTTTTTTTTTTTCTTCTTTTATCCGTTTTTATCACTTTCGATAATTTTTATAGCTTCGACAAACTCCTCGGCGTAAAATCTCTCTTGGACTCTTGAATCCTAATCGGAGGGGCTTATTTTACTCGTTTTAGCCATAAGGTTGAAGTCACACTTATACAATATTACATTAAGTTGTAGTTATAATCTATACCAAGTTTCTTGGTCCGTTTGCAGCAGTAACAGCATCAGCAAGCAAGAAGGCAGTGAGGCAGTAAGGCAGTCAGGCAGGCCTAGCACCAATAAATTAATTGCAGAGATTTACGTATCTCAGCTGTAAACCAGTCGGCGCGACTAATGCTCCTCGCCGCTAATTATATAATTGTATACCATTAAGGCCACACAGACACACCAATTAATTCATACGGGACGATAAGTTATAACTTGTGAAGTTGAAAGTCGTTTCGGTTATTCCGAATGAATCCCCCTCCTAAAATTTTCTCATATATGTATACCGTTCGCATCTCTTCTGACACACACACACACACACACATATACACACATATATCCCTATCTATGTATATAAATCTCATACGTGTATTAGACTCGATTAATTTATTACTCTTGTGTGACGTCTCGCGTGTGCCACCGGAAGTATTCCCGGGTCCCTCGTCGGCGAGGACTACCTACCTTCCTACCTTCCTACGTATCCATGTAACAGCATGAGGTTGTAGTGGATGTGGCTGCCTCCATACATCTCACCTAGTTTATAAAATTGGATAAATAAAGCCCCCGGTAGTCGATAGCCGATCGGTGATCGTTGTCCGGCGTGATCACGAATTCCAAGTGTTCCGGGGGCCCGCGTTGGTAATTGATCGAGTCTATTTGAGGCTAACTGGTCTCGATTAAAGGCAGAGTAACCATCAGCACACGGCAATAGTTAGGCTAGCTTGTTCTTCCCTCTTCGAAAATGCTCGCAACGTATGAAGCGAACGATCCATGAATATAGTTGGTTACATACGTATATAGGAATAAGCAACGACACGCTTCTACTACAAATTAATACTGCTCTCAGCGGTATGGTATATATGTATATGTACATTGTATAATAGTAACTACACACATATTCTATAGACGACCGGTAACCGCCCGTCAAAACTTATTACTTACTTAAATTTAACCGTATGTATTATTTATTCCATAGATGTAGCTGGATGATAGGGATGTACAGTATCCCCGTGCTCATCACAAATGAGACTTCGCGGTATTTAGAATCCTGAAAAAAATAAAAAATAAAAAAAAGAAAGGAATCTTGAGTGACAGACACAGTTCCGAGCAATTCTTGTACTAAAAATTATTCATTTTTGATATAAATTCTTAGATTTAATATCCGGTTGATTACCGATCATTGGAACCGGCGGGGATGTATGTAAGTGAATAGTTCGATAGTTGAGGCAGAACGAACTGCTGCTGTGCTCGACATTGCTTTAACGGTTTATCATCGCATCGACACAAGTCACGTATATGGACCCCACCACTTAAAAAACGACGGGCTAACGTTTAGTAGGAAGTGACGTCACTTCACATCGCTACAGAAAGAGAGATAGATAGATAGATAGAGGGAGACAGAGATGGATATGTATATAGTGGTGGTTGATGGTTGCCGAAAGGGCGAAGAGAAGGAGAAGAGTACGTATGGTAATACAGCGAGGCTGTGCTTACTGCCTAAGGCCTCACTCAACCGAAATACTCGAGCAATTACCGAAAGACGTGACAAGACGTAACGTGTGTCCGCAGAGAATATCGCGTAGATATGAGAACTTACGTCCGTGTTCGTGTGTTCGTGTGTGTGTGTGTGTGTGTGTGTGTGTGTACGCATACACACCATACCTACATCCATAGACATGTACATGTTATAAGAGCGGCTATCACACAATCGCGCCTTTGCGCACCCACGCGTACGTCCTCGAGTACTTATACGACTACCAACCACATACGTAGGATATGTACGTAGATTTGTGTACCTACGTGTCTCTAATGTATGTGATGGAAGTACACGCGGAGCGTACTTGTCCACACCTATCCGATCCCCTCATACACCTACTAACTGGCTGGTTCGCAGCTTGTGGCGAGTGGGAAGCCGGGCGACGGCCGATGCATTATTTATGTACCTCTCACTTACTCTAGGTAATAGCGACTACTCGAGTAGTGTCGGTAGATTCTGGTGCCGTATGTACTAATAGTCGACCGTGATACGGGGCCGCGTGCGTTCCGTAGACGATCCGCATTGCTACAACTGAGGACCGTGCAAATATAATGTCAGGGTCTTATTCTTTCCTTTGAGACAGTCATTTTTATGACATATTCATTACTATGGTGTCACTGATTGGATATTATGTATATAGGTGTTTTATGACTTACAGAAAATAAAATGAAATTTATCCTCATTTAAAAATAAATTTATTTTTTATTTATTTTTTTTTTCTATCAGTCGAAAATTTTCTTTAGAGATAGAACCAAACCAGACAGTTGAACGACTTGCGAGGTATTAGGGGCTGACCTATTTTCGTATTTTTTGAATAAAAAATAAGAAATAAAAAATCATTTCCCAATTTTTTTCAAACGAGAATTTTTTTTAACTCGTTATGCCAAACCGCGCGCCAGCTTTAAGTCTATAATATACATATTTATGGATTTTCATGATCTGTTTATTTTTTTATTCCTCCCATGGCTGAGATTTATTACATATTTTTTCTTCTTTTTTTTTCTATTTTTTTTGTTTTATAAATTAATTCTTGCCCCTAAGCTGCTGGTTTATTTTTAAAAAAATATTTCGATCGGATATATAAACTGAATGGAAAAATAGATACCTATCACCGCGAGGAGCAATATCGGTAGTAGGATATACCTATTGCAAAAAGAAAAAAAAAAAAAAAAAAAACAGGTCAATCGCGATATGGTCTGTAACTTGTGCCTATAAGACATTTTCAAGGGATGAAGAATAAAATATGGTGTAGATGTACTGGGTAGTAGAGAAAAAGAAGGATGGAGTAATTGTGAACACGACACCTCTGACAGCGCGTGGGAGTTCCTGTCACTCATTATTTGGCCACCAACCCGCCTCTCGCTTTTCTCACCCTCTTATATTATAATTTTCTTTTTTTTTTTTTTCTTTCTTTTCGTGTTGAACTCGCGCGATTACAGCGCATTTTATAATGTATAGGTAATTACTTCGTGCGGTGATGTGTAAGAAGGTACAGTATTTTACTCCTTTCCTCTTGTTTTCCTCTTTTCCTACACGAGTTTTTTTTTTGTTTGTTTTATTTTTATTTTTTTTTTTATTATTTCAATATGTAGATAGACAGATATACGAGTATATATATATATTTATAATATCGATCGTGGTTGCTAATCGTTCTGTTTTTCTTCCCTTTCAGAGGCCACCCTCCTCGTCGCTATCGTACCCTGGCCCGGGCGGCAATGACGACGCACGCAGCCCCGGAAGTGGAGGCACTCCCGGACCCCTCAGCCAACAGGCGCCCACAAGCCTGGACTCCTCTGACCCCGGTAAGTCAACAAACTCGAAATATCTTTCGTTCTTGGAAAAAAAAAAACAAAAAAAAAAAAATTATTTTTTTGTTACTTCTTCCACGGTTTTTGTTGTTATCCTTCTCTTGAGAGCAAAAAAATAAAAAAAAAGGGAACAAAAATATGTGCACATAGCCATACACGCATTCAACCGTAAGAAGTCTGATCCTCGAACGCAAAACCGGAAAGGTAAAGAATTATAAAGATTCCGTTTCATTGGTCCCCGAATATCATTATATACATTGTACCGTGTATACCTATATAATGGTATTGGTACATACATTTGCCCATGAGCGCTATTTAAGTATTCGGTAAATGTAATCGGCTTAAACATTCACGAGATTTTTTTCTATTTCTTTTTTTCCCATTTTTTTTTCATTCTTTTTTCAAACTCTTTGAAGACAAGAGTGGAGAGAAGAGAAGAGGAGAGAAGAGAAGAGGTTTCGGTTGAAAATTTGTATGCGTTGTGTATTTGTCAGGAATTTTAGTTTGAAATTCCATCTGCAGTCTCGTTCTGCACCGAAGAGTCGAGCTCACGACATATCACGTTATATCCTTAAACTCCCATATATGCGTTCTTAACCACCGAGCCTGCATTTGGACTTTTGATTATCGATAATGACATCCTTTGATTCCTTAAACATAATCCAATGAACTAATAGCACAGATTTATTACTCACATAATTTAAACCGTCACGATATATTATGAACTATAATTCTGAATGAACAAAACCGTATACGTATATAACGTACCCTCAGAAGTTAGTCCTTAAACTGTCTCGCTCTCGCTAATGATAATATCAAGCAATCAAACCGAGTTGATGACAATCAGTCCGGGCCAAGACCCATGGGCTCGGTTCACCCTTCGAACATTTTTTAAACAACACGTACATGAACGCGATGAACAAACACCACCACCGCCTCTGATCCCTGGCCACATCGTTTCGTTTCGTTTCGTTTCGTTTCGTTTCGTTATCCGGCTAACGAGCCTTCGTCGCAATGGCGTAGAGGTAAAAAATATATACACCGTGGTAAAAGAGTAAAGCTCGAAAAAAAAAAAAAATAAGAAAAAAAAAAAAAACTTTTGTCATTACCTCAGTTCCGTTTGTTCATCCTGCCTGTAGATATCTGTCTTTGTAGATCTCAGATAGCCTTATAGTAAGTGCAAATTTTTTTCCTACTCGGGGTCGGTGTAGCAGAATATTAGCTGCGGTAACGACAGTCCAGACTGCTAGCAGCTGTCGAGAACAAGAAGAATTTAAAGGAGAATGAGGAGGTAGGATAAGAGTAGTAGGTACCTACGCTACTATGTAACAGGAAGTACGACTACCCACGTTACGTCGTTAAACTAATTTCGCATTAAAGTGCGCGGTAATTAAGCTTTGACGATCCATTGTGAATCGTCAAGTCACGAATCAGAGTGAAAGTTTGTGCGCGCCATTGCTCTGATGTGAGTATATATATATATATATATATATATATATATATATATATATATAGTAGAGGTAGGTATATATGTAATGTGTATACAGTACACGAATAAGTAGTAACAACAAGATCTCAGAGGTAGTAATACGGATCAGTCAGTCATTGTCGAGAAACGACGGGCGCAAGTTCACGACACCACGTCATAAAGATTCATTAAACCCTCCGTAGCCACATCTCTCTACACATACATACATTATTTTTAAAAAATACACACACGCTCGTACCCCAATAGTGCGTGTAAATTCCGCACATCGCGCTAGTATCGCCTCTTATTATATATACATACAGCTGCTGTACCAATATCAAACACGGTTAACCTATGCTGTTCTTACTACTGATCAATGGCTGCAATCGTACTCGATTACATAAAGAAAATAAATACAGATTTGAGATACGATCGGTATGAGTTTGTGGGTTTAATATTACCGATATCTAAGACAATTAATTGGTGGAATCGGATTAAATAATAAACGTTCATCTGATTAACGTTCAATTTTTCGAACTACTATATACTTTGAGCTATTTTCACATCGGTTAATCAATTTTTTTTTTTTTTTTTTTTTAAATTATAAATTGAATTACTTTGATTCAGGAAAGTAAAGTAAAAAATATAAGTATAAAGATCGTATTGACTTGTTATGTTGTTATCGTATAGGTAGTAGTTAGTCAGTGAGAACCACTGTTGAAAACATTATAAGCTAATCAATTGATTTGCGCGACGTGAGGCAGTGGCCGCTGCGCTGCCGTTTGCGCATGCCATTCTCTCGTCAATTCAGAATTATATTATTATTTATATTTTAAACGAGTCGATCGTGCGAAGTGTCGTATACTACATATCGTATACTCGATTATACAAACAGCGAGTGGACATACGGACTAGCCGTTTTATATCGTCGTATATGTACACGCATCACCTATATACCTACTCATACGTACATACATACATACATCGCGGATGAACTGAGTAACTTACTTGCAAACTGTATGGTATGAATATTTGTGTGTATATATATATATATATATATATATATATATATATATATATATCAGCCAGCTAACAGCGATGTAGGCTACCTACACGCGACATAGGGAACACCTTAGCTTATTATTTAGTTACCTAATGCGAGCGATCGTATCTTTGGCTCGGGGCTGTCACTGCCCAACCAGCCATTTGCCAGTCATTTCATTAGGAGCCTCGTTTTTATTTTCCATTAATAGAACCGCCCTGGTGTTGCTGCAGGTTACCCCCTGTGTAGTTCCCTTATCCCTATTTTCACCGCCTCTATAACCCCACAGTAGTAGGTAACCGACATGTCAATGTGTGTGTATATATATATATATATATATATATATATATATATATATAGGTGTACGTAGGTATATATGTATAAATGCATGTACGGATGTGTATGGTAGTACGTCCGCGACTAGTCCGGGACTGTTTACGTCCAGATAACATCTACGCTCGTTTGCCGGTTAACTTTGTTCCCCTATGTGGTTACGGTGAGGAATTATAGTAACCGAGTTTCCTCTTCGGTCTAGTGCAAACTGCATACAACAACCCTTAGGTAATTGTAATCACAATTAGTTTATCGGTAGGTTATTTTCAACGAGGATCCAGGCGTTGAAATGAAATATTGAGGTAGAGAAAGGCGAACATGCCTTGTCGTCATCGCCAGATATACATATACAATAATTATTAATAACTACGTACGTATGTTGATATGTATATATATAAATAAATACTTGAGAGTAAATATATGTATAAATATGTGGTAGGTAGATAGAGATAGATATACATGTAGCATTCAGGCAGAATTCTGACAATTATCGAGTTCTCTCGCGCGCTCATCCCCCTTACCTCCCTTCTTCTCTCAAGGGGCCAAAGATCACGAGAATTCCTGGAAACCCCGGAGGAGAACGAAGATAGAAGTAATGAGGCCTGAGACTCTTGTAGTGTTTTCTGTAGTTCACCATGCAAGCAGTGTTTTCACCCGGCCTGCATTGAAGCGGTTGGCCAACTCTACCGCCACCTTATCTCCCGGTAGACTTTTTTTTTGTTAATTTTTTTTTTTTCTTTCGTTTTTTATCCCCTCTCGTCTCAACCACGCATAATGAGGGATTCATGTCGTTTGTTCTTTCTTTCTTATCCGTGTATTCTTCGGAAGAAGGACCTGTGTTAACGATCCTTCTGTAGATGCAGATATTTTTTGAAATAATTGGAAGGACCGCTTTAATCCAAATTTTTTTTTTTCTTCATTTTATACACAAAACTTTCGTACAACTTCGCGGTGGATAATTCCAGTTACTTAGTGGCAAGTCTAGCCTCAAATTATTATCAAAATGATTGAAAGAAGAGATTTTACTGCACTTGTCTCGAGATCTTTTACTTCATGGATGAACGAAAAGTTGTCTGATTTAATACCGGCTGAAAGATGAGTCAAAGCAAAATAGCATCGTGTTTAATTATAGTAATCGTTTGAAAAGTGGGAATATATGCTTATAAGAGGTTATTGATGCGATCGAATTCGCACTGATCACGCGATCAATCGAGTAAATTAACATGTTAATATTATAAACGAGTAGTTAAAATGAGCCAATAATTTTCTTACATAGGTATACGTATAGATACATATTATATACTTTGATATGATCGTACACCGGTTCACTGTATATAAACTATTTTTAAAATATCGGTATACGGATATATGCAGGTAGCGTTACACACAACTACGAAATATATATACGTATATATTTTTTCAAACTATGTACCGCTATAATTTGCAATTTTTTTTTTTGTTTTTTTCTTCTATTCCTTCATTTTTTATTATTTTTACAATAGCCATCAATATTACTTTCCGCGAGGGAAAAATCAATTAAGCCGCTTACATGAAATATGCTCTCAATTACGGGGGTGCGATCGCCAAATCTAGTTGTTATATCGATGCGGTACGATATTACCGGTAATCTACGCCATGACGGTCACCCCCCTCCACCTACCCTCGTGTCCATGGTGTTTAATTTTTATTTACTTTTAAACTGGTGTACGTATAGTTATTAGCGTGTTTTCAATTATACAACGGATTAAGCGGGCCTAAATCATTGATCAAAGTAAAACGTTGTAGAATTTTTATTATTCGTTCTGTTTCACAACCGGGGAATGTCTGTACCTTCTTGTCTTTCGTTTTAATTTTATTTTTCAGTTTTTTTTTCTTCTTTTTCACGTGTTTTTTTTTTTGCTTTTAATTTACAACTTTCTATAACCAGCACAATATAAGTGTCCACTAACACGTCCCACCTATCGAAGTGAAATTGAATTTTAATGGGAGCAATAAAAAGATAAGCGTGGACAGATGTGACGAGACTTTGAAACTCCGGGTTTGAATTATTTGGATTAAAGAATATCACTATATAGATATATATATACATTTATAAGTGGCGGGTATATATATATGGAGGAGGGAAAATGAGGGGTCGAGAGGGATATCTTGAGGGTATCTGAATGACCAGAACGACAGTTGTATCAGTCACATTAACTAGTGACCCGCGGCCACTTGTCAATCCGAGTAATAACAAACGGACAGTTAACTAAAGAGTCTCTACTCTGACGTATAGTAATGACTAATGAGTAACGCGATGAGTAACGTATATAATGTAAACGGGCCACGCAACTCGGTGTTAAAAAAATTATAATATAAACCGTATATACCTATACGATTAGTGTACCGATGAAAACACTCATCATGTATGTTATAAAACCTAAACCTTATATATATAATACAAGACAAGAAACTCTTTGTTCTTGTTTAGAAATTTATCAAATTTTGACAAAAATTCGGATTCTATTTCATTTGAAATGAAATAATTTTAGCCATAGGTCGAAGTTTTGTTCATTTTAGACGATTTAGAATTTTGAAATTGACTATGCAGACATTCCGGGAAATCCCTTTTCGAAAAACTCTGATTCGGTAATAATAAAATTCAGAACTTTGACCGTTTGGAAATTTTTTGGGGGGCTAAATTAGGTAGTTTGAGAGCCACTGGTGGACAGCTGTTTGTAGCCTATCCGATAACCTAAACTTGACTTGACGGCGCCCCGCGTGCGGTTTAGTTTGCATATGTGCGCTTATAGAGTGTGTTTATAAAATTAAAAAAAAAAAAAAAAAATTAAAAAAGAAAAAAAAACTGTCTATGCGTGAATACTAAACGAAGATTGGTGCATCCTCTTTGATTGTCTTCTTGGAAGCTTGTAAGAGATATTTTTTTGTTTTTATACTCTCTCGACCATTGGAGATAAAACTCTAAAAAATTACATTTATGTAAATGCACATAGAAGTGCGTTGATCTTAAAAATTATGCCGTTTAAAAGTTGTTGGCAAGTGTTAATTACTCCTGAGATACATTGATCCGCGATAATTAAAGACGTCTAACACGTCCTAGACGAGATAAATCTTTCTTACATACGCACAATAATCACATATATATATACATTCATATCATACTCACCTACCTACCTACCTAGCCCGTATAACTACACATTCGAATTTATTAACCACCTCACACTCGCACAATGCTTACACTGCTTTCTGATATTGGATTCCGATCACGACTTAATTCATCTTTTGCTTAATTAATTTATTGGTTATATTAATCTCAGTTTCCTGGTAGTAGCCTCAGGTTCTACTCTCTTACCTGCACTTAACACTATTCGCATATTAACGGTACTAGATGCGGTAGTTCGAAGTTTGCACAACGCTTTCTTCCTTTTTCTTTTTCTTTTTTTTTTTACGCATATTTGCGAACTCAGTTCAATCGCATTCTGCAGTCAGAGTCAACTTGTGTTTTATCGATGCTATATCCAACTGATGGATATATACTTGTTCGGTTTATTTCCTGGCGACACCTCGTCTCGGCTTGCAGGTATCGCAATAAAATTTTATCTATCACTATAGAGTTCAGCCTAGCCAAGTGGATCTGCTCTACGACAAGAACGAGTATTGTAACAGTCTGAAGCTATTCGTTCATCTTATCGTTTGAGGTTATCCTATAACCTATCTGGATGTTAGATGCTTAAATTTTAACGGTCTGTTGTGTCTGAATTCGCGTGTGTAATCGAGTAAAGTTTTGGTCGTTTGAAGAACTTGAGGGTGTAGGTCATTGGCGAATAATGATCTATATTCAAAATTTAAATACTATGACGGGGTTTTTATCAAAAGGTAAAATCTCCGGATGATGAGATGGTTAACAATGAAAAGGTCCGAAATACTCTGGCAGCGACACTCCTAGATACGAGAGAAAGAAAGAGAGTAGAGAAAGAGAGAAAGAGAGAGAGATAGTGAAAGAGAAAAGGGAAGCTCTCAGACGGGGTGGAATTAGCTAATGGCGCGCGATGAATCCGTAATGGGTTTGCGCTGTTCACGGGCCGCGTTGGGATTTCAACGAGTCTGGAAGCGACTCGGTCCATGGCTATCCGGGAGTGTTACCCTCTCTTAAGGGAGAGAACTGAAAAGAAACGAGAACGTAAGACGCGGCATGGGCATGGGCATGGGCATAGGCATGGGCATGGTATGGCACGGCGTGGCGTCGGGGTGTGTAATACCCCAAGGAATGCGTAGATGGCAGGATAGATAAACCCCCCGTTGAAGAGGGAGAAATATGTACCTACCTCTTTGTGGCGGCGCCAAAGGGGTGCCGAGTGAGAGGGGCGTATCCTGATTCCTGGAGCCCTTACCCGAGCTGTAAGGGTCGCGCGGAACGAGTGGCGCGAACTCTGAACGGTGAATCGGTGCGGAAAAGCTAAAAGACTTAAACTTTACTTCTATCCTTATACCTACCGGTATACCAGGGAGACGCGAGTTAATGGAAACGTAATCTCGAGATTACTACTCGCCACCGTTTCATATGTTTCGGTTATTTCTCAGCCGAAAAAGAACAGTTTTTTTCGACCTACCAATCTATACACGATGATAGTTTTTATCTCGATTTTTTTATTTTTTTTTTTTATTTTTCGCTATTAAAAATTTTCCCAAACTTCAATCTTTACAAAAAGTTTGAGGAGGCAAAATTTTCTGCGAAATTCGGTCCCTCGGATACGATGCGATGGAAGGAGGATCATTCAGTCGTCTGGAATAAACGAGGAGACCCAAACTTGTCGGTCGAAGTTCAGCAGCTCGGTGGCTTGGAATGAGTTTGCGTCTCGGTGTTGATGAAACTTTACCATGACGAGCGCCCATTTCTCTCTCTTACTCTTTTAGGCAGTTTCTCGTTAGTGTAACTCCAAAAGTAGTGGAATACTTAAAGTTTTCCTGAACATTCCTGATTCTCTAATATTTTTTTTTTTTTTTTTTTTATCCCCCGTGTCTCCATGGCCGCACGATTCTTCGGTATTTGCACGGTGCGTTTGGACTAGTAACTTCACGCGTTTAGAAGTGCAGTTTTATTACGCGGCGGCGAAGGACCCTTCGTTTGCAATAAAACTTTAAGGTAATCGGTCCTGAAGCCGGTCCGCTGAAGACCACACACACATCAAGTACTGGTGGATAAAAGATACATCATCTCACAAGTTGCGAATATAAAGACGCTGAGCGTAGGTATATGACAACGACGCGGGAATATTTTTGCATGCTCGTTTCGGCTAAATATAGATCATGACTCAGGTCATGAGCGGTGAAGACGTGTGGAGACGTGGAGAACACGAACAGCCGTGGCCGGGCACAAAAATACGTTCACGGCTTCGCGTACGACCTAAGAAGCTTACTTTGCCGTGTGCTACGGTTCGCCATCATCAGCTAACAGTGTCGCGGTCCCTTGACCATCCCCCACGTATACTTCGACGATCCCGGTTAAAAACCTCTGTGGATTACCTACGACGGTCCTTATTTTTTATTTTTTCATTCCTTTTGTCTTTTTTTCGTTTTTTTTTTCTACTATCTTGATGTCATTGACATCGACTTGTAATTCCTCTTCGGAAAGGGTCGCTGACTTCTAAAGATCTCGAAATCTCGGTCGACGTTTACATCGAGGAAATATCCGAGTATACCAAATCGCTGGACGATGACGTACATACCTTCTACCTATATGTATACTTTGCTTGGTCAATAATTCAAATAAATTCTAACTAAAATGGTAGTCCGTCAAGAGATGAAAACAAATCTAGTTTATCTAGGGTCTACGCGGGATTGGTTAGTGTTGAGAATGAGAATGAGAAGGAGAAAAGTGGCGGATGGTTATGTTATGTTTTTCTATCTTTTAATGGTTTTTTTTTTTTTCATTTTCTTTTCCTTTCTTTTTCCCCTTTCCCCCCTCTTTTTATTTTCTTTGTTTTTTTCTTTTCGTCTCTTCTTGGTTCGTTTCGCTTCTGAACAGACTTCATTCTTGGTTTACAAGCATGTGGTCTACAAAGAGGTTACCACGTTGTTAAAATAACCGCAGCTAACCTCACGCGTGCACGTGTATAGGAGTCCTCCCACGCGCACATACGAAACTCAAGGGACTTAAAACCGGCATTGCCAAGCACGGTTCTGGCATCCTGCACGGCGACCTGCATCTTTATACTTTGTGGTATTGCTAGAGCGGTGGTCAACCCGACCAATGGGATTATACTATATTAAACAAAGTTCAAACGTTTCACATTTCGTCCCAAGATTTTTTATTTTCATCCAAACTTGTCACTCAGTTTATCTTTTCCTCAAAGATTCTTCCAGTAGAAAAAAACCCTTAGTAATCCTACACACGATCTTCCGTTAAAAAATTACAGAACAACTTTCGGTATGCATTTCTTGTCAGAAATGGCCTCTAAGATCTTTAGGATGAGCGCCACGTCCAGATACAGAAGAGGAGAGTCATCGTGAAAAAGATTTTCAAAAAACCACGAAGTGCATCATAAAACTGGTGGTATGTTAGCTCGGCCTATTTGACAGGCTCTTTGCAGATTTCTATTAAAGTTTGACATTTGACGTTAGTTTTGCAGAAAATTTTATTGCCGTTACGGTATCTATCGAAAGTAATCTACCTTCAATCTTTCCATTTATATTCGTCACAGTTATACGCAGGTATAGACGAAGATATCTTTCTTTACGAGTAGATATCGAAATTCCTGGCAATTACAGATTACATACACGCACGCCGGGTCATTGGGTATGCCTATCAACGACGAGCTGCAATACCAGGTGAGAAAATTGATCAATTACTACCACGAACGGATCTTAGATAAGACGATATATCTGATGAGTATTCGAAGAAGTGAGTAAAGAAATCTGTATCGTGTTCAACGATTGATTTTTTTTTTTTATTCGATATCGTATCTTCATCTTAAAATTTTTTACTTCTCGTGATGGGATGAAAAAGATCGATTATTCTACACAGGGAGTTATTTCACTTGTTTGCACACATACCTTTACTGAGCAATTAGTTTGTTGAAACCCAGAAACGGGTTTCATCGAAAGATAAGTCCCATGTCAAAATGGCTTTTTCAAATTACAAGTAGAAATCGGACACAGTATAAAAACTCGAGGATTGAAAGGAAAGGAGTGGAGGGAGTCGAGTCTCCGAACTCTTTAAGGCCCAACAAACCCTGGGTGACCCTTTTCTTGGCCATGTATCGCCTTCATTACGCCTCATTCAGTGCGAGGGCCTTCCTCGAGGCGTTGACTCCTTTGTCCAGGTTCATGCGGCTACCTGGCTGCGGTTCTCACTTCATAGTACAAGTCAGGCGTTGGTGGTGCTATAGCTAGACGTTACAATGCTGGTAATTGGATGAAAGTAAGTCTGTAGTAGATATATATGATGAAAAATGTACGGTTGTTAAAGATTTCCGTAGCGGTTTTGACGCTGAGTAAAATAGACCGTGGTTGTAAGGGATCGTTCCTACAAAATCGTGGTTTAATTTATTTCAAAGGAAGTCGATATCGAGGATGGTCCTATCGATTACGCAAAACTTATTATACGCGAAGTTACGATGGGTTTTCGGCTCGCTTCTCGCAACGCGAAGGTGACTATGCCTGCAGAGCGAACGAAAAAGAGAGAGAGAGAGAGAAAGAGAAAAGGAGAGAGATAGATAAAGGAAAAGAAGAAGAGAAAGAGAAGGTAGAGGGGAAATGGCTCTAAATTCGGTAATAATGAAACCCAGCGATGTGTATGATTGAAAACGTGGGGACGACGCCGAATAGCTAAGCGCGCAGACTAGGGGACGCCGGGCGCCCGCGCCGTGACGCTCCAAGCATACCATTACGCGCTATTATGCGATTCCAAATCTTCGTTTGGAATTTATTCTTTTATACTTTTTGCCCGCTGCTTACGTTGCAGTAACCATTTCGTCTATCTAAAACCAAGGCGAGAAGACAGTTTCAGGTTAGGAATTTCAATGGATCCATCCATCGTTGTTCGTGTTTAACTTTCTGACTCGTCGTCTCTTACTTTTACTTTCTTCTTTCCCTCCTTTTTACTTTTATTTTTATTTTTTTTTTATTTTTTCCCTCCAAGTAAGACAATTAAATGCCCACTTTTACCCTTCAAGTACTTTACTTACCTAACTCGATAGCTTCACCTTTCCGAATAAGTTTAAACATTGAATGTGATCGATGGCCTGGTGGTTCGACAGTCAGCTAGCAAAGGTATAGGTGGGCATGCATAACCCCGTGTATTAGATATAGACGTATATTTGTTGAGCGGACATTGTAATTGTTGAAATAAGGTCATTAGATTCCGGGACTTTAACCACTGTGATGTAGGTACTGTTGTATGATTGTTGTTGATTTTGACGATGTTAGGTATTGCGGCAAAGCTTCTATATTATCCAATACAGCCATCGTGCAGGTCGTCGGTATTGGTGGGAGAATAAATGATAGATCATTCATTCGTATGACGTCCAGTGCGCAATGCCTCGACTAGGTACGAACCAACAACGAACCAATATATTTATTTATACATGGATTATCGGTAATCCGTTCATCGATCAAAATATACCGATCCATTATAACAATGATGGGCACTCGTGTCGTCTTCTCGGTCTGAATCAGTCCGAGATCAGACTTGGGATTCGTTCAATTTTTATATTTTATTTTTATTTTATTTTTTTATTTTAAGGCCCAAAGATAAAATATGGCTTGACCTACTTTTCCTCACCGTGTTACACTTGACGATTAAAATATTTCCACCTTCTTCGCCACGTGATGTTCTTATCAAACGATAATCTCATAGAAGTCAACAAATTCCTATATACAACTGTAAAGAAATCGTATTTCACAAAAAGGGAAATGTAACACTTTCGTTTGGCTGGTATATATACATAGTATATACTATCTTATATATGGTTAATAGTTTCCACTGACTTTTGACACGCGCTGTACCAATCCGTCACACGCACGTCTGATATTCCCCGCCCTAGACAGTTTGGTGAAATCTGCAATACAATCAAACGGCGGTACGGCGGTGCCGTGTATAGGAGAAGGGAATGAAAGAAGAACGGGGACCAGCATCACCCTGTAGCTGATGGTTCATTCGCTGCACGCATCAGCGCGCTCTTTAAAACGACCTGTCTTTTTTTTTCTTTTTACGTTTTTTTTTTTTTTTTTTTTTTCATTCTTTCTTTCTTTTCTTTCTTTTCTTTTTTATATCGTCTATGAATGGATGAATGGGGTTGAGAGAGAGACAACCCAGGGGACGCAACTGCAGCACCACCGTTGCTCTTGCATTGTGTCATTTTTGCATTCATCCCTGATTTTGCGGTCGGCTTGCGTAGCAAATATACAAAACGCGTCCCTCCGGCTTGCCTGCTATACCTTCTTTCTCTCTCTCTTTATATCTCTGTCTCTCTTTCTCTCGAGGGGTTGAAGAACCGTAGAGGAAACTACGGACTACTATGTCGCCCGAAGTTTTGCAGCCCTCTGGAACGCTTATTCTGACTGTGTGAGAATATCTGTTGCTTCTCGGTAATATCGCTTTAGCTTTACGACGACAACGATTTGGTTAGGCAAAATCGCTACGATAACGATTACGATTTGAATAAACGTAAAACTCCAACCAACAACTCATCGACTAACATCTTTACTGTTATTTTTTGATTTTTTTTGTTCTTCTTCTTCTTCTTTTTCTTTGGGTGACTTCCGCTCATCACCAATTCATTCCGCAAATTCTAATCAGATCGTTATACTTACGCAATTTGAATTAAACTCTAATTTTATACGAAATGATTATCATCTCTCATGGGAATGATCATCATACCTTTGTAGATTTTTCTTCTGTTACACATACCCACAACGATTTTAGAATACATTGGGAATAGGGAGAGAGACTGATATTGTGTAAATAAAAAAGATCGCTGACAATGAGCAGTGCACCCCGCTATAGTCACAATGACACAAGGACTGGATAGCAGTCTTGTTTACTTAGTTACAAATAATGCAATCAGATCTTCCCTCGAGTATGTAGTCCGTTTAAGTACCTACCTACGGCACTAGTCTTTCGCATCATTGACATTGTTTGTTGTTGCGTCCGTTGAAGCGGTCTTTGAGTGGATTTCGGCTGGTTAACCACGTTGAGAAAACAAACGGGGAAAAAACGGGGGAAGGGGAGGAGGGGAGGGGGACCACCGTCACGTCAAGAACACGTACCGGGTGACCATCAGTTCAATAAAAAAAAAGAAAAGAAAAAAAAAAAAAACAATTACCAAACTGCACGCGATAATCACTCCAGGGGATCAGAATATCGTTCAATTGGTCGGGGGTTCGAGGATACGCCAGATCAGTCGGGCCTGATTGGGACTATTGAATGATTTCGATGAGTATGGACTTGAGAAAAAAGAAAAAAAAAAAAACTTTAAAATAGTTTGGAATTTAAGTTGCTTTCGGATTTGTACAGTCTCTCCCGTAACTCCCCTCGTAACATCTCATGGAGCGCAGATAAGTGCCGCAGTCCTCTTTCGATGAAATTTTTCTAACATTGTATACATTCTCACGGTTTATGGAAGTACGGTTCTTTTCTGAGGCTCCTATTCATGTCTGCATTCGAAATTATTTCCAACAAGTTTTGGAAACTTGAGTTAGTAGTTTTTAAAGCAAAAGCTCAGCATTCTGCGAAACTGGTTACTATAAAAAATCTAAATATTTGTATAATTTTTGTAGTGTGAGAGAGAAAGGGTGGATACGTTTTGGGTTTCGAGATTCGTGGCTCTAGCTCTTTCTCTTAATTTCCACTTACACTCTTTGGCTCCCATTGAGAGAAGCCTCTGCCGGTCCTCTTGCGGGTCCCGTGGCGCGATAAGAATGAAATACCCTGGCACAATGAAGGTGTCGTTGCAGGAAATTATACAGCAGTTAGAAGAGCCTTCTCGCTCTGAGCAATTGTCTCTTAGCTGGCATTGTCTCCGTCCCTTCTCTTCTCTTCCCTTCCCTTCCCTTCCCTTCCCTTCCCTTCCATTCCATTCCCTTCTCTTCTCTTCTCTTCTCTTCCCCAGGGCCTAGGGAACCGCTTGTCTGACACGGTGGCGTACAATGAGAGATCTAATCGTGGGTGAAGTACTTAATATCTTAAGGTGGTCGGGTTGTAGTTTGCTCTTAGGTACCTGGTGCCAGAGCAAACCTCGAGAAAACGGTATGGTGCTGGTTTTGGCGTCGCCTTAGTTGTCACCAACGCCATCCTTCCATCTGATAAAGAGGTGACTCCGGTTGACAGACGCGCCTACCGCAGATACCCTCAGATGTCAAAATATTAGTCAACGTCTGGCATATTACGCGCGCCCAATTTCCCGAGGAGGTCCCCCATATTACACGCGTTATACTTTAATAGGACTGGAAAAAAAAAATCGTGCAAGTTGTTCCCCCCCCCCAAGAAAAAAATAAATAAATAACATTACGAAACAAAGATATAAGACGATAGCTAAAAATTATATGGTTATACCGATGAAACTTGGAGTGATGTGGATGTCCTTAGTGGTAACTCGAGTCCGACAGTATATGTCATGAAAAGTAACGATTATTCCTTTTGCTTGCATTCTCAGTGTTGAGATCTTCTTTGCGGTTAGACACGTAGCTTGGGTAGGTAGGTATGTACTTGGAATGAGTGTTAGTCGCCGCACCTGCTACCGCGCGCGGCAAATGAATCCTTTGTCTTTTGTAGGCTAGTCATTAGAAAGGAGCCGGTGGTGGGTTTGTCTGTATACGCGAGTATTACATCGACGTTAAAGTCTGGTGAATGTGCACTTAACCCGGTAGCTAATCGAACCAGTAATAAAGCTGTGTAATGATAAAGGTAAAATAAACGTTTTGCTTCGACACTGGCGTGGACGTGGTAGTAGCTATCTCATCCGGAGCGCTGGGTCAGAATTCCGAATTTTAATACTCCGAACTTGAACGTTTTTAGAAAATTTGAAATCGTCCCGGGGAGTGAACACTGCAGACTTTAATTTCGCCCTTAAAATTGACGTCTTTCAAAAAGCTAAACAGAGTAAAAGTTAAGATTGGCGAAAGGGAGTTCATGCGACAGGGTTGGCAAAGGGGGTTTAAAATGGAAGGGCTGTTTCGCGAGTATAACTATTTGTACCGCAGTATCATAATCGTAACGTCAGCCAGTCGAGCTGTGTTCGACCCCAATATATATGTAAAGAAGAGTCGCGTATGAAAATGGTTTTCGCGCGGGGGTTGGGACTGATGTGAGATGAAGGGGTTCCGCGGGGTTTTGCAGGGTTAGAAAACTCTGGCTGTTCCTACTCCTCGCCTCGCCGGTTCGTACGTTCGTTCGTTCGTTCGGTCGCTCCGTTTGTCGGTTCCTCGGTAGCCGGTTCGCTCGCGTATGCAAAGTTCACTTGGCTTCTCTTTCGCCGAACGATATTTGCAATTCAACGCGTATCTCCTACGGAAGATCCTGCCGCGCGAGCGTGTGAGAGCGCGTATGAGGGCGAACAGGCAGGGGGTTTAGTGGGGTGGGTGGGAATATAATGAATAATAATCACGCGTAATGTGCAGGCTCCAGTATAGCCGAATACTCCGGTTCCCTTCGCCCTTCGCTCGAAAAGCCCGTTCTATTACGTGTCAAATATCAGGGCAGGGCCACTTTATAATTTCTTCCTTCATTTTTTTTATTATTCTTCCTCTTCCTCTTTCTGTTCCTTTTCTTTTTCTTTATTTTTTTTTTTTTTTTTTTTTTTTAATATCTGCGCCAGAGGCGGTCCCCGGTAAAAACGGGAGAGTCGCAAAAAGCTAAGACACCCACCGCGAGATATGAAATTGAAGCTTAAATATTGTATGGAGTGGCTGGATCAGGAACACCGCGGATCCACCTAGCCAGGCCACCGGCACACGGGGGTGCATCTAAAGTATAAACCATCGTTACGAAGTAGGAGGACCTTGCCATATTGCCATCTACCGAGATCATTCTCTCTTACAATGCAATCTTAACTTTATTAACGGCCTCGTGAGGGATGCCGTGACAGCGGGGGTTCTTTCTCCCCATTTATTCAGCGATATTGACTCGATGACTATACATCTAAACTCTTCTCATTTTTATCGTAAAAAAAAAATAGAAATTTTTACCTCCAGCTCCTCGCTATTTTCATATTCCAAAAAAAATTTTCTTGTGAAAAAATATGTGTGTGGCTTGGCCCAGTTGAGATGAGAAAGCTCGACGAGCTACACACACACATACGTTTCTTGAGAGGCAAAGATCTCGCATTTTTTTTTCTTCTTTTACTTTCTTTCTCTTCTTTCTCCTTTCTCTATCTTTATCTTCAGCTCTCTTTAGGAATTCATTGGGTTTGTTTACACAGACGCCACGAAGTAATTTCTTTATTTTCCTCTCGTGGGAGAGGGTCTTTCCCCGTCCTTTTTCCTCGCTCTCTTCATCTCTCCACCGTGTCCCCTTCTCACATCGCATCGGGTCCGCTACTTCTATACTTCGGTATTTCTCGCACTGCCATTTGTTTTTATCAGCGAGTTCCCGCGGGATGGGTATGGAACGGGGAGTCGCGGCTGCTGTCGTATCCGGGCTTTTCCACAAGCCTTCCATTCGGATCCTTAGGGATCCTCCTATCGCAAGGAAAGACACGGCGCTCACTCGCATTCCCGCTACACTACCATACCAACGAACGAATGAACGAATACGAGGCACCTGCACCACAAGATGACACCCTGCAGTCAAGGCACGCGCGCTTCCACACTTTCCATCTATTATTTACCCATTCTTCTTACACTTTTATCTGAGTAAAGAGTTCTCCCGTTCGCTCAGCTACTACCTTCACCAACGTCAAAAATACAAAACATTGGGACATCCGGATCCTTCCTGTAACAACAATCTTTAGAGAATATCACCCAAGCCAAGCCGAAACCTGCCGCAAGTTCCTGTCGCGTGTTTTTTTATTTTATCATCGGGTTGGTTGTACAACGCCACCGTTACTGGTTCTTCTTCTTGTGTTTCATTATACTCGTCGTTGAGAATTTTTGGTTCCGTTAACGATCTCTCTGTATGTGTGAATCGTGCCGTGTCATCCTCCGTTAACCAGACAGTCAGACCCCAGTGAGTGGAGAGAATGACTCTGACCATGGTGGAGACCAGGAGTCAGTAGTAACGGTTGAATAAGGCAGAGTTGTAACATAAGATGAGAGAATACGGTCTGGCATTCGACGATGATGGTAATGAGTCGAGTGGCACCCTCCGCATCGCGTGATCATTGTTTCGAGGATTCAAGTTGCGTGTCAGTTGACCACGTGGTGACTCCCTTTAATTTCGAGGAAGACGAAGAACACGCACATTTGCGGTTACCGCGTTTCTCTCCTCTCCTCTTACTAGACCGCGCCCCGACGTCACTTTACTAAACGCGGACCCAGGACCGCCCTGGAACAACGTTTACGATGTGTTATAATTACAGGGTCTCTCTCTCTTTCTCTCTCTCCTCTCTGTCTATCTATCTCTCTGCCTGCACCTCCTCTCACCCTTTAAACCCGACGTCTGTCTCCGATCTAAAAAATGACCGATCATCGGTTCGCCTACGATCGATCAATCGACTTTTGATCGCCCTTATCAACCCCGTCAATAAACCTATAGATATCGCGATTACTTAGATCGTATCTGGTCCGAGGTTTGAACATGAACGACTTGGTGAACGCAGGATGGTATAATCTGCAGGTTGGGCACGCGTGTCGAATCATTTACATCCCTTGGTTGCTGGGAATGAAAACTCAAGAGTCTCGGTCTCTTGTGGACTGAGAAAAGCGATCTACGGAGGCAGGGAGTGCCCAGGTCCATTAAGAAGCCCCCAGGGTTTGCAAGAGAGAAAGAGAGAGTTTGAGTAAAAGTGAAAGTGCGAAAGAGAGAAGGAGAGGGAGGCGAAGGGCGGCCTCTATCTCCCAAAGTGTCACCGGTGATGAATAGTTCGCATGAACAAAAAGAATGCTAACCGTCTCTGACCCAACCAACTCGAGCCAGAGGCCTTCGGGGTTCTTCTTCTTCTTCTTCTTCTTCTTCTTCTTCTTCTTCACAGCGAGGGAATGGTAGCGTTACACAGGGTGGTTGGGTGGTTCGGCACCCCTCAGCGCGGAACTAGGGTGGCAGCGCTAAGACGATACCATCTTAATTAAAAGTTGCCAATTCATTTCGCAAGGCATTTCCACCCCGTGAAACGGGAACACCGCCATTCCGAGAGCGAAAGAGTGAATGAGAGAGAGAGAGAGAGAGAGAGAGAGAGAGAGAGAGAGAAAAAGGGAGGAAGGGAGTAGGAGGTTATTCTTTTGTTTTACAAAACCGTCGAGGGACAAAAAAAGAGAAAAAGGAAGAAAGAACAAAAAAGTGTTCAGATAATAAGAACGTCGTACGAGACGATGAAATTAAAGAGAACTCGACGGTGCGCGTCGTCGAGCGCGTCCTTTGCGTCAGCCACTTCCGCGTGCGGTAAAACTTCTTATTTATCTTACTCACGAGCCGTGTTTCTTTTTATTCTTATCTCGATGTTACGAGAATCATTCTCAACGAGAGAATTCGCTGCAGAATTTAAAACCGATTAAATCTGCGAGATGCAGTCTTAGTGTTTCAGGGCACTGCAGGGAAAGTCTTAAGGCTCTGTAGTATAGTAGGTGGTTTGCTAAACCTGGAAACTTCAATATATTACAAGAAGACAGCCTCAAATTGCTTCATTAGCCACGAGATATTTTATACAAATTGGGGAGTAAATTACAGAGGCTATGGCTAAAAATTCATAATTAGAATAGGTAACAGTACCTACCTTATAACCAACTACCTACGTACCTACGCGGGCGAGACGAGGCTATTTGTTAATTATTTATGCCGGGCGTGAAAACTGCTACACTACCACCGTGGAGGAACCGTTTCAACGTTCTACGTTCATTCGCAGACCAAGCCAAAGAACGAAACCAACCGCGAAAAATCTTTCGCAGTTCTCTTTGTCCCATAGAGTTCACCGACGTCCTCTACGTCTTTAGTTTCGTCAAAGGAGTAATTAGCATTCAGTGGCACATGCATTAATGTTTAACATTTCATTACCTCTTAAACTCGACCACCGGTGTCGACCGACCGCCAGAGTACAGACTCCACCTTACTACCAAGTCCCTTATTTACGACATTATTAACGCCCCAGAGTATGTGCACGCCGTGTTAGCAGTCACGCGGACAATTCCCTTCGGTTTTATATACCATTTCAAAAGTATTTCGAAAAGCTGTTATCTGTGTGTATATACTGAGCTGTTTGAATATTGAATCGCGTTTTTATTAGGGAATTTAAAAAAAGGTGAATCTTCTTCCTCAGGGATCACTCAGTCGACTCGTTACTTCGGGTGACGACGTACAAATTTTACTACTTCGGAACACGTACCACGCATCCTTACACAGAGCAGTAGAGGTTTCGTCGTAAAACTGATCCCTGTATAATTTTCAATCGCGGTCGGATTTGATGGGCGCGTTTCCTCCGCCTTTCTTATACACTGAGTCTGCGAGAGAAAGAGAGTTGAAAAGAGAGAACAGCGAAAGATAAAGAGGGACAGTTACACTGGGAAACTGGGAGGCAAAGAGAGAAAAAGGGATCATAGAGTTCGAGGGCAGAGATAAGGTGGAATGACGAGGTCGCAACGGCCGGTAAAAAGGCCGATCTTTCTTAGATAAAACTCGAGCTGTACCTACTCCCTTTTGCGAAGGTGTATTCTTCCCCGAGTCTAGAGAACCCGCCGATGTCTGTGGGGGCCGTAAAAAGACAATAGCGACGTCGGGTACGCGGCAAAGGAGCTGGAGGCGCGAGGGTGCGTGCAGAGTTCGGTGCCTTTTCGCTTCCTCGCTTCTTTACTTATTCGCTTCTTCGTGCCAGAATCTGCAGCGTGAACCGTAAGCCCCGACAAAGGCGTTGGCGTTGGCGTCGGCGTTGGCGTACCCGTACCCGCGTGCCACCCTTCGACGATCAATTGAATTTTATAGTAATTTTATGCTTTTTATTAGCCGTATTAAAAGCCCTGTATAGGTATACAACGTAAACTGATTCTTACCCGCCTCTATACAACGTCGTGGGATTTCGCGGCTTTTCTTTCCCCTCTCTCACACTTTTTATTTTTTTTTTATATTTTTCTTTTTCTTTTCTTTTTTACCAACGCTTTTGACACGGATTTAGGTTGCTTGTATGCATATCCAAGAAACGTTTAAATATTTATATACCTCGTTCAGCATCGTTTCAAATATTTTCATGAGTAAAATACAAAAATACGGGAATTCTCGTGAAAAGAAAGAAAATATTTTCACAGTCCTCGATCTATACCTGTACAATTTCGATGAATGATGCAAAAAACAAAACAAAAAAAAAAAATAAAAAAATAAAAAAATTGAAGATAATACTCCCAAGGTCTCTGATATTTACACGCAAGAACATACTCATGTAGTCCAGTCGCCAGATAATTTTAGCTTACAACATTTAGAGGATTTTGATCCACATTTGAGTCTTATCTAAAAAACATTATTTTGCTCTATAATAGGGGACAGTTTGGACTTGTTTTCCATGGCGACGTGAGTGGCGGCTCTCCAAGGTCGAAAATTCAGAAAATTACTCAGGGCCCCAAAATACTTCTCTTATCCAAAAATCAAAACTCTTATAAATTTTGTAAGCCAACTGCCTTTTTCTTTGCTCTGGAAACTAGGCTAATAGTTATATTTAAGAATCGCGAAGATACTCAGCCCTCGTGCAGAGCGTGGTAAGATTGATGAGGGAAAAATTCTCCACTTCTTTATTTACGTGTAGGTGTATCCCTGTGTGTATGTAAATGTATGAAGGTACAGGAAGCAACGAGCTCGCGTCAATAGCCGAGTACCGCGTATAAAAGCATTAAGAATTCGTAGCGTAACGTACATATGTAGATTTTGTGCGTTCCCAGTGTGTCCTAATGTCTATCGGAAATTAAAACAACCCCCATTCCAATTCCCATTCCCGTTCTCGTTCCCATTCCCATTCCCTTATGGCGTTTGAGAGCGACCCTTGCGGTGCACTCGGGCGAGCACGGTGGATTGATCGCCTTCAACTTGAGCTCTCCTATCCATTGATTTCATTAGCCGATACTGACGCATCGGTTTACAACTCGAAGGAGTCACGAACCCTCAGCCCAAGAGTCTCGGCTCAGGAATAGGTGCGGGTGTTGGTATAGGACTATAGAATATAGGCAAAGGGGCGACGGAGTTAGACGCGTTAAATTACAGGCGTATGGGGGTCGGGAGTGAAGGACAAGATGCGATACATTAACGAGGGTGGGAATGGGGCGCGTAACGTTATCAACCCCCGAGAGAGGGTAAAAAAAGGCATTATTCATTCGAGTCGTTCGTTCATAATTAGATCACCACTGGCTGGTTATAGTGCCTAAAGCGAACGGTGGTGCTGGTGTGATTTAGAAAATCTGTGTAACTCGATTGAACACAACGATCGTTCGACAGTGGTGAAGAGCAACTAACTTCTATCGGTACTTAAAAGAGCTAGTAATTGGCATGTAGATACATGAAAAACTAGTAAGTCCGCAGAATCGTTTAGAAATGAGAAAAGAAGCTCACTCTTCCATCGACAGTCCAGCATCAACATCAGCATAAGATAGTAACGTACGCAAAACGCTACCTCGCAACGAGTAATTGGCTCTTTCATGAAGTGGATGAAGTGCGCCGTTGCGTCGTCGCACGGTTTTATGTTGTACGATGCAGAAATTTCTGCAGGTCAGTTGCAAACGCGCATAGGTACATACCTATGCCTATTAGGAACAGTCAGGTGACTATGCCGGGGCGCGTTGATTGCCTCGTTACCTTCCCGTTTCATAGCTTCAGGCGTACGGTACAACACTCCAGGCACGTTTATAATTGCTGTTCCATATGGATATTTTGCAACCATAAGTCCCACCTTTCAAGCTCTGAAACCTCTCAAAACCTCAAAGTTAAGAAAATGGTGTACTCTGTCCCAATTCCTATTTAAAAATGAACGTGAAAATCTGTCGTGAGTAAAATTCAATCCCATTCCTTCGTGCTACAGCCTCGTATCTTCTATCGTCGACGCATTATGTGGTAGTAAAGTAGATATGGGGTACCAGCCACTTATCATTTATGATCTTTTTGAGCCAGTTATAGTTATAGGTTCTCTCTAATTATTCGTTTAGTTACGTACTTACAGCTAGCTGCGCACGAGTTTATTGCGCGTTATGCCTGTGCCTTGAAAGATAGTCTCGTGACACTTACCAGCGGGGTTATTTGAATAATATTAACAGGGTATAAAGGTTCATAGCGAAAGGAAGGTAGGTAGGTAGGTAGGTAGACTAGCTTGGAAATTAATTGACGTTTCTACACCGAGTGTGCGAAGTTCTTGAGGTAATTCGGCATGATCTGTTCCCACGTTTTCCTCATGGACAACTTTCTGGAGGGTCTTCTTCCTCTTCCTCTTCATTCTCATGATCGTTTAACAGAGCGTCGGTGTTTCTCGAGTACCTATACCGCTGCTTTTCACCCGATTCATTGAAACTGGTTCTATTTTAGAAATATCTTCAAGCGATAGTCAGGCAGGTATTCACATTCACATATCCTACCTACCTACCTACCTACCTACCTACTTCTTAGCGTTCGATGCAACTTGCCCGTATAGAACGACCAACGCATTGAATTGTAAATAAGCATTCCCTACTCGCACGGACGTTGTCCATATACATATACCTACACGCATAAGTGTATGTGTCGTTTAGCGAGTGTCCAACATCGGGTTACTACAGGAGCCAAGAACGCCGTTGGTTTCTGCCATTGAGACTGAGAACTTGACGTCTTACTTCCAGGCCCCGCCGCGCCTGTAGGAGTCGTTTGGTCTAATTAAACCGGCGACGTTCGATCGGTAGGTACTTTAATACTTGCGTGGTGGATACCGTCGGCCCACGATCTACCGGACCCAATCCTTACCGTACGTATTATATATTATTCCTCGGTTGAACGCGGCGCAAAATCAGAGCGCGGAAATATAACCGGTGAGATAAATGTACATTTCCGAGTATGTAGGTATAATGTAGATATTACATCTAACCGTGGTAATGATATATCACCTAACTCCCGCTTCTTATTTTACATCTACAACTTTCACACCGGTAATAATAAATATTGATTACCGTGAGGTTGGTATAAGCGCGCGGATTTGAACGGTGCGTCATTATCGAATGAAAATATCTGCTATCTGATTGTCAGTTTTGTTTGTTAGAGGTTTCGTTTTTTATATTTATTTTATCTGCACTATCTTGACCAGCAAAGAATTATTTTGTTATTATTTAAGCTGTATAATCGGCGTCTGCTAACAGATCTCCGATGTAGATTATAATGTGCGGTATATCGGGTCCGGCAGCAGCCGCGGAATAGCCGTCCGGTTAGTTTAACCGTAAGACGAAGTCGAATAAAATTCGCCAATAAAAATCTCTTATCCAGGAAACGATTGCTCGCACAATCCCCGAAACCTGAAAGCGATAAATCGCGGTTATTAGCGAGAGATTACCCGGGTCTACGCTCAGATTGGCTCTCCGTTGGTTCTGCCAGCTCCCAGGCTCCCACATCCGCCAAATCCAAAATCTATACCCGCCGGTGCAGGAGACTTTTCGTAGACGCGAAACTCTGACTGAAATCAGACGAGCCAAGGCGAAACGGGAACGGGAACGGAAAGTTCCTGGGGGGCTCGCGGGCTCGGATAGAATCTAAGAAGATTCCAACGCGTGCACATTGTTAGGGGAATCAGATTAGCCGCAGAGCCTGATGTATGTGCCGTCACAGGACTAGCCCGCCCGCCTGCATCTACACGCATTGAACGAGCGAGCGAGTCAACCAACCTATACGCCGATATATACCAACGTAATGCGACTTCGCGGTGCCTCGGCTTAAGATCGATCTGACGCTAAGTAAGTCACCGAGCTAACAATAAGCGCGCGCTAAGTAACTGCTAAGTACCAAGCCTGCTAGGATTTTATCTTTCAGGGGATATGAGGCGTTGACTCACCAGAAATTTCTAGCTTTTTCATTTTTATTTTTATTTTTTATTTCCTTCTTTCCTTTTCACAATATTACATTCTGAACCGTTTTGAAAAATTCAGTTTTTTCTGTTTGCCAGGCTTTTGAGTCTGCTCACAGAAGTCTTGTCGCTATTCGTATATGGAGTCTGAATTCATTGGGCCCTAGGTTGGAGTTCCGAATTTTAAAAGTTTCGAACTGTAAAAATTTCGAATTAATTCGAGATGATTCCAAATTTTTGTAGCGTTAAAATTCGGAATGCGGACAACTAAAAATTCGAAAAGTCTAAGAATCTGAAACTTTAATAAAAGGGTACGATGCTCCATGTGTGAATTTTAAGTTTCGAAGTTTCGGCCCTTTGGATCTTTAGCTTCCGAATTTCAGTGTTTTTCGATTTGAAGTTTTTAAAATCGACTATTCAGACTTCCGAGAAAATACCCTTTCTAAAAACTGTGAGATCAATGATAATAAAATTCGTAATTTCGACCGTTTGGAACGTTTAAAATTCGGAATTCAAACCCAGTCCCCATGAATTAGTTTTGTAGAAAAGATTTTCTTATGCGAGGGTCGTCGACCGTATATATATATTTTTTTTTCTTTAACGTGTCTGCAGTTTGCACCGTCCCGGTTATATTCAAACACAGATTAGTTTATCGCATCCTGTTTCGGGTGTTACTAAGTGTGTTGTGTAAAACGTTGGACCTCGTAGCACACCTTAAAGCAAGCCGGATCCCTTCAGCTAGCTTTATTGTCTTGGCCCTTGAAGGCGTGAGTGAGGTGGTAAGTTTAGTGAAAGAACGCTTTCACGAATAAAACTACGCTGGGTGAATTAACCTCCTGTTAGATGCGGGTCGGGTGTGTTCGAGATAGCGCTGACTGTGCTAGCACAAATATTTGACCGGCTAACTAACCGCGGGACGCCTGTTTCCGTTCGAGTTTGTGTTTTCTCCCGTTTCGCGTTGACACCATCGTGTCGTTGTTGTTACCCGGTACGGTGGGGCGCGGGCGTCGCGACGCGTCCGTGTGCCTCAGGGAAGATTGCTGCTAGCTGCCCCTCATAGTCTGTGTATTTAGTGGATAGTATGTGCAGGCCGTTGTTGTCGGTTGGAACCGAGCTGATGGCGCGAACCGCAAACACAAACGTCACTCTCCCTTTCCCTATCCCTATCCCTCTCTCTCCTCTCTCACCTACCATTTCGCGCCCATTTTTTTATTTTCTACTCCATAAGGTAATGAGGGTTGACCGTTGCACTCGAGAATAATAATTAGTCGCTTGACCTCACGCAGCCTCTCGAGGAGACAAGCCTCACGCATCCTTTTCCTCCTTTTTCTTCTCCTCTTCAAATATATATTCACTGTCAAAGCAAGTGAAGGAGTTTGCACGGCGAGAGAGAAAGAGAGAGAGAGAGAAAGAGAGAGATAGATAAAGGGAGTCCTGTAGCTAATCTCCGAATAAACCCATGATTCTTGCTAAATTATTTTCTTCTCCTTATCCGCAACCGCATCATATTTTATGCGTATACTCGAAAATTTTTATAGTATGTATATAATGTAACGTAAGAGGTGGTCTCGCAATAACCAAGTAGATGATATGTCTGGTGGGATCCTCTTTCATTGGGTAACCGAGAGGAAGAAGAAGGGTGGCTTGTGTGCTTAGCGAGAAGAAGCGTTGAGCCAATATATACGAAAGAGGTGGCGTGTGCTCCACAGCCCGCTCCCTGAGATGGACAAATATATTCAAACAAACAGCGACGAGTATAGGTACGGGTTGACTGAAAATAAGTATACGGGTATGGGTATGGGTACGGGTACGGGTACGGGTACGGGTACAAACCAACCATGGTCATGGGCCAGAGTCATCTTTGGCCAAGTGCTACTCGAGTTGCGGGCGCCGTGTCCGTAGATATACAAGAAGAGGAAGGACGCGTTCCTACGAGTCTGGAAACCGTGTTTACAGACCCTCATATACATTATACATACTATACATACGTTCACGCGCTAATTATGATTCCTATTTTCCTTCTCCCTTTTTTCCCCCCTTTTCAAATATTTCTTTTTCTTTTTCTTCCAACTTATGCTACCGGTATACGCGAGATGATGATGTTCGTCGGGTGTCTTGAGGGCATGAAGTAGCCGGATCGGGACGTCTGCATGGAATTACTGTTCACCGAGTGCAATATAGACATCGTATATCACCCAGCACCACGTAGCGATACAGATATAGACGGTTTCTCGGTTCTCTGTGTGCGTGCGGGACTATCTTCGCATCATAAAACACCGTTGTGGGTGGCGGAGGTGAGGGGATAGGGCTGGTTTAGCGGTTGCTAGGTTCGTGGCGAGTGTCACCGCAGGTGCGGACATTCTCATCATAAATATACGCCAGCCCTGCAAGCAGGGAGCCCAGGAAACGACCCTAATTGGGGCGTGGCTGCAGCAACACCTTCTTCGGGAAGCTAGCTTCCGCCACGCGGATGTTTCCCGCTCATGTAATACGCAGCCTACCCCTAAGCGCAGCCTAGCCCTCCGCGCTTTATAATCCATAATCATTGTTTCCTCATCTTGAAAGTCGTTCATCGCCGTTCCTAAAACGATAAATGATCGCCTGGACCATGAGGAAGAAAAGTCATTGAGCTTTAGGCCCGTGAATATTGGCAGAGGGTGTCAGAACGCAGTATAACGGGTGGCCAGGTCTCACCCGTTAATAACGCGGTGCGTGCCGGGTAGTGCGAGGGTAGAATAGTTCGTCGGAAACGTTTATAATATAGACTCCGGGATGGGTGTTCGTGCTAAAAGGTAGGCTGGTCCGGCACTCCCCCGCTAACCGCTCGGATCATCATCGCATGCAGTTCTTCTCTTCATTTCGTTCAAACTGTAAATTTATCACCCGGAATATTAGGGATGACGTATAACGGTCCGCCAACATGAACCCAGCTGAGGTGGAGGAATGCTTATATAAGACAGAGATACAGACGAATTGACGTAGTTTATAAGAAAAACGATATTCAGGGTTGAAATACCGAAAGGGATGATCGGATATACTGACCAAGCCGCTAATTCCAAATCCCTGAACACAGGGCCAGATTAACTCGCAAAATAATGACCTAGCTAGTAATTGAGTAAAGCTGTACGAAGCAGGCCGCAATCCCTGATAATTGCTCAAGGCCATCGTCTTAGAGGAGTACCTAACCCCTCATCAGCCCTGAGGAAATGTTATTTTTATTTATCTTTCGACTGAAGGGGGATTTGCAAAATGTTCTTATTTCGTTTGCCGGTTTGAGAATCTGTCGAGACTGGTGGTGGGTACGGGACAACCGGAGAAAAGTGACGTCACTAAAGGTATCTGTCCATCACTGTGACAGCCCTTCTTGGTGACGTTATGTATAGTATAGAGCGACCCAAGTGCCGGTGCGGCTTCTTGCCCGCTGGAACATCCGAATCGAAATTGACAGGGAGTGACGTCGCGACGTTCCTGACACACAAAAATATCCACAAGACTTTCAGCTTCGACGGATGAAAAGATGGGGAACCCACAAATCCACTCACTTACCAAACCACTGCGCAACTTCCTGCTTACGGTCGATGGTTTATAGTGGCGTATAGATCTAGCGATGAAGTCAACACACCTGCACTGCTTTGATCTCTAAACTTGCGAATGTTCGCGCTATCGTTATTCAAAAGTAAACACTCAATTTTAATCGAACGGTGGTGAGAGTCGCGTTCACAACTTTAAATACGAACTCGAATTGAATTGGCTAACTGGCTAGTATATTAGCGATGAATCACGAGATTCGAGCTACCAATACGAAACGGTTCTCCATATACAAGTCACAATTCGATTTGGAAATCGCAAAGCAGCAGCAACAGCAGCACTGGACCGGAGGGCGTCGCGTTGGAGGGAATCGCAACTGTATCTCTGAAGGCGCGGAGACTAGGTATCGTTCGCCGGTGTGCTCGGCTTAATCGCATTCGGACGCAATGTTGTGGAAAATTTCATTTGACTGGAGTACGCGGTGAGTCCCGCTGCGACTTTGTTTCGTTCCTCGTCCTCGAGGACCCCCTGTAGATCCAGGACGCTCGCTCCCAGTTTTCCACATTTGCATACCTAGGCGTAGCGAGTTTTGTCTCTTCTTTTTTTCACGCTCGCATCGCCCCTATCATACTAACTCTCAGTTACCTACTCGACCGAATTTATTCAAGGGTTTCATGCAGACTGAGTTTTGTCGTCACACCTGTGGCACGTCTGTAAAAAATCTTCTTAGGAATATCTCGATTTCCAGCAATCGTCAATACGCAAAAAGACATCACTCTAACGCACAATCGCTCCCACGCGAATGTACGCTTATACCATGTGCAAATATATGCTTAAATACGGGGTGTGTCAGACTGTCTGTCGACTGGTTGACTTACCGTCCTATCTACCCCGTGTTTCAACGTCTGAAACGACCAGTCTCTATATCAACCAGCACGGTAGACGCGTTGGCGAACTTGTCCATGTCCACTTCCTGATTCGCGATGTTCTCGGACTCACGTATCGGTCGATTCACTCGCGTAGCATTACTGACTTTGTGTGTGAAAATTGAGATTATTTATGTTTCTGAATCTGGTTATTTTCATGAGATTTAAAAATCGTTCGACGATGATCGTGTCGCAAATTATGGGTAAAAGTTGACGTTGATAAAAGCATAAATTTCTTATTGAGATTCGCACCTACCGAGTGAAACTGACTGCGTATATCTTCGCGGTAAATTGCAGCATTGGAGTGGGCAGAGACGTTCTTGCATTAACATTTACACCGAGACTGATTGAATCTTGATCGAAACTCTACTTAATTAACAACCTGGTAGAATGTTTATTTGCCGGCTAAGTGGATTCTATTTAATGTAGTTTTCGACAAGGTTGAAGCACATGCCGTTCCTTGAATGTCTGGCTTCGTTTAACCGTTCAAATATCTGACAACTGAAACTGAAATTTGATTGAGAACCAATCGATATGCAAGGTGTGCGTTAAAACTCAACGGCAATAATTACCGAAGGTGATCAGGGGCGAAAACAACTAGCCCCAATTATAGCGCACGAAACACTTTGCTCGGAGTCTAATTATTCCCGTATTTACATATATCCACCTGCGTGTATGGTAAATAGGTGAATAAATAAAAATACAAGGAAAATCAGATCGTGTAGATAGCAGCTTTCCCCACGCAAAAATGATTGAGGGTCGATTTTTGGTTTTTCCTGCAGGCACCTAAATCATTTAGTTTTTAACGTCCGACATGTCGCGGAGCCTATTCATTGTCAGCCGCAATATAACATTCGTGCAACTGATTTAACTGCCGGACTTGACCCTATTAAAAGACGCGGGATGCGTCTGCAAAAAATACTGTGTTAATTGGGATCAAGACGTAACCCTGGAGCGGCGAAGCGGGAAGTAGTGTGGTAACCGCGTGCAGACCAGTCTGAAAGAGCTGAAAGATCGGAGTCTAGGGGCGCCTCAAGCAGAAATAACAGACGACGTGCGATCCTAATTAATTACTCGCTGGCTAATTACTGTAATTATATATCGCCACACCCGCCCTACCAAGTCCTTCTCGTCGCCCGCGCACCTTCGCCCATCTTTATACCTGCAACCTTGCTGCCCCCCTACTAAATTAGTACAATTCTTTACCGCAATGAAGAAACCCATAATTGCAATAAACTTTTTCCCCCGTTCATGCAAGAGTGATAAAAATACCGATAATAATTTACATTTCACTGATCTTTATAGTGCTCTAAATTTAACGGCACATGGTAAACGTTCAGAGTCGCAAAGTAATACTTTCGTATAAACAGGTAGTCCAAGCGACAGGTGGTGTTGGCAAGAAGCGAGGATGTCTGCAGCAGCGTGACTGCGAAACACGCGGAACCCAATGCAGCAGCAGCAGCAGCAGCAGCTTCCTCAATGTAGTTGGGGTCCGAGAAAATCGCCGCAGTTTAATCTTCCAGGTTACTTCGTTGCTCGTTCGAGAACTTCGCGTCGTTCTGAATTATGTGATATCGCACATGTGTATCTACCTTGGACGATATACTTAAGATATTAAGTCCGTATAATACGGGTACCTATATAACTGCATTTGGATCTCGAGTATAACCGCGTGGACCACTAACTGGCAAATGTCACTCGTTATGTAAATGATTCAATGTTTACGAGCAACACCTTGCCTTGGTAATTCACTGGCATCGGATATTCTACCCTGCATTTTGTATATGAGAGGGGAGGCCATAACGACTGCATATGGAGAATATTTCTTGTTCATACTTACTTCTCGGTATTTGTTAATGTGTTGCACCCACTTGACGTAATTGTCCAATTCAGGAAAAGGAGAAAAACTTTTTTTTATTTTTGTTTCTTTATCTTTCTGTACTTTATGTTAATAAGAAGATAATTATTTGCATGAAGTAGTGTTGTGTAAAGTGGACAAGTACGCAGCCAGTGCAGTGTAATGATTAATTATTAACAGTGAAAAGCAACTACAGACTACTTCTTGTTCATCAGACTGTGATGGAATGGTGCATTAAGTGTATGATGCACATATATACAATATTTGCGCCAATTATGTTAATTTTTTTTATCAACCATCAGTCGAGGTCACAAACTACACAATGAAAAATCAAAGAAACAATCCAATGGAAGACAACAAGATTAGATATTCAACAAGGACAAACATGAAGAGGTTTATTTAAAAAAAAAAAAATATATATTCTCTAGGAATAGTAGCGTAATTTTTTCATTGACGTTATTCGGTGTGAAAATGCTCCTTCAATTATTTGATGAATTCAACAAATAAATGGCCGGATCACGCACTCGATAACCATTTCATGAAACGGAATGGAACGGGGTTGAGACGATGCGCGTCAGAGTGATCTATTTCGGGTTATTAGCCGATCTTAGATAGGGCTGGCCTATCAACAAATTACATTACGGTAACATCGCTTTGTCATTTGCGCGATCGCGACTATTCCCGGCCATTCCTGGGTATCTCACCGCTAAGAGGCAAGGGCCGCGCGGTCCCGAGGCCTAATTGCGTTAGATAGTCTCCGTCTTATTAATTCCCCGGGTCCGGAGGCCCGCGCGTGGGTCGAGGCCCGGCTGGGAGCAGCTAGTGTGAGGCGGTCCGATAGCGGACACGGCATTTCACTTAATGATAACCTGGTTTCCCCCTGGCCACGTCCCGCCAAGTCCTTCTGGCATCCTGCCGGAGACTTGGCTGGACCAGACCGGATTGTACCTAACCGGACTACGGCTCGTATTATCGGACGGACATCTCCGCGACGCCGAGGCTTCTTCCAGGGACGACGAGCAGAGCAGAGCAGAACAGAACAGAACAGAACAGAACAGAGCAACGTGAGTGAAACGATCCTCCGAAATCCTGCGGTGATTTTTGCGTCCTCATATAGCTTTTCGAGGAAGGCCTGGTGACCGCTGTGCCCTCACATCAAATTTAAGGATCATATTTTTTGCCAACAAGAAGGACCGCGACGCTTTTGGAGAATCGATTTGCCATCTTAAGACACACTTGTTTAGTCACTTACTACTGTGGAAAAACTTTACCTGAAGAAGTAATAAATACTCGTATTGTACGTACTTTGTACAATTATCAGACATTCGTGATTCCTGAATTCCGGGCTCGTACGGGTGATTTTATAAGAAAATCGGCATCTTGGTGCTACAGCTACGCCGCCAAAGAGCAGATACGTGTTATTTTTATCGTTCCATGAACCGCTGAGGAAGAATGGGGGCTGTTTTTCTTACGTATAAATGCTTCAAAATGCAAAATTTTATCGCTTGGTTTTTGGTTTCGCTCGTGGATATCGAGAGACAAGTTGATGTATTCAAACTCACCGATGCTCCAGCGACGAAAAATAAGAAATAAATAAAGAAAGAGAGAGGGAGGAAAGGCGGGAGAGTCGCAGCTCGCCAGTAACGGCCTGCAATCAAAACTCATGTAATGGTATGGCCACCATCAAACCGAATGGCCTGGTGGGCGTCCTCGAGAGCGTTGGCTGAGATAAGGTAGAATTTTTCTTGCAACTCGCAACTTTCATTAGCCCAAGAGTCGACGGTGAGCATGGTTCCATATGAATACGTTGGGTAACTCTTCTGGCATTTATGGGATTCAAATTTTTCATCAAAAACATCGCTGATATGGATTTTTTCAGTTCCGATTCTCACCGCTGTTAGAATTTATCTGAAAACGGATACAAGGGGACGATGCTGAACCGGCAATCCAAAGAAATTCCGTTGTATTTCTAATGTCGAACTTGAGACTGTCGCGTCTATTTCACGCGGCACTTATACAACTGGTCACAGAACACGGTAGATAATAGCAAGAGAAGAAACAAGTCGCAGGCTCCTTGAACCCCACTGCTCCTTTTCTACTCCTTCGTATAACGTTGATATGTAATAGGAATTCCTCCTCGAAAGTAGTTAGTGCAACCAGACATCTAAGGAATGTTGGCAAAACATCAACGTACAGCGTTTGAATCGTTGGCACAGTCTATCCCCTGCTGGTATCTCTCTCTCTCTCTCTCTTTCTCTCTTTGCACATAGACGTACGATGAGGTTGAGGATACGATGCCGCAAAAGTGTCTTCACATTATGTGGTAGCAGGTCTCTACGTGCAGTCAATAACCTTGAAAACAGGACATCCGGTATAGAAATCCAGATATAACTCAGCGAGTAAGATTCTGGATTCAGTTTCCCGGTTTAACATCGATTCGGTAATTGAGATTTCGCGAGTCTTCCTCGTAATCTTCTCGGACAAAAAAAGGGAAACGATTCGTAACTAACTGCGAGGACGGGAGCGGCAGCAGCAGCAGCAGCAGCATTAGGTAGATGAAGTTGGAGAGAACTGAGACGGGTCAAAGTCTTGTGGCGTTTCTTTTACTTCAGTCTCGCTCTCTGTGTCTTTCTATTTTTTTGCTCCTATTTTTTTACTTCTTTATTTTTTTTTTTTTTTTTATTTCTTATTTTTATATGTTTTTCATTTTTTTTTAATTTTTTTTTTTACAACCCGAAGAGGCAAGACTGCGAGGCAGTCGACGGTCGTTCGGTATGCGCGCTGCCGCGCTCCGTCCATTCCCCGCTGTCCCTCTCGAGGACAGCTCCTGACCCGCGGAGACCTCGGGATCTTCTCCCGCATACAGACACTCGCGCACAGTTTATTCTACTTCAAATTCACTCGCTGTTAGATTATCGGAACGAATAATCCATGGAATGGTCGATTTGATATAGGTACTTACTACGCTTCGACGTGATCCAGTCTCAAAGTCACTCTAACCAAAACACGACATACAACAAATAAAAAAAAAAAGAATTCTCTGTAACCAAAGTGACTACGACCATTCCAAATCCACGACGTGAATACCAATACTTATCTGGTCATGCCAGGATGACGCGATGAAACTAAGAAGACCAGCTTTCCAAAGCTCAACTCGATCTTCACTGTGATGTAAATTATTATTATTTTTTTTTTTAAATATTCTGAAGATTCTTTGCAAATATATCTTTGAATCGTTCAAGATTGCAGGTTCTTAAAGAAAAAAAGAAAAAAAAAAGAAAAAAGAAAAATTCAACTTAACGATAAATAAGAATAATTGTACCTTCAACACTTGTCGCCCTGTGAATTTTGGAGTTTTAAAATTTCCTCGTGGGCCCGCGAGGGTTAATTTGTCGAAGTCGATGGTAAACCGTGAAGAATTCGCGGTAACAATTATTCTGGTCCGCTCGGAGCGATCGAGATCTCGGTAGTTTTAGTTGGTTCTGAGAAGATTCCTCTTTTGGCAGCAGGAAGACGAGCGCTCCAAGAGACGAGGGAGGAGGGTGAGAGGGAAGAGAACCTCTCTCCTCACTTGCCAAATGTTCTCCGACTCGCTCTGGCGAATATTTTATTTAATATGAAATAAAACGCATTCCGCATACCAAGCATGCCGACGGCGCCGCTGTACCCGACCCATTGTGTTCTCATGCCTCTACAGCCGGGCTGCATTTGGACCGAATGCAGCCAGGTGCTCAACCTTTCTAACCTAACAAATTCACATACATTTGTATGATAAAATCATGGATCTGGGTCCACCGTCCATCGTTCGCATCTTCAATTCTTCTTCTCCAGATCTCTTCTCTTTAAAAGAAGAGATATCCGAACTTCGAATTGGTTTACGATCTGTAGATTCAAAGTGAGATTAAATTATGTGTGTGTGTGTGTATGTGAGTGTCTTTTTTTGAACACCAAAATTAGGGTGTCTTAAAAATTTATCACACATTAATTATGGAGGTTTACGACGATCTACGATCTACAATCCAATGTGACTTAAGAGAACCCCTGGTGCGTACGAGTCCGCGCGAACCGCTCAAGGCGTATAGGAGTGTGCGCGGGTGAGCGCGTGTGTGGGACACGCCGAGGGCAATGTCGTCTTTGGCAAAAACATTATTGAGTTAATCAACTAATTTATAATTAAAATTCTTCGATGCAAGCGTCTCGGGATGCGGGGGTAAAAACCGTCTGGGTTTTCTGATCGGTTTCATTCTCGGTAAGCGCCATTGAATTCGTAGAACGTCACTAATCAAGCTGCTGATTAATTTTATCGAGATTTATAAACCTCAATAAATAATTACTACGGTTTTTGGAAGCTTGCTAAATCTCGATTAAAATCATTGAATGCAAAACAATTGTTGCATTGAGGTTCGCCTTTGCCTTGAAGGTCCGTAAAGTTGTCGTCGTTCATTCAGCGTGGAGCAAAACCAAGTGACACATGGGGAAGAGGCAGGAATGAGAAGAGCACGAGGTGCTCGACCTTAAATCGGGCAGCGGCTGGCGACAACGACTCTCCTTTGTCGCTGTGGTGAGCTGAAATTCATCCAAGCGCATCGGACGGCATGGTTATCGTGCCTAGACCAAAGCCACCGGCATCGTCTATGTCCACTCGAATGTCCAACAGCGATTAGACGAGCCCCAAGAGTTCTAGAGTGAATTAATTACGCGCTGGTTATCCCTCCGCCGTTTCCTCGTCGCCCTCTCGATCCTCGTGACCGCGTGCCACCCACATCGTTCGCTTTTTGCAGCCGGTCAGAGCCTCCGTCTTGTCTGTCCGTCAACCTGCAATCGGCAAATCGCAAAACGACGCCGAGTAACCTTTCGCATATCGAATAGAACGACCGCAATAAAAATACACCTGGTGAAAGTTCAGTGTGAAAATTTGACGGATTCATTTGTAAAACTTAAAAATTTTACCGGGTTCAAATTCGGTGATTTAGAATTTTCATTCTTCGAATGGTGATAAATGAGCACCGCTAACGACTCGAGGGACAACCGGAGCGGTAAATTTTTGAGATGGTTTCGTGGATCTGGGGCTTAATTTGTAGCACGTTCTTGCCCGTTGGTGACCAGCATGTCGATCGAGGATCAAGGTGATGGTGATGGTTGTGGTGGTGGTGATGTTGCCAGTTTAGCAAAGGTGACGATAGTCCGGACTCCTGACTACCGAAGAAGGCAGGAGTAAAGGCAAACGGCAAATGTTGAAGAGAAGAAGACTGACTATACGACCGGTGACGGTGGCGGTGGTGGTGGTGGCGACGATGACGATGGAGTGGGTTAGTTAGTGACTTCAGGCGCGACGCACCGGCCCCATTTCTTGCAGTGATTTTTGCGGGTAAGACATCGCCGCTAATTAATCTCGTCGCCGCTACTCGGGACAGTGACAATGCCCACGGAGTGTGGAATCCGCTGAATCGGTGCCATAACGCGACCGTACAAAAAACACCATCGAAAGAGGGCGTCAAAAAGGCGCGCCAACCGCACGCCTATGTGTCCACGTATTGCTGCAGGTTGAAGTAAAACTTAAACCAAAAAATACACTGTGCTTGGTATTATAGCTGGATGATTTTTTCTACTTTTTATCCATTTTTTTATTTTTTTATTTTTTCGCTTCTTTTACCCTCCATGAGTTATCCTTTCACAAGAATCTTCAATCTAGTCGCATTAATTTATAACTAACAATTTTCCACCAAGACATAACGAACGACTGACCAAGTTTTTGCGAATAAGCCTCTTTGCCTCGCGCGATCTCACCGAGAGATTTGCGGGTGCTAAAAGCTGCTCGGCTCGGTTCACAGTTCTATACGTCTACATATACTTATATACACTTATATGATGTATGTACATACATATACGTAAGTGCTCACAAGGATTCGTAGCGCCTTGGCGAATAATAAATAGAGATAGACAAATGGAGATAGGAACGAGTGTGTCTTGCGTCGTTGGTCTGGGTCGAGATTATCTTGAAAAGTTATGAGTGACCGTTGCAGCGTGAGGTTTCTAGACTAGATTTAAAAACACGGTATATTATAAAGGTGAAGAAATGCGAAGAGGAATGACAAAAAACAAAAAAAAACAAAATAAATAATACTTTCAAAAATTTTTTTCGCTCTTTGCACATGTACGTCTATATCTACGCAGATATCCCGCAGGTGAACTGCACCACCATTCCTTGCGATGGATGCGCCTATATCCATTCGCCATACGACTTCTACTCGCGAAAGTGCAATCGGTGTTTTTGCTGAAGCACCAGAAGCTTTTTAGCGCTTCTTGAACGGCCTGCACTGCACTAAGGCAGTAGCTATGGATCAGTAATTAGCGTGGAATGAACTGCGTGGCGAGTGATGAACCACTCGTACCTACTCCTCGCACTCGCCTTCATACTGGATTTTTACAGACACCCTAGACTTACACGACTATATAGTGAACCTTACGAAAAATGACTGCCCTAAGGCCTGTGATTAATAACGTAGAATGTATTTTAGAAATTGCACATAGATAAACTAACGTATTTTTAAACGATTCGTTTTTTGTATTCTGTTTCAGATGCCATGGGTAAGTGAATCAGGATCAGTTTGGCCAATTTTCTGACCGCCCGTTAAGGTAGGAATAAGGTTTTTGAAAAAGTTTCGACTGTGTGCCTGTATAATATATTATCAGGAATACATATAACGATGATATTGTAATTGGTTAAAAAACTAAAAGCAACTAAAAAAGATGCTTTGAAATTTCTGCTTGCCATGGGAGATGAGTATCTTTTGCGAGGGACAAAGCCGCCCTGGAGTTCCTCGGCGGGTGTAATATATATCTTCATCTACAAAGGAGGTAGCCGACTGCATCAAGAGCGATAGGTATAGTTTCCTCTTGGTAAAAAGTTTACGCTGCAACGATGATTTAATCATTCGCCTCGTTGGAAACGACGTCTGATGAGGATGATTGCTGCGGACGGGGTACGCACTCCTCGCAGACAATCAGGCGTAGTTACCGATCTGTCACGCGCGCGATGCTTCCATACGCACTTCTTTATTCTCTCATTCCCGTTCGTTCTCCGTCTCTATTTTATCTCATCTCAAGTTCTCACTCTAATCACAGTGAGCGAGAGTATCCCAATAATAATCGACGTCGGTGAGCGCGTTTAATTAGATTAATTAGATTAATTAGATCGCAGTATTGCATAAGAGGTTCTCTTCTCCTTTGAAAGTTTAAAAATTTTGCAATATCATTTTATCGCGTTAAATGATAGCCGTGAAAGTTTAATGAATGTATAAATATACCTGTAAATGATTATTACCAGCGTCGTTATTATATACCGTCGACGACACATGGCAACCGCTTGCCTTCAACAACCACATGTCAGTCAGACGTCGACGACGAAGTGACGCAATACTCCGTAGTAAGGATTCGAAAAGTTAGTTAGTAGCCAATCTTTGCTGCAAAACTTAATTTCATACTGTGGCTCTGAAAACCGCAGTGACTTTTTATTCACGTGTGAGACGCCAGACTCGATCGTAAAAAAATGCAACTAATTAACGACTAAAAAGTGAGAGCCACACTTTTTGCTGATATAGTGTTCGTTTTGCCGCAGAGCTACGCCCTCGGATCGCAACTTTATTGTGCAGAATGTTATCGTCATTCTTGTTTTATTTATTTATTTATGTTTTTTTTTTTCTTCTTCTTTCCCCCCAAAGCAGCGATATACCTTTCGCGAATCGTTCTGTCTCCAGGAATAATCGCGTGCAGAGATCAGCCGGGTTCCTTCAATACCAGCAATCCGTAGATTGTCGAAGGTTAACACGAACTCTATACGTTGTTGTCGTGATATAGATAGAACGGCGTGGTACCAGCCACTCAGGTATCTCTCTTAAACGAGCTCAGCTCCGCTCAGCTCAGTTCAGCTCAGCTCAGCTCAGCTCAGCTCAGCTCAGCTCAGCTCAACTCAGCCCGCCTGTCTGTCTGTTCGTCCGACTCTCGGCCATTTGGCCACACTCTAGTCTAACTAATGAAAGTTCGAAGAACCGCATCGGGCCTATCCTCCCGGGTTCTCGTCTCTTAAAAGCCTGAAGCCAGGTTTCACTCATCGGCGCAATCATTAACGCTCAGCCCCGCCAACGTAATTAATATATAAATTAGAAAATCTGAAGTCCTCAGCACTCGCCGGCCGTTTATGTTAGCTGCACAGTGCCCTATAAATATGTATTGGCGTCGGCATATACGCAGACCATTGGAAATTGTCGAAGGTAACGTAACGAGTCCACCACCTAACGAACTTGAGAATGATTTGCCTCTTGTTTTTCTGTCTCTAATTAGTCAGTCACCTCACGTTCCTCGAGTCTCGACTCTCCAGTCTCGAGACTGCTGCTGTTGCTGCTGCGCCGACGCGACGAGTGCACTTTTATGTATTTTAAGTCATTGCTCGCGTCAATTATCGTTAATCGTTTTATACTCCGCGACTTGTCTGAGTCTTTGGCAGCGGGAAACCGCAACTTCTCATAATTGTTATGTAAATTAGACCACTGCACAACTCCGTCATTCCCACACCCGTTTACGTATGCGAAATATCAACCTCACTGACTCCCATATATCCCATCACCCGAAATCTTCGTTGCAGCGTAAGGCCTCCCATTGTCAGTTCTTCTCACTAACGTAGCAATTTCGTCGCGGGTAAACATCCCTCGGACATTTGGCGCGCCTTCAACTATCGCTGTGGCATTTACGATCGTGCACATGGCTGTTGGATTTTGACACCTCGCTTCTCTCGTCTATATAGCGTCTCTTTCTCCATTCTACATTCTTCATTGCTTCTGATTTCGTGCTTTTTGTGTAGTTTTTGCGAATATTATCTCCTCCTCACGTCACCGCGGTCGCCATACTTGATCGTTGATGGTGTTGAACCCGGCTTTAGTTCTGGGAGCAGTAAAGCTACGCTCGAGTCGTTTGTGGGTTGTTATTCCCCGAACTGACGAGTTCAATGTTCGTTGGACAGCCTCGTGTTCAAGATTTCCATCGGTGTTAAGGAATGAGGTAATCCGCTGAATGCAACGTCTTGCTTATTGGATTCTGGACTATTTCCATCCCGGGGTACGACAGAGTACGGTGAGTAAAGAGAATAATTAAGCGGTCAGTTGAACACGTCTTCTCTTTGCATTTCACGTGCTTACGGGTACGAGTTCACGCGGTAGATGCTTTGCCAGAAATCTGGATCTCATTGCGTCCGTGTTCTTGACGATAGCCGCTATTGCAACGACCCTCGTAAACTCTGATGCACTGGAAATATGAAATCTCATAGGGTCAACGATCTCGAAAATAAAGATAGAGCTCATCAAGCTAAGGAACTAGCTTTTCGAAATGACCTACAATCCAGAAACATATCTCTAACTCCTTCAAACAAGAAGGAAACAATATCCACTGATCTTTTACCGCGTTTCATCACTTCGAAATGGCGGTTTCTGATGCAATTAGAGATTTTACACGGTGGAACGAATGAAGCAATGGATCTTTCGGCTCCGGGTTCGAGAGGATGCCGAGGTGGTTACGGAACGGTGCGATAGTTCCTTAAAGACGGATGGCAAACGACGCGGTCTGTCCGAAAGTTATGCGCCTCGTTCTTGCGGCGTTTGGCGGTTCGGGTATAGATATTGTCCGCCCCGTGTCGATATGGCCAGAATGTCGCCGATCCTTCTGAAGAAGTAGCCAATCCGAGTCGACGTAGTCGCAGCGGGCGCTGGTACGTGCCAGCATTTGTGGTCCATCGGTATCCAGAGAGAGGCCTTATCCCAAATATGCCCAATTAGCTTCGGCTGACATAATAAGCAGATAAACAACTTGAAACCAGCTCCTTTCGCGCGGTAAGATCAGAGCAATGAGTTTTTGCCTTACACCCTGGTAAGAACCGACTTCGATAATCGCGTATTAGGAACGACTTAGCCACTCCAAGAGTTTTTACCTTTCTTTTTTTTTTTCTTTCTCTATTCTGTTTTTGCTTTCTTTCTTTCTCCATATTGCAGTGGATCGCCCGCCGCGGATGTAAAAGAGTGACCTTTCCTTCGACTATAAGGTATCAATAAAATCGTGAGAAAGACGAGGAAAGAACGAGAAAGATCGACGAGTTGCGTACGATTCGATCTTGGTATTTAGGTATCTATCTCTATCTATACCTATGTATATATAACTATCTGCGTGAGTGCAGACGGTATAGGTATAGGAATTACTGTAGAAACGGTCGGCGTAGAGTTTTGATGGGTCCCACGAGCGTGGAATTTTAATGGAGCACCGATCCCTCGTTCCGTGTTCACTCGCGCCACTCGCTTCGTAATACAGACGTAGATTTAATAATGGAATGGTTAGTGGATTTGGGGCTAACGTGTTGCAATTTTTGGGTCCCGCGGTTCTCTCGAAGTATGGTGGGTAGGTACGTACATATAGCGAAGGGAAAGTCGAATGAATACGTGAGTGGCATGTGGGAAGGAGGGCGGTATATAGCTGCGGGAAGAAGAAGCTACCCTCGGAAACGCGGTCGGCACGTAATCTATTTGTTCGCCAACCGCGCATCGTCGTTGTGTCCTTGCTCCGCACCCGGCATCTCCTCTTCATCCACGGGGACCTTTTATCCCAACCACAAAACGCGGTGCAACTGCCCGATCGAGTTACGACTCGGACGATTATGCCTTTGACGTAAAATACCGGGAACCGGTATAAAAGGGAATTAAGAAACTGAGGAAGATAGCGTTTTCACAACGTTTTCAGACATCCAACATCCCGAAAAAAATCATCTCACAACCAAGGTGAGTTTAATAATCTGATTTATGGATAGGTGAGTGCGTGCTTTGTCGGGGTCTGCCATTCTCGCAGACTCTTATTTCTCTTCTCTTTGGCGGTTCTGTTGAATCAATTGATTTTTGTTATGCCGTCGCGAGCTCTGGGGTACACAGGTGTTCAGCCCGTGCAGTTTAATGTTTTGGGTATGCTCAGATTCCAATATGGTATATCTGAAACGGCGCCGACCATGGCGTGTACGGAACTTTGATAGTTCATAAAACGAAACGGATTTTGATTCGGTCTCTTTGTAACCCAGCACCGTACGAGTTATTGGGTTACATAAGGCAAATCGCGTCCTTTAACAACCGGAAGTTCCTTCCTTCGTCCTCAGCCGTAGCGACGAATTTTTTTTTTTCTTTTTCTTTTTTTTTTTTTTTATATTGCTACCAAAATTTTATTCCTCTTTTTATTCATCCCACCAATATCTCTTCCGGAAAAGTATACACGACGCGTCACTCTACCTACCAGTAGCAAAAGTAGCAAGCGGTCAGTGCCGAATACCAAATGCCCTTCCGACATCGCATCCCTTATGTATGACCGGACTTCGTCCTGAGAGAGATATTAAATCAATAAAACGTTGCACCGTCATCCCCAGGGATCTTCTTCCCCGGTTCTGATCAAAGAGAAAACCTATATACTGACGCGTTGTAATACCACTTCATCCGATCAACTTTGAACGGTTGTTAACACCCGGAATCGACATTATAGCTTTACCCGCGATTAAATAAATAACTGTCTAATGAATTCAGATGAAATGTAAAAACAAAGAAAAGAAAAAAAAAATTGTTACCATTACTAAACGCGTTTACGGGTGGTTTCCGTCCCCTAGAGAATCGGAAAATTTCTGAAGTCGGAGCACGGGGCTACTAAAATGTCCGAGACGGTTTATACGGGGCGTCCAGTCTCGAGATCCTGAGTCGTCGCGTGAATTCTAAACCGTTTGTTCTCTGCCTCACGGATGAGTACAGGGCCCTAGTGGGCCTTTGCTAAACCCAAGAACGATACACACGTCGCATGGTTGACTCCGAGATCCTGGACCCTGGGCACCACTGTATGTACCGCAAGGTCCGAATCGTCGGGTTGACGTGACTCGAAGTTCACCAGCTTCTCATGAATTTAAATGAAACTGTTCCTCGCAAAGTGGCGAATAGTAGAGCCTAGACTCATGGTGAACCCTGGTCTAGGATCCGATCTCTGTTTATTTTTATTCACCGTCATTCGTTGGTCTCCTCTTGCAACGATGAAGACGTTCACTTAAGTTTAATAAATTACTTAAAGCGATGGGAATGGGGTTTTTTGATAGCATTGTTCTTCTGGTCAAGTAGCTGCGGTCTTAACGTGAGATAAAATGAAGGAGAATAAAAATAAGAAAAAGAATAAAAATAAATAGGAATAGAAAGGGACTGGATATAAGGAAGCCGAAAGCCTTTAGCCTTGAATAAAGCGGTTCTTGATTATCTAACTTGTTTGTATTAGAGATAACAGTATTGGCAGGTTAGGGCGAAAGCGTTAACGATATTTGCATTAACCCAGGCCTAATTATGGTCGGAAGGATCGTGCAGTCCGGCATAATAATTACCATCTCGTATACGAGGTCCGTGTAAGGGAGCATAATTATTTCCGTGGGAGACAGTCCCAAGCCTTTTACCATGAACGGAATTAAATCGCGAAAAGAACCGATCGTGTTAACGTGACTCTGGGTGATTTTAATTAATTCTGCAGATAATTCCGAATCTGTAATATAAATCGTGGAGCTAATCCCACATTCACTTCTCTAATTTAAATTGAATTAAGAATAAAATGATAAAAAAATAATATCAAAAAAATCTAAAAAGTTAACCAACGAACTAATTCTCCAAGTTTTTCACCGCAGTACATGACGAGGCACTAACCAACTCGCGAGCTCTTCATTACACGGAAAGATCTTTCACGGGGATAAACCATGTATCGTATATACTTGCAGATTCGCCGCTATTACTGTATCTACGATTAAATTCACATGCGTAAAGTCAACTCGATTCATACGGTTGTACTTTAGAGAGTAGTAAATTCCTCGTTCATCGTGTATGTGTAAAGATGCTGTAGCTGCATCAGCGGCGAAAGGATATCGGAAAATATATTCAAAAGTGAATATAATCGGGCAAATGATATCGAGATTGTCAATATGACTTTCGCTCAAAGAATCTACGTGCCATTATCATTGCACTACACAACAATATGCATACATACGTATACACATACCAAACGGGTATAGATGGATGGAATTATAGAAGAGAGATCGTCTTCCCCTCTGACCCGAGCGGTTCCGCGTGTATTAATTAATGGATAGATCGTCGAATCGTTTAATCCATGATTAATCGTGAGAGGAGATGAAGATTAGTTCACATAATTCCTCAAGGCCTACCAGTTTTGACTATACGCCTTAGACGGAACGAACGTGAGTGTTCAGGGTCTCGTCTCCTGTATCCCGTGTATTATCGTACTCGAATACTCGCATGGAGATTTTTTTTTTTTGAAAGTGGATCGCGATTATTCGGCATTGCTTATCGCAATTACAAAACAGCGTAATAGAATTTTGGCAATTTTCTTTTTTCTCGTCATTGAAGACATCGCGTTTCCGATCTTTGAATCGACTGTACTCGCCTGTGGGTACAGAACGGATAAGCCGGGTTCGAGTAAGCATATAAAATGGACAGAACACCCGCTGACCATTGCTTACATAAATGCTTGAACTTGCTTACCTGCTGGGCATGTAACCGTGGTAACTAATAGTTGGTTACTTATTAGCATACCTTATACCGTATGCGATAACTTTGGATCACCATGCGATCACTAAAGAAATAATTTTAAGACGTAGCTCGTAGTAGTTGAGTGAGTATCGCTTTGCTGAATTGCAACCGGTAAATTGAACGGTTTTTTCTTTTTTATCGTTTAACACTCGGGTTAAAATGTCAAAATCCATTCACGACGGTAGCCAGACAGAAGCTATATAAGCTATATTCTATCGGCGATCGGATGAAACAAAATTTTTTTAACAACTTTCTAATAGCCAACTTATTTTAACAACCAGTTACTTTTAGAATTATTATTGGCACGCGATTTTATTTACGACACGACACGACACGACATGACCGCGACCGCGAGCATGACGCTACGCGACGCCGCACTTACGTTTCAAAGTTTCTCCTCATGAATGTTTTTTTATAATACAGAATACGGTCAGCTGCGTAACAAGTCGATCTTTGATCATTACTTCATTTGCACCATTATGCGGGTCATTCTAACGGCTATAATTACATACATTGAAATGCAAAGTATAAATTCATAGGGGTACAAGAGGTGCAAGATAACATCTCATAAACTCAAGAAAAGGCCATAAACAACAGTGTCGCAAAAAACAAAAAAGACCAAAAAAAAAAAAAAAACCTTCAGTTTTGTACTTTTCGCATTGCAATTTATTACTGCTATTATTATGAATTCTTTGACTCTATCTTCGTGCGGGAAAAAATTTCTCAGTTTTTCTTTATTATTCATATTAATGAATTAGCGTGCAGTTAAGGCGTTCGCAATTAGTATTTTAGTAATTAGCTGTCTTGAGTGAAGGCTTTATCTTCGGCAGGTAATCTCAACGTGGTATGCTGTCATCGCTACTGCAATAAATTATCTAAAGCTTTGCTATAACATCCCAGTATGAAGATTCACGTTATTGGTATTATGGTAGGTATTCAGTCAGTAGGACAGGTGACGTCCGGATGGCGTGTTCGTGATAGACACATGATTTTTCTTTTTTTTTCTCATACTTTTTTTTTTTTTTTTTTTTCCAACAATCTCTACATCTGTACATATACGCATACAACACATTTCTAAACTCGTTAAACGGTATCGCGTTAAACCAGACCGGAAATTGATCATCATCACCAGTGTGGTAATTATTAACCGTCGGTCAGCCAGTCTCAAGAAAAGATTGCAATTATTATCAGCTTCTTCACTTCCTCGCGATATATTCATTCTCGCGGGTTTATATAGAATTTATACAAGAAGGCAGAGAAGACAAGAAAGGTAGGTACGTATACCTATAAGTACAGGAAGCACCGTGTCGAATGTACCTACTGGTTGCTCGTTTGTTTTCACTCCCGTAGACGAGGAGGATGAGGATGAGGATGAGGATGAGGATGAGGACAGGGAAGAAAAAAAAAGAAAGAGGTGCGCCTGAAGGCAAGTCAAGGCAAAGGCAAAGGCAAAGGCAAGGAAAGGAATTAATGGTGGGCAACTGGGTAGCGTCGAATCGCAACGCGTGACGGTCAACGGTGTCAGCAGTTTTATTGCGCGCCTCTTTATTCTCGTTGTCTATCTTCGTCGGTGGCGCCACTTCACCTTACGAACTCTGACGCCATTCCTTATGACGCTACAGAAAACAAAAAATAGAAAACAAAAAATTCCTGATCATCCGATCCGCGAAAAAAAAACAAAAAAAAAAAATCTGTCGATGATCTTGGTCTCAAGTATTCATTGATGCTTGAGGTGTATTCAAAAAGGACCATCAAGTCCGTAGTCCATTCAGAAATCTATTCTCATCCGTTTCGCGTTCACAGAAAAATTTATCAAAATTATATCAAATGAAGGATATAAAACCGATTCGCAATAAATAAATATTTATATAACCCCAACTATCCGACGGAATATCATTAGCAAGACTATGTATGAATTAGGATAAGGGTATACCTACTGACGATAGCGGCACGCTATGAGTGTAGCGAACGAACGGTAGCGCTTCCTCCGCCTGTGCCAGGACGCGGGCGGCTCGAGACTCTGAGGTACCTCATGGAGGGTAGGAGGAAAATGATTAGTTATTAAAATGCCTATAATAATATATAATCACGGTCTGGGTGTGTCCGCGGTAAGGTAAGGACCGTCGGATACGTGTGCATCATGGAAACGGAGGTCTATATATACACTACGGATGCATAATATACATGTATATTATACTCTGGTGGTGCTGCAGCTAGGGCAGGTACCCGCGGGGTCCTCCATATACGGTACTATATACACTGCAGGTACCCACTAGGATCCTCGTGGTTGGCGCGGAGTTAAGAACACGCGTATTATAAAAGAGGCTTAATAACTGTTATCCAGGATCGCGCGGTGGACCAGAGAGCAGAAGCTGCTGATGCTACTCTAGTAGGAGGAGGCGTCCGAAGATCTCGGCTTCCTTTACCGTCCTCTTCTCCACATTATATTCCGCTACCGTAACATTATAATATTTTACATACATGTAGGTATATTAGAATTAATACCGTTTCGCGGTTTACTAAAATTTCGTTTTTAAATTGCCAAAAAAAAAAATTAATTTTAAAGCAAAAAACAAGAAAAAAAAAAAAAAACAGATTGAACGTTCATCACATACCGATTAATAATACGAATTCTAAAAGAAATTATGGATAATTTGTTCTCTTAAATATCTTACGTAGCAATTAAAGGCAATCGATTGGTCGTATAACTCGCGTAATTACACGAGTTAATCTACTACGCAGTTGGAATATAATTATTTGATGTCGTTTGAAAGTTTCGAGTTCGGCCCGCGCGCTACCGAGCGAGCAGCAACAGCAACAGCAGCAGCAGCAGCAGCAGCTGAGATAACGCAATATTTACATATTATCTGCGCCCACCGGTGTCCCGTTGTTATTCCCACTCGACACACAGTCGAGAGATTCTTATCTTTCGAAACGCGCGGTCTTTTCTTACCGCAGGATACGCACCCGCTCGGTCATAAGCTCTGGCCTAATGAAAGCCAAAGCCAAAGGCAAAGGTAAAGGCAAATGCAAAGGAAAAGAAAAGGCAAGACTATAACCGACGTAGCACGAAGCGCGAGGTTCTTTAAAAATCTGCATAAAAATTTTTACGAGTGTTGGACCGATCACATTTATCCGTTAATGTACCTATTATAGCTGTGATTGATTCGAACATGTTTTTGAATAAAAACTAACAAAAATAAAGAAAAAAAAAAAAGAAAAGAAAAACCTGTCGTTGTTAGGATGGTAAAGAATCGTCGACAAGAAATGGTCGTAGAGGAACCGATTGGCTGGGACTTTAGCTTTACAACCGCAGTAGTGTTTCGGTTGAGATTTTTTTTTTTTTTTGTTTTTATTTTTATAAATTTTTGTTGTTTTTTTTTTTTCTCTTAATTATTACCGCTAACGAGTGGCACGACGCGGAGCTGAGTATTCGCGCGGGTCGTTAACTAGATGGTTATCTCGATTCTCGCTTTAATATACGTATACCTGTATTTGCTGATAATTAAAATTCGTCAATTCCGCGGAGCCAGGCAGCGTCTCGGCGTCATTATCGAGTTACGTAATACGCCGAGGGGTTATAGATACACGTATTCGAGTGGCGTGGGCGTGAGGTCATTTACCTAACCGAGACATCCGCTAAATGGTAGGTATACCGTATACGTATAAAACGACGATACATAATAATATTATTATAATATACTGCAGCTATAATATAGATATACATATATACCTATATCTATGTGATAAAATTTACGAGAACGTGCGAATTATTACCGAAGCTACATATAATTCTTATTACGACATAATTATCTCGTCCTATGCCAGTATCACGCGCGTGTTTAGTCTGCTCACTGCAGCCCACTGTACGGGCCAAATAAACTTCCTGCAGAAATACTAATTAGATCGCTTATTAAAAAAAAAAAAACGACGTTTCTCCCTGCTCCACCGCGCACACAAGACTATACTGTACTATACAGCACGGCATTGCATTGCATTGCATTGCATTGCATTGCATTACATCGCATCGTCGTCCTCCGCAAATGGCTCTCCCCGTTTGAGCCAAAAAACATCTTTGCTGATTGGCTGTAGTCACGCGATATTCGTTCGGGAATGCAATACCAGAGTCAGACCTGGACTCCCTTGACTTATACACGAACATGTTTCGACATATAATATCGGTCTACTATCGCAAACATACCAGGGTAGTCGGTATAACGTGATAGGATTTGTTATCACTTATGCTTTTCCAACCCTTATACGATATGGTTTGTAACCTTCGTAAAGAGAGGTTGGAAGACCTGGTATGAATCGGTAATATTAATTCTGCACGAAGTTTCGCTAGTCAATGTCAGCCGATTGTAGTATAACCCGGAAAACGGGCCAAGTTTGATGCACGCTTATCCTAAAACTGGGGTAAATATTGGTGTTGTTAGTTGTGAGGACGAAGCTAGTCCGCATTGGATAGATAGAGGACGCTGACGCTGACGCCAGCGGAGCCGTACTTCCGCCACTCGTCCACCCCAACGGGCATAAATCTCTTATTCAGGATACGCTCGTAGGCTCCAAGGATGTCCTGTTGCCTCGGATATTACGTAATGGGTAGTAGGGAGTTGCCGCATGGCGTCGTTGTCGTTGTCGTTTTCGTCGTCGTTGTCGTAGCGAAATATTCGCGGGCGTTTGCGAAATCCCCATCAAGTTTAACAATCAGGGATCGATGTATACACCCACCATCCGCATACCCATCCTCATCCTCATCCTCATCCTCATCCTCATCCTCGTCCTCATTCTCCATCGTATCGCAGAAGAGCGAATTGATCCGAGAGAATCTAGTCGCGTTTCTCGCTGCTATGTCAGGGGATGAGACCATCATGTATATCCCTATGTATGTATGTATGTATGTATATGCACGGAACAGAAGGGGTCGGGACTTCGCTATGGCTGGGGTACCTAAATGTAAGCAGTAAGCCATTTTCCAGACGATGAGGCGCGAAGCCCTGCTCTGCCTCTTAGCGCGAGTAATCCCTACCTTGCAGACCTACACCGCCCGGTCGAAGGAAGCCAGCCGCAGGTGCGACCACGGGGCTTCATATTCCATCTTTTGCGAAGGGTAGGTAGGTAGGTAGGTAGGTAGGTAGGTAGAGGCAGAGGTAGAGGTAGGTGGGTAGGTACGTCCCGCTTATCTCGTACTACCGGGGGAATGATTTATCGCACTTCTTGCACAATCGAAGCCGAGGTAACGCTATACCTTCTTGTAGGTATACGACCTAGTCGTAATCGTCGATCTTTTGTCCCAGTACCGACGAAGGGATCAGTTAATTTCATCGGTTAATTCTCCATCTCCCAATTCGCTTTGATAATATTGTAGAGTTTATCGCAATTTGAGTTGAAAACGGTTTAATTTTTCGGCAAGGTTTTATTTAATTTTTCATTTTGTTATTCTAACGGTTTTCCAAGGTTTAGATCGAGCGAGGAATTATCTTCACGGTCAGATCGTACAACGAAAATAGGAATTAGTTCTCTCGTTTCTTAGTGTGAAAAATAATACTATGGCCAAATAGTAAATCGTTATTAACGATTTGTCACGGTCATGGGGATCAAGCGAAGCAATATCTTGTGTATCCTATTATAACACCGAGTTTGTCTTTCTTGAAACTGTCCTGTGGGAATATATCTGCCACTAGACTGCAGAGAGAGACCTTGCAAAAAGCATCCTCAACGCTGAAGAGACCGTAGCTTGGTTTTTCCGCCGTAATCTTCCTAATGGGAAACGTATTGCAGATAAAAGAGGTATGAGAACACGTGATGGGAGAATATACCTATACCTAGTACGTTAATAATATTGCGTAGATGGCAAAGGTACGTATAACTCGCAAAAAGATATACGGGCATATAGAGGCACTAATAAGAACTCAATTACTGTTTTATGCAATTCTGCAGCACATCGCGTATAGTCTTCTCTCCTCTTCTCTTCCGGACACTCGATTATTTCTCAAGTGGTTCGCGCAAAAAACGGTAAAACGAAACAAAAAAAAGAAACGAAAAAAAGAAAATAAAAAAACTTTGAGAATCAAAAATGCATAACAAAACGTCGCAAAAATCTGTACTAGATATTATTTATAACTGTCGCGTATCGTAGGACACGTATTTTTTATTTTTTGTGTGTGTGTGTGTGTGTGTGTTTTTTTTTCTTTCTTTCTACCCCCGGCAAATGATGGAGTCAATCTTCGTCACGAAATGACCAAAGTTATGCGATAACCGTGTTAACGACGTCCCTCGGGGACGTGGGGCGCAGCCGAGGGTAGCTGACTCGGTGAAGGCAGGCGAAAGCACCACCACCACTGCCACCACCACCAGTACACGATCTACGGACGATGGGGGGAAACGACGGCCAACTATCCCGGGGTAAACAGATTTTAATGAGTGGAGCGCTGTTTAAACTGTATAATAACGTTTGCGCCAACTTCACCGTCGTCAATCCCCACCCGCCCTTCTTCCTATCCCCCCCCCCCCCCCCCCCCCCCCCCCCTGTCTCGTTCCCTCAAGCTTTTCCTTCGCTATTTCGTCCAACTTGCCTATATACATATGTATAAAATAACTCGAGTGTATAATGGCCAAGCCAGTAAAATATTTATCGTTAAAATTATAACTCGCCCGATGAATTTAGCAGTACGGATTTAGTACGATCTCGCGTTCCTCATCGGAGGATGTGTCAACCTCTTTGATATTCGATATCTGAAACCAATCGCAAATCGTTCACCGCTGCTATTCAAGCCCATTGACTATTTGGCAGGACTTTAAGACACGTCCTCGAAAGCAGGTGGCACCAGTCCAGGTCGTATTGCCTTTTGAAATGCCGTGGCTTTACCACCTAACGAATTTCCCCTCGCTTAATTTTATGACAAAGCTAGGGGTACGGGTATGTATGGTTCACTCGTTTCATCATTTCATTACATATTCAAAATTTTAGGCACAGTCATTTGTCAAGTTGGCTTCCGGCGTATGTGGATTTTACCTGTTCGATTTTTGTATTACGGGAAACCTGACTCCAATTTGGTGTTCATCGTTCTGAGGTATTTTCACCGATGTGTAAATAATACGACAAATTTGCAAGCCAAGTGTATACGTATCACAGAGTGGCAAAACTTACCCTGAAGAGCTATACGGTAAAACGGGAGTCAAATGCCGCGTAAACTGAAGATGCCACTAAAGTGCGACTTAAACCGCGTAACTGTAGTGGATTTTGAACGCTCGTGCGGAACGTGTATACGATGATAGCCTGCAGCGAGTGGCATGGACTCTGATCCCAGTGCTTTTGAGAGACTTTGTGGTAGCTGAAGTACATGAAGAAATGGCGAAAAAACCTGTGCGAACAACAAATTAATAAACTTTTTGTTGATGGAATCGATTTATTTCTCATTATTATCGCATGGGAAAGAAAAAAAAAAGTGAATAAAATAAGGCTCGACCCTGTTGAGGAAGGCGCATTGCGGTCCAAAGGTAGCTCCGAGGTTTGCTATTACATGCTATTTAGTTAGAGACCAGTAGGTATTCGAGAGGTTCGTTCGTTTAATTATTTTTACGACTGTGCCAAATCCAAAGCAACGGGGTAACGCGAAAATCAAACGCCCACGAGCGAGAAGTCCTTTTGCTGTTCTCTGTTCTGCTCTTCGTCAGAGGTTCGCAACTAGCCCGATCAAAGTTGAGAATAACTTGTACAAGTAGAATAATGTATAACTGTGTGACGTAACTAATTCCTTAGGATATTGTGATTTGTTTCTCAGTGACATAACAGAAAAGCTTGACACGCGAACCTTGCAGCAACGATCTAGAAACTTAATTGTATACCATTATACCTGGTTCATTTCTATACTAGAACGTTATGCAAATTTGAACCGATGCACAAGCTAGATAAAGAACGTAACGCGTTGATAGTTGACTATTTTAATTGACTACGATTTGAAATAGCTAAGAACCCGGAACGCGATCTAAAAACAACTGGCGTGTAGTCGATTTAATCGGTACTCATCAGGTTTTACGTCGAAAGGTCGTCGTGTGCCGAGGAAAAAACTTGAAGTGAAAAAAAGAACGCGGTGAATTGCGATTGCTTACAGTGGAAATGAAAATGAGATCATGAATTTAAAATAAAAAAATTAAAAAATGGAAAATTCAAATTCTTTATCCCCCGGTTATACGCCTCGCAGGAGACATCATCTTGACAATAGTCTGACGGTCGCTTCTTGCTCGAATATAACGTTAGTATTAAGACTTGTCAGAAGTTAATTCGGCGTGACATCCTAAAATTGCTTGGTGAGAAAATTATATTCCTCCGCTGTCACCTCCTCACTTCAGAGAGAGAGAGATAAAGAGAGAGAGACAGAGAGAGAGGAGGACCACTCTTCAGCTTCACAAAGTGAATAACAACGACGAGAAGAAACCTTGTAAGAAGGAACCCGCGTACTTGCGAGAGGCGAAGTACGCGATCTTTATAACCATTCGTTTGGTACGTGCATATTTAGTAAGCACAGCTCGCATCTTCGCCTCTCATTAACTCCCTCTTTCCCACATTAAATGTGATAAAACAGTCTATCCATCGATCGGTTCATTCTGTCCCCTCTCAAAAAACGAGAGAAAAAAAAACATAGTCACCATGAAGAGAAGAACGGGTTTTATGTAGGATGAAACAAAGTCTGTTGGTCTTTGTGCGCAGTGCGGAAAACGGATGATAAATTACGTGGCTTAAAGTTCGTTAGTTGAAACTGGTAAAAAAAAAAAAAAATAAATAAAAATCGTAAAAACATAGCTAGGGTCCGCGTCTCTTGGACGGAATAGAAAAAACCGCATCGTATTTCAACTATTTTCATAGTTTGAATTATTGGAAAACTACTGCCCGTAGGTCGCGCAATAATCTCCGTGTATAATCCCTACTGTAGTTCTGTGTGTAACTGAAGAACTTTGTGGATAGATATGTAATACTTGTTGCTGCTACGACCAATTGAAACTCAAACTCTGGCACATCTAGTCGTAATTCGAAAGAATTATTATCTTCAGTAATTCGAAGATGTCGTGGTGTTGTGATGAGGAACTATTCTCATAATTTTCTGCTAATTCATTTCCATACATGAACCTTTTTGCGGGAAAATAAAACTATAAACGTCGTACTGAGATATCGACCGGTGAATTACTCCCGGTCATTTCTATCCATCCATAGAGAACAATCGGTCAATTATTATCCGACATGTATACGTCGCGAAGTCGTCGATATCCGGACTTTTACGTTCCGCTGGGAACGAGCGAGAGAAGAACTGAATCTTCGAGTTGGCTCTGGGACAAGGAATTCGGAACGGTTCCCAAACTTCTAGGTTCGTTCCAGTCTTGCTAGTCCCATTTCTGCACCCAACCAGGGTAAAGGATTACGAATTCTCGTCCGGCGCACCTAGACACCTACTACTACCAGGGTTGAAGTGGGGTGGGCAGGGGTTAGCACGGGTTGGTCGTAGGGTCCAATGACGTAGAGCGGAAGGCGGTGGTGGCGCTGAGCTTCAACTGGCGCGTATCGATTCCTCAGCGAGCGAAGCGAACCGAGGCAAGGAACCCCCTTCTCTACCTTATTCTCCCCTTTTGCACCCCATAGCCCACCTTATTCCCTGAGCCACCCACAGACTTTAACCCACTCCTGCAAAACCGAGTACCCTGAGTAAACTTCTCAGATATGAATTAACAGAGTTACACGAGCATAGACCGCGTGCAGTTTACCGCAGTTACGCTCATGCAAATTCAATCAAATTCGACCTTGATGTTAATTTTGATTTTTCAATGCGTTTTGCTCCTCGTCAATTTCTGTATGCTAACATTTTCTACAGTGATTATGGATCAGATATTTCTCTACTTATAGTCCACTTTCTCTAAGGAGCTGACCATGCCGTTAGGAAATTCCAACGGTGTGACGAATTTGGAATTCGAGCTTCGAAAGCGGTCGCTGTTTGCGGTCGTATAGATGTTGTGTCGTTGCTGGTGGGGTCGGGATGTAGGTTCCAGTTTCAGTCGTAGTTCAGGGTCGAGTCATACAGGTGGTCCATAACGCGACCTGACGTAACGCAAGGTAACATTCACTGCCACGTTTTATACCGACTGTATAAACCGAGCAGGGTAAAGCTATGATTTAGTGCCCTTCTTCGCCCTCTTCAACCCCGCCATCAGCTGCATTCGAAATCTGAATCTACCTCACCAAAATCGTATCTACAGAAGAGTGTATCTGATTGTAAAGAAGAAGAAGAAGAAGAAGAAGAAGAAGAAGAAGAAGAAGAAGAAGAAGAAGAAGAAGAAGAAGAAAACCGTCCGAGTCTATCTTACGATGAGCTCCAACTCGACGAAGGAAAAGGAACAGGAGGAAAGAGCTGAACGTGCAAGTCACTGCCCTCTTCAACCTTCGTAGAGAGTTTTTAGTTTCCAGATCGGTATCCTCGATAAATTACAAATATACATGTTACTCTCCCTTCTTGGCACGGGTTGAAAGTACCTGCAGCAGAATATCCGGACTTGTGTAGTACGGTGCATTCGTATTCGTATTGGTATTCGTGTTGTCCCAACATGGCCGAGTGCGATACGTGGAAACATGTAACTACAGTATAGGATTGAAAGTATGGCGAGGATCAACGAGGATTGCAATATGTATATTACGTGCCGATACATCGGGGGACATAGCGATTAAAGATCGGTCCGAGAACCGCGAGTTATCTTTGTCGAAGAACTGCAGCACAAAGTGAGCGCAACACCGTGCGCTCAGTTCAACGTTCAAGATTAACACAATAAAGACATTGAATGAGAGTTTAATCAGATATCTACCGTCGTCGGGTTTATTGCCGCACGGTGACGGCTCAAAAAAAAATTTTTTTTCTTCTACCCATACAGAAGTGGATAGAGATATATTGACCGACTGGTGATCGCAACTCTTACTCTCGCTCGTTTAGTCCTCTTCTTCTTCTTCTTATTATTCTTCTTCGGATATAGGTACATACCGATCCCGACTGAATAAATTGACCAAAATCTCGAGGGATATCGCGATGGTCCGAAATGATATTGGGCGGTTTTTACCTCATCCTGAAAATATCTGAGAAGTAAATACGAGACTTTGAAAGTGATAGTAAAGCAGTAGTTAATTGCGCCACGCCCTAAAGTCGAGGTACAACCTCGACGCGTCTTATCAACAATGAAGAAGGCAATGATGATGGTGATTCCCCTCTTCCGCTCGACTCGCAGTTACAATTATTATTCATCTTATCTCGCTCGTTTTGCATTATATTTAAATTCAAGTAGGTACACAGTCTACGCGGCTTTTAACCTCATTCCGTTTTACTCTTGCACAAATTTACACGCACTGGAATACTCCTTTTTCCCCATTTTCTTCAAATATGGTTCAGCGGTTTGAGTATCGTGAGATTTTTTGTTCAGAGTAATAATTTCGAATCAGATAAGGCCAGAGACTATTCCAGCAATACGTCAACGTGAAAGACACATTGCTACACCCAACTGATACGTACGTACATACGATACATCATCGATGCGAGAGTTTTTGCGACAATAATCGCACATGTGTTATTCAAACCGTCACCACATCATACAAGAGAAATTTATTCAGTTACAGAAACTCAGGACGATCTAGAAAGGTGGGTTTTTCATGTTACAGATGAATACCCATATAAAAATTTTAATGAAATGAGACGATGTATGTACGTATGTACGTTTGTAGGGATGAAATCGACGAGGAAGAATAAGAATGAAAATAAAAAAAAGGAATAAAACAAAAGAGGTAAACAAAAAGTTGTACGTAAAAATTTGTTCCCCTTTCCGTTCTTTTAAGTCGTTTGTTCGAAGCCATCAACCCCTCTCCACAGGGTTACTGTCATAAACATATCGAGCTGGGCCTCCGACCTACCCTGACCTACCCCAACTAAAACATTACGCGAAACGGCGTCGTAAATAAGCGTAAGTATAGCCTCGTCGGAGACCCCCGTTGCGGGGGAGCAACGTACTATACCCAGGCACATAGAATGGTAGAGTATAGGACGGTATATACCACCATCCAACCGCGTAACCCTTACGTTAGGCGGGAAGAGGCTGTAACGGATATCTGTGTATGGGCAGTTGTGCTTTAATGCTGTCTACGTCGTCTGGTGTTTAAGTGGAGATGGTTTGGGGGTGCAAAAAGAAGATAGAAAGAGATGAAGAGAATAAAGAGGAGGAGAAAAGTGATTTCTTTTGAGGGCATCAGCGATAAAAGTGACGTAGGGCGTCGCGACGTCCGTCAACCTGCGTTGCCGTTTGCCGATGGGGGGGCGGGTAAGTCGGTGGCTGGTTGAGAGACGAAGGGGATGAAGTGGGAGGGACGAGGGTTCAGGGTTTTGAGGGTTGAGGGGATTCTACCTCGCAAGAGGGGAAAGCAGCGAGGAAATAGAAACGAGAGCGCAGACGCTACAGCATCCCTCCGTGCGTCGAAAAGGACGCAAGCCAGTGAATGGCGACCGTAGCAAACCAATCGTATTCCCGTTTTCAATCCCTCTTCTTCCCTTTCGACCCCCTTGATCTTCCTTGCTCTTTCTTTACCATCTCACTTACTCTCGTTCTCTTATTTACCTCGTTACAAGTCTTCTTTTCTCCCACTATATATAACCCCGTTGGCTACCTAGTTTCTAGAGGTAGGTATGTTCATTTTTACGTCACAGATCTTTTAAAACCGAGTAAAAACCGCAAACTCTTTTTCTCACCCCAATTCATTGCGCACCCTCGAAACAGATCAAATGTCATTCTCAAAATTTGTTCAACAATCGTTCAGTGAACTTTCCTCGAGATCGAAATCTCCTGGTAAGTAAAAAAAAAAAAAAAACAAAACAAAACAGGCAGTTATCTGGAAGGAAAGAACGGACGTAAAATTGGTCCTTGTCATATCCGAGACATTGCGGTAGCCAGTAGCGATGCAATTTACCGAATTGTCATGAAATCCTAAAAGTTCTATATGTGGGATGAAGAGACTGGATATACACTAAGTGCGTATAGGAAACTTGCTACAGGAGAGCGAAGACCAGGGTAGAATATACGGGTAGTTGGAAGGATGAGAGTAGTATACGTATACGTATAGTGAATAAGAGCTAAGGGAATAGGAGGACCGAACGGCGGCAGCCATGGCGTCAGCTGTTTTGTCCCTCAGACGGATTTCTTTTTTCCCGATTTTTTGTTATTTTTTTGTTATTTTTTTTTTATTCCTTTAGTTTCATCCCCAAAAACTCACTTCGATATTATACTCTATCACGTTTATACAGTGTCTATACCCAAGATTGGACATATCACTTCCAAATGCCTTTATCGATCTGATATACAACATCGTCAAAACTATGAACGTAAGTCAAAGTATAAATGTTTGATCAGATTCATCGTCATTCTCGTAAAGTTAACGTTTTTATTCATCAGTACAATGTCGTCGATGAAAAGAGTGTTGCAAATCTTAAAAATCGTTGAACAGGTCTCGGTGATAAAAATTACAGTAACTAATTTGTAATAAAAATCTGTACCTGTATGTCTGATTCGATTATGGTATGTACATGGCTAACGCGAATCGGAGTTCCTTTGCGGGGGTGATTTGAGTGGTTGGCGGTAGGCCTTTGAGTCTCGGTAAAGTTTTAACAACCTCCGATGCATAAATTAATCCAGAAGCCCGATATCGTTTGATTCGCCGCCGTAACACACTTAAGCGGCTGATCGTGTGACGCGCGTCTTTTATTTTTATTTTTTTTTATTTTTTTACTTACATATTAAACACGTCCGTGTGTGGGTATGTTCACCCGGTTGCCGCAAGCAGCATTAGAGGTACACGTACATACATGTACAGTTATGTACAGGTGTGCGCGTGTCAACCACGGCGCGTGTGTAATACTTGAGTAGGCAAGCCAGAGGTATAAGCACAGGGAACGAGAAAGAAGAGAAGAAAGAAAAGGAGGATGAGGAGAAGGGCGTAAAAACTCATGCATGTATTAATATGTACAGGTATAACAACCCCCGGGGGTTGTATATACGCGTATATAATATACAATATACATAGCTATATACTTGCATCTATAGATATATGTATACACTTTTATGTATACTACGCTTATCCCTATACATATATCTATACATAACTCGCTCGATATAGAAACTCGACGTACAAAAATTTTTACGGAGGGCATATATTAATTCCCTTTGACAATATCTGACAGCCGGAGGGCCACAAAGGGCCGGCAGCACAGACCCGCGACGATCCGAAATTATGCCCGAATGGTGGCGTTTTACTCTCGTTAGCGAAATCCTCCCTCCTCCTCCCCCCTTCCACCCCGCCATATAACAGAATTTCATCAAAAATTTATTATCCCACACGTGGGGTCAAGGAAGACACTTTTTCATTCCATCATTCAAAACGATTTTCATTAAACTTGAAACGACGATGCGCTATCTAAGTTTAAAAAATTTTAATTGAAACACAAAAAAACGAAGAGTAAAAATCATTCATTAACGGTTACGTACCTACTCTAACGTAAAACGGCGTTGTCATGATTAACATTAGCGTTTATTCGCGATGGTAGATGGTAATAGAGCGAAGTGCAGCATGGGTGAAAAACTTTCCGATCAGCGTGTAATTACGAGGACACATCCCGATGGTTTTTTTTTTTTTTTTTTTTTTGAATTTTTTGTTTAAATTTATTTTTTTGTTTTATCATTCGGTTTGCGGATCAATATATACCAGCGGTACTTACGGAGGTGGGTACAGTATTCTCTCTTGTGGCTAATGTAATTGTTGTTCGATTTCTTGCAACTTAATTGCCTCCCGTTTCTTAACGACGTAATTAACGAATAAAAAAACGTTTAGTTTCTGACCATTTTTCCCCATTTTTTTTGTTTTTTTTTTTTTCATTTTATTTTATTTCCCCAAGACCCGTTTAATACCGCTGTACCATCCTCGCGATTTCATGCTGCAAGAGGAAAGGAGATACACATAGGTATAGTGGAATGAGTAAAGGATAGGAAATAAGCGGCGGAGGTGGTGGAGAAGAGAGGATTTAAGTACCCACCGACGCCGCATAGCGGCGTACCGGCTAGGCCGTCGAACAGTTATCGTTGAGACCGTAAGCTGGCAGCACGAGCAGGGCGACGTCACGATGATATTTGCGCAGAATTTAAACGCGTCTAAACGTTTGACGTTCGTAGATTGTTGAGAGATTAGTTGATTGTTTCGATGCCAAACATGCTGAAGAACACATCACCGTTATAACTTGTAGAAAAAATAAAATAAAAAAAAAAAAACAGAGACAAGTAAACAGAAAAAAAACAATAGAAAAATAATTAGAAAAGAAATAAATTAATTACATATGTAGATTAAAACGAGTATACCACCTTCGTGAGAACGAAAACAAACGGATGTGTAAATACGATGTCTGGTATAGACACGGCTGATACCCATATCAATAACAAGTCAGAAAGCGCGGACACAGTATGTGGTTGGTTAACAATATATCGCGTTTGTTTACGAACAAGATAATATTCATATGATACGAAAATTAGAATCGTGATTTTTATATACATTTTTTTTTTTTTTTTTGTACAGAATAAGCAAAATAATTACAGTTATGTCTTTTCCCGATGTTCTTTGAAAAGAAAAAAAAAATCTTTTTTTATCTCCGGATTGATGATCTGGTTGAAACGCAGGGTTCAGGAGATTCAGTAAAGTTCAAAGTACATACGTAATGGTATAACGCGAGAGTACAAAGACCTACGACGGTCGATTACGGGTTGTTAGACCTTGACTGCATCAGCAACAACCACAGCCACATCCACATCCACATCCATAGTAAGAGTCGCGGTGCATTCACGGTCGGTGAAAGTTCGTTAAGATTCGAATCATGTATAATAATACTTGGATCGGTTTGTGTAGGTGTGTTTTGGTCGGTTCCTTCTCATTTTTTTTATATCCCCCCCCCTTTCCTTCTTCTCTATATCTTTCTTTCTTTTTTTTTTGTTTTTTTTTGTTTTCGAGTTTTCCCCCGGCTGGCTCGTATAGTTGTTCGTACAACTCGTAAACTTCTATACCAACTTGTTTTGAAGAGGGTCATTTATTTTTCCCAGCTGTAATTCAACCGGCTGTTGGGTCAGTCTAGTTGGCCCGACGAGATAGTTTATCATCATTTAGTCTCCGACCTGCCGCAACATTTTAAATCTCGCCTATCACACTCTATCATGCGTAGCACACGGTTACCAACCAACAAACAAACACACACACACACTCACACATCTACATTCATAAGCTCGTCCCTCCTCTGCGAGAGTAAACGAAGTAAAAAAAAAAGACAAAGAGTAAATGAAAAAAAAAAAAAAACAAAAAAAAAGTGTAATGTTTCACGCACACCATGTAGTATCTCGCACATGAATCTACCTACCTACCTAAAGTTAGTGGGTACGAGGATCTTGGTTTACTCAAAGTAGTCACGGTTTTAAAACACTTTTTGTATCATACCGTGCATGTAGGTGCAGGATATACCAGACACATAGACATTCAAATACGATTAACCGTGATCGTGACCATTTTCGAGATCTGTTCATCTCTCAAACGACCATTATTTACCGTACAACATATACCCCCAACCAAATTTTATTCAGTCACGGTATGCATGGGTACCATAGAACGATTTATTGTATATCTATCTGTAAATACCTCCGTATAATATACCAGCTATTGGTACAAAATCACGTAGCTAGGTAGGTTTCTATCACTCATATGGTCAGATTGGTAATTTGATCCGATTGAAGGCTGGCTATCAATGATATAGATTTTTGGTCAAACTCGTAAAATCAGACTCGATTTCATCCCGTTCAAAGTTCTTTGAAAATATATTTGCCGAATTCCACTTTCGTTTTTTAAGGGCACGTCATCATATCCTCCCTCTCTCTTTCTCTCTCTCTCTTTCTTTCTGTATATGTGTGCCGTGTATAAACGCACTGCTGGAATCCTCGCCAGCCAGATGTACATATGTAAATACACGATATATCTATACCCATGTACATACATACATACCAACATACGGTAGATACATATACGTGTGTATATATAGTTCCACGTAGGTATTCCTAGTGTACATTCATACATACATACAAACATGCATACATACATGTATATACCTACATGCAGGGAGGTTGGTTAGATTAATGGCGGCGCGTCACCGAAGCGCGGCAGTGGGGGTCGAAGAGGCGTCGGAGGGGCAAAAGGCGGAGGAGGAGGACGACGACGACGACGACGACGTCGACGAGGAGTAGATGGCGGCCAGGGAGTACGGGGGATAGAGAGAAAGATAGGAATGGGTTGTCGAGGGGGATAAGAGGGAACAGAATGGAGCAGAGGAGTCACGGGAATGACGTCACCGTGTCGTGACTCGTGACACGCGCGTGCGAGGTTTAATTAGTGGTACAATGCTGAATCGTCTATCTCCCCGTCTCCCTTCCTCCTCTTCACCCTCTCCGTCCCACAAGCCGCCCTTAACCTCCCATGCCCCGTCGTTCCTCTTTCTGGCTCTCCGCCCGCGCGACCTTCGACCTCAGGGAACCTCGAGACCGCGTTCCTCGAATTACCGATTCCCGGTGCCCGCGATGCACTTAGTGTAAATTCCATCTCTATTTATCTTCCTCCTTCGCTTTATCTCTTCTTCGACATTACCTAAGTGTGAACATCGCAAGTATGTGTATGAGATCGTTTCAGAGTTTCGTTTCGACGACTCGTAACTTGAGACTTGATATCGTACTCTCATTGCGAAATCTTTCTGCATTTCATCGGCTAGCTTACGATACTGGAATACGTAGTGTAGGTACTATACTCAGACGTATGCAATCGACTGGCTCGATGTACTTTTAACATTAATATAATCGGATCTAGATTGCTTTGTAAAGTAGAACGTGAACTGGGTTCTCCCTTTACCGAGACGGTTGGGGGATCGCAACTCTCTAATCGTAATCGAGGTGGTGGTGGTGGTGGAGTAGGAACAGGAACCCGGGTGGGGATCACCGCGTGAATTCAAGTTTAATGACTGAAAAGTGCTAATTGTGAATTTGCGTTTTATGGAGGAAGTTGAAGTCCGTTTTCTGCCCCTGACTTTAAGCCACTACTATGTTGATGTTTCGTTCAGCTGCCGCTGTTATACCTACTGTTACCTACTCGTTTGTATATTAGCACCTTTGTTCGATCCTATCACCATCCAACTCTATAAACACCCTTACCTCACTCCTCCGACTAGAATTAACATCGAAACACTTCTGACCATCGTATTCGTCTACTCATCTCTATGTATACAAACGAACACATTCAGATGTGGCTTTGCACCTTGCCAGCTATATGGTATCTAATTCTATCATCTGATACCCACACCTATTGCATTTCGGCCGTGTTCTTATTTGCCGTTAGAATTTTATTTTTTTATTTTTTATTTTTTATATTTTCTTGTTTTGAGAAATGACTCAATAAGGTAAGTGCGTTCTTTCAAAGTGTATTGCGCAGGCAAAGAAAAAAAATAAGGGAAAAGGGTGTCACAAGGATGAGTATAAGGTCGCGGGTCTGAGAGCAGGTGCAAACTTTGGCTGTCAGGAAGTCGCTTACAGGTTGAGGACAAAAGCTTCCCATGGGACTCATGTGCGCGCTTAGAGAAACGGGACGAAGGCTCGCGCGTGGGTGAGCATTTGAGCAACGAGCCTAACTGTGAAATAACAGGGTGGTGTTGTAGTCCCCATACCCTATGCCCCACACCCCATACCTTCTATCGGCTTTTCCTTCCCTCTGGTTGAGGAGCAGAGGAAGATCCGAAGTAGTGCGGGAGCATCGTACGTCACTTCCTTGAGCCAAAGGGAAACGCGGGGAGAGGTGAGCAAAGTCTGAGGGTGGGTTAGCAGGTTATATTGATTTATTTATACCTAGGAAAACTCTCCACCCTCTTGGCTGATGGGGTTATTCAGAAAATACCTAAAGGGTCACAAGGGTGTGCAATAATTTCCTTTAAAAAAACAAATAAAAAATATATCTTAAACGGTGTAAGAAAGTCAAGGAATTAAGTAATCGCTGGATGTCTACCTACCTATCCAGTTTTTTTTTTTTTTTTTTTGCCACTATGTGTATATGTTCGAAGTGCAATTGGAGTCATGCCGCAATACCGCATGGTGCATCTCTGACCCGAGGAGGAGACGCGTGCCAGCAGATTACAGTTCAATTTATAACTGTCACTGTCTCGGCAGTACAGGGTTAGTTGCAAAAATAAACTCTTCCTTCTCTTCGGAGAAGTAGATCGTGGTGCGGTATGAGGAGGGAAAATTCAACATCGTCGTTTTCTTGGTCTGCATGATCGCAGAAGCTGATCTGTGAGACAACCCTTTGTACACGCGCAATTAATAACAATTTCAAAAAAAAAAAATAAAAAAAATTTTTGTATATTTTTCGATACAGAATTTATTTATTCATTTATTGTCTATTTTGTGGTTTGAAAAGTGAATCGGGGTAGAGGAACGAAGGACTGCGTATAATTCGAGATGTGTAGAAAAGAATGCAAAGAATTCTTGAAATATGTTAGGAATGTAAAACGACTTTGAAAATTCCCACAGTAAATCAGAGTTAGGGGCTGATGGGGTGATGTATATGATTACACCCTGTCTCCTAGCAGCTATAAATCTCCCCCACCACCATCACCACCACTACCACCACTAGCACCACCAACCGAGGATCCTACAGGTACATCCTGCCTCCAAGGACTTCGAAATAGCTTTGCTAGAGGAATGAATATATTTCGTAGGGATGGATTCGAGTGCGGGAGAGAAAGGAATTTTCAAACAATTCAACAATTACCCTAGACTAGGGTATATAACCTCTTTGCCTGGGCGTGAATTATATCCTACGAAATGAATCGTCAGAATTTTCTTACACCATGGATTATCCAAAGAGTCTCTGAATTTCTGTACTGCAGCTTTTACTTTGTACAGAATTTTTTATTTATTTATTTTTTTCACGTAGTGATAAAAAACGAAATATAAGTTTAAGTGAAGGTTTTGTTCGTTCTTAGCCTTCGCTATGATGGAGGGCATAATGTCTTATATACATGATGGTCGGTTCTTCTTCTTCTTCTTCTTCTTCTTCTTATTCTTATTCTTCTCGACTCGTTGCAAACTGTTGTTATTAGTGTGATTATGGTGCCTTGTGCCCTCCCATCGCGAGACTCTCATTTACTAGGTAACCATGGTGTGTTTCGGTGTTTGCCTTTGAGGCTTTTACCACAAATTGACGGTTAAAATAGATATTTTAAAGTGTGGTTCTCTAAAGACGTAATAGCACGCCGGATGATAAACCGGTTGTTGTCAAATTTGTCTTGGCGATCTCCAGGTCATAATAACATCGCATTAAACCACTCCAATCGCGTATTTATTCGCGAAAATTTTTCTTATCATCTCATTGAAATTTTTTTTTTTTTTTTTTTTTTGTATTTCGTTAGATTCATAATCAGCAAATATTGCATCTGGATATCTGATCTAATCCATCTATTTATTTCGCGACATTTTTCGCCGTGAAACTGGAAGCGAAATTTTATTTATGTTTTCTTCCATTTTTTTATTTTTATTTTTATTTTTGTTTTTTTTCTGTCTCTTTTTCTTTTCGTGGCGTTTCTATTTCACAGAATATCCACCTACATCCGAGCCAGTTGCGAGAGGAGAAACCCGGGTCGCGATCTCCGAGCACGAGAACAACCATCCAACCAGACAGTCAGACAGACAGACACCCTGCTTTCCCGTGTGAAATTACTTCGCTGCGCGGCTTACCCTTTATCCCTCAAACCGCCCCTTTTCCCGTTTCCACCTTCCTCTATCCTTCCGTTCTCTCGCGCCCTCGCTCGTGTATCCTCATCCAGGAGGGATCTTCCGAAAATAAAGTAGATACGTCTTCTATATATATATATATATATATATATATATATATATATATATATATATATATATATATATATACATATACCTATATATGTATATATAGGTATATACATACATATACATTTTCTATATACACGAACTCTTCTCTCCTTCTCTCGTTCTGTTTGCTATTTCGTGTCTTTTGGATAGTAGCTGTATCACATTGCCACTGCAGATGATCCTTGCGCACGAAAAATTTCCTTTATATTTTTCTGCACATCTGCACCTGTCATTCAGGATCTAACATATGATTCTTTCCATATCGTTTGATTCGCGATAGTTGATATCGGTACTGATCGTCCTTAGAAAGAACTAAAAATAATAAAATGAAAACAAATTTTGTTTTTTTTTTAGTATTGAAATTTGGATTTATCAATTATACTTTTAAAAATTCTTTCGCATATACTTAACGGAATATACAAAAAATTCATGCGGCAAAAAGTTTTACTGCCTTATTATAATTTATGCAATGAAATATTAATGGACAAAATTTAATATACGAAAAATGACTATACGCATGCATGTAAAGGTATATAAGATCAATTTTTTGCGCTACTGTTAATATTTGTCCGTTTTTTTTTTTTTTTTTTTTTTTACTTCTCTCTTAATGTTTGTTTTTCATATCTTTTTAGCGCACGTTCATCAATAAGACTTTGCGTATGACATTAATTGGCAAATGCCAAACGATAACGTATACGTGACTATATATTATCTTTAGCAAGAAGTTTTGAAAAACATGGAAAAACTGGAGAAAAAAATGGAAAAAAAAATAGAAAAATAGAGAGACAAAGAAATATAATCGAAGGACGAATAACAGACGTCATTAATTTCATGTTACTTACGCAAGAAGACAATGCAATGTATAAATTGTATAAATGCAGTGGGTATAATACGAATATAACGTATAGTGTAATTCAACATGTTTTTTTTTTTTTTTTGTTTTTCTCTTCTTTCAATGCGTTTATCCAATTAACATAATTGCGTGATTATCTCTTCGCCACATATGCGGGAAGCTACGGTGGTCGTCACGCGTCCATTTAGTTTACAGATTGCAAAAAATGAGATACATACCTTTATAGTACCTGTCTACCTACGTACTACAATTACATATGTACTTGCGCATGAAAGCTGACAGTATAAGCGATTAAAATCTCTGTATATACGAGTGATGAGAGTTCCTAGACTGAAAAGGCAGTTTTATGGAATAAAAACTGTTTAGTTTGTACAAAACGCCTCTTTATGCCTCCCGGGTCGGTAGTAGAGCGTGGAACGTCGTAATTCTCTATACCTCCACTCTATAACTGTTATGGATTTTTAAACTGCGAGTCACCCACCTTCAGGGGATTTTGATTTATCGGGATTCGCGTACCTGCAGGGGTACTACGGGATACCTACCCACGACCCATCGACCTACCGACCTACCAACCGAGATCTGCAATGCGTTTCGCAACGGAAATTCAATCGCGAGAATTATCTCCGTATCCTTTTTGCACCGTATTTTAATCGAACAGAAATATCAAGCTTGGACCTAAATTGAGTCGAATTGCTTGCGCGTTTATTATTACCTACTGTACTCGACGGCTGACCGTTTACAGGACGTTATCACTGACGTCGAAGTAATTGCAAAGCATTGCGCAAACCGGCCATAAGAGAGTAGATACCGGCTACTATCGTCGAATGGCGTGTTTAAAGGGGTGACGAAATGTTGCAAAACGTTGAAAAATAAAAAAATTAAAAAATAAAAAAAATACCGGCAGGCTTACGCTACGCAATTAAATTATTCGTTTTATACAGCACCAGCTTCATATACTTATATATATGATAAGATCGACTAAAAATTAAAAATTTAAACACAACTTAACCTCGCGTTTATTTTATGGCAATTTTTTTTTTTTTTTTTCTTTCTGTTTTTTTTTTTTTTTTTTTTTTGCCAATTTATTTTGACACCAAGATTTTATTCTTATTCTATTTTTTTCTCATTTTCTTTTTACAGGCAAATGGTGTCCTCGTAGAGAATGGAGTTCGCCACCTGACGCACAACGAGCTGCAAGCGACGCGGCGCGTCGCGGTGTCCTCTACTCCTCCGTATTTCTCGGCAGCCCCGGTGAGTTTCTTTTCAACTAATAACTAGAAAATTTCTTCAATTTATTACACAATCTAAAATATGCATAAATTATAATCCGGTTTTGCAAAAATTGCAAATTTTTTTTTTCACGTTTGTTATTTCTCGTTTCCAAATTCTTGGACATGGAATACTGTGCGGTTCAGATCCTGTAATGATATCTCTCTTCGTTTCTGAGATACCCTTAAAAAAAAATAAAATAAATAAATAAAAAAATAACCGCTTTCGAATTCAGTTATTGTTTTTTGGTTGTCTTAGCTGGTTTCACCTGTGCCTCGAGCGCACGCTCTTTTATTCATTATCTCGGAAGTTTCCTTGGCGTATTTTGGCTTTGTCTCGAATCGCCTTGCCTCGGACGTAGAGCCAGAAAGTATAAATATAAATGGCTCAGAATCAAATCTTTAGATTTTGTACGCCGTCCGCTCGAATGCCTCGGAACCAGTTCTCGTTAGTTATATCTAGACGTCGGATCGTCGACTTATATACCAACACAAAATGGAACAGGATAAAAAGTATTTTTCTTCGCCGTTAGCTAGTTAAAATTTTTCAAAACACATACCTCCCCTCTCTTTATCTTTACTTCTTTCTCTATATTTCTTTCCTTCTTCGCTCTCAGTAACGCAGGTAATTAATTCGCGAATTCATGGTATTACCCTCACAAAGATTAACATCTCGGTAATTACACGGATGCAGTACGAGCCAGAACGGTGCACATCCTTACCCATATTCATTTACTTTATTCATTCCATTCCAAAAGAAAGAAGAAAGAAAAAAACAAGAAAAAAAAAAAAAAAAAACCCCATTGATACTCCTCGAATGATTCAACAAAATCTGTTATTAAAGCTTCTTCAAGCTTAGTTCATGAATCGATAGAAAAGTTTTTGGTCACCGTGTAAAAAGAACGAAATAAAAATAAGTTATTTTTTTGTTGGAGCTTTTTTTTCTTTCAATTTTTTGTGCTTTTTGCGCGTCGATATAGATATAGTGACGTAAGGCATTTGCCTGTCCGTATTTGAAGCTCATGGATGTAGCCCAAGGCAAGAGAGAGCTTTATAGTTTGAAGGAAATGCGCATGTGCAAGGGTTTGTCGGTAGGGTTTTCGGGAGGTAAAGAAGAGGTTCCCGCCGTCTCACTCGTCGGCTAGTAAACGAACGGAGGAGAAGGATGCCGTGCGTCGTCCGGAGTTTCGAGCGCAGAGGTTAGCGCACAAGTGAACGAGTGCCTCGGGTCGACTCGGGTCGTCATGGCAACGCGGCGAGGCGGTAATGCGGCGGTAACCATGGCAGCGCGAATCCTCTTCTTCCCGTACCTCGTCTCGTCCTCATACAGCCTCTTCCAGCCTCTTATTCCGACCATCTAGACGTCTTTATTCTATCTCTCGATCCTCCGCACCACTTCGATTCTACCTACTCCGTGATCTTTCCTCTCTTTTCGTTCTCTTACACCCCTTTGGTCTCTTGCATCAAGGAACGAACTAGAACAAAATCAAGAGATGAAAATTTCATATCGTTTTGTCATTCGATACAACGATTTATCGACACCTTTACCAAAACATTAATCAATGGAATTTCCGGTCCGAAATCGGTCAAGTCAAAACATTACCGTGAACGAAAATTTTCTGCGATATTTCTCTAAGGTTGAATCGGCTGACGGACCGAAGTGTATAGGATCCTATCGAATTGTATGGGTTTCGTTTTTCGCGGTGGTGGTAGTCCATCGCCCATCGTCCATCGCTATACTATCCCCTCGTTGCTCGGTGGGTGATCGCGGTGTAACGTAAGGGTTGAACGTGGGCAGCGTCGGCGTTCGCGTTCGCGTCCGCGTTCGGGGTGAGCGAGTTTAAAACCCCTAGGGGTTTGAGGTCCGGACCGAGTAGATTTATCGGATGTTTTGGTTGGCGGCCATTGTTGGCCTCGGTTCTCGCCGTCTCCTTGGCACATCGAGTACCGACCGATCACTAAATAGACATACGAAATTTCACTCCGAGTGATTCGAAACTAACCGATCGTACGATAAAATAACCAAAAAGCACACATTGCACTCGAGAACTCCGTATTCTCGTAGAATCAATCATTTTTTCAACATGACTATGTAGGTGCAGCGTAACAAAATTATAAAGGATAAATTATGAATACTTAAAACCATCCCTCCTGAACGAGATACTCTTCAGATCCTGTTTTCCCATTCTCTATGCGATATACTCTCTCTCTCTCTCTCTCTCTCTCTCTCTCTCTCTCTGTAGTTATATGGCATGTACTAGTATGTAGTTTGAGTGACGCCCGCCCCGAGTTTCCCCGTTCGTCGGTTTTCAGCCCTCCAGGTTCTGGCAACCCTCTCGACCGCAGTTTCTCCTGTAGGAAGGTACGCGTATACCTACCTATACCGAGTGAACGAAGCCGTCGGTCTGACTGGTGGTCTCTGATGGCTTATCCGTGTACCGTTCGGAGAGCCGGGGAATTATTAATTAGCTTTCTGTTTCGGGGGATGAAATTGTTCGCAAGGTCGTGTCAATTTTAATCATTTTTTATATTCCATTCTTTTCTATAGATACAGATATAGATAAATCGCCTCGACTGTATACAGTATAGACAAGTTGAAATTCATGAGAAACAAAGAAATAAAAAAAAAAAAAAAAACTAGAGTTCAGTTTCTCTCAACCGTACGCCGAGGCCGCAGCGTGTTCTTCGATTAGCAGGAGCGACCCGACCGTGACCTCTCTCCTTCTCTTTCTCTTTCTCTGTCTCTTTCTCTTTCTCTTTCTCTCGTTCTCTCGTTCTCTGGACTCTCCTCTCTAGCGCGCTCCATCTCGCAGCACTGATTGGACGATCCATCACCGAGCGTTTTCCCCTGCCTTCTCTGCCCCGAAGGCCTTCAGGCCGACGTAGCCAGAGCCGGACACACGCACAAGGCCCTTGCGCGTCACGAGCGTCCTTACGCACGAAACCCTCGCTGTATGCCAAAGGATAGGGGCTTGCGGGGTCCCGGGGTCCCGGGGTACTGGGGTAGGGGGTGCCGATGTAATTGGTTCCTGTGGAGGCAGAAAACACCTCTGAAGTCCTGACGGACCGACCAACACAGGAAAATGAGATTCGCAGCTCACGCGGTGTTAGAGTAGCAAGGACCGACTAGCAGTCTTGTAAACACACCCTCGCTGACCCATGTGGGGTTGCGGAGGACCTTTAATTAGACAATTTCCTCACCGTGGTAGATTGGTCCTCTCCGTGTGAAAGAGAGGCGGAATGAAAGATGCATGGGATGTATGTAGATATGTATATATATGTATGCAGGTATTCGATGGACAGATGGTTACGTCGTGCTAGAGATATGCAAGAGTCTTGTTCGTCGGACGTAGAGGCATCAAATACGGCATTCAGGAAGAGCGACTAAGCAGCTAATAGACATATCTCTTTGTGTCGGGCGGTAAAACGTGAACACGTTGGGCTCGTCGTAGTATACCGGGTTTCGAACATGACTTGGATAATTTTTGAGCATTCGTATAATCGATGTATTACACGCGTTGGGCCGTGTCTCGGTGTCACGTTGTGCGCACGATCAATCGGAGGACGAGTTAAGTGACGTAGGTATTATTTTCTCATCCTTCGTAAACAAAAAAAAAAAAAAAAAATACAAAAAAAAAAACTTTTTAATACCGTTTGTCGTTTTGTATGAAATGATCGTTCGCAAGGTTGATGCGATATTGGTCAAGAAATTTCGAGGTAGCGAGTCCTCTCGTATAGGTACGTAGTACGTACGTACGTACGTACGTATCTACATTACGGAGAGAGTCTAGGTAACGGCGTGGCGGCGATTACGAAGCATTTTTCGAACACAATCATTAGCGCAATTATTATTGTGTCGAGGCACAATGAGCGCTGCTTCAGCCACCGACAACAATGGGTGCCTGCCGAAGAGGAAGGAATAAAAGAAAATAATAATGAAAAAGCAACGAGGATCGTTGAGTGCCGCGAACTATACTCTTACGCAGCACATTATATACCAACGTGGCCACATATCCTTATTCACATCATACACACGTCGAAGACTATGGCCCATGCTTTTATCTACATATACCTATAGACCATTCTACCCTAAGCTGCGCTCTGCGCAGTGCAGCGGTACGAAATGCATAGCCATAGCTATATAGCCGTAGCCGTAGCCATAGCCAAATACAAAAGGCATCTCTCCGCTCTGAGTACCGCTCGCAAGAATACTTAACCTTAAATTGACGTGCCGTTAAAGTTCTTAATGGGCGATCATTAATAGATTCGTATATGAAAAGAAGGCGGGTCGAGAAAACCAACCGCGTAACTGAATGAGGCGTCCAGTCAAGACGGTTTATTTTTCGAACTGTACAGTTAATCTAAAGACGAAAGCGAGAGTCGTAAAGAGATACGAGTAGATATGTATGTACACAGTAGTAGGAGGCTTGTACGTTTTCGCAGCGTGATATCCGCACCTTTACACCAACGTCAGCCTACCTACGTTGAAAACTGGTCGCCGATTTTCAAGCCGATAGACGTTGGCGACGCACATGCTCGCACGAAAAGCGGGCCACCCGGGGCCGCTCTCTTCATTTCCAGGCTGTCACGAGCAGAAGAAGATTTGGCCTGGGTTTGACAGCTGCAGGGTCTGGGTTGGGGCGCGCAGGTTCGGAACTCTGCGCGGGGGTGGGACCGGGCACATGCCACTATCCTGCCCTGGCGGCCACCCTGGCCGTACTCAATACCGTATATCGCTTCTAGCTAGAATCGTAGGTAGGGCTGGTGGGCATACAACGGAACCCTTTTATGAATACCGCACGTTTTAATTATTCACCGCAGTTGTTGTTTTCATACCAGATGTTTTTCTCGACTCGTTTCTTATCCAATATTTAGGGTATACCTATACCTATTCTCTCATACCTCGGAAGAGGATCGTTTCAAATATGGCATTCGAAAAATAAAAGGGAAACATGCAAAAATTGGTAATCGCTTTGACTACCATCCACTATACAAACCGTTCAACCCGTTCGTGCGAAACAAAGGTCTGGATGCGATAATAAACCGATGTGGCCCAAAATTGTCTCTACTACATTACGAAACTACCACCATTCCGCGCATCTGCGTCTGCACCATAGCTCTGACGGACTACCACCGCTGCCTCTACCGCCACCTCTACCTCCACCTCCGATTTCTCCAATTCCTCTTTCTCATTCCCGTTGAATTTCATATTTCGCGAGATATCATGGAAAAAGAGTAGCAGGCCCGCGCGAGCTGCTGCAATATGGCGGAACACATTACTTTCGAACTCGACCGAACCGCACCGTGAAATTCTAGCACACAACTCCAACTCCGAGGACGTATGGAGTATGGTCGGTAGGTGTATATATGTATATACCTATATGTAGCATGGGTATGCATACGAGAACTGTTTAATATCAGCGTCGCACATGGGACGCTCGGAGACACATTTCACTAATATTGCTACGCGCGCGAGAGTCGCATTCACGTGGATGTGTGTGTAACGTGTAATGTGTATGGGTAGGTATCTCAGCTAGCGCGTATTAATATATTCAACACGTATGAATATAACGCACACAGGACTACGTACATTGGTTAAACCATTGTACCTATATCTCAACTCTGACTTCATGAAATCTGTGGTTTCTATTGTTCAACGGCTGAGCTTTACGCTTTGTGCCTCACAGAACACTCCGGAACTGTTCTGTTCTCTCTGCAGCTCGCATCGTACCAATCCTACCCTATCCTACCGCTTTTGAATAAGGAACTAATGAATGTCGAGACTGCAAATATCGCCGTTATTATTATTGCTATAATCATCAATGTTATCTGGATCTATCGATACGGTGTTTGCAACTTGTTTATATCCGATACAATCTTCCTTCCGTTTCTGGTGGCCAAGAATACATCGTTCGCTTTCAACGTACTTGAAATTTTCTTTAAATGATAATAAATATACGTTCTTGCGTGCGTAAACCTGGCTTTATCTTGCTGGTAGGGTGAGAAAGGACGGTATTGTTTCTGTTGTTGGCACTCGAGTCGAGCCTCCTCTTCTGGCTCCTCGCCTCTAGTGCCTGAACCTTTCAACCACCCTTGAATACCTCCTGACTCGTTTCTGGCCACGTTCGACGTTCAGAGTCAAAGCTATATAATACGTCCTTCTCCTTCCATCGACCACCGGCAATTAGTGTCCTATTGACTCCGTAGGATCTGGTAGCTGCAGCTAGCTCCAAACTAGAGAATAATTAATGATACCCCCAGCCAAGAATTACTCGCGTTAGAAATAACTTGATTTACAACTATGAATATATATTAATAAGAAACGATGTCTCGCTGTCGGTATAGTGAAAGACAGCTCACGTGTATACTCGTGTATATAACCGTACAGAATTCGAGCGCGACGTTGGTTAACGAACTTTTATCGAACCTCGGGAGTTTTTCTTCTTTCTGACCGTTAATTTATTGGACTGGGTTGACTTTTTTTCCCTTTTTTTTTTTTTTTTTTTTTTTTGTTTCGTTCTTATTTTATTTTTTATTTTTTCATATTATTTTTTACTTTATTTATCGCAAGGTCTCGTGTAATGAAGATGTTCGTTTGCCGAGAAGAGACCACAAATTATTATGCGGGCCCCCTCAAGCTACACCAACTGCTGCAGTAGCAGCACATCGCATCGTATCGTTTCGTTTCGAACGACTGTTGCCGGGTCGAATGGAGAAACGCTTATCTTTTCGAGCAGCTTGTTTCCTGACCTGCCTATTAGTTCGCGTGTCTCCGATAATCTATATACTCGCGTGAAATACGGCTACGCGATCCTCACCGGCCTCTTCTTTCAACCTCGTTAATTAGTTACGTGGACCACTTTTATTCTCATCCTTAGTTTAATTACCAAAGACGCGGGTGTCGGACCTGACACATACCGATTTTAGTCCCGTCAGCTGTGGCCATATCGACGAGATAAAATACAAAATTTCACACATCTTATTGCGATCAATTTCTCAACGCAATTGAATATCTCTTTCTCTCTGTCTCTCTCTACTATCTTTCTCTCTCTTTTAACTATCCGTGAGATTTCTCTATACCTGAACTTTTTTCATATTTGGTTTACCGTCTTGAATTACTCGAACGATCGGTGGTTTCCGGGACGAAGACGACAAAGACGCTGTAATTTCAGACTTTTGGTTCGATATTTAACCGAGCAGTTGAATTGTTTTCTCGTCGAATACCTCAGGAATTAATCCCTCCAATTTTTCAGGCTAGTTTTACTTATCTATTCTTCGGAATCACAGTTCTTCTCCTTCTCTCTCTCTCTCTCTCTCTCTCTTGTTCTATCGTCTCGTTTACACGCACGGTCAGTAACGTCAACAACCAAAACTCGGCGTCCTGTTAATTCAACGAGTTGTTCCACGACGATATTCGTAACTCTCATGATGAGGCAAACCTATCTTAACATAACCTGGGTAAGTAAGTAAACGTACCCGTCCAGACAACATTGTCAACTACGAGCATATAGCAACGTAACACATTATCGTCGATAGCTCGTGACATATCTCGGCCGTAAAACTAATCACCTAACGACCGAAGAACTTGTTTACTATCTTTCGCAGGGCTCTAAAGTCTAAACGATCGGAGACCGCGCGCGGACTGTAGTGAACTATTCAAAGTAGCCGATACCGAAAGCGATAACGCGATTAGGTATGGGTAAAAAATTTGTTACCGTAGATATTTTGATTGCCTTTAAAGTCAATTCACACACAGTATTCGTAATATAGATGATCGTTTTTATCGAAAAATAAGAACCACCACGGCGACCAACTAAAAAGACACGTCGACGACGACGACAGCTCACCGAGTACGAGGCGTGGAGAAGAGGCTACTACTAGACCCTTTAGAGAAGAGACGTACGCGTTTTACGTTACGTTGTGGTGTCCGCACAACCGTAAATCAAATTGCTTAGATTATGTCACATTAGTGCGTGTTTTATGACGCACTTTGAGATATACACAACCACCAAGACGATCATCTAGTTCAAAATTAATGACGCACGTTCGAATAATTAGCCCACTTTGTGAAGTTGTCGACGAGTCTTGAGAGCTATGTTGTAGGTATCGTTGAAACGACTAGTTCCTATATCGCAGGCATATGCGTACTATTTAACAAACTTTCGCACCGTGAGTTGATTACCAATTTATCGCACGGGATTGGATCGAACTCGCGTTACTCGCATGCATGTGTGTCTATTGTAATATTTGTTAGGAATTTGACGATGATGAAGTAAACGAGTAAAAATTTATTATTATGATAGTTGTGCGTGGATATGTTTATGGATATAAGAAAGTTGTCTTACCGCACGTTGTGCAGGCAGAGGCAACGAACTATGTTGCAAGAAGATGAAAAGAAAAAGAATAAGCAGAAGAAGAAGAAGAAGAAGAAGAAGAAGAAGAAATAAAAAAGGAAGAAAAAAAAAAGAAAGAAAAGAACTGAGAACTGATCGAGCGAACCGAGAGTCGAGTCATGTTGCATGTCATGCAAGCGACTCCCTGCGGACCGACGCCTTCTTGTATATACGACCGACCTGAGGGACTGCTCGGGTTTCTACAGTGGACGACAAATATTGCATTTAACGGTGTAACTTACCTTGTAAAAAGGTACTACCTACCTACCGAGTTGGATAACCGACTACGTATTTAGGTCCCGAGTCAATAAGTTAGATTTCTTATCCCTGATGTGTGTGTTCTATTCGATGCGTTCGACGCCTTGTGCGAGGTATTCGACGAGGGGATAAGGGAATAATTGACTTTTAAAGGATTTGTCGTGAATGGTAACAAACCGAAATAGGAAAATCGATGAATTATATGATCGTAAAGTTTACGCGCAAGTGTTTGGGTCTGAGATTTTATCGTATCCTTTGATAAAAACGATGATCTTTGCTAAAAAGTGGTGTGGCTGTGGTGTGGCGTATAAGCGATTATTTGCCCCGTAGGTGCACGGGTCTCACGAGACTGGGTAACGTACTTCGAATCGTTTCCTTGATTAATTTGATCATAAAAAGGGAGAGATTCCTGAACTGAACTGTGCATGAGTGCTGCTGGTGCAGCACAGTGCAGTGCAGTGCAGTGCAGCGCAGCGTGGCGGGCATATCGTATAGGCCCTCATGAGTAAGGAAGGATACGTGAAGGAAGGCGTGTGGGTAATCCGCGTGCGCTGTTTACGTTTGGCTTGGTGCACGCATGGAGCAGGTTGATCAGAGACGGAGACCGACAAACAACCTTCGCTTCGGTAGCAGAAGCGAGGTAAACCTCGGCTCGGCGAGGTCTCTCGCTCCTAATCGGAGCTGCGATTATTATCTCCGTTAAAGTATATGTGGAACGTTTTACCGTATAAAATCCCATATCTCGGTCCAAATACGGAAGAACCATCTCTCTGACACATACGCGCGTACATTCAGTCACTATGTATGTACATGTTGGATGTACATACGGGTATGTAGCGTATAGCCTACGTACCTTCCTTTACTTTATACTCAAGCATCCGGGACGCGGTCCAATCTCGGCTACGCTTAACCACGGTCGGCCACGGTTCTCGCATACAGTCACGCACTGACGGGACGAGTACCTACTTACTTACATACGTGTATACTCTATGTATTCGACACACATGTATAAAACCCGCGTTTCAGGGCGATGGAGGCTACATTCCATCAAACCAGCCTCCATCTTGTACGCCTCTAACCCCTGCAGGCAACATCTCTGCTCTCTGTCCATCTTAATCTGATCGGCGTGGAATCACCTATATGGATATCTCCTTTTAACGCACGCTAAGAGATAGGACCCTCGCGAAGTAGGAGGAGGAGGAGGAGCACCATCGAAGAAGGGAACAGCGCGAAAGATACCTCTATACGTGCCGCTTCCAGAGAGAAAAAGGTAGAAATAAAAAGAAGACTAAAACGAAAACGAAAACGAAAAGGATCTGAAAAAATCCAGACAGGATTTTTTCTTTATTTTTTTTTTTTTTTATTCTTCTGCTTCTTCTTCTTCTTCTTCTTCTTCTTCTCCTTCTTCTTCTTCTTCTTCTTCTTCTTCTTCTTCTTCTTCTTCTTCTTCTTCTTCTTCTTCTTCTTCTTCTTCTTCTTCTTCTTCTTCTTCTTCATAGGGTAGGTATTCTTTACCGTGTGCGTGAGAGCCGCGGGACTTTAAGATGTGTGGGTTGTACGCGTGGGTGGTTGCAAGGTAGGTAGGTAGGTAGGTATATAGAGCTTGGAACGAACGGCCCTCGCCATCTCACGCATCTGCGAGCCTTTTGCAATGGAGGTTTTCGCAGTTCCTTTGGTCCGTCGCTAATCCAAAATATCTCGTTATTAAATCGGCTGAGTTATCGCGGCGAGTTCGCCCGCTGTGCAAAAACACGAGGTGGTTCAGAATCGGGTATATCCATACCCATATACCCATACCCATACCCATACCCATGCGCAGCGCGATCTAATCTTTTCGTAATCTCTCTGGCATTAGGCTGGCCCCATAACGGTCAAAGGAGTTTCCTGGATTTATACCTCGTTATCTGGTACCTACCTACTACTGCTGCAACGTGATTAAACAAGTTAATCAAAACTCGCGTAGAACGTTATTATATATCTACCCGTAGGTACACCGAGGGAATCGAAAGAGGATGATAATTATTGTCCTTGAATCAACTGCAGAGTATCGCTAGGTGCGCGAGATGGAACGGCATCATCCGTGAGGAAAGGGGGCATGGATGCATTTTTAACGATACTAAAATAGCGACCGAACCAAAGAGGAGAGTAGATGCTGCCTTGCGGTAGAATAGCGTTCGAGGAGAACCACTAGTACCAGACAAAACATCAACAGCTGCGCCGCCGACGATCGTCGTCGTCGTCGTCGTCGTCGTCGTTGCCTTCGCCTTCGCCGTCGCCGTCGCTCCCAAATTCTATGCTCCTCTTCTTCATCGTTCAGTTTCGTATACCGGCCCCGACGCGCGTCTCCCTCGAAGAAATTCTTTAAGGTCTCCGATGAGCGTGTTCACGCATTCCTCCTTTCCCCCCTTCATCCTCCCATCTCTCCCTCTTTTCCCATCTTACAGTATCCGCCGAACGTGTCAGCCTCACAAAGTCACACGGTATTGTCTATCGTCACCAAGTACAGCGACGAAAGATCTCATTTCTAAATTGAGAAACTTAGCTGATACTCCGTCCAATTTCTTCTCGTGGTTTCACGATTCCTGTCCTTTTTTTTCCCCTCTCATTTCTTTTTCTCTTTTCTTAACACTCGCAAAACTCGAGTTTAGTGTTGAAAATTTTTCTCAACATAAACTGTCAACCTACTCGCCTAATCGTTTGACGATAATGAATCGCGTTGGACTAACGGAGACCAGCACCTGCGGTGATAAATTGATTACTGTTTGATTCTTATTCGTTGCTTTTAGACGCTGGCGTCGTGGTCGATTCGGTTCACCGTCTTCTTGTAGCCAGGGACGTATTATAATAAATACATAATATCGATGCTTTACATATTATTGGGGCGCACACACGTTCCCGAGACGTTTCCGATAAGTGGGCCCCTCGGGCAAGTTTTGGTACTTGGCTTGAGAAATTCTGCGAGATCAATCGATCGATAGGCATCGGAGTAAATTTCTTGTTACCTCAACTCGGTGTTATTAAACCATTCGGAATGGTCAAAGAGTCGAGCTGTGTTAATGTTGTGCTTAAAGATTTTATTTGATCAATAGTAAATGCAAATTTTTATTGCCTTAACGAACTACGTATCTTCTCAGTAGATGGATAGCAAAATAATATCAAAAAAAGATAAGGAAACAAGAACAGCGAGATTTGAATTAATTGAATCCTGGATAAACAGGTGTGCCGGCACGGCGGTATAAGTCGATCTTCTTCTTTTTCTTCTTCGTCTTCTTCTTCTTCGTATTCTTCTTCTTCTTCTTCTATTATGCACATTTTGTGAGACGGTGTTTTAACGACATAGTCAGTGGCGTTAAGAGTCGATGCCGACTACTCGGGAATGGCCCGTCACAACTCACTCTGATTACAGCCGGTTTATTTAGAAGTTAATTTGAAGAAAACGACGGCGACAACCAGAGGCAACCGATTGCTCCTCGTATAGCCTCTGTAATCTATAGATAGCAACGTCGCCATCCCCATAGTCTTTGAGTAAAAGCTGATGACGCTATTTATTTTAGTTTTATTTAAGAGTTCGCGGGGTTAGGATCGCAGTTTAGAGCCGATTCGTGCCTGGGTACACAAACAATCTCGGCTATTAGGACTAGTAGTGTTTTTCCAACGTCTTTTCAGACGGCGTTAAATCTCTGCTTCAATAGTCATTCTCATTCCAATTTCAATTCCAATCTTCCCCCCTTTAACCTCCGCATCCACCTCTTCATCCAAATCTCTCATCCGGATGCTTATATCTACTTCCCTCCTTGTATTTCCTATATTTCAACGTCTCAACATCGTCATCTTACGAAAAGTTCTATCTTCGTGACCCTGAGTAACAGACCCCCATTGATTAAACGGACATAACGTAAGAAACGAAAAAGCTCTGGGAACTTGAGCGCGAGTATAACCGCGCGTTGGGGCCGTTATGGCAGCGTTCGCAAGGAGAGAAATGGGCACCAGTGGCCAGTAATGAGCCAGAAAACTGGCGACAGCTAGCTATGTGTGCTATCCCGGCCGCCGGAGGGTGTGATACGCGGCCCATAACTCACCCGGGCCTTCGGGCCGTCTTGTTAGCGCCCCAGAGTACCGAACGAAACCCAACAGCCTCCCGTACCATAGGTATATATACCTATACTCAAGATGACGGTGTTCGTCGTTGCCGCGCGATGGAGAACGTAGAGAGAAACTCTAGCTATGATACACCGTCGATATACTTCCCTGGCGATGTTAAATGTACACACACTCCCTGACACCCTCTTCGGGAACGGCATACCCATCGCGGAAACGCGTGTGCGGGTTATCTCGTAAGGAATCTCACCAGTTCTCGAGTTGGAACGAGAGAACGAACTGGAACCTTATCGAAACAGTGGATGAAAAAAAAATTTCGCTTTAAGAGTTACGCGACTGATAATTTGAGTCTCTCGTGTTCGGTTCATTTTTTTTAGTTTTTTTTTTTTTTTCTTATGTTTTATTATTCATTCAAGTACCATTTAGTTTATCTGACAGATTTTCTTGCAATGAATATGGGAATTATTATACCTACCATGGATTGTATGGGTAGGTAGTATATCGCTAATTGCAATATGAAACTGAGAGTGGCAGCCTTAAGTTTTACGAGTATTCTGAATAGTGGTTAAAAATAACTTAGGGTACCGGGGAAATATCGCTGCGTTGTACGAAACCCGAGCCTTGGAATCTTGCGGTGAGGCTATCTCGCCGTCTACATCTTACCGCGTTGCGATCTGTCGCGATCTCGAGGTGAAATAAGTCAGCGGGGCTATGAAATATGTAAAACAAAAAAAGCAAAAAGCAAAAATAAAAGAAGGAGAAAAAAAAATGAAGTGAATAGAAAAGAAGAGAAAAGAAATAGGAAAAGACGAGATAAACATGCGGGGGAAAAGTATCGGGGATAAAGAAAAGAAAAAAAAAGAGAAAAAAAAAAAAAGGAGAGAAGAAGAGTCGTTAAAATGTTAAACCCTCACCCTTAAATGCCCGGTGAACCACGTGGCCACCGCACACGGCGACAAAAAGTCATCCTCACTTTTAACCAACCAAACCTACATACGTAGATCCGTACGTTAGAACCGCCTTAACGTCTTACACGAACGAAAACTCGCTTCTCTAACACAAATTCGAGGACACGTGCTCGTCAGATGTCTTGGCTTGACAGTGGCGGAGCGTCGCAACGTTGACGTCGCCGCGACGGCGCTTCCATTAACACTTTTATTTCACCCGGTTGAACGCGAGATTTTTACCGTTCTTAAGAAACCGTACAAAATTGGTCTTCACCGTTCTCTCCTCTCTCGGGGTCTAGATTATCTCGGATAACGTTTGAACCTGCGACGTGGATGCTCTAGAGTCTCTTTAAACTCACTCGCTTCCTCAAGCGATAACAGAAAATGCATTTAAGCTTTTTTCCCGGGCTAAAAGTTTGCGAATAAATATCCTTATGAGCGAAAAATAAAATTGGCAAAATTTCAAACCGAAACTAACTTCGAGTGATACGGAGGAGAGGAGGTTACCGATTTTCGCAACGACTTTAGGAATAAAATATAGCGGTCGATAATACAGTAATCGCGCGGTTCAAGTAGCGAGAAAACACGACACTGAAAACTACGTAATCGGCGAAAAGGAACTCTACGTAAATCGAAATTGAGTTTTCTGAATGCGCGTGTCGGTTTTGTGTATGTAGGTACGGGGAATCCCGAAGGCTAGAAACGTATTTTATGACACGTGTGGTAATCTGGGGACAGTATCGCAGAGCACGCGCTAGTATCGTTGTTTAACGACTGTATAATTAAGACGGAGTCTCACGTCCTAACTGTAATTATCATAGAAAGCGGCGCGTCGTTGCTAGCAACACATCACCAAACCCGAGTCGCGCTAGGTCGAGCATTAATTAACGTAATCTCTATACGTGCCCGGGGAACACCGGGCCTTGTGCACCACGGCAGCGTACGTCCACAACCAGGACGTTGTATCAACCAACCTTCGTTGGTAGATGCAGTCTTGGCCTGGGCTCTAGCTTGGGCTCCTGGAGGTACTTGCACCGTTCTGCACCTGCGTGTCAATAATAATGGCGTTATCAAATAGCGTTACCAAGGGTAACGACCTGGCGTGCTAAAAATTGCCGTTTTCTTTAAGGATGACGAACTTCGTTTGCGCTCAGCTGCAATAAATCCTTGTAACGAGCGCCCTGGATTAACTCGCTCGTTCGCGTGTCCGGGGCGTAGAGACCTGGCGCTTCCTGCGCCAAATCTTTTGCGGCTATACGATCTGCTGTTAGGTATACCACACTAGTATCTTACTACTCTCACCGACGTACCTGTCAACGGGATATGTTCGACTGAGCTTGGGCCAAGACTTTGCCTTTGCGATTTCGTCTCTGGTGCAGTTTTACGTTACTCTTTTCGTTACGTCACTACCGAAAAGAAGAGTGACAGCAATCCGTTTGTCCGTTTTATATCCAGGAATTTTGGATCCGTTTCTAAGGGGTTTGAAAAGGTTTGAAAAAGGAACAAGAGGGCTTCTCTGTGGAACTTTTTTCAACATGTGTTCAGGGTCAATGATCATGTTATATCAGCCTTTGCAGTCTTGATTATGACATCTTCAAAGAAAAACCCCGAAGGATTGCTTACCGTTTAATACGAGATGCAGAGTATCGAAGAGGTTCGAGTTCTGTAAAAGTCGTCATGACATTGGTTTGAATATTCCCTGTTCGGAATAATAATACCTCAAATTCCGATTAATGATTTAGTTTGATATTAAAAAAGTTGGAGACGTCTTCTCTCGTACCATTCGTTCGGGTTGTGATGGATGCAGGCATCTCTCAAAACCTAATTACCGATGCAAAGTTGGTCGAGCATTAATTCATCCTTCTTTTTCATTCCTCGGTGTATATGTATTCCTTTTCCCTTACGGTCTTCGGTCTGTTGGAAACATTCGTTGACATGCAAAAAGAAGAGAGAAAGACGAAAAAAAGCATCAAAGAAGATAAAAAAAAAAAAAAAAATGCAAAAAATAAGAAGGAAAGGTAAAGGTAGAGGGATAAAAATAAAGAAAAAAAATAAATAAAAATCAACAAAATATATAACGAGTTCAAGGAACACACGGTTATACCTGGACGAATTCAAAACTTGATTATTATTTACCGTTTAATATCTTTACAGCCTTGCAAAATAAGATTTAATTACCACGATCTATCCAGATTTAGATAATAAAAAATAAAGTAAAAATGAAATAATATATTCGCTGAAGTAAGAAACACCGGCTTCACGTGTGACAGCAACCCGCGTTTCCATCCCACGCCATCGTATAATCTCTACTGCAACTTTGAGACCACCATGTATTAACGATTTCAATAAACATTATCGTTTATCCGCGATTACGAGAGCTAAGAACTCGTCTACCTGACGAGAAATCACTTCGTGAATCATAATGCAAGTGTTGCCAGTATAATGTGCAACGATTTTCAGGGTTTCGAGTTGTGGGGGTATGAATATGTAGTATCTACCCGATATAAATATATATATATATATATCTATACATGTATGTACCTATATCTATCTGTATACTCGTAATGGAGCAAGAAGAAACTACTGGCTAACGAATGCACCTAGATTACTTACGTGTTGCGCAGCGGCTCGGTAATTGATATATCCATTCCCATTCCGGCGCGGGGGCACGCGGCCAATCGATCAGTATTCATAGATCGTACGACATAAAATATACCGGCATGTCCATGAATCAGATAACTGTCACAGAGGCTCTTCGAACGTCTCAATCTACCGATTCCCTCGTTTACCGGTATCCCCTCTTCCGATGGTTATTTATCGAGTTAATTTTCCGATTTACTTTCAACCGAACTGTTTGCACAGATCTTCTATTCCACCTCCTTCAGGTAAGGATCTAATCTTATCTATTAATATTTTTATTCATCTATTTTTTTCTTTTTTTTTTTGTGGACAAAAGTTTCAAACAAACAAATTGATGTCGTTTGTCGTCGAGTCGCGTTTCTCTTGAGTAAAAATAATTTTTATTTTTGATATTTTTTTTTTTTTCATTCCATTTCTTCGTGACTTTATCCCTTTTGGTGAAATTTTTATTCCCTCGCACTTTGTTACCCCGACAGAGATACGATCGTTTATTCTGTCGGCTTAACGGGGTACGAAAACAATCGTAAAACCGAAAATAAGTGTGACTTGAAATTTCTAATCACTCCGTTTCGGCTTTAATTCAAACTGACTTGAAAGGAGGTGGGTTATAGGTATATAAAAAAAAAGTTCTCTGGATCTATTTCAACTGTGACGAGCCAAGGCAGGTGCGGTCGTGACGGTGATAGCCTCAAGTGTCGTCTTGGTGGACGACCATACTCTTCGACGGTGATGTTCGCACCCGGCTATGTAAACACACGAGGTATTAGAGCGGCGATACTTACGTTGGTTTAGTCCGCGGTACTGTAAGGGAAGGGAAGGGAAGGGAAGGGAAATACGAATCGTGAAGACATTTTCGAAAATCCCAGTTCTATCATAACAATAACACACTCGGGTACAGCATCACCCTCATCCTCAACGGTCCCATTCGTTAATCCGCATAGCTTTGGCTTTGGCTCTTCTTTCTCTTATTCTTGAGTTTTGGTCCCGCTGCGTTTGGTATTTCTGTCTTTCTCGGGGTCGAGACGTCGTGCGTCATCCAAGGATTACCAGAATCCACGATATACGGTATACTGGCTGGAGTTCTGGAGGATCCGTATGCGTCGGGATCGTCGAGTCGGCGATTTCTTCTATCTTCGGGTCCCATCTCCTCGCGCGTACCGAATTAAGCGACGGAATTGATACAGTTAACATTAATTACCAGGTCATCGCGACGCAGGCGTCGACTCGTCTTCTTCGTCCCCGCGTTTTATACGTACGGGACGTGGAGATGGAGATGGCGTCGACGATGCGGTGCGGCGCGACGCGACGCGGCGCGGCGTTGGATGGCGTCCTCGGTCGCCGAGAGGCACGGCTGGTTCCATTGACAAAACATTCCACCCGCAGTCGTTTGCATATTTTTGAATACAGCAGTTGGGCGCATGCAGCAAGGAGAAACGGGGATTGAATATAGCGGGACACGCAATGTTTTCGCATATTCCATTCCCTGGATCGGCGCTGTATAGTCGAGGTCAATGCACCATAACACGAATTCTGGCCGAGGCAATTGGCAACTATTTTCAGCGATAAAGTGTAGTCCGGGACAAGACGACGTCTCCTCTCATCTTCTCCCCTTTCCTCTCATCTCATCTCATCTCATCTCATCTCATATCATATTCTTTCCTTCTCCTCGGGGCGATTCTCGATTTGTATACGCAAGACAGACACGGATTCGTACTTAATTCGAGACTATTTAGCACCGAGATTAATTGGCGATCGTGGGCGCGCGCGCGCCTCGACGTCTCGCCGGTTCCAAGTCGTCTCTAAACTCGAGCTGGTTGTGTCTCGGGAATGATTTAGTGCCCGCGCACGCCTCGCCGACCTTTGTTATGCGCCCGCGTTTCACTTATTAGCGCCTTGTGTCCTTAGCTTGCCGGTCGTTAACGTCCCGGTAACCCTGTACACCAGGATTACCAGAAAAGAAACTTCGTTCTACGAGACTTTGGCTCTTCCCCGATCCCTCTCGTTACTCATTTCGCAATCACGGCTCAAATTCTTCTTACAACTCCTCACCAACTACCATACACAGCATAAATATCTGAACTCCCAATACCAAAACTAAATCTCGACATCCTCCACCGCAGTATCAAAGAACGCTTAAAGTGATATAGAAGTAAGCTGATCTGCATCCTTCACCATCTTCCAAGTGGCTCAAGTTTCTCGTAAATTAGGTCGACCAAGGGAATAATTTTCAACTCACCTCTCTAGATCTATCTTTACATGTCTCTTTTTAACTCAAAGAGTTGATGATGATCGTGGTCACGGTATTCCGTGCAGATATTGCACCACTATTGAATTATACAGGAATGTGATTGCGGTTTACCGATGCGATGAGATGACTCATACCTGACTTCCCTAGGTATCTGTATAAGAACGATTGCAAGAGTTTCAAATTTAGGGTTATATATATTTACGGTGGTCCTGCAGTCCTGGTTACCCGGCACGTATGTACATACGTCTCGGGCGTCTTAGAGTCTTGGAAATAACCTCGCATATGGTTCCTAAATATAACCCCATCGTGGCCCGACACCCGAATCTTCAACATCGTAGCGTATAGCGGGATGCGGGCGACGCTAGGAGACGGGGTCGCCGAAGTCACGCCGGATACCCAGACATTTATTTGCTGCCAGGCGCGAGGAGGACAGGAAAAGCGAGTAGCTTGGCTAGGAGATGAAAAAAAAAAAGTTTTTTTTTTCAAAAAAGGCTTTACTGCCGAGTGGAGCTCGTCTGTCTCGACATATATTTACTCCGTTTTATAACTAAATTTTGAAAAAAACTTCCGGGTTCAATGACGCACGTTTTCACACCTCAGGAATCAAATTCACAAGATTTTCTACCGGCAAATTATTCTCTCCGATCGTTACGAATTCGGAAATATTTCTTCTTTAAGACCACCCCGTAGAGTTTCCTCGATCAAGCTAAATATACATTTGAGACCCGCGTACGCGTACGCGTACACGGCGACGTCGTCGTCTTGGTCTTCTTCTTCTACTACTCCTTCTTCTTCTTCTTCTTCTTCTTCTTCTTCCTCCTCCTCTTCTTGTTCTTATTCTTCTTCTTGGTCGTAATCGTCTTCGTCGTCTTCGTCGTGATGGTGATGGTGGTGGGTAACGGAGTGCGTGGAAATGAGAGAGGGTTGAGAGTCGAGCTCTCGCAACTAGTGTAGACACACATAAATGTATAATTGGCTGCACTTAAATCTCTATAACGGAGCAGTAAAAATGCATGCCGCTCTGCGTAAATCAACGCGCCGACGATATGGTTCTCCACCTAACCCGCTTCACTCTTCCTCTTCATTCTCCTCATCTTCTCTAACACTCACCCACATATTCATACTCCTAAACACCAGTTTCTCGGCAACCTGTCACGAATTCTTGATGCTTCACGTAACGAATTTTCAAGGATCACTTGGTTTCCTTCACTATATTATCTTTTTTTCTTTTTCTGTTCTCTTTAAAATTGTATACCCACCCAACGATGTCCCGTTCATTGAGCTGTAACGTCAATCAAGGATACACACTCCGTACAGACTTGATAATGTCAAAAAATACTCTCTTGAGATTTGGGATTGGATATATCGCTGCATTTAACATCCGTAAAGTGTTTTTTAGTTACTTCTTCACGGTAATCAATCTGTTATCTATGAGATCGAGGCAATGAAATACCGGTTATTCGTTAATTCATTAAAATAATATGCTCTGACGTGATTATAAATCTTGATTCTCAACACCTTGCTTGACATTATGTTCAGGTATGCGAATGCGATTAATAATTAAACCCGACTTAACGGGATCTGTTACATGTGTGGGTGTACGTCTGTCACCTGACGCGTACTAGCTGTGGGCTCGTAGTTTCTCGCTGTATTATTGACGATAGGACGGAGAACGTGGTGCGGAACTGTCTCACGAATACCAAAGCCAGGATTGCGCTATTCCCCGACGAGAGAACGAGAGCGAGAGAGAGAGAGAGATATATAGAGAGAGACAAGAGAGGACCCGCGATACGACCGGTACGCAACATTAACCCGATTCGTGGAGTAAATTAACTGCAATCAGAGGGACGCTAGCCGTCCAACGTCCGCCGACCCCCAAAACACATTCCCATAGCAGCTACTACCCCCCCCCATAGCAAACCACCGACGCCGAGAGACGATTACGAAAGCCCAAAGCACTTGAGTTTTTACCGTGCGTTGAAATAAAAAAATAACAGCTCCTTTTAAGCGGTTAACTAAGTAAGAATTCCTCAAAAATTTTATACAGGGTTGACTATTATGAGCAGAAGACTTACCGATTTTGAACAACGGCTTTATGTATGGCTCTCTTGCATGGATGATTTTTTTGAATTTATGCACAACTATGAGATGAGTAAGTGGAATGGGTAGGCGCAGTTTGATAAGAGGCGAGATTAAAGTAGGTTGTGAAGGTGAGGGATTTCGAGACGCCCATAGTTTCCCTCGTATATAGTCCTTCCCTGTCCGTCATGGACAAATTTTCGATCCATCACTCCCCCTTGACTCCGGTTCGTCGCTATTGACGAATTCAAAGTTAATCTTGGACACGGAACACTCGCCGGGACACTCGCCTGGGACTGCCCCGAGCGACCTGTCATCCCAAACCCCATGGGAGTGTCCGCTTCCACTTCGAACTCGGTTCCACCACGCGATGCGGGATCCCTCACGTTGATCTCTCTGTTAGTCGTTTCTTTGTGTTAGCTGTATTATAGTGTAATAGTTTTGTTCGAGGGATATCGTATTTGGAATACATACTTAGTATCGAAGTTAGTATTCGCCCGAAAGAATCAAAGCGCTGGCTTTCACGTTATCAATCGTTAACGCAATCGTTCACAACCCTCGCCCTCGCTTACCACCGGACACAATCAAATCAGGATAATGAGATTCAACCCTTTTGTCCCTGACTGCTAGTACGCGGATGTTGTGCTCTCTGTATTTGCATTTAAGTCACTTAACTCTAACACCGAGCGAGGGGAGAGGCCGGCTTAAAATAGAGTCTACGTTACGGGAGAGAAGACCCAACTTCGTGATTTCGAGTATTTACCACCGTAATTGATGATTTTGTATTTTTGTCACTGCCTCGAGCAGAGCACACTCGTTGACGCTAGATTTTCACCGCTATCATCGTTATTACAGATTTTGACGACGCTGACATTAACCCCAGTCGCATTTCACGTCCATATGTGTACAATTCGCGAAACCTACCCGCAATGAAACGATCGTGTGACAGGATGAACGTATCATCGAGAGAAACCGCGCCCGCATTAATTTCCCCGTCATTTTATCAATCTCACTTTTGTTAATTTGCCCGGATTTCAGTATTTTCTTTTGAAAAGTAATTAGAAACGTGCCACTTGTTTTTCGTCCCGTTTTTTCCTTTTTTTTTTTTTTTTTTATTCTAAGTAAATTTACTTTCGTTGCTTCGATTGATAATCACGTTCGATTATTTTTTCTTCGTTTCAGGTGACGCGAGTAACGCGAGTATCGGTAGCGGGGAAGGAACCGGCGAAGAGGATGACGACTCGTCGGGAAAGAAAAACCAAAAGAAAAGAGGAATTTTCCCCAAAGTGGCAACCAACATCCTCAGGGCGTGGCTCTTCCAACACCTCACGGTAAGTCACAACATCCTTTTCATCGTGACTATTTCTAGTCGTTTATTCGGATCGAATTTTCTCTCACTTAAGTCAGGCATGTACGGGTTCGGATTATAGAAACTCTCTTTTAATTCTGTCCGCAAAAAAAGTTCGGATACAGGATTTGTTTGGTGGCAAAAAACCCACCCCTGTTCAGGACTTAATGTCCTAATACACAGATAAGGACCGTTGTTCTTGAGTACACCCCAATCTATCCCTCCCCCCCCTCATACCCTCTTTCCACCCCCGGGTCTGACTCCTTGTTCTCCTCGATTCTCTCTCCTTCCCCGCGAAGCTGCCCCTAATGATTCACTGGTAATCCGAGCTGCAAAAAGCGCAACCCGATTAGGCCACCGAACGCGGGCTTGCTCACTGGTTGGACACCCCGTGGATTTCGGGTGTGATCAGGTTACCCCGCGCGATATAATCGTATTGCACCACGGTTAATGCCATTGTCGCACACTCCGGCCTGCCATGCCGCCGCGCCCTTGATTCTATTGGTTATGACGTGCCGAACTGTACCAAGCTTACGGTTTAACGTCCCTTCCGTGTGCTTTTGCTTTTGCTCGTGCTAGTGCTTGTGTCCCCGCTGCGGTGATATTATGTATAATACAGAAATGCCTGCATACAGTGAACGTGTGTTCCCTTACAAGCGTTGTAGTATTATGTTATATAGGTGAAGATTTTGTTTCACACACGCGCCCCTTTCGTCTGCGTTTGTAATGCCTTGTACTTTTGGTACGGTTAAAGGTTTGCTTACAGAGGTTCCTAGCCTAGGGGAAAACTACTACGAGGATATCGCCTCGTGTCCGCGGTGCCCCGGTGTTTCGTTGGCGTAGAAAGTTATTTTAAGAGCCGGAATATCGATCAAACACTTTGTCTCCTCGGGGAGATTCCTTTTTTCTTTTTTTTTTTACTATCTTTTTTTTTTCTATCTATATATCTCGGAGAAAGTTTGTTAAGCTAAACTATACCTACACGTATACAGTGTCACTTGAATTACTAGCTCTCTTCAGTTTCCTTGCTTTGCGTTAGTTAAACTAAAAAACGCAAGGTTATCGCTTATATTATATCCTCACGAAACCGAATATGGATAAAGTCTGTCAGGATCTGAAAATGATAACCGAAATTTGTTAATCAAAATTAAAATTTCACATTCTAAAAGGAATACTTTTTTTTCTTTTCTCTATGTCACACATGTCTTCTATTGGGGGGATGAAACGACGTTACTTTGCGGCTCCTAACTTCACTACATAGAAATTCTTCCAAGCTGCTCGTTGTAAAGGGTGTGAAATTTAATCAAAGCGATTTCGAGGGTGAAGGAGACGATGCAGGAAGCGATTCGGCAAATATGCGATAGCTATAAGTATAGTGGCGTGCGAGGGCTATTCCGGTTATATCAAATGAATTTAATTTACATACAGCTGCTGTCCGTTACTCGTCAGTATCTCGGCTAGATTGTGCATAGTGAGTATAGCCGTAGGTAAATGCAGTATACGTAGAAAAATACGATAGTTGCAGAATTCCTAAACGGGAATAATCCAAAGGAGCTATAGGTGGGCAAGATTCTGCGCAGTTTGACGTCGGGGCGTCTCCAAGCTTTTCCTAACATCCTGAGGAATGGCTGGCGGCCAATTCTGAACTCCGTGACGTAGGCATCGAGACACGGTATGCTATAGTGCGTGGAAGTATCAGGGAATAATTGAGAGAAACTCCGGTGTGCTAGAGTCAGGGAGGGCAAGGGAACGCGTCGGGATGGTTCGGAGTGGCAAAGTCAACCATGATGTATGCTGGGCTTCCGTCTAATTAAACTTGGTAGGGTTGGCTGGTTGAGCGCCGTGCGTTGCTCGGGTGGGATTCAAAATGACAACCGGAGAGAGACACAGCCCTCTCCCCCCTTTTCCCCCTCACCCGGTTGGGTACCAACTCTCCCAAATAGTTCTATGCCCTCAGCGTTGTCGGGTTCGTTTGTCCGTCGCCGTTTCTCGGTTACCAAGGGAAATTATTGCGTTGCTCCCAAAAACACCGACGTCACCGCAACCACCTAAACTTTCCGTGAAAATTTCTACCTACGTATACGTATTATAGTTCCATGCGTATATCCCCATATATTTAAAGGTGAACGGAAGTCTACGCCTACACGTTAAATGAATGAATGAATGAATGTATGTATGTATGTGTGTTTGTATTCGTCACTTGAGTCCCGTACACTGGCCATAAATAAAATATGTAAATAAATCTAGATACGACCGTTGGAACAGGAATGAACGAAGAATGATTTAGGGAAACGGTTTGTCCAGTTTATGGCGTGTGCGAGTTACTTCGGAGAGCAGTGGTACGTCGTTCTTAATTTCTACCCGGGTCAACCTAAAAGCGCAAATTCACTATCCAGTAATAACAATTACGTGGTAAACCGGGCAATAAAGGGAATGAGGTAAAAGAAGAACGATTGAAGACGGAGTGGAGATATATATATAATCCATTTTAATTTAACCGGGAGATATATCCGTCTAGGTTGCAGTTTCTTCTCTATTTCTACTCCGTGCAGCTCTCTTTCTTTCTTTCTCTCTCTCTCTCTCTCTCTCTCCCACTCGTGTGGTTTTCTTATATCAATGGAAACATTTCACGAAATTAGATTCTACCGTTTCAACCTATGTAGTAGAGACTATAAGTACACTAAGACGTGAACGTAGACATTTCACGGGCAGTGCGGACGAAAGCTACGGGATTTACGGCCATTACCTTTCTGCCTCTATTTTACTTCCCGCGTTTGCTTAAAGAAAAAACTAAACAAAAATGACCAAAAAAATAAAAAAAAAAAGTAAAGAACCTAGAAAAGACTTGCGACTGAGTTTTAAAAATTTTATACATATCCGCGTGACGCCGATTGAGAACACCTGTCGCGGAACGAGTACCGCAACTACGTCGTAGGTATCTTAAACAATTTGCATAGACAATGATAGCGGGAGTTTTTTTTTCCTTTTTTTTTTTTAGGGCGTAAAGGGGCTCTGCGGGTACTTGACGCGGCTGGAGTCGACTCGACTCGACGCCGAAACGGAGGACGACGCCCCCCCGACACTCGCGAGCGTTTTATGCCGCCATAACCATAGCGCGGCATGGCCCACTTAGATCCGCTATCGCGCGCCCCATGCCCGTCACCAGGACCAGCTGATATCTATTGTCCGCGTATTTTCCTAGTGCCATTCGCCTTGGCCCAGTCCAAAGTTTTGCATAGTTTTAGTCATCCCGGGAATCAACATCTCCAGGAATTTCTGAATTCTCGAAATATCTTTCAAAGTGAATTTATCCCGGTCAAGAAAACGGGAATCGCGTGAAGGAGAGACAATTTTTTAGCTGTGAAATGCCTGTTTGTCGTACGACATCGCTTAGGCAACACGACACGCCCGTTGTCACCCCATCACCTCTAAAAGACATGGAAGAGACGTTTGCATACATTCGTTGGATGTTTTCCGCCCGAACAAATCCGAGATTCGCATTTCTTTTTGTACCTCGATAAGGAGTCAATATTGTCGAGCTGACTTCACTAACCCTGTACCGTCAGGGTTGGCCTACTATCGCTTCGGATCTCGGTTGCACTTTTCGATTTATTTTTCGAATATCAAGGAGAGAGAAAAGGAAGGAAAAAATCAGATGAGGTAATTTCCTCCCTTGTAGAGAACCGTCATAACTGGTGTTCATCTCGCGGTTTTTACCTGACCTGCCCATTTGAATATAATACTTGGTTCTCTGAACACTGATGTGAGTAACCGAAGCAAACTGTAATTGTGTTGATGCACGCCATTGTAATTCTGCCTTGTGCGGTTTAACGTTGAATGGTGAATGTTGAATGTTAAATGTCGAGCCCTGAAAGGTCCGCACCCTGAATGCCCACGCGGTTATGAAATGGAAACGCACTCATCTGGTCTCCTTTATCAGTTTAGTTTCTCTCTCAACTTAGTCTTAGTGAATCATAATCTTCAAGTTGTGAAAGTGATTTGAGATAGTCAATAACGTCGAAGAAAGTGACGGCAGTTAACGGCGAGAGGCGCTTCTACTGGCACCTCGAGCTTCGGAATGATTAAAAAAGGGTCTTAGAGCTCGGAGAGATAATTGCAAAAACTACGCGACGTCCCTTGCTGCTTTTCCCGAACCCCCGTCTGCGGGGCGAGCGAACGGGATTAGACTGTCGACTCGCGACAACGTAAGCCCCCATTTTTGCGAAATTTATCGCCGTTAATCCTTCACCCCGCAGCATCGTCTACCTCTCTTGTCGATATTAAAAATAATAAAACGCGAGCCTTTGTACGTATATACCCACCTTACGCCGGATCTCCAAAGCTCGTCCGCTTTCAGGCTATTCCATCCTCCGTGTTTTGCCCCCGGTAATCCGGCTGGATTTAAAATATTCGTATCTTGAATATGCATTCATAGGTCTAAACCTGGGGATAGGTAGAGGATAGGACCTTCTCTCAGTCTCTCTTTATCTCTCTTCTTCGCTCTGTATCTTCGGCTCGTGTATACCATTTCAGGCTCGTGTACGTATATCTTCACATGTGTGTGTATATAAATACATATTCAAGGGCGTGAGGATGAGGATGAGGATGGGGAGGAGAAGGTGGAGGAGGAGGTGGGCAGCCCTGAGCCCTGGTATTAGCTCGGCCACTCATTACCCTTTCCGGTGCCACTTGTCGCGAGGTGTAATCCTTCGCTCGTCCCAAACGGGTCGCGATGGGCTTAGCTCTCCCAAATGCCCAACGGACCTCGAACGCGCATACCTCATCTCCCCTATTCGTCACAACCACCGCTTTAAGTCTTTAAATTCCTGATACTAAAGAGAGACCGCATTTCTTTCGCTTCTCCTTTGGCCGGCCAGCTGTTACTCGACTTTGATCTAAATTATATAAATCATAAGAGTAAAAACCGGCTGACATTCAGCTTTCGATCTCTGCGGAGATTTCGTAGTGTTGTAAAAAACCTAAACCGCAAAGATTGAGACCGCCTTTCGTGTCCGGGTGCAATAAGAGGTAACCGATAAATTTTCAACCGTAACGAAATGACGCTCGGTAGCTGTCGACGGTAATGATCATTTCGCGATACCAGCAATACCATTAAGTCGTACTCTACAATTCCCAACGGCGGTGTAAATTCCTCTTAGGTATCGAGGAGACAAAGATGGGGGGGGGGGGGGGGGGGGAGGGCGAGCGACAGTTCACTGACCATACGTAGGTGTGACTACGGGTGTAGGTGGCACCCCATTAAGGAGAGTGCAGAGTATCTAGTAGCAGAGGTCCTTTGCGGGTTGTGAGGTTCGCCGTTAGCGTTGGGCCAGTAGTTCGGTCGCCGAAGTGGCATCAATACTTGATGCGCGGACCCTACGTTCCTCGGTTGAAACAGTCCTGGACTGTCCCGAACGACCCTGGGATGGGGTGACCTATGGGTTATATTATTCACAATACATTAAGCACTTTCACAGTGGCCGACGGGAGATTTGGGAACGGGAAAGTGGTCTGGCATGGTCCGCGATTCAGAGCTCAGTTTGTGTTGGGGTGTTTTCGTAGGGTAGATATAGCTCGATGGAACGAGAAGGGATGAGGAGACACTTTGATGAAATCGATGCGCTGCATCCTCCTCTATTCGACACGTACTTAGCCCCAGAAATGCACATGGACAACGGGATATGGTTGTTTCCGTAGCTAGGCTGCTGCTATGTTTACTCGCAGGATGTTTACTGTAGTTCAATATTTGTAGTTGGGTAGGTATATGCAAATGCGTTTCGCTCCACCTATGATCACTACTCCCCCTACAATCTGACGTCACTTTTTTTACCAGTCAAAAATGTGCTGAACAACACACACGCACAGGTTCGGTAACCGAAAATCAGGGAAATTTATTTGCACTTTCAGATCTTTTTTTATTCTCTTGACCATAGTCCAAGGTCCTTCAATGATTCGCGTCTGGGTTAGTAAGGGTAATGTACGGGCCTCTAGTGACTCCGTGACGTCTTCGACCTGGAGTCCCTCCGAAGCCCGAAGCCCGGAGTGAAGATGGGACGGTAGAGAGCCCAGAAGAGAAGCTTCGATTGCGAAGCTGGTGGGTTCAGAGGAGTACCCGGGCGCCAGGGCGACCCGACCATCCTTTAATTCAGGCTGACAGGTGAACCCACCCTCCACACGGTATCCCTCGGGGTAAGATAGACCCGTTCCCGGGATTTCCTACGGGATCTGGCGGATCTTATATCACGGGCAGCCATCTCTATATAAGCAATCCTATCCCCAAACCACCCCTCGGCCAAACCAGCCAGCGGTAGCACTAGCCAAAGTGTTGATCAGACGTTACGGTCCTCGGAAACTTTTACTCTAAAGGTCTTTCATTTCTTGTTAGTTAGTCACGCTCCAGACTTGGTCCTTAACATCTCTCTCTCCCTTTTTCTTTCTTAATTTACCTAGACCTACGTTGATTAATTTCATCAGTAAATTAAATTAAGGTAGGTCTTCTCGGCCGTAACATGAACACATATGCTCGTTTAAAAAGCTCTAAAGCTTAGACTAGCGAGTGATCTGCACAGAGCTATTGGTTTCAGGCATTTACGTAGGGAGACCAGCATAAAATATTGGCAAGTACGTAGTCAGGGCGTACGTTGTTCTTCTTTCTCGCGCTGGTATATATATCACCGAATTATGGGGGATACTGGTACAGGGCGGGGGATATGTCACCCCGCGGGACCATTAAATGCCCACCAGGGGCAAACCGGTCAAGTGATCCAATGTGTACCGACGCCGAAAGACAACTCGGCCTTTTGCCCGTTTTTAAATCGGATTACCAGTAGAGAAAATTCGAAGGGCGCGCAGTATTTCCAGCTAGCTTTTATCATCGATCGATTGGACCAATACGGTATTACCGCGTCATGGTCAACGCTGGGGTATTTCATTGGGTAAATTTGAAAAGAGCATAATAACACAATGCCTCCGTAATTGCGAACATGGTAGACCCTGCCAGCTCGCCAGCTGCCCTGTCTGTCTGTGATTTCATAATACGTGTCGCGCGCATGGTTTGAATGATCAATTACCGTCGTCGTGTATATTTAATTAATTAATATTTCATTAATTACACGCTACAGAGACCCGGTGTTACCTACCGCGTATACCGCGTCACGCCATCCCCCAAAATCACGGTTCGTTTTCGCTGCTAATCGTGTTAATTTACAATTACACGTAACCGAACGTGAATTATTTATTTTCATCTCAATTGCTCGCTCATGCCGTTGTTGCGGTTCAATTTCAGGGGATGAGTATTTTTATCCTCATCATTCATCCTCATCTTCTCGTCCATGACTCTCATAAGATAATATGGGCTCGCTTTCAGCGTCAAATTGCATTAATTTCAATAGCGGACATTCGCATATCTTGAGATCGTATCTCTTCTTACTCGGCACCGCTTTACTAATTGGACAAAAATTCTCTGTGCGCATCACTGGACCTAGAAATATGTCAGATAAGAATCAGCCTTCGCGTCGAGTGACCGTCACGATATATCTACCGCGTCAGGATCAGGAATAATTACTTTACAAAACGCGTATCTCTTCTCTCGTGTACAATCGCGACGACCAAGGAACGACACGACGCGACGCGACGCGACGTACCAGTACCAGTACCGTCGTACGTTATATCGGAGACGGTGCCGAAGACAAATGGCTTGCGTACCGTAGCTGAGACCAGCAAGCGAGAACCCGGGTAGGTATAACTTAATACCAAAAACCTCTTCGACTCCCGTGATTCGCGACACGGATAGCTACATCCGTTCGTCTCTCCAGCTCTTACTTGTGAAGAATAATTACTAACCCACTCACACCTTTGCGGTCGCAATTAACTCCGCATATCGGACTAACGTCTTGCGGTAGATAGCCCACGTTGATAAGCAATTTTAACGGCTCTAGCGGTCCATTTAGTCTTACGTTTTTGGTAAACCATGCCATAACGTACCGCTCTTTAGTACCGTGAAAGTACCGAATAATCTAGCACCAAGTCCAAGTTCTGCCTGACTGACCCTGGATATAATTACTCTACCGTATTATAGGCGCGTGTCCTTGAAGATTAACTATAAGAAATAATTGTCAACTCGTGTATGTCCCGTTGCTCTGCAGACTCTGTGACGGATAATTAATTTATAAAACAGAACCACTTATGTGCCCTGTCTCCTCTGGGCCAGAGGCTGGTGTATGTAGATGAAGTCCGAGGCCTTTGGCCTGGTGTCATGACGATGAAGAGTCTCAACGGTGTCGCTTACCGTATAAAGAATCGCGGCTATTTCCCAGCGCAATTTCACGACGATTTTTTTCCCCTTTTATCACCCGTGGTTAATTAGCGCCGATGGCATTCGGCCGTTCTTCTTCTTTCACCGAATCAGCACCTCTGAGCTCTCAGTTTGCGATTCCAGAGTTTTTTGCCTTGAGGATAACTTAGGCGAGGTTAGGGTTAGGCACCGGCACTGACATGACACCCCGTACCCCGTATCCCGGACGACGCAGGCGAGCAGGCAGATGACATTCTTTGGGGCGCCAATGAGTTTGGGCAGGCGTTGACGAGCCGGCACGGTCCACCGATGTTTTCTGAAGGTACCTTCTGCTCATTCTCACCACGAGACAGTGGAATGCCTCAACGGCTATCACCGAGCAACCACAAAAAACTTGCGTCGACTGAAAAGCGAGCCGCCGACACCGGCGAGAAGGGGTAATCCGACACGGTGCATAATATATAACATAATACACCGCGGCGGTGCACCGTATGCACTATGTGGATTGGGTTACAACTTATTTGAGGTGACGCTGAATTTTAACTGCGTTCTTTACCCCTCCACAATCACATATCAGGGTTATCTCAGTAAGGAAATTTCCGAAATTGCAGTTTCTTCGTCTTTTGCAGTCCTACCTTATAGAGGAATTAAAGAAACTTACCTACCCTCGGCGAATAGGAATAAAAATGGTTAGTTGGCATATTGAAAGACGTATTATTATACCCTACGTCATCTGTTGGCCGTGAATTTTATCCAAGTGTAATGAACCGTTTAACGACAATTTCAGAACTAGTAAACCGCAGAAAAATAAATGCGTCTACCGTTTTCTCAAAGCGACTGTGATTCCAGACTTTTCTCTACCCTTCTCTCTCAATCTCTTATGTCGCCTCTCGGCTATCTTTATCTTTTCCTCTCTATCCTTCTCACGAAGTGCCAGTAGGAGCAAGAAGGTCGAACTGAAGCTGAAAGGGATGGGGTTCGGATACGACGAAGAAGAAGCAGAAGAAGAAGAAGAAGAAGAAGAAGACTGAAAATATCCTCTCATCATTATTTTTCCTTAAATAGTGGCGTAAAAGTGCAGGGTGGGCTCTCGAGGGATGCTGTGACGGGAGTAGAAGCGAGAGGTAAGATCACGTGGAAGGAGTGCCAGAGTCTGGGTGGATTGGGGGGCTGAAAGAGGGGGTCGGCAAGACGCTGGGCGGGCAGGGGAGGCCCGGGGAGATTTATGACAGGCGTTAAGCAGTAATGAAATTGCTCGTTGCTCGCGTCTCGGGGATGGGGGCGCAGTGGGAACCGGGAACCGGGAACCGGGAACGAGAGAAGAGAGAGAGAAAGAGAGAAGAGAAAGAGGCTAGGATACCTTGTACCAACAGTCACGTGGTGTAATTACCTCTCCCAGCTGCGTACGCGGCGACCTCGGAAGATTTTTAATCGCCTTCGTTCATTTATCGCACGTCGTAAAGGTGCGGGAGTAGGAAACGGTACTCTTGGACTACCGAATCGTCGAAATAGTCTCAGTACAAGATAATTAAACGTTTTTATTTTCATTTATTTATACGTGACTCCAAGGGGGGTATGGGTGTACGATAATTATTCCAGATCTTTGAACCGACGGATGAACAATTTGAAATCGGGATTTTCCGCACGGCACAGCGCCGAGGTCGCGCCGAAGTTAGGAAATAAAATCTATCGGCTTTCTTCCCTCGGCAAGGACCTTCTCCCTCGTCGATTCCCTCTTTCCATTCCCACCCCATTCTCGTTTTCTTGTGCGACGGGATAAACTGGGATAAATGTCCCGGAAATATAGTGGCCCCTGCCGGCAGCGACCGGAAATGGAAGCTTGTGGTCGGATACGGATATATATTTCGTTTGGCTCGGCGAATTTTTTTTTTTTTTCTTTATTTCTTTTTTTTTTTTTTTTTATCCACCGTTTTCGTCCCCATAACAGTTTTTGATATCCGGAGGGATATTCTTGCGCGATCCACTACTACGTACCTATATACGTATTCCTGTAAACCGATAAGACCGAGTGGTTTGACCACTGAACGAGGTGCCGATCGAAAGATGAGAGAATTTTTATTTTTCTTCCTTTTTATTTTACTTCCATTCGTCCGTACGGCGAACTGTATGGAATTTTTCATCAAAACATCGAAACTATAAATGGAAAATCGCGGGATATCTCACAAAGGCAATAACCAAAAGGGGATAAATTTAGTGGAAGGATTTAGCCAAAGAATGCCACTATACCTACTTCGGATCAGGGATAACGGTGGCGGCCAAGTCTCTGATCCCGTGGCGACCAGCCAATCAAATTCCATCGCTGGCGTCGCGCGATGACGTCAGATAAAAATACAACTCCTTGATCCCAAGAACCTGATATGAACCCGGTCGCTGCATATTAGCCATCCCATGGAGGACAGGTCTGGAACTACAACCGGGGAAATACCTGATTTATTTATTTACTTTTTTTTTTCTTTTATGATTTGAATAAAAATGAACAGTGAAATGAAATAGATGCGAAAGGAAAGAAAACCTCGCGAAAAGTACCACCTAGATATACGACTGCAGGGCGTAACGAACAACGCGTTAAGTCTTTCAACGGTGTATACTATATAGAGCGTGATAATCCGACGCTCGACGTCGCGACGCGACTCTACCTCGAGGGCCGCCCCCTCGGTCTTAAAATGTTAAGTAAGAACCCGCCCGGCTTCTTCCGATGTCTTATATACAAAAGTAAAAGAGTTTCATAAGCTGAGTAGAATTAATTAAAACCACCTGAATCGTTTCTAAAGGAGTTGAATGTAGTTCCATAGTTTGCCTAGAGCTAACACACCAGAAGATAGTTAAGCCGGGGTTAAAGCTTCATCGGTTTTCATCAACTCGTACCCGATAACTGAGTCAAATATCACTAAGAGGGCAGAAGAAAGGCTTACGAAATATTTTCCAAGTTTTTTTTTTTTTTTTTTTTTTGATAATATAAATGAACGGTGAAAATATTATTTCATATACAAGAATAACGATACTCGGTGCAGATATGCGCAGAGAGACATTGGAAAGAGGTAGAGAGATAGAGAAGAGAGGATGAGTGGAAGAGAGGAAGAGAGGAGAGTCGTGGCATCGATCTAGTCGACGGCCTGGCCGGGGGCGGAGCAGGCAACAGGGACACAGGTGTGTCTACGTCTGCCGGCTTACTGCCTACCCTATTGCCTCAACCACCCTTGAACAACCCCGGTCTGTACACTGCGCGCTAATACCGTACTGCCAAAACCCTGGGGTTGCACGCGTGAAAATTATATTCACGGAGGAGTATGAAAAAATGTGAAAATAAAAAATAAATGAAGCAAAAAAGAAAAAAAAAAAAACAAGGGCAGGGGGGGGGGGGGGGGGGAGGAGGAAGAAGGGATGAAATATCGTTCTCTATGTATATGTATATATAGTTAGGATAATAGGGAATAAAAAGTACGAATGTATAAAGTACATCGATGAGTTATGCCTGCGAAATTGATGAATATGAATATTGGCACGTAAGAAATTTTATGCCCGAGTTCCGTTTTGCGATAGAAAACGGTTGTTAAAATTATACTTGTTTGAAGATTTATATGGAAGGAAGAGAGCAGAAAACTTTCTTCTTGTAGTCGTTGTGAATAAATTAGGAACCCACGGTTTATCCAACGATTCAACGACGACGGTTGTGTATGCATATAATGTAATGGATACGAACCCGAGGCAGGCTATCCGGTCAGCCCACTATAACCAAACAGGCGAGAGGGAACGACTGGCATAGAAACGCCACCAGTGAACCAGTCTGATTAATTATTTCGGTTTAAATTCGAAACTAACAACGATACCGAACGGACCCGACCAGTTCTCAGAAGTTGCACGGGAGGGCGAAGAGGAGGATGCGAGGATGAGGATGCGAGGAGAAAGGAAGAGAATATCTTCGATATTTGACGGTATATATGTACGCTTCAAAGTTTGTCTTGACATCGCGGTCGTGGTGATCGTGGCATGGCTTGGCTTGGCTTGACTTGGCGTGGTTGGGTCGGGTCCCGATGACGGAGTCTGGAAGACGACGACTCGTTACTTCGTTTGACGCAGGGAGAAGATAAAAATCAGAGATTTCTGTCAGACGCGTAAACAAGAATCTTCTAGCCTTTTTCGAGGGACCCCGAATGCCCGTGAGCAGGGAAGAGAGTAGCGCCAGAGATTTATAGTCACCCTATCTCATGCTGCTGTTGCTGCTGCTGCTGCTGCTGCTGCTGGTGCTGGTGCTTCTACATAGGACGCATTTCTCACGCTGTCTGCCGAACCTGAGCAATTATTTCTGTCCATCTTGTCATGCGGTAAAAATTTTAAATTCAAACAAAAAAAATTAAAGAAAATTTTAAAAATATTCATTTCTCGTATATAAATATTCAAGATAAGAAAAGTGCCACCTTTTTTCCTTTCCAACTTCTTATGGTAGTCTGACGCGATTTACCGCTGAGAAACGATGTACAGAGTAAGTCTATTCCGTTCTTATACTTCGGTAGAATAAGCAATACGAAATAAAATAAAACTATATAATAGATGCTGCAGTTAGAGGTGAGGTATGAGATGAAAGGAGAAACGAGAGGTGGAGAGCTCGCTCGAAGATCATCTGCTGTTATAACAGGCTGCCAGCTGGCAAAAAAGTAAAACGCGAGAGACCGCGGTACTATGGAGCTATGGTCGACGAAGCATCCCGGCTTATTTTCAACCTGGTTGCATACCAGGTAATATCCGAGCTGGTTGGATGTTCATGACTGAAATCGCGGAGTACGTTAATGGATAGAAATCACGATTGATTAACATGAAGAGTTGGTGATATTATTTCTGGGTTTCTGATCCCGATGGTAAAACAAGAATATTCTGTAAAAATTCATGGAGTATAGTATAACGTTAATCTCGGTAAAGAATACCCGCATGATGCGATCTCTTATCTCTATAGATCCTCAACCGAGGAACAACGAAGAAATGTGGAAGAGCTGCGAGACCCAGAAGCGGGGCCACCGGGTTAACGTTAGCGCCGACTTACCTTCGGCAAACCTTAGCTTAGAAAGTGAGAAAGAGAACAGAAGTGGAGAAGGAGAAATAATGCGAGGGAAGAAAGGGTAGAAACCCTGCCGTCGCTAGCGCGTCGACGGAAGCGTCGGCGTCGGCGTCGCGGAGGTGGGGCTGGTTCCATTTTGTTTCTCTGGCGGCGTGTGGCGATGCGATAGCAGCGGCACTCTGTCAGACCCTGACGTTATCACGACACCCCTTCTACCTAGTCACGGGGTCGAGGTACGGTACGAACGGCTCCTGGTTTCTGGTTTCTGGTTTCTGGCTCTTCGAGGGCTACGCGGATCAACTCCAGGGGTTCTGCTTTGGGTTTGGGTCGCCCCGAGGCCAGAGAAGGCGACGGTTTTAGCGCCGATAAGATTTTGCCATCAGGAATGAACGCGGGCCTTGCAAAGCCTGTATCCTGGCAAAACACTGACGTTTTGATTTTATTTTACACTCAATTTTTCTGCTGAATTAATATGTATTTAAAATATCGTCGGTAATAGAAACGGTAACTTTGGCTTTTGCAGTTAAACCGAAAAACTAAGATCACCAAAATGCAAATTTTTTTTTCTTTTCACGCGAACAGATAGCCCTTGAGGGTTAGAAAAATCGCGACTAGCATTTTCGAGCGTGTTTTATGGCACTGTAACGTAATTTCGAGTGAATCGGTAAAATTGGAATGGATTCTCGGTTATCGGAGGATGGGGAAATCGATGTAGAGTCTGTACCTACCTACCTACCTACCTACCTACCTACCTACCCATACCTATCCGAGTGTTACTGAATCCTTGTTGCCACGAAATTGAAGAATACTTTATACATATACGAACCTATAATCGTATCCGAGTAAAATAGCATAAGTCGAATAAAAATATATCTACTGACAAGTGATTGCGGATCAATCTATGCAAAAACCTACGTTATAGTTACGGTTCATAAGAATCGTTCACTCAGCTGGAACGCGATGATGAATAAATACAATAGAAGAAAAACATGAAAAGAAAAAAGAAAAAAAAGTAGGATATGTATAGCAAAAGTCTCAACACCTATTGCGAAACGAGTGAATATTTATCTCCGTTAAAACAACGAAAATATCATTAAATTTCCATGGATCGATCTATCGACAATTTGCCACACATATTCAAAGGTCAGAGGCCAGATTATTCGAATCCAAATAATATACCGTAGTGCATGTGTGCACTGGGTGTTTAAAATTTGCGTAAATCCAATCGCGAAAATACCTACTATACATACAGCTACAGCTGAACAATAATACCAACAAAAGGTATCAATAATTTCATTAATTGTAAAATGCTTTTCGCCCATCGCGTATATAAAAAAAAAAATTATAAAAAAAAGGGCACAGCGTGCGCAACAATCTGCAAAGTATAGATGCCCGCAGCGAGCTACAGCTACAGCTACAGCTACAGCTACAGCTACAGCTACAGGGGGTTAGCAGCAGGTAGAGGGGTTGAGCTTCCGCGCACCAGTGCTTGCTAATGGTACGAAAGGGGTGGTGAAAATAAAGAGGCACTGTGGAACGGGAAGTGGTGATGGTCGGGGCAGAACGGGGAAAAGAGGGAAGAGAGAGAAGAGGAAGCGAGAGGGCAGGGGGGAGTGACTGTAATTAAAACAGGAATGTTAATTACTCTTTGCATTACCGAAAAGCGCGTTATTGCTGCAACTGTGCCGCCCTTGTCTCGCTCGCATATGCCACAGCGCATGGTTGTGGGTGTATATGAGTAAATGTATGTGAATACATACGTACTTAGACATAGGTGTATGGACGTAATATACCTACGTATATCTCAAACCTCGCCTCCCACGCACGTAGGTAGACAGACAAACAGAGAAACATTCGTGAGCGCGTGGCTCATGGTTTAACACGGTAAAGAACTAACACCCATCAGCATATAGTCGATCTCTCTGTCGACGTGTCTTTCGTCAAAGTTCTTCGGCGCAAAACGTGACGTTGAACAGGGTCGGTGAAAACTGAACGGAAATAGCTACTCGCTCGTTACTTATCAGCTATCAATTAGTAACTGCAGCTGCAGTATGCTGATCGCTGATCGACACGGATTAAACTAACGCGGATTCCAGTCCGACTGAAAGCTTTTAAGTACATATAGTTAGTCGGAGTTTGATCAAGTAATGGGGCTTTGGCAGTACGATAAGCATTTAATATAAGATACACATCGTGATGAGGTGAGAGGAGAGTTAGTGAAGCACGGGCTGCCGAAGTTACGGGGTTTTCTTATTATCAGATCTGAATTTTCCGCGATGTTAAATTCCTCTTGAATTCCAGCTGAACAAACTGCAGTAAGTCAAGCTGCCCCCGATTACGCCTCGGTGTTAGAAAAACAAAGAATTAAGTTGTAAAGATTACATTGTGACGTTGGTTTGGTAGGGTGGCAGAAATCACGTGACTTACTTAGAATCGCAGCATAGTATGAGTTTATTTCAAAGTTGGTATTTTTTTTTATTTTTTTTTTGCTTCTCTTTCCTCTTGTGAAAAGAAACGCACGACGACGGGTGTCCTGTCGTGCTGACGTGTAACTTATTACTCTGCTCCCGGAAACACGCTATATATATACATATACCTATGTGTATACTCAATTCATGACTGAGTACAATTATACAAACATTTCATTACACCATACGCGATTTAGCTCAAGTTTTGCTCGTCGTTTAATAAAAGACAAAAAAATTAAAATAAATAAAACTCCACACGCTACATATAGCTGTAGGAAAACCTTCCATATAGGGAAATTATTTACGTAGGGACGTTCCCAGAAACAAAAATAAAAGAAAATAAAAAAAAATTCGGTGGTGAAACGTTGACTCTTAAAAAACAAAAAAAATACATTGGATAATTAACATTTACGGGAGTGAAACTCGATTATAACCTAAACCCAGAGTTCTCTTACTAATTGCAAGGTGATCTCCGGTTCCTAGAAAAATCTTTCACTCAGACCTCACAGACTATCGAAGCTATAGGAGGACGTCAAAATGTCGTTAACATAATCCAGAAATTGAGAGGGAGTATGTGATTTACAGAAAGGTAACTCGCTGTATCTTCTATTACTCCTCTTCTTTTTCTTCTTCTTCTTTTTGTTTTGAACGCGTCTGACGTGAGGCTGAGTATCTTTTCTCTCATTTGAGTGGCTGGAACTAGAAGCCTTGGACGTAAGGACGATGAGGGATGGAGGGAAAAGGCGGAGGTTACGGAGAGTCGAACGAACGAAGAAACGAACGAAAGAAAGAAGAAACGAGGAGGCCTTCGAATATTTAATTACAGCCTGCAAAGACGAGGCGCGTTCTTCGAGGCAAGAGAAGTAACACACCGCGCTACCACCAACACAACTTGTATATCATACACGACTCTCACGAGCGCACAACGGCGATTCGGTTTCGAGGGAACGAAACGGACGGGAGAAAAGAACGGTCGAGTCGAGTGGCTCCAGGTTGACTCGAAGAGAACCACAGCCAGTTCTCCGCTCTGTGTTTACCCCGTACTTATAATTACTAGCTTCGGTCTTTGAGACTGAGAGGAGCAAGAACGGCCATTAAGAACCTCCACCACACAAAACACAAAAACCTTAAGAGAGACGGCGCGGAGTCTACGTTCTTCCGACGATTATCGGTGCTCAAAATCCGACTGGTGGACATTCCTATATTATACCGGAATAGTGAATGCGCATCAACTTGAACGATAATTTCAACGTCATAACGCCAACAATTTTTTTATTTTTATTTTTCTTCTTCTTCGGAATCTCACCGCTGAACAACTTCCAAATACAGAATCATACCCAGCCTTCTTATCATTCAGGAATTCCTCTCTGGATATGGGGACTGGGACAATTCCGTGCAAATTAGCGTCGATGTTATAAGAGTTTCCATGTCATCCGTGATCGAGACTCTAAATATATACACATCGTGGTCGAAATACATACATACATTATATCCCAAGGATTCGTACGATGGTATGCATTAAATTGGTTATCCAGCTACGTGAGGGTGTCGCTCGCACATGAACATGAACATGAACATGTACATGTACGTAGACGGAGAGTATAGTCGAGCAGCGAGTCTGGTTACAGTCGTAGTGTTGATAGTCGGGCTGTGCGCGGTGCGGAAAGGGGTATACGGCCATGTTGGTGAGGATGTGGCCAATGGCGCGAGGAGCACCTGCCTCTCGTATCGTGTGTGCATGCGTCTGCTCATACGTGCGTGTGTGGGCGTGCGTGCACTCCGACGGCGGTCGCCGCGTGCTACGGAGGCCGCCAGGGTGGCCGAGGTGGAGTGCGGAGCGGTTCGTATAGAGCACGGAGGAGGTAACTCCCGGCCAGACCATTGGTCACCCACCTCTCGACGATGAGCTCTGCACTTTCATTTGCACTTGGAAAACAAGCGCTACACTAATCAGCGCGATAGTTAACTCGCGATTTGCTATCTCGCGTCAACTTTACTCCGGCGTTATCTTACTTCGACAAGGTTCGATCTCGACTTACCGTTACCGATAACGAGTTAGCGATTAGTTCGGTTTCGTTGCCTTTACACCGACCCTCTTTCATTCGCTTCGCATACTTTTAACAATTCCGATGAAGAATGTCTTTTGTTACAGAAATATTCAAACATGTCAAATCTCGAATTTAATATGAATTGAATCAATGTCATTGGACCACTGTCTGTTTCATGACATTTATGGATTCTGAAAGGGTCTCGTCAGACAATGAGAACGAATTTGAAATTTACAATAAGTCAAAGTATATTGACCTTCCAGCGATGACGATGAGGTCGCCTCGTGTCGTGGAGGAAAAGTGCGTCATAATTGCGAGCCTGGTTCTGGATGTGTGTATCCATCTGTATAAGTAGGTATCTCTTGATAAATGTATATGTAAATAGCGGCACTTGGCTCAGCTCTGACTGCATTCTGCTGCGATGGAAATCAATGCGATATTCCACACATACGACTCGTTGTTTCTGAACTTTGATGACCAAACTGGAGAATATCACGTGTATACATTATACATATATACTTCTTTATGATGGCTACATGGTTTTTTTTTTTTTTTTTATTTGTTTTTTTTTTACATCGGGTTCGAGCAAGGTCATCATCGTTCTCTTCATCGGTTCTGGACGTATCGATACTTATCACGGCGCCACTGTGACGCGACCTTTACTGTATATACCGCGAAACCTTCTCTTGTATTATTTTCCGCTCCTCGTCTCTTGTCGGAAAGAATTCGCTCCGCAAAAACCAACTTCGCGTTTCAAGGCGTCTCGGACACTCGTTATACTTACGCCGGCGGGTACCTACCACTTTAACTATTTACCCGGGTCGGGATCGACTTCACCGCGGGATCTAGGAACCCTGGAACCCTGGAACCTTGGAACCTTGGAACGGCGCAGCGAGGCCCTCCCCGAGCACCGGGACTCCCATCTCTCGTCCACCATAATAATTTCCGGACGTTTTTATTTCTTTTCAGGCAGTTACCGGCAACGGCCTATGGGCTGCCGGTACGGCCTGTTATTAGCGTCCGGTGCTCGACCTAAGTCGTTATTCCCTCGACTACGGGGCTACGGCTATACTTGGTTATACGCGATATCCGTGGCTCCGCGGGGCCCCGACGTACCGCGCCTCCAGGAGAAGAGGGATTGGTCGACCCTCGGCCCCATCCTCGTCCCTTCTACTGAGGAGCCATTGTTTCGGAGAGCTAGTATCTCGTTCGTCGAGTTCATTCTTAAAATCAATCAATCGATCGATCGGAACGATCGATTCTTTATGGGGAAATTATCGGTGCCGATTTGTTAATCGATAAGAATTGACTCACTCGCGAGTGTCTGTTCAGTTGACGACTCTTTGCGTTTCAAAGTTATCGGAGATGATCGCTCAATTCACTGACATCAATCACCGACCGTCGACCACCAGCTGTAACTCTCGCGTCGGTCGACGACCACCTTCGTACGATGACCGGGTAGTAAACCGTCTTTACGATCTTTGAGTTCTCTGCTAACTGGTCGCTCGACACACTTTTTTAATCGAACTCGAATACGTGATGAAAATAAAATAAATAAAAAATAAGGAAAATAAGACTGAAAAACAAACAAACAAAAAACTGAGTACATTTTATCGCCAGCCTTAATTCCGCTCGCCCGCGCTATCCTTAATTAAAAAGTTAAAACCGTTTTTAAACCGCTCCACCAGGCGAAACCAGATTCTCGCAAATTTCTCCTCTTTTAAAAACTTTGTTACCGTTGAGATACCCGAAAATTACCTGGGGGTACACGATGACCACAGCCTGCAGAACCCGAGAGGCAAATGCAGATGCAGTAATGCACGGGGATGACGTTTGCGGATAATTGCAGTAGTTGCAGTTACCACGGTATCGCGCTGGGGTTGCGGTGGTAAAGGGTGTCACCAGGCTCTCACACCCTTAATCAAATTCAAACTCTCTATATACCTACCGTTACACGCACGCGTCTATTCGCCAACGGACACAAGTCTCTGTGCTCATACCCATATCCCATATCCCATATCCCATATCCCATATCCCATCGTCCGTCCACCCGTCTCTGATGAAATTATGGTAGACTGCACTCTGTTTTCGAAACCCCGGGCAGTATTATCCACCACGTGAAATACAGGCACGACAAAGTGATACCGAGAACGGAATGGAGCCAACGAAACGTTCATAGATTAGAGTGTAACAGGTCCCTATACCCACCATGTGTATACTTTAGACAGACATCCTGCATACCCGCTGTCCAGAACCTTATGGAAAGCCACAAGCCGCAGGAATAAAATCATTTATACTTGAGGATGCATCGCGCCGCTGCACTGCACTGCACTTGCCTTACAGAGCCAATTATTCGATGCACCGACCCACCGTCAGTATCTACTTCACGCATCGCGTCGGTCTCTCTTGCTTTGCCTTCAGCTTCTTCGCCGACGAATCCTTTCCATTCGAGGCTCGTTTCATCAGCCCTTTCCATTCTCCTTTAGTCTCTTCAAGGATTGAGATCTTTTGGCTCTCGACTGTTCCTGATTCCTGCTGATGAAGTAAAATGCCAAATTTGGAGTGAATAGAAAAAAAAAAAAATAATAGAAATTCTCTATTCGCATCAAGTTCCTAGCGGTCATCCTTACGGTGGAAACTAGTCGTTAAAAGATGTATAGCTGGTAATCGTTTTGATGGTTCCTGTAGGACACAGGGCTCCCTGGAGAGTGCACGATCGCTTCCTAAGAGCATCGGTGTGAAATTTTTATGAGTTAGACCGATTCGTCCGTGCCCATCTTCGCGGAGTTGCGTTGGTCCATAGGCTACTACCGTTGGGCGACCCTAGAGGGTTGGGGCGTATACCATGCGGGACTAGCAAAATGTATAAATTTCTATTCGCGGTGTTTCCAATCGCTGTAAAACCCCGGCGAAAATATGAAAGCATAAACCGATCGGCCACACCGATACGAAATCATACATAATGCAGGGGTGTAATGGACGGAATGCGTTATCTGGAAATGGTTTTACAAGGGAGACATCCCTCGTGTATATAAACTTAGCATAGCGGTAGGCTAGGAGGTCCCGTTATAGAAAGGGCGCAATCATACCGCCGAGAATGGAATCGGGAAATAATGCGACGATATATCAACCGCGCGTGTATGTATATCGAGGTAGGCAAAAAAAGAAAAAGAAAATCAGAAGAACAGCAGAAGAAGAAGAAGAAAAAAAAAGAAATGAAAATAAAAAATGGAAATACAGAATACGGGATACAAAGGTCCTTCTGGGAGAATAAAAATCTTGCTTCGCACCGCGTCCGCACGAGATATTCACCGACGTCAAACCAACCGATAATGCCCAAGTGCGCGGGTATACCGTTCGATATCGAAGCACGAAGATATTCGAAGGTCCGGCTCGTCGTAATGACCTCAATCAATAACGTTCGGCCGCGTTCGTTCGACGCGCACGCTGCTGCTGCCTCCTCCTAACACCACTTTCTCGTTTTCGTTATTCTCTATCTCTTATTCTCTCTTTCGCTCTTTCACTCTCTCGGTATTCTTTCGGTCTGAGTTTATGCTGCATGCTCGTTAATGTTCGCCACGGAAACGTAGGTACCGTGTTGTGTTATGTTGCGTTTCGTTTCGTTTCGTTTCGTTTCGTTCCGTTCCCGCATTGCATCGCATTGCCAACCGCAAGCGTAATATGCAACGCGTTCTCATCGTGTCGAGCCGTAGGTAGGTACAAAGATTCCTTGCTTTTTTTTTTCTTTTCTTTTCTTTATTTTTAATGCAGAAATCCTGCGAAGCCAGTTCGTATTTGATTACGACGCCCCCCGTCGATCCGACCGTGTAAAAGCTGCCTCCTATATACCCGGTCCAACGTTCCGCGACCTCATAGCGTGTAGCTTTCCGTGTAGCCGACACGTAAATGTTTTTTGTATTTTCATTTTCATTTTTTAAAAACTAATGAAACTGCATATCGACTTCGTCCTTAAGAAATTTTTGACGACGATGTTTTTTAGGTATAACGAAAGAAATTCGTTTTTCAAACTTTTTTTTTTTTTACCTTCCGTTATCTTTTTGAATAAATATATTTTAAAGAAACGCGTAAACGCAAGTTAATTCCTGTTTGTCGGTCTTTCCGTTTATCGTCCGTAGGGCTGGGAAAGAGGTCTTCATCCGGTTCCTTCGGTGAGTTTCCTGCGAATGAATAAAGCCTTCCTCCGTGCCTCTGCGGTATTTCCTTTTGCGAAAAGTATAAAGCTATCTCAATTTCAAATTTCTCCAAGCTCCGGGGCGTGATTCTGAAGGTTTTGATATTTTATATGTAGGTATAGGTTATACGAAAGTGATTTTAAAACTTGATTAAATTAAACATTTTGAATTGCTCAGTATCGTTCTCCCTTCCGTCAGTTACCCCGTCACTTTATGGTCCCTATGGCGTGCAGTTTGTAAATACAAAGTGCGGCGTGTTGCTGCAGGACCCTGTAACAGAATCCGTACCGTACGTCCTCTCCACAATTTGCATACCGGTTTATTAATTACGATCTTGTATCCCCCTGGGCCGTGGTGGTGGCCATTTGATTCCCGTCAAATATCCCAACCCCATCCCTCCTCCCATTTCAGTTTTAGTTTCACTCTTTTATTCTTATTTTTAAGTTTTATACTTTTCCTTTTTTTTCACTTATATTACCAAGCAGCCGAAATACCTTAAGCTAAATTCGTCGTAGGTATCATCCTTGATCTGTATCGTGGATTTAAAAATGTGAAATTAACCCAAAAGAAACGAAAGTAAATCCTGCAAGCTGTACAATTAAGCCTTGAAAATCGCGAGAGGTGGTCTATAACCCGAACCTGTCAAATAACTGGCAAGACAAAAAAAAAAAAAAAGTGTTACAAAAAATCGTACATTCTGTCGAAAAGCAATCTTGATATTGAAAATACAGTTCCTGAGTAATAATTCAGTTTCTAACTATTCTTTACTTTTTTTTTTTTTCTTTGATGTTACAGGTAAGTCTGACAAATCTTGCCCGCTGCAGTTCGTGAGTAAACCATTTCTACTACATACTACATATTTCTTCTTCTCTTTTTATTTTTTTTTCTTTTTCTTTTTGTGTCGAGTTTTTTTTCCGGGAAAACCAGTTGTAGGACTGCGTGTAGTTATTCAGAAATCCCATTTTGACTTTACGCCGAAGATTGGTGACCCCGGGAATCTCCCTATCCGAATGCAATCTAGAACGCATTTGCGGGCGTCCTGTAGGACGAATACATCTCCTAGCATATTATAGAATAGAATGGAAAGCGAGCGGGCCGTCGGAAGGTGGGAAGAGTAGGCCTTCGAGGCCCATAACCCCATCAGGGTTTGTCCCAGGGGCGGCATAACCTGGCCCTGCTATGTCGTGCCCCGACCTCCTCCGTCGGCCTGATAGTCCTGCGGTCTCAACCTCCTTGACTTTCTACGTGAACACCGACGCTCCTATACTATCTAAACATTTATGCATGTATGTATGTACGTGTATATATATACCTATACCTATATATAGGTATATAACATCGCGACCCCTTTTCCCGCCCGATGGAAAAGAGCTTTTAGTTACTCGCTTGAGACCTTGTAGGTACCAGCCATCAGTTTGGAATGGGATCACCTCACGAGCATTCAGATTAGCATTTCCAGTAGAGATTGAAATAGTGAAGAGTGAGTTGGAAGGGCGTTTGGTATACACGTTACGGTATACAGAGTGTTTTTATAATTCCGTGAAAAGATTTCGTAAAAATAAGATTAAAAAATATTTTTAAAAAAGGAGAAAATCATGTAGGTATGTATCTACTACTCTCGGTATTAGCAGAAATTCGGTGTCGGAGTAAGAATAGCTTGAAATTGACCGCGAGTGGAAGTTTACTCGCGTAAATACGTTCTCGCGAACACGATTGCCGTTCTTGTAAACTGAAATGTAGAAACATGACAACCCCCGCTCCCGAGATGTCGCAATGCATCAAGAAGAACACGCGCCTCTGGCCGGGACGCCAACGCCGCGAATGCTGTACAGCGTCTGTCTTCGAAATATTCGCAGATTTCGAACTTTACTTTATTTCATTTTTTCATTATCTTCACGGTGAATAAGATTAGTTCCTCGATCGGAAAACACGGCTACATTTTTTTTCTCTTCCTCTTCCTCCTCCTCCTCCTCCTCTCCGAGTTTCCTACGCATGAATCATCCTTCACTGCTGCACAATCTTCGAATACCCAAAACGATATTGCAGAAATCCATCGAGACATTCGCAAATAAGCTACATTTCTGGTCTCTCGGTTTCGTCACGGATTTTCTGCGGTATGTGCGTGGGCTCGTGTGTGCATGTTGGTGAAATGCGAAATGCGAAATGCGAAATGCATGTCGCTACTGATGGTTCCGAGTTTAGACTCGCACCATCCATTTACAACGCGGTACTCGCTCTATTTGTGGAACATATTCTGCTCAATAATATTTCGAAATATTCATCGTTGCTACAGAAGTTGTTTTTTTTTTTTTCTTATTTTCATTTCATTTTTGTTGGTTTTAGAAGTTAACTAAACAACTATAAACTACCGTAGAAAATAACTCGTTGTCAACGTATGACACGAACGGCACCTAGATTTTAACAAACTGTGTTACTTGTCCTTCGCGACTCTAGATCACCTGTGCGAATTACTCATGTTCTTAGAAAAACGTGATTTGAATTGCAAGAAATTGGTATAATGTGGCCAAATAAATTCTTGATCTTATAATCGAGTCGGGTAAATATTTGCTAACAGAATTTTCCACTAGTCGCGTGAAAAACCGCACCGGTTTATTTTCGATGGCGTGGGAGTCGGGTGTTTTGTAGATGTGTTTTTGGTAACGGACTCTAAATTCTCCCCAGCAAAATATACGTCGTGGTACGTATGACGCTTTTCGTATAAACTGAATAGACAAACCGCGCAGCGAGGCGACCCAATATTTTAATAACACCGGACACCATCCGCAACGGACGTAGGTGACTAACCGACTAACCAACTAGCAGCGCAGAGACCGCTGCATCGGTGATCTACGGGCAATCAGCCGCATAAATGCACCGCGTGCTCCACCGTACTATAAACCATATTTACAACACTTCGTTCCGCAATATATCCCCCGTTTATCACCCTGAGGATCTACCCCTTCCGAATTTATTGATCATATATCGATAGCCTCTCTCTTCTTCTTCTTCTTCTTCTTCTTCTTCTTCTTCTTCTTCTTCTTCTTCATCTTCTTCTTATGCTTTTTCTTCTTCTTCTTCTTCTTCTTCTGCTTCTTCTTCTTCTTGAACAAATCCCAAAACACTTTGAAAAATTATCGCTCAAGTTTAGAACGAAACAGTTAATCGATGCTTCTTCAAATTGGATCGATAAACATTGGATGGATCAACCACGATTGAGTGCGGAGGCTGAAGTTACATAGATAGCGGTAATCAGAGCGAATCACGCAGTATCGCACGAACGCTATGCATCACCCGTTGCGACGGCCGAGGTGGTGGCAACTGGGAGGTTGTAGAGTCGGTGGTTTCGTGATACTACTGACTCCCATTATTATTCATATATTCCGTATCACGTCTGCTCATACAAACCCACACCATACCACACGACGACCACACCAAACCAAACGATGCCTACAGCACATACGTCCGAGTCACGGGGAAACCGCCTCGTAAATAGTTATAACCCTCGCACCAGGCTTTCCCTCCAAATTCAACTAGGTACCCGAAGTCTATGACAGGACCACGCGCCACTATCTGACCTCCTTGACCATCGATAATCGTTCTCTACGTTCAAAATGCGCATCGCATACATCCCGGAGAAGGTATGATTTCACAATTTACCTTGGACTGGTGTTGGGGTCGAGGTTTTCGGGATGGGCAGACGGTAATGTAGCCGGATGGCTGCCGACCCGGCAAAATGCGTTTGTGTAGTTCGTTGCACGTGGAGAGGTTGATTGTGCGCAGAATGCGGGAGGCCAAGCCCACCGGTAATTGCCGTAGAGCTTGGACTCTCTCCGTATGCACACCTCGCGTTCTCTCTTTCCACTTTCCGCTTTCCTCTTCTCTTTCTCTACTCTGCCACTCACGACTACCAAAGCAAAGTCTAATCAAAACCCACAACCCACCCAGTCGGGCAACAGGATGCCTTGCAAAAATGTTCTTCTTTATTTTTGCCTCATGCACCGGACATGTGCATCTCCCATTTCTTCTCACTCCGTAAAAATTCGCTTCCCTCAAAGATCATTCCGAATCGAAACGCCCCAGTATCCAATAATTCACTAATCTATATCCACGTGTGGGAGTATAATCGAGTACACTAGATTTAGGATAGACCGCTTTCGGGTTTGGCCTTGTCTTTGAGGATCGGCGAAACTGGGAAAGGCGAGGCTTGATTGCGCCGGTACCGCTCATTGTCTCGGTTAATTAAGTTTGTGAAATTTAGCCGTAGCCTCCGGCGAGTATATCCACCCTGGCATACACCACCACTATATCTTGTTCGCATGGTCTCTCTCTCCGTCGAGTTCTTCAGCCTTGTTGTATCTCGCTTGGTCCGTTGACTCTGTGGCTATGGTAGTATTGTAAAAACCTCTCAACAGCATCATTATCGTTATTTAATATCCCGTCATTAGCGATGGCTAGTGCCACTCGCGTAGTTGTTTATGTACCGTACGCGACTGGTGACATTGTCGAGTTTGATGTTGGCTTTTTGCCGAAGAGGGGGGGGGGGGAAATGAGGGAATGAATATACCTACTATGGTATTTGAGGCACCTGAACGTACCTGCAGAACGTCAATGAGTTCATTATTATCGAAGATAATAATTTCGGACGATCGTCTCAAGCAGTGACAAGAACTCTTCCACTTTTTTGATCCGCTTGTTTGAGTCTCTGAAGTAGTAGTTAGTAATTACCGTGAAAATGATCTCCCCCTTCCCGTTTAGCGATTTCGTTCAACTTGACCAACTGCAACACTCCGTGAACTGGACTTCGATGTTTAAGTGACGGAGATTGACAGAAATAGAATATTTTTATGCAGGTGAAGCCTCATTCAATAATCCGCGAGCTGTTTTATGGCTGCTGTGCCCTCGGTGACGTCACGTAATGCATGGATTTCAACTACGAGTACTGCATCACCGTGCTGCACACACGGCTTATTGTTAATATAGACCGAACGGGTGAGCTGCGATGGGTAATCCGAACTGCAGAGTTTGTGTGCGCAAAAATTCGAGCCAGAATTTACCCGCTTTCGAGGTCCATTACCTTTTTTTTTTTTTTCTTTTATCCCGGTTATTGACAGATGACGTTTTCCGCTCGTATTATTATCCGAGTACTATCTACAACTACACGTGTTTTTATGTAGCAAATTCGCAAAAAAATAATAATAATAATACCGTGCTTTATCCTTTTGGCTGTAATTTTTATACATATCAAATAATACATCCAGTTCAAGTGACGATTATTATTGCCACGGTGATACCTCGCGTTTATGGCTATAATCATACCGCAATATTTGGCGTTATTCACGAATAACTGCATAACGTTTGACACAATCGGCTATAAAGAGCTCGAGGTGTTGCCGGAAGACCTGACAATCACCTGTCCGCTGGACCACAACAAGTGCAACACACTGATGGACAAATGGCTGTTAATTCTCTGGAGAATTTCTAAATTTGTTATTTTTTTTTTTTTTATAAAATATCCTTGCCGTGTATTTTGGATCCTTCATTTTTTAAATATTTAAATATTTTGGCTACTTTTTTTTATTTCTACTAACATTTAGTTCCACCTGTATATACATATGTTACGTTGACGCAGTTATTCTTCCACCTATACATCTGTTTTGTGCCAGTGTTTCACGAATCAAGTAATGTACTCGCAAAATCGGTTATCGATACTCTCCCCCGTACTCTGGCCTCCACCCTGATAACATGTCGAAAAATTGAACCCTCACTGAGCGGTAAATTTACGGAGCTTCGACGGCATCCTCATTACGAATGTTGTGTTTTATTATAACATAGCGATATATTTCGAAATTACGTCAGTTACGGATTGCATCGAGGTTTCGCGTATCGCATATATACATATGTATATCCGTCCATCCGTTGTTCGAACATCGTATCGCCGTCGGGTATTTTGTATTTTGAATTTAACGTGTTACCAACAGTGATGATTTAAACACAATCCACATTTAGGAATGAGGTACGGCGTGGTTTTCAAATCACCCACCCCCCCCCCCCCCCCCCCCCCCTTCCCACCTTCCACCCCGCAGAGAATCGTCGGTTCGTCATCGCGCCCTCTCGGTTTTCCGGTACTTTTCCGGTAACGCCAAACTTCTAAACCCTTCACTCGTACCAAACCAATTCACATTCTACGAAAGGCACAGCCATGTTTGGAATTTGATTAAAATCGGGTAGGAGGATGGCGAGGTATGCGGGTGGACTCGGGTGACTCCTCCGCTAGTTACAGAGTTATTTGGCTCGCCTCCCCCGCCAATTCCACGAACTTACCAAGTCGCTTCGTAGGTACGAAGCAGTGAACGACGTAAGAATTTTCTCCGAGAATAGAATTCGAAAACAAGAAAATCTAACGATTTGTTAAAAATATTGATTCGTAGAAACGTAAGATACCTACGTCACACTGTTCAAAGTTAAGACACGAAAGTCTACTTAAAAAAAAAAAAACATTATGAACGTCTGATAGCGAATAAAGTTTTCTACAGAATGAGGAAGCAGAATTTGGTAAAGTCATGCGTTCGTTTTTTTTTTTTTTTTTTTTTTTTTCTTCGGCAGACGATCCAATATTGCCAAACCCAAATTGGTTGGTCTCAATAGAGGTTGCATGCTTCTCGGTAACCCGTATAGCCCATTTCGGGTGCCTCTACGGTGCCATTGCCGGGCGGTGGGTTTAAGGGAGGGTTGGAGGGCTGGATAGAGCGCGAAGGGAGAGCCGGGTTACAAGACGAAATAAATACAATATTATGCAAACGGGGAGGTTGATCGCAGCCGGCAAAGCCTCGAAATCTCGGGAATCCCGAATAAATTGACACTAAACGCTAGGGGCTCCTCGGTGCGAGTGCGACGAGGACAATCCTGCCTCGACTGTAACGTGTCCGAGAGAGATGGAGCTGAAAAATATATTGATAGCTTCACAACACGCCGTTCCAATATCACCTAACAGCTATTTCGCTTATAGCCGCCCAGGTTAGGGTCGGACCTGGGCGTGTTTTCCAAAATCTATGCATAGCTGCGCGGCAATGATAGAGGGTTCATTCTACCCTCTCCGCCCTCTCAGCCAAGGCTAAGCTCACCGCGTAACGGGACCATCGTACACCAATTTCTCCTATATGTATGGCACAGATATCCATGCAAAGAAATATACGCGATGTTACAGTTTTGCGACGAGTTTCTCCCAGGTTTTACAGGCTTGAGGATCAGTCGAGCTCGGGCATAAACGAGGCGCGTTCTGCTTATGGGAATACAGATAATTATCACGTTTGAAACGTTCTAGTTGCAGGGCGGGCAGCAGAAACTCCTCCGAATCGAAAGCCCGGGGCGCCAATTCCCGGTTGATGCTTACATCCAAACCCAGCAATCATCCCCAGTCAAGTCCCTCAGTCATTTCTGCTGCTATTTAATTATCCATTTAAACTATATAATTTAGTGGAATGGATTTCGGACCTACTCGTGCTCGGCGTAGCTCACGCGCGGCTGTAGGGTCGAGGGACAGGAAACTAAAAAGCGTGGGAGTCTTGTTTATTCGTTAAATCTCTTCCTCGGATTTGAATTCCCGTAAAGTCTTAGCCATCCTGAAAAACTCCATTTATCCATCGTTGACTTGACTTTTTTCACGTCTTTCTCCATCTTGTCCATCGACCTCCAAAATCAATGGATGCGGTGAATGGATATGAGGAGGGCGTGGTGGCACAAAATCTCTCCCGTTCTTTTTCCCTTTTTCTCTCTTTCCATACCCCTGTGCTCTCTTTTTCTCTCTCTCTCTCCCTCTCTCTGCTGTATCTCTCTCTATCCTCTACCTCCCATCCCGTGTGACATGGGCACCTCAATCACCAGTAACGCCCAGACCTGTCATTATCACGCGCGCAACTGCCAGGACCCCGCCACCTCCTGGTGCCGCGACCGTTCCCGAGCTCACGGTCAACGTTACACATGCGGTGAGCTTTCAGGACAAGGGAGATTTCAGGGAGAGAAAGAGGAACGGAGAGAAATCGAAGGACAGAGAATGAGAGGCAGATATATAACCGAACACACGAACATGTTCGGACGCCTCCTCGTCACTTGGGGCCCCACGAAGAGGAAAGTGGAACGGTCAGACGCCGCGTTGTGAGACAGAGGGACACACCCCCTTCATTGTGTCCTTCAGGAAGCCGACAACGTCAGAGGGAACACTCGCCGAGCTAACACGACCAGCGTGGTTCAATCTCACCTCACTTCACCTCGGTTTCTCTTTCTCGTAGAGCTGCTGACCCCTTGGCATTGTCTCCCAATTTCATTGATTAGGAGGAGAACCCCCGGCTTATCGACCTAGCGACGATTGCGTCCCGCTAATGAAACGACCGGAGATCACGTGCGCTTAATCTACCGCGAGAGATACAGAATTAAAAACTTTCATGACTTACCCTAATCTTCATCTGCAACTATCAGGATTCCTAACTGACTTACTCGTCATTAGCTATGACCTAATGCTTCTAATTATTCGAAATTCTACCGTCAACGAACTACCACTCGCGGAATGATTTTGATAATTACAAAATCCAGTTCAACAGGTAGACGTTGTTTTCTCTCGTATTTTATTTAGCGTTAGAATCACCTGTCGCATTGATAGGCATAGGTACGTGGAAAATATTCGGTTATGTGGTAACGGGTTTAGGTCCGTTAAGACAGCCTTGAAATAGTTGTTAGTTTGGCTGACTGATAGACGCGCACGCCTGGTACGGTGACGAAGCAGATCCTAGCGCGATATCTGGCGCTCGGGCTGTTCCCTTCGAGTCAGCATTGCACCGGCATACCATCTTCGGGTCTCGGCTTATCTACTATCAAGACAAACTCTTCGAGCTGGCATGTCGCGGGCGCATACCACGATGCATTCCATTGTGTTTCTCCATAATTACATACAAAGGGACATCGTGTCCCTGCCAGGGTGACTCATCACGTGGGAAATCTCAACGACGTCGGACAACTTATAACGAACGTGGTATTCGATAGTTACACAGCTCGGGAATAATGTGCACTGTGATTTTCGCAAAGTTTTGCCATTACTACTCAAGGAGAAATAGTGGAATGGAATGGAATGCTTCGAGGAAAAGACGGAAAATGAAGCGAATAACGTGGGATCATGTCGGGTCTGGGAAACGGTTGACGCACTGACGTCGCTGTCTTCTGTCAAATTTGTGGACGGACGTAATTCCTGACAGAGCTGGGTGTGCTCCGAGGATGCAGAGGCAGAGTCAGCTCAGTCGAGTCGAAGGTAGGCATCGAGCAACCCCCCTGGAGGCGAGAGCATGATGACGAGGCGCGATCTCTGGCGGCTCCCACGCCCCTGACGCCCCCGACGCCCTGCTCGTTAGCCAGAGTCAGCAGCGGACGTCATCGACGTGTCATTCGGAACCCAAGGCACCGAGTTCACTCGCGCGCCCATCCACGCCCACTGACATCGACCTGACGCAGCATGCGACAAAACGTTCCTCGCAAATTACTGCCTTCGATCAAGCCAGGTCAACGAAGAGAGACCCTCCTGAGGGGTGTGTCGATAATTATACTGAAATCAGAGAACCGTGAAGGCCAATTGGGAAACATCGTCGTACTAACTCTCTACTCGAGGTAGATATCCCTACGGTATCACGTGTATCTTTACGACATCGGTGGGGAGTCCGGCCATTCATTCAGAAACGTTTAAACTTTTTAAGATCGTAAGATATTGAGACAAGAACTCAAATCGGAATGAATAGTATCCACGGCTAGATATTAAAATAGAGTCTTGTGTCCTTTCGACTCGTTTGACCAGGTCTGGCTCCTTTCTTCATTTCAACATCCGTTTCTTCCTTACAAACGTTCTGTTACGTCTCAATAGCTGCATAACTGATTATCAGATTGATGTCTAAAGTCGATTGTTTATTTTAGCAATCATTCTAGCTGGTTTGGCAAATCGGTAGCTTATTGTTAAGTATCAATTGTGAGATTGTACATTTGTTGAAATGCGCAGATTTCTGGCTTGTGTTCTTACTTTGATTGGACATCGCTCAGACAAGGAATTAAAACAAAGGATTGGTACAGAATTGAGAGTTTAGTGTTCACCCTTTCTAACCCAACTACAACCACCGTCTCCTTTCATCCGGAAGAAGAAGAATAAGAATAAAAGGTAGAAGAAGAAAAGGCGAAAGTGCACGGAGATAAAGAGGGAAGGGAATTAACCCATTCAGGAGGTAAAAGCGGCCAAACAAGCGATAAAACGAAAATGAGCGGTAAAAAGACAATATGAAAACCATTTGGGTCTCGTCGACTGGTCGTCGGTTGGTGGTGGGTTCTGTCGGTAAGGTGCTGGGGTCGCGTTGTAAGGGCAGGAGGCGGAAACGATCCAGGCGGAAGCAGGCTAAGTGTGTAAATGAGTCCCGGAGTCACGCCGTCCCGTTACCCGGATTGCCTCGAGATGAGCCCTCCGCGGCCATTTTCACCCCCTGTACTGAGACGGGTGGAATCTGCCTTGCTGAAAACATACTACGAGATCCCCGACTCGATCTGTCTGCGATAGATAAGCAGATACATAAGATTTCATCTACTTGACAAGAAAAAAAAGAAAAAGAAAAAGAAAAAAAAACTTTTCAAATTTCTCTTCGCCTACTCTTTTGCGGTCTATTTCGTTTATCAGATAGCTCGCAAATATTCCGAGTAGTTTTCCACAATACACGAAAGTGAACCCCTCGTGACGGCATGGCGGGGGAAAGGGGGGATTCGGGGTTCACAGGGTAGCCTCGGGGTGGTCCCCGGCCGCCGCCAGCACTTAAGACTATTGTTTTCAATGTAATTGGATAGCTTCAGCTCGCTCTCTCAGTTGCTCATGGGGGACGGAACAGCCAGAACTCGGGCAGGCAGTCGTCGTCCCCACGAAGCTTCAACAATTATCTTGATTGTTTTATGCATATAACAACAGAGAGATACCCAAGAGACAATATTCTCCATTCCCTAATAAGTAATAACCCACGAACGTCATAGGTGCCGCAATATATCTGTCCGTTTCTCGTTTTCCGCTTACCTCGACCCACAGTTCGTCGTTTTCAAAATTGAAGAAAAAACAGAAGCCATGAATAATTAAAACGAAAATTAACCGAGACACATTTTTGTATATTATTTTACATCTATCTTGGCCCAAAAACCAAAGTGGTATAATTTCAGAACTGTCAGTCATTCGGTCCTGCTTGCGGACCTTTTTGCACGCAAAAAAGGTACCGCTGGTGCGGGTGTTTCGGTGCGTGGGGATCGTGCTATAATATAGCCGATAGTCGATACCTTCGTAAGCCAATCCTGGATGCGATAGGGTGTTGTATTTCACCAAGAGACGCCTGTCCCGAAACAGCTGTCTTCCCGTTCTTGTCTCGACGACTCTATCGTCTCTGACGAATATTAGCTTATTGTCACGGACGACGATCTTTACCAATGATCTAAGTGGTGTAATGGGTGAATATTCTGCACGGTAATAAATACCGATAATCACTGACTACGCGAAAAAAGAACAAAGAACAAGAGAGAGGAAGAGGAAGAGAGATAGAAGATAATCAAAAAGAGGGAAGAAAACCAATAAACACAATTAGTCAGCCCAATTAAATTCTAAAAAATTAGGTATCGCTTGTGTTCGGTTGAGAATCAGACATCAGTTAATTCCACTCGCATATTTTTCTTCTTTCTTTTTGATCGGGAATATAAGTGGCGCTACGGTATGTCGGTCGAATAATGGTGCTATTTAAGACGAGGCAATGAGACGTTACGGTCCTTCGCAATTACTGGCAGTTCTTCACTCGATAATGAAGCTGGGTGCCGAGTAGAAGTTAGTATTTTATACCCGCGGCTGCATGGCTGTATGGTGCGGTACGGTGTAGTACAAGCCTGGCTAGCTCGCTCGTCTCATCTCATCTTATTCGCGTTTATAACTTCCGATCAAGATTACGATACGCTATCCGTTAATTAAACTGTAATTTCTCACTTAAGCCTCGTAGGATCTTATGGAGGATATATATATATATATATATATATATATATATATATATATATATATATATATATATATATATATATATATATATATATATATATATATATAATGACTGAAAGGATCTAGGCACCTTCTTTGTCTTCACCGTCTAACATTAAATCTCTGCGAAAATTAATACTGTGAATAAAATTAGCGATCTGCAACAGCCAAAGGTCAGAATCTATTTGTCGTATATAAAGATAGCTGAGAACAAACGGAGAGGAAAATTTCGAAACATCATGTAGAAGAGGAGGTTGAAAATACACAACGCCTCGACGCACCGACGCACCGAAGCATCTGCCCCGATGCGTATCACGATAACGTGAACTCACGCAGCGCTAGCGACACTTTTTCCTTATTTTATTATTTTCATTCTCATAAATAATATCCAGCTTCTGCAGGTGGATGTCTAGAAATTTAGGGCTATGGCTATGCATACTGTAAACGCACAGAAGCTGTTCCATAAAATTACGTGATATTCTCTTGAAAACTTGATACATTCAACATTTAGATTAAGAAAACGAGAATTTTGTTGTCTCGAGCTCGACTTTGTCACGGACTAGGATCTTCATGACTATTCATTTTCTGTTACAGCATCCCTACCCTTCGGAAGACCAGAAAAAGCAGCTAGCACAAGACACGGGGTTGACGATTTTACAAGTTAACAATTGGTGAGTGAAATATTTTCAAAAAAAAATAAATAAAATCAATTCTTTACGTAATTATACTGAGTTTTACAGTAATTCCAAACTTATTACGGTACGATGTATCTTCATGCACATATACCTTCATATTTATAAATCATGTATTACCAGCGATGATGAAGTCTCGTGTGACGTCATCGCAGTTCATATACACATCCCACATTCTAACTTGCGATACACTTTATCAAAACCAACATACGCACATGATGTGGGTCAACGGCAGGAGCCGATGATTACCAAGCGATGATTATTTCAATGGACCCATCGCCCATGAGCTTAATGTAGTTTCTAGTACCCGTAACAGTTTTACAGAGGGTTGCGTTGAAATAATAACTTATCATTATATTTATAGCCACTTTTTTTTTTTTGTTTTTCTTTTTGTTTTTTCAAACGATTGATTAACGCATCACACTCTCACCTCATAACTTCGACCACGTCTTATTTCGGGACAGAAAATTTGCATAGAAAGGTGCGCAATAAAACTTTCAATAATAATTGACAACGCGATTTGATTCAGGAGTTTTAATCGCTTAGAGAGTAAAAAACAAGTTACGATTGATCCTCTTCTTGTGCGGTCCACGTAGTATTTATGGCACAATTTTCATCGAGTGTTCGATTATCTAATTTCTAAATAAAGAACCCGGAGTTCTATGTTTGTTCTAGTTCTCAATTTTGGGCTTAAGTAACGGACCAATTTCGTCGCGTTGAAAAGCCGACTCGATGCTCGACACCCACGCTAATATATCGATTATAGTGTACATACATATATATATATCTATACTTTTTGGGTAAACATTTAATCGAATATTTAAAAACCGTGAAACGTGAAGTAAAAGTTTATTCATATTCAAAGGTATTTCGTAACTGCAGTCGTGATATGAGACTTTGCAGAATTGATATTCTTTGAAATATTACCTGAATTTTGGTAATTGTATTTTCAACTCGGTTCCGTATCGCTACACACGTTTAAATTTATCACTTCCGTTCGATTGTTAATAGAATTTGAATAGCGCCAAATTCAATAACAAAATATAACGATAATAACGGGGGTAATAACGATACAAGTACGAAACGAAACGGAAAAGAAATTTAACGGTAATTTCGTTCAACTTTGAATATACGTTCGTATCACTAAAAAAAAAAAAAAAAAAAAAAAAAAAAGAGGTAGATGGGTTTACGGAAGAACAGAAGTGACCCGAGTAGGTATTTGTATATTGTATATAGGTATAATATAAATTCGTAAATTTTATCCATAAAAAAGTATACGGGTTATGGTATAAAAATAATGATAATAACACTTTCGATAACCGGTAACATACCTTTAATCTCGAGTAAAGTGGTGGACGGGATTATTCTCGCAATTATGTATCGCGTTTACGATTTTGGTATCTAGGTCGGTATTGCGAAAGCGGTTCGGCCTTAAGATAGCAAGAAATTTTATTGACCGAACTTTAGTTCGTCGTTAATGAGCGGATTCGGAACGGGACGAGTCCCGAAGTCATGGGGCTTGTACATACATCTATCGCAGGTGTGCCAGATAAAACTCGAAAGTTACAGCTACGTGTGAAGGGGTAAAGTGGTTATTATACCGCGCGTGTTATATTATTCGTTAACGTGTCGCCGATATACGTGTATATATACTTTGTATCTTCATACTATACACATTTACACGCAACACGAATATAAGACTAACCTACGTGGCGACGAGTGATATATAAATTTTTTACATATACACTTGAGAGTTTTAAGACTTCCTTAACATAGTTACGGCACCGTTGGAATTAGGAACCGATAGTTGAACAGGCTGTTCGAACATACTCGACAGATAATTAAAAACGTTTGTTTAACTGACTGATAAAAAAATTTTTTTTAATTACCTTATACGGTGAAAATTTTATTAAAAATGAATAGGACAATCGTCACGCCGGATACTAATACCTACGGATATACGGTTTTAGAGTTAAAATCCTGTAAACGAAGGTGAAAGGGTTTTTCGGGGAGACCAGAAGTCTGGTGCTGGGCGCGGTGCTAAAGGAGCTTAGTCTGTCGTGTTTGTATGTCGGGAGTGTTTGTCGCCAAGAGGTACCGATGATCCAACGAAGGCTTTCCACTATCTCTCGCCATCTTGATAGATGTTTTGCTCTCGACACCTGCGTCGCATCCGAGTTATTACCCCTTCTCTACCCCCGTTCCTCTTCAGACCCATGTTTATCGTGAAAATTAAACAAACTTCTCTTCCCGCACATCCTGCACCCTGAAAAGTAATCTCTTTGACTAACTTTAGAAGCTTGAGATCAGAATAATCCAGGGTTAGTCACTGTTCAGCTTAACTCAGAGACCTTTCTCTCCTCTAGCTCGGTTGTATTTTGTCGTTGTCGTTGCAGTTGTTTGTTAATTTTTTTTTTTTTTTTTTTTTTGCTCTTGTTTTCTAGTCCCTGAATTTTTGTTTTTTCTTCGACTTATTTCACTCGTGTAGAAACACAGAGTGGGATATAGGTAGATGAAGAATAAACAAACAAAAAAAAAATAAATAAATAAATAAAATAAAATAAAAAAATAAAAATCTTGGACAGATATAAAATGTGAAATAAATTGCCAGATAGTGTTCCCCCCCTTCTCCCCTTCCCCTCGACGGTTCCGTACCGTTGAGCGCGGGTGGCTGTCTTGTGTATAAATAAAATGGACGTCCAAGCGTCGCGACGCCGAGGCTTCTTAGCGTGTTTATAATAAGAGGACGTCGGGACGCTAGTCGGGGTACGGACGAAGAGGAAGAAATGCGTGGTAATTGAGCACAAATCAAGTTTAAGGAGCTCTCTCGTGTCAAGTCAACATGCTCGACGCTCTCGCCTTTCGACTTCGAATTCGTTTTCGGAGACGTCTTCGGAGTTGGTATTAGTGGTAGTATTCGTCGTATTATATCGCGTAGGTCGCAGTCACTCCCGTTGCCAATAATTTAGCAAAAATGTCACGTTTTATTTCAACGTCTAAATCAAACGACCCGTGACTCAACGCGACGCGGATACAGTATTTTTAAATGTATAAATCTGATGAAAATTTTTTTGTTGTTTTTCTTCCCTTTTTATTTTTTTTTTTTTGCCTACTATCTATCGCAAATTATAGCGAGTCAATTTTTAGGTTGAATAAAAAAAGACAAAAATTAAAATATATTGGTTATAAATTATTACTTCGTATCGTTTATAACAACGGGGTGTGTTTGTACCGGATCACTTTTGTCCTAATATAGATTGAAACAAGTTCAAAGTTTACCCGGAAGTTTTTGAAACGGTGGATTGAAAATTTGAATTGAAAAGGCCTCTGCCCTCAGTAGAATACACAATTTTTACTGGTAAAACTTTTCTCCCCGCGTCTGCAGCAGGGCTTTTATAACTACCTACCTACCTACCTACCTACCTTCCTACCTACCACCACGATATTTTATCACCAGTCGATAAATTATTGACCAATATTTGCTGAACCATTTGCGTATATAGGTAGCTCTTGCCCGCTAAATCCACATAACTTCGTATTTGCGAAAATGGAATTAAAACCCGTTAACCAAATAAATAAAATTTGACTTTCATTGCTTTTCCAACCTATATAACAATCTACATATTATTGTATACCCGAATGTGTAACACTAGGATTTCATTATCGTTTATAAAATATAATAATTCAACCGTTAAATCGATCCCCAATTCAGATATCTATACGCGAACGATATTAATTAATATCAGATTTATAATTAATCGTATACATGTAGGTGGTGACTAGTAGAAAAATTTGTTCTCCTTTAAATAAATTATAGAAAAGATAAAAATGAAAATAGAAAAGTATATATTATATTTATATCTAGCCACTTTGTCTGTGAGGAAAACGACAAATAGAAACGTAGCTTATTTTTTTTTTTTGTTTTTTTTTTTTTTTTTCTCACTGATTTATAGACTTTGTGACTAGCGTATATAGTGTTATAACGGAGGGGTTCGTGGGTTGACGACACTATCTTCAGGAGAAGCCCGTGTTTTCTTAACGCAATTAAGTCTGACTCTAGGTATATAGCTACCGGTACATACATATGCCGTCCGAGTTAGATTTGTGTGGAGAAATTTCACTTTGGAAATAGCCAAGTCTAATTAGAATACTAAAGAGAGAGGACAAATGAAATAATTCGCATATAATACAAGAGCGCGTGCCACGAGCAATCGCCTGGTCTGCCTTAGCAAAGGCAGAGGTAGAGGCAGAGGCTTTAACTCTGCGAAATTCACCTCTTGGTGAACGCCGGCTAAAATATACGTTTGCCCACAATTTTCCGTCACATATATCAACCTGGACAGCAGTTAGAAGCGGTGCCAGCTTGTTACCCTGGACCCATATATGCGAGAAACGGGTTAAACTGTTAACTATTTAATGCGCGTGAATACGGGGATCGAAATTCCGTAACAAAAAATTTTTTATATAAACAAAAGTTTCGTCGTATTAAAAAGTTCAATACCATTTCGAAATATTGTATGTATGTATCTATGTATGTATGTACGAATGTATGTATGTACATGCGTATATTGTATATATGTATAATACACATCGTAAGGGGTAGAAATTGCCCGCCTCAATTAGCGAGGTATTTACACAGCGAAAACAACGTCTGTACATACATGTTACACTGCGATTTCTCTATACGCAAAATCGTGTATACGTGGGACGTGGCGCAAATGTGTGCTAATATTCTTGCTAATTTAACCGCTCTCCTGCTCTTGCTCCTTTGCTTACCGACCCCCCTTAATAAACCAGAGGTTATTTATTAGCTCCCCCGGGTATTCCCCGCCTACACCATAAGGCAAGGGGTACGAAGTGGAGAGGCAGGAGGTAGTTCTGCTGGCACTTGCATCGTTTATTTCCGTCCTCGAGTGCTGAACAGACCGAAGTCCAATTTTCTCCTAATCAAACTTGGTCAGATATTAGCCATACATGTTCGTTAAATATTTTTTTTTTTTTTTTCTTATTTACTATACGTAATAAATCTGACGTGACATTCTACGACGTACATCGCGGTTTTCTTTCGCAATGTTAAATTGTATAACCGCAGCGTTGAGGTAAACGTGAGTAACAAGCTAATTTACTACCTGACGGGACGTATTTTCAAATCTTTTTTATTTTTTTATTTCTTTTTTTTTTATCTTCATTTTTTAGATTTTTTCTTTCATTTTTTTTTTTTTTTCTTCCTTTTATTCCCTCGTTCTGTTTTACTCGCTCTTGTACCTCGGCGCGCGCGTTACATGAATTATGAATATAGACACAGCGTAGTAATGTTCGGCGTCGTTAACATCATAACTGTACGTCGCGGCGTAATTTAGATCCTTGTAAAACCAGGCTGAGACCAAGACCTCCTATATTCACCAGCGGCAACTTGCTAACGAGACATTTCGTTTCACAAAATTGTTCGAGGCTAGGGAGTCACGTGAATTGCTCTCTAAATCCTCCTACCGGATGTTAATAACCTTTTCGCAACTAAAAGCTAGCTTTATCTCATCTCAAACGTTAGACGTTACATAATTTTGGAATTTTTCAAGTATGAAAAAACCCATCGAGCTCCAAAATCCAAAAAAAAAAATTCTTTCAAACTTAAACACTCTAAAATTACTACGAATCAAACATATCCGGTTAAGCAATACGGTTTCCAGTCGATAAACCCAAGTAGATATATCTAGAAATTAGCTAGTTCCACTTGAGGCTCGCGTAGATGCTCTCGAAGCTGCTTCACGTTGATGAAGCTCGCGATAGGGACTCGGTGACGTCGCGCACCGGGCTGACTTACGAGCGCGCCTTCACCTGCTGGTATTTCGGAGAGGTAACGACTATTTGTAGATCCGTTGATAGAGCGATTTCCCAATTAGCAGTGCTGGGTACTCTGGCGTGTAAACCATCTCCTGCTAAGAAACGTGAGATAAATTGGTCACCAATTCGGTATAAGTAAAGGAGGTACATTCACATACATGGATACACCAGCACTGTGCTATGCCACTCATCGGGGATAGTTAAAACAGTTTTTTTTTTTTTTTTTTTTTTTTTTTTTTTTTTTTTTTTTTTTATAACAAGAATGTGCTTTCGGTTCAACGCGACTATCGATAATATCGCATTTTTTTGTGGCCGTGCAAAATTATCAATTGAGGATATGCATGGAATGAATTAGAAAGATTATCATAAGAAATCTAGGGTCAAGCGTGTAACGTAATACCGTGGGCGATGAAAATTAAAAAACGAATCGTCGGATCAGATAGCTGATTGCGATTACACAAGTAGAATCGTTCTATAGATCGTCAGAAAGTAGTAATGGACGTAGAATATTTATAAGGTGTCAGCGATGATAGATCGGTCTAATCAATCCGTTGGATTCCCGCGTTGTAGGAGCCGGAAGATTCGATGCGGGCTCTGGGATTCTCGTTATAGTATTTCCCATGAAATCGGTTTAGAATCTCGCCTGTGGATCGTTTCTTCGCGCAGGGCATTGCTTCCACTTATTCGTATGTATGTTGTACAATACATACATACGTATAGGTATATACATATATACTACGAGGTCGCAGGAAATCCCTGGGAAATTTGATCTCCCATCGATATAGGAACCTAATTCTTCTGTTCGACCTCTTTTTCCCGCTAACAACAATGCTTCTACCCTCATACCCTTTCCCTCTCCCCCCTTTACTCCGTTACGAATGCCTCTCTCTCCCCTCTTGCATCGCACAAATGGAAAACGGATTGATTAATCGTAGTAATTACCGATCAGCCCCCGCTAATTAGATATCCGACTCCTACCCCCCGACCCCAGAGGGTTTCCGTTTGGCGTGGGACGAGACGAGCGCTGTTGTATTGTGTGTGTGGCGGTAGCGAAGCCGAAGCTGAAGCCGAAGCCGGAGCCGGAGGGGTGAAGCTAAATGAGATTGTTTGACGGAGGTAGCCAATAAGCCCTCCTGGACCTCTCCTCGGTTATCTGAAACACGGTAATCGAAGCAAGGTAACCTAGAGGCTATATCTCTAAAGACTGAAAAGCATTACGTAGAGAATTTGCGATAGCTATGGGCTGTGGCTGTGGACAGGATCGATTTAAACTACAGAAATATTGAAATCCTTCAGTATATTCCCACAGTGAATCTTCTCATAGGAAAATTAAGGAATTAAGGATTCATCTGGGGTCCGGGATATCGTTGTCGTTAAATTGCAGGAGGAGGGGTCGTTCGGGATGAGTTCGAACCAATATGCATACATTTGAACCCACTCGGAAATCTTTTATTGTATTAGGCTCCGCGTGCATCTGTTCCAAGTTTTGAATCCAGACCTTGGTTTCACTTTACACCGGTGATGCAAGTTCGCGTTTTTCAAAGGCGTATTTATATTGCATGTAAAAATTTTTTGGGAATAAAGAAAGCCCTTGATTGATAGAAAGAAGTGAAACATTTTCAGAGACATTTTTTAATAAAGAAGAAGAAAAAAAATTCCTACAATTAGATTATTTTGCAAATTCAAGTTCCGAAGGGGTTTCTACCCCGAGTGGAGAAGATTGCTCCGAGAATATGGTGTGAATATTTAAAACGTTCCTACGCCCATGCAGCAACAAGATGGATTACCGAACAGTAGGCTAATGCAATAGCAGTGAATGGAGGGGCATATGGAGCCAAATCTCTTGATGCCATTAGCTCCGACTTTGTAAATAGTTTTCGCCCGAAGAATAACAATCGAATTGACGAGGGGCTGTAACCCTACCCCTCGCACTTTCCGCGACCCAGAGTCATCCTCACCCCGCTCTTATATATACCTATACATGTACTCGTTTACGCGCGATATACAACAGCCTCGTGTGTAGGTGAACACTCACAGTCTCGTAAATTTCCCTTACGCTCTTTTCGCATGGGAGTCAATAATGATTGATCACTAGGGATTGCCGGTCGAGAGAGGGATGCTTGGCCGTCGGTGGAAGGGTTGGAAGGGTTGTTGTGTCTGCTGGACCAAAAGCGCGTTCGATCCCTGGTATTTGTTTTCGCCAAGAGGATTATCGTGTTATTAGTTCGCGTCGGTCAAGGGTCGCGCTTGAGGGGTCAAGAGCTTTCCGAAAGACACGCAAACACTTGGATCTAGAATTACCGCGTGGAACGGTCTGCAAATCCGTAGTGATTGGACGACCCTCAAACACGCCACTACCGCGCACGGTATACCAATACTCGAGGATTTTTCTCGTGAAACAGAACAAAAGTAATTGCAGACACCTAAAATAGAAAACTGTTACTGTATACCCTCGGGTTTATCATACATCCATCTTTAAATGAACTTATATTTCTCAAAGAAGATAATTTTCTTGCTGATTTCTATGATGTAGATACCCGACAAAGACCGGTTAGAATAGGTGATCTTAGATGTCGCGTTAGCAGAATTGTGTAGTATCGGCGTAGTTGTAGGATGAGGTTAGGCCGCCGTGCACGGAACCACAGAGAAAAGACGAGGACAATGCTTTCATCATTGCCGCTCTTTCTTTCATTCTCCGTGGCGGACCGCTTTCTTCTCTTTTACATTTTTTACCAGCAAAGAATCCATTGTCACTGGTTGTAGGTAGACACCGTCACTCGCGCCCGATATCACTGTCTACAAGAGCAGACGCGGCCCAGCCACGATAGCCCTGGGTTGGTTTTCTTTTCGGAAGAAATCGAGGGGGAGTACCGGGTAGAGAAAGAAGAGGAGGGTTCTCGTTAAAGCTCGGTAACTTGCCGCACAAAAATAAAAAATGAAAGAAGAAAAGAAAAAAACGCTCTGCTTTGACTTTTGTCATTTACTTCCTTTAAAGTCACGCGTTTTTCTCCTCGCTTTTCGGTACAAAAATAAATTCTTTAAACCTTCTCTGAGGCGCCAACTTCCACTCATCACCCCCCGGCTACTCGGCATCTCTGAAAACTCGTCCGGGTACCACTGATCGTCCAATGTCCATTTTCTTCATTGCGAAATGACAGACCATCAGACATTCGCCTCTCGTGCTACATTTTTTCATCCTGTATTTTTCCATCTTTGTCTCACCTTCCCTAGTTTTTTCTCTCTTTCTCTCTCTCTCTCTCTCCCTCTCTCTCACTTTACGCCCGGGGGAATCCCCTATTCTATCATCTTTCCTCGAATGAAGATATCTTTTGGAGCATTACCTAGCGATCGCGGCATGATTGTCGTTTGGGAGCCCCGCGGGAGACCGCCAGATGTTTCGCGGCGACCCAATCAGCCTGGCGACCCCCGCCGACGTTGTACCACCAGCGCGACAATCAACCATCAAACAATCCACCACCCTCATCCGAGAGTTTGCTTCGTGCGGTTGTCGGTCCACCAGGACTAAGACCGACGCCAACGGCATGCCTTCAGCCTTTTTGTGAAATCACCAAACGAACATATGCCCTAGTGTGTATTCTTTGCACCCGAAAACACTCCCAATAATTTTTCGTAAATCCAAACTTTTCTTGAAATTCCGTAATTCGAATCCAGTTTCAAACTTTTCAGGTGATAACCCATGCAGCCTGAGTAGATAGAGACGTGTAGAAAGAGAATCGGTGCTTTCAGAAGGTGAAACTCGGTGGTAAGGGTCGTTGACCGTAAGCCCTGGCAAGAGAAGTGGGTAGATATTACCGTTTGGGTGTGCGGCGAGGGGTGGGACATCGAAAGGGTGTCTCTCACGGAAGGAAAGAAGACCGGGATCTTCAGTTACGGGGTGGAAGTCTCGCGGAGTCCTTTGTGCGCCATTTGGAAGCCCGTTTGATGGCTGTTTGATGGTTCGTGGGGCCGTTATTGTCTTCGGACACATCCGAGACCCGGTGTATGTATCGGACGATGGCCCGACTGCCCGTTGGCCACACATCTGATAACGGCGAACCGGGAAATTGTTAAAAACCGCTCCAGTCCCAGCGGTAGCCACCGTTGTTTAGTTTAACGGTCATCCTCTCTCTCTTTATTCTCCTTACGACCAGCCCGGTGTCCTTACACTCGCTCTTCCTCCAGTCGCCGTCCTTTTCCGCCCCTTTTCTCGAAGGAGTCCTGGACGCCGAGAGTAGTAACTAACTTTTTATTGGACAGTATATTTCTCGACCCGATGGCTTCCGTCTCGCCAATGTCTAACCCAAGAGAACGGTCGTATTATATCCTCAAGGGAAGCTGATATTTCTCTCGTTGACCAACTTCTCGCTCCTCGGCGATCAAACTCAAATCAATTTTCAACCTTATATATACTTTCCAAGGCCAATTTTGACTGACAGAAAATTCATCGTCGTAAACAACAACCGGGAATAATATAAAGGGCCAAAATTTCGGCCGAGTGAAACACAATGTATAATGGCGAAATCTTCCAGATGTATTCGATTAATTCTTCTCTTTGAAATCGTACGTTATGTGAAGCCCAGATCTTGCTCCACCATTTATCGCAAAATTATCTGTATTTACCAATTACGTAGATATACGTAATTGCAATGTTTTCCTTATCCTGCCATTCGACCCTCGCCACTGTGAATTTCCCCTCCTCCGCAAAGCGCCCACCATGTAGGCCTTAGCATATAAGCTCTTTCGTGTCTCTTGCGCATTATAAATGACGTCCCTCTCGTTCCTGGTTCGCGGGGTTTCTGTTCTCCTGCGAGAGCTGGCTGTGTAGCATGGGAATAACGGTGGGTGTGCGGAGTTTGAGGCCGGCTTTACAATTAGCCGGCGTTGTAATTAGCGCAAATTGTTTCTCTCCGTAGCAGAGCTACGTCGAGAGAAGGGAAGAAACTCTTCGAGGACGATCTGCTTAATGCGTAAGCTTCCAGCTCTGTTCGAATGCGGTAAAACAATCCAAGGAAACATTCACTCCTTGCCACCGAAAAATCCAAAAAAAAAAAAACAGTGTGCGAAAAAACTCCAATTCTGAAAGGACTTCGTTGCCCTCGGCTGCAGCCCGGATACTGAACAGCTCCTACGGGACCTTGGCCACCTGACCCATTAAGGAAAAGAATATGCTGCCGGTCGCTCTTCCGCGTAGTCTACGGCTCGCCAAAGGGCACGCGGCTCCTCGTTGCGGTGGCGTTTACGAGTCTACAAAGGCCGATTACTGTCCAACCACGGTCATTTTCTCAGAGAACGGGGGTGACCTCGCAATCTTATGTATACTTGATGGCCAAAGGAGACAGAAGGAGATAGAGAAACAACGGTTATTCAGGAGTGAGCATCGTATCTGCTACTGGACCCCGACGTATGTACGTTTCGGGAATACAAAGAGAATGGAGATCCACGTTTTCGGTAGAGAAGAGAGCAGCGTTAGGTAGGTAGGTAGATATAGGTCTGCAAGGCTGCTCGAAATTGGGTTGGTTTGCGAGGATCCACCTCTCTTCCCCCCCGATCTTACTCTCTCTTTTTCCTTTCGCCTTTCTTCTTTCTTCTTTCCACTTTTAGTCCCCTAGGATACCCACTTCCCACTTCCCATCCACTACCCCGATTTCATTTCTTTTACAAGCGCCCCGTCATCATTTTTCATAGAGAAACCCATCCACTCCCCGCACACTCACCTTCTTTCTCTCACTCTCATCCCTACCTCGGTGAAGAATAAACGCGTGCGCAAACCAGACTAGGGAAAATTTTCTACTAAAACTTTTTTACTACGTTATTATCGTAAGGGCCAGATACCAGACCTTAGGTATAATAACGAGGATGAACCAGTGGGCGTAGAAGTGAAAAATCTCGGCAATGATCACCGCTTATAATGTATCGTTAGATTTGTAACTAAGCGCAGTATGAGACGGTGAATAAAATTGACCGCATGACTAGCATCGAAACTATCACTGTAACATAGCCAAAGACGAGCGAGACGCAATTTAGAATATTTGGTGCCGGATGTCAGCTATTGCTCGCCCACCGTGCTGCCATTATGTCATCATCATTCTCTTCCACGGCGACCGACCCGAGCTGACGTTGACGGGAGGCGCGCGCCTGGGCATCACTCATCGCTCGTCGTCGGGCCCAACTGCAGACACCCGCTTCACTTCACATCACATCACATCACATCACATCACATCACATCACTTCACTTACGCCTCGTCTGACTAAACAATATTTATCGCGCTTCGAGCTGCTGAATTGAAGATCCGGTGCCACCCACGGTACACCATCAACTCTCTCCTCTCTCTCTCTCTCTCTCTCTCTCTCTCTCTCTCTCTCTCTCTCTCTCTCTCTCTCTCTCTCTCTCTCTCTCTCTCTCTCTCTCTCTCTCTCTCTCTCTCTCTCTCTCTCTCTCTCTCTCTCTCTTCTCTCTGTTCGTATGTCTGCTGTTATGCTTCTTCCTTTTTGGACCGACATAACCGTGAGCTTGAACTCTAGAGTTTGGAGCGTGTAAAGAAATTCTTGAATTAAATTGGGAAGACGGTGGATTGGTAGAGATTATTATTACTATTCCCCAGCACCGTTACTGGTGCTGGTTCTGGAGGGGGTCGGTGGATAGGATATCTACATCGAGAGAGTAGTAGGTAGACATGGGAAGGCAGCAAGGGTCGGCGTGGTTTTAACGATTCCAATTTTGCGCGCTCTGTCTCTTTCTCTCCGCTTGAGCGTTTCAGTCTCCGAGGAAATCATTGAAAATGCAACTTAAGGAAATCCTCGAATATTGTGTTTTATTATAAACACACCCGTGCGCCCTCTGCAATACGACTTTGCACATCTGAATATTTTCAGATTCGAGAATACCTACCGGATCTGCTGACTATACCATTTCTTTCCCGTGGGATTTACTCTCCTTTACCAAAGGGGGGCTTCTCTCGCTTATTTCTAAGGAATCAGAAAGTCTCAAGATCGACTACTCGCTCGGCTGTACCTACTTCCTCCACAGCGACGCGAAATACGCCAACTTCTAACAGGAATTCCAATTCCTCGAAAGAATTGCGCGAATGTAAGAGAATGTTAAATCAAATTTTCATCCAAGGGTTCGTCGCGTTGTCCTCTGAGCGTATATAACGACGCGAAGATTTTTGTACGTTTTTATTTTATTTTTTTTTTTTTTTTCTTTTATATACTTTTTGCCGTCTATGATCGCGCTTAGCATGACAATGAGAGTGAGAGAGAGAGATAAAGAGATAGAGAGATAGAGATAGATAGAAAACGAGAGAAAGAGAGAGAGAGATAAAGTCAGAGAGCGCCGCGGCGCGGTGCGCGTTTTGACAAATCGTTCGAGCCAAGCGCTTGGAGATGCCCTTTTTTGATCCCCTGGTGGGGTTCGCCTAATTCCTCGGAATGTTTTCGTCTGGAGTCTCGCTGGGCACAGCTTGCCTCCTTCCACCCATAGAATCCCCCTCCGAAACCCACAGACGCAATTCTTACGTCGATTTACTTTTGTCGTCGATCTATACTATATCTACTCGACGAAACGATCGTTGTGGGTACGTTGCGTTTCAATTCGCTATCTTCATACGATATTTGTATATACATAAAATTCCTATACACATATAATATGTATTATATCTATGTATGTATGTATCTATGTATGTATGTATGTATGTATAACGTTCAGATTTTCAACGAGCACGCGCCCTCCCAGAGATCCGATGTGGGGGGACACCGCAGGACGTCACGGTACGCCAAGAGTCGCGGGGCGATTAATATTTATGGCGCGAATTCCGTCGCACGTGAACCATCCAGGCGACAAATAACGTTTTGATGTATTCGACGTGATTCCTCGTAATTCGACGCGAGTGATTTGCGGTCTCCCCGTTGAAAGGCTCCGCCGTGCCGCGTCGCTCCGTTTCAAAACCTCTACATTTTATAGGTCAGATTATAACGACGAACATATGTACAAGTAGAGTCTTCTGACCCGATAACAAAGCTTGAATAGAAAATGCAAAAAATTAAAAAAAAAAAAAGAAATGATAATAATAAATGAACAAAAAAGAAATTTTGCTAAAAGACCCTAGTGCCTCTCTCGTCGATTCACCGAGTTCCTGCAGGCGAAGCGCGTACGTACGATTCGAGGGTGGCTTTAGCCAGGGGATGGAGGACGCGCGCGGGTGTAAACGAAATGGCCCCCGGAGGGGTGATAGAGGCTACCTAATAGCTCACCGAATTGCCCCTGAAACACCTTTTTAATGAACTATTGCTTTACGCGAAATGAAAAGAGACGACATCCGTTTATACAGGTCGGAGGAGTCTGAGACGACTGAGCCCAATTTCATTTGCCAAAATTCAATTCGTAGGGACTGTAAAACGACAACAAAAAAAAAAGTCATTTTGCTTCGTTAACTGTTCTATTTCGATACAAGACTTTTAGCGCCACGTATATGTACGGGTTGATATAAAGTCAGAATATTTGAACAAAAAATTTCTTCCAGTCTTTGAGACATGAAACCAGATCAGTTTTCTGAAGGGAGAGATCTACGGTGTGGATACTGTGGAAAAATAAAAAGAGTAATGGTTTGTGAACTTTTCTCTGAACTCAGTTCGATTATTGGTCTACGGTAAAAATTTCCCGTCGTGTATAAGCAAAGAGAGCAAAGAGTAGATAATATAGAATTGAGACGGAAAGAATTACAGTGGCAGAGAGTGTCGCGGGGTAAAAAATTAAAAGACTAGAGGCGAGCTGGGAATCCCGTGAATGAAATTTGAAAAAATTAACTCCCGAATTTTATTTTTTCATTTGATAAACCGACGTCTCGAATAGAGATGAGGAAATTCAGACTTAAACTCAGCCTCCGGAATTAGGCGTCGAGACGCTGAGTACGGTACGGGAAACAACGGAACAAAGTCATTCATCATGGTTGCGACCCAGAGGCAGGTACAGGGGCGCCGAAGACCTCCTCGAAGAGGATTTACCTCGTCCTTCAAATCTCCGTTCTAAGATCAATAGAAAAAAAAGAACAAAAAAAATAAGAAATTGTGAAATTATTGATAGTCCGTGAGGAAGCGATACTCTGGTGTCTAGATTCATGTTTTCTTTATTTTTACCTCGATTTGATAAAATTTAGTAATCAGGTAAATAAAAAAATCGCGTCAACACGATCTGAATGGCTCTAGATTCTGACGTGGCCACAACAACGAACGCCCAGGGCATATCGGCTCTGTAATTATACGGTAGCTAGCAACTACGGCACTTTAGCCGGTATGCTCCCTTCCCTCAATCTCATCCTAAACTGTAAACTCGTCGACCGAGAGAGGGTCCAGCTACTGGTTTTCCGCGAGTAATATTCTATCCCTCGTAAGGTATTAATGGTTGGCGAGCAAACGAGGTGCCGTAACTTGGCCGCCGGTCGTGCAATTAGCCAAATGTTACGGATACACGAAGTCGTATAGCTCCGCACCCCAGTTTTCCCCCCTCGGTCTTACCAAACGACGTACTTTTACACACGCTCGTCACCAGGTATAAAATTCACTGATAGATGCAAACGTATTTATTATAGTCGATAGTTTATTTCAAGTACATCGTTTCGATTTGATTTTAAATTTCTTTTTTTTTTTTTTTTCTTTTTTCAAAATCTTGTATCCAGATAAACAGAGAGACGATCTTTTTTCGTCGATTTAAATCCACTCTTATACAACATTGACGTATTCAGCTATTATAAAATCGTTTGATCTTTGTATTAGACAGCTGTAGTTCATATTACGTGAACAATCATTCACTGATCTCAAATCATAGGATGTATGTATATCACCTGTTTTATAGGGCCTATATGTGAACGTATAGTGTAAATTCTGCGTTTGTCAGTCCTCTGATCTTCGTCAAGCTCATCCTGCCCACGAAGAGCAAACGAGCGAGTATCGATTCGGTCTTAAACGGAAAAGCATCAGCGGAGTAAACTCTGTTCAAATTATAATTAGGAAATAAAAATCGATCATTAATTATTATTATCATGTACTAAAGTGAAGAATAATAATTATTTTTTCTTTCTTTATTAACCAAAAAAATCTTTTTTCTATGTTTCAGGTGAGTTTCTCTATTACTGTTTTATCTCCGGTGAGTTTCTTTTGAGATAATTATTTCATCATTTCGCCAATGTTCTTAATCGCCTGAATGAAAAATCATAAAATTCAGTTTAAATTGAAAAATGCAAATCGTGTTTAAAGTTGCGAAACGTATTTATGGATGGGAGAACCGTTCGTAGTTCGTAGTCGAAACGAGCGTCGAAATAGTACGGCAAAGGGGTGAAAGTCGATCGTGGACCGTTTGGCTGCTACGCGAATGCAAATGCGAATGCAACTCTTGGTCGTGGTGGTGGTGGAGTAGGTGGTAGAAGCGGAGGTGGTCGGACGGGGCTGTTTCGTCGCCCAGTGATATATCGCTTCTCTCTCCATTCTCTACCCTCTGCGAAGCCCTCTCCTAGCTAAACGTATTTTCAGCCCTGGCTTCGCTCGCTCTTTCCTTTTATTTTCTTTTTTGTATATATATATATATATATATATATATATATATATATATATATATATATATATATATATATATATATATATATATATATATATATATATATATATATATATATATATATATATATATATATATATATATATATATATACATATTTTTTTTTTTGTTCCTTTTTTTTATCCTTTTTGCTCTCCTTTTTTTTTTGTACACGCGAGCCAAAGCAGGCTTTAGGCGGATCGCGCCTAACCCTACCCGGGTCTCGACTCCACTCTGCAGCGCGTCCCGGCCATTCCTCCTGCTCCTGGTCCTGGTCCTGGTACTGGTACTAGTACTGCTCCTACTCCTACTCCTCGCTGTATTAGTTTTTACGAGAATAATACACAACGCTTAAAGGGATAAGGGATTAAATCTCGCGACCGCCACCTGACCAAGCGAACACCCTCACCGTAGGAATCAGCGAAATGTGGGAGTTGTGTGCCTTGTAGATCTTCCGGGATTACCGTAGGCTCCGTCGTAGGGGATGAACGTAAATGCTGATTTTCACCTTCGGAGGGGCGAGAGACATTTCGCTTCTGCGAAAATTCGATAGACGAAGATGTTGTGTAGAAGGGGGTGAAGAGGGTCGGGAGATTGTCAGGTCCGAGAAAACGTGGCGAAAAAAGGGAAAAAAAATGAAAGAAAAAGAAAAAAAAAAAAAAAAAAGAAAAAGAAAAACAGAAAATAAAGCTCGCCACCAGCTCTTCGATCGGACTAGCAACGCGAACAGGGCTTGTGGATCTGCGGAGTCGCTTCTCGAGCTCCGGAATCGCCTGGACTCTCTGTGGAGGTTGGAAAAAGCATCATAAATAACGTTCAACTTTACTTCTCTCCTATGTTTCAACGTGTCCCCCTTTCCCCTTTCTTACTTCATCGCCCACTCCCTCGAAAACCCCATCCCCCCCCCCCCCCCTCCCCTTTTCCTGGCCTCTCTTACTCTGCTCCGCGAAATATGAGTAAAAACTGCGAATAAGAGGGTTGCCCGCTGCACGTTCATAAATAACGTAACGCTTGACAGCCGACCGAGTCGCGGTGTATATGAGATCGTCGACGTCGTCGCCTACATGCGAAAGAGAATTGGACGTTGCTGAAACCAGCTCGTATAGGAAGAAAATTCACCTGCGGCGTGGCGGGGTGAATTCGCTTTTGTATGTACTATATCCAAATTTAAAATTGTTGAAAAATGAAAATGAAAAAGAAAAAAAAAAGAAAATCAACAATCAAACAAACAGAGAGAGAGAAAAAACAAAAAAAAAAAAATGAATAATGAGACTGGGTTTTTGATCATGGAAGAAAATTTCTTTTTTTTTTTATTTTCTCTCTCTTCTTTTCATGCCGTTAGGTATACATTTTTTATTCGTATATAATCCGGGGGTGTATAATATTCGTGACCCTTTCGTTGTTGGAAGTCTGGCATACCTACACTAATAACCGACAACAGCAGCAGCAGGAGCAACAGCAACAGCAGCAGAGGCAGGCGTTCGCTGTATATCGAGGCAATCTTTTACAATTCAATTACGTTTATCAAACAGCTATTTCATTTTACGGGTTAAAAGGGTTATTCCGCTGCTCGTTTTACCACCGTCTCTTTTCGTACCCTCCAGCTTTCATATATATCTACGTGTGTATGTTTTGGATTAGAACCAAAGAAAAAAAAATACGATTTTTCGTTTTTTTTTTTTTTATATTTTTTTATTTTTTTGCAACTTTGCCAGACAATCGAATACATTCAGGTTCTCCTCTTTGCTTAAAATTATATTATCTATTTCTCTCATTATTTCTCTCTTTGGTATTATTTTTTTATTTTCTGTTTTTGTTGCCGTCGACAACGACGCTAATGCCGATTAGGTATTCGACCAAACATCGATGTACTCGCTTGTATCACGAATGTAGTTCACGCTAGGCAGGTACACGGTCGTGTAACTCGCTGAGTGCTTGCTGCAATATTCACCTTCCATTGGATACGGTCTCCCCTTTCGTGGTTGGGCTAAAACATCACGCAGACACTGTAAACTACTCACGTCGACGTCGTAGCTACTATATTCCCCGTTGGATGCACCCTGTAGCTACCGTTGGCTAACCGCCGCGACGCTGTACGCGACGCTCGGGCAAGTGCATGCACTTCACTCGTGTTGCTGCTGCATACGTAAATGAGAATGAAAATTTTAAGTTTGTACTTTTATCTTCAGTTTCGAATCGATTTTTTGAAAATAAATCATTATAAATCGACCATCGTGATTGGTATTTTTATTTTTGGAAAGAGATAAGCCGTCTTCCATCTCGTATTTTATAGCAATGATTGACGAACCCCATTGCCCAAGGTACTTTCTTGTGTAAGTATCTTACCTACGGCATAGCAGATCCTGAGAGTGAATTTGCGGTGGTTTTCTTCCGTCGCCTTTTGTCGGGCCGAGAATTAGATTGCGTAATCCTATTTGTATTGGAAATTACAGGCGGTGCCACGTGGTTGACATTTAGGCTCCGTATCTGTCGAGCGTTGTGAGAGGTAATTGACTCTGACTGGAAAATTCGATTTGAATCGCGCGGCGTGTTTCGTTCCAGGAATAAATTCGTTTCCATGAAGCCAGACGCTTTGTTCCCCTAATTACGTCAAGTACACTTATATTGATATGATTTGTACGAATAACGCATGAATTAGGATAGCCTTGATATCCTCGCATTAATTATTCCTCTCTGATAAACCGAGACAAACGTCTACTACTTCAAAACCAAACAAGATATTCAATCAATTGTTTTACTCAGTTCTCTAATTTACGGGAACAATTACCTATTACGACTGTAAGTTCATGATGATAGGATTCTTTTCGTATCCCTCTATTCAGAATTTTGAATCATCATGATCGTCATCGTCATCATCATTATCATCGTCAAGGTTGCCATCAACAAAAGCTACTCATTTCAGTTCATCCCGCTTTCAATTATATTGCAAAACGTATCGAGTAACAAAACGAGAGCGTTGAAACCGCACGCTAAATTGTTCGCCACAGAAATCACCTTCTCTTCCCCGAAACGAATGTGAGGTTTATCGTTTTGTGCGTGCGTGTGGTTTCCCGGCCTTATTCAAACCATAATCGAGTCTCTTTATGTCTCGTAAGATGGGTAAACCGCAACATTAATAAGCCAACAACTTCGATACGAATACTCAACGATTTTTTCAAAACCGGAATACACACTTGTCTATTCATATTTTATAACACTAGAATACCAACCATTCCTCGACAGTTATAAAAGCTCCGTTTCATAAAATTTTAGTATCCTTATTTTGGATTGTGACACATGATTCTGGAATTTCTTCGTCAGCTTTACTTGAAAAACAATAGCTGCAACTTCATTACATTTTTGAGCGTTGAAATACACGAAAAACAAAAAGAGTCAAGTCCTTCCGAGGACCAAAATGATGTTAATAATCGGTTTAACAGCTCATAACTCTTAACGAAATGGAGACGAGGAGATGGCAGTGTGCTTGAATGATTCTCAAAAAACGAATAATACTTTTTATTAAATGGATATCTTTTCTCTTCAGTACTTGATCCATTCCGGACTGAATATCAAAGACGGAGCAAAACCACCTTGTACACCGTTACTTAAACATCTTTCATCGTAAAGAGCGTATTTTCCGTTTGAAAGGTCCATTATCCGCAGCTTTTGGCATGTCTGTAGAAAAGAGAAAGATAGAGAGAGATAGGGACTGCTGCACAATTAGTATTGTCTACGGTTAAACAATGTGGCTATCACGGCATTGTTTGCCCCTTTATAAAGATCATGTTGCTGCATCACGTTCGGATATATATATATATATATATATATATATATATATATATATATATATATATATATATATATATATATATATATATATATATATATATATATATATATATATATATATATATCATATATACATTATACGTCAGCTTGGGTAAGCCTAGAATAAGACTATGCTCACATCCGAAATAATTTTTAATTAAAGTACTCCGATCTGGAGTTTGCGGCTAAAATGAAATCTCGAACTTAATTTTTGCTATTCAAATTGCTCTTCGAATTGCATAGATTAATTTTTGCCGATGAATATCGCGTCCGAAAATCGACTGTCAAAATTTTAGTGGCGTCCATACTGAGTATGGTAGAATTTCATCTACTTTTTTTTTTTTTTCTTTATTATTTTGTTGAGGTATTATTATGTCGACCGCGAGATTGGTTAGGAAAGTAAAAGATGGGCAGAGACGGACATCGGGGGATGGAGGCAGTGAGAAAAAGAGAGAAAGGTGAAACAGGAGAGAGAAAAGGCGAGAGGTTGGAGTCCGAAGCTCAGCCCTCTACTTACGTAATTTTAAATTAAACTGTGACGTTTTCAAATTAACGTTTTTGCCCACCTCTCCCTGCCTCTGCACTAGGTACAGGGCCTGGATAAAAGAGGAGAGAAACGCGAGAAAGGCGAGAGAATAAGGTAGGAACTTGTGATATTACCCAAAGGGAGAGCAGGGGGAGGGAAGAAGAAGGAGAAGAAGAAGAAGAAGGGGGCTTTTTCGCCGTGTAATTTAGGTACCAGGAAATTGGTTTTCTCGACAATGAAATAGAAGAATACGACGAATGCGATGGGCAAAAAGCAAAAACTCACTCACTCACTCGCGCCTCGACGATCCCACTTCTCTCTCACTTCTCCACCGCAAGTTCCCGTCATTTTATCGAAAACCTACTCTGTTCTGTAATCCTCATCGTACTATAACGAGTAAACGGTTCTGATAGCCCGAATCGGAGAATTTATTCAACGCTCACATACCCCGGGGCATGTTATATTGTTCTCGAGAAAATCCGTCTTTAAAAATTAGCGATAAATCTGAAAGAGGATGAATGTTACTCGCGTGATTTTCTCCGCACAGGATACACGGCTACGGTGTTAGATATTCCGGAAGGTTGTGGACGGTTGCGTTCGTGCATCGAATCCCTTGTTTGCGAGCAATTATCTGGCACAATCGAATTATCCTAGCTAGTAGGCTTTTGATACATCCTGTGCCTAGTTGTTGCCCGAGTGCGTGCCTTCAGCATAGCGTAATTGCTCGGTCGCTCGACTTTTGAATAAAATAGAGGCGCCCGATAGTCCTTGGCTCTCTCTCTACGAGTCTGTCCGACAGCCCACCGTCCATTTGTACGTCCGTACCCCACCGGTCTGTCCGTCACGTTGACGTGGGAAGATGCCACGTGGTATCCACCACGACTCCCCTTCCCCCCTCCCAGCCGAAAGCTAGTTACGATTGTTTGAAACTCATGAAGTCATGCAAGCTCCGCTTCCCGTATTGTGGTGGCCGAGCAATTCCACAGTCATGCAATCATAATCAACTCTGGATAATGGGCCTGTGATGGGCTGCAAAGTCTCGCGGCCCTAACCTAACCGCCGTCGACATCGCTTTTAAACTGGATATGTAAAAGCTGCCTAGTATCGACGTACATACATATACCATAATTGAAACGGATCTTTGCGAATTCCGTTCGGCATTTGAGGCACTCGAATTTCTAAAGCATCAGCCACTTCTGGAAATCCTTGAGGACTTTGGGACTCCAAGACGACTCAACGTCCCTCGCATGTACCTGGTCGCTCCGCCCACGCAGAGGTTACAAAGGCTTTGAGTCTGGCGTAGATCGTAAAGGGTTACTTTGAAGCGTAGGTTTTTATTTTCTATTCTCTTCTCATTTTTCTTTGGAGTTCTTCTTTTCTGTATTTATCTTCTTTTTTTTATTATTTTTTTTTTTTTTTTATTATTCTTCTTCTCTTCTCGTTGAGATCCTCGTCCCTACTAAATCTTCCGTTTTATTTCCATGCGAGAGTCAAAATGCTTTAATGGGTATTAAAAAGTGTAGAAAAACATGGCTGGTTCGGAGGTAGGTAGAGTATCTCGGAATCTCTACTGAGATTCAAATCAGTCGAACAAATAATTTGATAATCTTGTCCGGTTTATCAAAGCAATTAGTTACCCAGCAGGATACGAATCCTACAGTCGAGGATACGACCGCACGACTAAGAACAAGACCATGCCACGACGGAGAAGGGCTCCCCCGTCGCTTGCCAACCGTATCCCACCCGTTTCCGCAACGGATTTCTCAAATTACAAGAAATTATCGAGATATCACCGTAACGGGTTAACCGCAACGAATTAATCCTATATACCTATACTATGTACTTTAATTTTGGCTTTCAACTCGTTCTCATAATTACCTAGGATTTTACCTGCGATTATATACTACTCACCCTTGGCCATCTGCCACCCCTGTTCGGAGTTCAATCTCGTGTGTACAATCCAGCCACGCGCGAACCCCTCGAAATGCGATACACCTAATTACGAACGCCTCGAATTCACCACGAGACCGCAAGGTAAAAATGTGTAACGGTAAAGTCAAAATATGTCAATGGGTTTGACTGCGGTAAACCGCAATAAGAAGACCGACGTTGCTCTTTAAGGGAAGGGAAACCAAAAGACATTAATGAAAAAAATAAATAAAAAACAGAATTGAAGAAAAAGACAAGAGAGACAAAAAAAAAGAATGACACAACGACTCATAAATGAGCTGAGGAAAGAAAGAAGGAAGCCATAACGATCATCGGAGGGTCTCACGTTGAGTCACGGCGTTAGGGTGACGCGTCGACAATTTGCTACAACCGATTCCGAAGCAAAAGCGTGATATGCGGTTAGCCCGCGGTGTAGTTAGCGAGAGGAAATAACAAATAGTCGAATAGTCAGTTTGCAGTCTTCCTGTGGGTTGTCGGCGGTCTGTTGGGTCATCCTTTGTCTTTCAAATACGCTTGCGGCTTACCGGCTAGGCGAATGTTACGAGATTCCATGACCTCTATCGTGACCGGACCGCCTCACCTGTGCTCGAGTAAAGAGTTTTGCAAAGGTAACGGTTCTTCGGACATTTCGTACTTCCTTCGATGTATTAGACCGCTCACGAGAGATGAAAGACGAGTTGTAAAACTCAGTTTGACTCATATGCTCGCAGCGTCGAAGATGTTACCGGCAGATATCGATATCTCGCAATGCAGAGAGAGAGAGAGAGAGAAAGGAGAGAGAAAAAAAGAGAAAGAAAATGTGACGAGACGAGAGGGAGAAAACCAGAACCAGAGGCAGAGGCAGAGGGCAGGGAGCAGAATCTACGGATAGTCGTCGTACAGTGAGCTCCGCGAATGGAGCTGCTAATGTATGTAATTGATCCATTGTGCGATGCATTAGTCCTCGAGGCACGAGATAGGCTATCCCGGTAGAAGGGCCTGAATGGGGATTCAGAAAAGCGGATTCAGAATTCAGTACCATCTCTCCTCTCAACTCCTCTCTTATTAGTTCTTTGTGTCGTTAGATTAGTCTAATGCACTCTCGAAGAATCGCTCCTTCGGTCACTTATTCAGGATGAAATTGATGCCTGCTCGCCTAGTCAGTCAGTCAGTCAGCCTCCCCTCATACTAAAAATTCCATACCAATCAAACTGGTTTCGAAGTGAAAATTTTCTAAAATCTTCTCGATGAAACGAACTTCTCATCTTGAATCGCCATTCGTAGCAAAAAAAATAAATAAATAAATAAAAAATGTAACTATAAGTAAATAAATTTGTTCAAAAAATATCACCAACGTCAAAGAGATAAGCTGGTACAAGACGTCGACGTCTTAAGCAAGGTGGTGGAGGGTGGTGGGGCAGGAGGATCGGGACGACGCGAGGTCGCAGCGGTGGACCGGAGATGCCAGGAATTGTAAGTTAAGGTGATGGCAAAAGAGGAGGACGGTGCCTGGAGGTTAGCCGTGCGGGCATAAAGTCGCAAACGTACGGCGTGAGATCCGCGATAGCTCGTCGAGTGCGGCGGCGTGGCGCGACGCGGTGCGGCGCGGTGAGCATAAAGGTATTAAAAAACCACTGAGGCAAACGCAGCGCGCTGCACGCATTTGCGATGCAGTCCTGGAGCCCGCAGACCCCCGCGGCGCTTGACCTGTCTTCCCTGCGCTCTTCCTCGCGTCTCCTCGCCTCGCTTCAGTCATGAGATGAACACCGATATTCCTGAGTGTCTATAGATATCTGAACACCGAGTTTTCCCAGTCTTGAGTCGAGGTATTTACCAGGAAAACAACGAGGACGATGATCCTACCGTCGCTTCGAGTATATCCAAGCAGTAAAAAATGGAATCCAACAAAAAAAACAGCGTACCACGTATAAAAAACCCGGAGAATATATTTGAGGAACGAGCGGAACTCCCTCGACATGAAATATACGCGTCCCAGCGATAATGACAAACCGTGTTTACACTGGACAGATCTTCCTGGGGTGCCTCGTCAAGCCGCGGGGGTGACGGGGCTCTGGATGTGATCCCCCGACTCCTTTCTTTATCATGTAAATAGGATGTAGCAACGCGTTAAGGCTGCCGACCGGACTGACCGTGTACAACAACGCATACCGACCGGTCACTATCCAGAGAGAGAGCATGTGGCACAATGTTGGCCTCACGACTCCCCGGTCCCGAGGAGGATCATATAGAATATAGACAGCCCAAAAGAATCGAGCAACTAGCAAGGCGAGCGAGTGAGTCGGGTAGATAATACGATGGTAGAGGAGAAAACACCCGACTGTAAAATATATCAGCCTCCGTGTGACTTCTCAGGGCAGCCACAAATCACCAAGACCCCCCGTAGGGACGTCGGACACGCGGTGCTAGACGGAGTGTGAGTGGGCGATCTGGTGACCGCGGTTCGCCACTTTCTTCGCCCTATTATTCCGGAGCAAGTAAGCTTTTCGAATATCGGTATCATGTTCGAGGCATGGAATTGGTCCAAAGCTAGTTAAATATTGCGGACAAGTTAATCGTCGCAACTTTGTAACTTCGTAACTATCCCGTGGAGGTTTGGGGCGGCTCGTTAGCTGACTGGACGAAGGCCTGGTTGTATACCATCGGCTTCGACGCGGCTGTGGCTATGGCCATACACCCAGGTGAATACTATTAATGAGGCTCCTCGAAGGAGGGCCATCTTTTGAGAGGAGCCTGCTTTTGTTGGACCTGGAGGATAGGAGCTTGGAAATAATGCCGGGAGGAATGTGACCTGTGCACCTCGAGCAGAGGCCCTCTCGACGCAGCACGACCGGCAACGATCCTCTCCACTAGGGAGTGGACTAGCCACATCATTGTATCTACTCGCGTGACCGCTTCTCCGTCCCTAAGACTTGGATAAATTCGATCTACGAATAGATGAGATATTCAATTCCCAAAAGTACGTAGTGAAGTAGTAGAAAAAAAAAAATAAAAAAAAAAAATTGTCAACGAAAGTAATTGACGACAGAAATAACGACGCTTCGATGAGTTATTTACGCTTTAATGACTTTTACAATGCTGGACAATTCGAGGTACGTAGTTAAAGAGTTAGATGCACGATGAGACACACTTGCTCGTATGTTGTAGGAATGTTTTAACCGGTAGCCACTACCGTCATTATAATGATTTGAATCTACCGACCGGACCGTCCGTCTGGTTCGCCTTATTATTAATTTCAAATAACGAGATGCCTAACGCAGAGGCATGCTGCACTCAATATTCTTTATTAATGATTCTCGGTGTTCCCATAAGGCCTTTTTTAAAAGTGAGAGAAATGATGAATAAAAAAAAAAAAAAGAAATAAGAAAATAAGAGAAAATAAATAATAATAAAATATAGAAACCGAAAAATTATGCTTGATGAGTTATGTCTCGCATTAAAACCACGTTCTCAGAGGCATTCATTATTCCGCGAGGTACGCTACATAACCACAGTACTGACAGGCGTTGAAAATTAGTCAAAAATGGGCATAATCTTGTCGCGACGTATGTCTGTGCCTCACCTTTCTTTCGGAATGAGCTCGGCGAAGCGCGATAGCGTCTCTATTCTCCGTGGGCGCATAACCAATGACGTGAAAAAGCTCTACTCAACCACCGTCGCGACGGACCTTGTGCAGTCTCAGTCTCAGTCTCGGTATGATGAATGGATTTTCGTGTAACTCTTTCGTTCTGCAATCCTCACCATCGTGGATTTATTAATACATCAGCATCTCTATTTACCATCTCCCTAGAGGCTCGTATAACGTGAATGTTTTTTGGGTTAATAGACACGGTTTTTTCGAAGGCAACTCGGAGATACGCTACCTCAGCAATCACACCTGTCCAAATTCGCATGTGCCTCATATGGGCGTGTGGTTAACAGACCCGGACTAAGGCTGAAAGATTTCATCCTACGGTCCCGGACCCATTCGGACCGCGCAAACCAGTTTTCATATTTTTCGCAAGGTGCGATAAATTCGCAACGAAATACGGATAAGATACTCGAGACTGGCTACAAAAGTGTGCAGTGCGGTAAGCGGGGATGAGTTACCAAAGGTTTGCTGTTGGTTCGTGAAATTTTTTGGTACCCCTTTAGTGCCACGGCCGCTATGAGCAGAGCTTATTGCGTCGCAAATCTCTCTTCGAACGACGGGAAGAAATAAATTCAATTCTATCACCCTTTGATCGGGCGGCAGGTAGAAATCCGGATCTTTTTTACCCGCCTGGCGCTTTCCGATCTTTAATTAAGTTCGGGTAGGTACTTTCTGTTTCTTTATTTATTTATTTATTTATTTCTTTGCCCATGGATTTTCTTCTTTCGGTTACTATTTCTTTCTTCACAAACCACGGTACCACTACTAGATCTACCTAACAAAGTGCTAACAAGGCTAACTTTTTTTTCTTTTTTTTCTACTTTTGTTCCAGGTGAGTGAATTCTCGCTCTATCTTGTTTCTCTATCATCAATGATCAGATTTAACACGGGTAGCTATCGTATTCAATTTTTTTGGACACCGTAAACTCTCCTTCTTGCCACGGTCCTAACGGTCAGTGACTAAATATCGTTCACACAAAAAATAAATAAATAAATTAAAAAAAATAATTCCTTCAAATTGTTTAGTTTCGTAATCGACCGATACACGTACGAAGATCGTCGAACCGGAAATTCTGAGCTGTCATCCCGCCCCCGCCACTCAATTATATGCTTGAATGTTTGCTTTTGCTAGGTGCCATCATCGCGTTGAGTTCAGGGTTTTGCAAACGCCGGAAAGGGTATCCCCCTTATTGTTGCACGTTGCAAGGGGGGTAAGGGATGGTGCGGGCGAGAATAAACACGTGTTAAAGTCGACCGAGGATAACAATAACGACAGACGAAAGGGTGCCCGTTTTTATGTCGGAAGTGACGCTCCCGTGAACCGTCAAGCCCCTCCGTCAAGGGGCGTCTCGACGGCATACTAGATATACGTATGCCTTGTGCACTTGTGTACAAAAGAAAAAAAAGAAAATATAATAACTCAAACTCATCTTTATCGCAATTTTTCAAATCTTCCTATGCCGCGAATCAAAAAAAACGAGAAAAAAAAAGAGAAAAATATAAAGAAAAAGAAAAACTGTGTAAATGGGGAATCTGAGGTTCAAACTACGTGTCCCTTTTTTCGAGTGTTACGGCTTCGATTCGAATCAGTGTTCGTTGAGTTGGTGGAGAGCTAGCGAGCCACGATCAAGGCGGACGGAAGTTATTTGACACATCGTCCTCGCGCGACCACGCGGTGAACAATCGTGGCCGCTGGTAACAATATGTAACAATATGTACCGAGTGCAGGGAATCGAGCTATCGGACAATCGGTCAATCGAGCGTACGGCGGGTAAACAATCGGACTGCACTGGAGTTCGTACTGCTTTGCGTTTTCAACCGTACGAGGCGATGCCGGACAGAGACGTAATTTCGCATCGCATTATATGCATTCGGACATTGTTGTCCAGTTTTGCAGCTCGAAAGTCGAGAGTTGAGAGTCGAGATGCTCGTCCATCTCAATGGTTACAGTATAAAGTTTGCATGTGTAGATGAGCAGCGTGCTTCGCGAGCGGTACCCCGCATCGAGAACCGCGTATGGAGAACGATGATTCAGAGATATTTATGAGGTGGAGATCTGCCGCGTGAGAGGGCATCGTAGAGAGGAGTAGAATTACACGATGTCTGCGGTAATATACCGTGTTGGGGTTGGGATTCGAGTGGGATAGGGGGTGGAGGTAGATGTGGATGTGGATGTGGATGTGGATGTGGATGTGGAGGTAGGAATCGGGAGGAGGGTAGAGCATCCTTGTGTACACGCCAGGAATATGCTAAATCACTCTGAACGGCATTCTGCCGAACGTCTAACTACACGACAAAGTCTCTGCAAACGAAACTGCCTTTTCCCAGTTCTCTTTTTCACCATCTCCCTTATTTCTGTCTATTTCTCTATCTTCCATGCTGTCTAGATCCTCAAAGGTTTTTCCCAAATCTTTCCAATACCTACTCACTTACCTAAAAACGCCGACGTTGCCTCGCAGTTTTTCGTCCTAGTATCGCGACGCTCTCCGATACAACCCAACCACGAAAGATCACTCTACTAAATACCGGCTGGAGGTTTCTTACCAAATTTCTACTGCTTCTCACTTTTTCACAATTTCACGCTCGATTTCGTCCCGTTCATCGTTCATAGTTATTGTTATTGGCTCTCTATAGAGACCTGAGACATTGGAAGGTAGTAGAAACGCGAGAGAGAAATAAAAATGAAAAAAAATTCAAAAAATATATATATGTATAGTACATACATATATATCCGGGCTATCGGCACTGCGGAGGATGAGGAGGCCCGTAGAGAAACGTAAATAACTGGAACTCATCTTGATAATTAAATAAATAATGGGAAGAAGGCGGAGGATGCAGGAAAGCTAGGAAGATAAAGACGGAAAATTGTAGAAACGAAGAAAGGAGATGGGGGTGTTGTCTGGTTACTCTCTTTCCCTCTTATTCAACACCACCAAGGGCAACACTATGCTGTTGTTAAATCGAGTACAGGACTGGTCTATACACATGTGTATAACAAGCCACCTTACCTACGTCATTCCTGGCTCGGATATGAAACAATACAATTTAGATAATTAAACAGATATCAGCTGGGGCTGCATTAAAATAAAAGATTGTACTTTTATTTCTCGTGGTGGGTACGATCGCTGTTGGATCACGGCAGCTGGTGCAGTAGAGCCTGGTAAGGCTCCGAATATCAGCCAGAGGCTGGGATTCCCCTGAGATAAGGACATGACGTAATTATCACAGACTTATTGCTGCCTGGTCCGACACAATCAATTTAATACCTTGACAGTCACGGTACTACCCTGACCAGACGAACTGCCGCGCCATGCCGCTTCTGCTGCCGCAAGTTACTTGATTCGTGGAGTCATCCTGATTCTGCGTTTCTTTTAACCATCGTATATCCTGGGCTAGGTCGTAGACGCGCGGTTGTTCTACGCTTCTCGGTTTTCTAGATGCAGTTGGCTTACGGCCAGCTTACTTTTCTTCATGTTCTCTTAAAATCGCGGTCGAACTTACTCGCCCGGAACGAGCTTTAGCTTTTTCAGAGTGATTTTACTGGTCGTATAAGAAAACTGCGGAAGTACGAAATGCATTGGGAGGAGGGTTGTTTTTGGGTAATTTGACATACGATTATTCATGAATTAGGGATCACCACCCCGTACGCTATACGGCGAATGTGAAAATTAGGCGGAGTCCACGAGCGTTGTTGTTTGGAGGCGCGTAATCCCGTCCGTAAAATAAAAGAGTAATGATAAAAAGAAAGAAAAAAAAAATACAAAAAAAAAAAAAAAACAGAAGGGAGTGGAAAAAAAAGAAAGAAAGAGAGAGAAAGAGAAAAAAAAGATTGAACATATGACGATATTATCTCTTCCATACCACGTGAGTTCCCTGTGGCAGGCCGGCAACCCCCCGTAGAGCCCTGCGTGTGTTAATTTGAATTGAGAGAGATTACGCGGAGACCTCCCGTTGAGAGCAGCCATTTTGTATCAAAATGTCGATAAAAGAACCCGGGGTCAGCCGAGATCATTTGGGTAATACGAACATCGCCGTTTTCACGGCTATAATTCATCAAAACTCTTGCCAAGTTCTCGTCAAAACGGAAAATAGAAAAGGAAATGAAAATGGAATGAAGAGTAGCCGTGCATCTGAAGTTATGAGGTTATTAAAAAATTATATTTCTCGTGCTAGATGCCGCTATCAAAACTGTCGATGAACGTGTTGACCCCAAACGTAATTTCCAAGACTTCGTCACTCGGTGTGGAAATAAAAAAACAAAAAACCCAAAAAAGAAGAAAAAAAAAAAAAAAAAAAAAACAGACCGACACTGAAATAACTGGAAAAAACTCGTAAGCGAAGAGAATAAGCGAAGGAGGGAAAGCAACGAAGAACAGAATAAGACCCAGGAGTGACGCGAACGCCTCTGCCTGGGTTATATGGAAATGTTGGTCAAATATATCATTCTGGCTTGACAGTGCAATTCTCTTATCAGCCTCGCGCCGCCTGCCTCTACCCCAAACCATCCCGGGCGGAGGCTCCGAGGGCTAGGGGTTGGTGAGGGCGACGGGGATTGGGGAGGATGGAGAGAGCTGGAGGTTGGGGGTTGGAGCGCCCGATAGAGGATCTGCAAACACACCACCCCACCCCCGTGGCCTTCTCATTCCACCCCGACACCAGCTAGATGACGAACTACCGGGCAAAATAGAGCGGAATACTGGAAACACGGACGCCGAAAATACGCGAATTGAGGCGTCTCTTTGTTTTCCTCTCTCTGTCTTCGCCGGAGACAAGTATATATGCACGTACGTGTATGGCACCATACACACATTTGTACCGTATGTGTATACGAAGGGACGAAAAGTGACGACAAACATTTTTAGCCATCTAACTCACAAGTCCGTGACGTAGAGCAGCGCGTAACGATTTGTAAAGAGAGCAACTCGGGCAAAAAACATCAAGGATGAAACTGTGCGGGGGAGAAGGACGTTACTGGCCAGAGAAGAGAAGGCTACGTTCAGATCGGCCTCTTCTCCGCACGTGAAGAATTAAAAAAAAAAAAAAAAAAAAAATTAGTAAAAAATTTTACTCTGCTGTACCATTAGACAGTTTACCCTGACAACGCGAATTAAAAAATTCTTTCTTGTTACTCTGCATTGTGAAAGTATCGCGGTTTCTCTTATTTCAGAAAACTCCCCTTTATATATCTCGCTTCACGCATATTCGAGGGTATCCTGACATCCTTGATACCTTGTTACGTTGTTACCTTCGCCGTGATTCATAGGTCAAATAAATATCTCATTGTAAAACCGTTGGATCTCGCGATCTTATTTCCTTACTGAGACGCAGACAGACAGAGAAATGGATAAAAAAATTTTGACACTTCCTAGATTCGCATAGATTCGAGTTAAGAACGTGCCAAAGGATGTCTCGATGTCGTGCGTCGATACCTACAACAAAAGGATTCGGATCATAGCGAGACGGCTCGCGATTACAAAGTTTGTCTCAACGCCCTCACGCTGGGTGATGGATGCCTGCCGCTGCGTTCCGATGGCTTTGCTATCCCCTTCGCCAAGCTTCAGTTCGCTTTATCTGGTCCACTGGCTCGGCACGCACTCACAGTGACTCCAGCGTTCTCGCTAACGGCAATCGCTTGCATATATTTAGGCACGGGGTGGCTAGGGATTAGCATCGCGAGGCAAAAATACGGAAAAGCTATGCTTGCCTGCAGCCAGGGGGATGGAACGGGTATAAAATGAACGGGAGCCGTTCGCTTCCATCGACGAACCACTCGCGATTCCTCGTGTTTACCGACGAGGAGATGAAGTGCTGGCAATACGTCAGACGCGTAACTGAATGCCCCCCGTCGTTGCCCTCCACCAATCCCCCACTCCCGTTTCCCTGTCTCCCTGTTTCCCCTTTACCACCCCTAAAGCTGCACGTGTTGAATGTTTGGATCGAGCCTCTGGTCGGCATGGGAAATGCCCGAGCCTGTATTTGGTTCACGTGGACCTCCCGCTGGGTAGGAGTTGTGGAAACATGCGAGAAATCGATAACGCAAATAAACAACCGGTAATTGAAGATCACAGATCCCAGTTTATTGATTAGATTTAATACGGTTGAAAATCTAACCAGAGATTCGTATGCTGAAATGAATTTTTTCTTAGATTCGTCACTGCGGAATTATAAGTTTTTAAATAGAGTTCAGTGCATGTGAATTTAGGGACATTCTGATCGGTGTATCACATCGTGGATCCCATTTCAAGAGCGCAAGTAAGTCGGACGACCCGTGGAACGCTTTACGGCTTTTGGGAAGAAGAAAAACACGAGGGATCAGGGACCAGCGCCCGAGGGACCGGAGGACCCCCTTAACGAGGCCGGCCTGGAGACAATCAGTTTCCCTTATCAGCAAACTCATATCTCGTCGTCGTCCTGGTAGTGGGGGAGTAGTCCTTCCTTTTTTATCGTCTTTTGGTCTGGGTTTCTCTTGCTTTACCGCCCACCTCGGCCCTCACCTCGCCCACTCTATAATTGCTTCTTTTAACTAAGATTCTTGGATTTAACTTCGCCCGGTGCCTCCAAACACCTTTCTCGAGTTTCTCCGTATCTGCACCTCCATTTTTAAATTGGTTCTTATAAGTTTAAATACACCGGCGGCTCCCCGACTCGGAATCAAATCAAAACTGTTTTAAAACTTTCTTCCTTTACCATTCTTTTCCTTTCTTTTTCTCGTTTCTTTAACCTCTCTCCACTCACCCTTACCTCTCATACCCCTTTACCCTCTCGCACACCCGCACTCCCAACGCTTCTGCGTTTTACTTCATTTCCCTCGCTTATACTTCTGCTCCTGCTCCTTCTCCTGTTCAAACTCCTACTCCTGCCCCGAGGTATTTCTTTCCGTACTTAATTTCAGTCAGGTCCCGTAGCCATCTTTCATTCTTATTGGACCAGGGAATATTTTCTTGTAATTTCCTGTTGGTCGCAATAAAAAGGCCCCTTGCTACCCCTCGCCCACCCTCGGCCTTGCTTGCTTCTTTCCTTCCTTCCTTCCTTCCTTCCATTTTTCGACGTCTTCGTACTTCTTTTCCCTGCTCTCTCAAGACTCTCACAAATTCGAACCAAGAGTCTAGATACTTGGATGAAAAGGTTCGAATGTATTTATGTATGTATGTACGTACATACATACGTATGCACCCACCAACGCAACGGTTAAAGGCGTTTAGGATTTTCGATGAGAAAAAGAGATCGGAAAAATATTCCAATTTCAGAATCGCTAGTGTATCGAATACATTACATTGCAGATTTACCTCGTACCTACGTACCTAGCTACCTACTTTGGCACGGAAACTCGCAGTCTCGCAGCTACAGCAATATCGATTTCAAGCGCAAGCGAGCGGACGCAAGCTTTTGCCGCGATGCAATCTTTGAAAGGAGGACCGCGTCATTACGTTCTGGCGGTGGTTCACGGGCCATTGCCCCTGTCCCCGTCCCCATCCCCATCCTCGTCTTCATCCTCTTCTACCTCGGTCTTGGTTCGTTCTATGGGGCTCTACTTCTACCCTCTACTTCGACCTCATGCACCCCGTTCCACCCACCGACCTACAAGGCGGAAGGCTCACGCGATTGAGAGCAACCCAATGACACATGACTCAACGCCCGACAACCCTATACGTCACGTGGCTTTACTCTGCCAACCGAAACCGAGAGGAAACCATTCCGCCTAAGAAAGGAAAACTACGGGACGTTCTTACTGGAGTAAAAAATATGCAAGTGGAAGGCCAAGTGTTGGTAGAATTCTCCTTAACTGACCCGCTCAACCGGCTATCAACGCACGGAAGATCTGCTCCGGGTGACACTGCGAGTAAAATTTCACTCAGCACCATCTGCTAGGCTCGTAAAACCAACCCCAACGAAATGCGGTTACGATACGCACGTAAAACCACTCGCGCGTAGAAACGTCCGTTTTCAAGATGTAGTCGACCTCCTCCTGACTTAAATTTGCTTCGAAAATACAAACCACGTTGTTTCTGTTCAACGTTTGTGAAATTTTAATTGAAAGGTGTTCTAGTTTTTTTGTTTTCCTCTTTTCTTCAGCAATTTAAGCAAACGGTGCCTCGGTAAGCCAAGCCCGGGGTTGGGCTCACGCGGAAAAGACGTTGATCAACGAAAAGCGAACAGCAGCTAGTCGTTCCCTCGACGCACTGGGCCCTGGTGCAAACTCTGGGTTTATTATCAAGCTAGGCTCCCAATTAACCGGCAGCAGCTGTGAAAATTAATGGAGCACAGCTTTTAAGATGTAATTGGGCACATTCATAACGCAGGCGGGGGCGAGCGAGCCTCCTTGCTTTCGAGGTACTGGTGTGGTGGTCGTGGTGGTGCAGGGTGTGGATGTGGGGTGTAGGGGGTTGGGATGGGAGTAGGAGTAGGAGTACGAGTACCAACTCTCCACCTAGCGTGAACCGCGCGTCCACAAGTTAGAGCGAGATAAAGAGGAGAGGAGAGGAGAAGAGAAGAGAAGAGTAGAGAGAAGAGGAGAGGGTTGGCTCGAAGCACCCCCGACGCCGGCGCCTCCGCGGGATGGTGATAGCGACGACGTAATAATACTGAATGACGTGGCATTGTGCGCCCGAAGGGCCAAAGCGAGCGGGGGTCGACAGGGGAAGCCCCTTCAGACGGTCGTAAACATTTCGTAAATTTGCTCCACAGGTGTGCCATCGCCACAGCCACCGTCGCCATTGCCATTGCCATTGCCATTGCCATTCCCGTTGCCGTTGCCATCTCGCCAACCAAGTAGTATAGTCCGCGATTTAACCGAACGCCTCGATTACCTCCGCCATATACCCATCCACATAACCACGTGCATATACATATTGACTTCATGCAAATGAGTCGAATTTCCGCGTGTTTTTACAGTCGCGATTACAATTACAGACTTACGCCAAGAAATTATCGTGAAGGAAAATTGCAATAGGTATGTACATACATACATACACTCAAGACTTTCGGTCACATCGATATATCTTGACGGTTATTATCGGAAATTTTTTTGCAATTCGAGTGACTTTTGACAGTAGCTGTACGTAGTCGTGTATTTGAATCCTGATGGAAAATGAGAAAAACATGCTATTACCGCCATTGACTCGGACCGCACCCTTTTTCGTCCGTTTCTCTGGTCTACTCAAACCGTCCCAACCTTCTCTGCAACCCCTGCCGCTGGGCAGCGTAATTGTTCGGGCAATCATTAGCCAGGATTATCTCGCCCGGGTCCAAGTCCCGACTCCCGACACCCGTGTCCTCCCGTATCCCTCGCGAAATCCTCACTTTTACTCTCACCCTTTACCTCACCGACGTGTTTCGTTTGCGTTCGGGAAATGAAAGGACAACATGTGTATGTGTGTATACGTGTAACGTACACGTACATAATCAGACCATCGTATGACGATGAACCAAACGTGGGAGGTTGTATACGTGTGTCGGGAAAAGGTAGCTATGGAAGGTAGGTAGATAGGTATATAGAGAAACCGGAAGGGGTGTGCGGGAAAGGGAACACCGGGCAACGTTCCGGAAACTGAGCACGCGGCTGAGCAATGGCGTTCCTGGCTCACAGAGTGATGGAGGACCACTTCTGATTCCTCCAAGTTAATTCGGTAGCAAAACTTGCGTTTGTTTTGCGATTCGTTGTGTGCTAAAAATGCATTTTTAACCCATATATGCACGAATCTTGGTTACATAATTTAAAAACAAATAAAAGATCGGAAGTTTCTCTTATTCCCGTTTTTGTAACGGTGTAAACGTCATTCGATGGAAGCATACGATTTAGTGCCTGGAATAGGGACGTCGAGGGGTCGTGAGGCGTCGATGTAGGCGTCGGTTGTCTCGCTCAGCCCGGTCGTCCCTCGGCGGGTTGGTAAAGGGTTGAGCTTTCCCGCGTCTCGAGGGACGCCGAGCGTCGGACTGTACGGTGGAAGGGGTAATACTCATTTATGTGTAATCGCGCTCGCAAAACTCCATCACACTTTGCTAATAGAGCCCGCGAGGGAACGGATAGATGGCTCTCGGAGCTTCACGCTCGATAACAGCATCTCTCCTACTCCCTAACTCGGCAAGAGAGCCGGATGAAATGCATTGCACATCAATTACACGGTTTTATCCCGCAACTTTACCAAGCGCAGACAAATTTCTACTGTGCATAACCATGATGATGTTTAAAAATATAAAAAAACATAAAAAAAAAAAAACTACGTATCTAGGCCAGGTTGTAGTACACTATCCAAGATTTCAGAGAGGGAGACGATCTACGGGGTACGAGGTAGGGTTATTTGTAATTTTCATTATCTGGGAATTAAGGTAGTCGTTTGGTCGCCAAGCACGTAGGGGGTTAATAGAGCCGCGTGGCCATTCTCGGGGGTGTAAGAAGCGGGGTGGGAAATGGGGCAGGGGTAGTTTTTGGAACAGGTGGAGGCAGCTGGTAAAATTCGTAGATAGAGGGTTGGCGTCAGCGTTGGGTAGCTACGAGTAGCACCGTGCTACCGTTGAGAGTCGGTGTTTGTTGATTCCGTGCGCGACGCCAGACGTCGTTTCGGACGTAACAACAATTTCCCGAAATCTGACGAAATTGGCGGCGGTCGAGGGTTGGGGCGAAGAAGCTGGATGGCGAACTCTTGGGGCTGGGGAAGGCCGCGTAACGGCGTTTATTGGCTGCTTGAGGGCCGTTTCTATGCGCGACACATTGCCGCTAAATAACGCGCGCGAGCCCTCCCACCGGGCTGCGAACTCGCCCTCTACCTCCGTCTACATATCCATGTGTATGTCTATGTGTGTTACCTTATATAGCACATTATATGCCGCTCGCGTGGACGAAAGTAGCTGCTGCGGCTAGGACTTCGAAAATATATGGATCTCAGAACGTCCAGTTTGCGACAATATGCAGGCAAAGCTGAAAAAAGCCTTCGAGATTTGACACCCAACGTATAGTCCAGGAGCAAACTATCCCCACCTTTTTCCAAACTGTCCCTAGTCCCAATCGACCACACTTTCCATTTTAATAGTCCGGTATTTCACCAAGTCCATTCTACAATATGAAAACTCGAGGTAATGTGGGTTTGAGTGTGAAATACTTAGCATATGCAATCAATAATTGATAATGTGCAAAAAATTTGGTAAATACGAGTATTTTTTAAACTTTGTGCGATATCGACCACTTTACGTTACTGTAGATTGAAAACTATTCAACTTACAAAAAAAAAGCTTCAAACAAAAGTTGTTGGACATTATCTCTTCTATGACATTGATGATAACCATATCGGTTGTAGGACCATCCGGAACGGGAATATTGCGAAAAAAAAGCCGCGGGAGTGGTGGCTCGCCAAGGTTGAAAACTTAGAGAATTACTCAATGCCCCATGATATTCAAAACTCCTCTCAATTTTGTAAGCCAACTGTCTTTTTCTTTGGTCACTGGGCTAGTATGGCCAGCTACTATTATAGTGTCGTTTGATTCAGAAAGATGAGAGATTGACACGTAAAGAATTTCTTCATCGATTCAAGCTACTGCATCCGCTATCAATGAGAAAACAAGAAAAGAGACTAAAGCTGAAAACATAGTGGCGTAATACGCATCTCGCTAATAATCCGGGGACATGATGCAGGCGAACAATACACGCTGACGCACCCCTCGTAGCCGCTTTCATTCGGGCTGCAGCACGCGCTCGTGAAATTAGTTTTCCAGATAATCATCTTATGGTATTGCGTTACCTCACGTACGTGCATGTACCTACCTACCTACAGCCCTGGTTCCAGACCAACGCTGTAAATACAAACCTGGTTCTAAATATTAACTTGGATTAATGTAAACTCGTGAAATATCCACGACGCGCATTATACTCTACTGATAAGAAATACGATATTACAGTTTCATGTGCGGACTCACTCATACACTGATATCTTTACGTTCCTCGATCGGTTTATCGCTCACGTTGGTCACCCGCAGCGAACTTTGTCTCATTTTCAGTATTCTCGCCAATCCCATATAAAGTGCGTTGAAATTTGTTTCCAGAATTATTAGCTCACTGATACGTTCGAATTTCCTATGCAAAATTAAAGGAGTGTACTGCAGTGGTTTATCTATGAGATAAATCAAAAGGAAAGATCTAGCAAGACTCAGGTGGATGTAAAATCTCATATGAAATGATAGCAATAGCCTGAAAACCATGGTTCACAAAGCTTCCATAGATTGAACAACACAATTCTCCATTCGCAATTACTGCAACACGTGCGAATCCGTGGTACACATGTCGCTTGATGAATGTGACTGGAAAATGATGATTAGTGTGTGTCGTTGCGCGGGTTTCCCCCAGCTGCATTGGTCCTCTCTTTTCAAGGACGACGTGGTGCACGTTGAGAAGGGTTTCGAATTTCGGGGGTTGGTAAAGTTTTGTTCCGCCAGCCGTGCAATATTATCAGTTAATTTCAACCCGCGCTCGTCGGTATGATCATCGTGTTAACGGACAAGGTCTGACCCGGGTTGTTTTACTCGGGGAGGAAAATCCCTGGTACTTCTATACTCGGAGAAGAAGAAGTTATTGGTCTTGCAGCTGTCGCACGATCTCCGCTACGTACGGTGCAGGGCTGATTGTCGGCGGCCACCAACTCGTCGACACCCGGGGTCAGACCCATCGTCGAAGGGCAGAACAGGGCGCGATATTTGCCACTGCTAGCTCACACCCTCGGCCCAACTCCGTATGGGGTGGCAAAGGCGCCAGCTTGTAACGGTCTCTTAAACTCCAGCTTCTACATATACAGTGGGAGTATATGTAGTAGCTGCTGTCGCCATTATAAACTGCCGTCGTCGCGTTAATACCGTCTGACGCATTGCCATATAGTGTTTCTGAAAATGCGAGCACACGAGAGCACCAGCACCAGGTAGGCGCGTGCAGGAATATAGGTGAGGGTGACGAGGGTAAACGGAAGTGTAGGAATAAGTAGGTACTTGATTTTAGCTGCGGCGTCTCCGAGGTGGACTTAGATCTTGGCACCGAGTCGCCTCCAGCTGTCCCGGGGCCATCTCAAAGTCGTAACTGCGTTATTTAGATTAAAAAAGAGGCATACATCAGAGATAAGAGTCCTTTAGATTGACCACTTGGCCGCCGGATGGCCCTAAAGCGTCTCCGTGACCGTCCCACACGAGAAATCTTTCGTAACATCTCGCAGTGATCTCTGTTTTTTCCCATTCCTACTCTCTCCCTCTAACCGTCTCCTTTTCTCATTCTTATTCCGCGGTCTTTCCCATTTCGAGCCGCACGCGCCCGCCCTTTACCCAACGCTCGCCATTTCGCTCTGGAGATTTAGAGGTCAACGATAAAAAATCGGAATTTTTATCCGCGCCAAATAGAATACAAGGGAAAGGAAAAGGTGGAGGAGAAGAGGGATGGTGGTTTATGGGTGAAAGCTACGCGGCTCTATAAGGGAGGAGGTGGAGGTATAGTTTTTATATTCGTTCTGCGGTGCTCCCCGCGGGGTAGAGGGTAAGGTAGCCCGAGGCGGCCGGCCGCGTCCTCGTGTGCGGAATTTGAATCCGCGAGTAATAAAATCCGGGCTTTATGCGACGGGGCAAACCCCTCTTTTCCCTTTATCCTTTGCCTTGTCCTGCATCATGGATTCTTCTACCTATAACCTGGTTCGTTCTCGCCGGACCCGCCGTGTAAATAACACTGCGAAATTGCTACCAAATTTTCAGCAAAGAACCGTGAGAGAATTCGATCCTCATCGACGATCAGGTGAAGAGGTCAGTTCTTTACGATCGGACGATTCAGTCGGAGATGAAAAATTATACGAAAATTCTTATTTTCAGTCCTACGCTATTTTCATTTATGAAAATAAGAAAAAAAATTGCAATATTTTTTTACTATATATATGTGCGGTTAGAAATCTCTGCAGTATATAGAAATAGTCGGGGAAAGAGCGAGGTGGCAGATAAAGATGGACCCTCGTCCGAGGAATGGGTTTATAAAGATCGCTCTGCCAATTAACAAAATAGCCGGTGCCAAGCACCGCGCGCTACTAATTCGGCTTAGCGCAATCAACCCCTAACCGGGTTGCTTCCCCAGGGTGGACGTATTCGGTAGTAGGTAGGGAAGATCCGTTGTATAATTACCCAAGCGAGCGAGCGAGGTTGAATGTTGATAGCGAAGTCGAAGTAAATCGGATTAGCCAGATATCATCTGCGTAATGTATGTATGTAAGCTGAGCCACGCCAAACCTAAAGCCCGTGTTACACTCGGTGCGTAAGGAAAATAAGGGTGCGTGGACCGAGATAAAGGGTGCATCGTGGCTCCGGTTCAGATGAGGGTTTCCCTCGGCATCGCCCAAGGAGGGTAGGACATGTTTTTCCAGACAATTTGTTCGGCAACATTAATCACAGCGATGCAAACGGGGGCTGCTAGCAGCGGATGTCATATCCGCGTTATCCCAAAGTCCCAAGCGACTCTTCGTGTCTCGCCGTTTCATTTTTTCGATAATTTTTTCTCTTGTCTATTTTTAACTATACGCGTCGTCAAAATGATCGAAACTAGTTTCACCCCCTGTATTTTTTGTGTGAAATTTGTAAATTTTTTGTGAATAAAAAAATAAAATAAATTAAAAAAAAAAAAAAAAACAAACAAACAGGAGAATTTCAGTTTTTCGACGTAGCCTCAATCCGCTAATGCAATAATGGAGCGAACACGAAACGCGCGTTATCGCGCGTTGCAAAATTTAGTGGCAACGGCAGCAAAACAATTATATAAATTCCGTTGAATTTTACGAAAAACCGTTTGCAGTCGTAGATTAAATGCAGCGTGATGCTTTGGGGGATGTGAGAGGGTTGGGTGGGTGAATGGGTGGGATCGCCTGCAGGGATGGTCACCAACTATCAGTGACGCGCAACGCGTTAAATCGCTTTGTTGACACACATAAACCTGTCGACGGATATCGGACCCCGTGTCTACCTCGATCGCGATCCCTGAAACAACGACTCTGCACCAGCACTATACCCCCCAGTGCCAATTGCTAATTAACGTGCGATAACTCGCACGGCACCAATAATTCCTCTGATCGTTCTAGCTAACGACGAGTAAAAATATAGTGTCTCGTAAAAACTAAACGAGATATATAAAACAAGGAAGAAGTACGTATGTATGTATAACATACATACATATACCCCAAGGTAGGTGTACGAGCGAATAAATAGCGAACGCAAATTCTTTTATGCTGCACTTGCAAGAAAACTTTCCTCCTTCTCCTCCTCCTCCTCCCCCTCCTCCTCTTCTCTACAATCGTGTGAAGCGGCAAATTCTTTGGTGCAAACAGCTGCTTTATAGTTTGCAATTAATTTTCGGTTGATATAATGTTACTGATACTCCGCACTGACGCACATAGGTATGTAACATGGGTATGGGTATGGGTATGAGTACGGGGGAGATCGGCAACCCTTTGCATTAACAGCGAGCAGCCGTAGTGGTTCTAGTGAAATTGATTACCAATAGCACTACGAGTTGCCGGCTGGTTTGCCCGGCTTCCGAGGTAGTAATGATGTTTTGATGCGAACCTCGGGGCGGTGTATATTGACTGCAGTTAACTAATGGAACCTCTCTGATAATTACGAATAGTTACGGAGTAAATATTACCGCACTAAGCGGGAGTAATCATCGTTACACACCGGCATTCCTGAGGCATCAAAACTCGGCAAGTTAAATTACGAGCACTATAATTCGATGACAGTTTACTTCAAAAACAGTTTCGCAAACATAGTCACGAGATTCGTCGAATCTCAAGTATAGAATAAAAAAAATAATAATTAAAAAAAAAAAAAAAAAAAAAACAGGTTGATTAAACACGCTGATCATGACGACTTGTGACTTTTCCATGTTAATTCAACTTGTGAATGGTATTTATTCCCTTCTTTATTTGACACTCCGTGCGTCATTGCAATGGCAATCGTAAAGTATTGCGCGTCACGATTCCCACGCGACACGTGATCAAATTCACGCGCTATTCACGCATACGAATCATGCCAAGAGCGTGTTTACACGTAAGCAATATACGTGCATGTTGGTATATGTTACACCACGTCTAGTTGGTCCACGAAATATAAGTACATCATGCAGGTGACACCCTGCCATAACTTTCTATTTTATTGAGAGCCATCATATGCTCGACTCTTTCCAGCCTCCCATAAAAATAACGAGATCACGGACTGGTGTAATCTATTACTTACATCGTTCGAGTGTGACGTGTGATGCCCTTTACTTTTTCCTTCTGTAGCAAGAAGAAACGTATACGAAAAAAAAAAAAAAAAAACATCGCTCCTTACTTTTTGATTATCGACAAATATTTAGTAGGAAATTCATCGACAAGGGTTAGGGGCATGATGGGGATGATGCGTAGGTGTGAACTGGCGAGTGAACCGCATAATGAAAACTGCATTAAAACGGTGAGAAAGTCTGAATCATGGGGGTGATGGTGATGGTGACGGCGTCGTCGTCGAGGGACACGGGGTTGCAGGGTGAAAAGTGTTTTGTCATCTAGGGTGAACGGTATACGGTATACGGTGAACAGTGATCGGTAGGCTGCTAAGAGAACAATACGTTCACCTCGTACCCAACCCCGTACCTACCCTGCAGTTTCGCATCCCGAGTTCGAGTAGGTTCTTCATTATGTCACGATAATCCGCGTTACGCCTCCGGAAACAAAAGCTATCGATTTATACTGGATTTGTTTGTAGTAGGTAGGTACGGCACACGACGCAGGCAAATATTACAACAAAAGATCGGCAATATACATGAAAATACATATCTAAACGCGCAGAATCCGGGAATATATTATAATTTACAAAATGGTCAAAGGGTTGAAAATAAAAAAATAAAAAATAAAAAATCTGTAAAAAGATGTTGTATAAAAATGAATATAAAAAAAAAAAAAAGAAAAGAACCATTAGCGTCGACGTAGCCGCTAAGCTAGTTTATTTGAACTGTAAAAATTTTTCCGCCATCCTGCAGCTTTCCCGGACTAAGTTTTCCGAGAGAGCTTTAGTATTTTTGTTGGTTTACCCCGGGAGCGACGAATGCCGCCACGAGGGCGGGCAGCCCCGTTCGGTTTCCGAGCTACCGAGTTTCTCTGGGCTCTTCTATATACGGGGACCGGAGGTCGGGGGTGGTTTTCAGGTCGGGGTGTGCTCGGGTGGTGCGCCATTGTTCGGGCGATATTTCAGCCACGGGGGCGGCTGGCAGGGGCGGGAGTCAGCTGGCTGTGACATGCCGCCTACACCGCCAAAGGGGAACACCGAGGCACTGAGAGGCAAAGCGACTAGAGGGAGGACCGGGGCGAAACGGGGATACTCTTTCATCTAACGATATCCGGGGCCTTGACACAGAGGAGCTAAGTTATGTCCTCTGTGTTGCTTGTGTAATTCGATTCAAAGTCGCGGTTTCCAAACTCTCCTTCTCTCTTCGCCCCCCCATCTGTCTCTCTCTCTCTCTCTCTCTCTCTCTCTCTCTCTCTCTCTCTCTCTCTCTTTCACTCGCTAAAAACGGGTAGGTATATCTGCCAAGGGATGACAATTTCGCAACTAAAATTCCCCAATGATTTTTAACTTTGTTTCAACATTCTCAATAATGCCAATGGTATCGAAACTACGAGTTACGTACATATTATTAAATTGTATCGCATAATGAGGATAAAATCCGATGCGGTAATGGTTGTGAAAAATCGTTAAGCTATTAGAAGGCGTTAACGGTGGACTAATTCCTTGGATAGGTAAAGTATGTTTCGTGAACCCGTCAAGTTAAATCGTTTCTGAAGGTTCTTAACGGCGAAGAAGGGAGAAACGAACGAAGTAAGGAAGGAAGGAAATACCGGAGGTAGCAAAGCATCAACCCGTTACATTCAGCATCTCTGACTTATAACTTGCTCGACGGCTTTGGTACTATAATGGTATACATAGACGAGAGTTTAATAATTATTATTCATAAGACTCTCTCGGGAGCCGGCCAGGCGTGAGACTAAGCAAGAAAGATGTGCTGCAAAACAAGGGGGCTGACTCGCTTCGCTGTTTTCCGCGTTGCCCTGAAGTCCCGATTTTACCCGGTGCGTACGACGCCACCCCACCGACCGCCCGATCCGGCCAAGGGTGCCCGGACTCAGTCGAGCAGAAACCCAATCACTTCCGGCGTCTGCGCCCATTAGGGCGCCGCGACGCTGACGTCGGCTGACGTACACCCAACTCCTCTAACCTATTCCCCTTTTCTCTCCTCATCCCCTTGCCGCCTTTCTCTCTTACCCCATAACATACCACAAATCTATTGTTTGGGAAGCGCTCGCTCGGAAGCTACTCGAATGAGCTAATGATGTACATACCTCGAGTCTTCTTCTTACCAACGTTCAAGCCCTTTGTTCGAATAAATGACGCGCCTTTATTCGTGTTGAATAAAAGCAACCATGGATAACCAAGATTCCATCTCTTCAGGTCCAACCTGATATATAATATCGTTAGATTTCCAGTTTTGCAACCATCTTTAAATCCTCCCTTTTTATATTTCAGGTTCATCAACGCGAGACGTAGAATCGTGCAGCCTATGATAGACCAGAGTAACAGAGCCGGTAAGTCGGGCCCAATTATACTTGTTGACATTTACCTACACACACACACACACATACAAAATACACTTGCTTCGCAATATCTACGATGATAAAAATCATTGGATGAATTTTTTTATTCGGTTAGATCAGACCGTTCAGAGTTGGACTTAGTTTTATCTTAGGTAACGAAAACGTCAAATTGAAGCGAGCTAGTCCGAGATGTGGGTTTTGTAAAAAGAGAAGATCGTAAAAACATAACTCAGCTCGATTACTGCACAAGGTAGGAAAAGTTGGAAGCCCGAAGTCATTAATAATGGCGATAAATTAACTTGTACTAAGGGTGTTTAATTAGCAATCAAGAGTAGATTATTCACGTTTCACATCGTTAAGTGTGAATAAGGAGACTAGCTGAACTTGCAGTGGTATTGTCTAACGAATGAAAATTCTCAATATAATTCTCTCAAGTATTTCCGAATTTAGGTTTGTTTTTTTTTTAATTTTTTTTTCTTATTTAATTCATAGATAGAGACGAGCCAAGCTAAGCTTTGCTCGCTTCACCTGCTGTTGCGTGATCGTATTAAACTCGTTAGTAGATAATAATAATTGATCATCTAACAATCTCGCGCGACAATCTTAATTCAATTAGATATCGCAACCAGAATATTTGATAACGCTTAATAAAATCAATCAATCCAAATACCTGATACCGTTAACCAACCTTCATTTCTGTCACCTGAAATCAAATTAATCAATTAACAATAATTTTACCATCGTGCAATGCTTCACTCAACTAGAACCAAACACTAAAACGTATTAGCACCTAGAGTTGTAAAATTCGTACAGCTTTCAGCCAACTAATTCAATTCCGATGTTCGTTTTGACATGTCCAGAGGAAAATATCTAAATACTTTTCCAAAATTCGGGTAAACTCTTTAAGTCTTCAAACTGGGTATTCGTATGGTAATTTCTAATCGGGGTAGGTATTCGGTTAATTCTTTATCTTTAGAATGCCTTTCTCCAGCCTTTTCTTAGCAGGTGAGAATCACTTCTTCGGTAGTAAAACGAGACAACAACGATAGCGAATGACGCGCTAGGTCGAGGGTGAGGATCTGCTCTTGGGTTGAAGGGTTCGGGAATAAAGGGCGAAGAGACGCGTACTGGGAGAGAATGGTGGGTAGGGAGGGTGGATAACGCCAGGATAACGTCCGGATAACGCTTGGATAACGGCGGGATAATTGGTAGCGGTGATCAGACTGGGTTTTACGATCCGGGAACATGCGGCTGTCCCGGGAAACCTTTCCTCTTTCGTCCCTCGGTCTGGTTCCCACTCTACCGCGCGGTGGCACTCTCATCGGGAAAACTACAGCTCTTAAGAAAACTCTCAGGAACCCGCGAGGGTCCAGACCCGAGTCCAAACGTGGCCCGACATTTCGCGTACTTTTACGACTGCCCGAAACCTCCCCCGTCCACCTCTTCGTTCTCATAAACACTCACTGAGTTACGGGTTGTTTGTTTTACCGAAACCGGGCTTTAGGGGCGGTTTAGCGAGTCGACGAAACGACCGGCTCTTTTCCCTCTCGATGATTTTCTGCCTCTCCTAGTCGAATTAGTAATCGCAAGACGTGACCTGGAGCAAAATAATAACAACAAAATAATTGTCGAAAATTAACGCTCTTACGCGGGAATGAAAAGACTCCGAAACTACGTGGTTTAACTGGCGAGAAAACCAGGGACGACGAAAAGTCGGAGTAGGAGGGCTATGCGACGACGACGTTGTTCGCCACGGCCAAAGTGGAAATCCGTGTCCGCCAGATTATCATCCCGGAGTCAATCCTGATCAGTATAACCCCCCCTCTTAACTTCTAGTGCATCGTGACCTCGCAGGACGATGAGGAAACTTACGCGACCACTTCGTCCTCCGGATGGCAATATCGCAAGATTTTTACTCTTTTATTGAGTCGGCTTATGCTTTACGCTGAATCTAAATCGTGTTATATTTACATCGAGGTTGTGTGTTGCGTGTACGCCGTCGTACCCTCTCCGATACTGTATGATAGAGCTTTGCCGTAAAATAAATGTTTTCGCAATCCGTCGTAAAACTACGATCTCTTTAAAATCCTTTCAATCACGCGCGCCGACGTATTCGCGTTGCTCCCGCAGGGTGGCTTGGGGTGACTCGACGGGGCCAAGATATAACTACAAACTATAAACTGGCAGTACATCATTTTACGAGGAACTCGGGGTCGCGCAGGGATCGGGGAGGAAGTCCCTTGCTTAGGATTCTATTAACCGCGTATCGGCGCGTGCCTGTATAACCGAGAACCGTAAGGGCGTCAATTCGCGCTTAGCTATATGGAAAAAAAATGCATAAATAACCGAAAGCACGACCAACAGATGGTGATCATGAAAAATTGCCGCGAGAACGGGTCTGTTTATTATTCAATCACTTTCTTTATCGAAACCGATAGTCGTGTTATTTTTATACCATTTTCAACAGTTTCGATTATCGAAACTTACGCCCTTATGATTTGAAACCAAATTGTGTAGGTTGCCACCGTTGTAGGTAGGCCAACACCGTCAACGACGGTAGTAGTGCCCTTCGTGTTTTCAGAACGACGTTGTAAAAACGTAACAGCGCCCCAAAGTGTCGTAAAGCTTGGAGTTTCCCGCGCGCATCTTGCCCGGTGTTTTGTGCGAACTACGCCATGACAGGCAATAAGACGTATACCTACATCAGCCCGCGTAGTGGTCGTCTCGTAAAATTACCCCGAACCGTATGCCAGCCGAATCTATTTATTGCCAGAAAATCTTTATCGACTTTCGCTTTTCCCGTATTCGTATACAGACTCCAACCTCGTGCCATTCTCAGCGGTTCTTAAAATTGATCTTTCCTTGCCGAGGTCAGGGTTATGCCAGAGTTTTTGCCATCATAATTCGATGGAAAATTAATCAAAAAAAAAAAAAACAATAATTTGTTATTTAGACTTGAAGTAAAAACCAGAACATTTGACCAGACATCACCGCATGGCTAACAGGTTAATGCAATTTTCTAACCCCGTTCGAATCTCCTCGTCTCAGTTGTCCATTAATGCTTAATGGCAAACGCATCAGGGCTTGCGGTGGATTTTTTCGTTTCAAAATACGACGGATAAATGAATTTTCGTCCGAGGTAAGTGAGTGGCGGAGTGCCGATTGGCGTAATGGGAAGAACGAGCGATAGGGCCGCGAATGGTTTGCCGAGGTAGTGAGGGGATGAATTCGGGAGTAAAAATAGGGAGAAGGTCTACGGATCTTCCATTACGCGTTTTAAGACTTTGCCGTCAGAATTAATATACGGAGGCACACTCAGTTTATTAAGTCGCGGTTCCTCCGCAACATTCTACATTCTACTTCTCTCTCCCCGCCTATAGCCGATCTCATTCGCTGGACAAATTACGCGATAGCTGGTCCACCGTCCCGGAGAGATACTCCTAATCGCGATGTTTCACTAGTTCGGAGCTGGTGCACAGCGAGCAATCGTCGTAATGAAAGTATGATTGATGACGCGCTCTGCGGGCATCATTAGTCCGACAAGTAGGACAAGTAGCAGGGTGAGTTCGCCCTGGTTAGCTTGCCGTCTGCTGTTATACCGCAGCCGTCACACTGACCAGAGAGATGTCACGCACGCATTAAACGCATTATGCATTAACGTAATCTTTAGATAACCCATTGTCTAGCCACCACCCTAAATCCCAACGCTCTTCTGAAAGTACCAGTCCACTATGCGGTATCATGTTCAGAATAAGAAGCCGAATCAGTGATATGATTAATGGTCCAGTCTTCACTTTGAGAATCCTCAAAGACGAGGTAAAGATAGTAGTGGACAGTGACCTGAGTCTCGTTATAGTAATAATTGGTAGAGTGTACCAGGGAACATATGTTGCCATTCTATTCCATCTGCGTTCTCGCGAAGTAACGTTGTTAGCTTGAGAATAAGCACTGTCATTTATCGAAACGAGGTACCTTTCGACCCCAAGGGAATTCGAGATCTGGTAATCGACGGACTAGCTACTTTTTATGGTAGAATTTAAGCCAGTGTCAAATATGAACGAAATCAAAGAACTTTAGATCAATCCTGGGTAAAAGCTTGCGCTTGTCAACCCTTGTTCAATTTTCTTATTGCTGTTTTTTTCAATTTATTTTTTGCGCAATTTTAGATTCAATAAAGAAACAACGCGACACGACGTAACACGCCACGCCGGTCAACTCACTCTGTTTCAATTATTTTTTACTCGCTTTCTCGGTCAGCGTCCAACTTCTGGTTAAGTAGAGCAATTTCAGTAATTGCTTGAGAATCTAGTAGCAAAGACTGCAGGCACCGAGTACAAACGTACGTGGGGAAAAGGGTTTCGAGAGAACTAACGACCACTGGCTGACGCGGACGGACGCAAAAGCAAAAGCTTCGCTTTGCGACCCGATTCCTCGAGCATTTTTGTCCCCCAGACATTTATTTTATTTAGCCCCATACCCGGGTCCTCAGGACCACCAAAGAGCAGAGAGGGATCCGGGCGGGTCACTAGCTGCTACTCTGCTACTCAATTCTTCCGTACCATCGGGGCGCGGCACGTTACGGTGAAGCGCCAGAGGATCCCGTCGACCGTGGAAGAGGACAGGGACGGGGAGTCTGGACCCGGCTGAGATGGACACAGAGAATCGCCATTACAAATTGACAACCTTGATTGATGGCGTTGGTGCGGGCGGGGTGGATCAGGGTGGTGAGCCAAGTGAGATGGAGTGGATTCGGGGCGCTGTAGGGACCTCTGCCTCTGCCTCTGCCTCTGGTTCTGCTTCTGCTTTTACCCCCGCCTCTACCCGCCTGCGCGAGATAGCGACCCGCAACCCCAGAGCCCCGAAGGGAAAGACCCGGGGCGAGCCTTATCGAGACGATGCTCTCAGCGAGTCCGTGACGAATGACCCGAGACTAGATGCGGAAGGATCCGATGCGCGAAGGGAGTCTGCCCGAATATGAGATCGACTTCGAGAGCTCCACAGACTTATCTCGAAGACCGGATGTTCCAACTGCCAACTTGAGCGATTTCTCACAGAAAAATCTTTTTGAAAAAACGAAAAACAACTAAATTTTTTCAGAGAAAAAAATTATTCAAAAAATCTTTCAACTACTCGACAATTTACAACCACCTTTATTTATTATTTTTTTTCTTCTTTCTAAACAATGTTACATCACTTTTTCTGATGCCTTTCTACTTCTGAACGTACCTAGTAAACGTGTGATGATCTAAGCTGACCGCTTTTGTACAGCGAAAAAAGCAACGGAGGGTTCCACGGATAGAATTCTCTGTTTCGATGGACATTACGTCGTTCCTGTCACGTAGTAGCATGATATAGAGTTACTTAGCGTCACGACCTCCAGCATTATGGCCTTTGCCCGCCGAGAGAGGTGCTCGGATAGTCCTTATACGGCATACGTCATACGTCATACGTTAATTGAAACGGGGGTTCTCGGCGCCGGGCGTCGCCTACAAACGACCGCCTTATAGAAATGTTATTATTTGCCGTAGGGGAGAAAACGCGAAGGCTCCAAGGCTTACCGGGGAAAATTGCATCCTCTATTCGAACCTACTATATAGTCGTCCATTTGCACACCGACGTTATACGGACCGCGACGAATGGTCCTCGTTTACGATGCTTACATAGTTATCGAAACTCATTCACAAAAACTGAAATCAAAATCATTTCGGAATCATTTTCAAGAAAATTGAGACCCGATTCTATCGCTATAATGTTAAACGACTGTTTCAACCATCCCAAACTCTGGTTTTCCTCTAAATGTCGCGGAGCACGAATCTATCTCACATCCTCGATGTAAATTTAGCGCGGAACCAACCGACCGCCGTCCAGTTTAGATGAAATAAATGGGTCCAGGGCGATCCTTGAGCGCGGAAATGAAGGACCCGGGTGACCAGCCGGGCAGGCTTGATCGGAGGTCTTAGATAAGGCGGTCGAGGGTCGTCCAACACCCGCCGCCACTGGCCTCCTAGATTTTTCATGCTCCGGGCGCGTCCGGTGTATCAAGGCCTTCGAGGAGCCTAGTCGGTGCCGAGGGTGGACCTATCTTATCAGTCCAGTATAATGGCCTGTTCTATCGCATCTCGAGCCGTTGACCGGTGACCCCTAGACAAGTTCGGGAATCGTCTCGGCCGAGTTTGTATGTTTTTCTTTTTTTTTTTTTTATTTAATGAGAATGAGTTGAAATTTAGGGATTAATTAATGATCGTAGATAAGTTCGAGCGATCGAAATTTCCTATGAATTTACTCGAGGACTATAAAAGGGTTGTATTTTTGGATATTAGTTTTCCTAGAATTTGTTCAATCTAGTCGGACAGTAACTTATTTCCCGGGTCTCTCCTTGGACCCGCTACCCCGACTTCCTACTGCACGTTTCCCCCCCCCCCGAGGCGATCGATCGAGGGATCGGTGAGGCTCGATTGATCGCTTCTCCCGTGTGCCAATTACGGAATGTTTTCGTATAGTAACGTTTACAAGAAATCGTTGCGTTTCGACGAGTCTCTTTTGCCCGTCCCCCATCCAAAGCGCATCGCATCGTATCGTATCGTATCGTATCGTATCGTATGGTCGCTCGTTTCCGATTAATATTCTCATCGTGATTGATCCCGGACCCCGGTTCGAAATATATATAAAACACCATATCGGACGATTCACCTACTCGCCTTTGCCGCGCTTCCAATTACCATAATTTATGGTCGATCGGTTAATTAAAATATCTAAATACTATAAGGTGCGCCACATAAAAGCGTGTTTCGCTCTAAGGGTATAGCCCTTCGGGCCCGGTGCGGTATAGCTCTCGCCTTGTTCATCGCGGGTACCTTGTACCTCATACCTTATAAATATTAAGAGGTTTATAGACAGGCCTCGCGGCACGCTCAATCATTAATTATTTATTACGTCAGCCAGAGAGGCGGACGACCGGGTGAGTTGTTGTTGTTTTATCGTATCGGCACAACAGATTTAGCAAATCCCGCTCGTCTCTGTCCTCCGGTAGAGAATTTATGAGAATTCAAATAGGAAAAAATGACCGGGGCTAAAGAACTGGGTTAAAATATGCCAACGCCAAAGACAGGGGAAAATTAATTTAAAGTTGTCATGACGGGGCGCATCCATAAATGCAACGGAATTTCTTTCATCGACCATATTGAAATAATCGTGAAACCCGAGTATCGAACAAGAGCAGCAACGATCTTGTCTAACTTAAATTCAAATTACCGACCACCTGTACATCCGATAGCTGTAGCAGTACCTACCATAACACCGTAGGACAGGTATACAAAGAGGTGTGCAAATCGTGAAATATTCTCGACCCTTTTCTTTTGGGACAGGAAGCGTTTCAGTGGCCGCCTGCCTGACGATCAATGACCGTTCCTGGTGCCGCCGGGTATATGCCCAGGGATGCTGGAACCGAGGAACCAGGGGAACTTGCTTGCTGGAGACAGCAGAAGAAAAATAGCGGAAGTCATCGACCTCCAAGGAGCTATATATCACGCGGATGCAGGGGTTGGGCATGTGTGTGGGTTGGTGGAAAGAGTAAAAGGGTGTGCGAGCGGGGTGGGTGGCTTGGCCAAGAATCTAGGATAGTAGTCCTGCCGTTTCATCATTCCAGTGTACGCCGTTTTCTACTCTTCCTATTCGCGTCGCTTCTCCTTTTTACTTCGTTCTTTCTCATTCTTTGACTCCCTGTAACTTCTTCCACTACTTCTTGTACACCCTCCTCTTCTTTTTCTTCTTCTTCTTCTTCTTCTTCTTCTTCTTCTTCTTCATGGGGCCACGACGGGTTTATCTTAAATGAGACTCCCCGAGGCTTAACTCGGCTTGGCAAGGTTAAAGGGAGTAGGGGAGTAGGTTGGGCCTTGGCAAGGATGTATCTGATTGATTAAATTCTTGCAATTACAGACGCGTCCTGCATGGATCTATGGCATGGTATCGTATCGTATCGTAAGGTCCAGTCCGGTTCGGTCAAACCGCGAGTATCTTCAGACCGCGGATCATTCTCCCAAGATTAAACCAGCTTTTACCTTTTTACATTCCTCGGTCCAGGTCTCGGGCGTTTGACATTATTTTTTATTATTATTATTTTTTTTTTTTTTCTTCTTTTCGTCCGTCAAAAGTACCTCGATTATCCGAGATGGCTTTTGCCATCGTTGTTTTTTCTTTTTTTTTTCCTTCTTCTTCTTCTTTCGTCCTTCCTTTCTTCCTTCTGCAATCGTCGATAAAACGTCGTTCAGTTTTACTCGAGAGTTATCACGTGGAAACGTAAGTAAGGAAAGGAAAAATATAGGAAGCTCTTGACTCAGTAAGTCGGAAACTCACGCTGTTTCTATATCCAAGGGTTCAAGTGTCGCTGACTTCAGCGCGAAATCTGGAATCGATTGCCTACCGGTTCCTCGTTCGTAATATATACCTTATCTCACAACGCGTCAGCACTTTTTTTATTTCCACTTTTTTCGTTTTTTTTTTTTTTTTTATTTTTTTTGTTTTTTCATTTCTCCTTCACTCTCCGAATCATATTACTATTTCGGACAAGTAATTGTCGGGTCACACCTTTCTCTCCCGATCCATACTTCATTTTATTTATTCTTTGATTTTTTTTTCTTTACCAACCTTTCAGCAACAACTTATTCAAATACCCAACATACTTTGATAACGAAAACTTTCTACAAAAGAGTTTTACTTCCTGACGAAAACCATAATTTTCTTTTTTTCCGTAATATAACGCGAGTCGTTACGGTCAATTAAAATGGGTTAGCTTCTGGATGTTCGTTTGTTGTTATATTTCCGTGGTCCACGAAGCGAATCAAAGAAAAGTAGATTCTCGGTAAATTACCTAAGTCAAGAAGCGTTCGGTGTTCTCACTCGGTCTTTCTCGTAGTCTCTGCAGGCTTATATGGGGCAGCGATTCATTGGCTAATGGTATCTTTAACGATAGTTACGGTAATCAAGAAAGTAGAATAGCATGACGCTCGAACAAAGTGGGGTGGATATAGTCGAAAGTGGTCAAAGTTCGTGGAGAAAGGGGCAGTTAAGCACATCGGTGAGGTAAACAATGGACAATTCGGACTCCAGCAAACGGATGAGTTATTAGATCCGGGGCATTTCCGGTATTGCGTCGCGGATGACCAATAGTTTCATCGAGGGATCGTTGAAGGATCCGGAGCACATTTCCGGTTTCCGCTCACCGACTCCAGGAGTCGTCCTAGCCCTCCTGCTATCCTGCCTGCGGTGTCTCGGCGGTTTCCCGCCCCCTTGTGCACAGTTTCGAAAAGATATGGTCCGTGCCCTGTATACGGTCTTCCGTTTCCAATCGAAAAAACCTTCACCACGTTTATCATCAATCGAATTCCCGAGGAATTTCATCAGCCTCAAGGAAAGAAATCTCTGGAAATAAAAGAGCTAAGCTAAAACTAATCCTGTATCAAACTCCTGTACGGAGAACACGAGAACAACATTACTGTAACAACTTATAGCTGCTGCTGCTGCTGCTGCTGTTACTGCTGCCGGTACTTTTGGAGAAAGGGTAGTCGGCTAGCCAAGGATAGGTTATTCTAGATTCTAGTGGAAGCTAGTAGTATGGAAGGAAGGAAGGAAGGAAGGAGAACGAAGGCTAGGAACTTAGTTGGCGGCGACACCGACTGTTCCACCGTAGTTTGCCAGAAGTTGAGCCCACAGTTGCTGCTGCTAGTTGAAGTTTGGAGTCCCGGATCGAGGATGGCTGTGCCTAACCGCCAGAGGTAGACTAGAGGTTGTTATAGCTAGCCAGGTCGGTGGTGTACGCCAGCTCCGTCGACCTGGTGATAGATATGAAAACCCAGAGAGCAAGAACCATCAGTTTCCCAGACTTTGCGGTCCGGGAGTGAAGTAACAAACTTAATACTTATCAGGATTTAAAGGAATTTTAAAGTTCCGACCGACCGCAGCTTGACGTGGAATTGATGGTTTAATTACGAGTCACAGAACCGCCGACGAAGCGGTAGTCCCATTTCAAAGGAAATACCTACGAAATGATCCGAAGAATCAGATAATGACGTGGCCTAAAAGAATTTTGATAAACCATCGAAGGGGTCAATATCTATGCACCGATGTTACTTACTGGTGTAATAACGCACCTAGTGGAACACTTTGAACGACTCTTGGAGGCTGGGTCGCCGCACCAGCTGGTAAACACATAACCGTAACTCGGTGGCTAGCAATGAATCTCCTTTTAGAAGTTTCGGGGTTGTTCGTCGGGGAGTAAGAGGCATGAAAGCAGCAGGGCCCCGTTTTCTCTCACTCGGTTAGCTCCCTCTCTTTCTCTCCTTTCCTCACGACTCACAGTCTCAGCCTTAGCCTTAGCTAGCAGCTTCAGCATCAGCTTCAGCTTCAGCTTCAGCTTCAGCTTCAGCCCCAGCCTCCCTCACGACCAACTCCCTTTTAGATCCCATCCCAGAATACTTTCTCGCAGCTTAGCGGACGGCAATTAACGGCTTCCTCATTTCCCCTCTAAATAAATTACGGAGGTATAACGCCCGCGCTCTGCACCAGAGGGGTTCTACTCTCTCCTCTCGTTTACTCGCTCTACACTCTCTCGCCAGTCTCAACGCGAGCTTTCGGATTTACCTACCCGACGGCTTTATCGCGTTTTCCTATACGTTTTTACCCGTACGAAAAACCTCCTCCGATTCCATCACTCCATCAATTTTACCATATCCGAAAGTAACTAGAAAAACCCAGTTGCAATCGATTAAACAAAATGACAGATGATGGAATCTGATTCCAACCCACTAGGCTTGTACCAATCGTCAAACGACTCGTTTCCCGAAGTTGTCTAGAGTCTGTAAAGAGCCAGTTCCCACTTTCCTAATCCCATGCAAATGACATTTGGAAAGACTATGACCAGCGAGTTGGAGTCCAGCGGTTTTCGCGCGGCTTTTATCTCGGACCAAAAAGTTTGGCATGTGGGTCTCATTTGGTGAAATCCATGGTACCGAGGAAGCAGGAGCAGCAGGTTTGGCCGGGTCGCCCTGGGCTCTCATCGTGGGTTCCCCGGCGCGTTACGACGCAGTTTAATCACACTACCAGCGCATCTCTCGTTAGTGGATATCGCCTGGGCGGCTATTATATGAGACTACATTCCTCAGTTCCAGCCCTGGAGATGTGATACGGCTTACCGCCTTACCGCCGTTATAGCGGTGTTACTGCTGCACAGGGATCTATAATCTGTCGAGTTGTTAGCTAGGATTCAAGGCAAGGCGAGGCGAGAAAACTTGCGAAAAACAAACTTCGACGGAATGCGGAAGTCGTTTACAATAATTTTGACTTACACCAAAGTTGCAAGAGGCTAAGAGAAAACTTTTCTTCGAACTTGATGATATACTTTGTAGAAAATTTAATCCTGCGTTATTCTTCCATCTTATAGAGTAATTAAACGAGTATTGGGGTAGAAAAATTAAACTCCGTTAGGAAGATGGGTGATCCTGGCGATTTATAGAAGCGGATAAAGATCGGCGTGGGGGTTCGTTGATCAGAGTGTGCGGGGGCGTCAGGGCGCCATTGAGACTGAACTAGACTGTATCGGCGTAGATTGAGGTCGTGGCTAGACTTTGGTTGGGTTGAGTTTGCTTGGCTGGTAGATTTAGCATAAGAAAGGCTTGTAACGGTGCAGCACAATAGTGGTGCCCTTGCATTCAGGATTTCAGCGTCGTCGCCACTACTCAGTCTGCCCCGGGGGTAGCTAGAAAAGCAAAAGGGAACGGGAAAGGGCAAGGGAAAGGAAAAGGGAAAGGGAAAGAGAGAAGCTGGGGGACTCCAAGGGTGGGACGCAATCACAGTACTTGATTTATTGAGGCAATATACATTAAGATACCAACATTAAAACTAGGGGAGAATCTCGTGGCTACCACGAGTCCATTACACACGATGAAAAAAATTGACAATTTCCAAAAAAAATAAAAAAATAAAAAAAAACTATACAAAACACTTTTTCTTTACATTCACACAGAAACCAAAGACCACAATAATTTTCAATGTCATACGATTTAATCGAGAACTAAGTTATTTCTGAATTCCCTTGACACAAGAACTTTCTTACACCTATGTCCTCGATCGAGTCCTGTTTCATTTGACACAGCTCAACACCTTGTCTCCAGAGGGCCACCCGACCAAGTTCTCAAAATTGAACAATCGGTTGGCTCCTGGGTGAGGGTGTAGAGTTTTTCGTATAGCAGCCTGCCGGCTGCAGAACAGGGTTCTAACCATAGTAACGCGTAGTGTTTCCGCCGTTGTCTGCAGGACCGAGCGGGGCTTACAGCCCGGAAGCGACGATGGGTTACATGATGGACGGACAGGCGGCTAGTATGATGCATCGACCGCCGGGAGACCCCGCCTTCCACAACCAGTACCACTACCCTCCTGAATATTACGGTCACCCCTTATAAAGGTAAGCAAAATTTTTATGTATTAACATTTTTACACTCCTTCGTTGAATAAATATTCATCCCTTTTCTATATTTCATCAATTATTTAATTGAATTATTTCATCATTTTGTTACAGCTGAAGGCGTACCTAGCGAATAACGGCAACTAAATTCGCGTCAGCTGCCGAGTAGCGCGTCAAATATTTGAGACTAGTAATTGGATGACGTAAAGTTCTAAGGGACTCCAGGTAAGGGGTTATCTGACGTCGTGAGGTTTCCAAATCCGATGTGGACATACCTGTATTATACGAACTATGAAAAAAAGGGAAATGGATTTAATAACAAGAATTCCTGGATTTAAATTTGGTATGAAATCAATGAACGATCATCGTCACCATCATCATCAGGAATAATGATTAAAAAAAAAAAAAAAAAATCTGTTAACCCTAATAAGACCCCTAGAACAAAAAATAAATAATTAAATAACAACATATATACATACGAGGACGACGATTCATATCCGATGATCAAATAATTGAAACGCGTTTGATGCACCTTCGGAGTTTTTTTTTTCTGTTTGAAGATGCATCATTACCTATAGACTCGGCTAGCCTACGATAAGGAGGTAGAAAAAAAAAATTCATGTGATTGTTCTTTGTACAAATAACAAGGTGTAATATTGTAGCGAATGAAAAATATAAATGTTAAATTTTAATACGATTGCAATGGAGAGACTATATAATATTAATAATAATAATAATAAAAATAAAAATTATAATAATAATTATAATTATAATAATAATAATAATAATAATATTAATAATAATAATAATAATATTAATATTAATAATAATAATAATAATAATAATAATAATAATAATAATATTAATATTAATATTAATAATAATAATAATAATAATTATATTAATAATTATATTAAATAATAACAATAATATTAACTATAATATTAACGATAAATATTAATAATAAATCATGAAATAATGATTATTAAATAATAATGAATAATAATAATTAATAACTATATAATAATATGGATTCAAGTATAAATATAATTCATTGGCGGGCATGTACATTACCGGTGCTCGCGCGAATGTCCAGATATTAATCGTGACAGGGGAGACATGTATAGATATAAATACGAGAGATGAAGAAAAAAGGAGATAAGGGTATAGAGAAAGAGTGAGAGAGAGGAGGGAAAGAGAGAAAATTAGAGCAGAAATAAAACGAAAAAAATGAAAAAAAAAAACACAAAAATTTTTAAACACCGAGATTTATGAAAAAGGAAGAGATAATGAAAAAGAGGAGAGAATTGCTTGACGCGTTGTGCCGGACCCGAGCGTCGACATTCTTCTATAGGACATTAAATTTGTACAGTTCTTAAATATAAAATGATTTACTAATTATTAATTAAAATTAATTATATTATGTATAAATAACACATACAACAAGGAAAAAACAAAAAAAAAACAAAAAAAAAAAAATAATGAAAAAAATTTGAAAAAAAAAACATCCTTTTTTTCCCCCGAAAGAAAGAAGAAAAATTAAATAATTAAATATACAAAACAACCCCGCTCCCCTGTAATATAATTGATGAAAAAAAAAAAATAAAAAATAAATAAATAATAATAATAATAAGAAATAAAAATTTAATGAAAAATAAATAAATAAATAAGCGAATAAGCCGCGTTTCGGTACAGCGATGGACGAAGTGAATGTGAATTTATAGATAGGAGAAAAAACGAAAGAAGGAAAAATAAAAAAAATGGATAATTATTATATCGATCGATCGATTGATAATCCAGGTGCCGGCGTACACATACATATACCTACCTACCCCTAAAACTATACCTGCGTACTGCACATATTCATCTATAGGTATATATATAGCAGCTCAGTTTAATATTGATCGCTACCGATCGACGGCTTGGGAACTCTAACGATAATTGTAATAATTATTATTATAATTTACCTATAATATATTGTGTATAAATAGTTAAATTCAATTGAACACTAATCAGCGGACTCGATCGGGGACTGTCATCTCTGACGTGGAAAACAAAAAAAAATAAAATAAAAAATAACGAAAAAAGGAAGATGAAAGAAAACAACAAAATACAAAAAAAAAAAAAAACAGAAAGAAAAAATCACGCGTATGTTACGCGTTATATCTTACAGTACATTAAACCTATATTATGTATACATATGTATAGGGGTACGCACTTTGTTGGTTGCAAAAATAAGAAATAATAATAATAATAATAATATTAAAAAAAAAAAAAGGAGTAGCGTGCAATAAAGAAATTAACGAAACACAAAAAATAACAACAAAAATGAAAAATCATGCGCATTGTTATACATGTATGTACATGTTATATAGGTAATATACATATATATGTACAATTGAGGGAAGGAAAATAAAATAACACAAAAATAAAAAATAAAAGAAATCTGTTATACATATAAGATCGAAGAAGAACTATGCGAAAAAATTGATCGAGAGTGGCGTGCGTGACGGATAACGCGTTTATAAGTTCGAAATTTTAGAGAAAAAATAAATATAAAATAAAATAAAACTAAAGATGCGAAAGTGCGTGCGAGATATACGGAGAGAGTGGGTATTCGTAATAAAGCGATTGTGAGAGTCGGAGTGAGAGAAAGAACAGATGATGTACCATAGAATATACATATTATATATATATAGGTATGTGAGTAGTAGGTTTATAGGGCCTGAGGTATCGATCATTTCATATTTTCAACCTAATTTTATCTTTTTATTATTCTTCTTATTCTTCTTCTTCCGTTTTGAATTTTTATTTCTATTTCTTTTTTTTTTTTTTTTTTGTTAAACTACCCCCTGGTCCGCGGTGTGCCCTTCCGTATTAATCGATATCTCGACAGCAAACAGCCATTTCTAATTTTTCGTACAAATATTTTCGTTCAGATTTAAATATTTCCCAGTTTTATATAAAGCTTTAAAAAAAGAAACGAAAATTCTATAGTGTAGGTATCATTAATTTATACCTGTGTACAAATTTTCATAATATTATTTTCTATCTTACGGTTAAAGCTAACGATGATTGTATACGATGATTAAAATATATATAGAAATATATTATTACCTGATCTATATATGTATACTCAATATGATTATATTAATTAGTCGAGTTTAGTGGTAGACATAGAAACTCGTTGCTTTACCGTACTAAACTTAACTTCACACTGTGTAGTATCAAAAGAAACATTTTTGAAGAATAAAATTTCAAAAGTATCTAACGCTGTCGAGAAATTAGAAATTTGTATTCGACAGACTGAATTGTGTCTCAAAATCTGAAAAATAGAAAATTCAAAAAAATTCATACCCCTAAAAATAATTCGCTGGGTGCACCTCGACGTATAATAATTTATAGAAAATATTTATTTTCTTAAAATTTTTTTTTTGTTCTTTTGTTTTTGAAACTTTTATCCCGATTTACTTTATTCTGTGCTACGATATCTTTGAATATTAACTAATTAGACAGCCCTTACAGTTTATCACCTACTGCAAATCATTCTATATTTCTACATTGTTCGTATTATATATACATACATATAGTTGCGTGTGCGCGTCCCTGATATACGTAAAAAAAAAAAAAAAAAAAATGTTTTTCTTTCCCCAAAATGGAAAATCTAAACATTTGGAAAACATTCATATATAATAATACGAAGAGAAGGATAAAAAAAAAAAGTAATTTATAACGAATAAAATGGATTATGATAAAAAAGTTTTCAAATTAAAAGAAAACAGAACAAAAAATAAAATATATATATATGAAAATAAATTTACAAAAAAAAAAATTTTAAAGTTTCTCGTAAAGACAACTATCGCAGATTTATAAGATTTTTCTGTATTTTTTGACGGTCAGATTTTTGTTTGATCACTTAAAAAAAAATAAATAAAAAGAAAAAAAGAAGTAAAGTAAAATGAAAGGAAAAAAAAAACCAAAATTTAAATAAAATAAAAAGATACTTTCACGTAGATATTTTGAACGGCATAAATAAATTTGTTATCATATTTTATCCCGTAAATAATTTATTATCAGAATCTTATAAATTGTAATATCGTATGTCACGGACTGCCGCGATAAAAGTGGCGCCACCGTTTAAATCTTGGTTCAATATTCGTCACAGACTATAAAGAAACGAATCTTTTAATTAAAACAATCAGATGGGTAATACAGGGGTAGAGATGAAGATAAAAAATATGAATATATATTTACAAAACAAACAGAATAAAAAAAAAAAAAAAAAAAAACTTGAAATGGAACCAGAATGGCACCACTTTTACGTGCCTCTCCTGACATTTGTATACTAATTATTGACGACTGTGCACAAGTGTATACTGCAAGACTCATTATAAGCTCAGAGATCAAGAATACGATACACAAATTACGGCTAAAGATGGAAAAAAAAAGAGAATAAAAAAACTCTTTGCCAATCCATCTTTTCAGATCGAGTTTAGAAACTTTGGATCTCTGAGCTGAGACAAGCCGAGATCTTTTAAACTATGGAATATAATATTAAAAGTGCAGCTACCGAGCTTCAAAATTTTCCGATATTTCATCTGAATTTATTTTATCAATAATCTAATTATTTCAAACTTAACGAATAACCGACATTAATGATTCTCTTCGAATCTTAATGATTGTGTGTTGTTTATCTAGACGTGGAAAATTTTGAAATCGGTAAACGTTATTTTTATGTTTTTTTTTGTATTCTACTTTGTAAACATAATTTTGGTTACCATCGGACAATTTTTGGTCTCAAAAGGCAATAGACAATCAATTATTGTTATTTTGTTTGTCATCTAGAATCGTTAATTATGAGATTGTCACTACCAATCGTCATAGAGATCATTTAAGAGTGAGCAATTTTTTTTTTTTTTTCATAAGATTTTTGTTTGTTGATCGGTAGAATATTTAATTTTGTTGACGCCGACTCTGCTGTGTCTATGACGATTATGTAGCCCGAAACGATTCAAGGTGATGAAAATTAATAATAATTTTTAAATCGATATCGGCTTGTCGAGTTTTAATAATTAACTGAATTAATCAACTTAAATCGCCGTAAGAAATACTCTGTATACTTTTATGGGCCGTTTATTAATCCCCGAATTTTTATTCAATCGTTATGGTATCTGACTTCCTGCATTATATCAATTAAATAAAAATAACTTTTTCCTAACGATTTTATTTTCGTTGAAAAAAAAATCTTAGCACAATTAATGACTGTTAAACTGAAAGAAAGATAATTTTACAATGTTTTTTATACTTTGACATAGATTCACAGCTATAGTGATAATATAGCGATTTTACTTTTGTAAAAATTGACGAACTTTCAGTTATACGGAAAAATTACATACAATTGGCAATAATTTTCGGGGATCAAAAAGCGTGTAAATATATATATATATATATTAATATATATAAATCGTACAAATCTGATGAACAACTTCTAAGGAAATTATATATCAATCGCGCATTGAAATTTCGATAACGATTATTTATCACTTAATTTTCATTTGTTACATCTGGTATGTTTCGAAAATAATTATTACATTACACAGATATATTATACAGGGTAAAATTCATGATCTAATTAAAAGCGAGATTAAAAGAAAAAGAAAACAAAATAAGAAAATCAGAAATGAAATTTTTCTTTTTCCTGTAAAAATGAATCTGGGTTAAGAAAAAAAAAAAAAAAAACTAGACTTTGAAAATTGTTCCGAAGATTTGTACAATATACCAGAATATACGATTTGCTTAGAGCAAAAACAATGACCCTACACATTGGCTGTTCGTTTATAAATGAGTTCATTGAATTGAATCATCGCCTTAAAAAATGTATACGAAGTAACGCTAAGGTATCTAAGTAATAATCACGTTAGAAGATAAAGGTAAAAAAAAAAAAAGAAAAATAATAATAATGATAATGATAATGATAAATAAAAGTAAAAAAAGTGAAATAATAAAAAAATATTACGAAAGAAAAAAAACAAAAAAAAAAACATGTTTTTATCAGCAGCGATACGAGAATAAAAAAAAAAAGTTAACGATAGAGATATAGAGAGAGAGAAAAAGAGAGAAAGAGTGCGAGTATGCAAAAGAGAGAAAGAGAGTATAATAAGCGAGAGCTTTTGAAAGTTTGAAAAATGATGTGGAAAAAAATGAAAAATAAATGAAACTAAAAATTTAAAATTAAAATAATAAAACAATATATATATATATATATATATATATATATATATATATATATATATATATATATATATATATATTGATTATACATAATTATTGTATTATTATACGGATGATGATGTATAATAAGCTGAAATTTATTATTCTATATATATATATATCAATATGAAGTCAGATTTTTTCCACTGTTTGCGTATATATTGACGACCTATATTTGACACCTAATGAAGCGAAGAATGAAAAGAAGTGATGCAAAAGTAAATGAAAAAAAAAAGATAAAACAGCGTAAAAAAAAAAAACCTACAATTAAAACATAAATGGCATGAATAAGAAGAAAAATAAAAAATAAAAATTGTGTTCTGCTTTGTAAAACGACCGCTCTTATCGACTTAACTTAAGGCGATTGTGATAGTTATGAACTTTTTTTTCTGAATGTGCAGCTATCGCGAAACAAGGCCCACGTACACCACTCGCATACAAATTAACATAGAAGCCACAAATAAGAATGAAAACAAAAAAAAAAAAACTCAAAAAACAAAAAAAAAAAAACAAAAAAAAAAACCATGAAAAAAAAAATAAAAAAATAAAAAACCTCTGTCGATGTAATATACATATAAATATTGTGGGACTACGTAGATAAGTGTATACAGAAACGTATCCGCATTTTTCTGTACTGGGTAAAGAAACGAAAAAAAAAAAAAATTAAAAAAATTATAAGAAAAATAAATAAATAAAAAATTTATCCATAAGTATTTATATATATGCGAATATGTAACTGTATGTGTATATATATATACATATATATATATATATATCTATATATATATATATATATATATATATATATATATATATATATATATATATATATATATATATATATATATATATATATAAAACAGGGCGCATGCGTCTGTCATCGCTCACTCGACAAATCACCGATCAATTGTGTACTGGACTGATTTATCTATCATTCGGCTTATCATTCGATAGATTTAACGATGATAAACAAAAGGAAATGATGTTATGGTGGTCTATGTTAGAGAGTGTCCATTGTATAGTGTTTTTTGAAACGTGAGCATTAAATGCTACATCTTGTGTAATACGTTGTTTAAATATTTATTCAAAAACCCCTGAAATTCCCACATTCATGAAAAAAAAATAAAAAATGAAACTAGGTAAGTATATAAAACTGTTTTATTTATTTATATAATGTAAGAACACGTAACACAGAAGAATTTACGTTCTTTTTGAGAAAAAAAAAAAATACCCAAAAAATAAAGAAAGAAACGTTTTACATTATTTCCTTATATATTTTCATGCCTATTTTACTCCGCGCTTCACGGACTATCTACGAATCCTCCTCGCGTTGTAAGTGACGGCTGTCACTTCCACCGCTTGCTCACCCTTATCCTCCTTGTTCCCCTCGACCTCAAACCCGTGCACATTGTACAACTGAGCCACTAGGTAACTGGATCAACCTTCATATAAAAATCCAATAAGATCGAATTTAAATTAAAAGAGAATTAAACATCCGGGAAAAATCGACTTTCGTTTTACAAATCATCGATAATCACTGAGAGACAAATATCCAAACGATTATTGACAAAATTCGATACAACTTGCAGATTTTTTTCGACGAAATTTTTAAGGGGCTAAGAATATTCACGTTCGTATGTTTGTGAACGAAAAGATGTTTCCAATGGTGTATAAAAACACGGATTCACTACCGGCGTACAGCCATCCCCAAGTAAACTCGATGGGGTCCCCCCTTCTGCTTCTCGTTTGACTCGGTTATATCGCCGTTGAAATATGAGCTGGGGACGCGGTCGGGACTTTACCAATGCCAATTACCATCGAATATAGTAACCGATGGATATCGGCCTTGTTACTTCCTACGCTCTTGAGGAACGACCAATTATCTGACAGAAGGTGTTGGTCTCTCTGACGCAACTCCAAAAGAATTACGACATATATGCAGGATATAAAAATCCGGCTCATTTACTCAACAGTCACTATTCGAATCATTCCAAGAATAACACCAATTCTCAATTTCGAAACGAAACACCAGTCCCTCTTAACTCCACAACAAACTCCCGTCGTTCTTATCCTCAGCTCAGGACATCCCCTTGCATGTAAGTATACCGGATCAGTATGTGTGCTGTGCGTGTAGGTACCTAGAAGCCCGGAAGCGAGCAATCTCTTAATGGCAGGATAGGATGGCTGAATGGTGGCACGGTAATGAGATATTAGCCACGCTGCTCTAGGGAGTGGCCAGTACAAGGGAGAAGATATTACGGCTTACACAACGCCCATAGCTGGGCTACCTATCCCCAATATCCCTACACAAAGTTGTGCATCACACCACTGTCGAGGTGCCGCAGGAGAAGATATTCGCAATCCTCGGTTATATCGTGATCCTTATGCTGTCCGGTGTGGGAAGGAGGTGGAAGAGAAGGTTGCTACACGAAACACTGGACAGGGTATCGCCTTGCCCTCAAGGGACGCAATTACAACGTCCGTTTCCAAAGTCCCGGACTGACCAAACTGCCTTTCCTTCACACGGTTCGATTGCTGGAATTGACGCTAGGCAATAAACGATTCTAGCAATTTGAACAACGATACGATAGCCAAAACTCGCAAAAGAACACGTTGCTGACATCAGACAGCATGAAAGGGTTACAAACTGAATGTAGGTATTGTCTCTCTAGAACTAGGAATTGGGGTTCCTCTCCATAAATTAAGTTCGTTTTTTCCTAGCCCCCGTTTGCGGACTGGTAGGCTAAGCAAGGGCGACGTATCTCTGGGTCCCCATTTGTTACCGGACCACTGGTGCGGGACGTTGCGGTTAGAATAGTATCGTAGAGGTTTTCTACCAGTGTTAAAAACCGGGATAAACTCGAGCTAGTCTAATTCATTGACAATTCTGACTCCATCGTTCGTTCTGTTTTTCTTTATTTTTTATTTTATGTTTCTGGTGGGTCGTGTAAATTTCTAACGCAAACGCGTACGTCAGTGGAGTTTGTTTAAACTTTAAAAAAGTGCAAAATTATCTAGCGGCCATAAGTCGCCGGTTTGTTTTTCCTGGCCCCAGGGTTTTGGGGTAGGTAGGTGTTCCAGGGGATCTCATTTGTCAGGGGTCCGGACAACCGCGACGTACGAAGTTCACAATAGCGAGACTTCGGGTGGGCGAAAGCGCATCGGCCTAAACTCTGCCTAAACTCGGTTGGTCCACGTTCGACTCCTGCCCAAGAACGGGTCTCGCACCCTGAACGGACAAATGGGTGTCTCTGCATATGTAAAAGCACCGCTGTTCGGCGCGCCCTGAGCCAGCCATTTGTCAATGTCAAGGCGCCAGCGCGTATCCATGGCAACCCCCCGGCTGCTCGACGAGGACCGGGAACCCTCCGCCTCGCGCGGCTACCCCCAGCAACCCTCACAACCATCCTCATCCCCCGACAACCCAGTTGGGTTACGCACGCGCACTTAAACTTCGTAATGTTACTCGAGACTGACGCAGGGGACCAGGATGGCGCTGCAGTACGATCACCCGAAAAATCTGTCTATCGTAAAAACGATAATATATGATTTGAAAGAGAAGTCAAACGCTGGTAAACTTGGCTTCATCAGGATCCGTCCATGTCCGTATTCGAAATAATGGAGGAAAAGGAGTTTGTAAACTAATCTTGAATGGGAAGAAATTCATTAGGTGTAACTTACGAGGAGGGTAACGAATCTATTGGGTCGTTAAAAGTAACGGTCCTCCTCCGAGACCTGCAGGGTCAAAGAGAGGGTGACGGCGTGCGGATAATACCTAAATCGACTTTTATGTTATTGTATGGGATGTTGAACAGGTCGTATAAGTGAGGCGAATAATTGAATGGAATTTTCTAACTTGACGTGATTCGCGTTTGACCGTTGAGACTTGTACGCATCAGGTTGCACAGTTCTTAAGTTTCCTAGTTTCGATACTGCAGTGTTATAACAAGGGCGAGAAGGTGTGAGAGTGTTTCGGTGGGAACGTGGATGTCGAGTAACAAATCAAGCAGCCTAAAGCCCTGCGAGACTTAACTAGCAATTTGAGGCGCGCTTAAATGAGGACCGTACAAATGAAAGTTTTGTAAACCGTTTGACGTTATGGTTATTAGCTTGGAGCAGCTGCCTTGTTCGAAACGTCAGAATAATTTATGGATAGTAACCGTGTAACAAAGAAAATGGATGTCCTAGTACTCGAAGGAGCCATAATCCCAAATGGAGCAGCATAAAAACAATACTGTGGTCGTCTTAGCGTCTCGATGCAGGTCTCAAGGATTACACGTGCCTAAGGCACTGGCAGCGTCCCTCATTCTTCGCTTAACAGTTTTCAAAACAGGCTCAAAGAAACTTAAACAAATCCCTGTTAGGCCTTACCCGGATTTTTAATGAATGGTGAACATTTACACTACCAAAGAAGCACGACTCGCCTGTCAGTTGAAACCTGCATGGAACTTTCTCTCTCTCTCTCTCTCTCTCTCTCTCTTTCTCCTCCTTCACAAGATTTCCTCGTTAATCGTCAAACCAAAAACTACATGCATAATCTATAAAGCAATACGAGCTGATTTAAAGTAGGTACATAACATGTCCTGATCCTGAAGGGTATCCCCTATTTCCACCCGAATGTCTTCGGCCTTGGAAATCGCAAGCACCGGGGTGACAACAGGGAAAACTCAGCTACCGCATCGCAGGATAGTCTTCCTTAAATATGCAGAATGGGCGGCAGTTGGAGCGGCGCGGTTTGCGTTGTAGTCGGTATAGCCGAGAAGCTGGGGGCTGCCCTGCGTCGCTCGAAGTTCGCTGCAAGGGGTGAACTGACTGAGGGCAAAACACAGGGCTGAAGGTGCGCAGGGGGTTGTATTTACGCGCATGCGTTGCTCGTAATGATTGACTGGCTCGCTGGCAGCCAACGGACAGACATTTGCCCCTCCACCAACCACCCCCCGACCCTTTTGCTCGCCCATGCTGGAAACTCAAAAAGCTCCGCGATACAATAGTACTTTCTACTCCTCCTCAGCCAGCCCTCCGCCACCACCAACCCCCGTTACCTACTCCCTCTCTTGCTGCCTCTGTTCCTTCCTCCCTATGTAGCCTGCACCTACCCTCCTCCTCCCGCGCCACTCTCTTCTACAGTTCTCTTTTCAACGTTTCTCTCGTTTTTCCATTCCCTTTTTCATTCCTCTTTTCTCTTTTACTCTTTTACTCTTTTACTCTTTTACTCTTTTCTCTTTTCCTTTGCCTGCGAACCTCCGGGTCGCTCCGCTCGCCCGTCTCTTTTCCTTTTGCTAAAAGATATATGGGAGTGAAATGTTTAATTTTTCGAAGCTCTAGAATTTCACATAAGCGTTCAGTGGATGACGTGACGTTTTCATTCACTCAAAAGCCGGGAGGTTCTTCGTTAAATAGTTATAAACCCTAAGTTTTTTTTTTTTTTTTCCACCCCTTCTACGCTTGTATACATAGGGTATACATACATACATTATAGTTATAGTATTAAACCACTTGAGTCTGACGAGGATGATTTTACAAATGAACAGAGTGATATTGACTACTAGGCCAATCGACGCGAGGCAAAAACTTTCAAAGTTATTAAATTAAAGTTTACCGAATCGATTGAAAGCATAAGCTGCCTGACGTTTGCCTGCCGTGTCTATAACGAAGCTCAGGCTATGTTTGATGGTAAACGTGACCAGAAATAAAAAAATTAAAAAATTTAATAAAAAAATCGAGAACTTCATCGAAACTTTTCACGATAGAACTTTACGTCTTAGACAATTAAAGTATGAAATATAAATGCTGAAGGTAATCGTAGTCTCAACTCTGTTACTTGAAACAGAAAATTTTTATATCGAGGTCAATCACTTGAAGTTCTTTGTGGACAATATCTCCCACTTTGTGAAATAATGATAAAAAAATTTCACATTTTTTGGTTACTTGATTTTATTTACGTATCGGATAAATTGGCGAGACGCGCGTGTTCATCCCATGGCATAAACCCCCAAGCCACGAAGTCGTGTGAAGCGAGAAACCCTGAACTGTGAATTACAACAGGATCAGGTTTCAGCACTCTAAACCGTCCGGCAATTCTCAGTGTCACTTACCCGCCTCTTGGAATTCGCTAGGTTGCCTTATACCTGCCTTCTGTTCAAACACGTGCGAGTAGAAATCAGTAGTCGGTGCAGGTTGTGAATTCAAGAAAAGCTCGAATTTTTACAAAGCAGATCTGCACTGTGCAATATTATCGCAAGAATTGACCAGTGCAAATCCGATATTCCCAAAGGATGCTACGATCAAATGGTCTGCGACAGCGCTCCGACCACTTCCAGAACCGCTTACCTAATTTACCGATCCTCTAGACCGGAACTACTCCGACCAGGCTGCGACTGGCCATAGAAAAAGGTCCGAATCATTGGAGCGTAGAATAGGCGGTCGGTGCGAAGCAGGATCGTAAGATTTAGCAATAGAGTAATTTTTTGCATTACCCTTAGATACATGCGCGCTAGAACCTCGGACTTGTACCATGCAGTGTGGAATTTAAAGTAACTCGACCGCAGATCGTTCCGTGAGCAATAAAAGGCGACGAAAAAGAAAAATTTTAAGATTGGTATTGAAGCGGAACTATGGGGACAACGTGGGCCGGACAGTCGAGCCGAGAGGGACCCTTCAGGGCCCTGCAAATGGGGTCTTAGCTAATAAATTTAAAGCTGGAATTTAAGTGCGAACAAATTTGTATTCCTACAGCCGGCTCCGCGATTACACGAGCATCAGCTTCCCGTAAATGGCCTTACAAGCAGGCTCTGCACAACCAGGCCTTACAACTCGCTCGAGACCGTAATTAATTGCAATCCTCGTTGACCAGAGGTTGAACTTTTGTTTTTGCATATTCATTACTTCTTTCTTCTCGGCGGAAACTGTGGTAACGATTTCAAAGCAGATGAAACCACGAAATCAATAACCGTTAAAGAATGAACAACATAGGAGAGTTGAGATTCTATGCATTACATATAGGTACCTGAAAATTGGAGTATATAATTAATTACGCGCTATCCAGGAGCGTTAAACGTGAAATACTTGTACTGTAATCGGTAACCCTATTTCGCAGACAGCGTCTGTCAATGTCTTAATTTTAGTGGCTAATTCACGGACATTTGCTCGGTCCTTAGTTCAGACGGTGAAGTAGGTAATTGACGAGGCTATACGTTGTTAAACCTTTAATCTTTCCGCAGACAGATAATTTCGCGGTGCCCAAGCTGCCTACTCGGTTGTTTCGGTGGAAATTAGCATAATATATTGTCGCCCATCTTGGCCAATTAAACAGCCATAAACCCCCGAGACGTTCTCGCGGGCTAGGTCGCGTCGTTCGTGGACATATTACCTACCCCGCGTACTACCTCTGGACCTCTGTCGCCGAGCAGCTATTAATGAATAGCTTCTTGAGGGGCTGGTGCCTCGTAAACCAACCCTCTTGGCGTCCCTTGTCTCCCAGTCTCGTTCCCTCTTGTTCTGTAACACTCTGCCGCTCTTGCCTCGCTACATCTCGATGTCCAAGGGTTGAATAAATCGCTAAACTTGTGCATCTCGGTAATCACATATCGCGGTCACTCGCCAAGCGTTTAGGATAATTTTCATTCACCTCTAAACCCACAAAGCGTTATAATGTATAATTTCGGTAGTGAAAAATCTTTTCAGCTGGTGTAAAGTTGACGTCGATCCGGGTTGAGAAAGAGGGATCAATCAATAGCGTATTAGGAAGAGAGTCTTTAAGGGAAGTGGTTTTTAATGGCCTGGGATGGGCCTCCGAACAGCTAAGCTTTTATGATTTAGGAAGTTCGTTATTTTCTCAAGGTAATTACGGGGTTGGTGCAATTTTTCGTCGACACACAAATAAAAAGGAAAAAGGAAACTTCGACAATATATCGAAAACGCCTATTAAACTATCACCTCAAAATATAAATTTTTGAGAATACGCTTCAGTGAGTTTGGTTGCCTATATTCTGGTGCTGTACAGTTTTACCGATGCCAGTAATACAACATGTGATATTATCGATTTCTCGCTATCTAGATCGGTTCTAATTCTCAAATAAACGATTTTAAACCTAGACGCAAATATCTTATGAACAAAAAAGCTAAACCTGCCTACGAAGTTCTCGGAACGAATGTGACTAAAATTTTTTTTATCACTTTCTGATGAGAGAGTGTCGATGGAATTGAATCTCCAAAAAGTCCTATGACCGTTATTATCTTATCTCTAAAATTTTTTTTTTTTTTTTTTCTTTTTTTTTCACCCTATAAGATAAATGAGGCTGTTATAAACGGAAAACTACAACCTAAACAGAATCTCGCCCTCGGGGCGCGGTTTTCATTTAGAACATTAAATAAGGCTCCCGTTTCCTGTAGCTGTGTGCTTCTACTCCGCCACCATATCGTTCAGCACCGTTATATCCCCGAGCCTCTACAGGCACGCCAAGTCCCGCGGGATGAAGCCGAAAAACTCGAGGCAACTCACATCTGTATCAATTTATGCTGCCGACGCGAAAGTGTACAAGACCGCAAACGCCCCCCCCCCCCCCCCCCCCCCCCCCCCCCTCCCCCTCGAGGCTACTGCAGAAAGGCAAACCGAAGAAGAAGAAGAAGAAGAAGATGTGGTGGACCAAAGTCGTCATGAAGTAAAAAAAATTCGATATACAGCGGTAACAAAAATCTTGAAAAAATTTTATTTATTAGATATCATTTTTTTGGAATTAGAGGGAATTTTTTTAGGAACTAAGCTTATGATTGAGAGTTGTAAAAACATGATGGTTAAGACTCGGACGACAGGATAACAAAGATAATGAATTTAATAAATGATCTTTACTTGCGAAAAGATCCGTTTACTTTTCCCTCCGAGTTATCCTAAAGCACAAAGAGCCCGAAGACAAATTTGAATCCCATTTCGCGGTTGTGATGAGACATAAATCAACGTGCAATTAAACCTTAAAATATTAAACATTAGGTTGCGAGAGAGGGTTGGCTCTGAAGGCATTTTTGGATATCGCTGTCGGACCCGATTGTGCGTGTCTACCCGACCGTACCCGTCCCGAAAATCTACATTTGTTTTATTTCCGTTTCATTGTCTGCGCGACCGCAAAATTGTCTCCCCAAAACAAATTGTGTATTGGGCGAAGGGTGTTTGGTTGCCTGGAATGAGTAACGACGGTCGAGTTCAGTCGAGTTCAGGAGACTCTAAACCCGCCGTCGACTGGGAACTGGGAACTGGGAACCGGGAACTGGAGGGTGGCTACCACGCTTAAACACATATATCTATATCTCTCTTTCCAGGCTATATGCAGGGAAGATTGGAGGGTTACGGGGGTGGTAAAGTATACCAGAGTCTGCGGCATCTACTTGCAGCAAAACGTTGAATGGCGCAGATGGGTTGCAATCGATGATATTCAGCCTGGTGACACTCAGTATGGTAGAAAACCGTAAAAATACGTCAAAAATAATTGAAAAACTAACGAATCCGATTGAGACGAGATCTTTAAAATTGATGTTGAAATACGTAAGATTGAGAGTCACGAGTTCCGTTAAATTTCATCCCCATAATTCAAGCGCTTGCAGAAGGGTCTCACACCCGTCGAGTGATATTTACCTCATACTTCTGCACGTTGCGTGTGTAAATAGAAGAAGCGAGGTAGCACATATCCTTCGGTGTGGTATAGAAGAACGGTAGAGAAGGCGGGCAAATGAATGGGTAACGTAATATATTGTGATCCTATGTAGAATAACGCGTATACCTAAAGGCCGCGTCTAGATGGGTTGTAGAACAGCTAGTATAGAACCGTTGTAGAACGGCGAACAACAACCACGGCGACCCTTCCGCATTCTTACAGAACCATAAATTATTGCCTAAGCTTGGGTATGATACCCGGGGGTTAACGAAAGACACAATGAGACTGTCATACGCGGAATGTATACTAAAGATTATTTTTTAATTACAAAAACAAAACAACAAAACTCAAAAACCCTAAAAATTCATCTAAAACCGTGATGGGTCTTCGATAAAAAAAAAAAAAAAAAAATTCTAAAAACAAAACAGGTGGTCCATTTTTCCTTCCTTAGATCAGCTCGATGTCTAGGCCCGCGGCCCAGATGATTATGTCACTTTGGTAACAAGGAAGGACGAGGCACCGGGCATCGGAGTCATTTGTAACGTGACTCCGCAGAAATCACGAACAAGAGGCAATGGCTAGACGCCATAAGAATAATCGAGGCGAGTGAGGCGACTAATGGTATTAATGTCATTGCTAGTTGATTCCTTGTATACCGAACAAATATGTATCTATTGATTCTCCAAGCCCCCCTGGGGAAGTGGCAGCGCAAGTAGAAGGGTTACCGCTAAGCCAAACGGCGTAGAGAGCCTTCGAGTTCCAGATATTAATGGTTCAGAACGGATTTCAAGCCGTAGGAAGCGGCGGAGATTGTTTGCTGAACGTTTACGAAATTGTATACCCTTCCGGTGAGCTGTACCGTTCGTCTTTGCCATTTCTACATGAGATCGATTTCTCCCTTATATAGAAGTTGAAAATATTTTTTGCCAAATAACATGTTGCAGATATATGAGGAGTCGATGGAGTGTGGAAAGCCGTGCAAACCACTGACGTGACTCACGCTAGTACACTGCTTTTGAAATTCAGTCTCTTATAGGTCTGAGAGCCTTAGTTAGTACAGTGAGTTACTGAGCATATTCAGAAACGCATTAGACCCTATGAATACCGTTCATTCAAACACCGGCTGGAGTCCGGCTTAGACAGCGAGCTTCGGCGTTATAAGACCGCCGAAGAATATCAGAATGGTAAGCAAGTAGACTCCATTAATCAAGTTTATAGCGGACCAATGTCGCAAGTCACTATGCACCGTGTAAACGACGGTCGGCACAAGCTAGCTCTCGGGTAGGCTAACCCGGTGGCATTTCATCCCATTCCCGTCACAGGACGTGCTCCTATTACTCTAAGTAGCTTGCTGCTAACGTTTTACTGTTTCTTTATCTCGTTTTAGTGATACTCTGTACTCAGTTAATCAATCCAAAGGGAACAAAGTTGGTGGTAAGTGGTAAAATCGATAAAATCTGCACCCGGGATTCTCATCTCTTCGTGTCTAATTCGATTGATATTTTGTTCAGGAATTATTGAATTAATAGTACAATTGATAAACGAGAGATGTACTGACTGGATTAGACTGAGAGAAGAGAAGCTGATAGTCATTAATCTTGTTGTTCAAGTGGGATTCGGACATACACGCTCAAGGACCCAAGTTGAATTATAAATCTTAAGAAAAAAAAAGAAAAAAAAAAAAATATATATGAAAGAAAAAGACGAAAAGTAACGAGGGGGGTATCTTTTGATCGAACTAACGTTATAACATTTTTACTGTTCTACAGATGTAGAAGATTAACAAGAGGGATATGATGATACAGGCGAGTATCGAGTCACCACCTCCGGTGTCAAATGAATCTTCCAAAGAGCGCGTGGGCAGAACAATACAATACAACCTGTTCGTAACGTAACGTCACGCAGTGAATATTTTTACGCTTCAATAGGTCAGTGGTATAAGCAGCGGGGGTCACGTGTCATTGATATTGGGTGGCTGTCAGTCTCACTTTGTCACTGAGCCAGTATCTGGTACTGGTCGTAGTTTGCTTGTTTTGTAAATAAAAATTCATGGAAATTATTACGATTCTGGGATATTCGCTCGATACGAAAAAGTTATTCTGTGTGTTGCACTGCACCGGGTACTCCGCATTACCCCTACCAACTTGCTTTGCGCGTGAACCAAACAATAACAGTGACAACTCTGATTCAATAAAGCATAATATCTGAAACGGGAGTTTTGCCGAAGGACGTAGGGCGCTGGGACCAGGCGACAGGAGACGCGTAGCCCAGGAGGGTCGCCATTGATACCAACATAAATCACAATAGGAATTTGTATTACAGTTACAGAGGCTGGTGGATAGGAAATAAGGAATGTAATAAAGAAAATGGGGTAGGGTGGTACCGGGGGGTAGAGAAAAGCCGGGAAGCCAGGTCCTGAAGGGGATGAGAAACTGGGGTTGAGGGAATTGCGGAGGTGGAGGTGGAGGATGAGGATGAGGATGAGGATGAGGATGAGGAAAGCTAGAACCCGAGTAGTGCGCAACCGAGGAAACTGAGGGCGAAGAGGACGAGGGATGCGGGAGGAGAGGGTCGAATTGCGAAAACAGAGTCGTGGGGGCGTATGTGGGAAACGCGAAATGTGATACGAACAACTAGTTGGCCGGGCGAGGCAGAGGTTGGGTTGGGGTAGAGTGGAGTTACCTCCGTCCATGACGCGCATTTAAATTGCATCAGCGAAAACAATTCAACGATTCCAAGCGAGCTGTTGTACGTCAGTGTTTTTTACCATCTCCTAGCTCTTGAATTTTCCAAGAAATACATACCTACTGCTGTATTTCTCTATACAGGTTTTATATACTCAAAACTTGCAGTAACCAATGCAACGAGATTCCTTCAACTCCAGAGAACAAACTCCCTAACAGAAAACGAATATAATATAACAACGTCTATTCTATGTCAATTTCAAATTAATCCCGTAAGTGCCTCAAGCACGACAACCCCATGACAGAGGGATGATCCAGCACATGATTTATATAACGCTAACGTTCCTCCACTTTGATACTGAACAATTTTGGCAATTTGCACAAAGTAGAATGACCCGTGTCTTGTCTATTAGATAAAAAACGATGACGTTACTTGTTGAAAGAAAATGAATCGACAATAAAACCAAAATAAAATTATCATCATTGGAATTAAAAATTGATGTGTTTGTTAGAAGTGCTATTTCTGGTGAATGGGTTGTGAGCACGCTTTGAGGGTGTGAGGAAGAGCACAAGGATGGAAATAGTATGAGGGGAAAATAAGGAGGGGGGAGGACAGAAGAGGGGGTGCAGGTTTCGCCCGAGGAATGGGGAATTGTAATGAGCAGCTTGACAGTTACAAATGACAGGGCGGAATTCGCGAAGTGCGATAGAACCCTGTTATGTCTAAAGCCCGACTTACACGAACCAAGAATCTCCATGGAATAAGCTTTCGGATAACATTTACTCCCTATCGGAGAAACGAACGATATCTCTTCCCTTCGACGTACCTAGTTTCCTTCTATATACATATATATATATATATTTTTTTTCTTTCTCTTTTCCGTTTTTATCGCAAAAAAATAAGTCCCGTCTGGAGTAACGGTCACAATTCATGCATTAACATCTTTCCCATCCGTCAGTACGATTCAAATTTATTACACATTTCATCTAGTTCGCTAATGCATTTAATATTATCATGAAATTTTATAAAACTACTAAAAATTTGAGAATCATATTTCCGATATTAAATTAAAGGGAGTAAGCTAGAGCTTCTCGTCGCACGATCTGGCCACGTGGAAACCACCCACGTATGTTTACACATTCCCAATGTTGGCAGCGCGTGATACGATAAGGTATGCCGCTAACGATGTTGCCGGGAGCAAACGGGTAGCTGACTTTGCTCTTGTGGCAGCCACACCTTTCAGGAATTTAGCTACCAGGAAGCGACCTCCGGCCTAAAGCTGATGAGAAGGTATATTCAGAGACTTGAAAGCAACGCTGAAGTCAAATTCAGTTCATGATCTTCTGTGGTTCGATTTTAGCATTGCCTACGGCGTTGGTTGGTATAGCTACGCAGTCTTGCAGTTGAGACTGGAGTTAAAGCGACGCAATGGAAGATGACTAGAAAGGGGTTGTTGTAATTGATAACGGCGCCATTTTCTCCTTTGAGTCCTTCGTCTTATCTACCCTTCCGCGCTATGCGAACCGCCACTAAATAGCGGAAAATTCGTAACGGTATTCCAATACCGTTGACATACCCCTAACCAATGCCAACCCTACCATCCTCCACAATTTATACGAAACAATGCTTTCAAGGCGAAGCACTACGTCGTCATACAAGAGTATAAGATGCAACGTCACCATAAAACCAAGGCTACTCCCTCGGGACTTGAGAGACATCATAGTCTGAATTGAGGATGATCCCGATTCGAAGAAAACTGTAGGGGAATGAAAAATCGGTCTATATTTTAATCCTAAGAGATTGCAGATTTGGCCACAAGAATTTTGGCTCATCCTCGAATTTTCAAACCAAAATGGGAAGACCCGAAATTCTATGCTAGTGAAATCTTCAACAAGACATTGTCGCACCTTAACCGCCGGAGGTAGGTATAATAACTAATCTAAAAAATGTATCCGGACAGCGAATACTGACCAATCTAAAAGTTATGCATACCAAGAGAAGGACCGGGTGAAGGTGGTAGGTCGGACTTTCGAGGGCCAGTGTATGGGCTCATGGGTATGAGTTTGGTATGGGGCAATATACAGGGGGCTTAGCCGTGATAAATCCTTATATATGGGGCCGCTGCGCAATGGGCTCTTTCTATGAAGCTCTCTCCCGTACTCTCCTGGGGATTACGACGGTACGGGTACCAGCTATGCTGATGGAGGTGAGAGAAGCGAAGGCTCAAGCAGTGGCTATGGCTATGGCTATGGCTACGACTTCGGCTACGGTTGTATCCGAGGTTGACATAAGCCATAAATAAAAAACAAATAAAAATGCGATCGATCACAGATCGGATCATCGATTGAATGACATCGTTTTGTCGGTTCGATCTCACGGTCACTCGAACCAAGAGCCGCACATTCGACAAAGGACCGCTAATTATACATTCATGGTTCGTTCGACGGTTGGCAACGGTTCATACGTTGAAAATACTTGCAGCTTGTTTTACGCCATCAATATTATCGATTGGAGAATGAGATGAACTACGGCCTTGATAGTTCTGTGACAAGTCAAGACGCAAAAAGTTGACTTTGAAGGAGCCGCGTTGAACTTTCGAACGGTTAAAATTACGAATTCATTTAAGACGATTTCGCATTTTTAAAAACTTTAGAGTTCGGGATATTAAAATTTGGAATTTCGACCATTGAAGATCGGTTGTGCAGACTGTGCGTATGATTGATCGTTTAAACTGACGTCAAATTATTTAAAGAGTGTATTGAAAAAAAAATAGAAAAAAAAAATATTAACAACGTGTGGACGGTTATTAGTTACTCGTAACTAGTTTGTTTCACCTCTGTAAATGTACTTTCGATTCGAGGTAGAGAGTTAAGGTCGAAAAATCTGTCACCCTAGCGGTAACTGCTTCCGAACGACGCACTAAAGAGAATCGCACGAGTTCTGTGCCGCTCGTAGTTGAGCCACAGCTACCACGGTGTCGTTAAGAGTTAACGATTTAACGATTATACCGCTATAAAGGATAATCGTCACCCGAAACCGATACGAATCTTTATATCGTCCAAAAAACAGTGGAAAATGCTGACACCAACCAGCCGATATTGAAATAAAATTTCGATTAATGTTTATGGATGAACAATATCCCGAGTGGTAATTGAATTTAAAATCACACACCTCTAGTACCATAGAACGATAAAACTCACGCCTCGATTACTTTGCCGCTAGTTTTCTTCCCTCAGAGTCTAAAAATAATTCACGAAATTAATTTCACGGACAAATTTATGGCTAATCACGATTCAACTATGTATATTCATTCTGATGCAGGTAAGATTTTACTCACGAAAACGGTTCAAGTATATTAATGGTTTTTGAAAATTGAGGTAATTTATTTACTGGAATAAAAATGATAATAAAAAATAAACAAATTTAAGAATTTTTCAACGTATAACGAAAAATATGAAAACGATTAAACCGTAGGTACAATAATCTTGCTAATGATACTCGCGATCAATCACAGTTTGCAAACACACGTCATACCTACTCTACGGTATACATTAATGCTGGTATATACCTATATATAGGTATACATATATATGTATGTATGTTACATAAAAAATCTGGTTAAAATTTTCTGTTATATAAAGTGAAATAAGTTGTAACTTAGAGATTAAAATGAAAATGCAAACGGCAATAAAATGTGTGTATTTCCGTTGGCCATGTGATAAATAATAATTATCCAAAGTTGGTTTTTGTTCACGGTCCAAAAATCGAACGATAATAATTATCATGAAACAGAATATCACGAGCGAGTCGGTAGCAAAACAAGACCGGATGCCATTCGGATGTACGAGTATGTATGTGCAGGCTGTAGAGCTCGCCGCGGCTCCCATTGTGTTCGTTATAATTAAAAACGCAATTCGCAATCGCAAATTGGAAAATGGGGAGCGAGCCAATGTAGTTTATGGGCTGTTTATTGATTTTTATGTTCGCCAAATTAATGACTATTCGCGATTCGTTATCGGCATAATTGCAGTAGGTACGTAGAACAAAAGTATACACACACACACACACACACACGTAGGTATACACAAACTAACGAAAGCACAACCACCGTCGACTATATAAAATTTAAAGGCTGACCAAACAATTCTGGCAATTCCACGCTCCTCGCGACAATTACCTGTAAATAAAATCAATCCTGTTCATTCGATAATTTGATTCGTATTGAAAAACTGAGAAATCAAAAATTAGCTAATTAGATTCGCTCGTCAGGTACCGCACAGTTTCTCCAAATCCCAAACCTGCAGTGACCATAAAATTAAAATCAATGAATTCAATCTTAAGCCGTGACTTACGCAAGTCACTGTCACACACTAAGCCAATTCTACAGGATAGATATCTCGGCGTGACGAAGCTGATTTCATTGTTAACTCCGGATAACATAAATCTTGGTGTTTGGGAAGCGCATGTAATAACACAATTAGTATTATCGGACGGAAGATGAGGGGTTAAGGTGGCGACATAGAACCAGAACCATCGCCCTGCCGTTAGCGGTGTCTGTGGGTATTGGAAAATTGAGGAAAGACGCCGAGAAAAGGCATCCAAGCGCATCCCATTACCCGCGCCTGGTAATGCGGTAGGAGCTAATGGCTACCCGCTAGTGATGGGTTCCCACTGATCGCAAACATGTTCAAAACCGCAAAGAGGCAATAATGGCCATCCAAACTGTAGACCGAGATCCTCCATTCTCGCTACTCTCCCTGCAGTAATCGTTCCCTAGTTTTACATTGCTGTTCCTATCATCAATGGATCAAGAATTTCGTTAGTTATTCCAATAATCGTAACATCCAAATATGCATTCAGCGTTTCGAAATCTCAAAAGGGGGTATATAAATATCATACGAAAAGCAGACACTGTACAGACAGTGAATAAAGAACGTTATAGATAATCCGATAAACAATCGGAGATTTTCAATTTAGTTTTTTTAACAGACCGTAGATAATTTTTATTCTCCACAGTCGAAGAACTTTCGTTTTATGAAATATTTAAACCAAAGTTATCGTTCCGCGACAGGGCAACAGCGGGAGTCTACGGATTACCCCGTTCCTCGTATTCGGGTTGTTTTTTTTTTTTTTTTTTGCCTCTTTTCATTTTACATCGGTTAATACTGTACAATTTATCATTCTAGAAAGACAGAAAGAGAGAGAGAGAAAGAGAAAGGAAGAAAAAAGTAACCTTTCGACAGAGAAATTATATACAATTGTTACTTGAAATGAAACCCGGGGATCACTCGTCGAGTATAAAGATAAAAATCTCTAGTAGTTCCATAGATCTCTCAGCTCGCGGAGTTCGGGTTTACTGTTCAACGTAGAGTTGGGTTTGACCAGTATAACGGCGTCGTCTTCGGGGCATTTATTTATAGGGTAGGTTAGCACGCGAGCGTAAATTTGTTTAGGGGTGGACACCGCCGTTTCCCGTCACGGGACATTTGCGTCGCAAAGTGTTTTCGCCGTTCGGTTCCTCGTCCTCGTCGTCGTCGTCGTCGTCGTGTTCGTTCTCGTCGTCGTCCTTGGCGTCCTTAGCACGTAACTAGTAGCTAGAAACACCGTTCTAAACCATCTTGATCATTGCCAATGATCCGCAACGGTATCCATTAGTCTGGACTTGAAATCCGGTGTGAGAATTACGTAAGTTCTAAATCCACTCAAAACTCACCGAGAATCGATTAGCACCTCATTCTTTTCTTGTTATAGCAAAAACTAGAAACGATCAATCAGATGATAATCTCACTATTGTCTCTATAAGACCACCGTGTTCAATGATCTTGACAATGGTTATAAGGACGTGGCCGTGAGACACCTAAGCAAAAAATCTTTCCTCGTATCAAAAATAGACGATAAAAAGAGGAAAGTAAAGTAAAAAAAAAAAAATAGAAAAGAAAAAGCAAGAAACACCAGATAGAAGAGGTCTAATGGTCAGCTAAAGCCAAATAAACTATACTGCTCGCGCGTTCCCTCTTCTCTCTAGCGACACTGGGTAATCCTCCTCCCTTATCAATCAAAAGCTCGTGGAGAGGGCGAGTTACGATATAATAAAACAAACCATTACCATCCTCAGGATGGTGGGCAAGTATATCGGACTGGCTACGGCGAAGATCTCTTTCGAAGGACCTCGTAAAAGTGGGCCACCCCGACAGCATACGCTGGCGACGTGCAGACCATCGCCGTTTGTAGACCCTCGAAAAACTTTGATAGCCCAAAAGATCAGGGGTCTACACCTAGCTCCGTCCTGTACCCATATTCGGCGCCTTTTACGACCGCGTCATCTGGATTTATACTTAAAGAGTAAGGACGAGTGCACTTCGGACACCCGCTAGAAGATTTTCAAGACACGTGACTCGAGGGGACTGCAATAAGGGTAGGAAAATGTTTCGAAAGTTACCAATTCATGGATTAGAAATTTTTTTCCGGAATATCTGTACATAGGTGAAGCGCTCACGAACTGGACAGCCGTAAATACTGGGCGTAAGTCAATTACGGATTACTTTTGGCGTCAACCCGGGTGGACCCGATCCGTTCCTGCAGAGCGGAGCGATATTTTTTTACACTTAAGCTGGGCCATACGTAAAAAGAGATTTTCGGAGGCGAGAGAGCGCGTTGTATAGGTACCATGGGATGCCCTAGCTCCTGGCTCTTACCGCGTTGTTACCGCGCAATATATTAGACCACGATACCTGGAGGTAATCCTCCACTCGCTGTTTCACACGGTTGAATTTCACGTGGATTTCGTGCGAATGGCGCCTACTGTCTTGACAACTGACGTATGTTTGCTCTAACCATATACATATATATGTAGGTAGAGGTGTCTTATACCTACTCGCCTCTCGTTTTGTTTATGTCTCAGAACTCGGCGGTAACATGTTTGAACAACAAAGCACGACGATGAAAACTAAGATCTATGACCATGCACCGAGCGAGCACCAAACTTCCCTAATAGAGTATTGAAATTTAACTTAAAAGTTTTAATTTTCGGGAGGAATCTGCATCTTAATTATATGTTAAATTGATATTCAAATTTCGGTTCATTCTTCCGTCCCGTTGCTAATGATTATCGTCACATCTGCCTACGCGAGAGTGAGGAATGCTGAATAAGAAATGGTCGCGTAAAAAAGAGTTAGGAACGTTGACTCGGTTGGTGAGGGGCATACCGCTTCGGGATATACGTCGTTGGTCACAATGCCAGAAGTCCCTTCATCTGGTAACCCTATTCCCGTGGGATCCTGTCCCTTCAGTCGATGGGAATTCATTTTGACTCGGATCTTCCTGATCGAAGATAGGATCCGCGTCGAGATACGAGATTGGTTTCAGACCGCCGCTTAGATGTGGTTACCCATACCTTCTCCGTTTTCCTACTGGAACAACAAGCGAGAACAACGACTAGAAAACTAGATAACCAAATACACGAATATTCGAAAAAGATAAACCCCTAAAATCTGATATAAAAAAAAAAAAAAAAATTCATCTCCGAATTCTACGAATACTGAATACTCGCTCTCGTTCAGATTTGTAAATTCGAGAATCTCTATCTTTAATATTACTTTATTTTAGCCCGTTGGAGTTTTTCCAAGAATACTAGCTATCCCGTGTTCCCATATTCCCATATTATCCCCCGTCATTCTTCGGAGCTTATCCCCAGCTGTCCGTCGGCAGCCCCTACGATGGACCCTGGCCAGCTATCAGCCCCAGCTTCTATCTCGGACTCGAAATTTTTATATTTACTCAACAGCTCGCGATCGGCTGTTTTATTTTTCAGTATAAAAGAGCCGGACTCCAATGTCTGATAATTTAACCTATCGTTTTAATCGATAGACTGTTCATAATCAATTAAAATCACAGACTCTGAAAATCCAACGATCTCTTCACTTTGAAAAAAAAATAGAAATCCAAAGATATCTGCAAAGTGCAATGCCACACGGACAAATCATTCGTCACAACGCAGTGGCGGTTGACTATCGACTACCCCCTGCGTCGAGATATTTGTCAAAGACGTGGTTCAATAGTTGAGCAACACAAAGCTCCGGTAGAATATCTCCCTAATAATATTCTCACACTTGGACAAATCGCCACGTCAGCGCCCCGACCGATAGAGACGTGTTAATAAAAGCGTTCAGGCTTAGATACGTATCGACAATTAATATTAACCTGCCTTGACCGAGAGAGCTATAGTAGGTACTCGGAGACGAAGATACCTCCGGGATAACCACCCAGGGTGAATCCCGAGGCCTGTATCTTGCCGAGGATAAACTCCGGGGTGCCAAGCGCCATTTTTATCATACGAAACTGATCGTATACCGAAGTTGACACTCTACAGGGTTCTCTTTTCGATCATCTAACCAGGAGATAGTACCCTACCTACTAGCTACTTTGTATAACTCGACGGATAATCCCGGACAAGTATCCCTTGGCCGCACTTAAGTAGTGATATCTTTCGTCGTTGGTGATCGCCCACTGAGATGGTCGATTCCGGAAATCTTGATATCGTCCGAGGATCTTGAGCAGCTATTTAAACTGGGGCTCAGATTGCGGGTGTTTTATGAGATCGACTGTTTGAACATTCGCAATCGTTGATGAGTAATTGCCGTTTCAGGAATCCCAGGTACGTATGTTCTTTTTTTTTTTTTTTTTTTTTTTTTTTTTCATTTTTTGTATATGTGTTCATAACAGGCAGCTATGTTACATGTGCTGTCAGTAGATCGCGAACAGATGCTGCCGACTTTTTGTAAACCAATTTTAATTTTACTACCCTTTCATCTCCCGTGTCCCGTCCCTTCGTATGTCCGGCGCAAAAGAATAACGAATAGACGGTACAATTACCGTGAAATCAAAGAACGGTTTTCAACGAGGTATATAATGTATCATATAGGTATGTATATCGATAACGCCGTTTCACTCACTCGGAAATCCCCATCGGAGGAATACGGACAGTAAAAACTTGTAATAAATTGATTATTTACTAGTTCGGACTTTGATCATAGTTTTTGTTATTCTTTTTACTTTTTTTTTTTTTTTTTATCGATGACACGTTTAACGATCAGCTTCAATTTTCCGTAAATTTTGTAGTCAGATAATGAAGAGGCTGACGTGGAGAAGAGATTATCGACAGATCGTCTCGTGGTATACGAACAAGTATGAACTTACGACATAGAAAACCACCGCGTCGGGATGAGACGTCTGTAGGGCGTAAATCAAGGGAAACCGTAGAGAAGTTGAATGAGTGAAATATAAATTCATAAATAAAGTAATAAATTAAACGGGGTTCGTGTGTCTCGAGTTCTACGTGGACTTCTGTTGGTAGCATCTACTCCGCGGACTTCCTTTTGCAACCAACTCGGTTTGAATTGAATTACGTGAATCGTATGTTATGCACCTGGATACAATGTAAGAAATAAAAAAAAATATATATATATATCAAGATTAACGCTGAAAGGAATGAGGAAAAATTTGATATCCGCAAGAACGTCTATCTGTGTCAGAGGATTGTTCAAACATTGATTGCGACAGTTTTACGAAGCGAACTAGAACTACTTTACGATTTGATGATTACGTGGGTGAGAGACCAGCGTCAATCTATCAATTGAGAATCAATTTGAGCACTGTTCAGCTCAGGGAATTATAATAAGCAGCACGGGATTGGAGATAGGTGTTCGGTATGTGCGAGACGATGTCGTTTTTCCCACAACATCGATTAATGTCTATTTATAGTAATTTGGCGAGAAGCCCCGATGTTCGTGGAACCACAAAGCGAGATAAGGAATCGTCCTTGCCTCCTCGGTACAGGCTCAGAATCGCAATTGCATTCTGTAATGCTCGGGTGCTCGGGGGCCCGAGGCAATTTGTTCATTCGCGTCATGCGGCTACCGGGAAGTCAAAGTCGTCGACTGGGCATTGCAATGCTTGTCGTGGCTGTGCAGCACGGCTTGAACCGCCCGTCAATCATCCCTGACGTCTCCATCATCGCAAGCTGCGAACTACGAACTGCATGTTATAACTAAACCGCTGTCAGCAAAACGGAGGAGTGATCTCGCGCCTCGGAGTCCGTGCCACGATACTTGCTCCTTTGAAGCACCGGGGATAATTTAATTTCTTGAATTTCTTCGGTTCAAAGTTCACCGGAATCGCGATATCGAACATAGTTACCAAACTTAAATCGTTATGAGATCGATCACTGACCCGAGGACGTCTAAAGGGACGCTTTGATTCAACTTCTACCGCGGTCCAATGATCATTTTCTTTGTCCTGACTCCTGGACAGAGGTGGACCAAAGCCTTGAAGAGATGGTATCGCCGTTGCGACCAAACGAAACGTTGTTACATTCAAATTAGAGTGGACGGCGACGCCGACGACGCCGATGGTACCCGTCTACCGAGCAAGGTACCTGAGCGGGTTGATTATATGTATGCGGGTTATGTGGACGTGTGTAGTTGGACTGGATGGTATGGTATGTATGTAATACGCGAGGTAGTATAGCGATGTGGGATACGGTTTATATATATCCCTTTGAAGGAGGGGGGCAGACATGGGATCGTATTCAAAACAGCGGGAGACTCCCAGGCCTCTCTTTCCTCTTTTTTCTCTTCCTCCCCCGAGGTCTCCTTTACTCGATCTCTTTTTCTTTCTCTCTACATCTTCGTGGGCCTTTTTTCCACGTAGGGCCAGAGTCCCGAGCCGTCATGCGATCCTGTCCTTCCACAACGGGCGCATCGCTTCGCGTTCTGTCTCGAAGCAGAATTTCAATACACTCGTATATTTAACGAACACCGTCTTCGTTTCGCCGTGGAAGAATGGTTTGCGAGAATTTTTGCCTTTTATTTCTTCATTTTTAAATTTATTTTTTATTTTTATTTTTATCATTCTCTCTTTCACTTTTATTTTTTTATTTTTGTTTTTTCCATTTTTTTTCTCTCATCTTCTTCCTTTTCCTTTTTTTTTTTTTTCGTGTCTTTTTTTTCTTGTTGCTTCGCGTTTACTGCTTGAAGAAACAGAATCTGACTGGAATAGAGAATTTATCGTTGCGCTGCACTTCAGTCGCAACTAAAGAAAAGTAACGGAGAACCACGGATTTAATCAGCTCGAAGATCTTGCCAGTGATATTTCTTACATGGTATCAAATTCCGACCATCAATGTCCATGGATATAACCCTGCGTTAGTCTGTACCCTCTTTTACAGATTTTATATATTCTCAACTAACCTTCGATCGAATTAATTTCAATAATTATTCCCAAACCTACGTTCAATTCTTTCATTGAATTTCAAACAGTAAAAATATCTTTTGCTGATTTGAAAATCGCCAAATTATATTCTCTTTGTCAATCCGCGATTTCTCACCCATCGTTACTCGAATATAACTACTTCTCTATCTTTCTCTAGACTTGTTTTTCTTATAAGAAAGTACAAACACGCCTGACAAGTTGACAGGAAGGTCCGCGACGTAAACCTATCATCGAATCGCCCTCAGTACAGTACACCATCCTACAAGAACGGAAGCTGATCAGACGGCGGAGTCTTCGTAGGTTTAAAAACGACCTTGTATGACGACGGCACGAAGTCCGCATCCTGCAACTTCGCGGAATCAATTTCAATCGTGATTGGTGATGGATGGAGCAGCGTTATAAATACAGAGTTGTTTAATTGTCGCCAGAATTAATCAGGCGTTAATTAAAAATCCAATGTTTTGATCGATTCATTTAATCACTTGACGTGGTTCAGTTTGTTCGTCGCCTGGTCATGAGACTGGAAGAGACACGTGACTAGTACAACGAGAATTTCGAATATATATTCGAAATCGTGAAAATCGAGGATATGTTTGACGCAGAATTTCTCCGCACCCTTCGCTGACCGTCGTTGTTACGTCGTAGGATTTGCTGGACGCTGATTATCTCACTGGGGGGTGGCAGTTGCCACACGTACGTACGACTATAGTGCCGCGTGCTATTTCTCCAGAGTATTGGACAGCCACGTGGCTTCTACAAGTGTATTAGCCATGATTGATTTTAATATATCAACCTTACCCGTCATTCGAATGACATTGAATTAGCCAAACCGTCAGGGAATTTCAAATATTAACCTTTGGAACTTGAAACTCTTGTAACATTGTATGTGATGACTCTCTGATCTTCTCTCTCTCTCTCTCTCTCTCTGCAAGTGTTTTGACCCGCAAGTGGGTACAATATCTGCGGAGACTGTATAAGAGAGTAAATTTAGTTTTGAACTGAAAATCGATTCACGTACGAGTTTCGGTGGCCGTTACTTAAGCGTCAACACACTACGTCAAGGCAATAAACAAGAAAGACGCCTTCTTACGAGAAGTAGTGAAATAGTGAAACCCTCAAGAGCAAAGAATTAAAGAATGGTTCTGTTTACCCGTAGCTAATGGCCGAGGAATCGTCTCCTCCAGTTCCCCGGTCTTTCTTCTTATTCTTATTCTTAGTTTACGTTTTTCCATCCAAACAGAGTTCGTTCTTACTACATTCTGTGGTGGGCGAGAGTGCCTGAACTTTATCTCTAATTGATTCGAACCGATGAAAGATTCGTATCGGTTTCGAGCAAGCAACGAGCTATTCTCAGTTCTCTGTTCTCCGTACTCCTAACGCTTGTAATTGTCTTGCGTTTCTTCGGCCCTGATTAGCAGAGATCTGATTTAAATCCGAGCTCATTACTCTCATGTTAAATTATATAGCGGAATGGTTTCTTGACAGCCGCATGCCTATACATGCTTCGGTTAAATAGGTACACGCGATAGTCATTGCAGGCTACGTAGGCGGCAATGGAATGTCCCTATTTGCACTGCCGCCCCCAGACTTAGCGAGGGTAATTGAGATTGACACGGGTTTCAAGGAAGACGAGAGAGCAGAAGCGAGCTTCTCGTGTCTTGAAATTCTGACATCTTTGTCCACTTGCTTCGCGAATTGTCTACGCCTTCATCTGGCCACCTCTGACCCACGTTTACAGACCGAAACGATATCATGTGCGCGTTACCAGTATGAGATTTATTCTCGACGCGAGTATGTATCATGGAGAAAAAATAAAAATTACGTAAGATTTTGATCTTGTTTTTTTCTTTTTTTTTTTTTTTTGTACAAAAAAAAAAGTATAAACGAGATAAGAATTAGAAGAAAGGATAAGGAAGAAGAATAAGAAGAAGTAAAAATATGGGATCGTTCGTATATTTTGCTGGTAGGGTTTTAAGAACAGTGCGATAGCCGCGGGCTCCTGGCATTCGCCAGCTGTCTCGAGACAAATGGCAATCCTGAAGGTGGTGCGGGCGCCGGAAATTATAGTCGCCCTTCTGGTCCTATTTCTTTATTTTTTTATTATTTTTTTTTTCTTTTTTCTTCTTCTTCTTCTTTCACGGTTAACAGTTCGTCTGTGGCTATTAGACGAAGGCAATTAAAACGCAACGTATTCAACTACCGTGTGGTTCTTCAAAGTCGTAAAATAGTAATAAACCAAGGAAACCTATGTCACGTGACATAGGTTCTAGTGATAAAACCATTAGAATTAAATTACCATCAAGTACCGTTAGCTAGACGTACATACGTATGTATAAATGTATGTACACTAACGTCTGAAGTAATGCGTTCTATATGATGGTATTTAAAACTCTTGTAAAACTTACATATATATCTATATGATCGTTACTATTCATTTTTATAACCATAATCTTTCGAATGAATGAACGAACGAATGAGGGAATGAAAGAAAAAATATGTATACATTAAACGGTATTAAACGTGTAAAATGATTATGTAGAAACCAAAAATACCGTTTAAAGAAGTTGTGATTAATTATTCGATTAAGCTGAGACGCGTGAAATGAATTATTAAAATAACGCTAGATGCCTACTTGCTTAAGCGAGTGGTGAAGGTGTATATACGCTTTGAATGGTCATTTATTTTTCCTTTTTCTCTTCATTATTATTATTATTATTATTATTATTATTATTATTTTTAACCACAGTAAGTACGCGTATAGACATAGAGATATTTAGAAATAATTTCAAGCAAACTCGAACGTCTCCGGAGACCGACGCCGATTTATTAAAATCCACGCGACACCGTAAGTACAACAAGTTCGTGACAAGATGTGGCAGGATAAGGATGATACGTGTCTCATTGTCAAGAACGAGTTGATCAAAATGCACGACGCCTCCTCCCTTCCATACATCGCCGTTCCCCCTGCTACAACCGTCTTACCGATCACGAAGATCGCCTCTGGTCTTCCCACAGGAATGAACTCAGGATTCCTTTGAAGTGTTGGACATAACATTCTGGCAACGTCTCGCGAAATCAATCAGCCTCTCGAGACATTGAATCGCACGGCGTGGTCCATACGAGCTTCTTGAGAAGCTCGGATCCTTGGTGGTCCTTATGATAATTATCTCTAACGATAGATCATAGAAAAAGCCGATGAATGCGGAAAAGTTTGAAACAGAAGTCGGATAGTTATTCTCGTGTAACCGATTCCCTAATCATTGTCCATTATCTGAGTTTGTACTTTAGTACAGATCCTAGAAAACGCTATGAGTGGTCTTGGAACTAGTTCCAAATCCCATAAAGAAGGTCCGTTGACATTAAACGATCTTCCGAACCCGTTGATGAAGAAGAAAATAAATTTCGAAGTTATAATTAATCCATTTCCATGTGTTCGGTCATAGCGAGAGATCAATGGCATCTAGACTATGACACATGGTTTTTAGTGATTTCGGAAAAAAATAAAAGGAAACAAAAATGATCGTTCATGATGGAGGAGAATTTGATTAGCCGAAGGACTTGGGATCCCGCAAATCGCGATCGCTTCATAAGTCAACGCCAATCACGATACCAAAGGCCTTCGGCAGAGCGTAGAACAGGATACAGAGTTGGAGTTGGAGTCGAAGTCGAAGTCGAAGTTGGAGTGCCCGACGCAGTAGACGCCGTCGTTGGACGGGAGGATAGTGGACGACAGCGGAGGCAGCGCGGAGAACGACGAACAAGCTGAAGGTGGACTTTTATTTGCTGGACGGAACGAAACGAGACGGGGGAATGGATATAATGGCACAAAGCCTCTTTGAATCTTCAGTCGCGCCGCCCGCCTCGCTATCGCCGATCTGCTGCATCGTATGCAAATATCCTTCCTTATAAATACATCAGCCTCTCCTCTGACCGTAGGAACCTCAGACCAGCCAACAGATTCTCCCACTCTATACACGCCGATATACCAAACTGCTGCACCCTTGCAGTCCATGGGCAAGGGTCGAAGACGTTGGAGTAGAAAAGCGGATAAATAAACCAAAATAAAAAAAATTTGTAAAAAAAAAAAAAAGTGCAACTTGTTCAGGTTTCTTGGTTTGCATTCGCTAATCTCGTTTCTGAGCTTTGTGTAACGATGCAGGTACCTGCAGGACTACTTGACCGAGAACGTTGTTGCCGGTCCTGCAGGGCTGGTCCTCGCAATTAAGCGGGAGCTAATTAATGGGTAATTAATGAGTAACACTGCGAAAAGGAGATATTTACCGACCAACTCTGCTCCCGAGTACCATGGCGGTCTCTTCTGTTCCATGGTATCTCTTCACCCGGCCTCGATCAGTGTCCACCGGCCCCTTACAATCCCAATGGCATTGTTAATTGTTTGATCGACAAGATTGCGCCGCGTCTTACATGTCCCGCATCTTCCTCTCGCTTTTTTGTTTTTCTCCAATGTTACGTTGTGTTTTTTTTTTATTTTTTTGTTTTTTACTTTTTTTTTTTTTATCGACTGCCTTTGCACTTCGTTAGCCTAGTCAATAGCGATTTCAATGCTGAAGATTATCCTGGCTTTTTTCAACAACGAAAGTAAAAATAAGAAACAATAAAAAAAATAAAAATAACAATAGATAAGCCATCGTTGGGAAAGACGTGATTTATTTTATTTTTTTTTCGCTAAATCCTGATGAATTTGTATGTACAATACATATACATATATTAAAGGAGGAAGTAGTACAGGAATCGGTGAGGGCGAAGACAGGCATTAATTGTAGGATGCCGCCGCGCGTTGGACAGATACGTTTCGTCTCATTAAGATATTCACGATCCTGCAGGTTCGTTCTTATCTATACTGTGACAGCGTTCACTCAAGAATCAGAGCAGATCAGGGTAGACACCGGAACGTCGTCGATGTCAATCACGTCGTCCTCTTTCTCCCCCGCAGAAACTGTCCCCGTGGCCATTCCACTCCGAATACTACCAGCTTCGTATCTTCATCCATCTAATCCAGGAGTAATTGATACAGATGAAGAGATCTCTCGCCATCTCGTTTTACCTCTTTCAATCTTTACCTCACGCTCACTCCTTAGCCTTCTCCTATATCTACCCTCTCATACTCTTCGTTTATTATAAACTTGAGTGGAACGAATCGTCATATCAAAACCGTTGCTCCGTTCAGTTTGTTCGACTCAAGCATTCAGTACGATGCCTCCTAAAAAGCGTAGCGTAGGACCTCTCATACAATATTGATGAAGCCAACTTTTGATTTGCTAGTACGTATTTTATTAGGGAAAAAAAAAACAAACAAACAAAAAAAAAAATACTTCTTCTTCGTTGAATTTGGTAAAAATTCTCCAACGTTCGGTCAAACTAAAGCTCATATTTTTCAGGATCTACAAAGTAAAAGTTAACTCGTTTATTATACCAAGAAACAAATTTAATCAACGGGTGTAAAGGTTTTCGTCAACTGCAGGGCTCGATTGAACAAATTTAATGTCGTTGTTTGACTGGAATTTCAACACCCTTCGAAAAGTTAGTACGTTGGTCTGCATCCCCTACGCTAGCCGTAGGGCTCGTCAAATTCCTGGCATGCACACCATGTATACGTTCGCTTCACTCCACCTTATTAATACTACGTGGGTTGGTAGATACCCTAGACTCTGTGGCCGTCTCAACCTCGGAGCTTGGAGTTCGGAGCTCGGAGCTTGGAGCTTGCAGGAGGCCATTTTCACTTTGGATTTACCATGAGGCAAAGTAGCTAACTACGCGCCACCTGAGGCCAAAGAGTTCCTAGCGTAATGCTAGACTTAGGAAGTGGCGTCGAGACGCCGTAACTTCTGCCACCCCCAACCGCCTACCAAGATGCCTAAGTTTTCCCGAGGTGCACCCTGTCACCTACGATATACTAAACCTTATGAATAACTTACTATATACAAGATGCATTAAATTGCTACGAATCGAGTCAATGAAACTCGACATTACGGTGATAGATCGACTTTATCTAAATTAGTATGAATAAATTCAAGAATTAGGATACTTTGAACAAAACTATCGGACAGAGTGAACGTAGTTGAATGTGCGTTGGGGGTGAGTGAACGGGCAGCAAGTAAACAGCCATCGCCAACGCCCCCGGCGAACTTTCGTAATGGCGCTAGCGATTCAGCGAGGCAATAGACGCCAGGTATAAGCACGACGATTGCGTGTTTGAAGGCAGTGAGGTGGCCTGGTGGCCAGGTAGAACTAGGGCCAGGGATATAAGGTTGGAGTGTTGACTGGGGGGTTGTGTGGAGGCGGTGCGGGGTGGTACCGGTGGCACCACATCGGGCACCTGCACTCTGGTTATGCCCGGACCTCACGCTACCCCTCTTCGGTACCCGGAGCTTTTCAGTTTGAGCTTTCCGACGTCTCCTTTCCTCTATTCGAAATCCAACGTCGTTTGGAATGGCTTAAAACTGCAGGAATTTTAATTATATTTGAATGGTACCAGCGCGGGGACAACCGAGTGTGAAACGTAAGCATTAAAAGTTTCGAATCTATAGTAACAGTCTACGTTTCAAACTGTAAAATAAGTTCTGTTTCTCGACTGTTCTAAAACTAGTTTAAAGTGCGAACAGTTTTCGAACGAATATCGAAGTGAACGTGCTACACTAGTAGAAAGGTACTTAACCATGCCAGACTGGTGGGGAATCGCATTACGTATGTATATAAGGTTGGCCCTGGTTCAATGTGGGTCTGCCAGGGTTTGGGTCTGACTATGCAAGGCACGCGAGAGGGTGGCCTGTAAATTTTCCCCGAAATGAGAGTGTCACCGCTCCAATTCTGCCTCCTCTCTACGTGGAGCGATTCTCCCCTATTTTCATCCCTCTTTCTCACAGTTTCTTCGGTTCTATAGCCGGTGCGTGCCTCGCAGGTGAGATTCTCCGCTCTCTAATTATAGTAGCCGGATAACATATTCCTGTTTCTTTAATAATCCCGATTACTCGACTCGACTATCTCCCGATTCACCACGTCTGATTCGGTGCAATTTCTATCACGTAGGTGGCGAGGTTTCAGCAATGGGATGATTTGGTATTCCCCGGGAAGACCGGGAGACGAACAAACAAGTTCTGGGAACCTATTTCCCTTACTCTTGTTCCTCGGAGGAGCTATAGATCACCGGGAAGGATGGTGTGCCAGGGGTGGTGTGCGACGCTTGAAACGGTTTCGGTAGCGTCGTTCCAGAATTTCGAGTGCTGGATCCTGAACCCCGAAACCCAAAGCCTGAAGCTTGAATCGCGAGGCAAGCGTACGCGGCTACGCATAATTGTGTATCAACACGAAGTGTGTGCGAACCCCTTGATAACGTGATGAATGCCAGTTCTCTCTCTAGCGCCAATATCAAATCAGGTTGACAGGGAATGCGGATCGGGACGAACACGGGGAGTTTCAGAGGATACCGGGAGGAGTCGATTCTCCCGTGTTGTTTGCTACCCACGATCATTGTCACGCGCGTAAACATGGAGTCGCGTAAACAGTAGTTGGGTAGGTACAGAAAATCGCGTGTAACCATGATTCGGCTGAGACCAAGCGATGCATAATTCAAGAGACGAACGTGAGAGATGAAAAATTATGGGAAACACTTTCTGCGAAGTAGAGAGAAGCGAAAGAAAAGAATAAGAAAACAAAATACAAGAGAAAAAGAAAAAGGGGAAAACACACCAAAAAATTGTGAGACGATTACTTCTTTCAACTATCGCTCGGTCGTCGTAGAAAGGCACAGAGCGAGGTAACCTTACCCAATGAAATTTGTCTTTGGTAATCCATTATTGAATAGCACGTGGCTCTCTCTGTAGCTATAAGCCATGGAGAACGAGTAGCGCCAGGCAGAAGCCAGGGCAGAAGCCGAGGCAAACGTACAGGTGGTGTGGTGGGCGGACGGAGCATGCATTATGTATAATACATCACGTTATTGGTTCCCTTAGTGATTCCACCCTTGCCTTATCGTATACCACGGCAACGTGGCCCGGCCTAGTAAAACATAAGCATCGGGAAACGATAAATAAAGGCGACGTGGCTCGCATGCTCGCCACACACTCCGCTTCTAATACCCATGTGAATTTCTGCGCTAACGAAACTCTTGCTATAAACCTGAAAATCCTCATCTCACCGAAAAAAAAAAAGAAAGAAAAAAAAAAAAACTAAAAAATATTATGGAAGAATCTCTTTTTTTTTTTGTGGGCAAAAAATAAAAATTAATTTTTTGATAAGTATACAAGGCGAATCTGAGACGTGGAGATTTCTGTAGATTGTATGGGATCGAGTTTTGCTGATTCAAGTAAAGACTGGAAATTTACCAAAGGTCGTTGGTCCTACTTCGAACAAAGAGAACGACGAGTGGTTAAATTTAACTGACAATGATTTTCAGAGAATAGGGAATAATGGTGATCGTCAGCCTCAGAGAGTCTCGATTAAATGAAATGTCACGAATATCCAGTCTAACCACGTCAGTGCAGTTTAATAGCTATCTGAATTCGACGTAGTGTTTGGTGTTCAATGATCCGTTAATGACGCCATCTGTCTAAACTGTCACTTTAAAGCTATAAAATTTACCGGAGCGTACTAATATCGAATTTACGATGGGTAATTCGTTTCTTTTACTTATTAGAGAGGCTCGCGATCTCACTGGATGAATGGCGGTAGGTGCAAATCACCTCAAGAAAAAAAGAAAAGAAATGAAAAAAAAAAAAAAATAAGAAAAAAAATAAGAAATTTCTTGTTATTATTATCATCATCCCCGAGTAAAGGGCAAGCGAGAGAGAAAGAGAAAGAAAAAGTGTGAACGGACAACGAAGTAGTATAGCAGTGTTGCGATCTGTACGAGTATAGAGCTGCTGGCGAAGCGCTTTGAATGTTCAAAATATTTTAATATACGAATTCACATAACTCAAACCGTTCCCTAAATCATCGCTTCGTTTTGCCTGGAGGCGGTGGATGTTTCAATTTCCTTGAGGCGCAATCTGATGGCCCCGAATCCCGGGCGGGTAAAAAAGAGAGGGCGGAAAAAAAAATGAAAAGAAAAATAAAAAACAAAAAAAAAAAAAATAATAAAGATAAAAATGAAAAGAAAAAGATATTCTGCGGCAAAAAAAAAAAAAAAAAACGCGTGAAACAGACGTGAGAGACAGAGACAGTCACAGGATGCGAGGTTAATTTCTATCCAACACCCTTCTCTTACAAGTACGAGCTGAATCTCTACTTTTAGATAAAATCCGATACCGTTTGCACGTTCTTACTTAATTACCTACCCTTCCCTATGCCGAAGGGTTCATGTCGGTTGTATAGCTAAACCCGCGTGTTTTCCTAATGTATTTTCCATGCAACCCAACGCGAGTCACACGTTTTATTTATTTTGTCTTTAACGTCTGGCTTGAGTTTTTCGTTAACTCGCAAATGCTTAAAAAAAGAAGAAAAAAAAATTAAGTGCGATATAGGTACTGTTTACCGAGTTTATCTCACTTCGATTAAAACCTGCATATTCATGGCTATACAAGACTAAGGTGGTGTTATAGTATCCAACTGTCGCTAGTTTTATTCAACATGATAAATAATTGATGCGAGTTTAAGAGAGCAGGTGGATACGGACGTACCTGTGTATCGTAAACCGCGGGGACGAAATGCCCATGAGTCGGCACGGTTATCCCGCAGAGAATATTTTATATTTAGATAAAAATACGAGGGAATTGTAATTTACGCGGACGCAAACCCCGCAGGGTAGTAGGAGTGATGATGATTGTAAAATCGAAGCGTTAATGGGGATAAGAAAAGGGAGCCAGGCCTCTCCAAGGTTGGCCTTGCGATGCCCAACCGAAAGAAGAGAAAAAAAAAAAAGAATAACAAAAATTAAATAGTTTTCAAATTTTTGGGCACGATTTCCGATAATCAATTAAACAGATATTTATTAACTTAATTTGGGAGATTTATCTGTCGAGTTTTTTGGTCAAAGTTTTATGGAATGACGGAGAGAATTGGTGTTGGCTATTCTTTGTTTGAAATAGGAGAATCTTTGATAAGTTTCTTGACCTGACACCGGACCCGAAGTTCTCTATTAAAGCATTAAGCGTTAATAAGGAAGGAGCGAAGCGCGAGAGCGAAAAAGTACTTTACTTATTTCTTCTTCTCCCCTAGCGCGAGAGAAGAAATAAGTAATTAAGTAACGTCTCTTTCTTTATCTTATCTGCCACGTCGCGACAGTCCTGTTCGTCGCCGACGTCGTATATATAGTCGACGACGTTGTCGTAGTCGCAGTCTTCTTCTCGATATTTTATTTATTTAGATCCAGAGATGAGAAAAAGTAATCAAGGGTTTTCCTGATGGAAGATCCGTTGTCCCGTAGCTGTTCCGTTCCTCGAGCTGCGCACCCATACTTTTTCTTTCTTTTCTCCAGCTTTCTTTCTTTTCTTCTTTCTTTCTCTCTACCTACTCTGTCTCGTAATTACGTGCACTTCGTTCCCGATAAATAACAGAAATTAAACTTCTCTTTTCCCCCCTCTGCTTCGCGACTCCTACGACAAGCCATTAGAGTTTTGAAATTCACCCTACAACGCAGTTACCTTACCTTCCGCATTCGCCCACCTTGCCACATGATCGCGTTTAAATTAAACAAGAAATTTTGTACCATACATAAATTTTGTTTTTTGTTTTTTTTTTTAATTGTAATCAAACATAGGTAAGCGTTAATTTAGATTTCATAAAGCTGTCATTAATTCGAGGGACTATCTGTTCGCTAGTTAGAGAGAAGAGTACGAATTCGTAGTTTAGAATTGTACTTAGCGCTGCAGCAGAGTGTGAGTTAAATTATACGAGATCGTGGAAAAGCTGGTGGAATACGTCGTCGAGGATTTAGTAGAATTAGTAGAATTTAGGTTGGTGACCAACGACGGAGGGGATTAATTTGTCCGATAAAATGCAAAGTCCGAAAAAGTTCGACGAACGTTTTATAAACTGGCACAACATTAAGACTGCGTTAAGATAAGAGTATAATTAAGACTGGGAGTCTGCGCGCGAGATGATTCGACAAAAAAGAAAGAAAAAAAAAAAAAATTTTATACCACTGTCAAATTAACTGACCAAATTACCCTAACGGAAATAATGCCCCTCAAAAATGAGAAAACAGAATAAAAAAAAAAAAAAATTAAATTAAAATAAAATGAAAACGAAAAAAAATTAATGCCATGCTACCTGAAATTCTTTTAATATGCCAATCAGTATGCAAAGTAAGCGAACGCTCCCTAAATCATAACGGGCACAATTCAGAATCTTTTTTCTTTTCCTTATTTTTTTGATATATTTTTTTTTATTTTTTATTTTTATTCTCTTTCCTTTTTCTACTCATTCTTTTCCTTTTCCTCTTCCTTTTCCTCTTCCTCTTCCTCTCCCTCGCCCCCATTATCATGCGAAGTAAAAATATAAGGCGGGCCATGCTTAAACGAGACCCTGGCGATCAGTGTAGACTCTTAAACACCCCGATTAGCTGGCTGTCACGAGCAGCCCACCCTCGAGCCACCCCATTCTTTTCTTTAATTCGTTTTTTTATCGAGTCTGAGGTAATTAGGGTGGCATCCCTGCAGTCAGCACCCTAACCCCACCCCATGATCCAAGCGTCACTCCGCTTTCCCCACTCATTCCACAAGCTCTGCGTTTTAATGAGATTTAGGACTCTGTTGCTAGCTAAATCTTCATAAGGCTTCATAAGGCGTTATGAGATTGGCCTTATTCCGTTTCTCAACTTAACGCAACGTCGTTATGAATTAGTAAGCGTTAGGTACCTTCTCACGTCGGTTAACCATTCCTTATTACATTTATCTCAATGGCACTACATTTTACTTCAGTATCAAAAAAAAAAAAAACAAAAACAAACAAACAAACAAATCCCAAAATCACATTCTCTCGTTCTTCTAAACCCGCTCTATCCTTTCGATATCGTATTTCGAACAGACTTACCGAAGGATTTATACAGAACAGAATCGAGGGATAAAAAGTGGCGTTTTATATCTGGACAAAAATACACAAGAAAATTCCCGTGGGCATTTTTCGAGGGATAAAATTCTTCTATGAACTAACAAAGTATGAATGTGCACGAGGATAGAGAATATCTCGAATAAGGAACCCGAGGAGGTTAGACTAGAACCCGCAAAGTGCGACTGCCTGGCGAATTCATCCTACGGCTTAGTCGCTCGGCATCGCCGACGGCGAAGTTGTCCAGGGCTTATTGTTGGGTCGCGGTTACTCCCTCGTAGCTAGGAAAGGAAGTAGACATTGCGACACGCCGTTTTACCACGTTTATCGTAATATTTTTCCGCAAGGATGGTCTCGAGACCGGCACTTGAAATCCGTCTGATTAACGTCGGACTTTTTCTACTTCAATACTGCGAGCCTTGCGTTCTATATCGACCGCAGCTTCTTTGAGACAATTTGATAGCGGATTTTGAAAAGATTTTGCGATACGGGTTAAAACTTTGATATTTTCTCTCCAGTGATAAATTACCACTGCCCACGCGGTACCTACTATAGAAAATAAACGCAGTCGATACTTCTTTCCGTATTTTGTAACCAGTACAAATCGTTATCATTTGAATTTAAAACCAGGTTCGAGAAGGAACCGGACATATCGTCGAGACATCACTTCAACGCAATGACTACACTGGCTATTACGTATGTCGGGTTTTTTTTATCTAGATGCATTAAGTCGAAGTTAGAACATGTCGAATAACTTTCCCGCTGACTTTCTTACTTCTATTAATTCTCCGAGTTTTCGAGAACAAGATCAGTGCCCCAAGTACGGATATCCTGACGATGCAATGAATAAAATTTTGCGATGAATTGGTACATCGATAAAAAAAAAAAAATAATAAAAAAAAAGAATGAATAAAACTTGATATTTGTGAAGAACTGGCTAAAAAAGGGATGCGGTATTGGTTTCAAATCCAACGTAACTCCGTTTAATTAATTTTTATTGAACTCGAAAGTCGATACGTCGACTGGCTGCCAATTCATCGGTTTCTCTTACAACAACTAGCATGCTGTGTAACAAATGAGATTTTCCTTAGCATCTGCACATTGAAATGGGTATAAAAGGTTAAAAATCTGGCCGTGAGTCCGTTGCACAAAGATGTACTTGCCACGAGGCGGTTTATATCATAGTTATTTATTTTTTTCTGCAGTGTAGGGATAGTTACAGAGTCTGCACACCTATAAAAAATAGATAAAAATAGATAGAGATCGAGAGAGACAAAGAAACGAGCGAGAGTCAATTTTCGAAACTCGGTTAGCGACTTATTTATCGGTAAACGTCAAGAGCCAATGGCAATCCATCGATCCGTAGTCAAAGCTGTGGTTTCTAGACTCTGCAGCTACCTCAATAACGCCTAACCCATCAAACGTAAACGTCAAGGGTTGAGTTAGCGCTAAGCGAAAATCTCCAGCGAATGAATTACGGTTAATTACTACTGCCAAGGTTTCCTTTTCTTTTCCCCGAACTAAGAAACTCGCGAGTAGAAGACTCGAAGCTTGCCTTAAGGAATCGCTTTAACTCGAAAAGCGCGAATTTTGTCCCGATAAAAAATGCAATTTCCGGACATTACGAGTAACAATAATCCGTTCATCCCCGTTATCTCAGCGAGATCAAGAGCAAGTTTATGGAATAATGATACTCTCATAATTGCAATCATTGTTCAGAAGGTCTTTGATAGCCGGATAGATGAGAAGGCAATTTCCTGTATTTTGTAAACGATTTAGATTTTTGTCGAAAAAATTTTTTGAATTTTCGCCAAAGATAGGGGATGAGCAAACAACTGCATTTGTTTTGGACAAACAGTAGCGGCGAAAAATCGTGTCGATGCATAATTCAACCGGTCGATGTCAGGAGGATGAAAAAACTAAAAATAAAAAAATGAATTTTTTTGACAAATTCTTTTCTTCTCGTTGATAAATTCTTAATCAAACAACCCACCCTCTTTCCCCATCCTTCCTCGTCCTTTACTCTGTATTTTACTCCGCAGACGTATGGGGGTGTGAAATTATACAGGCTAGACTCAAGTTTTCACGGTTCACGTTCTCACCTTTACGACCGCTAAGTTAACCGAGACAATTCACAGCCTGAAAATCGCTCGAAACATGTGTGAAGTCTCGTATGCCGCAATGCGACACTGGTACCTCAAATTAATCCACTGCTTAATACAACCTTATTAACGATCCTTGACTAAACTCGAATTACAATTTTTTGTCCATTGGAAAAAAATTTTTGATTACTCGTCACGATCGTTGACGAGGAGGACTAAGTCCAAGCTTTTTGTTTTGCATCATCATGTGCTTCAGAGGTTGTTTTTCGATCTTTGAACTCTTCGAAGCTGTTAAACTTGGAAAATATCATAAAATCATTGACCTTTGTGCTCAAGTCGAAGGTACCTACATCATGTATTCCCTTTTGTCTTTAAATTCGGTTTACATTTAGCGGGTAGACACGGGTATAAAGATGGCCACTCTACGGGATGGCAGTTATCCACATCGAGTCCCGGAAGGCTCACCTGCTGTGCTACCGTTCACCCTTCACCGTGTGCACAGCGTGGTCCAATGCTGCTCCGTTTTTGTTGTTCAAAAGGCCGCCTACGAGGAGTTAATGCGTGCTGTCAAAATGTGGGCTTAGATGGATGTTCGCGGTGTTCTTTTGGAATGTGAGACAGAAGTTATACGACCATTTGTTGCACTTGCTTCCATTATACAAAAAAAAAAACAAAAAAATTATCCATAAAATAGAAGAATTTTTTTTTTTTTCTTTTTTTTTTAATTTTATATATTTTCGTGGGGTAGAAAAGCACCGAAAGCTGTATCTGAAATTATGACGGAAACAATTTACGGGTTTTAGCCGTACCCAGACGTGAGCGTCGAGGGCAGGTACCGCCGTAGGGTTTGGCGGGAGGTGCGAGGAACCCTAAGCCGCAATAAGTTGAGGGATGAGCGCAGGATGTGGCCGAAACGTAGCTAGCATACTGATACCATATCGTATGGCTGGTTCAACGATAGTTACTTCCGTCTTGACGGTAAATCCGGAGCTAAAATTCACCTTGACTTAAAAATCTGCTTTTTTATTTGAGTCATTATTTGTAAAAATCGAGATCGACGTTCTCAAAATCGTGAAAATAATTTCCAAAACTTGTAAAATCATGTACCACACGTTATATCACGTACCTACACAAAGTATCTGCAGGATGCAGTCGGACTTCCTTCGAGTTATGTACGCGTTGGCGTCGGTTTTGGCTTTGGCTTTAGCTTTGGCTTTGGGTTAGCTAACGACTTAGGCATTGCGGTTTCCGTGCCTCGGTTCCGTGGTCTTGGTCCCAAGTTGGTGGAAGGGCTTCACGGGGAGTGAAGACGGACGTCGCGACGCCCCCATAAATCCTGAGCTTACCCGCCGACGGCGAGCTGCGTCCTACGCCATCCTCAAGCTCCGCATCCACCAGGGTTTCAACTCGGCGTTGCGGGGGGCTAAAACTCTTAGATGCTGCGACAACTTTGATTACTACGCTAGGGCTTACGCGTCTTATACCATGGATACAGATTCGCGTCACTACTACCCCCGTTACGTATATAACTTTTGAAGAATTAGGTACACCGTTGATTATTATAACGAAGAGGATGAAATTTACTCGACCATTCCTTTCTGTTTTTTTTTTTTTTTTTTAATATTTTGTGTTACATGTAAAAAGGGAGAAAATTATGGGATGAAGCGCCGTAGCAACTCGAGAATTTCTGTATTTTTCTTCTTTGGTTTGTTCTATTTTTTCCGAGTGCCTGACCGTGCGAGACGTTTACTAATTCCAACTTTAATTAGCCACTAGCGTGATATTTTCGTTGTTGAAAATGCAGCAGCAGTAGCGGCAGTAGTAGGGAAGTTTTCTCTTCGTTCGCTAGACTAATTTCCTGCTGGTCTCGCTTGCAAACGAACGCGCAAACAAAGTTGCTCCCGGGGTGTAACTTCACCCTTGAGGCCGCCGGCAGCCACGCACTCGTGCTCGCGTAAAAACGCCTCGAATTATGAAGGCACGCCTCGCCATTACGAAACAAATTAAAAACTAATTAAAACAACCGGCTCCGCGAGCTTTTCCTGAGTGGCTGCCTTACTCAAGCGCCAATTATTGCTAACTCAGACCTCATAGGCTGACCTGGTACTAACCGTGACGTCAGTTACTAAAAATTTTGTAATTCATTATTCATAAAGGTACATACCTACAACTTGAAAAAAAATAAAAATAAAAAAATATATTCGTCCCCTAAATGATCATCTCTTTACGTCATGTACCTAGATGACAACTGAGAGTCTGCAGAAGCTTGCATAGCTTAACGTACGGCACCCCTTGACACTGTTTATCTTAGGAGTCACAAAGGCACCGGAAGTGTAAGCCTGAAGGTGTATCCTTTACATAAGTCCAAGTAAATCCGTATTCATCATACCGAGTTGCGTGTCTGTCATTGTTAATACACCAAAAGCTGTCAAAGAGTGGCGTTTAGGATTTCGAAGCTAAATTTTGAGAGCTCGCGTCTAATCGAAATGAAAGATGAGAGGAAAGGGAATTTAGGGGCAAAGAAAGGTGATGAAATGAAATGATATGATATGAACGATTATAGATATAAATTCTGTTGCAGCCGAAGTTAAACGGTAATCATAATTAGGCGGTTTAAAATTAAAACGCTCGTTGACAGTCTCGCGACGTTCTACACGGCCACAGAAATCCCATTAATTAATGAAAAGCTTCACTTCATTTGTCGATAAATAAATAATAGCCAAGTGCCTGTGCTGATCGTTACTGCTATCCCGTGATGTCAAGCTGTAGGGCGAGGAAAATGAGAACGGTAACGGTTACAGAAGCGGGAATTTTCGGGATGGGACGTAACGCAGGACGACGAGACGGACCTGGAGCTTGTAAAATATTAACGTCGTCTCCCTGGCGTCACATACGACGTATACCCAAAGGCCGGGTGGCTTAACATTTGAAAAAATCCCGCCTACCAAACCGCACGAAGTAATAAAAATATTTCAAACTAATTTCCTAGCTCGGCTATTTTTTTATTTTTTATTTATTTTTTTTTTTTTCTCTTTATCCATGAAACTTATACCGATATGAATATTATATAGGCGGGTAGGTATACGTATAACGTTTAGTTTGAACGATAATTAAAAATCGCCGTGGGTGTCTGTCTCTCTCACTTTATCTCGAACGAAGTACGTTACCATACGAAACCGAACCGCAGTGCTAGATATATTCTAATAACAATTCCGCCGAGAGATTGACATGCCACGTCAGCAGATTGACTGACTCGAGTTCAAAGGTTAATTACACCTCTAACCTGCAGAACGGAAGGCATCGTTCGATGGAATATGAAATTTATATGATATTAACGAGGTTTCGACGAATCCATGGCGAATAAGGATCGTTCATGCGATAGGTTTGAAAATTGACACGAGACAGCGACAAGTACGTATCTCAACCACCTTTTTACTGCGGTTTAACGTAACGATTTCGCGAGGAATTTTATACCAGCCGAGTTAATACTAATAGGATAGACGCGTGTGGTCGCCACTACGACGTCGCCGTGATTTAAATGAAAAGAGTAAACGACGTATGACGACAGACGAGACGAGTCGGAAATATTTGGCAGTCGATATATACGTTCGCCTCCGGTTTAAAATTAAAAATGTCCCTTTCCGACTTCCATCAGACCAAAAGCGTAAGCCAATGTCACATATCTACCTACCTGCTCTCCCATACTCTCCACTACCAGACCAGCTGTCTAACAGGAATGCGTCGCGACGCTAATGAAAAACTTCATCTCGTTGCGGGGTGACGTTAACGAGAAAGGCTTCAGCTCCATTCCGCCATAGAATAACGGAAACTGAAAGGGAACCGAAATAATAGAAATTTTTTAATTTCCCACATGCTTCTTCCGCGTGGTAGGTATGCGATTCCTTAATTGCCTGACGTCGCGACGCCTCTCTTACTACCGTCTGAATAAAAACTAAAAAAGAGAAAAAAGAAATAAAAAAAAAAAACGTATAGGTACGATTTCAACTGAATGAAGAAGAATATCGCAATGATCATAATCTGCTACAGTATCGACTACTTAATCTACCGTATAAAAACGTCAAGAAAAATTTTTCAATGTGATAGACGAAGAGAAACGGTGGAAAGTAACGTAGGAGAGACCGCCGTGACGTCATTAGCCATTCCGATCTCGTCGAGCGGAAATTATGTCCAGTGCGACGCGAGTCGCTCTCAATATCCTCCGCACCCTCACCCAGCTCACCCTCGTCCTCACCCTCACCCCCGTACCTCTACCCGTAGGACCCGACAGTACACTCTCCGTTCTCCCGCGGGATTCCTTCGCTTCCGGTTTCCGGGACAGGAACGACTATGCTATGATTGGTTCGCGCTGTGGACTGCAGGATAGAACGGACGGATACGATGCGGACGGAGCAACGTACGTACTACGGAAACCTACCGATCTATGTATATGTGTACGTATGTATGTATGTACATGGATGAATGTATACGTATAGACAGGAGAATGGGGGTTAGGTACTGACTACCTACGTACGTCGTATATACGATCGTGGTGAGAATGGCTTGAGATAGTACATACTGTGCTCCCGGCGACAATATGTATCACCGTGAATCGAATTGATTCAAAATCCCCGCATATCGCGGTGCCAAGCGGTGCCGCATAATGCGGGAAACGTGAGGAAAATTTCAAATAAAATCTATTTTATTTCTATATAGAGAATAAACTTTGATGATGGTTTATTGTTTTCGGAAGATGAGAATGAAAGAAAATTTTAAAGAATCGTTAATTAAAGATAATCGTTAGAAAATAATCGGTACACATATTTTATGTATAAATAAAAAAAATAACGTTGACGTAGCGATGCGAGATGGTCGTAAAGAGGTAAACGGCACGATCCGTACGTAGTACGTGTTCAGTAATTTGAATACCTACGCTCGGCCACGTTCTAGAGTGGCACATTTTTATTCCTGTACGAAGTAAAATCCCGCGCTGAGAGACACGTTTGTTCAGTGCAAAACCGAACGGTGACAGGATAGCTTTGGGGATGGGTTAAATCCGTATTTGCAACAACGACAAAAAAATTCAATGATTTTTTCAAATTCATTTCTAATGGCGTTTTTTAATCGAACTGCAGGCAACGCCAATCTTCGATACACATGCCTAAGCAAGTCCGATTCCTATTTAAAATGGAAACCAACCATCGTTGATCCTTATATTGTTCACATATTAATAGACAGAAGAAGAAAAATTATCTATTCTAATCACACGCGGAATCATTCCGACAAACGTGTGAGCTCGTTCCATCCTGACATATGACAGACACGAGGCGAAGCTTCCTGCTGTTCTGAGGTCTGACTATAATTTTTTTCTTTTTTCATTCTTCTTGAATCAGTTTAGGAAAATTAATTCCTCGGTAATTTTAATCGTGGCTACGATCATCGATTTTTCATTCGATACAGCTGGTGTCAGTGTCAGTTGTAATTCGTTACTAAACAAATATCGGGTGGTGCATTAGGTACCTACGTTCGTCGATGAGCCAACAGTAGCAGTAGCTCATAGTTGAGAGTGTATGAGGTTTGGACAGTAGCGAAGGGCTCGTATTCGAGATAATGGTCTCTCGGCGACAACCCCTCTGACAATAGTTGTTGCTTTTTGTACTTGTAGTGGATGTGTGTGTGTACATTTTATACTGCATATACATACGTTTTGATCATAGCGTAGCTGTGGATTCGGGTTTTCACACCTTATGTCACGTTTCCGGGTGACGTAAGCGAACGACCACTCGCAATCAGCAATGCTAATTCTTTCGCGGCAGTCGCATTAATTCTAATTAAATATATTCAGGTATACGAGATAGTGACCAAGTGGCAATTTGTACGACGACTCGCTAACGAGATAAACAATGTTTTACTATAAGTTTTTTTGTCTCAACTTCACTGCACATCCTTAAAATCAAAATAATGCACCGAGAATAGTTCATCGGATTCTCATCTATGCTTAAACTATATAATAATTCAAGAAAATGGTCCACGTGTAGTTTCGCGTCGGATTTTACCTCAGAGTTAATTTTCTATATTTTTTTTATATTTTGTAAACTAACCAGGTATGATTATTTACGACTTTTTGAATGGCGATTAGAACTCACGTTATTATAATGGTGTTAGAGATATTATAATTCTTGAATATTTAATACACTTCGATGACGCAAGGCGCGTATGGTAATTAGAAGCGGTTTGCGCTACTCAAGACAACCCATACATACACCAATAAAAGGATATTAAAAATTCTGTGAGCATATATCCGTCGTTTGACGCTCAGCGCGTTCCTGCCACGAGATCAACGGCGCGTAAGTCTTATCTGGATGGAATTATTTATACAGTCATCTTAACGATAAAAATCAATATTCTTAATCTGCATCAAGATAAGGGGTGTACTTGGTCACCTGTCACCTTTATTTAGTCAAGAAAATGTATTATTTATTATCTTAAACTCTGAAGACGATCCTATCGAAAGTAAAATTCCATTTTCTATATCGTGTCATTCATATCGAGGATCGAAAATTAAGGACCGGTTTGAAATTTCGAATTGAAAAAATTCTAAACGGTCAAAATTACGAATTTATTTAAGAAAAATGTCGAATTCTTCAAAAATGTTAAACTCCTTTTCAAATTTTTTTTATGAAAATCCAGAATTCTCATAGGGGTTGAAACATTTTTTAAACCACCACCTATCCTCAACACCACGAAACATTCACTCATTTGACTCGATTAAAACCCGCGACGCATGAAACGAATGCTCTAACAGACCAGCCATTCCAATTTCTCGTATGTCGTTACCCGTTCGCGGTTCCACTTCAAAATCAATGGTCCATGGTTTAATCGCGCGGCAAACCATCCCGGTGTCAAATCCGCGGTCGTGGTGGAAGCGGAACGGACCTTTCATCAATGTGCGGATATATTTTTGAATAGTAATTATACTTTCTTTGAGAACAAATTTTTTTTTTTGCAACGAGCTTCAACGTCCTGTCTATCTTTTTAATTTTTTTCTTTTCTTTTATTGTGACATTTCGTACCAATCGCATCTTCGCATCAACTTGACTGCTTCATTCTCTCGGAAATATTCCTGACTGTTTACCGGACCGGCTAAGATATAGAGTAGAAAGAAAAATATATACGTGAAGCCGGGGGCGTCGGCGTTTCTACATCGCACTACCCTGGGTCGCCCGCACATTGAGTTACAACTCGGCAACTCGCTTGGAGCTTTTGCGCTACACCAAAAGATTCCTCTCCGAGATTATGCCCGCCTTACGATACGCGATAGCTCGAGAAACTCGCCTTTTCTTTGCAAAGATTGGATTTCACATCAACCGTAGGATGTAAAGACTATGTTAAATTTGTTAAAAATTTAACTTATACTGCACTCATCATCTCAAGAAATCGAGTACTGTAGTTAACGGAAATAATAATTCAGGAGTTAAAGGGTTCAGTTAATTCGGTAATTGAACAAGCCTCAAGAACTGAACAAGAGGGACAGCTGTGCCACCTGCCTTCTTCGAACGCCTCCTTCTTTTACGCCCCTAACTCTCTTGAGGGCTTATCAAGATCCTTGGAGGCAGAAACGAGCTGGCAAAACCAGCACGTTGTAGGTATGTATGTATGTATGTACATAAGAAACGTATTTTTATTTTACACGTATAAGTTGAGGAAGTAAAAAACATTCACTCGTACCTCATCCTCAACGTTCGCCAATACGATACAGTGGTACCGATAAGAAAAACGACGTGAATAGACCGAGGATCCGATAGTCAGTCGGTTGAATCAGAACCCGTGACTCTAATGGCGAACGATTTAAGTCGTTCTTTGATTCTGGAAAAGAAAAGTACAGGAAAAGACACCTTTTTTCTGGTTCTACTTCTGGTTCTGGTTATTCACCTCACTGACCATCCTCAGTGTATATTTCTAAAGATCGTGTTTCTCTAAGAATCGAGGATCACCGACCACCTTCGTCTCCATCATTACCATTTAAATGTATTCACGTTTATAGTTAGTTGGCGGCTAGTCTAGTCAGGAATATCGTGTGTATTTCCACCCGCAGTGGTTCCTCGGTTCTATAACACGTGTGGATCGTCTACTTCGTTAGGTACAACGATCTGTAAAGGCCATTTAAAAATCTTCTATCTTCTTATTCCTCGATGTGATCCTCACTGAGCATATATATATATATATATATATATATATATATATATATATATATATATATATATATATATATATATATATATATATATATATATATATATATATACCAGTTGGCTTAAAATCATCATGAAAATGGATATTTCAGACATTATACTCATGAAGTTCATGGTCTCCCACTTTTCGATGATCATAACCAACACTTAATTCATACAAGTGCACTCAGATCTAGCTGTGAAAAATTTTGAACAAAAAACCATCGTCCAACGAGGAAACAGAAGCATTTCCACAGCATATACAACGGAATGAAGAACGCGGAGACAGTAAAAGAAGAAGAAGAAGAAGAAGAAGAAGAAGAAGAAGAGGTAGAAGAAGTGGACAGAGAGGGACATCGAGCAGGCTCCAAACACGGGCGTCTCCCGTTTTGTAACGAGGTGCAGTTCAGCGAGGTCCGTGTGAACCGTTCACCGCTGTCCATCGAGCCAGGTACGATTGTTGGCCACTGCCTTACCTGCAGCTTGCATCCTGCAGTAACCTGCAGGTATTTGTTTGTCCACTTGGGGCAGACGAACGCGACGATATCTTCTGACCGTGTGCAGTCACCCGGGGACTTGGACAAGGCTATGCAAATACCAGTCCTCGTCCCTCGAAGAGTGTACAGCCCGGAGGGAAGCTTCAAGAAGTTGTCCCGTGGTAGCGGTATACGTACGTATAAGTAACATCAAGTCGAGCTAAGAAATCGAGAATTTATCATCGTTTCATTTTATATTCTAACTAAAATCTTTCTTGATACGGGTGCGGTTTAAATGTTCAACGAGCTTTTAGATCAGCCTAAGTAAAATGCTGTTATATTATTCTTCCCATTGTCGACTAGGACTCTGCTCGTTCTGCAGAATGAAGGAGCGATTAGGAACGGCCCAGGACTATGACCATTCGAAAACCAGTTTCTTTTCGACTTCGTAAGGGCAGGACGAGCGAGGCTCTTTCCTTTTGTCGAATTACGAAAATGATATTTGTTAAGGGGCGCAGAATCTCGGGAACGCGGTACCCATGAAGATTCTTGAATTCGAGGGACGTGTATATACATAAACGGTATGTGTGTAAGGGAGGCGGCTGCTTATCTGAGTCCTTGGATCTAATATAAATACATCCAACGAAATATGACGTTATAAGTTAAGCCGCAAGGACCGAACTATACCGGGGTTGGGCGGGTTGGAAAAATGAATGAAAATTCGAGTTTGTAAGAAACTCTTTTTACCTTTATGAGACTAGCTGTGGCCGTCGACATACTCGCGTGGGACCCGAACAAACTTTTTACCAATTTAACCGAAACCCATTCCTTAGCCTTTTTCGGGCCCAAGATAGACCCGGGGACTCATAACTCCTGACTTTCTCAGATACGATTATTTCCAAGACGATATCTAGGTACGTAACAAATCTTTTTTTTTTTTCTTTTTGTTATCTTATTTATTTAATTTTTCCTTTCGCTTTTGATTTTGGTTTCGCTTGCTTAGAAAAAACAGAAAATAAAGATTCAACATCTAAGGAAAATAGGTGGAGTGCGTATGCATTAGCCGCGTTATCATAAGCCAAACCCAAAAGTTCGCAGGTCTGGCCAAACCGAGTTGCGGTAGACTCAGAAATTTACAACTTGCTTCCGCCACTGTCTACTGAAAAGGAAAAGAAAAAAAAAGAAAAAAAGACGTTTATCTACCCGATGTGTACACCTACTGGTGGTAAATCTACCTTAACTGAAAGAAAAAATATGGTACCTCCTTAACAATCTGCATGATTGCCCACGTCCTCAACCCCATTTTATTATTCCTATCAAACAAAATATCATATATTTTACTTCTATATCATGATTTTTTAGTTTCTTATTTTTCTTACTACTAGTTTTATGGTCTAGATAACATTTTCATATATATATAATGTATTGTTATTTTTTCTTGTTTTTTGCAATACCATTATATTATTCCATTCATAAATCAATTCTCTGAAGGAAAAATTTTCACCGTTCTTTTTTACTTCTTTTATCTCTTGTAGTATATTGTAGTTCGTATCTACACAACACTGTCTCACTACCTCGTATATGTCCATTATTCGAATATCAACTTGTCGATGAGAAAATATAATAACTGAAAACCTATCTTGGACTTCGTTTTTTCGGATTAACATTGCGAAGAGATGTAAATCTTTATATACGTGGATATAGTTTGATCGGTAATCGACGCGATCATTAGAGTAAAATGTATGTACACGTGATCCCTAACAGTTTAGTAAAATTTTTATTTATTTATTTCTATGAATTTGAAACATACTAGTATAATAATCGTTATGGTTATTTGTACAATAATTTATAGTAGGTAGGTAGGTAGGTACTACGCTGTGTTTAACGTACTTGACCCGTACGGTTATAATGACGATGCTTACATACCTACCTACCTACCTACTTGACCATAAACATGAACGTTTCTCGAAACGTTTTCACCCAAACATTAAGTCTCTATAAGAAAACATTTTCGAGTCCAAGTATAGACCGTAAATCATTTGCAAGTGAGACCCCCATTCATGGTATTCTTAACCGTTGGTATACCCACCATAAACCCTTGATGGACTTAAACTCGCCGCTTACAGGGCGGTCCAGTATTAGGTATATTAATTCTAAGATGAGAGTAGAGAGGATGTAACAATCTTCTTTCTACTTAGTAGTTTCGATAATAATTTGAGTAACTGACTACGATATCGGGACAAAGATATGTCTGGATGGAATAAAGAAAGAATAAAAAAAATTTTATCTCAGAAAATGAAAAGGAGGCAGCCCCCATACGTTGATACGCGTTTTCGAGACAATGTCTGGATGTTTACGGGGTTTTACGAGTCGTAAAGGCAGTCGTGCTTTTCACGGTCTTAGCTACTACTTCCTTTGCTCTCTTTGGTCTTGCGTCCCTTCTCGTTCCTGGCTCCTACAGACTCTTGGCTCCTGGCTCCTGTGATCCTCTTCTCGTTTCACGCCTCGCCTCAGCAGTCTCGTGCTAGCAAGCTAACTGATAATAATGCCAGTTTTATTGTACAATAACCCTTAAACGCGGCGATAAAATACCTCTTTATGGCATCAAAAATGAAAGAGGCAAACTCCCGGGGGTTTGGATACCTCAGACCGTAGTACCCAACGCGACGCGTCGCGACGCTGGTGAAGTGGTACCGTATACGCCATCTCTTCACGGCATCCCAAACTGCCCGATACTTTAAACTGTAGAATGTCCTCCGGGTAGGTAACCGCGCGTTGTGCATCTCCCTTAACTACAAGCCGATGAAATAGAAATACAATTTTTCGATTGAAAAAAAAATTAATGCTATAGGTTAGTTATTACTTAATGAATATTAATTATTAATTGTCAACGAGAACGCACGTTACCTTGGGCTGTGAACAGGTAAGTAATGTCATTTGTAATCCAGTGGTATATAATGAAAGAGATAAAAAAATAGAAAAGAAAAAACATCGCTAGCATCACGAGCTTGCATGTGGCTTGCATTAATAATGGGTATTACGTTAGCTATAAACGCTTATAGTGATAAAAAAAAAAATATATGTATATGCATATATGTATATTAAATCAAGTTGTTTAATTCACTGTAGTCAGACACGCGAAATAAGTCTGTCAGTTAATTAACCTTTCATTGAAATACGCGATTTGGCAAATTGTTTTTTTTTTTTTTTTTTAATTTTTTTTTTTTTTTTATTTTATTTTCAGTTTTTGAGTGGATATAAATCTAAACACAGCGGTATCGTTTAGATTCTATATTCAAAGAAGAACTTTTAACCGAACTCACGATCGGCTTGTAAAGTGACAGGCGAGAGGAGGTCTTTTACTACTAGTTTCTTAATTTTTGGAATAGGCATATGGAAGTCTGGTATAATATATCGTTTTTTAATTACTTATCTAAGTATCTAATCACACCGCGGTGTATCATGATAATCCCAAGACAAATGGTGTAAAAATAAATAAGTATTAACACAAGAAGAAGAAGTAAGAATTAGAAAAAAAAAAAAAAAAAACAAAAAAAAAAAATTAAAAATTAGAAAAAAAAACGGAATGTCGCATTCCCTGGAAATGTTTACAGGTGTTTAAAAATATACAGATCTACCTAACTCACGCAACTTTCAAATTAAAGTATCATTCTAGCCTCGGGAACGTGTTTCACTAATTTTCGAGACGTTTTCTTCAACGTAACAAGAAAACTAAAAAATAAAAAAGTAAAATAATATAAAAAAGTAAAAATATAATCCTCCTATCAAAGAATTTCAAACGCATCTTTCAGAAGCTACGAAATCATTGATATCGAATCTGAGAGCAACTTTGGTGCGGGTAATTTTGTTGTTAGATTTTTATTTCTCACTTTTTATAAGTATCAATTTTTATTCTACCTGGCTTTAGTTCTTTTTTCTTTCTGTGTTTAATTTTTTTTGTGCCAGACGGTGCGCCGGGTGAACAGCTCACGCTGTTGAGCAGAGGCATCAGCAAATTGGAAAGAAACCCTGTGTTTTCTCCGTGTTTCATCTGGCGATTCCAATAATTAAATCGTTAGCAATTATCAAGACAAGATGCTTTCGGCCGTTCGAATATAAGTATATACGTTCGTGTGTAGTACGTGTGTGGATTTTTTTTTTTTTATTTTATCCTCTTTTTTTTTTTTGTTTTTCTGTTTTCTCCTCCTCGAAGCAGACAGCGCGGTTGCATTCCTGCCCCTAAATACTAATCATTGGGCAGCGAAGCGCTCTGCAGTTGGACCTCGGCTGTATTTTAATTATACTCCAGGCAACGGCCTCGCCCAATCTCGCTCGCTTGCTCGCTTGCTCGCTCGCCGCTTCGAAAAGTGAAGAAATAAAAGCAGAAAACATGCCCAGCCCACCGCAGCCCCCGGCGTCCAAGAGTCCGAGAGTCCGAACTCGGTTCCTCTCTCTCCTCTTCTCTTTTCTTCTCATCTTGTCTCGTCTCGTCTCCCTCTCGGTGGTTCACAAGCTCCCCAAGTCCGGCTCGAACCTCGAACCTCGAACCTCGGACTTCGGACACGAACGTTTTTTGAAACGCGTAAAATCCGAGATATGTGGCAGGTTTAGTCTAAGGGGTGGCTCGGGGGAAGAAGAGAATGAGGCAGAACAGGAGAATGAGAAAGAGGACTAAAAGAGGCCCCGGGGGGTAACGGTGGAACGGGGGTTGTCGGGAGGGGAGCTCACCGCTGGATATTATCAATTACGATGCAGATGCCCTCCCTATAAATTATTCGGACCCCGTGCTGGAGTGGATACGAAAAGCCCTCTGTATTCTCCGACCTGTAGGAGAGAGTGCCTGGACGAAGCGCCCTTCTCTAACAGTGGGGTGTCCTTTGGGCTTGATACCGCGAGATCGAAACTGGACCGAGCTATTCCCAGCGCCTCTCACCCGCATGGCAGCCTCGACTATCTACTTCGAGGTATAAATCTCCTTTGAATTATATAAGAGAAGGAGAAAGACATGGAATAAGAAAAAGATAGAATAGAATAACGGGAGAGATAGCTATATAATACATACCCTGCATATACTCGCCTTTCCTATATACCTATTCTTATATTCCACAGGATCTCGGTTTTCCACGATTTCTTCAAAACTTATTTCATCCAAGTCGATATGAAACTCTCGTTAAGAATCTAAACCCTCGTCCTGCACACTAACTGAACTTCACGTTCATCAATCGATAATAAATCGATAAAAATTGATCGAAACTTCAAATTTTCTGCTTCCTATTTATCATTAAATCAGAATTTCCAGAATGTGCAGCAAAGACCTTCACCTTTTTTTTTTTTTTTTCAAATATCGATGGAAATCGTCGCCTCTGTATAGAATCCTGCTGCATTCGGGACGTCGTTGCTTGTCAGATGGGACGTTGGATCCTATTAAGAGCTAGACCCTGAGGGCTTCAATTACTCGATGGAGAACTCCGCAGCATCTTTTCAGCAGTTTTGAGTTATGGATAGACAGAAAGCACCGTTTTCCTACGACATTTAGCTACCTGGTGCCAAAATGGCCAGCCCAGACCCACCAGTCATCTTAACACCTGGTATTAGATGGAAGCGATCATCAACCACACACACCTACACCCTTGCGAAAAATTGGTCTCTATTTCAAACGGTAATGTCAGATAATAAAAAGGGGCTGAAATAAACGCTGAGGAGTCTTTAAATGTTCGATAATAATAACGCGTCGATGGATATATCAGAAACTTTTGACTCGATTATCAAAATTATGGGGAGGATCGGTGCAAGGGAGGCAAAAAGACGCCTACGAAAGTATTGGAGAGATCTTTTGAGTAAAATAGAAAGAAAGAAAAAAAGAAATGGAAAAATGTAAAACGTTCTTTTGTTGGAACGTTTCACGGTTAATTATCTGCAGGTATATAAGGTGGTTGAAATATTTTTTTAGAGGGTTGCAGCAGCCGGAATGACGGAGATGCAAGACGAAGCTAGGGCGTGTCTCCGATCTCGTCAGCCGCCTGTTTCTGATCACCGGCTTACAGACAGCTGCTACCCGAGCAAAAGATAAAGAAGAAGGAGTATTCGATCTCAAAAAAGAATTAATTACAATATGCGGAGTGAAATTCGTGGACCCAGATCCCTCACTGGCTTAATATTCCTGCAGGTATTATAATTATAGGTGAGAATGCCAATCCTTTCGGCAACTTGACCATTTTCTGCCAGAAGACTAAAGATAGACCCTTTTCTTTTCAAGGATTATTTGATTCCTCTGCTCTACTCGACGAGGGTATCTCCGACTCGCTCGTACGTACGTTCATTAATAATTCATATTATAATGGAATTGCGTGCCGTTATGAAAAAGAGACTTGAATTTTTTTTCACCTCTATTTTTCTCTCTCTATTTTTTTGTTTCTTTCTCTGCGGTATTTTGGAGCAAGAAACCGAGAGATGAAGAGATCGAAGAGAGACTGTTGGAAATAAAAGACAAACCGTTTCACCCATGACGCACGCGAGGCGACGCGACGGTATGAATGAAAAGAACATAAGAACGAAAGTGAAGAATCGCGTAGACGTCGTCGTGAAGTCCGCCGCGACGTACCAGCGTCGACGTAGGTATATTATATTGAGGTGAATATAAAAATTTCTTTCAAATAGGAAATTATAAAAGCCAGTCTGAAAATGAGAGGGGCAGCAATAAAGAGGGATGTTTACGAGACACGTGGCTCCTGCTCTGAGAGGGCGGTACGCCCAGAGTTCGAGCTTGACATCTACGTTCTTTATTGAATCCAAAGATACAACCTAGAAGCACTATACAGAACTGTGGGCGAGACCTCGATGAAGTATCAAATGCCACCCACGCGGACTCTCGAACGGTTAAACTATCGCAAAAATAATCGCAAAATTATATGAAAACAAAATTTAGTTTGGTATAGATTATAATACTTAAGGGTATTACCGATATTTGACATAATTAAACGCGTTGATAATTTCGAACTTCTATCAACGTCCTAGATCCAAGAAATTTGTTTTAATTTTTTTTTTCAAATACTATCCATCGCTGGTTAATATCCATTAACTAAATCCACCGAATCTATAAACGTGTCATAGTAATTCTGAAATATACGCAGACGCCATATACGATTACGGAATATAATATCCTTGTGCACACGCATATATACGTCGGAGGCTACACACAAGCACGAGATGATGCCATGGTTTATTCATTATGATGTAACGCAAATATTAAAAGATTTTTCAATATAAAATATAAAATAGCACGACCATATTGAACTGTAATAGATGAATAACCGAGCACTGTATATATACACGTAATACCTATACGATGACAAAAATCGACGATTGGTATAAGCAATCTATGTATTCCCAAGGCGTAACGCGAATGGATAAACGAAGTACGAAGTTGACGGCGTGGTTTTCGTAACTTCAATTTTAATCAAGATAAATCGTGTGAGTTAAACAGCTAATTTGTTTAACTGTCCCGAGAAACCGTATTTCTAATAATATATATACAACAGGATTAATATATTATTTTTAAGGTCATCCGAAGGCAGTCGATCTTCCGCGTTATACTATTTCTACGATACTGCAGTAATGATATTATAATATTTTATCGAATACAGGAGATAAAATAAAATAAGAACAAACAAACAAAAATGCAACCGATATCCGGAAATATCAATTATTTATTGCCACTATTTAAGAATCAAGTAACATACGGAGAGGATTATTTAATATTCAGAACATATGCCGACTAGATCGCAAACTTTATCCTCTTTTGCGAAAGTACTGCAGTTGTAAACGATACGATACTATAATATACGACAGACCATATCTTCATAGTTCGGAATGAGGCAGAGCAAGGTACCTATTCTATTCAAGGTACAGACTCTGGATAGCGATCGTTTCCAGTTACCAGTTACCAGTAGCCACTGGTCAACAGGAGCGTGCGATAAGATGGTAAAAAATATATGCAAAACCTCTCGTGTCTTTCCAAGAGTGTTCTTAGACCGACGGATCAAGAAAGCAGAGTATCGAATCAAAAGAAAGAAAGGGAAGATACAAAACCGTTCAAAAAATTGTTCATTCGATTTTCATTTTCACTTTATTTCTCTCTTTCTCTTTCTCTGTGTATCGGTTTTGATAATTAAAGAATATATCGATCCTACGTACGTCGAATCGTTTTAAAAATTCGGAGATAATTTTTGTGGATTTTAATTAACGAATGCGAGACGAGTGTCGTTTTGATTGAACGGCGGATGGTATTTCTGAAGACAAAAATGATAAAAATGAGGAATTCTTAACTCGGTGTGGGTGTATGATTTTCACCGTCGGGACGCCGTCGGAAGCGGCGGCGATAGGACACTATTAATAGGCAGTGGCGTTTCTCTTGCCTCAGGGTGCCAGGCGTAAACCGAATCCTCCGTCTCCGATCCTCCGTCATTCCGTTAGTCCGCATGGTGTAGATCACCGAAACGTTACTATCATTTTTATCGCTGTCCGCTAACGAACTCTCGTGGTAGGTTAAAATCAAAAAAAAAAAAATAAAAACGTCCAAAAAACGAGGCGAGAGAAGTCGATGGGACGCAGACGATGGTATATTTTTAAAAAATAAAAATTCTTTTTCCGAATAATAAATGTGGAATGAAACGTGTCTACAAGAGTAGAGAAAATTATAACCAACCACATTAAACGTCATCTCATCTACAACGGAACCAGACACTCGTCCGAACGACTCGCGGAGCGCTACGAGACACTAATAGAAATATGAATTCTGAAACTAAATCTTCATTTTTTTTTTTTGGACTTAAGTCATTATATTACTCTACAAATAACCATGCCCCTTGTCGTTATAGAAGCTTCAACAAGATGTCTAGCAAGATTATAACCTAATTGTTTATGCACACTTAATATACTTACACGACGATCGAACAGCTTATAGACGGAAACTAGAATAAAACAGCTTCATTAACCAACTAAATCGAGGAAATCGGTCCCACAATTCTTAATCCTGCAATGGTTGGATTTTCTTCGAGATTAAAAAATTCGCGGACTCATTTTCGTCCGGTTTTTGGTTTTCTAAAACGAAAATCAAGATATCGGAAAATTGTGCAACGGAGATATTTCCTTTTCGAAAAACAATTAAGAATTGAAAAATTGTTAAGTCGAACTAGTCGTTGACCCGAATCGTTGCGATAAGTGCTTTTAGTTTGACTACGTTTAACTATGAGAGGTAATGGCTCATAAATACTCCAAACTTTTAATTGATTATAGTTCGAAAGACTAGGAAAGTTCTGTGATAAAACTATATACGGTTGAATCTGCAGTCCTTAAAAAATATACCCTTTTAAGGTATAGGTGCAGGGTATACATACCTATGTGGGTATTGCACGTCTCGTTGTATAAATGTAAAATAAATGGAAAAAAAAAAAAAAAAAGTGATTTGTGAAAGCCTTACAAAGTCGCGAGGTCAAGACACCTGCGAACCCGTCAGAAATCAGTATAATTTAATATTATTGTCGATGTTAAATACCTCGTTAGACGGTCATATCTTACGAGGGTTATATCCTTTCGAATGTATACGTACGTACATACGTAGGTATAGATATACTTGATAATAATAATTTCAACTGCAATAACGCCCGCTTCAAAAGACGCAGCTGTAGGTACGATATTCTACGTAGAGACGATGAGATGAACAGTCTGAATGCCCGGTCCATCAGATCCATATTTACATTTTAAATTGCTTCGGATTCGAGCTGCGGTCATTTCTTTTTCTCATTATATCCTTTGGGTTTACGAGAAGATCTTGCCTCGAAGATTTAACTTTTATTCTCATATTTCTTACGGGAGATATCTTCGCCAGATATTTAAACGAAAAGTAAAGAAAAAAAATTTTTTCTTAAGGGTTACATAAGATCGCGTGAAAACAATCGTGATTAATAAACACGTGGAGAAGTAAAATTGAATGGCACATAACTTGCGTCAGTTTAAAATCTGCTTGACGTAATTTTTGGAAAATTACGTAAATACAATATGGTCGCTTATCGTCTCAGCATATATACCGTTTCGAGACACATGATACCTCGCCAAATATTAGCTTTATTTCTTGAGACATACCAACATCTACATCCTGTTAGATTCTTATCGTTCAATAAGCGAATATCTTGAAAAATTATGAATTAAATATTGCAAAACATGTTTCTTTTGCCTTTTTTCTTTACCCGAATGGACACGTATCTATACCTATACCCCAAACATCCCCATAAAATACATTCACACAAGAAAAATAAAAAAAAAATTACACACAGACACACATACCCAGTCAACTTCGGTGTAAGGTAGAACGCGAGTCGTCTGATTTAGTGTCGGATTGGTCACGGATTGTCGCCTCACCCTCCGGGCGGCTGAGAGCCGGCGGACCCGAGTCCGATGCTATAATATTTTCGATTTTTCTTATTTTCTTCGCCTTCTATTTCCATCCCTTTTTCTCTCTCTTTCTCTCACCCTCGCCCTCTTCACCTTCCAGACCAGCGCTCAGGAGATCTTTGATCCCCCGCCGCCTGCCACCTGATCATACGTACGGTTACGCATAGAGAGAACTGCACCAGTCAAAAACTGCTGCACCCACACTCGAAAGAAAAGAAACTAACCTCTGGAGTCACCCCTTCGAACACTCTTCTCACCAATAGCTGAAATTTTTCAGTTAAAATCGTTCATTGAATAAAAATAAAGCTCAGCTTTTTCTTACGTGAGTACAAAATTTTCTACAAAGTCATTCTACGATGTCTAGATGGTATATAGATGTTGGTATAGGTACCTACCGATATTAATTAGGTACTACAGTCGATTTGCGATGCCCCGTTAATAATGAGTGAGACATCTTTGTCGAGTTTGGTAGGTAGGTAGGTAGGTATTATATGTATAGGGGCGTAGAATAAAATGGTGCAATAAATAACAAATCGATATCTTTCTACCGTGCGTCGTGGTGGTGACTTAATATTGCGCTACCATCACGCACCGCAGTGTCAGACACACGTATTATACATATACCTATCGTTGTGAAAATAATAGTAGCGAAAGGCGTGACTAGCTTATAATAACGTAATTAACGTCGATATATATTGTACACACATACGTAACCACGTGGTTATGCTAGCTGGTAGATATAGAAGTTATAAACCAGGTGTAACCGCCGACGTACGCGAGTGATTCAGTGAGTTAGATAGGGTCGTAAATTATAAAACCTCGCCAAAGATTCGCTCTTAGATGTTGGAAGGCTTACGATTTTATATAAAAATAAATTTGCAAAACTAAACTAGCCTATGGGTTAAAAAATGGACCGATAATTTTGAAGGACGATCATATTCGGTCAAGGGGTATAAACCGTCGCGTCGCGTCGCGTCGCTTCGGATGTTGAAGATTCCTCCGAGGCCCTACGGCCAAGGGGAGTTGGAAGGCAATCTGTACTAATGACCTTGGCTGAGGGAGTGAAGTCGGTCCCATCTAACATCTCGTAAAATTGCCGAAAGGAATATTTTTAATTAAAAAGCAAAACCAGGCAAGTATGGTATGGGCAGGGTAAAGAGCCCGTGGAGTCGTTGCGAGCTAAAGAAGAAGAAGAAGAAGACGAAGAAGAAGAAGAAGAGGAGGAAGACGAAGACGAAGAAGAGGAAGGGTTAAGCCGGTGCCTAGCTGGCCCTCCGTCGTCCTTTATTTATTCGAGACTTCGATATTTTATATTTTATATTTACGACGACGCCCGACGTATAACTTCCAGGCACCCGGGAGGTGCTTTTCGACTTAACAACCTCGCTTCAGCACAGTGTATACCGTACACCTTATGCCTTACCGCGTATTCCTACATCTCTGGCCTCGCTTTCGGGGATTATAACCGTGGATTAACATATCGACGCGACCGCGGCCGCGTCCGAGTTACTAAATCACTAGGAGACACGCCGTAATCGTTTCGAGAAGGACCTCGGTCCTCTATAGACTCGGCCTGTAGCCTACCTGCTGTTCGAATCCACCCAAAGCGCTCATTAGTATCTACCAGGGTTATTATAAGGGCCATTATCTCCGTGGAATTATGTAGGTATATTCTTCTCTTCATCCCCTCGCTATGCAGATATAGACTCGCAACCCGTTCCGTTCTACTCAATCGATTGTGTATGAACCACTATATAACCGGCGAAATGATAATCGGAGGATAATGAATCGACGTAACGCGGATGAATCAAGAATCGAATAATTGTATAGGTAGGCCAGGCAGTAAGAAATCGAAAGTGAAGAAACAACCGGTGACCATATTATGTGTATACAACGGAGAGATGTATCTATAAGGATGGAGGGGAGGCATTCACCGGACCTCAAGACTAACGGTCTTCGAGTCCGCCTCGAAGAAGAGGGCGGCGTGAATCCAGTGATAAATGATACGACGCGCCCTGGCAGAGGGCCTAGACCTACAAACCCACAAACCCAACGTCTGTTATAGGCCAGGCTCAGAGGCAGCCATGAGCCTCGGGAACAGAATGGACCTTGTCTTGTCCGACGCCGCATATTAATGGGCAAACATAATCGCCACATCGCGGGTGCAAGAGGCCTGGTGCTCTGGTCGAGTGATTCTCTTCTCATCGGCGACCTCTGAGACGTAGTTTAGCCGAGTGGCTCCTCCGAGGTGACTGCAGTCTCCGCGGGGTTGTTAGATGCGATATTTTTATTTCGTCACCCCCGGGTCACTCTGGGGCGGCAATCATCTAGTTATTTAAAGTGCGCCGGTGGTGCGACATGACATATCGCGTGCGCGAAATAATAACTGAAGATTTTTATCGAGGTCAGATTTTACGTGTGACTCGTGAAACCGAATATCCTAAAAGTGCGTGTGGCCCACGTGTTACGCATAATTCCTTCGTTGTTGCACAGTTACCGTTTTAACCCTGTTGTAGCCATCGCTGTAGGTAGTACAACCTTGCTTCCTACATACATTACAATCGCGTGCGATAAGGGGTGAAACTCTCGAAAGTGCGTGTAAGTAAGAAAAATTAACCTTCCAAGAATCTCGGGCTCTCTATTTTTGAACATTCCCTTTCTTTTTTAACTTTCTTTCTTTACATATTCATCGCTATTCAACTTCTTTTATCGATAATTCAAAACTTAGCTACCCTTCGCCAGTCCTTTAACAACGGCACGTGTTATACGTCAAAGTGACAGCTACGTAGGGTCTTTAGACCACATTGTATTCCAAGTTTAGGTCACTACCAAACCTTCAATTATCAAGAAAGATGGAAAAAAAAAACGAAAAACTACCCAAAATTTTTACTTTTGCTCAAATGAACTCGATCCTCAGTGAAAGTGACCCAAAATTGAAACTTGCACGGTGAATTACCGCAAATTTTACTCAGTGGCTTCTTTACCCGGCGGAATTTTTGGTCAATTTTTGACACAAGAAAAAAATTGCGGTAAAAAATAATCCTCTCTTTCGTCATCTAGACTCTGAAATCCTGATTCAATCCGAGTAGCTCTTGTCTCCCTTTCCAAACCAATAATATCGCAATACGATCCGGTCTCGAAACGGTGTTGAAAATTTGATCTGAGGCTGAAGGGAATGGAAACTGATAATAGCTCCGAGGTGGTTTGAGAACGCGCGTACATACTGCGATATGATAGTTAAGGTCTTGCTTACCGTTTGATTACATTACACATACACAAACACGAGTTACTATCAGCGGTGAACGTTTCACCGACGTGGTGGAAAGGAAGGTGGCCAGAGAGAGAGCCGCCTCTCGGTTCCGCCTACCTCCCGACAACGTTGAAGAAACGCCATGGCATACGGCGAGTAGTCGAGGCTGGTACCCCACACGGGGACCAAGCCGCCGAAGACGAGGTCAGTCGCCGAGCTGCGTGAGGCCCGCGGCGTGTGCGTGCATGGTCGTTTAATGGACCCAGCTAATGACCATTGGCCGCCGTCCTGGGCGGGACTCGCCTGGTGCACAACGCGCACGAACTCCCGGTTCGGTACACTCACTTAACAGTAGGTACAGCATTGACTGTGTGAAAATTGAAGCATAGGTCGTAGGACGAGAAGAATTTTCTTGTGCATATTAATACCGTAGGGAAATGTACGAATTAGCTGGATTAGCTGATGCAACATGAAATACAATCGACGGAGATTTTTTGTGACTTTTTTTTATTAAAAAACTTCCTTTTTTAGTTTTCGAAATTCAGATCCTGGACTTCTCTATCTCCTCTTTTACTCGCCCTTTGTAAGTCGGCATCAGGAGCGGACTGGTGCAGAGCTACGGCGTTCAAACGTTGAAAGCATCCATCACTCGGGGTACCGTGGCCTATCTTTCCCTGTGGATCTCTGCTTCATAATTACACTCACCCTCTGCCCCCAGTCCTCTCCTCAACCGACCCAGGAACTGTGAAACACCCGCTCTTCACCGCCCTCTCGTCCGGTCGTAAGGCCTTCCGCACAAGAGAAAGAGAACACAAAAAGCTTTGTTTCTCAGCTAGAGTGTAGGTATACAGTATAAACTCGTAGATCATGAGCTGCTAATATACATGCCTACAGTTCGCACATCGTCTCGAACCTGAATTCGATCGAATCCTGAAGTTTCTTCTTTCCTTTAAATGGACAGAATTCCCAAGGAGGCTTGAGGTCCATCGAATCTGGTAAAGTGGGACTTGAATTCTTCATCAACCTGATCATGGACTGGTACCATTGTGACACTCTTCAATAGAATCTTGTGAAAGTAAATGATGTCTGGTCGGGAAGAATACGATGAAAATTTCATAAGCCAGAGAGTAACAACACCGTCCTACCAGACAGTCGAAAAGTCCTGGCTTGGTTGAGTTCCCGGGTAACTTAGGCACCTGGCACCAGTCTTCATCAAACATTTATGTGGTCGATACTGTCAGGCTAGAGTCTCGCAGACTCGAGACAACAATTAGCTTGACAATTCGGGTGTTCGAGTAATTATTAATCAACCGTACATTCGCAATATTTCAAAAATACTCTTTTCCTCAGGTTTTAGTATACGTATAATGTGGCTCCAAGTATAATTTAAGAGATTTGCATAACATTATAAAGCATGCTTGAATATGAATTACGATTAATTTTCCTAAATCGTGAATAGTATCTTATTTGTGGCAAGTGGCGATGGTCGCGAGGTGCTCGATCATAATTCACGTATATAAAGATGACTAATAGATACACCTATGGTATTTATTGATTTGGTAATTTAATCGTGTGTGTAAAGTAGGTATGTATGTAACATACATACAAAATTGTGCGTCGTTACTTACTGTCAAGCTATTGATATATTATATCTCGTATATGTATAAACTGTATATACCCACTTTCGATGTCAAGATCCGTATGTAAGTATCCCTACCGCATAAGTGCTTATCGGTATATTTTTATTTTCAATTTAACGGTTAAACTTACGGTGTCACATCGAATTGGAGAGAACCTAGCTGTCAATTATTCGACTCGCAATTAGACGTCTGAGTTTAATGTAAATATTAAACCCTCGGGGCAAAACGAGAATTTGGTGATATTATTCCATCTGTATATTATAACGGTAACTACATACAGGTATAGTTCATATCGAGTATTTCAGAAATATGAAAACACACATTTGTCAGATAACGTTCTCGAACGTTGAAATTCAAATTGATCCAACGAAAGGCAGGCCAGATAGCGAGTTCGTGTTTAGCCACGTCAATTAATCTCGTATCGGGTAGGTAGGTAGGTAGGCAGGTATGTATATAGGTATTTATGTATGTAACTATACACAGTATATTCGTCGCGTGTCGCTTTTAATCGATAGCGTTCCATCGCTGTTGTTGAAATACAGGAAACCGCCGTGATCCATACCTACTCGAACTTTCATAAATGCGTGAAATTCACTGATCACACGTATTGAAAACCGGCCATGTGATAAACCCAATAAAATTTGAAAAAAAAAAAAAAATAACAAATAAAAAAAACATAAAAACTGTTCAATTCATAATTTGAAAACTTGGACATACGCAGTCATTCGCATCAGGGTAAAGGATAAAAATAAAATGAAATTAAACCACTATACCAGAAAGAGGACCAGGTGATGAGTCTCTGGCTCTTCGAATTGGGCCCGAAGCTGAGGTTGCTCAGCAATCAGTTTGGGCCAATCTCGAGACTGCTAATCACGAAACGTTAATTGCCCTATAACCATATAGGTAGACATGTTTCTCAAAGCGCTTCAAGCGAACTGCGCTGCACCATCGGGATGCAACAAACATAAGAGAATTACCAAGAGTCAGAAGAATAAGAAGACTAAGAAGAAGATGAAGAAGAGATGGAGACGAACGTAGCTGATTGTAGGATATCGCCTGTGGCAGTATAACTACGAAGGTATATCCAATGTTTAATTTTTACACACATGTGGTTACTCCAAAATGGTGACAGTCAGGACTTTTTCCTTTCTTTTCCTGTTTCAATTTTTTTTTTTCTTGTTTTTTCCTTTTTTTTTTTATTTATAAAATGGCGCATGCAGTAGTTAGGTTGTGAAAATTGGTCGGGTCAAAGTAGGCGGAACAGACTTTGGGTGCATGCAAGGTTTCGTGATCGATTATAAGTCGATTAGAACGCGATTACCTCGCCCCACCTTGCATCTATCATCGTTTTCGTTCGATAGCCTTTCCCCCTAAAGTTCCGGTGAAAATGCAACCAGCTACCATACACCTTGAAAGGTGAATATAAATTCTGCAAAATCATATACCTAGAGGATGTTAAATGCGAAAATATTTAGTAGCTACTGCAGATAGGAAAGAAATATCGAGTTAGGTGTCTGAAATTTTGTCTTCAAACGACCTGGTAACAACCGATATACAAAACGCTATGGGCAAGTTGGTGTAGAGCTTTTAGAGAGCCTTTTAATAGGTTGATTAGTCGTTAAGTCTACGAGGTTTGTAAACCTCTTTCGCATCCGGGGCGTGTGTCTCGAGCCTTCCAACCTTTTCGTTGTCCAATCGTTAAAAAGCACGGTCACACCCATTCCAAACTTGGAATTAACATCAGCCAGATCGTAAAATTTAGCTGGGTAAGTTTAGCACCGTATTAAAATTTTGGAAATATAAATACAAAATTTTTTTTTTTAGAAATTTTTTGGAATTTTTTTTATCCTTTGTCCTACCTACTTCCTTCTGACTCCACTGCACGCTGCTGCATCCACATCTACCCACCCTCATCCGTTATTCCATCGTTGTAATATAAAAGACGTAAACTTGGCGTACCTGATAATTAAATAGAAATATTTTTAGCCACCTAATTAGGTATTCAAATAGTCCGTAAAGCAGTCTTAACAATAAAATAACGAAAAATATCCACCTTGAACGAAATAGAGAACCGAGATCCTGAATGTTCGTTATAATCGCTTGCCTGGCTCGGTCGTTAAAGCGGTTCGTAAGATAGGCCACTTTTTATCATTTCTTTTTTGGCGTGCACGGGTGATTTCCTGTGGCGTGTGCGGCAGCCATCTCGGTATTAGACGTAGGGAAAAGGTGGAAGGTATAAGGTATAAGGTATAAGGTATAAGGTGGAGGTATTAGATACCAGCGAACCGCAGCAGGTAGAAATACTTTACAAACATACGATTCTAGTCAAATTAGCTTTCCACCCTCTGCTATCGATTCCCTAAACAGGATAAAAAAATGCACCCATTTTTGTCCACGAAGAAAAAAATAAAAAAAATGACGGGGGGAAAAAAAACGTCTTATATGGGGTGCGAGGTAAGACGCGTTAACTTCCCAGGTGAAGAGGGGGTGGCAATTTTTGTATTTGCAGTAATATTTATTGCCTGAAGGAGAGAGATTACCATAAACAACGAGCGGCGGAAGAAACTCAAAGATTACTGTATTTAACAGAAGGGGGAATAATTACCTCGAAACTGCCTCATGCGCCGCGGCCATTCGGGTGTTAAGGGGTGCTGCTGCTGCTGCTTGTGCTGCTGGGTTTCGGCGTAGGGAAGGCTGTTCAACGCGGGGATATTCCGCCCCGAAAATTTAGACCTTTCAACCTCTTTTTATAACAACCAAACCGACTGGCCCATTCCGAGGCGCGTGACTAAGACGGTCGCAGATCACGGATAGGAATCATAATAATTATCCTCAACTGTTATGTCCGTAAATTTGATATGCAATGGCCACATGAATGTCAATTAAAAATTAGTAGAAAACAATTATTAAACTACAAAGTATAGTAATTACGAACTCTCATGCTATGCTTAAAGAAATTAAGGACCGTTTTTATACATCGCCCCTTTCAAAGAGATCGAGGAAATAATTGTAACCGTGTAATTGGCTTGCCAATTTAAAAACAGTGTCACAGATGATTATCCTGGATTATAAAGAATTTCATACGGTTTGAATTTGATGATTTGATAATTATTAATTAGGCAAAATGCAGTTTTAATTGCCGAGAATTGTTGTCGGAATTATTAACTTAACGAGATTTCTTACTGGGGACCTCGTCGCCAAAATCCCAGACCCCGATGTCTGGAAATTTTCTGATTTGATGATGATGAACCATCCGTCCCTCCTCTCAATTTCGCAAAGCTGCTCGTAAAGTCGAATTTAATCTACGTCGGTAAAAACTGTGAAGCAAGCTCTTGGCATTCGCGGGATTTCTTAGTATATATACGAGATCAGGGAGACTGCAGACTGTGAAGTATTTGTTTCGCTGACAATCTTTGGGGGTTTTTACTAGTGGACAAATATCGGTATATCGAGTTCAAAAACTTTTGAATAAAAAATATAAAAAATTTTAAATTAAAAAAAGAATCTGATGACCTCGAGGCATCGTTATATTAACTAACGCGGTAAACTCCTATGCAATGATCATTAAAACCGGAATGCGTGAAATCGCGTCAATTTTTCATGCCTGCATGTGTGAGTAGATTAAATTTGATACAGTACGTGGTAAGTAATTTACAAACCATCGTAGTCGTCAAGAGGAAACAGTACTTTCATAGAGAAGCGCGAAGAAACTATACAGACTCCAAAAATCTGGGATCTGGTCTTTTAACTCAAGTCAGAGTCCCAGTAAATTCTAAGCGACGGAATAATTCCTCCATATTTAAACTTGTCTAGGAATTCAAGTATACTCGTACTCCTGCAGCATGGTACAACATTCAAGGAATTTGCAACCAACACGCCGTTGGAATGTCGTTACGCGGTAGGAAATCCGTCGTGCGCTTTGGATATCAAACGGCATAAATCAGTCAGCCGTTAAATAAACTCATTTTGAGTAAACGGGATGTTTAATCTACAATATCTCTGATTCACTTGTCGGACCTTTACCCGGAACAATTATAAAAGTATTATGATAAATCGCTGCGACTAATTTCACCCCAAAAACTATCACGTTTTATACACAATACGTGTTGCAGATATATGCAGGTTCCATATTCACATCGAGGCTAGTCAGAAGGTGGTGCGTTAAATAGAAGAGGCAGCGACCCGGAGAATGCAATTTGCTGCAAATTTTCATATTTTACAGCTTTACTGCCGGTAACTCGAGGCCCAGACCACCTAGTCTGGAAATGAATTTTCCACAGCAACCAGCTCCATATGCCGCCCACGTACGCAGCCAGAAGCAGGAGGCTGGCTGAAAGCGTGAGTATGGGAACAAGTGGCAACAGAAAAAAAAAAAAAACCTTTCCAAAATTCAAACTGAGCTTTATTAATAAATTCATATACAGTAATTAATTTCGCCTGTATAACATCAGAGTTGAAAATTCTACAGTCAAATTCCGTCAATCAATTTTTATGTAACATCGAATTTATTGATATATTATATACAGATTTTGTCATTTTCAAATACAACCGACCTTTTAGCGAATACGAATTGAAAAATGAAAACAGTATACCTACCTACCAGTCTTTTAAATTTATTCCTATTCCATTGCTCGGCGAATTGCAGGTCGTAACGAAATTTTAATTAAAAAAGACAACGGTGGCTGTTATGCGGCATTATTTACGACTATAAAGTCAATACACTGGTAACACCCGCACCAGGTTTGGCACCGTACAAATACACAGAGAGAAAGAGAGAGAGAGAGAGAGAAAGAGAAAGAGATTTCTAGTGTTCACTGTAATGTACCCAGGTTTTACATACAGCTATATATACCGCCGACTCTATACTCGGATAATAAGCTCTATATTCAGCTACACATATGCCGATTTATTTATACAAAAGTACTGGCATGTATGTATGATACTTTCCCACTAGGCAAAAAGCAAACAGTTCTATAATATCGAACGACTGTACCGAATCGTTCCGAAATTATGACCGATTTGAGGATCTTGATTGCCCCCGAATTGCGGTAAGTATAATAAACGGATGAATAACTTAAACCTAGTGCACAATATTATTGCCAAACGGAAACGTCTGGAATTTATTCAACCGTCATATGCTCAGGTATGTTGATTGATATATTTTGCACTCGATATAGTTTTTGAAGGAAAAAGGTAATCAACGCTTGTCGTAAGTACCTACTTGTATGTATATATGAAATTCCGTACATTTATCTGAACTACACAGTACATTCGGTCAAGAGGTAGAGAAGTAAGTTTGTTGAGGTGTATGGACGCGGGATATACCTACCTACCTACCTACCTACCCCTGAGAATATGGAGTAGTCTAGAGAACTCTTCTTGGTGAGGGCCGAGAGATAGTCAGGAATGTAATCACAGGATTCCCTAGCGATCCTTTGGGATGCAACCAGCGGCCATCTTGGATTCTTAGCTGGGTCGCGCCTTATATATTGTTCATTAGGCGTTGACAGTGACAGCTCAGGTCGTGTGTCAGTGCTCCGTACCCTCACCCACCCTTATTCTCATCCTCGTTCTCGTCTTCGTCCTACTCCTAGTCCTAGTCCTCGTATCTACTGCTCACGCCTTCTCGATTTTCGCAAGCTCGAAAACCTCAACCCCTATACATGCCGAGAGATTTTCCACTAATTCATACGCTGCTATTACAACGAGGTTTGCTCATTTACAGATTCTTTGATTGCATTTAATTACGCGATTTACTTAATCTATTTCGAAATTTTTTCTTATACTGTATCGAGCTTATTCTCCTAGAAACTATCAAACAAGGAATATGTATCCGCTTATGGAAGTCGTTTGGAATCGCGAGATCGAACGGAGGTAGAGTTTCGATGAAAATTAATCAACAAATAAGCTAAATTTAAATGAAAAGAAGAGATTTGAAGTGTGGGCGTTAGGACGAATGTTTCAAGATATTAAATTCGACGTATTAAAATTTTTTTTAATATCAGACTTACAGCCTGTCATAAAATGTCTAGTTTACTCAGAGAAAATCATAATTCATATTACACCGGTCTGACTTATAATCACGACTGCGCTACTGTTGCGATTAGAAAAACAAATACAGGGTACGATATTCGGCCAGGGATATCCTTGGGCTTGAACATTAGTCAAGCATTTACCAAAGACACATATACCTATACATATATATAAACAGGCCCTAAGTTGTCTTAATAATTTACAATTGCTCTAGAAAAAAAATGAAAATATATCTAACAAGAAGGCGAAGTATGTTTGCAGTAGCAACGAATATTACTACAAGCTTATCTACCGCGCGGAAGGATACGACTGTAGCTATTCCTTGTAATGCCCACGTAGGCTAGAAACGCTAGTTTTTATATAACTAAACCCCCTCGAAAAAAAAAAACAAATTAAATGAACGAAATCTTCATCTCGTACGTTCGTCATGCAGTATAAATCTACTCTGTCCAACTACCAAGGCGCATCTGGTTTAAGAAAGGGTGCAATAAAGAAAGTTGCGATATGCATAGGAATTGCAGGTACGAGTAGAAACGTCGCGTGCTTGCACGCCAAGATGTTTACGCGGTTGGTAATAACTTTGGGGATTTTTGTCGCCTGCAGTAGAGTCGAGCTTTCGCCACAACTTTATATGAATCTTGAAGGTTAAAATTTCTTGTAAAATACCTTACGTTTCATGGCTATATTTTAAACTAGGAATGAAACGGCTCTTACGGTTTTGCTCTAGAGACGGATTATTATTCATAATATAGTAGTTTTTGAGCACGGTGATATGGAGAGAGAGAGAGTATGTAAACCGTGATTTAACGTGATATGAGAATATCTCTACCTCCCTCTTTTTCTCACTTTATATATTTCTCTCTTATATATGCCTTGTTGTTCGTAAATTGAATAGCTCCTTGAATAGCTTGCTATCTTCATAATACGGGCGTAAAATAAACCGAGAACTGCGCGTAAGTAGATAGCATTATCCTGAGCGTAGCGATTCATAACCGTAACAAGATTAACGCAGCCCCCCCCCCAGGCCTCGGCACAGTCTTCCAGACTGTTATTGTTTACCCTTTCCTTTGGCTTTGCCTACCGTCTTCGGTAGGGCAAGGGATATTCGGGATGCGGAGGTAGAATAAGAAGAAGATGGTGAAGAAGAAGACGAAGAAGAAGAAGGAGAAGATGACGAAGTATAGAGAAGACCGCGTAGAGAAAGCGAGAAGGCTTGAGCTTGCGCGACGGCGCTTTGCCCGAGCCTAGCGTTAATTAGTTTCGCCTGAGTTAATGACTTTTTCCCTCCTAATCAGGTAATTCCGTATCTCTTTAAAATAATCTCGCCGCCCTCCGCTAATGAAATTCTGAAGTCGTTACTTCGCCCTTCTCTTCCATTCCCTCCTCGTCTCTTATACCTTTTCCTTACCTCTAGGTATAGGCTACGAGTCGCGAGAGTCCCAATAAGTTCAGGATATATACAAGAGAACGAAGAAAAATAAGAATTTAAAAGACGAGGAGAGAATATCCCCATCGGATTGCAAACCGCGACGCTTTTAGATCCACTTTTGGGGTTCTAATAGTTATCCGTCTCGTTACCAAGGTACCAATCTCTTAATTTCTAATCCTAAAGAGACACGACGCGTTTCTCAAACGCACTAAAAATTAGTCGTAACTTTGGGGAATTTAATTTCAAACAGAAGATCTCTGTATTTTATTTTACGACTAAACTTGATATATATACACGTATTAGATGTTTGTAAATGAAGTCTTATTTCTTAATCCGAAAAACATTTTTATAAGTGATGAAGAAGTACAGGAGAGGATTTTATTTCTCTGCGGTGTGTGTAGCAAACGATTGGTTCTATCTTATATACCTTGAATGAAATATCGTAGTGTCCTAATCGCATAGAGAAGATTGATTGAATACAAGTTTGAGAATTTTATCATTATCAGAAATGATTCGAGTCTGAATAACCGTCCGAGCTGGCGGCTTATAATCCTAATAAATAAAAGTTAGGAATCAGAAATTAACCTGCCCTATGAAAAAAACAGATAAAAAGAAAAAAATAAAAATAAAAAAAAATAAAAATCGTGTTCCTTTGAATAGATCTGTGATGCAAATGGTGTTTAACAAGTTCATTAGACAAATATATCATTCGGTAAAAGTTTGGTAACGATTTTTCATTCGCTCGTGCTATTTAATTATCGAAATCTGATACTGTCTACCGTGTTGGTTAACCACGAGCTGCCTCTTAATCCTAGTTTAGAATCTAACTAATCGTGAGTAACGCCACTCCCTAAAAATGGAAAAAAAAAAAGAATAAAATGAAAAAAATGAAAAAAAGAGAGAAAAATCGTAAAACCTGCACTCGCGGCTAATTGTATCAGCGTAAATACAAGTTTCCAATACTCCAAACCGAGATAAAGGTTAAACCAAGAAACCTGGATCTGTAGGTATACCTAACTCCGAAAATAATACCTACTCCGTTTATTGTAAACCGTATAGAGCAAGAGCTGCATTATGCCTGCAACGGGGGTTTTCTCTTCTCCTGAGACCCCACCCTGAGCTCGCGTGTCGGACTGTTGATCGATACGAACTACCTAATACTTCCTACACCTGGGCACGACCCGGACACAGCGTCGGCCATCGTTTCGTTTGATTTCCTGATCGTAGGTACAGGTAGACTAGAGTTCGTATACCTACCTATGGGAGACTTGGGAATAATCGTGCGAAAAAAGATATGGGATAATGGTATTGTGTGAATTAGAGATTAGGTTGAAACTGTTTGAAATATGTGAAGAATTAAATTGTTGCTATCTTTTTTTGTCGTTTTTACAGATTTTATTATTCTACTATTCGTGAACGGATATACCGGTAGCTACTGCAGCTCACAGTCGCGGTTGAGTAAAACGCGAGTCGAATGAACACGCGGTTGGGACAGAAGGAGCAATAAATATAACCGGCTGTCCCGTAAGTGGGACATGAGATATTAGATTTATTTGTGTCCGTGAGTAAGGAATTTATGGCTGTAGGTAGCCTGACGCGTTTCATTGACGTCGACGTCGACGCGTGTCTACAAAATTGTCTCGTCATTCTTTAACGCTCGCGTAATATCGTAGGTAATACATACACACAACAACGATAACATATTAATACCGTTTTAATAGGCGTATGTATGTATGTATGTACTTGTGCTCATAACATCTAAGGCGTAATTATTCTGACGAATTTTTAACGTTATCGATATAGTAAATATGAATCTTTGTTGAATGAAACAAAAAGAAAAAAAAAAATCGGCATTCCAATAAATAACCGAAAGTATAATACACGCGAATTTTATCGTTATTCTATACATATAAAGTATATAAATCGCGATCTCTCTGATTGCAGATAATATTAAATCGAATAAAAAAAAATAGAAAAACAAACCGGTAATAAAATTCCTTGGAAAAATTCCATGTCTGAAATCGATCGATAAAAGTAACGAAATTTCATTTTAAACGGTCGTGTCAGACACGACAAGTAATTGCTCTGATTACTTTAACGATGATAAAAAGAAACGGATAAATAAATATACATTATACGTATGCTGAGACGGTATGCGTGTGTACGTGTGTTCGAAACCGCAACGAGTCGATCGTCCATCAGCGATCGGAGGTTCGGAATGGAATAGGTGCAGGGTATATGCCTGTTTTAAAAACTGGTCTTGATTTTCGTGTTCCTTAGGTGATGCGAGAGATCGTTTGATCGTACTCACCTATGGCCCACCCTGTCGTAACTGCATACGAACGATCGAGTTTTTCGACTCATCGTGTGCGTCCTGTTGAAGAAATGAAGCTATAAATGTTTGTAAGATTATAGAAAAACTGTTAAGATAAAATGTTATACCTCTCTCTTCGCGGTTGCAGGTATTTTGTCCAACTTTAATGTAACCGGATCGTAAAAAGAACCTCTTCCTGACCCATACAAATAGCTTCGATTAGCATCGTTTTATCAGAGTTTTCGAACCTCGTTTACCTACTACAAACATATATCTATATCACAAGGTATAGATACAGGCGCGCGTCGATTGCCTGTTGCTTACTAATACCTTCATGCATACGATTAACAGATTAAAACTATCTACAAACGGGGAAACGATCGTTCGATTTAATCGACTTGTAAGAATCTCAGAGTTCGAAAATTATCTTATATATTTTTTATACCGTATAAGACCTGTGGAAGTTACAAAATCTATGACTTTCTGTAGCAGAACTCGTGCGCTCGATCTCGTGCGTCTCTCGTTTCTAGGTCTCGCGATTTTTCGTGACTTTATGTCGTTAATTACTTGTTACGGCTTTGAAATGTCAGCTCCTATAGCCAACCCGGAATCATAATTAGACTCGACGTCAGCCGTTTAATCAACCGATCACTAACGTAGGACTATTTTATAACCGCACCCCCACAGAAGTCGAACGATCAACGTGATGTAGTTTTTTTTTTTCGAAAATGAAACCAAACGAATATAATGTATACAAGATATGACGGAGGAAGAAAAACCTAAATTTTGTCCAAAATCGTCGATCGACTTAAGCTCAGAATTTTCAACACGTAGCGCTGAAATTCAAGATTCAATCTGTTATAAGTAAAGGAATGAATTCGTGCTGGATTTCGCGTTGTTGAATTGAGCAAAGGGTATGTGGGGAGTATGGTCGGTTCGTGGAGCGATAACCGTAATGATCACTCGTTATGCTGTCCAATTTGGCGCGTGTTCGGTGTTCCTGTACATTCATATAAATATACATTGAACCCTCTGTACATAACACCGTTCAGTATCTATAGATATATCAAGAACAGTCAAGACTCGAAGGAGATGCGGAATGGAATGCGAGAGTTTACCGAGGCGTTGAATTCCTCTACTGCACCCCCAGACCCCAGATCGAAGAAGCTCTGCCAGTTCGCCTGCAAGTATAAAGTACATCAGATAGCCTCTACACTGCAGTATGGATAAATGTTAGCTGAAAATCTCGATTTAGCTATTCGTTTCAAGTTATATTAAAACAAACTTTCACAAGACATCACTTCGGCTAACAAACTACACCGCGTTTACCATAATAATCGACCAATCAGTCTAGGGATTAGTTAAGTGACATGAAACGTAATAACAAGGATGTGATTCCAACGAAACTAATAAGAAGTTTGACCAACCAGTTTGATCAAGCTCAAAAGCTATCGGAAGAAAGATTTCTCGTTCTTTAATTAAATGCACTATACATATGTGTAAGTATATACGTCGGGATGCAACGGGGGACTAAAAATTCTTGTTGACATAGAATACGTGCGGGGACTAATTATAATTATACTTATTTTCAAATTTTCTTTACATTTATACGAGTTGGATTAAGCAGATAAAGAATAGTGATTAAATTCACCCGCCTTAATACCACCGTGGATCTAATTACTTTGTTCTCGAAAATACACCTTATAGCAGTAATTCTGAACCCTCGAGTGATAGATTAGCCACGGAGTAACGTTAACGCGGTTATAGTTGTTATAGCGGTATACTTTAGTACATGGACGGTGTACAGTTAATATCTACAGTAAAATCAAAGCAATTGTAAAATAGCCGATCGAAACTGCGGAGGGAATTGAACCGGCTAATCGAGAAATTAGATGAATATCTTGGGTTTAAATCGGACGGACCTTTAAGGCTGCGGGACGACCGCGACGGTTGACTAGCTGAAGCCTGAGAGACTTGGTCAAGATTACCATGGCGCATGCGAACGTGTATATATTAGGTTTATAGGTTGGTATATAGAAGGCAGTGCTTTGGCCAGTGGCTGCCGGTCTCTGGCCAGCACCGATCGCAATAACTTACTTTGAATAAATGAAACGCCGCTCGCGTTCCCCCGACTCGAAATACGCGAGTCAGGTTTCACCGCGAGACCGTGGCTCCTGCTATTGCTCCTGCTGATTCTTCTCCTGGTTCTGGTGCAGTCCCTTAGCGATTCTTTCCTACCTCCCTACGCGGTCCCCCATGGTCCTTCAACGGGACAATGTTTTAGCCAACGACAAATAAACGACCATGAGATCTCTCGGTATTTCCTTGCTGAAGCCGTCGCGTATCTTTGTTGGACAACTACAATCTGGTCTCGGACTTCTTCCGTTATCCCTTGGGATAAAACGCCACGCAGATATCCGGGGTTGTTTCTTCACAGTACATACATACATACATACATACATTTGAAACATGTAACACGCTCAAGTTTGGTAAACCGATAAAATGTACAACCAGGATTGATTTTATCCCAAGATTTTTCGTATATTATTATATATTATACACTGCACCGTGTATAGAAAACGACGTGAGATAGAAAGAGAAAGAGAGTTTGGGTCAGTAATTAAATGGTGAATGTATATATAGCTTACTCCTCAATAAAGCTGAATTGCCGGTCAATCGTTAAGCTAGTTATTAAAACGGTCCATAGCCGTAAATAACTATGCGTCAGTGTTTATGCGCTCTTCGCTACTCTCGGCAGTCGATTCCTGCTCTTGTTCGTTTCGTCGCTAATTATTTTAATTGGACGGCAAAACATTCAAAAGATTGGCTCTGCGCGGGCGACCGCCGACTGTGACTGCTTGTATACCTATAGGTATACCTACCAATCTGCACATAAGTCTATCCAGCAGTTTTCTTTTTCTTTCACCATGATCGTATGTATTGTTTCTCCGTTTCTGTTTCGAAAAAATTCCTTATGATCAGATAAATTATTTATTTTTTTTATTTTTGTTTTTTTTTTTTTATCAACTTTCAAATCCATCGCTCATCTGTACCAGGTATTATTGCACGGGTGATCCTAAAGAATTCTCCATTTTATGATTAACAAGAAATAAAGATAGCCGAGGAACCCTATTGGCGCGAAGACTGTTATTATGAAATTAGCATTTAGCGAGCAGCCGCGGTCTATCCGTTCGAGTTAGGAAGGTAGGTAGGTAGGTAGGTAGAGGCATATAATAGGAGGGAAAAAGGTATTACATACCTGTTAGTGTGTGGAGGTAATAATAAGGTAATCGTTTTGAGAGGAACCTCATTGGACCATATAGTTCGAGGTATTTTGAAGTCGGAACCAGGTGCCACCAATCGCATACTTCAACATGCTTCGCGTTTCATTGGAGGAATAATTTACGATCCCTGCACGCGAGTCTGGAAAACGGCTTGGTTGCATGTTGACGTTAGACCTCTTCATTCTAGCTTCTCGATTCACCTAACTCCCATTATATTATATATTATACCTACCTACCTACCGAGGAGGATTCCCACCTGTAATCTTCTAATTATACCGATTCTCAACGACCCGATTTGTCTCTGTCCCGATTTGACTCGGTTCCACGATATCCTAGTATACCGACAGCTTCAAGAAGAGAACCATTACATTTATACACGCGTTACTATCGCGTTTTTACATAACACATTATCTACAGCGTTTATTATGAATTAACTCAATTCATGTATAAAACGATCAACAGTGTAAATGAAGCCCCAGCTGCTGACATAGACAAAAAAAAAAAAAATTAAATTAAACACGGAATTAGATAAGCGATGTAGAAATTGCTGCAATTAGCAAAGTAATTTCCTTCAGCATAGAAATAGTATTGTACATTTTTATCTCACTCTTATTCTTTATTTTTCACACGCTTTAGCTGCACTTCGTTTCTTACCCCGCGTCAAAGAGGTAGATGTTAAAGAAAAACCTGAAATCCAAAACGAAAGAGATTCGGAATATAAGCGATGCTAAGACCAGATTCTCTCCGCCGTCTACGTCAAGTTTGTTTGATTCGGCCACCCGCTGGTTAGGTACGCGGTCGGGGTCTCACCGGTTCCCAAAGTTCACCTCTTTCGCGCGGTTATTTCCAAACCGCGTTCACTTATCCAAGGCCAGTTTTATCGATCCAACGATCAAGCGTATATGTACCATGCCGTGATAAATGGTAATCAATCAAAACTGAAAGGATTTTTAAACGGGTGAAAATACATACCCAAGTATTCAAAGATGAGATGACGATACAAACCGCAACCGCGCGATCATTTAGTCTGTTAAATTTAAAGATTCGCTTGCTTTGAGAAGACCGAGAATGGCACACGCCGTGGCAAGGTCAGTTTGCCGGTTCTTGTCACATTCTTGTCAACCTGGACAACGCGTCACGTCAATCTCTTAAGCGCGCGCCGTCCTCTTGTATTTCGTCTCGCTTACTCTTGGCTCTAGTGCTTCAACTCCTTTCGCTTCTTCAGGTTCTCCTGTCGCGTTAAGCGCGGGCGCCTTCGCTCCATCAGCTCTTCAGAGACCCGTGAAACGGACAGATGGATGGACAGACAGACAGCTCGACAACCTCTCGATGCGTCAAAGAGAAATATATAAGCGGGCTACAAACCGAAACTACCTCATTAACCAACCCATCTCTATCTCCCTTCCTCGCTCTACCTGCAGCACTAACTTTAAACGTATATATCCTTTATTCGATGAAGAGATGAAACATGAATTCAAAAGATTTTCTTATACCGATTGTTATTGAGAGTAAGTATACCTACCCTGGTTTTTTTTTTTTTTTTTTTTTTATACAATTTATTCACAAATTGATCGGCGATAGTTTGACTCGCGGTAAGATACGCGTATGGTATGTTAAGATGCAGATTTAAATCGAGATCGATACACGGCGTTCTTCGTAAGGCAGGAGTCGATCCTGCCCCGCTAATTAAGGATACCGGTAAGCAACTTTCTGAACAAAGGCGAGGATTTCGTTCGGTACATATCCGTCGAGTTACTGTATAGAACCAACGGACTGAAAACGGTCAGGTATATAGGTATAAGCATATAACAGCGAAACAGCTATCCGGGAACAATGCATCAGCTGCCAAAGGACGACTGCCAAAAATATGGCGCAAGTTGGTCAATTCATCGCGGCAAGTCGGACATTCATCAATCCTACCTTCAGGAGCCTACAAGCAAAGTAGGCGGGGGCTCACCTGAGATACCTTCAGAACTCGACGACGGCGACGTAAAGGAACATTAATTGACGCGAAGGACGAGAAGAGGGAGGCGTGGCTTGACCAGAGTCCCCAGGACTTGCGGGGACTCACCAAGTCCTCGATGCATGCTCCCGAAGAACCCTTTGCTGCAGGCAGAGTAGTAGACTGTCGACTTCTGTCACCCGACCAATCGGACTGAAGTTGCGGGCTTCCCGCTTTAGGACTTTGTGCTGCGTCTGGGGAACGATTTATGCTCCTATGAGTTGAGATGTTTGCACGAGATTGAATGCGGTGTACTGTAGCTGCAGTCTCCACCAGGGCGAAGAGTCGTCGACGACCGACGGTCATGGTGGCAGCGGATTATTTATCCAAGAAAAAATTCGTACGGACGGACTTCTTTCGGTATAAGGACATGGACAGAATTCTCTTGGCGTATACATCGACGGAGGAACGGAATGGAGTCAAGGTCCTCAACTCCTTAGCCGTTTGATTAAGACCCAAAGTTTCGTAAATTTTTCTCTGTCAGGGTAGATCTAAATCACGAAAAAGATATGAGGGGAATTTTTTCAGGTTTATTTGAATTCATTTCCACTATTGAAATTTCCTGCGTATAGAAAAAAAAAAAAAAAAAAAAAAAAAAAAAAAAAGACGATACGAATTCCTCTTTCGTTATTTATTTTTGTTTTTTTGTTTTCTTTTTAAGCGTGTATCAGAGTATACACGTGTTTGTTGAATAAAGTGGGACAAGGGTACGCGCAGCGATGACGAGAGATGCCAAATTCAACCGCAAGCTGTGGCTTCCTCGCCCGAGGCGTCCGGGATACGTCGAGGTCTACTCGAAATAACACGTTTCCATTTAATTTCAGTTTACTACTGTAAAATTGCTCTCTAATAACAATAATAAAACTGTTCCTGCGTTTGCTAATTATAGTGATTTGTTCCATGCCCCAAGCGCCTGGAACAGGCTCCTATCTTCAGTCCTTCTTTAACTTTTAGGGGTACATTTTACAGGAAAAACTATGCGGGGGTCAAAAACTGTTACACGCATCTTTTACTATCGTTAAAGATTTTTTTTTCGTGTAATTCGACTATCGCTAATGGGATGGGAAAGTTGAATAGTTGTCGAACATCCATCAAGGATCTGATCATCGATAAGGAGAGAGAGAATAACATACGCCAGACATTTGCCTGTGGTAAAAAATGCTCATAAGTATTTGCCAAATACGATAAATTCGTAAAATAAGACTCTAGCACAAAACTGAGGTGGATTGACGGTACCGATTTGTACATTCGAACTAAAACACTTCACTTACTGGTATGCAGCTATGTACGTTAGGTTGCCTAGAGTGAGGCGCACGGGCTCCCATTCAGCCGGTAAAATCGACTGCTAAATTACCACGTTCTAGAGCCTGAAAAGCCACAACTCAATATACACGAATATAAATGTATATGCTATTCGACTTTCGCGGCTACTTTATAGATCGTGAGCGCAAAATCTTGAAAGAGTATTAACGAGAAATAAATTTAATTTAATTAAAAATTAATGAATGGGAAATAGATTTGCCAATTGAAAAAAGAAGCATAATTTATCAAAGAAAATAAATACATCGCATTTTTTATGGAAACAGGAAATCGAATGGGGGAATTATTATGAAGATCCCAGCGATTTTTTTTAACCCTAAGTTTTTACAGTAAAAAGAACTTGATCCGTCGTACTTAAGGAGAATGGGATAAAAACTTAAAATGCACAATATGTATAAAGAAAACTGTATATATTGTTTAATATTAAAGATGGAATGGATGAAACAATGGCTTGAATTGATTTACCCAGTTTTCTGGATATGAAGTTGATTTAATATTTGATTCAAACTCAATAAACCACATTAGCATTGTGAAAATACAATTTTTGGCTTAGAACTCTAGCTCTTATACCATGCAACGTTTGAATTAACGTTTTGTAAATTATTAAAGAAATTTATTGCTTTCAAAAGGTCTCATATCTTTTTAGCATATTGTTGAACAATGTTTCTGTAGAATGTAAAGACATGCTGGCTTGCTTCTCTGCATTTTTCTATCGTTTCCATCAATTCCTTTTCCGAAAAACGACCAGTCGTATGACAGGAAACTAAGTCCTTCTTAATTCCTTCGAAAACGTACGTAAATGACGCTCGAGCTTCCTGTAATTCAACAATTTCATGAATTAAAGTAAAACAGACTTTCTTATCAATATTCGCATTGTTTATTACAATAACTAAATTCAAAACATAAAAAAATCATTCCACAAACCTGCGTTTGCTTATCATCAGGATCTACTATCAATTCTCCCGAATCACGGAGTATCACACAGGACACTGCAGCAACCAGGAATTTCATTGAAAGACTCGAACCTATCAGAGCCAGACAAGCAGCATTTATTGTGCAGGCTAACAGCTGGAAAATCAAAGACATCAAGTAAGTATTTATAGAGAAATGGAGGGGTAACAATAGAGGATATTTCTTAATCAAATAATATCGATTGGCAATAAAAAAGCAATGAAAAAATTCGCTTGAAATTGGAAATTCTTTATCCTAAACAGTGAAAATAAGTTCTAAAAAATACCAACCCCACCAGAATCTTGGAGTTCTTGTATATTTATGCATATTGCAGTGCCCGGATGAAGTGCTGAGAGTAAAACACCTTCGCAAGTTTCTCTGATCACTGTCTCCTTCACTCTGTCTTCTACACCTGTTTATACGTTATGGTTTAATTAAAAAGCAGGTAATTTAACACACAGCTAAATTGTTTCAACAGTTGATAAAGAACTTTTTGTACAGACGGAATCTGAGCTAAAAATCAATACGTGCAAAAATTCTTACAAGCAGGTCCTGTCGCAGGACTGAATATTGTCTCTATCACAGCTCTGTCGTGCATCATTTTTTGTGGTTTTGATTCAACGGGTCCATAAATTCCAGCTACTACCGCAGTATCGCCTGTAATGAAAATTTTGATAAAGTGATCGCGAAAAGATTAATAAAAAATTCGAGTAAATAATCCTTTGATAAAACTTACCTTGCATTAACATCGTCGATCCATCAGGCCTGGAAAGTTGATTTAACTCGCAGTTCATGGGTCTTAAGACACAATCATCTTTTATATCTTCTTCCATTTTTTTATTTTGTATTCTTATTCGCGAATTAGCGTTACCTTGGTTTTGTTTGATTCATTTGAGTTGTCGGATAATTGAGGTTATAAATACCACGAGGGACGCGCAGACGACGCACTAGCTGTAACTTCTATCGTTGGTAAATTTTAATAAAGATGTGCAAACGTTAGTGGAAAAAAATCGCCAACAACCGACACCTCATTGGTCGACGAAACAAATTCCCTAGCTCTAGAAGAAATGTTGAAAATAAAACTTGAAACATCCCTAAAATTCTAGCAGACGATTCGTATCACGTTGACTGAATAATATGTCAAATGTATCCGCGTAGTAGTTAGACGATAAACGTGGCTTTCCACGATTATTCCCCAATCCGAATTTGACAACCGGTCAGCTGTTTAGGGTACTACCACTACGGAGTTAAGAAAGATGGAGTTCGGATGACATAATATGCGCTAAGGGAGAAACCGAGTATTTTAATCCTTAGTAATTGAGTTACAATTATCCCTAAATAGGTGGTTCAAGATAGTGTGATGATACTAAACGTGATGATTATTTGACGGCGACCATTTCCCCCTTCGAGCTTTATTTATTTAGTTTCGTATAGATGATGACCAGTGAAGAACGGGACGAAATAATACCGCATAGAAATGGTGATAATTTGCGGTCGACCGTTGATTCAGGAAGTGATAACGTGGTCCAAACATCACTCCCCAGTTTGGCACTAGAAGAAAGATTCGCCTCAAAAATGTTACACTATGGCAAAGAGCTATGTTTCTTTGCTGCAATATTATTCACAACATTAGCAGCCCTGCATACATCGTAAGTTTTATTTAAGGTTATGCGGCGCGCAATATTTTTATTAACAATAACATCTTGTATTATCAAAACATATTGACGATCAACTGGTGAAAAAAAAAAAACAAAAAAAAAACGCGTTTTTAAACACCAAACCGAACATTTAACTTTTAATTTATTCGAGACAATTTGTCTACTCATACAGGCCTCCAAAGATATCTAAACCTCCTTCGGCTCGTCCGTTCTTCAACCAAAGCTCATTAGTCTTGGATTTTTATAAAGGACATCTAGGCGCCGCTATCGAAAGAGTCACAGATGCGGACCTCAGTTTTGTCATGTATTATGCACCATGGGATGCAGAGAGCCAAACTGTCAGGCAAGAGTTTGAAACTGTAGCCCGTTTTCATCATAAACAGGTTTGTATTTATTTAAAAAAATTTTTTAAACCATACTGTCATGTTGTTTTATTTAAATATTCACCTTGTAAGCTTCGCAGTCGTTTTCCTATTCCCAAACAAGAAGAAACTCATTTATTTTTGCCAAAATTTAGAATTATTCTACTTTTTTATTTAAATTCAATGAATTAAACAAGACTTTAAACTTTTAAGATTGATTTAAAGGTATTATATCATCTCCCAAAGCTAAAATATGATTTTTCAAATTGCAGATATTTTTTGCAGCAATAAATTGCTGGCACCCAGGTTCAGAGTGCCGAATTCAGTATAATAAAATTCAAAGCTATCCTGTTTTGATGCTTTATCCTAGAAGAGGTTCAGGGATTCAGTATCGAGGGATTCGCACTGCTCCATACATGATACGGTTTCTTCATGCATTCATGAATCCAATATTTCGAATAACGGACAAAAATCAGCTACTAAACCTGATAGTTGATTATGACGTAAGTTTTTCTTATTCTTATCTTCTCTCGAACTATATTACAACCTTTGACATTACTAGCCGCTACACATTATGAAAAAAAATTATCTACTACATGTATAATTATTTATCCATTTATTTTAATTAAATTCCAGGCTGTTGTCATAGGATATTTCAATTTCACTGGACTTCGAAGCGGCCCAGGGTACAATGCGTTCTATAAAACTGCTCTCAAATCACTTGAAAGAGATCCTAACAGAGAACTAGCATTCGCTGCAGTAACTGACGCTGTATCTGGAGAATCTGAATACGGCGTCACAGCATTTCCATCTGCGAGACTGTTACTATGGAACGAATCTTTGGTAAGAATGATAGGAAAAGAACTTGGAGAAATATGAATACATTTTTTTCTGTTTATTATATATCGATTATTAATTATTTTCACAGAGTTATCCATTGGAAAACGAATGGGCACCTGATAGTCTACTCAAGTGGGTCAGTGGCGCATTACATCAAGCCGCTCTTTGGCTACAGCCTCCAGGAACAAAATCCCTAACTCTAGCACCGTATTTGAAGGATGGACCTGTACTGTTTCTCTTTACACCTAGAAATCCGTTTCATAGGCATAACTATTACTATAATTTGGTAAATAATCGAATTTCTTCGAATAAATTCTGATTATAAACGATATTATTTCACAAATTTCATATTTCAGATGAAAGAAATTGGACTTCAGTACTACAATTGTGGTGACAATTTGTTAATCGACGATATAGTCAATCATCTTGACTTTAATAGAGTTAGAGACAAGGTGTCTCATTACGAAAAGAGTAAGCAGTGTATGCAGCTTTCAGAAAAAATTAAAAGTCAACATTTAGTACCAAGAATAAGTATATCTGATCAACAGTGGATAAACAATAGCTGCTGTGCAAAAATTGTAACAAACAAGTGTTTGGTTTGCAAAAAGAAGATAACTATATCGATAGAAAATGAGGAATCAGTGTGCGCTGCTAATCTGAACAACATTCATAACAGCTGTAAGCAAAAAGATGTTTTTACCGTACCTGCAGAGGGAGAAGAACATGATAGATATGAATTTTGCTGTGAGGATAGTACGATTGATGAATTGGAAACTTCTCTTCTGACAGAAGAAAATGATCCACAAGCTGCTAATGCTATGACTGATTTTACCCTGAAAGATGACTGCAGACGCTTACTAACTGGAAATAATTATCACCCGCCTGTATTTCCTACAAAATTACCTCACCATCATAATCAGAAAGTTAATTTAACATCCTTCATTTGCAAGACTAACAAGACCTTAGCTTTAATAGCTGTTGATAGTCTACAGTTTTTCCATATTGCCGAGGGACTGGGCATCGATGTTTTGAAAAATAAAGATAAAACTGCTGTAGCTATTCTAGACCCTGTGGTAAGTCGACGAAAAGAAATGCTTATAGGTATACTAAAATAGCAGAGAAATTCAGGAATATGTAAAAACTATTACTTTATGTGTTTCAGCAAGAGAGCCAATACATTCTACACCAAGATTTGAGCTACAATTCGTTGGTTCAATTCATAAATAATTACACCCAAAATTTATTGCCACGTAATTTGCGATCCTCAAAGAGATCTAAAATCGAAGAGGAATGCAATTTCAGTGATGATTCTGCTATCTGTGTGTCAGAATTGACCACTGATACTTTTCTGGATACAGTTTTAAATCCTGAGAAGGTAATGTGAGCTTTGTTGTTCGATATAAAGATGATCAAAGCTATAAATGTCTTAAGCGGATAATAATAACGTAATAACATAATAACATCATAAAAAGTGGAGATTATGAGACGATAATGGAATGTGACTGTCATTATCTGTTTCCAGGATGTGGTTGTAATGTACCATTCACCTTACTGTGCATTTTGCCATGCTGTATCATATGTGTACTTAACAGTGGCTCAGTACTTGTATAACATGAATAATCTAACATTTGTACGTGTTAATGGGGATGGAAACGATCTCCCGTGGGAATATACGATGAACAGATATCCAGCCATTCTTTTTTTTCCTGCTAAAAGGTAATCTAAGTATTTACTGGATTGTTGTTTGATACTGTCAGAAATAATGGTTGTTTTTTTCAAATTTTAATCACTAAATTTGCTATTATAGAAAAGCAGACAGTACAGTATTTCCATTTTCGCTACCAATCACCATTCCAAATCTTCTCAACTTTGTGCTGGCAAATTTGGATGGGGATTCTCACATTGAAGCGTTGGTGAACATCTGTCATTTAGGGATAGGTGAACTCCCAGCTGACTGTGTAGCTCGTATTCGTTTACTTAGTTTAGAAATAATCGAAGATTTACTCCGTAGCTATAGAAAATTGCGACGGAATTTAGCTAGTGTAACTAAAAAGACTGCTAATAAGAAATTGAAAGTTTTACTATTAAGGTTGCAGCATATTAAAGAGATACACTTGACTTTAGGATCAATTAGCGATCTCCAACTTGAAGTAGACAATGTTTACTCCATAAGAGATAAGTTTAAATCCTATTATCGAGAACTATCATCTCTCGAAATAGATGAATGTGTAGATAGTAAGATTGCAAATGATAAACGTGTAAATATTAGCAATATAAGTAAGCTCGGACACAAGTTGTGATATTTGCTTACCTACTATACACAAATCTGATATTTGTCTTGCCAATATTTTACTTTTTTTTACTCCATGTTACTTAATATCGTTTTAAAAGGTTCAATCAACGCCCTATCTATCTACTGCACCTACTCATCAACATAATATGAGATAAAATTATCAATAAACTCATAAGTTTAAATTAATTTCTATATCAATACTGACTACAGTTATTATACTATAATACGGTGACATATCAATACTTGAGCTATACTTATTTACAACATAGTCTTTCTTTGCTTCAACAAATCGTTACTAAATTCAAATTTGATTCCTTTCAATTTTTCGTTTATTTTTTGTTTATTTTTTATTTATTTTTATTTTTTTGTGTATATATCGAATGTATAGTGAAAATATTGTGTATAGCTCTCAAAGTAATTGTATAGTACGTCTTATTTGTTGTATACAACGTGATATAGGAAGTTAAAGAAGCTAAAGCAGGATACATTTTCGTATTCTATAACATTTTTGATTGTTTATATGCATATTTAAAAAATAATAAGAACTCACAGTAAGGCTGTGGCTCTTAAGAAAAAGTTTATGACAAATTATGATAATGGATCTGAATCTTCTTATTCAATTTGTCTAGGCATTAAGAAAAAAAAAAAAAAATTTTTTTTTTTAACAAAGTAATTTACTGCATCATTCAGTAAGATCGGAGGTAAAAATTCTCGAATTTATAACGCATTACGGTCTTTTATGCTAAAGAGATTGGCATGTAAAATGTAAATTCGGACTTTGTGGATACCGAAATTGATTATTATTTGACTCGTTATATGATTCGGAATAATTAAGACCAGCTTATTATTATTTTATACACTGTTTGCCAAGCCTAAATGAAAAACCTCAAGTCTCTCATGTTTAAAGGCAAAAATTAACAGTATGTACCAAAATATCAATCGAATATTAAGCTACCTATTTTTTTTCGATTCTTAAATAACTGTAAAATAATTTTTTGTTGACGTATAAATATTCGAAACATTTGTAAATTGATGTAAATATATCATTGTTATCAATTAATATATAAAATAAAAAACAGAAAAAGTGTTAATATAAAAAAAAGAAAAAAAAAAAAAAAAGAAACATAAGCTGTTCATATTCATTTCCAGTGTACACAACTTTTGAATGTAAAAATTATTTAACATAAATAGCAGCTTAGGGCATAGGAAATTTTCTCGATCAATCTTCTATCGCCGAATAATTACCGGTATTGAATGTAATTTTTTTTTTTATTTCATTTATTATTATTAGTTTTTTTTTTTTTTTTTCTATTGAGCAAAACTTGTTTCCTCTTCGCGGAATATGCTAATTATGTGTACCATACGGCATACATATTGTTTGACTATAATTTATATAGGAATCATTTGAAATCGCTTATACAATATATCTATTATATTATAGATATATCCCACTTGACGTTTTCATCAACATATTTATATAAGAGTTTATGATACATGAACATGTGAAACTAGCAGAAATAAGAATAATAATGATAATCATAATAAAGGGCAAAGGGGCTACGTCCGTTAGCGATATTAGTATACTGTATAGTCACGAGAGTAAAGATAGACGTGATACCGATATGACGAATAATAGTAATGATAATAATAATAATAATAATGATAATAACTAACAACGCGAAGGTAAGTTAAACGTATGTGGGTATACGTATAGGTATAACCGTATAATGCACATGTGTATAATAGAACTGCGTGGGTCGAAAGTGTCCGATCGCGCAATCATACTATCCGATTAGTCATTCGCCTCGTTCGCGTCGTTTTTAATATGGGTTGGGCGATTTATTTGACGTAATCAAATTCCCGGTAAAATGACGCGTGATAAGAAGCCAGTTTTCTTTTTCCCATCTGCAGCTATAACATACGCGCGCCTCCCAGTTATAGTCGACGCATGTAATTACCGTTCCAGAGAGTACGTCCGCTCCATTTAATGCGAACCAACTCATACACGTTACCCGTTTAATATCCACGTATACAAATATACATGTAGTTATATTATTATAATGAGCAATGTATTTTTCATTTATAATATTATACTTTCTGCCATCAGATATATTACCTGTGTATTTATCTTTATGGCTACATTCTAATACGAGAAAACGTAACGTAACCACGTCTATTTTTGCTATGGTAATAAAATAATATAAATTAATAAACTTTAACGTAATTCAAATCAGATATCTTCCATTAGATATTTTATTTATTTCCTAGATCATTTTCATTTCCAAATAGTGGCGATTGCAAGCTCAAATTTGAGATGCGTGTTACAACAATGCGAGATTCAAGGTTGCCAACTATTTAAAATAGTTTAAAGGAACGTGTGCCGAAAGTCTCTAGATTTGATCAATGCGGCGTGCGAGGGGAGGGAGGGGAATGGAATTATTAGGCTGACTGTACGACGGCGTGTAGACAAGATGGCCGAATTTTCTATTTAAGTAATTTGTATGATAGGTCGCGTAACTTGAAAATCTAATCTATGAGTCATGACTATAGGAACTACAGTATCATGAATATGTTATCCCGAAACACAGGGAAGATTTAAAATATATTCACAGAACTGACTCATCGATCGTGGTGACCGAGGGGCTTTTACAAACCGCATGATGTTTCGTCAGTTAGCACTTTTATTATTGTAACAGAGAACGATTGTCAACAACAAAAATATACTTTTTGATCAATGTTATCATTCGATGATCACAGTCAACGTATTTGTAAAAGCTGGAGAAATCGTAATTCATAATGATTGGAATTTAAAACCGCTTGAATTAGAAATTCGCGTTAAATATCTAGCGGTTCTAATTTCCCGGTTCTACGTCACAAACTAACATACGTTGACTTATGGATGGCACTGCCTTCTCGCAAAAGATGTGCGAACTTTTAGTTTCAGACATAATCAATCGCGACATGAGCGGGAAATGTTTATTTCGTGACAAATATGTGACGATGAAAATATTTTCTCAAAATAAACCATCTAACACATCGAACCTTATCAATTAATATCAAAATACAAAGCTTAAAACCTGTGGTGAATATCTGCGATTGAAAGTTTGCCGCCATTAGATAAAGAGCGTTCCCGTATCTGATAAGTGGCGTCGTTGTAGCCCCGGTGGTAAGATCGACAAGGCAGTGGTACAAATGCTGGCTGCAACGCTGCATGTAGTCTTGTGTTTCTGACAATGAGCGGTGTTGGTGATAAACTACTTTTTTAATTATTTGCTTGTCAACGGCAGTGGAGAAAGATATACAGGATTATTAATGAATGTACGGGATAGTGAGTGCTCTAGGGGTGTTTTATGTGGGGCTAATAAGCTGCAACTATGTTTAATGTACCGCCAAAATTTTACGAGCTGTGTCGCCTTTGTTTATCGTCGGACGGTGTAAAATTATCCATTTTTGACGAAGAGGGCACGCAGCGTAACTTTGCTGACAAGATACTTACGTGCCTCTCTATAGCGGTAAGTTACGAACCATTATTTATATATTTATTCAATAAATTAAATCCCTTAAAATAATCACAACTATACCCAACATCTGGCCTAATGACAAGAGAGAAAGTTTGGCATAAGATGTGTCGGAAAGATAAGAGGCTTGAGAATTTAAAATGGCAGTGATAAGCTCCTTGTAGGCTTATAGCGACATGAGACGGGAGGGGGGGCAGCTCCTTATTTAGACACCCTGTTATCAGGTTTCACCTACTCTTAACAACTATCTTGTCACTTCATTAGATTCTATATCATTTAATAATATAACACGAAACTATAGAAATCCTACCGTAATAGTAATACTCAACACTAACAAACACCATGTACACCCCACTCCACGTACTAATATTACATACGTATTATGCCCCCATGTGATTCTCCAGGTGATAAGCTAAATTTATCCAAACCTTACTCACCAATCTCTCAACCTATATTTAATATGTCGACAAATTATCATTTCGAACTAAACTCTTACTGTACTATTTTCCAAATTGCAATATGCATTTATTTTTCATTTATTATTTTTTTTTTTCTATTTTTATTTTCGCTTCTAAATCGACAAAATATTCAAACATATTTATCATAACAAGATTTCGAATGCCAATTTGTACATCCTTTCGTTTTTTCCTTTTGTTCGTTTCATTATTCAGAATGACTGAATACATTTTTTTTCTGTTCTTTCTTGACTATATTCTTACATTGCTTAGGTAAATGATGGGGATTCACTACCACCAATCATATGCCACCGCTGCGTATACAAGCTCGATGTGCTTCATAACTTCCGTGAGGTTTCTCGCAAATCTGATGTTATATTAAAACAGTATCTGGATTATGCCATGCAACTGTCTAACGGAGATGAGGTAAATAGCATAATAATAATACTAATAATAGTAATAATAATAACACAATGATAGCATAAATATATAAAGAATACAAAATATCGCTATGTTAAAGCAAAGAAAAAAAAAATTAAATACTTTGAAAATAATATCGTATTAACAAATGAGGGGAAAAAAACTTGGTATCAATGACTAATCATTGAGTTAAGAAAGTTGGCCGAATGTGCTGACGATATCCACACGGTCATTCCGTTTCCAAGTAGTGATGCAACCACGGAATGTGCTATATGTGCAATTTGATTGTAGATAAGAACCAGTCACATTATTTTATAAGCTATGTTCTCATTAATTTTCCAACTCTTCTTTAAAGTCATTAGCAATTACGGGAATAATCTCAAGGTTTTTTCCACTGTAATAAGAAATGGGGTTTATATTATCATGACTGAAGAAAAAGAAAAAAAGAAAAATAAAGTATAATCGGAAATAGGTAGATTCAAGGAATGAAATGTTATAATCAGTTAACAGAATAAGGAAATGATGAATAAGTTGGTAGTTTTTAATTACGCAATAGTTCTTTGAAAATAATGTTTATTAAACTAAGAAACTTTGAATTTTTTTCCAGGATAAATCTTTCTCCACTGCCAAAGTAGCCGATTTAAGTCCTATGCAGTCTTTTCTGCAGCTTAACAAAACTCTGTTCAATGAAAAGCCTAATTCCCCAGCCAGTATTCAGAACGTTTCCCCATCCGCACAGACCCATCATTTAGAATTACGGGCCAAAGAAGAACCCGAGCAAGACGCTATAAAATGCGAACCAGAAGATGATACTTGCTCAAACAGTTCAGACCCAGAAAGATTAGAGATTGAGGATCGTGACGTCGAACACGAATCAGACGGGGAAGAAAACGGATACGATATGACCGTTACCAAGAGAATTAAATTAGACACAGGATATGAAAGTTCTAAACAAAGTACGCCTAATCGAAGTCCAGTAAATAGGATGGATACCCCAGAAAGTAACTGCTCCGACACGCACATTGACCAAGAGACAACCAAGCTTTGGCAGGCACTTGCTAAGTAAGTTTACTTTGTTTGTGTAAGACATTTTATTTTAGCAACCAGTAGTAAAGTTTAATCAACATTTTAGCAACTCTTTTGAATTTCACCAACTTCAATTATCTTTATATATTTTTTAACTGATAATTTGATGAACTTTGTCATTATGCAACTATGATTTTTTTTATCAGAATTGAGGGAGTTTTGTTCTGAGAAATTTACTGTATCGATATCAAGAGATAAGATCCGATTGCTTAATATGTTAGCAAATTTGTCACCTGCTACTTCAACTTTTGAATCTGTTTGAACTAAACAAACAATTGTTATCATTGAAATGTTGTGAATACAATATGATGTTTAGTTTTCTGTTAGCGGTTTATTGGCTTTGATCAAACTATGAGATAGTAAATGTTATTTTTTAACCAATTTTTATTAAACAACGATTTTTATTGACTTAGTAACAGGAATTTGGAAATTACAAGGACAAATGGTGATAAGTTGAACAACGGGTTTAGTGGTGAAGCAACTAATTTGTTGCGCTCTCTAATCAACAATAGGCAGATCGGTATTACGGCTATTGATGCCGGAAGAATATCACCCCAAATACGATTCTACAGAGATACACAGGGCACAACGATCGAGAGAACAATGCCAGATTGCTCAGTGCTTGGAAATCGCACTAATCTATCATGCATAGATAACAAGGTAAGGCAGAAAGAAATGAAAAAAAAAATTCTTCCCTCTTAATCGGGTTTCTAATTAATAAACAAAATATTTGTGCGATTATATTTTTCATAACTTTTTTAAATATCATTTTTCATAAATTACGTTTTCTAAAATTCATTTCTTATCAATACACTATTCTTTGCTGAGTAAAAGTACAAATGCAAATTCCACAAAGCCAGATGGGTAGAAAAACCCAGGTAGCTGCTAGGGGTGTTAAGGGATCTCATGGGTCTGAATAAAGGCACACCTGGCCTGACAGGTAGAGGCTTTGACCGTCTAACAGATAATAGATAACTGGAACTGCTTTGTGATCTGCTCAAAGTGTAAGCCCCACTCTGAAAACTTTGTCAACTGACTATTAACAGATGTTCAGATAAAAATGTGAAATACATTCTTCAAAATTTTACTAAACTATTTCTTTATTTAAATATGAACAAAATTCGGAATTTTTTTAAAAATAATAATTTCTTCTCGCTTCTAGCTAAAATAATAATAATAATAATAATAATAATAATAATAATATAATATTGTTATTATTCGTTACGAAAGAGAAAAAATAATTTTATTCATGATATAAAATTAATGATTAACATTTTTTCATTCAAATTTCATTGTTACAAACAGATGTCTTTTTCCGTAGAGTACTTCCATGGATAGTAATCCATCCAGTCCTGCTAGTGTGGGAAAAAAAGAGACAAAGGGTAGACGGAAACAGAGTTATCCTAGCAAAGCTCCGGCCAGTCCAGACGTGATAAACTATCACCACGAATCTGGCGAGGAGCAAGCTCAAGACTTTACTGCTTGGTCAAATAAAATGAAAGTAAAGGTAAATATCAGTTGGCAAGAATAATTGCATAGATTAAAGGGGAAGCAAACTTGACAGACATTTTAATACATAACAGTTTTTAACTTTAAATATTTTTTCCTTTATTCTAATCAACAGATAGGAGAACAAAAACAGTTTGATCACCACGGCGGTAATGTTGCAAAAAAAGTCGACATGTCGTGTACAAACTGTGGCACTATGACAACAACAATATGGCGAAGAAACATGAAAGGTGAAATGGTTTGTAACGCTTGCGGATTGTATTACAAACTTCATGGTGTTAACCGCCCTGTTACAATGCGGAGGGACACTATTCATACACGCAGACGCAGGCCTAAAGGAGAAAAGCCTACCAGACACAGAAGTATGCATTGTTACTTTAATTTCGATCAGTTATTTATACCTAATCAATGATTTTTCTGGTTTTATAAGACCCATAAATTTCTTATCATAAACAAATAGTCATATTTTATATTTGGAGAAGTTTAAATTGAATAATCTCTTCTCTTGCAATGATTAATCATAGAATTAGGATTGATGTTTAAATGTTTACAGAAAAAGGCGATGGAAATTCGTCACAGCCAGAGCAAATGGATGCGGAGAGTGCAGACATGTTGGCTGCTTTACGCAGACAGATTCAACCACACCTAATGATGGCAGCGTTGACCCCTCCTCGTATACCTGGAACTCATGCTCCACCCCCTCCCACCACACAGCTCAACTACACACTTCCCATTCCTGGGTATATGATGCATGTAAGTATCTTTTTTGTCTTATTATTAGTTTGTTGTTGAATGAAAGGAGAATCTTTGTTCATTTAATAAGCTTTGATTTTGTTTATCAGCATCTGAAAACCGAAGTTAGAGAACCGCAACAAAACCGTAGTACTGCGGATGAAGGAGAGGACGAAGGGGATGAAGAAAATGTTTCTGACGTACCACTAAATTTGGTAGCTACTTCGTTGTCGGTAGATGCCCAGTGAGACTTGTCTCATTCAATAAAAGCGTGAATATTAAATGTAACTAAGAATCTCTGAACAGACATAGGATCTGTCCGGTGACACACAGGGTGTTGGCGGTATGCTCTCTACAAAATATCAAGTAATGATTTTTATATAAAAAAAAAATTAAAAAATTAAAAAAAAAAAATACAGGGAATCGAACTATTACAGTATTCCCAAAGCTGATTGGCCCGGGGAACACAAAGCAAATATGATATTAATTCGCAGTATTAATTATGAAGTTATACGAATTGTACATATGAATAACGAGAGAAAAAAAAAAAAAAAACAAGAAAAAAAAAAGATATTTTTATACAAAATTTTCTATGCTTGCAAGTGGTGATAACGATTGTATATACAAATTGTTTTTTGATGTTGTGAAAAAAAAGTCTTACATAGATAGAGGAATAATAAGAAAGAGAGAAACCTGTTTTTTAATCAATTAATTAGTCGTAATCGGAGTTAAGTTGACGGTAAAAATGTGGTGCTGGAATAAATGTTCAAGATTTCCAAAATGATAGAAAGAAAGTAAAGAAAGATAAAGAAAATAATGAGGAGAGATAATTTGTGCTTGTTTCTGATCAATGATTAGTGATCACTTTCTTGGTTGCCTTAAGCTCACTAATTGGGTCATAAACTAGCTCTAAATAAAATGCATTGTTCCGCGGGCCATTAGCTTTTGACAACATAAGCAATCATAATACTCTACTAAGTTATATAATTTTAAGCTTTTTGCGAATGACCCAGTTAAACATTACTAGTGATTGAAAAAAATTTTTTATTTTTTAATCGGCTTTAAAAACAAAAAAAAAAATGAACAAAAGTATACTTTAGGACAGAAATTTTTACGAAGGTAACATAAAAAGAAAACGAAAAGGCGAAAAAAAAATAATCATTTTGGTAGCGGGGAAAGTTACCTTGCGTATTGATTAATTAATTGATTAATTAATTAATTATTCGACGGTTTAATTGCTAAGACCTTAGTATACTCACTAACTTAAAATAAAACAATATTTTTAATTTCGTGTAGGAATGTGATGCCAGTATCGTCTTAATTACTGTATTTTATTGCTTTTTTTTTTGTTTCGTTTTAAACATATACATATATATTTTTACTTTTTTTCTTTTTTAATTCAAATTCATGGACAATTTACTTACAATTTATTAGAAATAATTCTAGAGGTTTTAGAGTCTTTTTTGATAAATTTAAATCTAATACCCCTCCCATTGTGAAGTAATACTCTTAAATATCGCGTAAGAGCCGTCAGGATGATAAGTAACAGTATAAATATGAAAACAAAAAAAAGGAAACTTAAATGAAAAATAATAGGTATATAAACTAGTACTTAAAAAAGGTATTAAGCGTCAACAACGTTGAATCTGATTGATTATTCAAAAGCAATAACAGATCTGAATTAGGATTTAATTTATTTCATTGGTCATTTCGCAGTTATAATCGTCATTGTCGCTGAATGACTTGTCTCTCTCAGCCCTATAATAAACTTGCAGGAATTTCAGGAAATACATAGGTAAAATTCTCGATTTAATGCCGGATCTTTTTTAAAATACATACATAATTAAACGTCACTGCTTTCAAGCTACTGCTGCCAATTATACAAATGATTACTTCCGAGTTTTTAAACAAAAACTTCCATATAGGTTTTGGTAGCCTCTAGGGAGAATGCCTAAGATTTAACAATCTATACATATTTAGATCAAGATGGGAAATAAAATTCTATAAATTTTTGTTTGTTATTCGGTACTATAGTGCTTTAAAAGCGACAAGTAGTGTAAGGAGTAGGGCATTTCCCCCGAGGTTCAGTATTAATGAATTATTTCATTGTAAGTAGTTTCTTTTTTTTTTTTTCTCATATATATATATATATATATATATATATATATATATATATATATATATATATATATATATATATATATATATATATATATATATATATATATATTTGTTTTCATTTTAACAAAGCACTTGAGAGATGCAAAAGCAATCGTCGATATACTTATTCCAGATTGTACAGATAACTGATGTTGATAAACAAAGATAAGCAGCCTTAAATAGTGCATAATATTGTGGCCAGTGCATCTACTCGCGTATTGTTATACTTAATATTGTATACCTAAATAACTTTGCCAAAAATAGATTTAGTTTTGTAACATAGAATATAGTTAAGGGCATAAAAAAAATTTTATATAATTTTTTCTTTTCTCACAGCGTCATTGTTCTTTGTTTTCATTTTTATTTATTTTATTTTTATTTTTTTAATTTTAATTGTTTTAATTTTCTTTTCTTAATCAACCAACAACTTATATCGGCGGAAGTTTTTGACACTCTGGAAGGATATATTTATTCTCTGAAAAATTAAAATATTGGCAGCAGCTGCCTAGTGGCTTAGCATTATATAGTTGTTATTCAAGAAGCCTTATAAAAACACGTGTATAGACTATAGATATATATTATACAAATATATATTATTCTATATTACTATATAAATGATAATTAGCTAAGCGATAGGGACAGTATAGGGTAGTGGCGTAGTTAGAAACAGATGATCTATGCATGCATTATGACAAGTGGGTTTACACTGTGATCTCAATTTCAAATTTTACTATTCCCAAAAATACCTACAATTGATATATTAAATTATTTTTTAATAACATTTTTACATTTGATTTTATGAATTCTTTTTCTTTCATTTATCTACATAGATGTTATATGTATCGGGAAAACAAACTGAATTCTTAATACGAATATCAAATTAAAAATGAATAGATTCATACATAGTTCATAAATTTTATGAATTTAAAATCCAGACTATGTTATACATTATGTGTAAGTTTGACACCACCAATCGTGTTCCATCTTTTTTCACTGTGGTTTTAATGATTTATCAATCTTTTTACATAAAACAAAAAAAAAAAAAAAAAAATTTGATTATGTTAAGAAATTTTTGAATTTGAGAATTCACAGTGACTCAATTTCGTCAGCAGGATTATTTAAATCCACTTATATTAAATACACATGGTCAATTCAAAGATATTCTTCCTATAAATTTGACAAACTTATTGTTATATAATTTTATTTAGTTTTTTTCTTTCTTGTATGCAAACCGAACATTCTTATTTGACCCCGAAGTAATCATAAAGAATTGCACGTAATGCAGCTATATTATAAAGTGGACAGTTTTCGTTAGGCATTTTACTAGACATGTCTCAAGTTGGCAGAATAAATCCAAGATATATTATTATTAATATTATTATCATTATTATTATTATTATTATTATTATTATTATTATTATTATTATTATTATTATTATTATTATTATTATTATTATTATTATTACTACTTATACGTAGGTAGATTAGTTTTGAGCTCTCTACTAATACTGAAGCTGAAGTTATTTTTTGTAACTATTGATTGACCGAGTATTGCTATTTTATTAATTATATTAATTAATTAATGGTTAATGATAGAGTATTCTAACAATATTATTAATTAGTAACAAGTCCGCTATGGTTTTGACAGTTTGGTTCGGGTAGCCGAGGCTTCTTATAGATTTCTATATCAGTATTCCACTCCTTTAATTTTAGAGTTGTAAGGGTTTTGTGTTTTTTTTTTTTTTTTTTTTTTTTTCTCTTTTTTTTGACACTACTTAAAAGGGTCACCTACGAATCATTACTTAAATATTAAATTATTTAGTTTTTTACATTTATTTTTACAACCCTATATTATTATTATTATTATTATTATTTAAGCGGTAAATTATTAATTTTTATTTTGCACCAACGTTTGCGTAACATTTGGCAGCGACTGGCTTAATTTATTCTATTGTATTTTATACACCTTTTCTGTTTATTTTGTTTATTTTCTTGATTTTTTTTTTTTTTTTTTTTTTTTTTTTATCAAATGGTTCATATTTTTTTAATTACTGCGTTAATGATCCTTGCATACGTCTTCAGAAATATCATTCGCCACATGATAGAGTACTGAGCCAATGCTATTAATAAAATAATTACCTAATTAGAGGCCAGAATGAGTATAACAAAACTACGTATTATATTTGATAATCTATCATGTTTCTTGTCATTGAAATACAACTTTCATCTCATATATACGTGAAAAAAAAAAATATATATGTATATATATATATTTAGAAACGAAACTTCTAAACTCTTGGTAACGTTTCAAACTTGGTAATGATACCCTCAATATTTTAAATTTCATTCAATTTTAATGATTTAATATTCCATTGTATAATAGAACACTTTATTTTTCTACGATGAGAAATCTACAGTACAAAGTATGCGGGATACTCATTGGGAATCTCGAATTTCTGCAAAAATTGAGTCTAGTACTTGACGTTAACATGAATCATGAATATTCAATACAGTATTCATGCATTTTGCTATTTATCTATGTATTTCTTTTTTGGATAAGTTTTCTATTATCGGCGTAGAAAAATTAGGCCCATTAGTAGTTTGTGCCAAAAGCGATGAATTTTTGAATGATTTTTGTCTATATTTTGTTTTGATAAATATTCACAAGTTATAGGTGAAATTAGTTGACAATCATAATCTTGCGTTATAATAATAAATTGATAAATTATCTTTACCGTTTGAACGATGAGATGCAAAGTTGAATTTCAATATTGCCTTATAATCTCCCGATAGCTTTGTTATTCTGTTTTTTTTCTGTGCCTGTGCGATTGTAATAATTTGTATACACTTCCTTGTAAATTTTGTAAGACATTGATGACATACGAAATGAACACTCACTGAATCTCTTTTTTCGTCTCACACGAGTATTAATCTGAAATAATTGACTGAGTATTATTTTTATATTGAACATAATAATAACGAGTAATAACATGATGTAAAGTTTAAAAGATAAAAAAAAAAAAAAGAAAAACAAATAATAAAAGAATAAGTATGAATTTAGTTATGAAAAGTACAGAAAATAAATAATAAAATAAATTTAAAGAAGAACATGATATTACAATATGGTATTTACATGTTTCTTAAAAATGGCGAAGAATCAATACTGTTAGTGCCCTGGCATATTTTGTATACAAACTGTGGTGTTGCGTGGCTCGAATTGGCTAAAGACTAACTTACAAAGTGGAAATACTATAATACATATGCATAAAGTAATATTTAAAAGCAAGTTAGTTTTGTATTCAAAACTGTAATAAGTTAGTTCGGGCTAAGGCCAGCAGCTGTTGAGATTACTCAAGGTTGTGTGTATCATTATAAGTATTTTGAATTGTTGAATAGTAATAATGTAAGCAGAGAGCACAGGGCACGATAATCATCCCCCTAGACGATGTAAGCTAGGGATCGATAAACTGATACTATTGCCCCGTGGTCACTAGTATTCTGATCCAAATTTTGTCATAATAACTATACATCTATTATTCTATTCAATCGACATACATACTTTGTTTTGCCCGTGTTTTTATATTTTATTATTATAATTATCCTTTTACATAATGTTGTGACAATTATTAGTTTCTTTTTTTTTTTTTTTGTTTTTCTCTTATTTATGACACAAGCCTCCCATGACAGGTGTACCTAATTTATACATATTATGGGTTTAACGAATGACAAAATCATGTTTTTGTATTATAATGATAGATGATAAAGATGTTAGAGATTTTAAGCTATTTATTCGGCTACTATGTGATTTGTTGGTAATTATTTTGTGAAAATTTTTTTTTTGTTAGATTTCAAAATTCTCGACGATTAAATTACGTTCGTGTAAATTAAAAGCATCACTGAACACATGAAATTCTATACGCGTTGGTTTTATTATTATTAAATACGTCACATAGAACGAATTAAATACTTAATACTCACTCAATATTGAGAATGAATTCTTGTAATTTAATGATTATTAGTAGCGTCAGATATTTTTGTTTGTTCTGTGATGTGTATCATACTTTGTTAGATAGCTGCCTAATAATGTTTAAGGCAAGAGTTTGGATTGTGCTTATTTTAAATTTTTTAATCTGCTAAAACTTGTTACCTACATCGTTTTAGCCAAACGGTTTAGTATTATTATTATTTTTTTTTTTTCCTTCTGTTTTTGCAACAAATAATAAACCTTAAGAATATAGAAACCGCAGGGAATCGTAGCATCATAGTCTTCCAATCACATGTTAATGTCAGTATAAGGCAACGTTTTTGGTCAATCAATTTTAACAACGAAACTACATCAATTCTACCTCACACATAAATTGAACCATCAAACTTCGTCGCAAGCTGACAAATTACTCGAGCAATAATTTTTCTTCTACAAAATTTAATTAGATTGTAACGTCAAATTTTTTAAGTACATAATTTTTGGTACAAACGTACATTGGAAGAATAAGCAATCATTAAATAATTTTTTGTTACTCAAAGTAGCTTGCGAATTTTAATATATGATGAGAGAAAGCGAGATGATATGAGATGGAGGAAAACTCATCTAACATAGCGAACAAGAATCCTAATCGATTGACCAAAATTGTGCATCATCATGTTTGCCTTTCTTAGTGGTTGATGAGCGGATGGGATTTGATTCCAAGTGTACAACAAATTATAATGCGAATAATTGAAGGTGTTAACATAAACATAAAGTAGCCTTAACGAATTTATGAGGGCATCTTATGCAAGGGCATTGTTGTGATACCACAGACGCAGCTTCATAAAATCTTCAATAAAAATAATGTGTTGATAATTGAGTTTTTATACTTTATCGATAACATAGTCATAAAGTAGTTTACAGTTTACGCATAATTGTTTAATTATATTACAACGTTTCTTGAACTTGTATATTCCAAGTGAGTACAATGCAATTAATTATGCCTTTTCCAGTTTAATTTTAAGACCTCAACAGCAGAGATATTAATTCTCTAAAAACCTTTTCCTCTCTCAAAAAAAAAAGACACAAAACAAAACTAAATTTTTGGGTTTATAAATAGTAATTAATCTTGGGGGGCTTTTTTCAGGGCTGGAAGATCCCAATTATGCATTCCTGGTTTCTTTGAGACAGCCATATAAACCAGAGCTCCTCTACCTGGAATAGGTTTTACAGCCACATAGGTTCTATGATCTTCGGACCACTTTGAGTGGAATTGAATTGTGGGCTGATTAACTGTATCTTTGAATATTTCTTCTGCAGATTTCCCAGTGAATTCATCCTAACATTGAATAAATGTCTTTAGTACAACCGGAAAATCAATAACTAAGAACGAGTACTAATATTTAAATGTTTTTGTGCAAATTTTACCGGATAATCCAAAAAAGCTAGACTATTATCTGGGTCACAAATCAAATCTGGTTCAGATTCTAAGCATCCACGCAAGACACCGTCTCTCAAAACTTTAACTACGTAAGATAAAAATGCGTTTCGATTTTTCTTCACTTCTAAATCTGCAGACTTTATATTGCTGACTCTAATCAGCCACTTAGTAGCCAATTGTATTTCTGTGAATGTGGATATCAGGTAAGTTCTTTGTGATTTCTTAAGAAAGTAATATACAACCTTTCTTGTTGGCTAAATTTTTAAGAAGAAATTTTGCTATTTTCATTTTTCTATTAAACTGTTCGTCATACATTAGGCCGATGTCTCTTAGCGACATTTTTTCCATTTTGATAAATCTTTTCGTTCAGTTTCTTTTTACGGAAAGGTTTTACGGACGGGATATAATTTTGAGGTATAAAATTAAAGGAACATACATGACAGAAAATACAATGCTTTAATAATCGATCAGCAAACTGCTGTTTAATTAACAAACTATACATATGAGATTGAAGTCTGTTAGCAATTTTTCAAATTGGACTATATCACATGCTGTTCATAATGTAAAACTATTACTCTGAAATGCTTAAGGTTCGTATTTTCATACGTGATTTATTTCTGTGGCTACGTAAAACAAATGTCGAAAGTATTTCTGCTTCGTTTATAAAGCAGCGTTCAAAATTTGAACAAGTCTATCCAAATTCAAATTGTTCGCGCTGTATGTCAGTCCTACAGTCCCATGTTTATCCTAACAACGGAACGAGGAATCGGAATTGAAATAAAATTTGTGCGTCTATTAGCGCCATTTCCGGCGTGTCACCTCTCCTCGTCGTAGAAGTTTCCGTTTGAGGCCATCTTGGCATCGTTTAGTTGGCGAGAACTCGCAAAGATATTTTTAATAAATTTGTGTCTCGAACAAAAGTGTCCCATTTTTATTAAAAGTAGACAAAAAGTTTAATTAAAATGAGCTACGGTAGGCCACCGCCCCGTATCGACGGTATGGTCTCTTTAAAAGTCGACAATCTCACCTATAGAACAACACCGGAGGATTTGAGACGCGTGTTCGAGCGTTGTGGTGAGGTCGGGGATATTTACATTCCTCGGGATCGTTTCACCCGCGAGAGTCGTGGCTTTGCTTTCGTCAGGTAACCAAACTTTACATAATAAAATCTCTGTCTTGTGAATAGAAGAAAAAAGTTGAAAAAAATTACATTCATCGTTTGAACAATAATTCCGGAAATATTCAGCACCGATGAAAATTCGGTCTTAGCTGACGTCATTGTTCACCAAGTAGCATAGTTGTTTCCCCATATTGTAGGTTAAACTTTGCACATATCTCCACTTTACCGTTGAAACAAAAATCATCCTAAATAATTATTTAGATTCTACGACAAGCGAGATGCCGAAGATGCACTTGACGCTATGGATGGACGTCTGCTTGACGGTAGGGAATTGAGGGTTCAAATGGCTCGTTACGGACGTCCAACTTCACCGCATCGAAGCCGTGGAAGTCGTCGTCGTGGAAGGTAAGTTTTCTTTATCTATTCCTATCATTTCCTATATGTGGTCTGATTTCATTTCATATTTGTACATGTTTAAATATTCGCGATTTTAAAATCAAATTATTACGGTATTTTTATACAACTAATTTCACAACTTGAAGCGCGATTAAGATGTATTCAAAAAATTTACCCTTTTCTCGATACAAAAGATATTCGGTACTTTTTTGTCTGAAAAAAAAAAAAAAAGAAAACTTTTGTAGTTTGAATGTCTGTTTTTTTTTTTTTTTTTTTTTCTATTTAAATTTTTTGTTGATTTTTTATTTTGGAGCGCGGTTCGTTATCTCCAAATATTGTCATTCATCCATCAGATCACGTAGCAGAAGCAGGGACCGTAGACGTTCACGTTCCAGGTCACGGTCTAGGTCACGCAGCCGTGATCGAGATCGCAAACGATCCTACAGTCGCAGTCGTAGCCGTTCTCGTTCGGACAGCAAGAGTTCACGTGGGAAGTCACACTCCCGCAGCAAGTCTCAGGACAGACAGAAGGACAGCCGTTCAAAATCAAGGTAAGAAAATGGAAAAAAATAAATCAAAAAATAGTGTTGTAATCATTTTTCAGATTTGTTCTCAAAGTCCAGTCGTCATTTTCTTTCAAATAGTATTCTTGAGTTGAAAGAGAACTGCATCTTTTTTTATATCTTGATTGGGATTTCTTGAAATCAAAGATGATCCTTTTTTTGTCTTCAGGGATTGAAGATAATATGGCGCTTAAAGGGTATAGCAGAGAACTGATGGGTGCGCGCTCAGTTGCATAAAGCAGTAAAGCATTCTGACAAAAGATAAAGGTATTCCATTATACTCTGTACCTAAGCCACATTACCATATTGTTCACATCTTTCTATCATTTATATTACCTACAATGACGCACTTTTGATGGGTTTGAGTAAAAACCCAGGTTAATTTTAATGTAATATACTTACTAGACTACATTATCAGAGACTTGAGAAAAACAACTACGTTTAAATAAAAATGATTAAATAAAAAAAAAAAAAAAAAAAACATTACTAAGTTAGCCGTTAATTATTGTTGCTGGTTTGGATTGCACCTTTGATTAGCTTTTGACATTGGATCATCAGTTTTAGTTTGCCTCCTCGATTTAAATTGAATTGAAAAGAACAGAAACCGTAAATTGTTTTACACACTTGGCACAAAATTATTTTTATGTGATCTAAAACAGCACCATGTTAACGTTTTTCACACCAAAAAAAGATAAATAAATAAAAATAAATAACTACAAGTTACGAGTGAATAGCCTTTAGATGTTCACTATTCGTACATTTAGTTGTAGGTATTCCGTATTTTTGTATAACAAGTTTGAAGTTGTAATTAAAATTAATTATTTTCTTCATGAAATTTTCTATACTATTAATGATCTTATTATCAGTTCAGTAAAAGTTTTTCACATGAATGCAAATCTTTCAAAGTTATTTATTCCCTAGGAGATAAAAAAGAAACAAAAAAAAAATTAAAATTAAAACAAATTTGATAATATTTTTATCTATTTTACACGAAATAGAAATTATCCTCCTATTTCGTAGAAATTTTTTTTTATTTTTCAGGAATATACAAAAGAAGTTTTCTTCAATGTTTGTTCTGAATGTAAAATTTTTTTAAATAATATGGATACACAAATTCAAATTCAATTATCTAGTAATTTGAAAATGACAAAAATTTAGTAAATATTCTAACAATTATATAAATACAGAGGCCTCCGATGAAACTAGCTAACAACTTAGTTTACATCCTGAAACCCAATGGGTATGATTGATTGAACTTACCTTGTGTATATTGAAAAAATTAACTGTGAAATTATAAGGCTTTTGAAATAATAATGAAGCATATTTTGAAGTGGAGGGAATATGAATGTAGTTTGGCCATATTTAACTTGGTTTTATCTTACCTGATCGTACGAATTTCAACTTGTAGTATAAAGCGTGGATCATATTGTGTCAAAGAAAAAAAAAATTAAATTTAAGTTCTATGTTCTGTAGTGCGATTTACAGGTTTGTTTGTGTAAGTTTTTGCCATTTATAATAAAGTAAATTATGCTGCAAAGGCGGAAATTTTTGCCTAAAAATTGAATCAACTAATAATTAATGTATAGATCTAGAAAATTGTAACTACTATCCTATCAGTACTTTGTGGAAGCAATATTTCCAATAATTAATTATTAATAATAATGACTGCGCATAATTTCTATGGTATGATCACTAATATTCAATAGAAATCTTATCAGCAATAACAATAAAAAACAAAACAAAAAAAAGTAATAAAATAACTAACTGTAAAATAAATCGATTTCCTTTGTATCATCGGATTAGATGAACAAAATCTTTGCCAACTCAATTCCGATATAATTGTTAATCGAAAACTAAAGCTTCGCTCAAAATAGGAACATGTGATTATTCAATTATTTGAATAAAGACAATCTTATATACATAACGTATTCTTGATTATTCAAATGCATTCAAATTAGAGAAACCTTATTAAATTTAGATAAAATTGTTCACATGGTTCCTATTAAGCGATGATGTGTGAATGTGATCACGATTGCACGGTGTCCATTTCGTCCAGAGGTGTGTATGGATAGAGTGGATACGAAAAGCACACTGCTTAAAATATCAATATTTTCTCTGTGCACTCTTACTTCTACACAACACACAATACAGAATATAAATGCTATAATAATTAATTGATGAAGTTGAGTAATATACCTCGAAAAAAAAGAATATCTTGAACATTTGAAAGACCCTAAAAATTCACAAGTAGATATTTATCATATTTATTTTTCACCAACTTCTGACCAAACATATAAAAATTCGTAATCAATGAATTGATTTTACTAACAGACTGGATGATCTGCCTTATCTAATCCATTCCATAATTATTCTTATTGTTAACTCATTACAATCGTTCATACTTATCTGTACAATATCCATAGTAGAGTCAAATATGGAAGCAGCTAAGTTATTTCATGTAACTAAGTTGTTATTTTATGGTGCCACAGGCGGTGGGAAGGAGTGGCGTGGCGAGTGTAGCTGATGATGGGGGTAGCTGAGTAAGCAGTAAGCCGAGTAGCGGGGCTGTAAGCAGTATGCAGTATGCAGTAGCGAGCGAGCGGTTGGTGGTCTGGTGAAAGCGAGTTCGCGACCAGTCAGGCGAAAGTGTGCGAGCGTAAGCAGTCTAGGGGGTCAGAGTGCAGATATTCCTGAGTTAAATCGAGCTCAGAAATTGCAGAATGCAGCCAGAACAAAAACACTACGCTGTGCTGTCGAAGCCGATCTTTACTCGCAGGTAGCACGAGAATCACCAGACCTCGCAAGCAGCAACGCATATAGCAGCAATTAAAAGAACCTTATCATTCGTTAATCAATAATACTGATCATTAGATGTTTAAATTCTGTTTGTGATTAGGTATTTATTCAATAATCCTTAATCAATAAACTGGGCTACTTATGATCAAGATTATTGATAAACGTATGAAGAGGCTCTTCAATTCCCGATTTACTTTGAATTCAATTTACTGTTGATTTTCATGAATCTAATAGTAATCTTGGGGGAAATATTATAGTTTTAATTTATCTCAAAGAGTATAATCAGTTTAATTTTGTTTATTTATTTTTTCTTTTAGACCTGAACGCGATTCAGATCATAAATTCATGAACTTTCGAATAATTGGATATCTGCACTGCATGAAATCAACAGTAAAAATTCTGATTGGGATTGCTGATCTATGTTACTTTGTGATGGAATTATTACTTATTTTTGGGGTTTTTCTTTTTTCTTTATAATTTGATGAAAACGTCTTCAGACTAGTAACTCATTGAGTTTAAATTGCCACTACTCCGTAGTAAATGGCGCGGGTTGGGGATATCCTGTGTTTGTGTATTTATATTTCAGGTATCTTATCGGATCAACGAATGCAAACTATTTGGAAGGTAAGGATAATCTATTTGGTGGTAAACAAAGTAAACTTAATTATATTTATCAAAGATTCTCCGAGGACTTCAAGGGATATGGAATGTAATTGTTTGAAATGACAATAAATACAATTTTTAGTAAAGATCTTTTAATCGATTTTTAATAACACCATGACTCTTTCTTTCTTCTCACTCTTTCACATTGTATATATCAGTTTCTTAAATTGAAATCTACGCAACTAGAAGCAGAATCAATTCAATAAAAGTTTTTTTTATAATTTAGATTAAGTAATTCAGGTACCTTAAAAAAAAATTTTCTTAACTTTTCAGACTAATAATTAATCCCGTTGGATTTAATTAGAATAAAAACATTTATACTTATATGTAAATTTGTGTAGTAATTGAGATTTGAACAGAGATATATCAGAATATGAAAGTAAAATTATTATGTAGAAGTATAAAACGTATGTGCATGCGTACTCCAGTAATTAGATATGTAATGTAACAATTTAATTAATTAATTAACGATTCTGAGATTCTTTCAACCCTCCTTAATTTTCGGTTTTACAAGGATGTACGGTGTCAGAAGTCTTCCTATCACATAAAGAACAGCAACTAGAACGTGCCCAAAATGATAAATGCTACCATAATAATTAAGTGCGTCTTGAAGTCTGAGAACTTGGAAAGAAGCTGCTAGATAAGACATGCAGAAAGTCTTCATGAACCATCCGAAAAATCCCCAACCCTTCCTGGCCTGTAAAAAAATCATCAAATAAATTTAAAGCGATAAAATTCAGATAATAAACTTACGAATGTTTCCTAAATGAAAGAGAACAACTTACAAAGCTATTTTCTTCACTCTGTTTATAAAATTTCACATAAATATCATCCATTGGGAGGTAGAAGGCTACTGAGCAAATGCAGATATAATATCCAGCGTAGTATCCGTGCCATAGTGCGGATAGCATAAATGTAGCCAGAGTTCTGAGTCCTTTGTGTGGAAATCTGCTGTAAACGTAAGCAGCCATCCAGTATTGTATGCATGTGTTCCACATCTTCATTGCTACTCTAACATTAGTACAGCTCTCTACGCCCCATGTATTTATATTATGGATAGTCTCAAAGTCAATATCTTCGGGTTTTAACTTCTCTGGACTTTTGCTCCTGTGAAGAAACCAGTTCATAAATCTCAAAGGTTCTGAAACCTTGAAGATATAAACACCTATAACTGTTCATGCGTGTTACAGAGAAATAATATTATCTCTATTGTTTCCTCTCACAAGTTTTCAAACTCTTTATAATTCTTCGGTCCTAAACCAGGTACTGTGTTACAAATTTTAGGATAAGCTCCTACTCCAGCCATTGTGCAAACACACTCCGACAATGCCATTCCAGCGTATATCCTCATTTTGAATACAAAAAATGATGGATAGATGTACAATAGACGGTAAATAAATGTGCGATTATTGAATTCGTCAGTCATTAAATACTGGAACGTGAAATATTATATTAATCAGATTATTTTTTACTAGAAATAAAGTTACGTGATCAAAATTTTTTTAACAAGGTACAAATTTACCTCAGTAGGATACCAGTATCCCACGAAAAGGAAAAGTGCGATGAAGACAGAAATTTCTTTAAGTTTATGAAGTGTAACTCCCCAGTGATCTGCGTATTTTGCAAATGGTCTGTGAATCGAATCCCAGTATGTTCTGTACCGATAATATGGTCCTATGAAAATTATTAATTATTGAGTGGTGACAATTCTTACGTTATAACATAATACAATAAATTTAGCGCTTTTAAATTAATTCTGGAAATGATAGTCTGTGTGAATTCTACAACAATTACAAAGCTGACCTCAATCTACATGTTCATTGTATTCATAGTTTACATGTGTTAATATACACTGAAGTGCTTTTGATAAAGCTTAGCTTATTTTCTACTGTGGATGTGGTTAAGATTTTTTTGAACCAGTTAAAGGTGGTTTTAAAAAATAGATAAGATACTGGCTTTAAGAATCTTTCACAAATCCGTTTACCAATTGAGAATAAATTTATCTAGTTATGATTATGATAACGAGATTTGAGGTGTTAAAAAATATATCAAAAGCATGAGATAGATGAGCCGATATACAACAACTGATTAAATAGTAGGTATCAGAGAATTTTATCCGAGCAATTAATTAATGCTGATATCTGTTTATATTTGAATAAAACTTTGGTTTCATTTGTTCCTTACTTTGATTAAATCTTTTATTACAAAATATGATATATGATTTAGTGTTTTTTTGTCTTTCTCTCATTTCTTTCGTGATTGATGATGATAAGAGCTTATGATGTATAAAAATTCAGACATTGAGAAGGATTATTGAGTACGCTGAAGATTATTACCAGTTAATAATCCAATATAGCTAAAACCGTAATGGAATACATCAAGAAATCCTATTTTTTCAAAAGCTGGCGATTTAGCACCCCAAGGATCATCAGGAGGTGCGGTTGCAGCTGAGTTTATTTCAAATGCCAATCCGACTAGTTTTAATGTTAACATCATTTGTATCATGTTTGCGGGTCCGGATGGCAAGGACAATCCATACCAATTGGCAAGTCGGAAAAAACCAAGTAAGTAAAAGAACGTGAAGCTAAAACTGACAATGTGACATTTCCTGCAAAAAAATAATTCCAAATAATGAATTAATTATAGTAATAATAATAATAAACAATGACAGAAGAATATTATGCTTTTAGATCGATAGACAATATTCTGGAAAAGGTCTTAATTCGTCGTTATTGATAATGGTTCTATAAATAATTGTAAAACATCTAAAATTGGATGAAATAGATTCTATGCAATAATACGATATTATCAAAATGCTGTTGTCATCGTTCATGAATAAAGACTGAAATACGTATATGATAATGTAAATTGTGTTCCATAAAAATGAATATTAAGGAGCTACTACTACTTATAATAATAATAATAATAATAATAATAACAATAATGATGATATTGATAGAAACACATACTTCCAAGATAAACGTGAAATGACGATTGCATTAACTAGAGTTACAATTATAGGATGAATTATTTGTGTTCCAGACGCGATGAAGGCAACTGTCAATCCGATTCCTGTACTTGTCCATTGCCTTGCAATTGGATCCGTTATGTTCCGATAGAAATGTCCAAATCCTATGCAGAATAACAGTAGCAGAACGTATATGATATCATCCCACGACATTTTTTTATGGGGCCTCGACACTAGTTAGCTATCGCGTCGTCCGTAGAGAACGCGCGTGAAAGCGTAATGAATATATTATAACTATGCTATAATCGAACCGGTCAATCCGAGGCGCGGAGCACTACTGCACTGCATGTGCCGCAGGCCCCCGCCACCACTATACACATATGCGAGATACTATCATTATTATAACGTGCCTTATAGCAGAGTTTGGCTGAATATTGAAATTCCGAGTAAAGTTTTGGGTGTTCCAAGACCCATTTTCTGCAGACCTATACAACGTCTGCATGACGTCACCTTTTTAAACGAAAACTTTCATGCCGACATAATTCGTTAGTTTGCCAGAATCAATCGAACGATTGACGAAATGGGATGAAAATTTATATCAGAGAACAGTATATGTATACGGCTCATTATATTGTTTGAAATTCGCAAACCATTTATTTGTTAGTTGTTCGCCTTATACTGGGTATTGTTTATTCGATTCTAATGATAATTGTTTGATGGTAAAAATTTCGATGGAAATCCATTCAAACAATTTATATGTAAATACGTTTTATTATAAGCCGTGTTTTTATATGGTCTTTGTCAGCGTAGTATATTTTTCTTTAACATTACTAATTTGAATTATTTTAATTAGTCACTTTATGTAGCGGTAATTAGTAATTCTGGCGATACGGAGAACTTATAAGAACGCCTTATTAAATGCAACCCGCATTTTAGTCCTGTAGTTGTTAGTTGTTAGTTAGGCGTACTGATACTACTACCTACACTGCTATACGCTACTCAAATGTAATCAATTTTATGAAGACCGAATTCAATGTACACTGTGAATAAGAGTTTATTCAAATGTAATAAAATGATAAATTTTGTAATATAATTGTTGATCAATAAATTATTTAAAAAAACTACAAAATGTGAATGTTTTCTTTCATTAACGAGTACCTCCACCCCCTTTTACCAAACTTTTCAGGTTTACGTCTAACGTTTATTCAAACTCATAGGCTTTTTATCGCCTTTTTTGCCAAATTCTTCTCTCGATTTTTATCTGGCAGTTATGACACTGACATCAGGAGAACATCTGGCCCGAGGAAATGTGCAGAAATTTTTTCCGGAAGAACCAATGGCGTTCAAGCCTGCAGTCCTATACCTATGGTTGTGTATAAGTTGCTTCATGCACATCGCTATATGCTTGCAAAATTTAGATTTTTCGAAATATTAAGTCAAAAATTGCTCCTGGTATCAGGAGAACATCCGAGTCGAGGAGGTGTGCTAAAATTTTTGGTGGGAAAATTTTTTAGCTTACAGGCAAGCATACATGCATTCGCACAGACGTGTCAGATTTTCAGAAATTTTAAGTAGAAAATTACTCCTGGTATCAGGAGAACATCCGAACCGAGGAGGTGTGCTAAAATTTTTGGCGGGAAAAATTTTCAGCCATAGGCAAGCATGCATGCATTTATATGGACGTGTCTTCATGCACATCGATATATACTTGCAAAATTTAGATTTTTAGAAATTTTAAGTCGAAAATTGCTCCTGGTATCAGGAGAACATCCGAACCGAGGAGGTGTGCTAAAATTTTTGGCGGGAAAAATTTTCAGCCATAGGCAAGCATGCATGCATTCGCATAAATGTGTCTTCGTACACGTCGCTATATGTTTACGTTATTTAGATCTTTTGCAAATTTAAGTGAAAAAATTGTTTTTGGCATCAGGAGAGGTGTTATTTAGTCCTGATACGATCGCCAGATTTCTTCTTAGGATTTATCGGATATCTGAAATAAATAGCTACAGGGAGGGGAAAATGGAAAATAATAAAACAATTGATTACTTGTATTATATCTGAGAATTTATTACTGCAACATCAACGTAATATCATCTGTTGTCAAAATTATGTTTAATTTGTAACTGTTCCTCATAGATCAATATGTTGTCATTATAGTACAAACCGCATAATTCATATTACAAAAATATACTACATAATACAATTTCGCTTACAAAGACTGAGTATATAATATACATTCGTTCGATGCAATTGGAACAGCCCCGACTGGACAAATGTCTCTTTCTCCTGATGGAAGTTCAACTTCAGCAAAACGATTTTAATAATATCACTATCATCCATTGAATTACTCAATAAATTAGTAATATCATCAATTAGTACCAGTATTTACTTTGTGACAACTTCTGAGCGTTCGTAGTTTTTCTATTGAGATGGCTGTCACCGTCGTATCTCGTTATCACAATCCCCATGTATATAACATAAATTATTTGACGCATCAAAGGCCACTGACCCAGCGACAGTTGCTTTTGTAAAATAGCATCCTCATCTCTCAGTCGAATTGACGAACTACTTTTGCTGCAAACGACAGTGCGCCTATCTGTAACTATCAAGAATTACAGTACTGAAATGCAGGTTGCATTTAACAAGGCGCACTGCCGTTTGCGGCAAAAATGTTGTGGGAATTAATTTGAATTCGTTGTACTGCCATACTCCCTAATTACCGCTACTCTAGATTTCCTTCAGGATTATTTTATATTTCTTTTACAATTTTGCATTGAACAAAAATTCTAAGAATATTGGTTTTTAGAATATTGAAAACGGAACAATAAAGTCCTTAGCAGTCATTTCTCAGATTATCAAATAAAATATTATAACCTGCCAAAGAATTGCATAAGCAAACTCGAATTTCGTATTATGTCTAAAAAAAATATTGAAAGACTATTTTTATAGAATTATAAAACCAACAATAAAGTCCTCGGACATTTATCTCTTAGAGCCATGGTTTAACCGCTACAAACTACCAAAATTCATTTTTTTATATGCATATGTCATCAGTGTCATTAGTTATCATAGGAATTAGGTTATCGGTCGATCAGCTATTTTTTAACGAAATTTATAATGATAGTAGATCTTCTTTACCGATGCGGAGTCCGCAATAATATTTCGTTATTTATGGTTGTGGTAGTAGTGTTAAACAAAGGCGACGCTATCGAGCGCGGGAAGGAGAAGTTATTTATTATTAATTATTGACAATAATTAGAGGATATTAAGTTTAAAAACAATTTCTAAAAATAAAATTAGATGAACTACTATTTTAAAATATAAAATTTTATCTATTAGTTATGTAGTATCGATTTTCATCTTCGCAGATCCTGGTTCGAGATGTTGATTTCCGCCTAGCCAGCAAACCGTGAGTCTAGAAGCCCGTATATCTCCATTGGTACCTTGTCTTAATTAAATAATGAATATTTCGGTTCATAAATAAGTGTGAATACGTAATTATTCGGCTGTTGACAAAATTGAAGGCTTTCCCCGCAGGTGGGTAATAATTTGATCCTTAATATCTCGTTAAATTTATTCGAAAAACATATCTAAAGTCCACCGCGATACCCTAATGGAGGAAATCGACGCTACGCCGCCATAGCGTCTTGCTTTGTTCGGATTTAATCACAGATTTCTATGAATCTGTGAATTTAATAAACATTTGTTTCACTAGTTAATTGATTTAAAAATTTCCGAATTGTTATAGCTATCAAGTCCCAGACTGAAAAAAAAATATAAAATAAATAAATATAAAATACGTAATTCATTTTTAAGATATAATTTCGAGAAAACTTTATGCCGATTATATTTCAGTAAGAAACTAAAAAAAAAAAAAATAAATAAAAAATTAAAAAAAATAAATAAATGTAATTGATGAAAAGTTTTAGGGTTGGTAGGAATCCGTCCGCTGCCATGATGGCGTCGTATTTGTTTGTCAATTGTTTAACGGACTAGTGAAAAGTTTAGTGATGTTCACGGGAGCTTCTAGCCACGCAAATGTCTGAAAAGTAACTTTTAAAGTCGTTACGATTAGTCAATTATGATTTAAGTGAGATTAGTTTAGCATTTATAACATACGTGGGTTGTATAATCGTGTATGCATAGGTATATATATACCTAATCTTCTTGACTTCTTTCGCGACAATAAAATCGATTAAAAATAAAGTCGCTTCCGAGTACGAGTGAAAACAAACGAACGTTTCGCGTAGACTCCGGGATTTGTAATTGCTTAGATAAAATCGCGGGGAAAAGTCAAGTGATTTTTTTTCAGGTTAGTGCCCAAGGTTTACAATTTATTGGATTATGTCGTTAAGAAAATGCATAATAATTTCTAACCTAAATAAGGTTAAGTTTTATTTCAACCTTCTTTGTAGGTATTTATAATACCATTGTCGTGCAGTGCGATTTATACGATTCACGATTACGATTCAAGGTACGCAATTATTATTGGATTACGTCGCAAAAAAGATTTATATTTAAATTTATCGGTGAATTTCTATCTAATGATAAATTTTAGCGATTGAATCGCGGCTATATTCTTTCTCTCTACGTCAATTCGCGAGACTCGGTCAGTGCTAATCGTTCGAAAAAGTTTTTTTTTTTATATCCGCGTCTTAATAATTCGATCCCCGCGACAGTCAGTATATATTCTTCCGGTAAAAGTGTTTTGGTCTGATAGTGCAAATTCATTAATTCACAATTCTGGATTACGTACGTCGCCAAGAAGATTTTCTTTCAGGATACAGTACCCAAGGTTCGCAATTTTTATTAGATTACGTCGCCAAGAAGATTTTTATTTAAATTTATCTGTGAAGTTCCGTCTAATGATAAATTTTAACGATTGAATTGCGGCTATCTGTACGTCGATTCGCGAGACTCGGTCAGTGCTAATCGCTCGGAAAAGTTTTCTCATATCCGCGTCTTAATAATTCGATCCCTGCGACAGTCAGTATATATATTCTTCCAGTAAAAGTGTTTCGGTGTGATACTGCAACTTCTTCAATCAATTCACGATTCTGAGTTACATCGCCACGAGGATTTTCGTTCCTGTTGCAGTGCCCAAGGTTTGAATTTTATTTAATTACATCGCCAAAAAAATTTTCATTCAAATTTATTAACGAACTTATCCAACAACCTCGACGATGTATCTGAATGTGTTAAAAAATAAACTTTCTCAATAACCTACGTAGCTTTCAAACCATTCATCTAAGAAATAACTTTTTAATAACTTTTTATTTCTTTTTCAATTTTCTAAAAATGGATTTAAAATAAAAAATTCTTAGACCTAATATTGAACTCGTAATTCCTGCTGAACGCTCTACACCATGTTGCCATATCTAATTCAATTAAAATAACTCACGATTTTATTTTCTTCTTTATTTCAGTTGCAGTCAATCTCAAGACGTTTTCACGCACGCTGCTGCGATGTTTATCGTCTCTCGGTATAATGCACAATTTTTCTTTTTATATTTAAATATTATCGTCAATTTTTTTAAACCTAATTCATACCGTATCATTCGATTGACAGTAACTAACCGTCAAACGATCCCGTCATTCGAGCGATTATAATTCTCCCTTAATATAAATTTTAAACTTAAAATAATGTACGATAAGAACGATCTTCAATCAAATTCTCAAACGTGTGTAAAATGTCCTTGCAAAGATAGTTATTACCTACCAACCGAAATCGCGATCCACAATTCCCCAAAAGATTGTTGGGTTTCTTATCTCGACGGAGTTTACGACATCACTGAACTCTGCTGCGGTATATCGTCTACAGACAGAGATCGTTTAAAACCGATCCTAGCCCACGCCGGCAAAGATATTAGCCACTGGTTTGACCACCGTACAAATGACATTAGGCACTACGTTCACCCAGTGACAGGAGTTACGGTTCCTTATTGTCCCCATGGACCGATTCCTGACGTTAATTCTTTCGCTCCGTCGACCACTTGGCGACCATTAGATCGGTGCCCTTGGTGGCTTGAGGAAAGATATAGGATAGGAAATCTGACGAAAAATCCTAGGCCTTGTAAAGTAATAAATGTCCTCGCTGGAACACAGGCGTTTATAACGGTGAGAGGGAAAAGGTTTTTTTTTAAGTGGGTTGGTCGATTGGGAAGATTTATAGAAATTGGGAAAAACTGTGGGAGTGTAAAAGATAGAAAGTTATTTTTTGACCATATTTATAATCTCTTAAATATTTTTGTTTTATTTTGAACAAAAATTGAAAAACGTATTGTATAGGTTTGCGAAGAAGATAGCATCAATCGCATTCAAGAACGATATTTGGGTTTTAATGCCCACGGTGCTTCTTACACTTGGAAATTCGAGGGTAAATATATCGATTCTTGCTGCACTTTGACCGAAAATGGAATCCCTGATGAAAGAGATCGATTTACAGCATGCGGTTTACTCGACGATTTTTATATACCGAGTATTCTTTGCTATTATAACGACGATTTAACAGAGGCTTAAAAGTTTGCTAATCATATTGGATATTATTGCTTTTGCTCTAAATAATCGAGAAACAAACAGCTGGACAAATATTTAAATAAAAGAAAACATATTTTTTATAGTCTCGAGATTTGAAAAAAAAAAAACGCGAAATTTCTTCTTATCTATGTACCGAAGAATGCCCTTTCTCGTTATTATGAATAGATGACGCTATCAGTTCCTTTTTTCAGAAACCACAAATTCCCGACTATAAAACATCTTAATTGTTTTTTTTTTTGCGATAATGAAATAAATTTTGTTAATCATTCCTGTCCTTGACACAGATTTAAATGAACAAAAAAATACTGTTATATCAAAAATTGGTTTCACGATCTCTTAAATTTTCAAATAACAAAATTGAACCAAAAAAAAAAAAAAACTACCACCTTCGACCTGAGTTGTAGTACTTATACTATTCAAGTACATGTAATGCATACTTTCATATATATAACATACAAAGGGATCGAGTCTAAAAAATCGTACAAAGCAAAGTATTCACGGTGTATATTATAGTAGAACGTGGTCTCTGATATATCTACGTGTACGTATAGTTACAAAGTTAAGGTCAGCCCGCGGTGTCCGGGCGACAAATTAATGGTAACGTCTCGCTATGTCATTAGTTAAGAGTTATAATCCGTAAAAATACATTGCTTACAGCAAACAGCAAACAGAGCTAACAGCTTACGACTTACAAGGTAGGTTACAACCGACGAAGTATATGTACATTGTAAAACCGCATGGCTATACCTCCTCCGAGTCTCTTCGCAGTTCGTTCGCTTTGCCATTGCCTTGATTCGTTTGCAGACCGGCTGCAGACGCACAATTTGCATATACGCACGCAATTCACGTACACATTGATAGATACATACGTGCCTATACAACCGTGCTGCACGCACCATTGAATACGTGAATTACGGACTTTGCGGCCCTCTTCAAAAGCAGCTGCACTCACACCCAGGCGCCACCCCCATATCAATTCGCGCATTCGAAAGAGGCAAGAGAACTAATACCGGTCCGCGATATTATCGCATAAGAAAAGTTTGAGGAGAAAATAATAATAATCATCATCAGCTGCTGCTGCTGCTGCACCAACAGCATTAAATGAAAATGCCAATTAAACGACAGCGTATTATAGGGACCCATTAGCTTGATCGCTGCGGTAGTGGGTATTATAGTTGCCAGCATGTAAGTTGTAGGCTATGATCCTTGGTTTTTGTACAAAGAAATCCTCCTAGTTACCGTGCGTCGTCTCAAGTCTCCACTCCAGCAGCAGCAGCAGCAATATAACTGCAGACTCTAAGAAGCTGCAGCGACAACAACCGACATCACTGCACCGCGAAAAACTCATTCCTATCCGGTATCCCAGGCCATATAACGTTCGATAATACATATACAACTACCTGCACATCCTCCACTGCACATATCTCTACTTATTGGTCAGTGGTGCAGCAGTTGCCTTTATCGGGTTTTCTCGCATCTTAGTCGTCGTAGTGGTCTAAGGGCCACGCGCGAAGGCCGCGACCGGGTCGTTCCCCGCGTATTTTCTCTCCTTGACTCTCTCTCTTTCTCTCTCTCTCTCTTCTTTTATACGTTTATATACACTTGCTTCGTTTCACCCTCTCTTTATCCTTCTCCCACACTAACGCTTGGAGACACATTCCTTCGGGGTCTCGGCGCCATCGGCTTAAGATCTTCGATGGCGTTAGTGACTTATGACGCTGATTCCGGTCAGCTAAGATTTTATTATACCCTATACCCGTACGTAGTGCGGGCTACAGGCTATACAGTTCGCGATCGTTTGCTCTGAAGAAAAAGAATAAGAAAAATAAGAATAAAAATAAAAAGAAGAAGAGGAGCTGCGCTGTATTCGATGTGGAACGGGGTTTTGTTTTGCCAGTAGAATTGTAACCGCGATCAAGGATCGCAAAGCGAGTCATGTATAGGTACTGTTCAGGACAAGGTCGTTTTAGCAAGCCAACGCGTACCTACGCAACTACGCAGTTTTAGTATAGGTAGGTATAAAGGATACGTGTATCGTAGGTGATACAGGAGCGATGTGCACTCCAGTCCTCAAGGTTAGATTAGACCGGGTTAACTTTACTGCAGTTATTCTCGCTCTGTACTGTAGCTGCTATATCCTACTCAGACGAGATATACGACTACGACTTCAGCTCGACGCTGCTCTGCAGTTTATAGTTCTTTACCTCGTCCTCGTGTATCCTCTTCCTTCTATAAGCTATAAGCTGCACAGCAGCTTCTCTTCTTTATCGTTCTCTACGGATTTAATCACGAGGTTAACAGAATTCCCCGATATTTATTCAATGTCCTCGTTTAGATCGCCAACAATTTTTTTTTTACACGAATAAATTATTTTCCGAAATTTTCACAATTTTATAAAATTTAAATCCAAAGAAAAAAAAAAAAAAAAAAAAAACAAACAAAACAATTTATTTTAAAAGTACATCCAAGTCTTGGTGTACACTTTATACCTGTATCTAATCGTAAGTCATCGCGCCTACAGGAATGGTTGCAGGTTCGGTGCACAGAGGAAGGACGAGAGGTAACGTCGCTGGCTTAATTGGCTTCGGTGTATTTTCAAGTAACCAGTGTTCGAGAAGATGTCCGTCTTATCGAGAGATCGCGAGTCATAGGTATCCACGGTAAATACTTTTTGCAATTTTATGTATATTTGATTCTCCTTATATACACCAGTTGAATATGAAAATTAAAACCCTTAACTTCGAGTTAGTTGAGGTATTTAAAATTTCAATATCCAAAAATATCGCGTCAAATATTTTTTCTTCTTCGATAATTCACTCGCTTTATAAAATTAGTTGATTAATTTCTGGCAGGCGCACTTACGTAAACCTACATACTTCTGCAAAAAATAAAGTAAATAAATGAAAGGAAGAGGAAGATGGAAACGAGATTAAATTCTGAACCGTCTTAGCGTGCGCTCGTTTTATGTACTCGTATAATAAAGTCCCACGCGAGGGTCTCAAGTTGAACCCTGAACCTTGAGGTTAACAAGAGAAGTTGAGGTAAAGGTACACGTGTATAGCTTGACGTCTCCGACGAACTGACCTGCAGTGACCACTCCGTTTTATCTGCATAATCATACGATAACAAAAAAAAAAACAAAATAGTAAAAATAAAAATAAATGAAATCGTGAAGAATAGCTGTAAGGAACATAAAAAAACAAAAATCATTTGGCTATTAAGATTCAAACATGTATGTACATACATACCTATAACATAATATTCGCAGAGAAAAACTTGAGAGAAAAAAAAAAAAATAATCTAAAAGATTAACAAGTAAATTCGAACGAATGAGGAGAAGCTAATTTCCAAACCTCGGCTGATTATTGTTTTGTTAATAACGTCTGCGGGGGGTCGAGTTTCGTTCCCGGGTGCAATTTGTTTCGAAGTCTTAATTCGGCGCGCCCTGAACCGCAGAATAGCCCACGTTATAAAGTCAGCCGGCCTTGCCAGTCCGGTTCGGCTTAGACCGAAGAACAGGCGAAATGATTGATCGGGCAATTAGGCACATCGCTCAAACTCCGTCCAAAACTCGCGGGTGAATTTATACACGAGTAAAGGTATATACCTATATAGATATATACAATACGTTATACTTAGGACAGTTAGTCGCCCAGGGCTAACTTCGCGACGAGCATCATCAGACGCCTCTACGGATATCATAAAACCGTGTAAATGGTGGCGCAGCTAACGTTATAGCCAAGCTGTACAGACCGAACGGAGAAATAGAGTATAAAGACTGCATCAACGCAAGCTAGCTGGACGTAAAGTTAAACGTACTACTACTATAGGATATAATGCCTAGAGATGTGCTCGGGTAAAGCGATCCAGCTATTATGTTGCAGAAAATGTGAAAGTGCGCTAAATTCCGGTATATATATATATTCTAGGTACATGTATGTGAACGCATAACGAAACGGTCTTATAGGTATATACGTAAATAAATTTGCAAATAACTGTTTCAGCGTTTAAATTCAAACTCTTAAATATCTACGAGCTTACATTTTCGAATTTAGAACGCGGTGTTAAGTCCCATGGGGTTGGAATAGGTTCTTTGATGGGTATGCTTGAGCATCATCACAACGTTGGTGTACCTATAACATAGAGAAACATATACGGAGAATTAGAGTATAGTTCGCCGGTAATCTTAAGCGGCGTAAACTGGGCTTAAACCCGGTTATTAATTGTTTTACATGCCTCGTTGGCGGGTTATTGTTGTTATTCAACGTCAGTTAGCTACTCTGTAATTACGGGCTTACCTACCTACTTGTATTTACAACTTGCCGTCAAATAACTGCAGCCCGGGACAGTCCCGAGGCGAAAGTGGAAAAGAGAGAGAGAAAAGGATGCATATTATTCCCTCGTATTCCTGGAGCTGTCTTCTTCCTTAAATTGAGTAAAAAAAGAGTCGAGATTTAAGAAAAGAAAAAAAAAAATTTTAATCAAATGAGAGAATTTTAATTCCGATTTATTTTTTCAAACATTCATTACTTATTATCATTATTTGCACTCTAGGCTCGAAATCAACGGTGCATATCGGTAGGAAGTCATCTATCTTACAGGTCTATAGCAAACATAGAGAGTTAAAGTTGGTTTAGGTATGATAATACGCGTTGCCGAGGGAGGTAATCAATTATTCGGTCGAGAAATGTGTGTACTTAGACGATTATCAAACTATATAGTATATATACCTGTTAAAGTCAACGAGCTACGGGCTACTATAGATGATCTTTTGTATCTACATAGTTATACTAGAACCACACCCGCCTTCACCCACTACACAAATCCGTATACATACCTATATATACTGTGTTATAATACAACTGTACCTTGTTCAACTCTCGCGATAGTAACTCGACTTCGATTGATGGGCGTCTCTTCGACCGTTTCCTCTAATTGCACGATTTCTTGTTGCATGCAAATAGTACGGGGTTATTTAGAATTACGAGTTTCAACGTAGTTAAGGCACAAGGTATGTACACCGGGATCGATGGTTCAGCTGCAATTTAGTTATAGATTACCGCAGTAATTCTATACCTCCAATTTGATCATTTTTTAATCAACATAAACTCCTCGATTTTGGTAAAATGTTCTTTCTGTGTATATTATTTCCGTTTATTTTTTTTTTTTTTTTTTTGCTGTAGTAGACGGTAAAAACTTACCGGAAATTCAATTATACGAGGTTCATCATTTTCTCACGTTCAATTTACGGACTGTCATATTATCACAAATGTCCGTGGAACGCAATGCATAACGCGCGCAATGCAATGACTTTAATTTTCTATTCCGTAGACCGAAACGAACAACTTAAATGTTGCACAATTTCCTTGGAACAGTAAATATACGCGGTTTTATACCAAAGAGCGTAGATATATACTTACTTACTTACATATATACCTATACATGCGTGAAAACTAGGAAATCTTAAGGGGGGTTCCCTACTATAAAACCAAACGACGAACATTAATATACACACAGTTCTCTATACTTAGATACAAGTTCTTATTCTCGCGGTTTAATCGGTAATCATCCAGACTGATAGCTCTTCTGCAACGTCACGGCTTCTGTACCGTACACCATGATGTACCGCACTCTTCTCCTCTTAATCTTCGCTGACTGCTGCAGCTAGTGATATTAATGAACCACTTGCTTCGAACTTAAAGTTATACGGTCGAGTCCAGGTCGTGGGAGAGTCCCGGGTGCTATAGGAGGGACCCGCAGTATGAAATTGATGGATCTTACAAATAATTAACGATTATTACAGATATTTCTTCTAATAGATGTACAATAATTACACCCTACGTATCAGACAACGGTTAATTATTTTTATTTTCATGGAGTTTTTCTTCCTAATTATTTTTCCGATATAAGTTAATGGAATTTTCTATACTCTGTACACCCTGACAGCAGCTCTTTAGACAACTGCTCGCACTATGGCTAATTGAACTCATCGAGGGTCGCGCTTTAGCTTGCCCAGGATAAATGAAGTTTTTATTAATACGGTCTGTAAAGAACCCTAGGTGATTCATCGGTTCGTTTCAAATAGACACACATGCATCGTGTATTGTACCTAAACTCGTGTGCAAATAAATGCTGCTGGGTTAATGATGATTCGTCCTTGGCGAAGGCGGAGTACCTACGAACGATTACTTTAGTCATCGTCAGGCCTGCAAGCCCACTTTGAACTTTAAAGAAAAAATAAGAGAAAAGGAGGATTTCATTTCACAACTAGGTCTCTGGATGAAATGTACGAATTATGTGAAGGGCAAGTGCTTCTTCGATTTGTTAGTATTTGGGATCATACGATATTTATATAGCCTCTTTTTCTTCGTCGATTAGTCTAAGATCTGTTACAGAAAAAAATCTATTGAAACAAAAAAATTTAACAAGCGATATCAAAATTGCTTACGTGTAATTTCTTTGGCGCATGCCACAACGGTTTGATTGCATTGTCGAAATTGATCCGTGCGAAATGTGTTGTTGCAATAATATAGCCTGTGTAACAAGCACTGTTATATTATTGATAGAATGTGTTCCTGGGAGTAAGGCTTGGAGAAGTAAGTCACACGACACCCGGCGCTGAGACGAGCCATACCTACTTACATACCTACCTTCGAGGCTCTAGGAAGCGAGTTATTGAACGTGACTTTAGACGTTGTCTTGGACTCGTTCCCCAGAAAATCTTCCATCTTCTAACTAGGTATATAAACTGACAAAGGTTACGAGCTGCATACTCCTGGAAATTTATACCTATAGCGTGGTAGTAGTAAATAGGAGTTTTACTGGGTAGTCGACGGGTACCTTAACCTACGGGGAATCGCGTCTTCTGATAACTCGATATCCAGTGGCAACAAGCGTCGGTTACGAGACTTGCTAGGCGCCGGTAGTCTTGATTTATCATTTCTTATTTCGTTTTTTTTTTATGGAGTCAAGATTAGTGAAAAAATTCATTCCAAGCATTTACCTAAAGGGACATAGATAGACGCTGATATCTTCGTTTTGTGTCTACTAAAGTCGAATAACTTTCGAACTGGTAGACTGATCTTAAAGAATTATGTAGTATTTTGAATAGAAAAATAAAGAGGGAAAAAAATAAGATTTTAAAGAATTGATGATATCAGACCTCCCTGCTTTTATCTACAGTTCTTTTGTCTATTACATAAAATGTCATTACGTCATCGTCAGAATGAATTTTCGTCGAAAATATTTTCAAAAATTGTAAAAATTACGCGAATAAAAACTTTAAAAAATGTTTCATAAAGTCAGATGGTTATTCGCAGTTCAAAAAAAAATCGTTCATAACCGTAGTTTTAAAAATATAACATCAAAAAGTTCTAAGGTTATGAAAATCGCGGTTCTTGGTGCTGCTGGTAAAACAGGTAACCGAATCCAATCTCTCTCTTCATCAGCGAATGAATTAGATTTTTCCAAATCGCAGGAAGATGTCTTTCGCTGTTATTAAAGCGGTCAAGTATCATCGACGAATTGGCATTGTACGACGAATTTTCTACCGAAGGTTTAGCCCTCGAGCTTAACCACATTAACACACCTTGCACCGTGAAGGGTTACACTGGTCTCTCGATGATCGAGGATGCTCTAAGTCGGGCAAAGATCGTTGTAATAACCGCGGGAACTCCGGCAGTATATAAAAAAAGCGGAGGAGATATGTTAAAGACAAATGCTAACATTTTAGCTGACTTAATTCCACATGTAATTCGATTTTCTCCGAGAGTAAGTAAAAATTATTGGCTAACAGAACGAGAGTAGTTGGATTGTTTTGGGCCTGATTTAGACCTCGAATTATTTTGATTTCTCTTTTTTATTATATTTTTTTATTTTATTTTTTGGCAATTCAAGGAGTTGTAATTAAATTTGGTACAGATAAGGGAGACGCGATATGGGTAAGGGGGTATCCTATGACGTGGAATACGATACCGTATATATATATATGTATAGCGTTGATTTATTTAGCGTATAATTACGACCGACCTCGCCCGGGGTATTATTGTTGTAATAAATTTGAAGGGGCTGTATATCATAAAGGCACGTATATACACAGTGAATTAAATGACGATTGACGGGCCGAAAAGTAATGCCACCTTAATTAGGTTTAAACGAAGATTGACGTATCAATAGAGAGCGTAATACTAGACCGTGGAATTTGTGACCCTAGCTTGATTACTAGAACGTATAATTCAATATCCCAATAAGTGTGTATATATATCTCCTACGTTACATGAGATTCCAATTTTTTTATTCCGTCTCTTTTTTTTTATTTTTTTTTTATTTTTTTTTTTATGGATTTTTGTAAACATATTTTTTTCCGTAGATCATATTTACGATCATCAGCATTCGACATTCTTCAATTAACTATGTCAAACTAATATAACCGTCTATTAATTAAAGCATTTGCTTCAATCTTGAGCCGAAATTATTTCTTGGAATCTGCATCTGTCCTCCTTATACGTTAGATTTTATTTTATTTTATGATAAAAACTGATGGTAATGGGTGATGCATATAAGCGAGTGTTTATTTAGACGAGAGAGTAAGCAATTAGCATTTCTTTAACCTAATTGGTCCAGACCCTAAATACCTCTGTTAGAGACAAGGTGCGAGTAGGAACTCTGAGAGTTAAAATCCTCTAACTAGAACGCGCTGACAATTAATGTCACGTAACTCGTCAACTCTACTACTACGACACTCTCGATTTGACCGATCAACCAAAAGTTGAGAACAGGGCAAAGCTGCGAAGCCCTGAAGCTAAGCCCGTGTCAACATCGACTGGAATTCGGGCCAAGTTTTTAAAAGTGAATAAATAACCGGTTGGATCTTTAAATAAACTTTAAATACACGATTATGTATCCGAATTTTTTGAAATCTTAGAACAACGATCTATCCCATTGTCAGTAATAAATTACGAGCGATTAGCAATCGAAAAAAATTTGTACATGATTTCGAGATTTTTTACTTTTATTTTGAAAAGTTACTTTTCGTATAATCTAATCAATCTTCTTTGCTTTTCTTTCGATATTTTTCTTCAGGCGATGGTAGCCCTCGTAACGAGTCCAGTGAACATTCTAATTCCCCTAATCGCAGAAATTTATAAAAAATCGGGTCTATATGGACTGAATAACATCTTCGGTGTCACAACTTTGGATTGTGTTCGTGCTAACACATTTGCAGGTGAAATACTTGGATTGGCACCAGAATCTGTTGTTGTTCCTGTAATCGGTGGTAATTGTGCAAAAACATGCGTCCCTCTTTTCTCTCATACGAAACCTTGCTGCGAATTGACGAACGTAAGTACACACACAAATATATGATATAACATTATTTCATATACATATACGACGTGTTTGAATTTGTTGTGCAGTGTTAAAATTGATAATCTATCATACGAACTTGGATTTTTAATTTTTGAAAAAGAATTTCGCTAATCTCTTACAAGAACGCGCGTTGATTCTTCTTTAGACAAAGAATTTCATTATCTTTAATTAATTATCTCGGAGATATTTAACGTGAGAGTCTCGTTCCCCCATTTATAAGAATTCCTTGAGAGTAGAATAGCTGCACCATACGACGACTTTTATCACCAACCTGAAGTTCCTTAGCTTACATTTGCTTTAGCCACGCGTACGAGTCATTCGCACGTAAAGAAATAAGACTTAAATTCCAAGAGAGTATAAGATGCACCTTCATCGTTTTATAGTATTGCCTGGCTAGTATCTTTCCTCTTTATTAATCCATTATCTCTAATTGGAGAGGTAAATCTTACGAAGTATAAAAGATATTTATGGTAGAAAGTGTGTCGTGCGTCTCTCGCGTTCTACATAATTTTAAAAGGCATTTCTTTGTCAATGAAAAACGTCTTTTTGCCTAAGGGGGTCTATAGATCACTAAAATATTAAAATTAGGTACTAAGACATTTTTTACACCTCTTAAAAAAATTAAAATAAAAAATATACAAAAATAGGAAGAAATCAGCAGGTTAACTTTATCGGTAAGACTAGCGAATGAGGAGCTTCTAAAAACTTACAACGGAAACGGATCCCCGTCTTTAGGCATGGCTTTTGCGGCAGCTAGATTCTGCGTCTCCTTATGCAAAGGTGAGCTCGAGTCGTTTCCCTCTGTTTCCTCATTTCGTTTTTGGCAAAAAACAGAAAAAAAAGAAATAAAATAAAATAAAATCTAAAGAAATATAGAAAAAATCCTACAGGACTTCGCGGTCTGCCTGATGTTGTTGAATGCGCTTACGTCCGGTCCTGCGTCGTACCGGACGTGACGTATTTTTCCTCGCCGTTGGAACTCGGGCCTAATGGTATACAGAGGTATTTGGGCGTGCCACCGCTAACGAATTACGAATGCAAGATGCTGTATTCCGCGATCCCCATTATACAAGCTGGCATTAAAATAGGGGAGGTATGTTCTTTCATCTTCATTACTTGACATTCAAAATTTCGTTTTCCAGATTTGGCACTTGTGTATAGCTGCATTTGCGGAATAGATGCGTCCAGTAGAATCGCTCTCTATATATATAAAATAAAAAAAGAAAAATAAAAAGAAAAATCCGTGAATGATAATCCATTCCAAGACTCTAAATCTTGGGATTAGGGATTAGGCAAATAATTAAATGTTTTCACTGTATATAATTTATAGAATCTGGCACTCGGCTCGGACACTCATTCCACCGAAGTTTGCCCAACGGATCCGAATCCCTGCCCAAGTCCCGTTCTAACAACTCGTATCCGACACCCAAATCCGAATTCCCCTGCAATCCCCACTGCGTAGGATGATATAAATTTCAAGATCCCGTTCGAGGTGTACACCCCCGCGGAAACGCTGCACCTACGCCCACCAGACAAAAAAAAATGTTACCTTAGTTAAATGTAAACGCGAAAGAAAAAAAAAAAATTATATCCGTTATTTGTACCGTTTTCTTTATTTTCTTATATTTTTTCTGGACTTAATTATTTCATTTTTCTTCGTCTTTTGCAAATCGACAGATAAAATTTTTGTAGAAAAAAAATTCAAGAAAATTGCACAAACTTATACGATGTTAAATTTCAGTTTATATATATATTTTCTTTTTTTTTAATTCTTTTCTGTCTTCCTTCCTTGCCATATGCAGCACGGAGTAGAAAAAGTAAAAAAAATATCAAGCAATCGTAGGAAGGTGTAAGACTAATTGAAACTAGCAGTTCCTGGGGGCAAAGTAGGGAGGCAGCGAGTAACTGAAGTCTGGAGTAACCGGTAGGTAGTCAACGTCAAGGCGTAAAAATAGTCATGGTTGAAGTATGTATATACGTATGTACTTATATACATATATATACATATATGTACAACCGAGTTATTCCTTGCGCATGGGTTTATCGCTCTTTAGACATTTGTTTCGTAGACGTGACATCGTTAACGTTTATGATACAAACAATTACCTAAAGTAGGTACTATCTAAGGTCCTTAGGGAAACGAATGTTTCCTACACGAAAAATCCATCGCTAGTGGAATTTCACGTTTTAAATTCAATTTTCTTTCCTCAAATACATTTTTTTATTTTGAATATTCGTGTTCGGGAATAAGTTGAGGTTATGAATTCGAGATGTTCTGATTGGTCAAAATGACGAATTCATATCATACGATTTCGAATTTTCAAAAACGTGAGGGCGAAAAATATTAAAATTCGGAAAGATCGGAATACAGACGGCTAAAAACTCCGAACATTCAAGAATTCGAAACATTCAATGGATAGGCACGATGCTTCATGCGTGAATTTCAAATTTAAGAGTTTTAGCCTTTCGCTTCCGGAATTTTGAACCTGTGATGTTTTTCGAATTGACGTTTTTTAAATCAACTATACAAATTTTCGGGAAAAATACCCTCTCCAAAAACTGCGTGTCTGCGATAATAAAACTCGGAATTATTTAAAAATTCGTATATATATAATTTCAACCCATCTCGCTCTGACTCTATAAACCACGCGCATGATATGCGGTCTGTATGTCGTAAATCAATGGGATCGTATGTTCGAATAGTGTAATAAAATTCCTCTAAACCGATCTGGAGCAGTGAGCAATAAATAAATTGATACTCCAAGCCTACTTCTGTGATTATAACGATTAACCCCCCGCCGAGTTTCGTGTCTTCGTTATTTAACTGAGCCAGAGGGGGGTGTCTTCGTCTTTAACTTCGGTATACATATATATAATGGAATATGGACGATGTCGAATGACTGATGGGTCGTTCAATGCCTCAGCAATACCCACCATATAGTTTTATATTTTATTATTTATTATTTAACCCGCTATGTACATTATTAGTACGGATAATTTAATGCCTATTTAAATTCGACGACGCTTATAAGCAACACGTTGCCAATATCATTAAATATATGGTATACACATATTATACTCACATCTACCCTAAAATATATATACATATGAATAATAATTTACTGCCCTGTCCGCGATATACTAGCGAGGAATTCGACTCGGCTGTACAACAGGTTGATTTAGGGGGCGATTCAAAAAGACCCAGAGAAGTATTTCGTTGAACAAACATAACCATAACCCCAGGGTGGGTGTGCTTGTTGAATTCCCTCGTTATTTACTCAACGATGTAAATATATATGAAAATGGATTTATAAATGATGAAAATTTCGCGTGGAATTTCAAAATCTTGTATTTTACGTACATGAATATATCAATCCTAGTTTCTGAACGATTGCGTTATTCAGGAAACGCAAATCAGTAACAAGACAAAAATTCCAATAAAACTGACGCTACTTATCCCGCAGTATAGAAAATAGATTTTCAAACTTGAGTAAGAATAACGGTCGTTTATTTTCGGAGTAATGATCGGCCATTCGCCGCACAAGGTGATACACCACGAATGGTACAGCAGGCTGCTTTACGAATGTTTGTTTAAACTCATCTAGCTGGTTGCATCCAGCAGCCGTTCGTCTATTTCTTTTCCGTAGTCGACGTGTTGGTATTGGAGAAGGCGGTTAGCAGATTTTCAACGTCACTTCCGCGACCCGTATGTCGGGGTGAAACCCACTTCCATTTTTGTTCGTATCTATTTTTTATTTTCAATTTTTTTTTTCTGGTCTTCTTATTTTTTTTTTTTATCTTTTATTTTTCTACGCTTTCCTAAACCCGCGATACGTTTCCGGACTCGTAATTTTTCAGTGAAAACAAACTACCGCGGTGTAACACACCAACCTGGATCCTGACAGAGAAAAAGTAGTTAATTTTCACGACGTACAAATGCAGATGTTACGATGAGAGTAGTCGTCCTTAAATTTGGAACTATACGATACAGTTTTAAGCTGAAAATTTAGACTAGGTATACTTTTTACAGTGATTAACCTGTCGCCAGGGTGTATATCGAAACAGTAATTCGCCGGTAAACATTTCCTGTTCGTTTCTCGCGGTATTCGACTATACAACGAGCTATCAACCATCTTCAAAAATAGATTCTATACTATTCTCGGCGTGGTTGGTTAATTTTAGATTTTCTAAGCTCCTGGTGTCTAACCAAAACACGCATTCTATCACGCACAGGGTAAAACCACGTGTGATTTGTCCCCTCAGCTATCATCTATGTATGTACATACATACATGACGATTATCATGTACGTAAGTAAAGCTCTTGGAATGAGTTAGAAAAATATCGAAGAAATTTTTTTGATTTCACGTTTTTTAATTCCTTGCATTTTTTCATTTCATCCAAATGTTAGAGAGAAGCCGGTCAAAGAAACGTAAAAACTGTTACAAAAAATCATAAAACACTGGCTTGGCTTATCCCTCTACACGTGTACCAGGGTTGAAAATTACTAGCGCCACACCTCGAGCCCATTTGTCTAACAATCCGAGCGCCGGTCTTATTTATCCGACAATTTTATTCGGAGGACAGTAAGTTTCTACAAACGTTCACCTAACGTCAAGATAAAACTACCATAGCTTAATTTCCGTAGGTATATCTTTTACTTAACTCTAGACATTTTAGACACAGCTCGTATATACACGGTTGTTCTTAGTCGGAGCGTGGCGGTGGGCCCTTCGGTATAAAATTCGATCGTAAATCCGAGTACGAGCTGAGCTGTTTTTCTATTCTTTTATTCTTTACATAGACAAAAATAGTCGAAAGAGTTAACGATACGTCACAGTCTTTGTCTCGAATTATATCATATATAAGATAAAATAGAACAACTGTAATAATTTTCGAATTGAAGAGTCAGAATCCTCCAAGGATTGGCCAAAGAAGGCGAGTTAATTACGATGAGTCGTTTATATCTATGACTTTGTCGTTTTATACTTAAGTCACGATCTGGTAAAGTAGGTATAGCGAAACGTGGTCACAGTTTTATTTTATATATGTATATATCGGAAATCGTGCCACGTTATGTAGAATAGATGGTATAATTATTATACGGAAGAAAGATAACGTAGCAGCTTCCGTCTGCGTTGTAAATTGTGGGTATTGTGTCTTTTATTTTGACTAACGGTTTAGCACGTGCTAAGAAAACTCGTTTCTACATATCTTCTGTGTATCCAACTTGATACCTACCAGAGCACGGTGCCTTAAGCGGCACCCGCGGGATTATTGAAGACATTTTTCAACCCGTTTTTCCATTTATTATATATTTTTGTCTTTTTTTTTGTTTTTTTTTTTAGCTTGTATCGTAGAATCAAGGTAAAAATAAAACGAAATTAAATCTTGGAGTTAAAAATTATTGTGAAAATTTTAATATAAAAAATTTTTGTTTCTTTTTAGTTACGTGTGCAGAAATCGGAGGCTGATAGCTGCAATGAGTCGCCTATAACGTGGGAGAGAACGTCCTTTCTGTCTGGTCTGGCTTGCCTCTCTTCTGAAACGTTCGGTAAAGTACAGTCTTTCGTATTATAAAACGGGTAAAATGACTGTGATCAGACCGCGATAAACCATAAACTGGTTAATGGCGATTCTCTGGTTCTTACCCTGTGGTTTAAGACGGAATACACGGTCTCCATCACAGCTGCGAATTAGGCTCAATGCGTGCGAAGACTTAAGAAGAAAGCAAAAAGAAAAGAAGAAAAATAAAAAATAAAAAATAAAAACTTGTAAACGCGGTTTTATTTTCTTCTTCTTTTTTTTTTTTACTCAAATTCAATTTTCTATCCCATATATATTTTTCTGATTTTTATGTTACCGCACGTAAGTATATAAGCTACTGTAAATACATCGCTAAAAGAAAACGTTCGTTGTGAGATGTTTTTCAACACCTCATGGTCAGTATTATGAGTTCGCGTGCTGCAATTCGCGAATGTGCAGAAACTACGTTAGCAATTACTTTAACCTACGTTATTATTAGTATGTGCATCGTGCGGTGAGACAATAACGATAAATCAGTTCATTGCTGCCATGGCGTGCGGCTTGAGACTGAGATTATTTGATTTACTACAGCATGGTTCCAGTATGTATTCTTCAACTTTAATCCCTGTACACCTACCCATAGCTATATATACGAAATTGGGCGAAATTTTATTGACGTAAAAGAAAAAGAAATTTTTTTTATAATGAATAGTAATTTTTTTTTTCTTCGTATTTCATTATCAAGATTTTCTTTACGCTGTTTTGTAGCGGGTGTTTAATTCCCTCTCAGTTCTTCTTCTGTCATCTTTCAACTCTCATTTCTCATTTCTCATTCTTAATCTTTTATTTTATTTTATTTATTTATTCTTGTTTTATTTTTTTCGCTCTCGAATATACCTACGAAGCGAGAAAAGCCGCAAGATGCGAGACGCGAGACGCGAGACGCGAGACGCGAGACGCGAGACGCCGTCTGGTATGCTGCAGCATCCCGTAGACGTAGAACGTACACGGCGCCACTGTAGGTGTCTACGATCTCTAGTTCCCCCTTTCCTCCCTCCTCCCTCTTTCTTAGCCCCTCATTCACCCACCCACGAGTCTCACTCCAGCAATCCAACAAGTCTATAAATAAGATTCGTCGACCGCACGCGCCTTGTTTTTTTCTTTCCTTAAACCTGGCCTAGCGGTACGGAATTTTGTAAAGAAACAGAAACAGAAAACAAAAAAAAAATTTAAAGAAAAAGATGAAATTAACACAGAAATTACAAATTTTCGTTTTCTCTTTTACTTATATACAGATAAAAACTTTATAAATTTGCAAATACAGTTTTTACCTAAAAAGAAAAAAAAAAAAACATTCCCTAAGCTAGTATATTCACGACTAATTAATTTGATAAAAGGTATGATATGTTCCAGCTGTCCGCGTATTCTATAATCGCGATGATCAAATGTGTACAAATATTTGTTTTCCATCAACGGAGATGATCGTTCAAGTTTTAGTGTATACATAGGTATATATATATATAATATCAGCTATATGTATATATACGACATTCACGCATTACAGTCTGTACAGTTGTTTGATCGTATAATTGCGTTTACTCGCGGTCGGTTAATCGGTTATATATATGTCGTCGTCGTATACATGTACATACACATGATGTATAGGTAGATATAATACGTGTAGTGGATAGATAGAGACAGAGATAGATGAAAAGATATGGATAGATAGACAACGAAACACGCGTTGTTGTCCTCGAACCTTGAACCACCACGATAGACATATTATACATATATCTGTATAAAGAGGAATCTTCGAGGTCGTCGAATAACGTAACCAGCAATTAATTTTAATGCTTTATTTAGGCGACAACGGACGGGCGCCATGAAATTAGCCGATTTTAGTCTAGCGGACTATAAAGGTCAGGTCATCTCACCAGTCGACGTACCGCGCGATCTCTCGCTCCTCACTTTCTACAAAAAGATAAATCTTTATAAAGTTTTCGATAGACGACGAAATTTCCCAGATTTATACATTATTTGTATTTTTTTTTTTTTTTTTTTTTTTTATTTCTTTCTTTCGTTACTTTGTGGGCATTATAACTGCGTGCACTTCTTGTTTCTCTACTCCTGCACTACTGGTACCAGCTATATAAGCTAGCAGCGAAGTGTCGACGATGTATTTGTTGGCAGCGCAGGCGACAAACACGTTCTCGTCTTGTAGATGATCAGAATATTTTTTATTTTTGTTTTCTAATTCTTGTACTGAAACTAGAGCGGTGACAGTCAGGCATTTCTATAATCCAAAGAATTTCTGTCTCAATCTTTTAGTCGACGACTTGGTACATGATTATTAAATTCCGTAAGGCTGGATCCAGCACAAGTTTCTTCTTGTATGTTAATAATTAAAACAATTTATTTAAACCTCTATATCCTTCTACTTCAATGTATTCATCAAATTATACATTTTCTATATCTACCACACTCGTGTCTTGTTTGCGGAAAGATTGTTGATTGCTTAGATTAAATCTAAAGGATTGTACAAGGATTTTCTATTCCATTTTCCCCCCTTTGCTGCTTACGATTTTCCATTTTTTTTTTTTTTTCTTATATTTACATCGCGTGATAAATCGCCGTCTAAATCATCTCAAAATGGCAATTGGAATTCGTAATGTCGTAGTTCTCAGCTCATACTACGACTTCTCATATAGCTGTCAGTCTCTCACGCCATATACCAGCCATAAATCAACTGAGCGTTTAAAACCAGCATATCCTGGATTGAAGTTGATCACCGCACAGACGCGTGATTGATAAGCCTATGTGTAATTACTTAGAAACTAAAAAGTTTATATAAAACTTTTTTTTTTTTTATCTTCTTTCTGTTATCATTTATTCAGTTAAATAATGGACAAAGATTTTCCAAGAAAGCAATTTTTTGTTTTTTCATTTGATTTTCAAAAACTTGTCATCTTCACGTATTATACAGTCTGCAACAAGTATGTTGTGATATTTTCTGTTATACAGAGGAGAGAAAAATAGAAATAAAATCAGAAAAAAAAGGTAAAATAAAAAAAAAAAGAGAATAAAAATTGAAATGTGTAATGAGGGGCATCGCGGAATCTTAATGAGACCACGATGACAGGCGTTTGAATAATTATTCAAATCGTATTCGACCAGCGAACTTATCTTTAGTTTATATTCTCGTATATATATTTTCTTACAGCAGTTCTTCGAGATTGGCATGTATGTATATTATATATACGTACATACTTATATGATCTATCAAGCCACATATATATAATTATACACACACATTCAGGTTAGACTACCAGCAATAGCAGCTACATATATATGTATGTATATAGGCATATACTTAATAATCTTCATAGTGTTTGACTGGGTAGATGTATTAAATGGTATGTACACGTAACACCTTGGACACCGTGACACACCAGACGAACACGTTCACTCGACGACCTTCGCCACGATCGATGCACAGGGTTCATTTATTCGGCGATTATTATATCCAAGAGTTATAAATAACACAATCACGTGGTTGGCTTAGTTATAATACATAGTTTGTTACTTACTTTGATCGTAACCAGAGGCTAGCAGTTATCGCGTAGACACAAAGTAATCAAAGTTTGTTGACCCATGACAGGATTATGAAGGAGATTATCATCACCGGTAACTGTTACGAAAGAATGGCAAAACAAAAATCCGCGATTTAATTTCTGATAATAATTCTGCTCAAACTGAACAATTAAATAATACAAAAAATGATCAAATAACTTTTAGAATTTTTCCTCATTTTCTTATCGTCAAAATAATTTGCATATTCCATTTGCATAAGAATTTCATATCTAGTTTCGGAAAGGCATCGTTCTGTATCGTCATTCGTCAACTCGATGGACAAGTGTTATTTTATATTTTAATAATTATCTGACCATCTGTCATATCTATTCACCGTGTATCGTCTGACATTTGAATTCCCATTTTTTTTTTTTTCGGCATATTCGTTCATAAACCAGATGGACATATAATTCCATCTTGGTTACGAATAGCGAGAGGAGAAATTTTTTCTCTCATTCATTCATACGTTCGGTTATTTAGAGATTCGTAATAATAAATATCCATACCATTTGTGTATTTATGCAAAAATATTTTGCAAGTCATTTAAATTTTCTTATGACATATAGCGTAACGGATTAATCTTCATTTTTAACTAAAAAGTGAAATATAAACGCTTTTTGTATACATAGAGAAGGTAAAGCGGTTCTATTATAAGCCGTTGGATAATTTTCGCATATAAAATAACTAAGCTTGTGCTGCCGCAAACGGCGTCCTTGTCAACCAACGCACTGTGCGAATAATTATGCGATTTATTTAATCGTGGCTATATAGTTACTTTTTCACCACGTTAAAACATACCAGGATTGGAAAGTTACATTTGCAATAAGATAGGAACTGACCGTGTCGCGCCAATTTGTAACCTAACAGATACAGCTGTATATAGTTCGATGAGAAATGTACGAATATAGTTTGTATACGGATCGTACGATTTACTAAACAATAAATAATAATAATAAAAAAAATAAAAATAAATAATTAGTATATAAATAAAATCTAATTTCAGATAAACGTAATTATTTTGATTACTCTGCAGATCTTATGTACTTATACACCCGGGGGATTTCTTGCTCGGCTTGTTATGTATATATATACATATAGTTGTATATATATAGGTAATACTCGAGCAGCTAGACATAAACATAACTAGGTAATCTCTACAAATTTGCATACCAGTTTTCGTTGGCGTTTCGTTATATTGTAACGAGCTAATGAAAAAGGAGATAGTCTTAAACAGGTAGGTGATATAAAGTTTGTATAAGAGAGAGACGAAAAAAAAAAAAATGAAAATGAAAACGAAAAAAAATGGAAAATAAGGTAAAACAAAAAAATGCATCGAGAATTCTTGACTGGCACGTTATACTAGCTACTATCTGCATATCAGAGATGTTGTAGGCGGTTTATTTATTTATTTATTTTTATTTTTTCTACAAATACCTTGTTCAATATACCTATATATATATATATATATATATATTTCCCCTTCGAGAAATTTCTCAGCTCTCCAAGATACAAATTCCTGACATACCAAGCGTGCCTAATTTCTTTTTTTTTTTTTTTGGTTTTTTTTTTTTAGTTATTTTTAATTTTATTTATACATAACTGTTTGAGTATATACGTGTATATATATACACTGACTAAATAAATGACTACAAATTCGTTTACACACCGCCGAAACGTCGTTTATAGTTAGGCAAGAATTTTTTCTCTAAAGAAAAAATGAAAAGAAAGAAAAAAAAAACGAAACCAATTTATCATCGAAATTATTTATTGTTTGTATTGCATTTCCTCCTATTTCCTTATATATAGAGTACACTTTTATACCTATTACCTTATACATATATACATATATACATATATATATTCTCTTCATCGCAAAACTAAACTCGTCGAGTAATTAATACAGCTCACGGCGATGCATTAATTGCATAGTTTCTCAGCATAATACCGGCTCTTCATTCAGCAATTACACCGGCGAGTGGCAAGAATCCGTAATAGACATTCGTTGCGATATTACCGGCTTCTCTTTGCCGTGCGGCATCAGAAAATTTTTCCTTTCTTTTATAATACTGTAGCTACCTATTTTATTCTCGCGAGTGATTATTCGTTTTTTTTTTTTTTTTTTTTTTCTCATATATATAGTATACGCCATATATAATATGTGTATATATATATATACACATATATTTTTTTTTACCGCGAATTATTCCGCGTCTTGGTTATGCGGTAATAATAATTGTAAGCTATAAACCCAGCTGCGTATATTAAACGGCGTTCTTGACCGGCATCATCCAGCATGGCAATTGCATCGCTTCACAACTGGAGTTGGCGTTGTCAATACGTTCGAGTAGGTACCCTGCTACAGTATATACGGATCATTAAAATTCAAGAAGCTTTTCTTGGCGACAACTTTTTATCTAGTTCCCTGGCGCCAAGCATTTTATGAATTCCTCGGATTGCAGGAATTATTATCGACATTGATACTCGATACTACTATACTATAATAGTCTATAGGTATATTAAACTCGAGGCCACAATATTGCGCAATGCGATTAACCACTGCAGACCTTATACATAAGTCTCGATCAAGATTCGAGCTTGGAAGTTACAGTTCGGTATCAGTCTGATTGATTAATGTGCAAAAAATAATCATTGCAGCAACAATTTATTTATTAATTCCCCCTCCTCTATCTCTCTCTGTATCTTATACGTAGATAATTATCGCTTTAACACCGATGCGTTGATAATAAGTCGATACAACAGAATTTGCGACAATATTTATAATCGATTACCTGTATATTTACTACAGTTTTTATTATACCCACCAACCGACTCAAGATCAAAGTCAGGGGCTCCGGAGATCCCGGAACACGGAGATGAACTTGCGACTACTACTCCACGGCTCTGCAGTGCGGGCGGAGAAAAGATTCGAGATGGTATAGAGCGATGAAGATGAAAAAGGATGAGGTGGAGGTAGAGGTAGAGGTAGATGCAGAGGCAGAGGTATAGAATAACTTCAGAGAAGCTGGAGAAACGGGTGGGTGCGGTACACGGGGAAAAGGGCGTCGGGTGAATGATCTCCGGGCGACCTTCCCGAGCGGGTGCTTCTTCTCAGTCCACTGCGGTCCCTTCGTGGTCGTGCCCGTCCTGGTATCCTGGTATATCCTTCTATCTTTCATAGTTCGAAGTCTCGAGAAATCCACTTTTATTTGACAAGAAAAAAAATCTATATTCCAAAATTTTCCGCAGAATTCGTGACCTATTCGTCGATATCAAATCAAATCCAAAAAACCACAGCTTGGTCTCTTGTAAAACTCGTTTTGATTATCGAACAATTTTTGTTTTTAGAATAATTAATAGAAAAGGGGCTTAAAATATTATCAATATATAGTCTGCTTTTGTCATCCAGGGTCTTTGATCTCATCGAATTTTTATTTTTTATTTTTTCTAAAGCGATTCTGTATATACATCCGGCTACTTTCTCTCCTAATAGTTTATTTTCTTTTTTTTTTCTTTTCTTTTCTTCTATTTCTTCTGATTTATCTATTCTCTGCCGTAGTATCTACCATTCCTTTTGTTTTTCATTCGTCGTTTTTTCTTTCTGAGCCAAGGTCGTGACCTCATAGCTATAGTGATCCGTCTCTCGGACTAGGAAGTCAAGAAACCGGTATCGAGGTCATAGGCGATTGTAGTCGAAAGAACAAACGAGTCGTCTCAGAACACCGCGTGCCCGCATCGTTCGTCGATCTCTTTTGCGGTAGTTTATGTTTATTTACAAATTTATATACCTGCCTACTTAAATATGCGAATTATATTATCCCTATGGCGTGAACAAATTTTTCCGATACATCTACATATATATACATATATACATACATACTGCATATATGTCTAATTTGAATAAGTAAATAATATACTATAACAAGACTGCAGTGCAGCGGACTGAGGCACCGCGTAAACCAGTCAATTTGGAATTTTGCAATCGTTACAGTGTCAATAAACAGTCCGCGGAACGGCGAACTGCTGCGAGCGAGTTAAGTGCAGTTCGTTTAGCTTCACTTCGCCTCGCTTTACCTTACCTTTCTCGGTTTTTCGCATCGATTGCAGCTTTAGACTTGCTAGCTCGAGCGTCTCGCTGATTTTGACAACTTTACTTATAATATTCTCAGCAAATCTACAGCCTTATAGCCTCAGCCGCGGCTTCAGCCTCAGCCTCAGCCTCAGCCCCAGTCTGAGCAAATGGTTTAAATGATAAATCGATGAGAACCGGATCAGCTGTTGGCTTGTGGCCAGCAGAGCGTTTAAAAGTCATTATAAATCAAGATTTTCAACGCAGGAATGAGCGCCGAGTAATTTCACACGTTCCTTTCATCCTGCAGAGTTTATGAACTTTCGATAGTTTCCTAAGTCTCCAAATTGCAATTCATCAGTTTTTGCAATCGAATATTAACAGGGATATGATTATATTATGTGGGTGATTAAAAAGCGTATAAAAAAATTAAAAAACTGCGTGGGATTTCTGGAGAACAATATTTCCAACTCGGGTTACACCGCAGAGTAAGAAACGAAAAAAACCTCAAGAAAGGCTCCCTCGCTACTGAATATGATTTTCAAATTGATTTCCTTATTGGGCTTCTGGTCTCCGAAGGAACGTGATATTTTAACTTCTATAACAGAAAACAAAAAAAAATACTTTGACGATGTATGCGCCCATGTTCACTCAGGCAGATCTTTCTGTATTAACTCATAACAAAATCGTACGAGTCTTCTCTCTACCGTGCGTTATTCGATAAAATCCGTCTATAATGGATTGAAATAAAATCGAGAACGTCATCGCCAGTTCCCGACCTATCCGCCACCATCTAAGTATAGACACGGTAGTAGCTACTCGAACATTTATCACTAGTTTATTGAGCGCGGACGCGTTGCGTTGGCTCGTCCACAAAAGTCAAGTGTAAATGCTTTGATCGCGATTCATTTTATTACCCAATAACATAACGTTACTTCGATCCAAGCCAACTACCTCTTCTCTTCGATTCACGATATACACGTCAGACCAAGCTGCCGTTGCACTGAAAGCGTAGAACTAGAAGTACATATCATCATCAACGTCATCGTAAAATCGGAATGAAATAAACATCAATTTAATATTAATTATTCTAATTTTAATACTATCATTATTATTATTATTATTGTTGTTGTTATTATTATTGAACGAATTATCACTTAAGTATAAACCTATACCTATCCACACTTGCAATAAAATACAGAGACCTCGATGCCATCGATTTTTTTACCCCTTGGATATGTTCAAAAACCCCGAAAATTAGTGACTTTTTTCTTCTTTACTAAGTGGGACAATTTTTACGTTTAATTAGATTCTAGCTCTATGTTAACAGATATCTCAATCTACTTATACATGAGAATGCGAATGATTAGCAATAATTATCCTATGAAAGGTATGAATTTAGTTTTACATGATTGCAAATTAGTCTTCAGTCACTTTATTGACAAATAAATTTTAAAATATCTCCGTTTAGTTATAATGTAGATTTCCATTGAAAATTTAGAAACATTATACTCGAGATTTAACATTGGTGTAAGAACATTATAAACGTCGAGGGGTGAACCACTCCGAAAAATGGCGTACACCAGATTTCAAGACTTCAAGGACTTCAGAGACCTTAAGGGACTTCAAGAGACTTTATGGGACTTCATAGGACTTAATGGGACTTCACGGGATTTCACAGGACTTCAAGGAATTTCACGGGATTTCAAGGGACTTCATGGGATTTCATCGGATTTCAAAGACTTTACGGGATTTCACGGGACTTCACGGGATTTAACGGGACTTCAAGGGATTTAACGGGACTTCAAGGGACTCAATGGGATTTAATGGGACTTCAAGGGACTTCACAGGATTTCGCGGGACTTCACGGCACTTCAAGGGACCTTACGGGATTTCACGGGACTACAAGGGACTTCATGGAACTTAAAGGGACTTCACGGGATTTCACGAGACTTCAAGGGACTGCACGGGATTTCAAGGGAGTTCACGAGATTTCATGAGACTTCATGGAACTTCAGGGGATTTCATGGGATTTCACGGGACTTCACGGGACTTCAAGAGACTTCAAGAGGCTTCATGGGCCTTTACGGGCTTTCACGAGACTTCATGAGACTTCGAGGGACTTCACGGGACTTCAATGGATTTCAAGGGACTTCATGGGACTTGATGGGATTTCACGGGACTCAAAAGGACTTCAAAGGACTTGGTAGGATTTAATGGGACTTCATGGGACTGCATCTGATTTTAAAGACTTCAAAGGACTTTACGGAATCTTACGGGACTACAAGGGACTTCATGGGACTTCAAGAGACTTCACGGGACTTTATGGGACTTCAAGGAACTTCACGGGATTTCACGAGACTTCAAGGGACTTCATGAGATTTCATCGGATTTCACGGGACTCAAAAGGACTCCAAAGGACTTCGAGGGACTTAATGGGACTTCATCGGACTTCACGGAACTCAGAGAAACTCCAAAGGACTTCGTGGGACTTAATGAGACCTCATGGAACTTCATCGGATTTCACGGGACTCAAAGGAACTCCAAAGGACTTCAAGGGACTCAATGGGATTTAATGGGAATTCATGGGACTTCATCGGATTTCCAAGACTTCACGGGACTTCATCGGATTTCACGGGACGCAAAGGGACTCCAAAAGACTTCGAGGGACGTAATGGGACTTCATCGGACTGCATCGGATTTCACGGAACTCAGAGGAACTCCAAAGGACTTCGTGGGACCTAATGGGACTTCATCGGACTTCATCGGATTTCACGGGACTCAAAAGGACTTCGAGGGACTTAATGGGATTTCATCGGATTTCACGGAACTCAGAGGAACTCCAAAGGATTTCGTGGGACTTAATGGGACTTCATCGGACTTCATCGGATTTCACGGAACTCAGAGGAACTCCAAAGGACTTCGTGGGACTTAATGGGACCTCATGGGACTTCATCGGATTTCACGGGACTTAAAGGGACTCCAAAGGACTTCGAGGGACTTAATGGAACTTCATCGGATTTCACGGGACTCAAAGGGACGCCAAAGGACTTCGTGGGACCTAATGGGATTTAATGGGAATTCATGGGACTTCATCGGATTTCCAAGACTTCACGGGACTCAGAGGAACTCCAAAGGACTTCGTGGGACCCAATGGGACCTCATGGGACTTCATCGGATTTCACGGGACTCAAAGGGACTCCAAAAGACTTCGAGGGACTTAATGGGACTGCATCGGATTTCACGGAACTCAGAGGAACTCCAAAGGATTTCGTGGGACTAAATGGGACTTCATCGGACTTCATCGGATTTCACGGGACTTAAAGGGACTCCAAAGGACTTCGAGGGACTTAATGGAACTTCATCGGATTTCACGGGACTCAAAGGGACTCCAAAGGACTTCGTGGGACCTAATGGGATTTAATGGGAATTCATGGGATTTCATCGGATTTCCAAGACTTCACGGTACTCAGAAGAACTCCAAAGGACTTCGTGGGACTCAATGGGACCTCATGGGACTTCATCGGATTTCACGGGACTCAAAGAGACTCCAAAAGACTTCGAGGGACTTAATGGGACTTCATCGGACTGCATCGGATTTCACGGAACTCAGAGGAACTCCAAAGGACTTCGTGGGACTTAATGGGACTTCATCGGACTTCACGGAACTCAGAGGAACTCCAAAGGACTTCGTGGGACTTAATGGGACCTCATGGGACTTCATCGGATTTCACGGGACTTAAAGGGACTCCAAAGGACTTCGAGGGACTTAATGGAACTTCATCGGATTTCACGGGACTCAAAGGGACGCCAAAGGACTTCGAGGGACTTAATGGAACTTCATCAGATTTCACGGGACTCAGAGGGACGCCAAAGGACTTCGTGGGACCTAATGGGATTTAATGGGAATTCATGGGACTTCATCGGATTTCCAAGACTTCACGGGACTCAGAGGAACTCCAAAGGACTTCGTGGGACCCAATGGGACCTCATGGGACTTCATCGGATTTCACGGGACTCAAAGGGACTCCAAAAGACTTCGAGGGACTTAATGGGACTGCATCGGATTTCACGGAACTCAGAGGAACTCCAAAGGATTTCGTGGGACTAAATGGGACTTCATCGGACTTCATCGGATTTCACGGAACTCAGAGGAACTCCAAAGGACTTCGTGGGACTTAATGGGACCTCATGGGACTTCATCGGATTTCACGGGACTCAAAGGGACTCCAAAGGACTTCGAGGGACTTAATGGAACTTCATCGGATTTCACGGGACTCAAAGGGACGCCAAAGGACTTCGTGGGACCTAATGGGATTTAATGGGATTTCATCGGATTTCCAAGACTTCACGGTACTCAGAAGAACTCCAAAGGACTTCGTGGGACTCAATGGGACCTCATGGGACTTCATCGGATTTCACGGGACTCAAAGGGACTCCAAAAGACTTCGAGGGACTTAATGGGACTGCATCGGATTTCACGGAACTCAGAGGAACTCCAAAGGATTTCGTGGGACTAAATGGGACTTCATCGGACTTCATCGGATTTCACGGGACTCAAAGGGACTCCAAAGGACTTCGAGGGACTTAATGGAACTTCATCGGATTTCACGGGACTCAAAGGGACGCCAAAGGACTTCGTGGGACCTAATGGGATTTAATGGGATTTCATCGGATTTCCAAGACTTCACGGTACTCAGAAGAACTCCAAAGGACTTCGTGGGACTCAATGGGACCTCATGGGACTTCATCGGATTTCACGGGACTCAAAGAGACTCCAAAAGACTTCGAGGGACTTAATGGGACTTCATCGGACTTCATCGGATTTCACGAAACTCAGAGGAACTCCAAAGGACTTCGCGGGACTTAATGGGACTTCATCGGACTTCACGGAACTCAGAGGAACTCCAAAGGACTTCGTGGGACTTAATGGGATCTCATGGGACTTCATCGGATTTCACGGGACTCAAAGGGACTCCAAAGGACTTCGAGGGACTTAATGGGACTTCATCGGATTTCACGGAACTCAGAGGAACTCCAAAGGACTTCGTGGGACTTCATCGGATTTTAAAGACTTCAAAGGACTTCACGGAATCTTACGGGGCTTCAAGGAACTTCGTGGGACTTCACCGGACTTCAACGACTTCATGGGACTTCATCGGACTTCAACGACTTCACGGGATTCCACGGAACTTCATCGGATTTCACGGAACTTAGAGGAACTTCAAAGGACTTCGCGGGACTTCATAGGACTTCATCGGATTTTAAAGACTTCAAAGGACTTCACGGAATCTTCAAGGGACTTCGTGGGACTTCACCGGATTTCACGGGACTTCACCGGATTTCACGGGACTTCAAGCGATTTCACGGGACTTTACGGCACTTCAAGGGACCTCACGGAATTTGACGGGACTACAAGGGACTTCAAGGGACTTTACGGCATTTCACGGCATTTCACAGGACTTCAAGGGACTTCACACACTGTTGTACATCGGGCATCGGACTTCAAGAGTGGTTCACCCCTCGATGAACGTGTAAATTAGGGGAGACTGGGGTTAAAAGTAACAGGGATCAGCTGTTACACTTGCGTTTATCTCTTCAAGTAAACGCAATTATAACAACTTACCCCTGTTACTTTTAGCCCGAATCTTCCCTACGTCAACTTTTAGGTACTGTTTATTAATGCAGATTACATAACTTGTAAAAACTTTATATTGTAAAAACATTATAAATGTTGATTTTTATTGTAATTACACTAAGAAAATTCACTATTTTTCTAAACTTGTCTTTTGTCTTTACTATTTATCAATTATCATTCAAATTCTCATGTATCAACTGATTAGAATACCAGTTCGCATAGCGCCGCAGTGTAATTAGATGTAAAAATTGTCCCATGTAATAAGAAAAATATATAGGTATATAAAAATTAGGAAAAAGTAAAAAATAGTGACAAAAAATAGAATAAAAACGATTGCAATTCCTGAACAACGCATTAATCCATTATATAAGATAGGCATAATTTTTTATGAAATTTTTTAAGCTTTTTGACAAAAAATATTTCACAATTAAAAAATAAAAATGTTTGTATATATGTTGAAAAAAAATGTACTTTTAATTTATAAATCGAATTTTTCACATGTTCTTCAATAGTAACAAGTTAAGTAATATGATGAGTGGAAAGAGCATCAAATATACTTGAAATTAGTCGCTCGAATTTTTTTTATAAGACAAATTGTCCCCGGGATATTTAATCCCGAAGATATGAAACTGTGTAACTTCGATCCCAGCCAACTACCTCTTCTCTTCGATTCACGATATACACGTCAGACCAAGCTGCCGTTGCACTGAAAGCGTAGAACTAGAAGTACATATCATCATCAACGTCGTCGTAAAATCGGAATGAAATAAACATCAATTTAATACTAATTATTCTAATTTTAATACTATCATTATTATTATTATTGTTGTTGTTATTATTATTGAACGAATTATCACTTAAGCATAAACCTATACCTATCCACACTTGCAATAAAATAAAGAGACCTCGATGCCATCGATTTTTTTACCCCTTGGATATGTTCAAAAACCCCGAAAATTAGTGACTTTTTTCTTCTTTACTAAGTAGGACAATTTTTACGTTTAATTAGATTCTAGCTCTATGTTAACAGATATCTCAATCTACTTGTACATGAGAATGCGAATGATTAGCAATAATTATCCTATGAAAGGTATGAATTTAGTTTTACATGATTGCAAATTAGTCTTCAGTCACTTTATTGACAAATAAATTTTAAAATATCTCCGTTTAGTTATAATGTAGATTTCCATTGAAAATTTAGAAACATTATACTCGAGATTTAACATTGGTGTAAGAACATTATAAACGTCGAGGGGTGAACCACTCCGAAAAATGGCGTACACCAGATTTCAAGACTTCAAGGACTTCAGAGACCTTAAGGGACTTCAAGGGACTTCAAGAGACTTTATAGGACTTCATAGGACTTAATGGGACTTCACGGGATTTCACGGCACTTCAAGGGACTTCAAGAGACTTTACGGGATTTCACAGGACTTCAAGGAATTTCACGGGATTTTAAGGGACTTCATGGGATTTCAAAGACTTTACGGGATTTCACGGGACTTCACGGGATTTAACGGGACTTCAAGGGATTTAACGGGACTTCAAGGGACTCAATGGGATTTAATGGGACTTCAAGGGACTTCACAGGATTTCGCGGGACTTCAAGAGACTTCACGGCACTTCAAGGGACCTTACGGGATTTCACGGGACCACAAGGGACTACAAGGGACTTCATGGAACTTAAAGGGACTTCACGGGATTTCACGAGACTTCAAGGGACTGCACGGGATTTCAAGGGAGTTCACGAGATTTCATGAGACTTCATGGAACTTCAGGGGATTTCATGGGATTTCACGGGACTTCAAGAGACTTCAAGAGACTTCACGGGACTTTATGGGACTTCAAGGGATTTCACGAGACTTCAAGGGACTTCATGAGATTTCATCGGATTTCACGGGACTCAAGGGGACTCCAAAGGACTTCGTGAGACTTAATGGGACTTCATGGGACTTCATCGGATTTCACGGAACTCAGAGGAACTTCAAAGGACTTCGTGGGACTTGATGGGACCTCATGGGACTTCATCGGATCTCACGGGACTCAAAGGAACTCCAAAGGACTTCGAGGGACTTAATGGGACTTCATCGGACTTCACGGAACTCAGAGAAACTCCAAAGGACTTCGTGGGACTTAATGGGACTTCATCGGACTTCATCGGATTTCACGGAACTCAGAGGAACTCCAAAGGACTTCGTGGGACTTGATGGGACCTCATGGAACTTCATCGGATTTCACGGGACTCAAAGGGACTTCAAAGGACTTCGAGGGACTTAATGGAACTTCATCAGATTTCACGGGACTCAAAGGGACGCCAAAGGATTTCGTGGGACTTAATGGGACTTCATCGGACTTCATCGGATTTCACGGAACTCAGAGGAACTCCAAAGGACTTCGTGGGACTTAATGGGACCTCATGGGACTTCATCGGATTTCACGGGACTTAAAGGGACTCCAAAGGACTTCGAGGGACTTAATGGAACTTCATCGGATTTCACGGGACTCAAAGGGACGCCAAAGGACTTCGAGGGACTTAATGGAACTTCATCAGATTTCACGGGACTCAGAGGGACGCCAAAGGACTTCGTGGGACCTAATGGGATTTAATGGGAATTCATGGGACTTCATCGGATTTCCAAGACTTCACGGGACTCAGAGGAACTCCAAAGGACTTCGTGGGACCCAATGGGACCTCATGGGACTTCATCGGATTTCACGGGACTCAAAGGGACTCCAAAAGACTTCGAGGGACTTAATGGGACTGCATCGGATTTCACGGAACTCAGAGGAACTCCAAAGGATTTCGTGGGACTAAATGGGACTTCATCGGACTTCATCGGATTTCACGGAACTCAGAGGAACTCCAAAGGACTTCGTGGGACTTAATGGGACCTCATGGGACTTCATCGGATTTCACGGGACTCAAAGGGACTCCAAAGGACTTCGAGGGACTTAATGGAACTTCATCGGATTTCACGGGACTCAAAGGGACGCCAAAGGACTTCGTGGGACCTAATGGGATTTAATGGGATTTCATCGGATTTCCAAGACTTCACGGTACTCAGAAGAACTCCAAAGGACTTCGTGGGACTCAATGGGACCTCATGGGACTTCATCGGATTTCACGGGACTCAAAGGGACTCCAAAAGACTTCGAGGGACTTAATGGGACTGCATCGGATTTCACGGAACTCAGAGGAACTCCAAAGGATTTCGTGGGACTAAATGGGACTTCATCGGACTTCATCGGATTTCACGGGACTCAAAGGGACTCCAAAGGACTTCGAGGGACTTAATGGAACTTCATCGGATTTCACGGGACTCAAAGGGACGCCAAAGGACTTCGTGGGACCTAATGGGATTTAATGGGATTTCATCGGATTTCCAAGACTTCACGGTACTCAGAAGAACTCCAAAGGACTTCGTGGGACTCAATGGGACCTCATGGGACTTCATCGGATTTCACGGGACTCAAAGAGACTCCAAAAGACTTCGAGGGACTTAATGGGACTTCATCGGACTTCATCGGATTTCACGAAACTCAGAGGAACTCCAAAGGACTTCGCGGGACTTAATGGGACCTCATGGGACTTCATCGGATTGCACGGGACTCAAAGGGACTCCAAAGGACTTCGTGGGACCTAATGGGATTTAATGGGAATTCATGGGATTCCATCGGATTTCCAATACTTCACGGTACTCAGAAGAACTCCAAAGGACTTCGTGGGACTCAATGGGACCTCATGGGACTTCATCGGATTTCACGGGACTCAAAGAGACTCCAAAAGACTTCGAGGGACTTAATGGGACTTCATCGGACTGCATCGGATTTCACGGAACTCAGAGGAACTCCAAAGGACTTCGTGGGACTTAATGGGACTTCATCGGACTTCACGGAACTCAGAGGAACTCCAAAGGACTTCGTGGGACTTAATGGGATCTCATGGGACTTCATCGGATTTCACGGGACTCAAAGGGACTCCAAAGGACTTCGAGGGACTTAATGGGACTTCATCGGATTTCACGGAACTCAGAGGAACTCCAAAGGACTTCGTGGGACTTCATCGGATTTTAAAGACTTCAAAGGACTTCACGGAATCTTACGGGGCTTCAAGGAACTTCGTGGGACTTCACCGGACTTCAACGACTTCATGGGACTTCATCGGACTTCAACGACTTCACGGGATTCCACGGAACTTCATCGGATTTCACGGAACTTAGAGGAACTTCAAAGGACTTCGCGGGACTTCATAGGACTTCATCGGATTTTAAAGACTTCAAAGGACTTCACGGAATCTTCAAGGGACTTCGTGGGACTTCACCGGATTTCACGGGACTTCACCGGATTTCACGGGACTTCAAGCGATTTCACGGGACTTTACGGCACTTCAAGGGACCTCACGGAATTTGACGGGACTACAAGGGACTTCAAGGGACTTTACGGCATTTCATGGCATTTCACAGGACTTCAAGGGACTTCACACACTGTTGTACATCGGGCATCGGACTTCAAGAGTGGTTCACCCCTCGATGAACGTGTAAATTAGGGGAGACTGGGGTTAAAAGTAACAGGGATCAGCTGTTACACTTGCGTTTATCTCTTCAAGTAAACGCAATTATAACAACTTACCCCTGTTACTTTTAGCCCGAATCTTCCCTACGTCAACTTTTAGGTACTGTTTATTAATGCAGATTACATAACTTGTAAAAACTTTATATTGTAAAAACATTATAAATGTTGATTTTTATTGTAATTACACTAAGAAAATTCACTATTTTTCTAAACTTGTCTTTTGTCTTTACTATTTATCAATTATCATTCAAATTCTCATGTATCAACTGATTAGAATACCAGTTCGCATAGCGCCGCAGTGTAATTAGATGTAAAAATTGTCCCATGTAATCAGAAAAATATATAGGTATATAAAAATTAGGAAAAAGTAAAAAATAGTGACAAAAAATAGAATAAAAACGATTGCAATTCCTGAACAACGCATTATTCCATTATACAAGATAGGCATAATTTTTTATGAAATTTTTTAAGCTTTTTGACAAAAAATATTTCACAATTAAGAAAAAAAAAATGTTTGTATATATGTTGAAAAAAAATGTGCTTTTGATTTATAACTTAAATTTTTCACATGTTCTTCAATAGTAACAAGTTATGTAATATGATGAGTAGAAAGAGCATCAAATATACTTGAAATTAGTCGCTCGAATTTTTTTTATAGGACAAATTGTCCCTGAGATATTTAATCCCGAAGATATGAAACTCTGTAACTTCGATCCCAGCCAACTACCTCTTCTCTTCTATTCTCGATTTACACGTCAGACCAAGTTGCCGTTGCACTGAAGGCGTAGAACTAGAAGTACATATCATCATCATCATCGCCGTCGTAAACCCAGAATGAAATAAACATCAATTTGCGGTAATTTGTTATACGAATTTATGACCAGAATTGATTGGAAATGAGAAGGAGATATGAACGCGTATTTATATCTCGTTGTAAAATCGCATAATACTTGCGGAATCTTTGACTAAAAAATGTAAAGAAATATTACTAGCTTAGCTTAGCTTAGGTATGCGGAGAAAGAAGAATAAGAAAAGGCGGTTAGTGCTGTAACTAGATAAAGATACCGAGGCGTATTATTAGAGCAGTATCGTAGCAGGAAGCAACCTCACCCGTCTTATCCATCGGCGTTTATATTTCCTTCAGTTTCAACGTAGAGAACAGCTAGACTCAGGACTTCATTATTATCAAGGAAATATCAAATTCTTACATTTCCCTGTCCAAAGCGTTCAAGCTATTTTTATTTATTTTTATTTTTTATATATTCTGTTAGTTTAATCGATTTTCTCAAACCTCATAGTCGTTTAGAACTTAGGTGGGTTTAGGCATAAAATTTTATTCATTTCATTTGAAGTTTCTTCATCCCGTATAAATACCGGATTCCCATTTTATCGCACCATTATCATACATTTTATATCCACCAGTTCCTCTTCCGTATTAGATAATATCCCCTATTATACACCATAATTTATTATAACCAGGTATTTTTAAACTCTACAATACAAAGACCCGCACGCTTCCTTAATTACTCCCGAAAAAATAAAGGTAGGTATCCTCTTTCAATCGTGAAAGCCTTGTATTTTATATACCGAAAGAATTTGCAGCTGCAGAGAGAGGTTTCGCACAGGGTGACCGGGCTATCTATGCATGTTGTACTAGCTAAGGTACCTTGCTGGCGATCTGCGCTCATATATTTTGCGATAACAATAACCTGTCCAATTTTTTTTTTTTTAGTTTTATTTTTGTTTCTTCATTTCGTTGTTCTATCTTTTTTTGTTTGGTATCTCTCGAACGTTTGCAGCTGGGACTTTGAAGCTGCCTTCAAAGGTCATGGTCGTTGGGTTACAACTAGTATGAAGAAGACAATTTTCTACAAGATTACCGGTGATCTTTATAGGTATGGGTGTATACCTACGTGTTATTCAATTATTGTTCGGGTATTGTATGTTGTGTATACCAGTAAATTATACACCTTGAACAATGATAGCGTATAGCTTTAACACCTGTAGTACCGATGCAGCATATCGTACGTATAATATACACACATCTCTGATTCACGAGATGATATCTTCGTTCTTAAAGCTCGTGCCGAAGCTAAAATCCCTCTCCGATATACAGGAGAATCTTACCTTTGCCTACCATCCTTTCTTTTTTTCTCTCTTTCTTTTTTTCTTTCTTTCTCTTAATCCATCCTCCCTTCTCTATCCTAAGCCTAAGATTATTGTTAACTCCGGATAGCTGTGGGCTTTGCTCATCCGATCCCTGTGGGAATTTAGCTACCCTTTCTTTTAAAGGGCTGACACGAAACCGTTCAAACTAAAATCTGTGTCTATATGATGAAGCCACGTATTCGATGAAGCGTAGAAAAGTAGCTGCTGCAGTAGCACAAGGCTTCTTCGTTAACTGTTATTTATTTGTAAATCGATTTCTCGACTGGTTTTACGCAGATTGTGAACTGATCGATTGGCTCGTAATTTGGAAAGTAAATTTAAGTAAATTCAATTCCTGTTATTGTATTATTTCTTTTTAATTTATTATCGTGGGATTGAATCAAATCATCTCGCTTCTACCTCGGGCTAAGATTGCTCAAATATTTGCATCTCTTTACAGTATGATACGTTTCAAAGCGTGAAACGAACCCGCGAGCGCCCACGCCGCCCACGCTTAGAGAAGTAACCATTCCCATCTAGCGGAATGCTCGCCTGCTAGCTCGCTTTGTGTACTTTGCTGAATAATAATCGTAACCATTGCAGCAGCAACAGCAACAGCACAGTATGGTTTACTGGCTTCTGTGAGGTCTCCTAAATCCTTTGCGTATAATTGACAGTACGTAAAGAGAGGAGTGTAGAAACTGAATAGAAGAAATAAAAAAAACGAAGGAATTCTATAAGATAAATTTTCAAAGTCTCGTAATAACAAAAAAGTCAAGATATAACCGAGAAGCGGACTGCAGGGACGTTCGGTATGAAAAATGAAAGAGTATATTTATTTATTTAATTATGAAAACGAAGGTACTAGTTAAGTGGGCGTCAATTAAAACTTAAAAATATAAACTGAATATATGCAGATGAGAAGCGAACAGCGTTTCATTACGATGCTGTAAAAGTCGTATGAATTTATGCAAAATTTATATTCGCGAAGATTTGGATTTACAACATTTTAAGAGCGACGACCACCGATTTTAAAATTCCCTTTAACCTTCTACGAGGAATTAAAAATTCATTTATAATTGCATCGTATTGCATTGCATTACCTCGCTTTGCCTCGCCTCGCCTCGCCTCGTCTCGTCTCGTCTCGTGGCTAGTTTATTCTCGACGAGTATAAACAAGCAAACAATCCTATTATATGCACGGCTCAAGTGCTGCTGCGGCTCATTCTAACTAACGTTTATTATCTCTCTGGCAGTATCTGGCTAATATCGCGTTACTAACAAAGTAAGGATCGTAACAAGCCTGGGTAGACAGTGCCACCGGTCATCTCATCTCAGCGAATCGTTTCACTCTAAGAAATTGCGTCTTAAACTTCCGAGTTTCATATACCTATCTACCTACCTGACTATTCCTACTCTACCCTACCCTACCCTACCCTACGTCTAATGTCATCTTAGTGAACATATATTACGCACAATTACTACTAGTTTCTCGTTTGATTCCTCGACGACTATAACAAAATTTAATCGTATTTTAGATATTTACATACACGTGCATATTATAGGTATCTACAGCAATTACTTCGAGCAAGTATTTTATTCCACTTTGCTATATACGGTTAAATATTATAAACCGCGGAAAAATTTTAATTAGAAACGTTAAAAAAAAAAAAAAAAAAAAATACAACGAGGAGAAAACAAAAATTAAATTATATATTAAATATTTTCATTCAATTATACTATAGTCTTCTTATGGGGGAATTAGATTCATAGTTCTGCAGAGATCATATGAAGCATTCCATGCCAATTCGACTAACGTCTGACCCTAACCCATCTCAGATTTTATCCACTTTTAAAAAAAAAAGTTATTTGCAAGTTCAGGACCTCAAAAAATTTTTTTTTGGAATTTTTCGGAACTTGAATGGAAGAAGCTTTTCGATATATATATATATATATATCTGTATTACATTATATTACGGTACATATATCCGTTAAATGCCCTGGAGAAAGCAGTTGCATAATCGTGGAAATTATTTTGCGATTGCATTTGTAATAGCTACAGATATAATGTAAACGTGAGTTATTACAGCGTTATTATTGTGTAGTTAATTTTAATACTATCATCATTATTATTATTATTATTATTATTATTATTATTATTATTGTTGTTGTTGTTATTATTATTGAACGAATTCCCACTTTATAAACCTATATACCTATCCACACTTGCAGTGAACCAAAAACAGACCTTGATGCCACCGATTTTTTTACCCGTTGGATATGTTCAAGAACCTCAAAAATTAATGACTTCTTTCCTCTTTACTACATGGGACAATTTTTACGTTTAATTAGATTCCGGCTGATATATTTAACCCCGAAGATATGAAAATGCGTAAAATGACGAAAACTTCAACGTGGGTAAAAAATCTTGTGGAATCGAGGTCTTTTTTTAATTAGATTGGACGTGGAATCCATTACATGCATATACTAGGTAGATATAATAGCTCTTTTGTCGAGTGCGGGTGACTTGCAACGAAACAGATTTAAATCGTTATAATATAGGAATATTTGAACGCGGTCGTGAGGATCTTCCTCGAGTTCAATTTATCTTGTTATTTATGCGTTACATTATACTGCAGTGAAGAGAGAATATAGAAATAGGAAAGAGAGAAAGGAAGACAGAAGCTCGGTCCAGGCTGTGGCGAGACCTTCCTGCGGCCATTAGATCGGATCAGAATCTCCTCAACGTGAGATAAAACGGCGCGATTGCTTTGAAAATGGTAAACACCTTTAGCAACCTCGTGTTTATATATGTATCTACATACATATATATATATATATATATATATATATATATATATATATATATATATATATATATATATATATATATATATATATATATATATATATATATATATATATATATATACATATACGTATACCTATACATAAAACTACGTTATATTGAATATTCTATAAAGAAATCTGTTCTTATCTTTTTCTCTCTGTATATTTACTTATAATTATACTCAGTCTGCACGCAGAGTACAGAAATAATGAAAGAAAATGCTTCTTATGTATCGACAAGCGTACCTTATACCGGCTCAGCTACAACAGCCAATTGCCTTGGATTAGCGAGAAGCTGATACTTTTTTTTTTGTCTACTTCGGATATGTTTGTGCCGCAATATACACACCGCGCGGTATCCTCTAATGATTGCAACTTACTGTTTGCGTTGGTGGGTGGTTAGTTCTTGTGGTTTACCGCCTCGTTTCATCAACGGTTGCCAACCTACGCACCCTTTCGTCATTTCTTTAAAGATTCCCTAAGGTCATTAGCCGATTGACGAATGTGGAAGTAAAAAATCCGGTTCCAAAATTTGAAGAAATCCAATAAAGGTTTGGGAAAAAAACTTCTTTAAATGATTGAAAAATCCTTGAATTTTGTTTATTTGGGGAAAGATAAGCGTGCAGGGCATCGACTTCACATTCGCACGGTCGCATCGCGCTGGCAGTGAGAACCGTTATTAACGCACCACTCTCGGACGTGACAATGCAAATCACGATTAAATCGCGGGGAGTTTATACCGCGATAAACAATGAGACACAACGAGGCAAGGACCGAGCAAGCGATGCCATCTCTTCCTCATTGCACATGGCGGGTGTCCAGCAACTGCAGCATATTCTGACCGCGCGCGAGTGACTATGTCTATTCAAGTTCTTCCTAACGTCGATTATACCTCGGAGATTCTAAAAGACTCCTTATAAACCGTCCAGATCATTTATCAGGTAGTCGGTCTTCATTTTTCAAGGGAATATGATTTAAAAAAAAAAAAAAAAAAATTTCAAGGGATGAGACTCGCAATTTTTGTCGTTACGTGAAAATTTCTTTCGTACGAGTGAGAAATGGATTTAATAAATTTTGGAAATAATTCTGTTTGAGAACCGATGTGGGGTTTGCCTCCTGCAGTTAAAGTTTCTTAGAATCGCAGGAAGTTATTCTTGGTGTAAATCATACCTCCAACAAGCATCCATTTTATGTCTTTCTTGTCAAACATAGTGTTACCATGAGTTATGCTCTTTGAAGACTGACGAAAATAGTTCTATTCCTTTCTGCAGTGTAGCTGTCGGTTTGAAAATATTAAAAACACGTTTATTTGAGATTTTAGTCGCCGGTTCACATCTGCCTTCAACTATACGGTGAAAAATCTCCCGATCAACGCAGAACGAGAAATTATTATCGAAATTTTAATTTTGGAATAAGGAATACGGATATGAAAAATTTTCCAGAATTTTCATCGATTTTGGGATTTCATTTCCCAGCTTTAATCAAATATTCACAAATTTTGATAATTCCAGCCAACTCGATTTGGCTAAAAATACTATAGTTCGATTGTTTCTATAGTGTATAAAAAATATACGTTACAATCTTGCTTTGAGACGTCATTATGCGTTATCGTCAAAATTCACGTGAAATATTATAGAGAGATATATACGATTTCAGTCAACGATTCAAATACGATAATGGAAATCCCTTGTACAGACACTTCCGATTCTCCATGTCTGGATAAATTTCAGCGTGAGGTAACAGCAAGCGATACTTTCATTTCATAACCTGCTTAATAAGTATACGAAACAATTTTATTTTTTTTTTTCTTAATTGTTTATCATTTACCCACAAATTTCACACAAAAAAAAAATTTCTTTCCCTCCATAGGCTTTCCTCTGTCTAAATACATTTCCTGAAAAATTTACCGAGCTGAACATTTTAATTGACGAATACATGCCCAAAGCGATAAAGAAAAGCCGCGGAAATGTCACCCATCAACCGTCACCCAGTTGTATATCGATCAGTTCAACAACGCCGGACTATTACTTTCACGACGGTAATACAACGTAGAGAGAGATTGTAGTTCATCAGGTTTTAACAGAGATAAAAGGCCATTGTGCGATCGCGTTCTCGAACTCTCGTTAGTCTAATCGCCTTGAAAAATTGCGTAATGTTATAAAAATTTGCCGATTTATCGCGATCGATACCGATCTCTAAATTGAATAAAAAAAAAAAACTAAAGAAAAAAATCAAAAATTTCTACAAACAGACATAACCCACCGAATGGTTCGTCTCTCTTTTCTGTAGTTGGCAGCTGCTACTCAGCGACTAGCAATAAAGACAGGTGTAAATCACGGAACGGAATTTGCAAGAGAAAATATCGCCCGTACCTACGTCGTCGATCCAGACCTCTGGCACAGATTCTAGCCATCCTGGTTAACAGACTAGCCGTCTGTACTCGAGCGATGTTTATCGAGCCGTCAAAGTACATAATCAGCAGTGTCACGGCGATGTTTCTTCAAAGGTAACAGCGTGAGGTTTTAGTTTTGGGTTTTTGATCGTTTTTTGGCTTCCTTTATCGGCAGGGTGCAGATGAAACATGTTCAATGCGGTACTTCGACGGTATGGAACGGTATGAACAGTAAAGAAAATTGCAGCGTTATAAACAGTTTGATTTCAACTATCAGACCAGCGGCTGTGCGACTCATAGCCGACACAACGATCGTAAGAAAGAAATTCTGAATATCTTAGAAACTAATTTCTCATTTCTTAAAATTCATTTTTCATTTTCGAATCGTTTATCCAGCTCAAACGTTGGCTGCAAGCTATCGCCCTTGGCTTAACTCCGACAAATCAATCGCTTTCTCACGCGATCAGAACCACAGAGACAATAGACGGCTGGGCTTACGAGCTTTTCTTTTACCTAAAGTATTTGCAAGTAATAAATTTCCCTTGTGACATGGTTCAAGAAAATGTGCGTAAATCAGCTAATGAAAAGGATAAATCACCCGCGTTGAACACGGCAATATTTCCGGTAAAATAACCAACCGAAAGTAACAAAGGGGAAAATTTCCTTTGTTAAATTTTTTTTTATATTTTTTAAGGAATCTGATGTAAACTTCACCGACGACGTTATGCACAAGAATCTTTGGCACAAGATCGTCCAACTGCGTGACAACTACGTGATTCTCTTCGAGACTTTACGAAGTAATAGTCAGTTTCTTGGATCTGATGAATCCGAGAACCTTAATTGTCCAACAGTGATTCACTGAATTTGTCTATAATAAAGTGTGAAAATTTGTGCAGATTAGTTTTTTTTGTTAATAATTACAATCTTGAATATTTCGCGATAATATACAAGTTATGTATAACGTCGTAAACTAAACCGGAGAAATATAGTCAAGAGTTAGAGAGCAGGCTGGGATCTCGTCATTTTTCTTCGTACCATAAGTGCATTGTGCCTTATTATCTGTCTGAGCATATCGCTCTGCCCTGGTAAGGCACTCATTTCGACACGGCCGCAGTCGCGGTCGCGGCTTGACTTGGTTTAGCTGCACGGTATTGTTGCTAACATTTAGAAGTCAGTTAGCCAGCCCTCTGCTCTGCAGGAGAACGTACGATTTAAACTCTAAAGATTGCGCCATTTCATTTCATTTCATTTCATTTTATTTTATTTCGTATCGTTTGTATGTCTGTCTGCATGTCTGTCGTACGTCTGCAGCAACAATATAACTTTGCATTATTACAAGAACTAAACTTATATCGACTTTGAGTCCATTATACAAAAGACCAACTTCTAAATCAATTGCAGGGTAATTACAGCGCGGATTATAATCGGCAATAGCTTGGGCGAATTGCTGCGAAGTGTATATTGAGTCGAGGTATTGAAAAGCAATATTTTGCGGATGGTGGATCGCGTATATATCGCGTCTCGAATCGTGTATTAATTAGAATTATAGTAGATACAATAATGAACCGAACCATTTCAAAGAACGATATTCTTCAAGGTCTTTATACACTCCACGACCTCATCGTAATAAAAGAAACACGATCTATCCTATCGCAATCCCAAAGGTAATCTCAACCGACAATGATTCGAGAACATCAATAGTTACTTTTTATTGTACCACTTCTCCGTACAGGAGAATAATAGCATCAAGTAGGAAAATACAACGACCGCACACGTCGAATCTATACACTTACTTACCTACTCTTTAAATGATCCAGGCTGTAAAGGTATCGATATCACCTTCTCTGCTCGACCTCTTCAAGACATAATCATCAGGCATTTAGTCCTCATTAGATTGCTCGTTTATTTTGTACTCGATGAACTAAAGGAATGAGGAAATCGACTAGTGGAACTCGTATCTATAATACGAGCTTACCTACTGAAGGGCGGTGTAATGGAACGGAAAGATCGAGGCATATTTACATGCTCCCTATGGGATGCATCTATTCCATAAACTCTATGAGACATTACGTAACTCTGTAAACCGAGTTAACTCAACCTAACCTAACCCTGATCCTAATCCTAATCCAAATCCTAACTGTTGATTGTCATTAAAGATCAGTACGCTCTTGCAAAGTGTGATGGTAATCTATGATTCACGGGCGGTAAGATGACTTTGATCTTCCGGGAATATCAGTTCTAATAGTTGTTGAGATTTGCTACCAATTGTAAAGCCCGCAAGCACAACGGGTTTTAATACTTACAACAGCTGTTAGAACGCTTTGCGGGGAGGCCGCGAACTTAATTGCACATTGTACTTTACGTTTATCTGTCGTTGTATATACTTTTAGATCCTTTCCCACTGTATTTAGCGCTTCTTTCAAAGCAGAAATTTATTTATTTATTTTTGGTTTCGTTAAGATATAAATAGCAGGATTAATCACTGAGATTTTAATCCTTGGCTTACATACGATCAGACAATTTTCGGGGAACTCAAATCCGGAAAAATATTTTCATTTGTTGTAAATGTATGCCACGTCTATCAAGGTTGAAATTCTCTGTTTGACAATGTTTGACTGTCTTCGTCATATATGCAAATAATTATCATACACAGTATTTTGGGTTATTTGTATGAATTTATTCCAGCGTTTTTAAAAGCGATGGAAACAAAAAAAAAATTTGAATTACGAATTTATAATCTTGTAAAGACGATAAGAAAGCGAAAAGATATTTTAACGGATTTAACCGTGCGATTTGTAATTTAGATATAGAAAATTAAGCTTGAATAGATAAAACGAACGATTTCGTTGGGTAATACGACTAGAAATTCTCCGACGAATCTAGATTTGATAATAATATCAAACTGCTGTGTCGTTTCTTGGTAAATAGTGATTGGCTATAGAGAGCGTTTCAGAATAATTCAATTCTCGGTTTAATGGGTTTGAAAAAAAAAAAAAAAAAAATGTATATTTTTTAGTCTTTCAAAGCGTTTTGAATATCGCAGGATTGTTAAACGATTCTTTATTTCTTCAACGGAGTTGATACCGTTTCAGTGTTGTATTTTTTTTTTTCTCTCCTTTTTTGATTCTTCTATTATTATTTCCGTATACATATATATACATACGCTCGCGAGCGTAATGGGTTTTGGACCGCTTTATAGGTATAGACGTGACGTTAAGCAATATACGGTTTCAGTTACGTCTTACGTTTTATATATATATATATCTATGGCTATAACTGGTTTCCACTAACCCCGACTTTGCACGCACGTCGAGTGATCCTAATCCAACATAATTTGTAATTTTTTAATTTCACATTACGAAACTAGCGAGTAAAGCTATGTACATACATATACATATATATTATAATATAGTCAGAGATTTAGGTTAATCTCAAAGCGAATTGAATCATATTCTTAACACAACTACACCAACCTATGTATGTATGTACATACATATGTATCCTGCATCTTACCATCTTTGAAAAAAAATTTATTTTTACTAAAGAAGGCGTTATAATATTTTAAATTAATTTTTACTTCCGTTAACGATATTAATCTAAACCTTTATACAAACCTTAGCTGTACCTACCTATATACACACTCATTTCTCTGTCTATATATGTAGGTATATAATATGAGTCGCATAGTCTCGCATGACTCGTAGTTTCGTTGCGTGTCGCGTATTATAACTGTGTTTAATCAGTTAAATCAAGCTGACTTATTAAATTAGCTTAGCTTATACATTCTTCTTTTCTTTTTTTTTTCATATTATTTTTCAGCTTTACAGACGGCGGGTGTTTGTTAACAAATAAAAATTATTAGTTAATTAAATCGATTCGCTTATCTCTATCTATATACCGTTCCAGTGCGTACGTAAATACGTCTTTCGATCATTGAATTAATGCATATTAAAACACGACGAGTAGTTTACACGGTTCGATATTGATTGAAGGTACCAAAAAACAAAAATAAAATAATTTCTGAAAACTTGATGATCACTTTTGGTCCAATTTTCTCGATAAATAATTGAGGATAATAACAACGATTTACACATATATACCTATATGAAGAAAAAATACGTTACCATTGAAATCCGGTTTATTATCTTTATTTTTATTTTTTCTATTATTTTTTCTTTACGAATAAATTGCCCCAATTATACCCTCCAGGAAGAATCAATTATGTAATATCGCATATTTCCTTGAGTTGTATATATCGCAGATGGCGTCTTGAATCTATAGGTACCGGTGGTGGCCAGTGGTAGTACGTTATGCAAAGCAAAGTCCTTAACCGGTAGCCCCGCAGGTTTTCTACGCATCGTGGTTAACCCACACACTCGACTGTATAGAGTCCCCGATCTTTATTTACCTGACTTGCGTATATTTAATATACTATATAATACCAGATTGACTTTACATCCATTGGATTATTTACACTTATGAAAACAACACTTGGTGCAGTCGTAGTAGTTTATGCAGATTTTAATAGTGTGAGTGTATCTAGTATAGCGGTCATTTTACGTTTCATATATGTACACCTCTACCTACGTTCGTCTCATCCGTTTTTGGACATCCTCAGGTAAAACCAGACTTTAAAGAAACACTGATTTTTTTTTATTTACCAAACTCGTTTACCGCGGATTAACTCGGAAAAAAATATTGCCGAGCAATTCAATCCGCGACTGACATGCAGAGCTTGCGATTTCAATTTCGCAAACTAAAATAAACTAGATAAAAATAAAAATAATAAAGAATAAAAAATAGAATAGTCAAATTAGGACTGTAATTATATTCATTAGCTACTATTGGCTCTGCTAATTGTAATTTAAAAAAAAAATTTAAATTATGACGATCATCGACGCCTTTTTTAGACTTTCGTATCAAGCCTGCAGATATACTGAGTTCGCCAAACCGTGGGCGCGCATGATGAGAGTCGAGAGAGGCCGACCTTAGACGGTCTGCAGCTAAAAAATTTTCGCTTCTTGACGCGTGTCTCATTTGCAATTTTAACGCAACGGGTCAATCCTGAATAAAAAACTCTCTGAGCGTGCTGGTTAAGATGCAATTAATAAAAACTGGTTCAAGGTGAAATTCAGATAATTCAAATTCAGTTTTCCGGTTCGCATATCTCATATTATTTCCGCTCATCTCTTTTATCTCTTATTATCATCTACAGCTCAAAATTATTTATCGATATTTTTATTAGATATACAACCGAGTATTTTGCAAAATTATAATTATCTGAAATTTATTTAAAAACTTCAATATAATATAACATCTGTACATCTCGTAAAAATAATCGTTATTACGGATTTAGATTATCTAGTTATGCGTTATACGTCACTCGACCTGTCAGATTGAATTATAGTTTAAAATGTCGTAAATTATAGACGTTCGTATTATATCCTCGATGTATAGGTAAGGTTCTAAGATTGTTGTAGTCTGACTAATCGTGAGCCTAGAATCGCCACGAGGCAATCGAGCCGTGAGCATAATTTAAAAAATTCATTCTTACCATGCGTGTATTGTATATACATTTATATATGTACGTATATACCTGCCCACTTTTGACTTGAGTAATAAATTTATAATTAACGTTTGCTGACGTTATAAGTTTCAATTTCGAATTTCTTAAATATAAATCTTCTCTCTTGAGAGTTATTGATTTCCCGTTTCGGTTATAGTAGTCCGACCCTTCGTAATATCTCTCACTCCATAAGGCATACCAATTAGTCACAAGATCTTTAAAATTAATTATTATTTTTCCACGCATTAAGTATAAGGCTTACTTTCTCAAAAAACGAAGTACATTTCATTGAGTTTTTTTAGTTTTTTTTTACTTAGCTACATCTACGATCGCAGCTATGCAGTTTAATCCGCGATAATATCTGCTCGGATCTAATTACGATTTACTCTTTACTCTCTCGGCTCAGTTGCCAGTCGATTATCGAATCTCTTTTATACACCATCTCCTCACTATAACCATTCGACCCACCTTTTTAACGTTACACAACTTTTATACGATATTCGTAATCAAAATCGTGACTGGGGGTCGTGTATACGGAAGGGAACAAGAATGTGTATACATATACTGATACCAAAGTCTAAAGAATAACGTCAAAAGTCGTTCAAGTTAGCGAACACAAAGCAAAGTCCAGGATTCACCCTTGGAACAATATCTCGCTTTCAGATTCTCGATTCTCAATCCTCGATCCTAGATTCTCGATTTTTTTTTATCATTCAAAGCTTGAGGTTAGTTGGGGTCGGGCGTGCTCTGCAGACCTTTTTCTTTACCTCATCATATTTCCAAGTATCTATCATAATATACTCCTCTTTCATCTCTCAACTGTATCTATTTATCTGTACACGTTAATCCTATGGTAATAATTACACACGTTGATTCACTACGCTGCATTTATATTGTGCAGCTATGTACAGGTACTAGTGTTTTTTTGTTTTTATTTTTGAAAATGTAATTTAAATTAATAAGAAATGTTAAGAAATCTGTAAAGATGATACTGCCAATGGTACAACCAATTGGTTCAATTTTAACCACTTATCGTTAACGTTTCGAGTAAATTGTTGCGGTAGCTTCGCGTGCGTAAGTAAAAACGTGAGATGGTTATACTCACTCAGATACGGTTAACGAGAGAGAGAGAGAACACGAGGTTTTTCGTACAATCAGGTAAAGTAAAGCGAAGAGTAAAGAAATCGAATGTTAAACAAATTTCAATTATACATATAAAATAAGATAAATATGTATCTTGTAAGCTAATATTATAATCCACACATTTATCTGCACCATTAGGGTAACAATCGGGGATATGAGAGGGGTTAGGTCGAGTTTCTTAACCGTTGTATATTTTCGCCTTATAAAACGCTCCATAGAGTCCAAAGAGCGTGAAGCATGAAGCGTGAAGCGTGAAACGTATCTTTAGGATTTATACTACCAATCATGGGACAGAATCTTCTAAACGTTTAACACCAACAAGTTAGAAGGAACAAATCAAAGCCAAGTTGGCTGATAAATCTTGTTCCACTTAAACGCGATCGTGGCACGCCCAAAAATCCCTGAGGATAATTTTCTCGAAAGAGCAAGGAGTACTATCTTTGGATTTAGAATTAAATAAATCTCGTAGGCATTGTTTCGGTGATTAAAAATGAATCGAAATAACCATCAAAATTTGGCGCTCCCTGATCTCTCAATTAAGTTCGCGAATTTATTCACTTGACCTACTATCACCTGTCACCGCATATTCTAGACTGACTTAGGATTTAGCAACTTTGAAAGACAAGAGATTCGAGAAGAAAGAAAAAAAAAAAAAAAAATTGGTATGTGTACAGAACGGTATTGGTAATTATTATTGTTTTATTCTGACTGAGAGATCGGTTGTAATGTCGCAAATACACGAGCATGGTAGATTTTATGTAACCGCTAGTGTATCTGAAAGAGGCTAGCCAAGTAGTATAAAGATAGAAAGGAAAATAATTTCATAATAATCAGCCTGTAAGCTCGAAGGCCTCTCCTGGTTCATGTGGAGCACAAACTAAGAGATTAGTGGGTGTGTTTGCCCCGTATATAATATAATACTTGTATATATGTTGGAATAGCCTCGAGCATACGGTGCTACGCTGTGAAACAATGTGACATTATGGCAAATGACTGGACGTACAGCCCCGTGTGCTTGTGGTCACGCTAAGTGTCCTCCGCAACGAGATAGCAATCCAGGTCTCGCGGGTGTAGGTACACCCAAGACTTCAAGAGTAAAAGTGTGCAGGCCAGGTGACGGTGCGAGTTGTTCAGTAATTTCTTTTCTTTTTTTTCTTTTTTTTTCTCTCAGTACATTTTTTCGTTTTTCATTTAATTTAATTTTTATTCTTATCTTCTGTATCAACGTATATAACAATGTAACGAAGCCTTTCCAGAATAAAGGATATACCCTAACCCTTACCTGGGGATGTCTAATAATTATTTCTAAGCAACGGCTATATATATGAAGAAATTAACTGTAATCTGAACTCAGGTGAATAAGAGGAAGTTGCGAAGTATAGATAATATCTATATGCCTAATACTCTCCAGCGAGTTTACCCAAAGCGAATGACAAATTGCCTCTCGACGACGATCTTTTTTTTTTGAGTTATTTTTATTTTTTTTTTTGTTTTATGGTTCTTTTTTTCAACTGGCTAGTTATCGACGACGCAATATTTATTGTGCGTGGGTTGATATTACCGTAATATAAACAGAACGGAAGAACATCGATTGAAAAAAAATACTACAAGCGTATATTATAAACAGAAAGCACGTAATGATGATGGAGGTGTAGTGTGTTCGCGTTATATCGATTCAATTAAATCCTGATTAGGAATCTTGACGATACTATCAAGTCATCTGGTATTATACCTATAATACTCGAATAAACTTAAGCTATACAGATCGGTGGGTAAACTGGTGTATGGTCTACAATATTATATACGCGATACATAGGTACAACACACTCAACACTTGTCTGTAACATACATAGATATATACTTGGTTTAAAAAAGAGACGAAAAAAAAAAAATAAATAAATAAATGAATAAATAAATAAATAAAAAGAAAAGAAAAGAAAATGTCGCAACGCTTTCTATGACACAGTTAAGAGTACCACCTAGCCTAGGCTAGGAGCTGACTTATAGCTGCATATATATTGGTCCTAATTTTTAATCGGCTAGATTTTATATTACAGGAAAACTAGGGCTGCAGGTCTTCGGTTTCATACCGCGTATAATATCTTCGTTATACTTTATACCTATATATACTTGTATATATCTATAGTTATGTATGTATATATATAAAACTACTGCACCGCTGCACGCACTTTGGATTCTGTTTAAGGGGGGCTGGCTGGCTACTGGCTAGCTTCGGGTTCTGGTCAGATGAGATCGCGTATAACGAACGGTCAAGCCGAGCAAGACTGTCTGACCAAACCTAAACTTTCTAATTACACAACTCGCTCTTACAGTTACATGTTTACAATCCTTGTTCGCACGTCCATAGGAGCCTACCGTATTTTGCGATTGTGTAACTTTGTACCGCCCATATGTGTATATTCATACGTATACGATTATCTATGTATATACGTATGTATGTATACATACCTATAACGTATATAAATTGCTTGTATATTTTTTACTTATTTTGTTTTTTCATAATATTATGGTCTTAGGATTTGATCGACCACCGATCAATCTTTCTCTTTATAGCACTGGGGATTATTAACTATCTATTGCGGGTGTTAGTGTGGTTAATAAATCCCAAAGCACGTAATACGTTTACGTGCAAAACGTAATTCAATTCAAAATACGTGCTTGACGGTTTTTATATTCCTTGGGTCAGAGGCCGGTCGGATATTTACCATAGCCGCAAGGTCGTACGTTCGATGAGAAAAAAAAAAAAAAAAAAAAAAAATTAAAAATAAGAAATAAAAAGTTAGAGAGGCCCGAAAGTTTGCACAATAAAAACGGTCCAAATACCATCCCACCAAAAAGAGAGTATATATACATACATATATAAATAAATAAATTGATAATTATTACGCAGTTTAAAAAACAACGCGACATGATTTGTGCCAGAAAAATTTTAACTCAAATGGTATTAAACGCGTGGGTAGACAGTCGCGGTCGTCGTCTGCAGTCCTCGCGTGTTTGGCACCATTATAATTTAGCGAATACGAAGGTTGTATGATGATTCGCAGCTACCCAAATCGATATAAATAAACACCAACGATGAAAAGCCTTTAATATTTATAAGATTAACGTAACACTTATGTACAAATTTGCATAACAACGATCACTTAAAATGACTCTTTTTCTTTTTTATTTTTTATATCTTTTTTACTTTTTTGATACTCGGTATAGATGTTGAACGGTCTCGATGCCGGTATAATTCTTCCTATTCCTATTCCTCGGCGTCGTAAATACCATAATTTTTAATTTACACACGATGGTATAAAATAGCGTGAAGCTACCGGTTTATTGAAAGCCTTTGCTGCCCACACCCTTCCGATTCAATAGCTGATTCCGTATAGCTACACGATCTAACGTAATTTATAAGGAAGAAAGTTGCGTCTGTTGGTGGTGTTGCAGGTTCTAAATAGAATTTTGAAATAGGACATTTCTACTGCGTATTAACAACAACTCCGGAACTAGAAACTAAACTAGTGTGAATATAATTACTTAGGAAATGAAATGAACTGATCTTGGAATGCGGTGGAGTTCAGATATATACATATATATATATATATATATATATATATATATATATATATATATATATATCGGTACCTATAAGAATTCTTTAGCTAAGGAAGTGCATCGTTGATAGGCGTGCCATCAGTTTAGGAGCCGTTTTATTCCTAATCCTGTAAAACCGGATCTCTTAGTTCAGAAGTGCCGGTATATTATAGTGACTTCGTAATTTCCTTGACAAATAATCCGTACGAGATTAATCGACGATGGAATGACAAGTGGCAGTAATTTAGGGATTATCTTATATTCTCGTTTATTTCATTTTATTTTTATTTTTTTAACTTTTAATATAATATAAGAGACAGTAGATTAACGGTCTTTACATTCGTACCTATACGAAGATAGAGCAATATAATCATTACCACCGTCACCGTTTCTGATATCCTCCAGCTCGACTTATCTTGGAAATAAGGAAGCTGTTCGAATATCGAGATAATTAGAGCGCATCGATTATAATCATCATAGATAAAATCTTGAGCTTGGTAAGATTTTAAATACCGCGTATATGCATAATAACATGAAACTAGTTAACAAAATTGTTAATGATTATTATTGGATGTAGTGGTAGTGAAGGGTAACATGGTGATGATTAAACGAATTAATAATTAAATATATATTATAAGAAGCGGAAATTTTTGATTGATTATTAATTATTATCTATATCCAGGGTATAAATATCCCTGTGAATAAGAGTGTGTGTAAGAGAAAAAGGAAGAGAGAGAAGAATATATAAATCGCTACTTGTCATACAGCTAGATAAGAGACGAGTGGTGGTAGTAGGTATAGGCATTCATCTCCGCGATGTCCCTAATTGGCACGTTTTGAATTTTCTTATATCGATAGATTTTTATTTTTTATTATTATTTTTTATATTCTTTTCTAAATTCCTGCGAATGTATATATACACCTATATATATCTATAATATATATGTACATGTATACCTACATTGTAGCTACTACTTTGTCAGAATGAAGATTGAAAGATGCAGGCGATCGAGATTCCAGTTACAACCGCGTGATTACACCTCCTTTATCGCCACTCAATGGCAGCATGATGTATCGGTCGTTTCAACGATAACCACTGACTACTAAATAATTTTTTATTTCCTTTTACATATTTCCGCTTTTCGGCTTGAGAATATCCTCTTCTTATACGATATGTCTTTTTGTTGCTGCTGCTGCTGCTGCTGCTTGTGCTTGTGCTGGTGTTACAGTGTGTGAGCTTAGGCGACAAAAAGAGGATATATATAGGTATATTAACGTGGGTGTGTTCGATCGAGCGCACGATCTTGCTGATACAACACACGCACACAGATGAATACCTAAAGGTAATGAATTATTGATTCATTGGCGCATTCCATTATAATTATCGGAGGTAAGTGATTATGTTATCTTGCTCTACCGGTCGTAGTCGTAGTCGTAGTCGTAGTCGTAGTCGTAGTCGTCTGCTTCACGTAGTTAGCGGACTGGAAATCGTTTAGGGTTAACGGTATTATTAATTGCTAATCGTACTTAGTAAATAATTAGTAAATACTCGTTTTAATATACTAGTTTTATTATAGGTATAAGTATATACATATATACCTGTAAATATATTATCTGTGTTTTATTTGTTTTTTTTTTTTGGTTTATTTTTTCACCGTACGATCTATATGATCATTCGACTTAAATAAACTCATGCTGCAGTTCCTCTGTTCGTAAAACACATATGTAGTTATACTTACCTACAAGCAATGCTGCCTGACCTGATCGTAACACGTGAACGATTCCATTAGAAAGTGCAATTAGCTGTGTAGATATACCTATATTCATGTATATACACATATATATATTTATACTCATGCGTTTATATATATAAGCACTTTTTGAACGATCATACGTTACACAGTCATAAAGCTCAGGTGAAACCAGGATATGTCATTCGGAAATCAAGTTTAAGAGATTGACAGGACGATGGAGCCCCCCCCCCCCCCCCAAAAAAAAAGAAGGAAATAAAATCAAAAAAATACTTTCTCCAAAATCTATACACGTATAACGTCAATTATTTTATTTGCCAAATTTACATGTTTTTTTTTTCCGTATATATCGATGTAACAATTTCGTTCCTGTTTATATTCAAATTCAAAAGACTTCTTTTCTTTTTTTTTTTCTTGCTTTTCTTTAAATTCTTTTTTATCGTTATTGCGGGTGTTAATACCGAGTCACGTTATCCGAGTTCTGGGAAAGTTACGAGAGCACTCTAGTACAGGGAGACATCGTTTCTCGAACCACTTGAAACAAATCTTCGAGTGAGTAGGTACCTACCTGCGTATTTATTATCTCCCGGTGTTGTGTACCGACACGAAGTCCTGGAGTACGATCGTACATGTATACACGTAATTTACTCGATAAGAGTAATTAACGTTTCTCCGATATTCGCCTCGCCTTGCCTTTATTCCTCACCCAGCGATTTCTTCGCAACAACAACAACAACGGCCTCTCTTTCTCTTCTCTCTCTCTCTCTCTCTCTCTCTCTCTCTCTCTCTCTCTCTCTCTCTCTCTCTCTCTCTCTCTCTCTCTCTCTCTCTCTCTCTCTCTCTCTCTCTCTCTCTCTCTCTCTCTCTCTCGCTATCCTATATTTATTTGCAGAGTTATTGTACAAGTTTCTTGAAAAAATTTTTTTTGTTTACTAAATTTATCTCCGTCTTTCGACTTATTAATTATCCGGCTTAATTACACCATAGCGAAATATTAACGTAGTGAAATTACTTCTTCTTACCGTTGATCCATCTTGAGTCTCGTCAATTCGTTTGGTTCTGCACAGCGTGAAGGCGCATCCCGGATACAGTAGAATTGATATCGGTAAGTTCGTGATTCACGAGAGGCTATCTATCGAAACGTAATAACCGATGGACTTATCAATGGTTAATATATCGCGGCGAGGAAACTCGCCCAGCGATCATTGGCACACGATGCGGAAGTTCGTATGGAGCGATTGCCTTTACCTCTAAACTATAGCCGATGGGCTCGAGCTCAGGCTCAGGCTCAATTATTACTCGTAAAACGTGTATCATCGCGGGTTTCTCACCCGCTGTTTATAGGAAAACCTTAGCAAACCCGGGCGTAGCTATAGCTCTAAGTCTAGAAGAGGAAGAGGAAGAGGCAGAGGTAAAGGTAAAGGTAAAGGTAAAGGTAAAAGCGAAGACTTCCTAGCCCGTCCGTTTACCTGGTTTATGGCGTTAACTGTAAATCGGTATACGCGAACCTCGGCGCAAATCCGTGCCCGCGATTGCGGTAGGGTCTCCGATATTCCTTGGGCGTCGCTGCAGATCTTCTTGGTTCTCTGCAGGGCGTTTCGTAGGTGATTCTCCGACCGTAGAAGGAAGCAGAAACAGCAACGATTTAATGACTATACGATATCATGGTGAACGTACGTATGTACGGCGAGAGTTAAGACGCGAAGATTTACTTTATTATATCGCATGTACGTTTATGTGTACATACTAAGGCAAGAAAGAAGATCTGACTTTGTTACTTTCTGCTATGTATATGTATATGTTATATATACATATACAGTGACAAGGGAGATCGTTACTTTATTTTATTTCTCATAGAAATTTTTATTCCGTGAATTAAAATCAACAAATAAACGAAGAATTTTTGCACTGTCAATATATTTATATTGCTTGTGATTATTATTTTTCGAAATTATCGATTCGAATCCAACGTTCGATCGAGACTTCTTTTGATTTGAATTAGTGTTTGAATTCTATACACGTCGAAGCAATAAAATCGCTTGCGAATATTGATAATATAGAGTCCGGAAATTGCGAGTATATGTACCGATAATTTCGCAATAATATTTCTTTGAATTAAAAATGCGTACAAAGGCTTGTGGTTGTTTCTTTTCTTTTTATTTTTCATTCTTTTCCAACGTGGTAGCGATAATAACGTAACAATTCTCATGACACGTGATAACATCGAAGTGACCGCGACCGTAGGGAGACTAAAGAAAGTGAATATTCGCGGGTGGTACGTCATTCGGAGAAAGTTCTTTTTGACTGTTTTGACGGTCTGACTGACCGTCGTTAAAGTGCCGAAATATTTAATCCCGACACTGACCTATCCAACGGCTCATTTTCAATCGCGTAAGACGTTGCTAAATACTTATCGAATTTCTATCGAAAAATTTACAACCTTTTTTTTTTTAAATTTATTCATTGATTTTCATTTTTTGTATATACAATGTGGTGGTTAAATCCGTGTGTGTTATCTTCTTATTTACTGTTACCGGCTCTCGACTTAAAGTCTCGATATTTCAATTCGGTTATGGTTATGTATGCATGTATCTTCTTTTTTGAATAATAATGATCGCCCACTAACAGCAACTATTAGCGGTTACGATTTACCGTTAATTTATATGCATATGACAAATCAAACTTTCCGCTCATCGCTTTTTTACTTCCTTATGATTAATACTGATTCGCAACGTGTCGGCGATCGTTATGTCCTATAAATTGATTCGTTAATCGTAACTTTGTAACGTCTTAAATCGTTTTAAGATTCATTCTTCACGGATATTAGGTATAGGTACTATAACTTTCTGTATACAAAACTCACATATATACTTACCGTCGATCACATAGTTTCAATGACATCATTACCCCCTTTTATTAGAATAAAAAGCTTTCACTTTTCTATAGACTTCACTTATTTCGATAATAAAATATATATATAATGAATATACTCTGCTTAAGACATCGGATATCGAGTATCAGGTCAACGAGATCACGAAGTGATCTTCTCACATGACGAGCCAACAATATATCGAAAGTCAGTGCGGTAAAAAAAACCACCGCTATGTTTATTATCCCCGATTCTATACAGACAAAAATAAAAAAAAGGAACAAAAACAAAAAGAGTAGCAATAAAAACAAAAAAAATAAAATTATAATTCTCTATAATTATAGGTGTATGTGTCTACTATACGTATTATATAGACGCTCTGAACTATGAGCAGTTCAGCTGCTCGAGGCATCGAGATGAATATTTATCCCACAATGAGTGATTGAATAAAAATTTTTGCGTGAAACGAAAAAAAAAAAAAAAAAAAAAATACTGAAGTATATATAAGAGTAAGATTCGAAAATGGATATATTTAACGGTAGGTATTACTATTAGACGCGGTGTGTTAGCCGATTAGAACGAACGGGTAGTTAGCGAGCGCATGACTGGTCATGGAACAATGCCGATGACTACCGATCCTGAGGTATTATTACGACTCGTTCTATATACGAATGAAAAGGAGTTTATTTTTTAGTGCTGCCGGTTAAAGTAATTGACGTGTTACGAGATAAACCTGGTCACGGACCAGTATGCTGTTATATACCTACGGTTGTATGCCTACTTCTCAGTTAGAATTTAGTTATTATACTTATATACAGCTATACATACGTATGTAAGTATAGTTATGGAAGTTTAAATGTGTTGAAAAAATCTAACATTACGAAATTATTTGTTAAAATTTATCCAGCTTTGGTATAATTTGTTTTCTATTCAACGGTGCATACAGCCAATTGCTGGGGTATAAAATGAGTGACATTCTCCTGCACATTAATGCGGTTTTAAATCACTTAAACAAGGTGTTACCAAATTTTTAATTTTTCTTTTATTTTGTATTTATTTGGTATTTCATCACTGCGAAATATAGCGAGAGTATAACCAGCGGCGTAACATCTTCGTTTTTATCTTAATGAATAAAAAAGTACAATAATTTCCGGGTTCAAAATGTCATCGTTCAGATCTAACCTTTTGCTGTAAAGAATTTATTCGCCAATTACCTTCTCATGCTGATGATATATACAGTGACTCGACTAGCGAGTGTGAACATCTGAACATTTGACATTATATTTCCGGTTAAAAAATTAAATAAAATTAAATTAAATTAAATAATTATTAAAAAATTCTATCAGAGGCCAGTGACGTGTTGTTATTACCTACACCTTATGTCAACACATGAATCCAACAAGGATTCAGTAAGATGTCGCCGGGTTGCGTAAATGACAGAGAAAGTGACTTAAAAAGTTAAAATATTACACCAATTTTTACAGTCATGTATTTTTTTTTTTTTATAACTTTTTTTGCGCCTCAATTCTCTGTCGTGATGCCTCTTAAAACGATTTTATATTTTAAGACTAGTTTACCTTCGTGATGTTGCAGTTCGTTGTGCAGCTAGTTCGTCGTAATTAAGGATACAGCGCTTCTCCGAAGTATAATTGAAACAACTTTTCTATAATCGTTCCCATCAATCGAAGAGTGTAAATTTATTTATCTAAGGGTTATACTGAAACGTCCTACAGAAACGGTACTCTGAATAACAGGAAAATGACGATCTTAAGTATGAAAAAAAAAAAAAAATCAAAATAAAGTAAAACTCGTTCGACCAGATTCACACGTATACTTACACCTTCTCTCACGTTCTGACCGCGAAATTCAATTTTATATCCCCGAATGAAATGATTACGTAATGTACGTGGCGAACAATGGATATACCTTCGGTTCATGCATGCAATCGTAAAAAGATCGAAAAAATAAAAAATTGAAAAAAAACAAAGATTGAAAAAAAAAAACAGAAAATGAATAAAGGATGAGAATACCTAGTGAAGTCGTTCATCTTTAGTGTCGCTACGTGTCATTTGTCACTGCAGTAACGAGTGTCCAGCATCCGTTGGGAATCCAAACAAAACTTGATGCTCACTATGCTGCAGTAGGGTACCCTTACATGTATGTACTTTGCCGCCAAAGGACTTGAACGTGAAATCGTTCTAACCATCGCTGATTAATTAACGTACGCGCCTGGGATTCTTTACCGCGATGGTATTAAGTCTGCCTCCATTTCAGGAGGGTTCGAAAACAGCTGCACTGTTATTCCCTCGGGCTTAAAAGATTACGTAATCTGTATCTCATTCCCTTTAGCGAGAGAAAAGATCAGGAAATCAAGGTAACACTTGTCCCTCATATCCGCTCGAGTTAAAGACTCTCTGGTTTACCTGATGTCGGTGTATGTAACTAGTCATTTCAGACAACTCGAGACGGTGTGTTTATCCAACTCGGTTTTTGCCTGGTGCAAAAAAATTAAAGAATAAAAAGAAAACTATACATATATAATATAGTATATATATAGAAAATTTATATACTAGGAATTAAGCCGCATTTAAATACCGAGAGGAGATGTTAATGAGAGTCTTAACTCCAACTGTAGTGCCTGCAAATACCTACCAATGCGCAAACGGACGTAACTTTCATTTTTTACTAATTAAGATGTTGCTGCTCGTTCATTACGCTAAATACAACCCATCGAAGATTTAACATCCCGCAAGTTTTACTTGCCGATCTGAAAGCTTAAAAATCTCTATTCAAAGATGTCTCTCTCTCACCCTGTGGCGTCGATCTTTCTCCTACTCCAAGCCTCTCCAGTAGTCGAGAAGATAAAGAAATCCTGTAAGGATGGGTATAATTAACAAATTCTTTATCCGTGTTTATACCTACCTACTTGTTTATAAAAATCATTGCGAAATCCTTGCAATATTGTATACTCGAAACTGTCTTAAACGTCTCCTGAAGCTCGCTCGGTAGTCTGTACTGCAGGCAAAAGGCGATCGACGCGTACGTATACGTACGTACGTACGTACGTTTCCTCGAGATCTGCTACAGCGGCATTCCTTATTCTCAAGACTGACGTAAACAACGCCGCGGCACGAAAAAGACGCGCCATAAAATACCGCTCACGTATCTCGATCTGTCCGCGATCTATACCCTTGATGGACCGAGTCTCTGAGGGTCGACCGCGCGGTCCTTTCCACAATCCTGCAGCTAGCTATCGTGTAGAAGAACCATGTCTACACCATGGCAAGACATTCTACTGCTCATTAACAGCTATAGGTTTTCACATTTGCTAAGAGGCATGAGGAGCGATGAAAAGGAGAAGAAGAACTCCTTTGATTATGCATTTTGTGTTTTTTATTTTGATGTGAGTCTTTCATCGTCCGCTAATTTCGCGACCTTTTATCCCATTTCTTTCATTCGATCTCTCTCACCTCTGACACGACGCCAATATTTCAACCTGTATAATTTTTCATAACATGCAGACCACTTGTCTCCGAATTGCCGTTAAGGTGCCGCGACTATGCGATGGGTTCATTGGCATCTGCATTATTAAAGCCTTATTGAGCATTTCCTTTCCCCGTCGTCCGGCGGCGTCTAGTCTTCCGTGGGCCCCTCGGCAAGGGGAAGTTGTACGGGGCAAGACTAGCCATGCACTGTTAATGAAGCGTCACTCGGCCAGTCACTTAGCGTCTCTCGTATACAGCTTCGAACGTATACCTAACTCGATTTTTAAACCCATGGACACCGAGCTTCGAATCGTGGTTCGCCACTGTGCGAAATACAAGGTCAGGGACTTTGCGAAACACACTCAATTCACAATGTTTTAGCGTGCGAAAAGTGATTAGCAACCCACACTCGAGAACGTTATTTAAATAGACAAAAATTTCTTTACCACGGTGCAGCAAGTGGTTACTTATGAAATATGTCCGCAGCATTAGGCATCGATTATTCGCAGTAACGATTAATGCGAAGCCTTAGGCTCCGCGGTTATAGTTGTATGCGTGTGCGTGGGCGTCGCGTCAGTTCGCGTGTCATTAAGAGTCGCTTGAATAAATCATAAATCGGTAATGAGGATACGATTTCGTTATCTCAAAGCGAGCTCTCACCGAGTCTCGGATGAGTGATGAAGATCATCGGAATGATCTACGCCTTTTTATTATACCTTTGTATATTAAAATATATATATACACATATAAGTATGTATGAGTGCGCGCTCGCTGGGTCACTGATATGAATATATTTTTACGGCATGGTGTACGTACGTGAATAAACTGTCGCTTCGCCGAAGAAAAGAATGAATGAAATAAAAAAAATGCTAATGTGTATTTGCGTTTAAAAAATATTCGTTATATGTAGATACTGGGCTGGTGGATGGGTTTGTTTACGACTGTTGAATGTTGGTTAGGGTATGTATATATACATATATACGTACCTACATCGTATCTTTAGCGGTACGGCGGGTGTTTGATAGCAATAAAGAGGGTAGAACGATCTTGTCTTACAAAAGTGCCTAATGTCCCGTAATTATAACACATACTTCAAGTAAGAGTGCAGGAATAAGATAGCCGAGGGCGTACGTCTTGGTCATGAGAAAATACGAGTGCAAAGTCTTAGCGCGTAATACCGAACCGTACATGTAATAAACTAAACTGTATAGTTGTAGCGTAGCAGAGTAAAGGGAGGTCCAAAGAAGCAAGCAAGGAAATAAAATCCAGGACAAGGGGGTGAGAGAGGGATACACCATATGCAAAGGTTGAACAGCGGCATAAACCTCAATAAAGATAAACTTAGTACCGCGTCTATATTTAACTCGACTCTTTACTTAACCATACTCGTATGTATACTACATATATGTATATATGCCTTTTCTTAACTTCTCATCTTTCTCTCTTTTTATCTCACTTGCCCATTATCCGTCTCTTCAATGATTCCACGACGGGTTTTAATGCGATTTATCGCCGTTGTTACGCAGTTAATTGAGTTGGCACTATCCGCGTCACAAGACACCTTACGATTCTACTTTTTATATCGCGATTACTGATAAACCAGCAAAGTTGTTACACCTTTGTGTTACTCGATTTAGTAGAAATTAGATTCCGAGGGAAACCTGGTGCTGATTTATCGCCCTTCTTCATCATATTTTTCCTTCATCTTCTTCTCCTTCTTTCTATATAAGTATGGTTACCAGACTGAGAGATTTACTTCTTAGATATCTACAGCGTGTACTTAAATCGGCCGTAAATATTTCTTGTACAGGAAAACGAGAGTAGCCATGAGTACAGAACTAGAATGGCAAAAAATAGTATTGAGACTCTATTAAATACGACTTTCATATCATCATCAGCTCCCGTGTATGAAGAGGATGCGTTAGTCTTATTTCGCGGTATATTATATTTAATTATACCTTCCGACTCGGATTGCGACCGCGATCGCGACGGTGGTATATGCAGAGTACAATGAGTACTGCATCCAGTAATACAAAGCAGAGCTTTATGACCCTCGATGATGGTATCTGAAAAACGGCGAGCAACAAGACGGGAGGTTTATAGTGTCTTGATTATACCGAGGCGAGGCGAGGCGAGGTGACTGGGCTGCCGTTCCCAGTCCTCCATACACTCGCCACAACTAAGAGCGACGCGTGTCCGACTGTCTCCCCGCAGCTGACCAAGCTGCTCCAGGATCAGCCTATCCAATACTTGACCATCTGCTGCAGCTAGCATCTGCGCTTCTGTACCAACCCTGTATCCATTCTCTTCGGATCTGTTTGCTTCGTTGAACTCGGAGCTTTATGCTCAACTCCGTGAAATAGTTAACGAGCGATATATAAATTTACGGGCGGTCATTTCATTTTACAATAATAAAATTTTTGAGAGATTTATACGAGAATTTCATGTCTCTTATCGAAGAATATTTAGACGATATATTATTTGCGAGTCGAAGAACTGCGTGGTCGTTTTAAATTCTAGGTATTTCGTCTGAGGTATGAGGGACTGAGGTGAAGTTTGCCAGGGTGCAGCAGGCGAGACTTGAAAAGCACCTGGCGATGAATATAGACAGTGGCATGGTACACCTGCCTTGTAAACCTGGACGATTTTAGATGGAAGAAATCTGTCCCTTTTTTATTTTTTTTTTACTTCTTCATTTTTAAGCGTGCGGTAGATAATATCTTCGCGCGGTTTTCAGTTCTCTTATTATTATTTTTTTTTTCATCTCTTTTAAAATTTCGAGATTTTCCCGGCTTTCAGATCCTTTTGAAAATCTTTACGAGATATAAAATCGTGAAAATGCGCCAAAAATCTTCAAGGGCCGTTGGTCCGGATCTCACAATCCGTAACGTCGTTTAAACCATGTGCAAGCCAACCTTCAGAGTTTCCACCGTAACGAATACGCGCCAACCTATCTGAAATGGCATCGGTATTTTTGCAGACGAGTCTGTCCCGCAAAGCGATATTGCGAGCTCACGCCACGTTAGACCCAATTAAGTGCTGCCACGACTAAGGGCCACGGGTCCTGTTAACCCTGCGTCTAAGGTCGGTGTCATGACTCGGTAACGATTTTTCCATCTTCATTAACGAAGTGATAAATTTATTGATTATAAAGACGTTATGTGATATTTGCGATTAAGAATATACACCATACGAACGAGAATTGTCGGTAATTAATGATGATTGCAGTCCTTCGAACTCGAGAATTATCGTTTTTCTTACCAGTTTAATCCGTCGTTCTCAACAGCAGCTCTGCAAGTCTTACTCTTCAGATTTAAAACTACCCCAATTATTTTTATGGCGTCTAAACACGCAGCACCTTTTCTGCTTCGTGCGTGCGATAAAACTCTTTCGTTTACGTTCATTCAATCCACGTGCGGTGGCTGTTACTGCTGCTACTGCAGCTACAGCTACTAGAAAAGAAAGAATAAAAAAAAAAAAAATAAAGAAAAAATTAATTGTGATTGTTTGGCTCGGTGAATAATCGTACCGGAAACATTTCAGGGTGACGTTTTGTTGCCAAAGAATGGTTACTTTATATACCATTAGGTATGTATTTACACATGTACATACATACGTATACATACTACATTATAGGGGAGACGAAATATGCAGCTGCAACAGGACCAAACGAAAGAAAATATTACCACTGACATATGTGGCGATCGGTTCTGACATGACAAAATCAAAGTATTCGACAATAAACGTTTCTCCCGCAATGGATAAGTTGTTATAGCTATACTTAAAAAGCTGGTATAGAAACGTACTGAACATGTTTTGTATATTTTTTTTGTATTTTTATTGATCTTGTTTGCTGTTCATGTAGAGTTTACAATACGGTTATTGCGGTGCCGTTCGATCCCAGGTTGTAATTATAGAATCAAGGAATGCGAGTTTAGATTGCATAATAGAATGTTGGCGCGCCGGCGTACTTCTAATCCAGTCTAATTTAGGCCCACGTTTCTTTATCTGTTACACTGGTTAGTCTAAGTATGTTAAAACTATACTATATACTCTGAAGTATATACCTACACTGCTGCAGTAATTGCAAAATTGCGTAAGGGAGGGCACTTTCATCGCCTTAACACGGTTCACTGCGCCCTGTACACGTATACCTACCTTTAGAATAATTATAGATAAATAAATATCCACAAATATTATCATACAAGTATTATATATAATAACGTCAAGCTATACACGTTCCTTTATATTCCCGAGTGTACCGTATGCACATACTTACACACACACACACACACACAATTACAAATGACCGTATCTAGATCTAACATAAGTTCGCCTGCAGTTATCGAGAACCCTTCCTATCACTCTCGACCAATTAGCGAGGCGCTAATCGTGTGGATTCCGTCTCCTCTTGTATCAAACACTAGCGCAGGAAGTTCTATGGCCTTTTCTGATCTCGAGGTATAGTCGCGCTTGTCGCTGTTTAACATCTAAATGTCATCGTCACGTTGTCTAATTGTCGCAAGATTTCTCCACGCCTTAGTGGAAGAGATTTGAAACGTGGGTTCGGACGTTATAGTATCTCAATTTCACTGTCTAACCTAAAATGTAGATTTTAGTAGAAAAAATCGTTTACCAAAGTATCAAACTGAGCCTTGGTTTTACCGTTAGATTCACCACCGTTGATCTTAACGTCTTCGTCACGGTTTGCAATGAGCGAAACGACCGCGACACGACACTGGCTATAAGATAACCTAGCAGAATTCTGAGGATCGTCGTCTATCGAGTCGGAGGTAAAAGGGTTTGTTATAATATTGTCGCTGAGTGAGAAATAGCCCGTAAAGAATTTATTCGTTCTTGGAACGTCTATCCGTTCGTAGACAATCAAGAAGATGGTTAAATTGTAATTTGCTCTGGCGGCTGCCGTCTGTTAGGTTCGAAGCCTTAACGAGGTAAAGAAATATAAAAAAAGGTAACGAAAGACTGTGGCTTGATTGCGAGTGCAAATCCCTCCAGCTCTAGTCGTAATCGATTTCAAGGAAAAGGGTTTCGACTCTAGTCTCTTTCTCTCTTTCTCTCCCCTAAACAATAAAATACCGGCTTCTAATTATACCGCAAAAAGATTATCAAGCCGAACCACAAACGCCGCTAGTAGACATTATGGTACCTATTTCGTTGTTCATTAGATACTCGTAAAGGCTTAGATATACCTACTGCGAGGAGTCGCATAAGTGATTTGAACTGGTGCTAATAGTCATCATTTGGACTCATTCCATGCCTTCAGGCTCAAGATATCGCCGTCGAAGGGGGGTAGGTACGAAGGCAGGAAGTAGGCTTGTGGGCTCGAGATGAGTACGTAGAATGTATGTCTTGTCCATGTGTACTGAAAATACTTTGTATGGTAGTTGTGTGTATTAATCATCCTCAAAACTGGTCTTATACCTTTGAGCAGAGCTTGTTTCTGCATTTCCTGGTCTTGTAGAGCTTGGGGGTAGAGGTAGAGAGGTTCCTGCGCGAAACATCGACCAAGCCCTCTATCACTAGCTTGCAATCTTGCGGTGACCCCTTCACCAAGTGCGTTCTGGCGTTGTTATAAATGTCAGTGGAGCAACAGCTCGGGGCACAAGTAGGAAACTGTTGTCGTGATGGGCGGCTCCCGCTTCTTAAGATCCGCGATAAACTTGGACTCGAATGTAACCATGGAGTGGTGATTAGGAAACGGAAGAGACACCGCGATATGTTCCAGATATACTCCGTCTCATTCTCTCTCACGAACGGCAACGAGAGATAGATGCAGTTAGCCAGCGTAAGATCAAGAGGTCAATACTTAGGGGTAATTGTTTGCTTGCTGATGAAATCTGGATCAAAAGCCTTATGTCGGAAACGCCAGATGTTCATAGATCTCGTGACATGGTAAGCGCGAGCAAGAACTGGGATCGGATGTTCCGGGTCATTAGGCATCACGCTGGGCTTACGGTGCCGGTTAGTCCCTGGCGTGTGCGGTTAGGGGTCAACTTTCGCGTACCATTTTTCTTTTTTTTTTTTTGTTTATCTACGAATAGTCGGATAGGAATTTATCGAAGCTGATGACCGCGATGCCGCCTCGATGCGGGTATATAGGCTTTTCACGAGTCAGTCAACTGTCGGGATTTCTTAAGTCCGTCAAATTCGTAGACAAAAAATCGAAAGAAAAAAAAAAAAATAAATAAATAAAGAGAGAGAAACGTTTTAAAACAGGAAGAGATGAAGAATTAATCGACGTTATAATTAAAGACTGTCAAGTCCAACTCTCCAGGGCTTTGTTTCTATCGTCTCGGACTATCGGCGCCGATATACCGACGCGTCTGACTTCTCTGTCGACCCCCAGCGAGTTTGTCCGTTCACCGTGACTCTGGTTATATGGGTATACTTATAGACACCCTGCCAACTCGGCTATATCTACATCTATGCACCTATAGGTATGTACATACATACAGGCTACTATGGTATATTGCGTTTGTTGAGCTTGTTGTGCACCATGCTCACATGCACATATCGTCTTCACATACAGCTTGGCTCGCCAGGCATCTTGGTTATATCGAGTGCCCCGACCGGTAGATACAGTATATGCATACCACGATGTTCATAAACTCTGTACAGGTATGTGTGTAGATATACCTACTACCTCCAAGGCAAGGCACACTGCACACACCCCCGCAGTTAAAAATATGAGAACCATGCTGGGTTCCAGGGCCGCTGATCCTCGCTGACTTTGACTTAATCCTCGCTTCATTGACTTGGAAAGTTCACAAGAGTGTGGCGAGTGAAATTGAGCACATTTTTCAGAGCTTAGTTAACATCGTATATAAAGCTTTAGTTTTATTTTTAGTTTTGTGTATGTACATGAAAGATCGACATTTCAGTGTTGACTTTCGTGTGAAAGCTGAAATTATTTCTCAGCAAGAATAGGATCAGTCGTGGGCATCGTGAATATTGAGGGAATCTATATTTTTAGGGAAAGAAGATTTTTTTTTTTAGTACATTTTCGTGGGATTTAGAATATTTTTGGGTCTTAGGTAAGGACGTGCGTCCCTGAATCTTGCACAGCCTGACTGGCGACCTACCTTCAACATAACACTCTTATTGTTGACGCCATCTTGCCTCACCGAAGCTCTCGGTGTTTTGCGTCCCATGTTTTTATAACCTGCGCCATAATCGGGTCCTTATTACTATTTACAACCACTCAGCCTCTAGACTTTGATTAACAATTCTAGCTTCGACCAATATGAGAAACAGTTATTAGACTCATAAAACAAGATTCTAGAAAATAAATAAAGAAAACACAATTATTTTCAAGTATAGCGTCATAAGATTGTACCGAACGATTATAACAGCAAATGGATCATAGAATAAGAAGAAGTAGAGACCATTTTTGACAGTCATTTTTTTTGTTTGTTTTTAAGAAAATAATAAAATGAATCACATCTCCTCCATCGGTTTTATAAAACGGAAATGCGTTTATCGGCAAGTGCAATCGGCTCAATCCTTAGCTATACTAATTAATAACGGATGACAGTACCGCAGGGGCTGGCGCCGAGATAGGTGAACCTCGCGCTCGGCGTCGTGGGCGTCATTGACCCCCGCGATCACGAGTTACGGCCTCGAAGGAATAGTAGTAGTAGTAGTACTGGTAGTAGTAAAGAAGAGACTCTCGGTTCTTCCTTGGTACCTTATATACTCACCCTCTCTCGGGGCATTTTATCCTCTTTGAAATTCTACAGCCTCAGGTCACAGTTCGAAATGAATTCGCCAGCATATCAAGCCGAGAAAAATAAGAAGAAGAAGAAGAAGAAGAAGAAGAAGAAGAAGATGAAGTAAAATAAGAGAAAGAGTCGAGTTTTTCATTTTATCCGTATATTTTCTTGTTACCAAATTTATTATATGTAATTGTTTAATGCCCAGGCTGTACCGAGGGACCTGCATAATACCTAGATGATAATAAATCAGATCTGGGTTGTATATCCTCAGTTATTCTTATCCTATACATATATTTAACGTCAAGTCTCGGAGGTAGGTATACTACACCTATTCACCGATGCAAAGGCTATACGCATGACGCAAACCACAAGCTACTTATAACGTTGCGATGGTGTCCCTGTATCAAAGTGCACCTAGGCCCCTAAGGGAACCCCGGAACTCTATGCCTTAGGCTTATAGCCGGTTGTAATTACTTACTTATAAATTAGACTAGCTAGAGATCAGGTCGCTAGGAATGTGAAGCTCGTGGTTATTTCCCTGGTAGGATATATCGTTTTGCTCTCATTTTATACTCGCGTCTTCTTATACTAGCAGTGCGCTGCAATTAGCGGGGCATCGACGCGACCAACTGGGCTATAACAAGCCCGCCGGCGTGTCTCGCGCTTCTTATAAATTGTAGATTGAAACAAAAAATGATGAGAAAAAAAAAACAAAAAAATTAAATAACATTAGCAAATTATTCTATCCCAACAACTCAGAAGGCGTATATCGCACAGTCACCTCCTAAACACACGAAGATGATTAATAACCCGTTCAAATCGTACCTGAAAGGACCAAAACTCGTATTAAACTTGCAATCAGTAACTAAAAACGACTCTCTTAAATCCTCATCGCAATGCTCGCGGTTATACCTCGTCGTAACAAAAAAAAAAAAAAAAAATAATTGTAACGTTAGCTCCAATTATAGTAATATCTTACAATTAGTGATACACCGTATTGAGCCAGAAGTAGCTACCGGCTTTGTGGGAACCAACATTGGATATGGTCATCGTGTACATCACCGTTCAAGGTAGGTATAGAAAAATTAGGAATGAAAATTACTTCCTTCGTATTTAATTGCACCTTTTCCGACAATGAGATACGATGGGTGAGCGGGCTACGCCACTCCGTCCCCCATATAACGTCATAAATATCCTTATTTTATGTAACAGCCTAGTTTGCCGCTGCTGCAACGGCACAGTGGTCATCCGTTTTCTAATGTATGGGATCTCAATCTCGGTTGTAATATGTGAACCGAGTGTGTATAAGTTCATATCGGAATTCACACTAGTCATTAACGGCGATTTCGTTTGACGTCTGATCTCGAAACGTCAAGTTACCTGTTTCGTTATAAGTATAAAGTAAAATAACCGCAGTTTGATAAATAATTTACACATGGGGGTGGAAGAGGGGGAAGGGGAGGGGGGGGGTCTTTAAGTTTGGACAGGCGAGTTTATCACGAGCGACTGCAACACTCTGTAATTACACGTACCTATAGGAACGTCCTTTTATTGCTGGTATCCAGGTCCGAGATTTATTAAGCTGGTATTATACGCCATAACTCGATCCCCGGGTAACAATTTATTTATAAAAATTTTCTATTTACTAGGTAAAAAGGTTTAAAACGTTTTAGCTGTTACAATTCGTCTACATACACGTGGAAAATGCCGACTGTATTAGATGCAATTGTCTTTGCGTATACGCCATTATTCCAACGATGTTTCTTATTTCTTTCATTTTATTTCTTATTATCGATAAGTCATCGAAATATGTATGTAGATATGTATCAATAAGTATAATTGCAACACTCGTATGTTGATTCTAACTCGTTCATATCCAAACAAGGTACTTTAATGCGGGTATATTACCCGGATCAACATATCGCTGGATCGTCCCGCGTTGTCAACCTACGTTTTATATTTTCTCTGACCTTGTTATTCACCCGTCATTTAAGTCCCTGGATTCCTTAGTCTAATGCAAATTATGCAAATTTTAGATTTATTATACTGACTGAGTAAATCTGTTGATTATTTTTATTATTTTTGTATTTTTATTTACTTATTTATTTAATTTTTTTTTTTTGTTTTTTTATAAAGTACATAGTAAGATACGCAGTAATTGGATAGCTATACTTACTATTAAAAAATTTTTTATATATATATATCTCGTTTTGTAATACTGATAATAATTTTAACAACAAATATTATTCGCAAATTTATCTTACTTTATTGAACATACATTTATCTAATCCTCGACTAGTTTAGCCGAGAGTAACATGGTGATAAACGATCCTCGAGCGAGTTTATTAACGCAATTAAAATATTCCCTCCGATTAACCAAGCGAGCGTCCAAATGACAAATGCATCTCGTTCTGTCATGCAGTTAATTATGCAGATTGTAGCTCGCCGCGTAATCTTCGTTAATTAATTATAACGTCGATTCATATATATCTTTTTTTTGTTTCTTTGATTATTATTTTTTCTATTATCTCATCGTAAAGATCATCAGGTGGGATGTAAGGACGAGTGTAATGTGTAGTGCGTAAATATATCTGCAGATCTGTAATTGTAGGTATATCACGGAATTTACTTCGGTCTTGAAAATAAAAAAAAAACGAGAAATGAATGAACGAAATCAAAAGAAAAAAAAAAAAACTCGATATAATAAGCAATCGAACAAGTATAAGACTATAACGACTGAAGTAAGTGAAGAAGAAAAAGAAGAAGATGAAGAAGAAACGCCTCGCAAGTTTCTTTGGATTTTTTTAAAGCCACTAAAAGGGCTAAGTATACCCCGCGCTGGGAGGCGACGACGTAGGAATAAGGCTCTTCCAAGAAATTCCTTAGATCTTCGTTAGACCGCGTCGCGGTCGTGTTCATTCCAAGGTCTACCGGCTTTAAAACTTCCCTATCATTGATCCCAGAGAGATGCCTACTTGGACCCGCGGACCGGCTCTCTCCGGTCCATAGATGTTGGGCTCGATGCACTTGTGCCCTTCGTAATTTATACCCCATTGTTGCCCCGTCAAACCGTGACATCTTCATACGATGACTCCCCGATACGTCTCTACCTTCTCCACCACCATCGGCCACCCTATTACCGCCTACGATCACTGCAGCAGCAGCAGCAGCAGCATCAGCATCAGTATATTGGTCTGTAGTAGCGAACTAAACGAAGTATAAGCGAATGAAGGAAGGAAGAAAGCAAGCAAGCGAGCAAGAGACGGGTATGTACACTTTATAGTACGAGTTACTACGAAGCTCGTGAGACCGAGGAGTTACGACCCTTGCGGAAACGGTTAAACAAAGGGACCTCCTCTCGAGGTGTCGGATTGATCGACGGCCACCGTCGTGTATGCATAGATGTAAACGTGTGTGGTGTTTCTCGGTAGATATATAGGTAGATAGATGCCTATTAAAGTGGTTAATTTAAAAATTTATATTTTTTGTTTTTTTCTACTTCTTTTTGTTTTTTTTTTTTTTTTCTCTTGCTTACGTAACGCCAATTTTATGCCAATCAATTATCAGTGGCAAAAGTCAAAGACGGGTAGACTATACAATCACGAAGAGAAACGCTGCAGCAGCAGCAGCAGCAGCAGCAGCAAGTCAAGTCATAAAATAACATGAAGAAGCAATTTAACCGGTGGCATTTCGACTCGTCAATATATCCTGCCTATTTATATCTATGATCGAAACATTAAGCATTTAATATGGGACTCTAAATTATTATTATTATTATTATTATTTTGGTCAATTAACGTAATTCGAATGTTTATAATAATTATTATTATTTTCGACAATTGGGAGGAGACTTGCACTGTTTATCGAATAAGTTGGAACGAGGATGAGGTTTGGTTCTCAATTTGCATAAATCTCGTTGTTCAATAACTAATAAAGTAGAATTTTTTATAGCCCCGTTTAACAGTCAGTCGTTCAGTTTTTTTAGTGCGATTGACGTTAGTTTCGAGGGCGTAATGCATAATAGGAATAAAAAGAGTGAGAAGAAGGTGAAAAACAAGAAGAAGAAGAAGAAGAAGATAATAATTCGAACGCCAGAAGCGATAAGTTATTGTGTTGTGGCGAATGGTCGAAGAGACTGGGACGAGGTTAAGGATCTACGTGTGGCGTTCGGTCGGTCGCTCGTCCGAAGAATAAGAAGAATAAGAAGAAGCGAAACGCGCACGTGCGTAGGAGGTAATAAAAGGTCTCTTTACGACAAAGAGAAGCACGAACCGAGCCAAAATCAATTTAGCTTTTAGTGTCGCTCGAACCTGCGCCGCTCAGTGCAGGTGGTGGGACGGAATTCCACCTTCGCCATCTTGCTGTCTGGACTATAGAACGTAAGTACAAAACTTAGGTACACCGGTATGGACATCGCCATGAAAATACGGACGTACTTGAAAGACAAAGAAAAAATCGAGATCCGGTTCCTAACCCTGTAGATATAGATCCCAAAAACGTTTTACGTGTGCCTACATATACACATATAGGTACGTTATACCTCGGTCAAAAAATAAATAAATAAATAAAGATAAAAATAAAAAAAAAAAAAAACGGTAAAATAACGCGATGAAAAATTCGCGAAACATTCCTTTCCTTCTGATGCAGTCGCGGACACTCCTCTACGAGTCTCGACACCGCGACGCCTCGAAATCTTAACACGTACTACGTGCATCGTACCCAAACAACGAACGAACGAACGAATGAACAAACTCGCAAGATGGAAAACACGCTCGATCGTCGACCTCGCTACGACGTATGTATGTATGTATGTTACATACATACGTATGTAACGCTATAAATTCCTCCTCTCTTCTTATATGCATTTCTTACTATTCATTCCCCTTATTCACACATCAGTTTTTCGGCGAAAGTCATCTGGGTTCAATACACCGCTGAATTCAGGTATGAAGATTTCACCCTAGTGTATGAAATTTTCTACCTATGTATGTATATATATGTATACATATTTATGTATGTAACATACGTATCACTGCCACATACGATCACGAGATTATCTTTACCAGGAGTGGTCTGCCTCTGTCACGTGATTTACGTGGTCATTTGTCATCATTACGTACGTAGCTGACTGCCCAGTGCATATAGTCTCGAAAGGTTTTTAATCAACCGAATCCTCTGAGACCCTTTGCCCTTTATACTCGACTGACACTTGACGTCTACCAATCAAAGCGATTAAACCGGTCAAATTTTTACTCCTCAAGAAAAGAAAAAAAAAAAAAACTAAAAAAATTTACCTTTTTTTATTTTAGAGAGATATATAAATAAAAATTGCTTACAGTGTTTTGAATTCTGTTATTTCGCTGTACGTACAATATGATTGAAAAATAATGGAGGTAGGTGGATATACGTATATCTTTGTCAATGTCCAGGGACACAATGCAGCGGACGTGGGAGAGGTTACAAAATGTTTTCGTAATTCGGTGTAAAGATTTATCGGTTCCTTACGCAGATAGGTAGGTATATTGTATATATAGATGTATAATGTATGTACGTAAGGTTTGGTGGTTTGAATTTTACAAATGCGGGAATGAATCGACGGAATAACAAGACGATACCGAGACGCACGTAGACACCGAGACGCCGCAAGACGTCGCAATAGAATCTTTAGAAAGTCAAATCTATATAAATCCCCATTACCGCAATCACGCGGACGACCATTATGGTAATTCTCACCAGAGCACATGAATTTATGAACTTATGTAAGAAACTCTTATAACCATATTGAATTCCGTCCATATTCCGCACGACTCGGACGTTTTAGACATTTCGCCTCACGCCTTTACACAAAAGAGAACAACGACAACAACTTGAGGCTAAACTAATGAAAAGATTAGTTTCACGTTTTTAAAATTCTGAATACCAAAACTGATCACTTATTATCAAATCTTCATAAAATTCCGTAACCTTGCTACGCCTATGCATGCCCATATATACCAACATACATATTTAAGTAACATAATGAGATCGACTAATACGCAGTTGTCATCGCGGAGTCGTTCTCCATCACAGTAGTTTCAATAATTGCGTCTCCAATTGGTGCTGGCTAGACGAACTCGGGCTTCTTCGATGCTAGTAGAAGCTAGAAATTGTTTTTATAGCTTTACAGTAGTCCGTATATTACGGTTCATCAGATCTTATTGTCTTCGACTTCTACGCTACATCCTACAGTCGCGTGTCTTTATACTATGAACTAATAGTAACCGGACATCGCGTTCGTTGGCCCACCCGTAGACATCCTTCTAACTGTAACCTTCTCCGTTTTTGGTAGACCCAGTAACTATAATCCACGTTGTATTATAGGAGAATTTTAAATTTCGTGCTACAAGCTACGTTGGCGATTCCCGAGAAGGACGACGCACAGTGCAGTGGCGGGAATAGTAATAGCCTCTTAGTTTTGGGCCAGCAAACACTCTAATAGAGACCCAGGGACCCCGAGACCCCGAGATTTGAACCCGTAATTATTTTTCACCGTTCAAATTTTACTCACAGAATTGTTATGAATTATCCCATCAAAGCTAACGGCTTATCGCGGTTTTCTATACTCCCTAAAGAAGCTGAATATAATTGAATTTCGAACTACTTTACTTTCTAAGTCTTTGAAAATATTACGGACGTACCGAATCGCGGTATAACAGTAGAAAAATAAATTCTTTATCAAATACCCATTAGCTCGGTTTTCAGATGCCGGTAATAGATTAGAAAAGTAATCAGTAAAGTGCACTTCGGTTAAACATTCCCTGTCCGTTCGTGCACTCGATTAATTTGTCTGGAAAGTCTAACCATTGTCATTCCTTAGTTTGAGCTAGTTTTGGACGGTCAATTATCCCATGGAACATGATGTTCGTTTGTGGTTTCTCTTTGTTTGTATGGTTAATTTTTATTGTTTGAATTTTATTTTTATTAATAAGCGAAAAACCGATCGCCAAAAAAAAAATGAAAAAAAAAATTAAGCAAATCGAGAGGATATCCGAGCCCTGAAATATCTCTATGGATAAAGTATGGCCTCCCACGGAGACGACTAGGAAACAAATCAATTGATTGCCTCTTCGTGACGGCGGGCCATCTTAATTGTCCATTGTCGAGAGAAGGCCGGCTGCGCGCGGCGGCGCATCCTGTACTTTACACGCTTGTTATATTGTGTATGCGCCACGAAACGATTCGGCTGTTGCAATCCGTACAATTACTTTGACCCTTGGTCGTTCGGAACCCTTTTTCATTTTCTTTTTGTTTTTGTTTTAATTTTTTTTATTTTTTTTTTTTATTTTTCCTATTCCTTTTATTACAATTCTCTTTCGTGAAGAGCGAGAAAGAAATAAGAAAAAAAGAAATGTTTAATGTATATCGATTAAAAGAGAGAGAGAGAAAAGAAAAAAAGAGAAGCGTATAAATAAAACGAGTAATATGGTATAAATAATTTCTTTGAAATTGGTACAAAAAGTGGCAATTAAACGGGTCGATGTTTGTTGATTGATTGTTGAGTAAACTAAACGAAAAAAAAAAAAAAAAGTATCGCTTTGTATTCGCATGCGAACACGTAGTAACGTAGAGGTAAGTTATACTGCACCGCGAAACAAACAAACTAGTCCATGACGAATACCGAGCATTGTTATTAACAAGGAAAAACAAAAAAGAAATAAAAAATAACAAAAATTACCGAGGTTTTTAAAAACTTGTTTTTTGTACTATTGATACCTATTCTCTTTTATTATCGATGCAATCGCATTCCTAAGTTTCTTATTTTATGACGTCCGTATAACGCGATCGTACAAAACTATACGGTATCGGGCGCGGGTCATTGATCTCTAACAAAACACACGGTATAATTACAACTCCACAAATGGTTAATGACCAAATTATCATTTTTTACATACCGATTAAGAAAACTAGGGTATATAAATAGATCATCATTAATTTTAACATACCTGCTGCAGCCATCGATGCAATAATGCCGATGCTTCATTCACTCACGTTAGAAAGATCGACATATTAATCGCGAAATTTTTGTAGAAAAAAATATTTTTACTTCAGTATGCGTAAAGAAATTAATTATTATTATAGCGAGAAATTTATCGATACTTTAGTTTCATTTCATATTGGATTTTTAGTATTTTTAATACGTCGATACTAATACGCGAATTTTTTTTTTTATCTTCTTTTTTTGGCTAGTTAAATTTTCAATCCGCAACGAAAATGAAAAGGACGATATTAACGTCTCAGAAATATGTTCAACGTATGTTTCATACGGTGTTATACTGCAGCTATAACTGCTGCAGTGGCTCTGGTATAACCGGAAGCTGCTCTTTATACAAGTATTTCCGGCGAGGGTCCCCGCGAGCGTATAACTCGTAAGTAAGCGTATTTATAGTGAACAGAGAAATCTTGGTATAGTATGTATAGCATATGCGTTATACCCATATACATATACACATATGTAACACATATACACATAACGAGATTTTGCGTCGTACAAATCGCCCGAGCAACTCCTAATACGAACTTATATATCTGACGTAACCACAAGACTGTGCAGAATAAGTACGCGACGCGTTTTCCATCCGCGAATAATCCGTTACTGACTAACAACTCCTGATTTATACCTTACAGTCTTATACCTATACCCTAAGTTTCGAGAGAAAATAGTAAACGGAAAAAGTTCTATTCCCAATTTTTTTCTTTTTTTTTTTTTTTTTTCTTTTCATATATGTACCTAGAAAGTCACGTGCGGTACGAACGCAGCACGTATACGTTGTATCCTGATTTGGAGATAACAGGCAACTCGTCATCGGCCATGTTTGTGTCGACGACTGTTCATGTAACGGTCAAGTGCAGCACGTGACGTCACGTATTAGTACTTTATGTCGTCGGTTTGACCAGCTGCTTTTTCTCTACACCAAACCGTATACAATATCGTATCTTATAGTATACATATATACATGTTTCATTAATTCAAGGCAGGCATGTAGGATACGTTTCTTTTTCTTCTATTCTTATGTTCGGGACGGTGAATTGATTCCTAAATAAAGGAAGAAAGACCGAACTATCCGATCGTGACCGATCGAACAAAGGACCGAAATCTACTAATGGTCAAGAAGACAAAAAAAGATTTACTAATCCATGAGGACGAGCTGTACGGGTCGACGTCGTTAAATCGTAAAAAAAAAAAAATAATAAAATAAAAAACGGTCTTTGATACTCGTGCGTTTATTACGAACTAGTAATATCGTACCGTTTGCCTCATCTCGCTCTTTCTTTCTCTATCTACTTGGTTGACTCGCTGGTCTAGCTAACCGCGATAAAGATTACTCTTATATTCTGGAATGCAGAAGCAGACAGGCAGGCAGATCCTATGGCTACGCTGTAGGGAGCAATCCGCGTTTCGCAACTTCCTTGGTTATGGAGGTAGATGTAAAGGCAAAGGCAAAGGCAAAGGTAAAGTCTCCCACGACGTGCATATGCGGGGTACAAGCTGACTGCACGGTGCAGTGCAACTCTTAGCGTTCGTTCTCGTCGTCGACGTATTTTCTGCTAGCTGCTGTTGCTGCTGCTGCTGCTGCCTATCCAAGCCGCATGCCGACGTCGGGGTGTCGCGGGGCCCTCGGGGACATGGACTCTTGTATACGCCAAGACCATTAACTTTATTGTGAGAAGATATGCTAATAGTTAGACTGCGTGTAAGCAACACGCATGAAATTGTCTCTCGCAATATGTATAACCGCATTCGTTTTGCTAAAGTATGTAACTCTCCAAGAAATTTTATACTCATCTGTCTATGTATTGCACCATATTCACATGATGATGATGATGATGAGATTTTACATTTCTCCATATTAACCATTTTACATTTTCCATTTCATTCATTCATTCATTCATTCAGGAATCACGGAAACTATCTCGAAAAGCACACACATAGACTCGCGTTTATTGTTCCGTCTAATTAGCCGCGATCATACTTTCGCTTTTCATATTAACACCCTGCTCACTGCACTGAACTGCACCGCAGGTGTCTAAGGTATTCTATTCGATTATATGATACACCTTATTCACAAATCCAGTAGAGGTGAGGCTATAACCAACGCGCGGGACTTCATCTTCTTATTATTATTCGCCACGAGCTTCAATTACTTTAGACAAATTTGAAACAGGATACTTACGCGATGCTGGTGGCCCTCTCGTATTACATTATTCACCTCCTCTCAGTCTTCTACTTAGAATAAAGATTCCCGAGCCCTACGCTAAGGTATGCGCAGCTTTTTCAACAGGTACAGCAAAGTTATCAGTAAAACTTCATTTTTGATCAGAAATAAAAATTTCTTTAGAAAATCATCAAATAAATACTGATGATATTTTTGAAAATCTAAACCGATGTCACGTCCAAGATGTCTTACCTTACTTTACATCCATAGTTTGGTTTACCATGAGGTCAGAGTTGGACGGCATCTGCCAGTTTCACTGCCGTCTGACTGATGACGTTAAGGTCCTGAGGTCGATCCTCAGTGAAAGTCAAAATCACAACGTTTGGACTGACCAAGTTCCACAGATTGTATATTCTAGTTATACCTAATGCCAACATCTTTCATCTCTGCAGTAAGTTACCCAAAGGAATTTAGAATCGAAGTGCATGAACTATCGATCTACACCAAACGTATTGGACTTTCACATTTTTTTCATTCCATAAGATAGACAAACTTAATTTCGATATTCACAAGATGATCGTCACTTATATTCTCAACCTCGAAATAAAATCTCTGCATTTTATTGAGAGAAAAAAAAAAAAAAATAATACACAGACCCGACTGAAATAGTATTTCCGTTTTCTCTGCAGTCCCGACCGCGACCCTCGTTTGAAGTTCGCGTTGGCCGAGGTTCTCGAGTCTAGAAGCGAGTTTCAAATTCCAAATTGAATCTGGGATTTAAACACGCGTCTAAGATTTCTCAACAGCCCCAACTATTAACCGTCGAGAATTCAGACAGAGTTATTTTTCTTCTCATAGTTGACACTATAAGACTAGTCTTTATAGCGGGTAATCAAAAGTGGTTTATCGACTGTAGAATAGAATTTATGGACCATAGATTCACGTCTATTCACTAGCCTTTTCGTAACGTTTTATGCTCACGAATAGGCTGTAATATCAGCTCGCTATTAACTCTGCAAAAGACGGAAGAGATTAGATAGAGATTAAGTAATCGAGACGAAAAATGTTTGTGAAAACAAAGAATACGATATTTTGCATAAATATTCGTTAAATTCTAGGCTAACTGATATGATTATTACACATCGACTCTCGCCAATATCGAAATTATTACCTAATCGAACGATCGCGGATTGGTCTTGTCGCTATTTTATTCTACCAACTGTAATATAATCCGGAATATTTTATCGTTTAAGATTAGAAATCATCATAAAACCATTGACTTAGTAGACAGTTAATTTCGATTTTGGGTCTCGTTCGTTATTTACACAAATCATTGCTCTTACGTTAGTTATGGCATAGGAAAGTTGGTCCCTGAAGCAGCATAACTTCGACATAATTTTTGGTAACGATCATAGTTTTTGACGATATGTAACAGGCGATAAAGATGATGAGGTAAATTCCTGATCCCACACTTTTTTTTTTGACAAACTTTTGCCGAATGTTGTTTTTCCCCACTTTGACCACTTACGAAATTTTCTAAAACTTTTTTTTTTTTTTTCTTCATTTATATGAATAAAACGAGTAACAACCGTCAAGTGGGTCGCGAACAACTCGAGACTATCGATAAGATGTCGCGTAAGATATTTACCGTCATGTAGGTTCATACCACGACTGTGTATATAATATAACCGTGTGTCTATAGAAATGTATTTATTTCTCTGCTCTCCGTAACGGGTACGTCCATTATTCTGGGCGAGTGTCCAATGCCGATGAGTTCACTCCAGTAATGGACTGTCGTTTGTTGAAGTCCCGACTCTTGAAGTCTTGACAAGCTTGGCTCTGTGTTAGATCGTATCTTAGCTGACCTTGCGGTATAGTGTATACAGTCGACATGTAACACGAGATCCGTGTCCTATATATGCGGGTGTAGCACATTTTACAAGCCTCAATATCACAATGGCGTTTGTCGAATATCCGTATTTCATCTAACCGGATAAAATCGCCTTTCAAATACTCGAAACAATCGATTTTTGAGTTAAATTGGGCAGTATTGATACTCAAGATCGATCAATTTTTAACGATAAATTTTTTTAATTATACAATCGCGATGATCGGATCAATTGAAAATATTGATACAATAAATTTTCTAAATACGATATTACGTCCTTATGAAACCGAGACAGTGAAAAATTTCTTTGTAAAATATCTGCGTCGTCGACTTATGATCGTTGCGGTTACTTTCGAGTTTATAGAAACCGCGTTTCATCTTATACAGACGTATAGGTACGTGCCCTAAAATATTTTCAGAAATAGACTATAGACGGAGTTTCTCCTCTCCCATCAACCGGATCTTCAGAAATCCTTGATCTTTAAACACGAATATCTGGCAAGTCGTTTCTTCGTTACTTTTATTTTACTTTCATCCAACTGAAATGTACTGAGCCCTTTCTTCAGACGCTAATTTCGGGCTTCGATCGACGAACCTTATCACTTTTTTTTTTTTCTTTTTTGCTTTCATGTTATATTTTTTATCACCATTTTCTTAACTTATGATACAAGATCACCTTCGCGCACTCGCGTGGAAAGTGTGCAGCAATAAACGCGGTGTACCATCTAGGTCAAACTTATACCTACTCCTACGCACTCGAACAACGCACGTGCACAAGCGAGAACAAATTTACTGGGTCATATAGCCGCAAGGTCGGTGAGTGCAGCCCGACAACAATCAGCCCCTTTGTAAACCAAAAACTGTATCGAAGGTGCGGCTAGTAAAGTTTTTCATTTTCTTTTTCATTTTTTTTTTATATTTAAAAAAAATTCTTTCAAGTATTTTCACATCGTGATCTTTTTCTGCCTTGTAGTATAAGAATAAAACCATCGTCTAACATCGCGACGGTTTGTCACGTGCTGATCAAAGAGATCGATCAACGTTTGTATATCCATATCTCGAATCTCTAGTTTCTCATCGGTGTAAATCGACCAATCCGATTTAACAAGGTATAATGTAAAATAAGTAAAACTGCTACACGTTTTAGTAGTATAAGTAATGCACATAGCAGACGTCAAGTATATGTATATATATAACTGTGTATGTGTCCGTAAAGATATAGATACGCGATAAAACGTCGGGTAAGAAATTATACATCAAGTAAAACGGACACAAAACATATACCGTACACAATACTTTTCTTTCTACATATAGTTAGGTACGTGGAAATACATGGAAATACCATTTTAATACCTGTTGCAGTATTCTGTGTAACAGAAGATATATTATATTATATTGTCTATGTATTATACCTAAGGTACCGCCTATATTCGTGTAGTTTTGTAGAATAAGCGAAATAAGTCGCAATATAACGGGGGAAATTTGATAGAAGAGAAATTATTATTGTAAATCCTCGGAGTTGGTACCCCGTAGAGAAGTGCGGGCGGGGTATAAGTCAAGGTAAGGTAAGGTAAGGTAAGGTAAGGTAAGGTAAAAGTCATCGTAGTCATAGTCATCGTGAATTTTATTATCAAATGTATCGATAAACCGCGATGTATCGGTAAGTATTGATAGAAGCACGTCGCGTCGATCGCTTGTCGTGCGTAGGTGCGTGTATAGAGGAACTTTGCCTCACGCCAGGTTTCTTCCTATTGGTAATAAGAACGTGTCTCGCCAAGTCGCCAATACAACGGAGACTGTTCAGCCGCGGCGACTACGCGACGCGACTCGACTCGACGCCATACGATACGATACGATGAGATGCGATGCGACGAGTCGCAAAGATCTTTGATTCATTGATTCTTTGTTCGTTTATTTCTATCAGGAACATAAGGCAAAGTAAAGGTATAACCAGGCGGTACGATAGAAACTATTCCTGTCCGTTAAACGTACGTATACATACATATCTTGTTATACCTATACATATCCTGCACATTATTATCCAGACATAAGAGACCCGTTGTATTTTCTTAACGTATAATATGTAGGCTATACCGGATTATGTTCGACGTTCAATGTCAATGTCAGATTTAAATAAATAATATCAATTGATCGGTCTTTTTGAGAAATCGATTAAAAAAAAAAAAAAAAACATTTCTTCAAACTAATTTACGATTTTTTTTACATTTTAGAAACTCATGTGTAAATTCGTTTTGTAGTTCTTTCATTTTTCTTCGGCTAAATGGATATGAAATTAAAACGTTTTCTCACGTATGTGTGAGCTTATGCAATTGAGCTACGAATAATGAAACTAAATAGATAAACATGTATTATCTTTTACTGCATGACTCTGGAAATGCTTGTCGATTTGTACTGCAAGTAATAATGCAACTTGAAAGTGTGATAATATTATAGTTTTATGCAATTTCGTAATACGTCGTTCGAAGCGCGAAGCAGCTTCGCTATACCTCGAAGACGCGTGCCGTATTTAAAATAATTAGAGGTAGGTAGGTAGGTAGCCATATAACAATTAAACATTCGCCATGTCTTCTATTTCTCTATAGCTACTGGAAGTTCAACCGTGGCCTAGATTACAGTAGTAATAATTACGGCAATCGTTAAGGAAAATTATAACTATTAAGAGGCAACTGTTACGGTAGGTACAATTATTGCCATTACATATGTTATATGATTCATTAAATTCAAAGATAGAGAAAATGAAGAAAGAAAAAGGATTAGCAACAGACATGAATAGCTTCAGCAATGAATGATCGTAGAAGGAACACAGGGATTCAATCATGAACGTTTAATATCTACCTTTTGAAATATCATAACTCACATCGATTGTTCTTTTGGATATATAATAACGGTACACCCCAAGTCCATTTTCGGTTTAATTTTTGAGTTGTAGATGTATAAGTGACTCCGTATAATTAAGCGTATACACATATATGTATATATACCTATGAATATTCATCATATATATTATACCAGAGGTCGTAACGTCAAGCTTATTGTCAGACTAACGGATTAGACCTCATTCTGCGTAGTGCACGATATATATCATGATTTTTTGTTTTTATTTATTTATTTATTTATTTATTTCGTTATTCTAACGGAGTTTGTCTACAAAGATCACGATTCTACTCAGATGCATAAATCTGACCATGAAAATAAAAAAACAATAAAAAAAAAAAAGAATTTATAGATGCGCGTGTGTCGGCCACTGCTTTTGGATCGGATATATGTAAGTTGAATTTGTATCAGAACTCACGGCAGGCGGTTAGCTCAGATCAACTAAACACAATCATAGCTGTTAGCTAGCTAGCTAGCTGGCTCGCTCGCTCGCTTACTCGCTTGCTTTAGAGAGAAGATATGATCTTTTGAGAGATTCCCATGCTCCACATACGCGGCTGAAAACCTAACCTAAGCTAATCTCGTCTAACCCGGGTCGAGCCAACCTCACCTCCACTTCTTCACATACACCTAATCGGCAAATGCTAAAGTGTGGCTTGCCTCATCCTCGGTTAGAATATATATTTTTTAGCCTTGTTCTTCTTCGGTGTTGAGATGAAGCCCGAGCAGAGGTAGAAGTAGAAGTAGAAGTAGATGTACCAGTAGAGGTAGAAGTTAGAATTGTACGCTTCCGTACGGAGGATACTGAACGCGTACTCTTCCCTCACGTGCCTTGTACATCGGAGCTTTGCGCTCCAGCTGCCAGTCGTAATTTGCAATCTACGTCTCCTCGCTCGAGCCCGTTAGAAAGGTTTAAAGTCGACGGTGTATCTATGGCTAGACTCCATATTTACAGGAGCAATCCTTCAGGCATTTTTTAAATTCTGTTATGTGCCCACGCGGTGGACATATTACGCAACGTTGAGGACTTCCATGTAAGTCAAATTCGAAAATGCTCTTCTTCATTCTTCTCCTGAATCAATTTTTGACTGAGATATCAAATCTTTTCTTTTTCTATATTTTTTTTCTTTTTTTTTTTTTTTTTTTTTTTTTTGAGAGAGAGAGAGAGAGAGAGAGATAGAAGCTTGAACATTTCTCACACCGGACGGTACAGAATTCCGGATGCGAAAGGAACATGTCGAGTTTGTACCCCATCGCCTTTACTTACTTGGCGATCCTCGTCCTCTTGCCAGGTTGCATGTAATGCCTGTTAATGATCCGGCAAGCCGCACCACGGTACGTACTGCTACCGCGTGGAAGAACAACGCTCCTTGCACGCGGAAGTTACTGATTGCAACTTCAGATTGTATTGTGGGCCACTCCCGGACGCGGATTCTATATACATTTTCTAATACCTCTTGAGATGCACATTATACTTATATATACCTTTATACACCGCGCCTCTTATCTTGCAATTAGTTAGATATATATATATTTCGCTATTTCTATGATTTTCGCACGTGCGGATAACAGTTTCACTATTTTCCTATATGACCATTTTCACTTCCTCACGGCTTTCACTTTATACGTATAATCTAAGTAATGATTGTTTACACATAGAGGTACGTGCGAGTCGAGAGATGATTCAAATTTTTATTGTTTTTCTTTTTGTTTTTTTTTTTTTTTCCTCTTTAGTCGTTTTTCTGTTTTCCTTTCCCGCGTCAATTTTCAGTGTAATTGTTTCTGTGTATAGATAGATAATGGTAAGTACAAAGTGCGCGACGTGTGACGAGTATGAAGAGAAAGAGAAAGAAAAAAGAAAATACGATTATAAAATAATAATAAACAATTGAATTATTATCCAGCTAGACGAGTCGGTCGAATCAACTTTTCCTAAAGCAAACTACTAAATATAGTAATTTTATAATCTCAGTGTTAAAGATGAGAGGGTGGATTCTCGAGGCTCGCTTCACGGCCAAGGAATGCGCGTGGGAACTCGTGATTACGCGCTTCATGCGTGTACTATTCGCACGTGGCTCTTGCAAGATGGACAAACTATGCAACTTGTCTCTCGTTATTGCTAACTTGCTTCCTTTATTTATATAATTTTTTAAAAATTTCTTTCTTTAAAAAAAAAAAACAAAAGAAAAGAAAATAAACCCGATGTAAAAAACCTCGGTGTAGGTATGTATGCGCCTTAAAATCAGCTTCCTTCATTTTCTTGCCGACTCCATAAAGAATGTAAACCGGAAACTGGTCATAATTTATTTACTTATCCATTCATCAATATCAGAATTGAAATTCAAAACTTAATTTACAAAGTCTGAGTGACGAATGAATGTAAACCATGGATGCGGTATTATCTTTACAAATCTGTTTACCTGCGTCATCGTTTCGCGCTGATCGAGCAACGCGATCATACGATGTGTTTTAAAATTCCTTATTAAATAAACTAAACAAACAATATCCATATTGAATACACTCGGTAAGCTAATTCAGTAATAATATATAACGTGACTAATTTTATTGTTCATCCTCTTCAAGTTCGGTAAATTATTCTTAAACTCTATTATATTATCTTCTCTTTTCTTCTCTTCTCTTGCTTCATTTCCGCGAGGTCCACTTCGTGATCGGCGTGTTCCAGATTCCATTGTCTTGTCTTGGGCAAACTGGACTATAAGGTCGAGACTTTGTGTTGATTATACTGGTACGGTTTACGGCTGACGTTGTCCGGTAGATAGATAGGTAGGTAGGTAGGTAGGTAGGTAGGTAAGTACATGAGAAAGATTCTCTTCTGCAATGGCCAGCCTCGGTTTAAGATCTCCATAATTTTCTGCTAATTAATATTAATGGAGGACCAAATTCCTTAGCGGGAATATATTCGCACGGACTACTTTAACGAATGGGTTATACGATAAATTGTTTCAAACATCATATAAGATGAGAAGTATGATATGGACACCTATATTCGTATCTCAGGTATACAAAAGACGCGAAAAAACCCAAAAAATAAATAATTACAAACAAAAAATAAAAAATAAATAAAGTATATATATATAATAATAATATAGAAAGGCAAAAATTGACCGAGAAGATTATTACAGATCCCAAATCGCGAGATCGGAGACCGCAAATCGATGAATCGAAGTAGTTGCGGGTATATCCTGAAAATAATGACGATCAGAAAAGGAACTCATCTTCAATAAGAATAAGAATAAGATGAAGATGAAGAAGAAGAATATGATGTTTTGATTTTTTTTTTTTAGAAGAGATTATCGGGTTGCGTGCGATATTGAATTTATGTTTTAATTCAATATTGGCTGTTCGATCTCCTGCCAAACCTCGAAATCCCATAAACTTTGAAAGAACTGGTTTTACCTTTAGATCGGGATGGTGTGCGTGGCATTAACAGTTCCTACCGAGGCACTGCAACCATACCCACCAATACCACATACCTACCATTGCTAAAATACGATGTAGGTAGATATCTATCGTTACCAAGGATCATATGTACGACGTCTGCGTCAGTATTGCCTACGCAAGACGAAGGGACTGGGGGCTGAGGCTTGAGCTTGGGCTTGGGCCGGTATAACGACGACGTGGGTATCGAGCGTGCTGCGTCGTTGATTGAGCTGTTGCCAAGGTCGATTACAACTTACAACCGCAATCCCGTGAGGAACTCGTCGATCCGCTAATCGTAAGACTACGTCTTCACATGTGTGTCTGTATACAGTATGAATATGCGTGTGCATTATACTCGGTATGGTACGCGATAAAAAAATTTTCTTTCTTTTCGTTTTTTTTTTTTTTTTTTGATTTTTTTCTTGTCTTCTTCATTCCGCTCATTTGACGAGCGCAAAAACCGTTTAATAATGGTTCCCGTGAAGTAAACGATTTATAATATCCTTAGGGCATAATTTAGTCAACGGCTTATAAACATTATTAATGATTATCGTCTGTTGTGTAGATTTTTAATATATCTAGGTATATATAAGTATATATAGATATACGGCGGGTCGGTGATCCGCGCCTTTTGTATCGACCTTCTAGATTCCGATCGAGAAAAAGTTGTAAAAAAAGAAAAATTAAATAGTACACAGAATAATGAGACAATTATTTTCCAATAAAAATGATAAACTTGATTAAGACAAAGTGCAAGGTTCTGTTGATTATTTATTTATTTTTTGAAACAAAAATGAAAAAAAAAAAGAAATATTACGACGGAATATACTGCGTCGTTGGTGCAAGTATCTTTGAACGCGTATACGTACGTTATGCGATATCACGGGGCTTTCGTTATAACGTAAACGTGAATTGACTTGCGAGAGCTATCGATACCATCAATTGATTGATAGATTCGCGTGGCTGAGCTGGCGCGCAACTTGACTTAATGAGCGCTCTATACGTCAAAAGGGGTTATATACCCATATTGTATTAAATTTACGATTAATATACATCTCAGATATTTTACTCTATGTATATATATACACTTTATTATACATACATACGTATGTGTGTATAGATTTACAAACATGCATTTATCTCTCGTTACTTATTATACGTACCTCATTATTATTATACATATATATGCCTTTTATTGCAGATAGGTATACATACATATACATTTTATGCATAAATATATATATATGTGTAATGTAAAGTATACTTCTATATATAATCGTTATATAATATCAAACCGTCCATATAACGCATTGTGCCATTAATATTTATTGAAACTAACAACGTTATTGCGTCTTTAACTTATATATTACATCGTATAAATATATGTATATACATCGTGACATATATATATGTATCTATACTACGTAAAGATCGATTTAATAAGCGGTAAATTGTATCGAATTTCAAACAACCGGGTACAGCTGTATACATATACCTACACGTCTCTATCAGTCTACAAAATCCTGTAATATATACCTATACGTTGCATTTTTATTTCACATTGCAAAATAGACGTATAAAAAATTTCAAAGAAACAAAATAAATAAAACGTTACAAAAATCGATTTTGCAGGATCTTGTTCGCGCTCGTTTCTTTGACGTAAGGAAGGAAACTAATAAGAAATGGAATATAGCAATAGGCGTGGGTATTGACTAATTAATCTTGCGATGCGTGGATAATAAAATGAGTTAAGAATATATAAATAAATAATAATAAAGAAACAAAAAAAATTAAAATGAAAAGTAAAAAATATTGGAGATGTTGTAAAGCGTAGTAACATGATCCAGGATCTCGTCTCTCCAAGACCACACGCGCGCGTCACTAGATCCAGTGGTTGTCGTTGGCTGTCTATATAGCCAAGCCACAGATCACCACGCGATCTTAATTATAGATCGTCGATCTTGCGAGATCTTAAGATCTTTTAGTAGATGCCAACGAAGACCTACTAGCGTTTGACGAAGAAATCCCATAGGCGTTAACTAAAATAGGTAGCTGCCATAAAAGTGTATAGAATTTATGATATTTTTCCCTCTGTGTCATCATACGGGTAGTTTAATATCATTCGGTATTAATTACGATATAATATAGAAAAAAAAGAATCGATCTATTAATCGAAGATTTTAAAACACTGAGATGAAAAAAAAAAATTATTATATCCAAATAAATTTCGTGTCTATATTAGGATCGATTAAGGCCGATACGGTTTAATAATTGCTCTATTTTTTTCATATACGACGCCTATATTGACATCGAGAGTAAAATGCGCCTTGAACAATCTGGATTGATTTTAAAGTGGCACACGCGGTCAATTGATCATTCAATTTGAAAAATACAACTGTTAGATGAAACTCAGAGATCGAGTTATTATTTGTTGATGTTTATTGCCTTCGTTCGTATTAGACAATAATAATACATACGTACGTACATATAGTTAAATGTGTAGATAATCGAGACTCGTATCTCTAGGTGAAAATTAAATAAAGAAAAAAAAGAAAAAGAAAAAAAAAAAATTATACGAGGCTCTGCACTCTATCCAACGGACCGTGACAAAACGGTTTTAAATTAATCTGCCACAACCTCAATTATTATCGCGTGAACGTGCACTCGCCATGCCATACCATACCATACCATACCATATAGCTGCAGGCTGCAGCATGCGATCTATTTTTACCATCTGTTCAAATTGCGATCAATTAGGAATTGTATTTTTGTACATGGGCCTAATAAAATTGTCAAAAAATAAAAAATAAATAAATTCTAAACCTGATCATTGATTGATGTTTATATTATCTATAATGGAACAATAATCAATACTCGATTTTATCCATTTATATACCAACCACATATATATATAATGGTAAACAAATTTTTACATCAGAGATTTTAAAATTGACGCAATAAGAGTAGTCTGGGTCATGCATAGATTGAAACCGCTGCACTGCAGGGAGTAATTCTGATCAAAGAATAATTGATACAGATCATAAGTCGTGATATATGTATATACCTATATACGGTATACTGACGACCCACCCTGCGATGTGCAATGAGACGATATTAAATGGTTAAATTAACTGCTATATATGTTGCAACGCGAATTGATCGATCATAGTTCATTGTCACTCGAGGGAACTTTACGCTAGCTCATCATAGTAGTAATAATATTCTATAATACATATTACTCTTGAACTTCCATTAAGCAATCTGTTCAATATACGCAAGAATAAATTCTAATTTAAAATATTAAACTACGTATATATGTGTATGTATATGCATATTCATGTGAGAGTACATGTTGGTATATTAAACGACGTATTCCTGTACAGGATTAATAAAAAAAATAAATAAATAAATAAATAAATAAACTCAACATTAAGACCCGTGGGGCAAAAACCCTTGATCACGCTCATGTTAGAATATTGAAATCTATCTATCTGTAATAATTGTAATCACTGACCGGTGCTTTGAATTCATTCAAAGATAAATCGTTATACGACGTGGGTTTTAGTCACGCACGCGATGTAGTTCTCGATCTTCGTTGCAATATCCTCTACTCAAAGTATTTCTATATATTCACCGATCTTATCGCATTGCGTATCGGTGATCGTCGATAACGATTGAATGAGAAAATAAAGTAAATAATAACTAAAAATTAAAAACGCAAGAGGCCATTCGCAATTGGTAATTCGCACGTATGTAATCCTCTGTCGTATATAGTTGATTAATATACAAATAAGAGAGTTCTCTTATTTCTTATCGGCAAAACTGATACCTAACTTGAAATTATTTCAAAAGAGAGAGAGAGTGAGAGAGAGAGGATAAAAAATTGCAATAAAAAGATAACTTCTAATCTAGTGTCTGACATTTTCATTCGTATCTTGATAGGTTCGCTTAGTAACAAGCAAGAAAGCTATCAATGTCAAACGATGTATGAGCAAAACGTTAATAGCCACCATATTACAACCTTTATGACCCCCGGAGCCCTCACCGAGTTAACTTCTTCTGCTATGTAAGTAAGTATGTACGTATGTACCTACCTCAGGTACCTACAGCCTTCGATTCATTAGATAAACTTGGGAGTCTTGGTATTAGCCTCTTCTTCTTGAAACCAGCTCGGTGCGGTATAGTAAAAGCTGTAAAACCTCATCGTCCTCGTCATCGTCCTGCAGACATTTGCTTTTACCTGTAGGAATTTTGATGCTAAGGTATTTATTCAACGGTGTGAAACAACCCTAAGCCCTAAGGATTCACCGAGCCAATATATATCGTACGAGACCGCGCCTGGAACGGACACTTTCGATACCTATGTAAGTCTCGTAATTATAGAGCACGTCCTTGCTGGGTTGTACGGCTATTTATCAAACGGTATATATACAACACTGCAGGATTCATATACGCCAGGTGCGGACTTATCAACTATCAGGAAAATAGTCTCTTACTCATAATTAGAGCCGTGTAACGAACCCTCGATGACGTTCACGAGGCCATGAAAAAGCCTCAGTCTATAACCCATACCGAAGCTATGATAGAGGTAGGTACCCCGCCCCGACCCGACCCGAAGCTGTATATAGAGATTTTATCTAGTTTTTACCATGAGAACGTGAACTGCTGCATTGCTAAAGTATTCTGCAAAAATTTGGGACGAATAATCAACCGAGAAAGATTATTTTTCCCCTTCGCGGTCTTTTCGTTCAGCTGCAGGTAGCTTCATGGCTTTTTTTTTCCTTTTATGTCCTCTGCTAAAATTTGTGCATAATTTATAACGCTGTGGTGCCTAACTCCTGTTGCTATATCTGAAATTCTCGAGCTTCAGAGGCCCGACATGAAAATCCACTTATCCTCACCTCCCTCCTCTTCTTCTTCTTCTTCTTCTTCTTCTTCTTCTTCTTCTTCTTCTTCTTCTTCTTCTTCTTCTTCTTCTTGTTTACCTTGCAGTAAAGTATCCCCCCTGGATATAGAGGAGATGGGGCCTTGTCTGACGGTACGTCTCTTCACTTGTCATGATCCCGGGGAGTCTTGCTGTTCAAATACAATTATCAGTACTGAAACAATAGTAAATTACTTTAGGGTGAACCCGGATTGTAATACGTTGCTTCGGTCAAGTTCATTTGGGGCCAGGTTGAAATCCTGAATTTTAAAAGTCCCGAACGGTCAAAATTACGAATTTGTTAGATACGGTGTTCAAATTTCCAGAAGCGTTAAAATTCAGAATATTAAAATTGAAAATTTGGAACGTTCAAAATTTCCGACGAAATGACTTTTCCAAAATCTGTGAGTTAAAATATTCATTAATTTATTTATTTCATCTTCAATTTCTTACTCGTAAAAATTTTCTCGATGATTCTAAATGACTGCACCTTCTCGGATTCTATTTATAGCATATCTTGTATAAATGTTATTCCGAGCGATGGTTGATTGAGCTGACGATGCCCACGCGAAGGCCCAGTAAATCGAACGGTCCGGGTCCCAACGCAACCGTGCGACCCGAGTGGGCCGTAAGACCGCATTGCGTTAGATATAAGGTACCTACATATGTAGGTACATACATACCCTACCCGGTTGTGCCAGTACTGTGGCAGTGGCACCCACTTTACCGAGGCTAGATTTTATTTTTATTTTTTTTTTATCTTACATTTCTTTTTTTTTTTTTCATTATTTATTTTTCACTTCTATATATACGAAGTTTATTGCGCAATATCGTTGCCAAGTTTATTCCCAGAGTTTAGACGAGACGTGAGAGTCTGATAAAGATGCCCAACCAACCATCCGTGGTGGCTGGGGGGTCTCCCTGACTGCACCCCGCTTCTACATCATCCATACGGTGTATCGTATACCTATATCCTACATTAATTTTAACCTCGATTTTTAATCCTTCTAATTAACTACCCGTGGAATTACATGATCGTAGGGCATTAAACTGTTTAAAAATAATAAAAGCTGTTCAAGAAGTTAACAGATTCTTCCTTTATAGAACCAGTCAGGAAAATCTTGTATACTCTCCATCCTCTCGAGAGATGAGCATATCTTCTTACCTTACTGAGGCTTTATAACTATTAATTGTTATCAGAAATCAGCTTCACAACCATAAAGTTTCGTAGACACGTCTTGTAAGAAGAGTAGGTAGGTATATACATATATAGATTGTTTTTAAAAGTCAGAAAGGTGCAGCCTTGGGCTCAGCCTAGGTATATCTACAATCTAGTGTATATCTATAGATGAGATAAAGAATAGAACGGATGCTGCTGTTGCTGTTGCTGCTGCTGCTGCTCGTGCTGCAGGCGTCACAGGATGACAGGGCGATGTTGAATCGCGACGTAACTGTCCGCCTGGAGCGTGGTGGTAGGATCGAATGGACCCGGAGATGAGGAAAGAAGACTGAGAGAAGAGAGGAGTAAGGAGGGAAGGAAGGCAGCTGGGCGTCGACGCCAGTCTCTACGGCCTTGCAAGGACGTTAGCTGTTACTTCTGTTACTGTTGCTGCTAGTGGTGGTGGTGGTGCTGCTGCTGCTACTACTGCTGCTGTACGCCGTGCGACCGAGAGCGAGAAGAGAGACTGTCTTCTCTCGTTTGCTTGTAACTATATGTAACTACACTGTACTCCACGAACGAATGAAATCTTGCGTAACTTTAAACCAGCAGGTAAATACCGGCACAATTCTAGTTATGGAAATGCCTTAAGGAAGGTAGAGGAGAGGAAAGAAGAGAAGAGAAGAGAAGAGAAGGTAGTTTCCTGTGCACCGTTTTTCTATGCACCGTATTGGTACTGGTAGTATTAATGTCTCCCTACATCACGTCGTAGCGGTATGCCTCTAATCAAGAAATCAAGAAGCTCAAAGTAGTTAATATGAACTAAAGAACTCTCGAACTCTCTGTAACCCTGCGGGATATACGATGGAATTTAAGAGTTCCAATGCACGCAATCACCGAGTATTAAACCGAAGCCAATATATATGTGTATATATATATATACCTACATGTATATTAACACATTCCTTTTTTAACCCCGTTATTTTCTTCCTTAGCCCGAGTGGGTGTCGTCTTACTTTCTAATCGAGGACTTATGGCCCAGACTCTAGATTGTAAACTGTAAGCTATAATACCCGGTTTGTAGTGTAGTGTACTGCGGTGTACTGCTTCACCAAGGATTTTGCTCTCTTGGTTAACATCGAGCAACACACAAAAAATAAAAAAATTAAAATAAAAAAAAAAATCTTCTTACCTGTTTGTAGAAACTTTGCTGCGTGAGATTTCCACGTATGTATATGTATAAGGCTGTACATACATACGTACATGTATATCATATATGCACGTATCTAACATATACTTTTAAAACTTTGATGCAGAGTTACGGATCCGTTCAAGTACTTCTTCTTTCACGCCTTATTATATTGTACACATATTATTATAATTACACAGGCCTTTATCATCATCATGTTATAATGGCTCCGAGGAATCGCCGAGTGAGTAGCTAAGCAATTGAATCGCCTATTCTGGTACAAGAGAACGTGGGAGTTTTGACGATACGTTTCCTCATAGGTATAGAATGTATCTGTTTTAAACGTGTACCAGAAAACGTTCTTCGACGACAAAATTTAACAACAAAAATAATAATAATAATAATAATAATAATAAAGTAAAAGAGAAATTCAGGTCTTAGATCGAAACTAAAGTTTCGTGAGAATTGAGACAAAGGAATTTTTCTGGTTTAATTATATTTCAAAATTTTAAACGTTTCACGTAATTCATTCAAGTCAAGTTTTAATTAGAATCGCACGGTATGGTATCTATATATATATATATATAATGTCGTGATTGTTAGCTAGCTCTTACTTGCTAGACGGAGTTATATTTGAGGACGACGAACGACCTTGCCTACGTCAGTCACCGATGATAATAATAAACAGAGTGATTACGAAGTGATTGATATATCTATCCGCGTACTTTGTACTTAAAAATAACATTTCTGTATCGAGCAGTAGCTATGTGAGTGTGTGTATACGTATTGAATAAGTAAAATACGTGTACCTTATACCTATAACTCGTATAATTATGATCGTGTGTCGGTACAGCCAAGCCCATTTTACAGTTAAAACATTTTTAAAACACTGATCACGATACAACGCGTGTCTTGTTATTGCGATAAATACAAACGTATGGATTATCGCTATTTTTGTTCGTGTGATCTTAAACGCATCATCAACATCACATGCATGCAGGGACCATTGACGTTATCCTTTTTCGTGTACCGATTCTTGAAAATATTACACCCATTATATGTATTTGTGCCATAGGTGTGTATATATGTGTATATATAATATATATGTGCCTACCTACCTACTTGCACGGTTTAAAAATTCCCCCGTGTAACCAAACACGGACCGAGACAGCTGGTCTCCGCTATTGAACAAAGCGACGCATATATTTACTTCGAAATATAATTCTCTTTTTTGATATTTGGCCACGTGTTTAGTTAGGACTATATAGTCCCATCCGCCTCCTCGATTAGAAGGGGAAAAAAAAAATTCTTTTACCCCTGGGCAGGTACAATTGTACGATTATATAATATGAATATGAGTTAACGAAACGGAAGCAAGAAACGGAAGCCACGAAATGTACAATAAGTTATTAAAAAAAAAGAAAATAAAAAAAAAAACCCACTCAGGTATCTTCAATATTCTCTAATTCAAACACACACACACACACACACACCTGAAGTTAGCTACACCTGTGCATATAAAATACCTGAACGTTTTTCACCGTGTTATCACGACATTCCTCAGAGGCTTTTATCAGTTTTAATAATAGAGGCTATAATAAACAAGAAATTTTTATTTTTTATTACCGTGTCGGTTGTTGTGTACCCACTTCGCAACTGTGAGTATAAATATTTGAATTTTTTGGTTTCATTTTTTCGTAATGAAATATTATAACGGATAAATTTTGGAACCGTTGATGGAATTAGACGAATAGAGCAACGCATGGCTGTAATGAGAACTTGGAAGTAAAACTGTAGGTACTTAGATTGAGAGGACACAGACGTCGATCTCGCGGTCGAATGTAAGACGACCCAACGCAAGCCACCATCACCTTTCACCACGTTATACCTACCAACCTGGCGACGCTTGTGTAGTTGGACTCGACGCAGCTAAGCGAGACGCGGCGAGGTCCAGGGAGGCAGGAAAGACGGCCTTGCAAGGCCCTCCTCAAGGTCCTTCTCAAGGTCGCTTCTAATGCCTTCTCATTCTCGTCCTCCACGTGGATCCTACCTACTAGTAGATTTCTTCTTTTTCATCCTAGTCTTATTTTTGTTTTTATTCTTCTCGTCGTTTTCGTTCTTTCAGTTTTTTTCGTTTCTTTTTTAATTCTCATTCGGTTGTGTGTGCTGGGAGTCCGGACTCACCTGCCCTCCCGTTTCCCGGACCCGTCTCGGTCTCAGCCCTCCGAAATTCTTGTTTCTTTATTTACCACGTGCCTCCCGGTCGCGGACTAACACCGGCTGTACGTATTCAAGTTTGATTCACTTTTTTAACCCAACAAAAAATACACGGGATAAGTTCCTTGCGAAGAATCTTCATCGGTACATGGACTCTGCTAAATATTTTGTGCACAAAATTCGGAATAAAATAATTCAAAAGTCTTTATTTCGATCCAGGGTTTTTATTAAACAATAAAATCTATCAGATACAAGAATTTCTAGTAATTCAGTTCGTAGATTTGATTCCGCAATTGGAATAATCGGAATAAATGGGAAACTGAAACCTACGCGTTTGCCTTTCTTCGGTTCATTCTCAATATGTTCGACAAATGGTTTACTGACAATAAGGATACTTGGGCATGCGTGAAATCTAGTTCATACGTAAACAAGTCGAGCACATAATAGAACTTTGTACAATTGTTGGTGGTACAACTCTCTCGATATATTCGCACCTGCAGCGATATTAGATACACGTTGGTTATCGGGTGATTATTTCTTTGGGTATTTTAACCGGTGATTTAAAAGGTAAACTCATATCATATATATCTATCTTAACGTATGTTCTACATTCACGTTATGCTCTTTATCTATACGAAGAGATACGGTACCAACTCGATTCCAGAAGTTTCTAGTTTCAAAATCAACATTCCATCTCAAAGTAGAATAACTACCATTACATAATAACTCGGTAATAGCAACGTGAACGAACCACTTGCTACAATCACCTTTAATATTTCGCGAAATTCTTACGCTGTACCATTACGAGTTTTACAATGTCTGTATATCTCTTAAAACGGTCAATCCTGTACCAGATTACAGCATTGTACCATACATATATACCTATATATATATATATACAACTGATATCTATGTTTAAAAAGAAAAAAAAAAAAAAATTGCACTAGGACACGTTTCGGCCTTGTGGATAAATTGTGAGTCAAGAGAATTGCTGCAGCTGTGACGATGCAATGTCGTTGTTTGGTATTAAATTTATTGTAGTTAGTAATTGGATAAGCGATTGGTTTTTACTCATCATTAACACGATCATCACGGTGCATTGACTCTTGTAAAGGAATTTATAATTCACGATCATCGAAGGTAAACCTTTAACAATTTTATAAAGCTTCTTTACTTATTTTATTTATTTCATTTATACACATCGGCACAAGCGTCAGGGTTACGTACGTTGTGTGAAAATATTCGCATATATCTATGGAGCTGACTTTATACTCATACCAATACAGCGATAGCCAGAGTTCAGAGCGAAATATACGTGCCGTTGGCTGAATGACGAAGGTATGCGTATACTTGCTGGATATGTATGTATAAATATACGTGTATGTATTGTAATAAGTGCAATACGAATGCATATGAAGATGGAGATCGTTCACATTGAAGCGGCGACTTAGTACATGGTAAAAATGAATAATTGCGTGGCAGATGTTACGCTATTACTTGCAATTTGCAAGTTATTAATTGAAAGTGCAAGGCGTGTCGGAACGCGCGTCGATTCACGATACCTACGATTATAACATCCGAGGCCCCCCCATTTGAATGGAAATTTAAAATCGTAAGTGACTTTAGTATATCAGATCGATCCGGTGTATGCAGCTTGAAAGTGAATAAGCTAATTCGTAACAATTATAAGATTTTACTTTCATTTCATTTATTAAATATTTTGTATTTTTATTTTGATACTTTTTATTATTCTTCGAAGCTTGTTTCAAGCATCACTTTCAACGAAATATAGCGATGATCTAATTTACTTTAGCTCTTCACAGGAATGCGATCGTCTGACTCCCGCTTTGCTGAGATAAGCTCGTTTATTTTTTTATTAATTATTGCACTCTCGCTTCTTTGTCCTTTGTAACCTTTTTGCTAATGTATAAGAAAATCAAAGAAGCCGCACGGTTATTATACATACTCAAATATCTACATATATGTATAACTTCTCTCCGTATACTACTTGCTGTTATAGGGTCAGAGATTAAAAGTCACTGCAGTAATGATCTCGTCGTCAATAATTGATTAATAATTATTATTTCATCAGCAAAATTAACGTGGTTGTTATAAACTGTCAATCGAAATCAATTCATTATAACGCTGCCACGCTGTCTGCGTAATGAAACTAACATATTATGAGAAATAATGAGGGGAATTGGAAAAATTGTTTAGAAAAGTAAAAGTGAGATTAAAGTTCGCGGGAATTAGCCTTGAAGAGAAGATAAGTTGATGATAATAAATATGGTCGTATATGTATGCACTTACATATGTATAAGGATGTATAATAGAATGAAACTGAAACTGAAAGTTTATAATTGAAATAAAATATCCGCTCTATGCAGTATAGGCGAGGTATTTATATTTTACTTTAACATAGTATTACTTAAATTGCATAAATCTAACCCCTAGACGTTATTATAGATACAATTACTCTGTATACTTCCTATACCTTTCTTTACTATCTCGATATCCCCGTTTTCTCTTCATCTAGTATATTTATATAGCGAATATATATATATCCCGTGTAGGTACAGAGTAGGTAGTGGTCATGGATAGTTACGTGGGACACGATCTCTCAATGGATAGTTACTTGACGTTAGATAGATACTTTCTTCTTCTTGGCCGCGTTCCAGAACCAGGTTATACAATCATCGTTGGTATTTATCAACGATTTGAAAAAAAATAAAAATAAATAAAATAAATAAAAAACGAAAATATATGTTCGAAACTTGAAATGCCGCCAAGAAATGCGAAAGGTTTATAAAAAAATGAAGAAATTCCACACCACGCCAATACCTGTGCGTAATTCTATCTCATAAATTTTTTTTTCTTTTTTTTTTTTGGTTTCAAATATCGATTATTGCTATCGATAAATCCAATTATCATCGTCAGCACTTAGACTTATTGTAATACTTCTGTACTAATGCTTAAAAATCAAAGTCAAGGCTGGAGCTGAGGGATCGCACGATTATGATGATGCTGCTGCTGCTGCTGCTGCTACAGCAGCATCATCCAGGAGAAGATATTTTGCATCGAGCATAGGTCAGGGGCCGCAAGTTACGTGCGGCTATATACGCTATTACCACGAACCGCACGTATCCGTGCGGGTCAAAGTGAGCCAAGGGAAACGACGTCTTAATTGTCACGGGTATGGGAATAGAGCTTCTTGATCGCGGGTGGCCTATTGAATCGCGTTTATAAATACAACAAAATCGTTGTATATCGCTTGATCACAGTTAGCTCTAAAAAAAAAAAAAAAAAATTAAAAAAAGCGTGGAAAAGAATTTCTACGAAAACGAAATCGTTGAAAAAAAAAATCGTTTTTTTGTTTCCGTTTTTGTTTTCTTTCGAAATTACGTCGGCATATTTTCGGCTTAGGGTATAACACGGGCGGTGGTCGATATAGTCACTTTATTAATAACACATATAACCTGTTTTACGCTAATCAATTAAACCGGCCAGCCCATTTACGTCCAACATCAGTATGTGCAGAGGCGGTATGGCGGTAGTACGAAGAGAATGCGAAGCCAAGCTTCGACGAACGAGCTATGCTGTGTAGCACAGCACAGCACAGGTCCAGCGCGGGTTCAGTACCAAGAGCAGGATCCGAACCACACGAGATGTCAAACAAGATATTATCAACCGGTAGCATAAAGGCGCTTTTAGAATAATTAACTTATGTAAACTGCAATTAAATTGGTTTGTTAATACCCCCTAAGGAATTTCCTATGTCCAAAGGTACAGGTATAAAATATATATATATATATATATATATATATATATATATATATATATATATATATATACAAGTATCGTTGTCAGCCCCTCAACATCGTTAATTATTTCAATTGCCAACCAACGAACCTCGCCATACGTAAAATAAATAAAAAATAAAAAAATAAAAAAATGTATACCCTGTACTAAACACTCTACCCATATACATATATAATACGAATTCTATCAAAAATATACTTTCTCTATAGAGTTGTGTATTATGCTCATTAGAGGCGGTTAAATTCACATATACCTGTATATGTATATGTATACATATATATTTATAAATGGTTTAGGTGCAGCAACGGTGGCAATTAATTAGGAAAGTATAAACGCGATACTAAAGAACCCCCGTCACGAATTCAATTGAATATTTATACCTTAACCGGTGTCACATTGTCTATAGGGGAAAGGCGGGTCAAAGGTTAACGATACGGAATCTGTCCGCGGGCGAAAGTGATATATACATAAAGGAAGGTGAACCTATAAAGGTTACGAACTGTACGTCACCTATAGATCGTTATTTAAAAATAAATAAAATCACCAGCTATTATCATCGTTGGCTTTTCTTATCTCTCAGCTAATCACCCATTTTAAAAAAAAACCATTTATATACCTACGATCTCGACCAACTTTCGGATGCTGCATACATACAGATTCTTATAAATTTACTCTAACAGTTCTCTATTTAAAATTACGATCTATATTCTAAATCGATGGTGGGCGGACTCGAATATATCGACGATAAACGTCACGTTAAATCTATCCTGAATTCAGATTTAACGATATATATACTAGTTTCCGGGGGTATAAATTTTATAACCTAACGATAATTGATAGTTACAAAAGAGAACTGAGAGTAAAAAATTATTTTTCGTGAATATAAAGTAAACGATAAATTAAATAAACGAAATGAATTTAACGCTTCTGTCTTTTTTTAATCAGCTCGAAAAATATATTCAGGTGTTTTGTTATACCTACCTGCATACGTGCTTGAAATTTTTAATTGTAAATTGAGAAAAAAAAATTTCAAGGTCTTCTTTTCTTGTCTTGCATCATACCGGTGAGATTTTCAAAGGATTCATTATCCATGACAGTACCGGAGCCAAAAGTTTTATGCAGAACAAATTACCTACCTGCAGTTGAAGAAGTGATGAGTTATTTGTGAATTTGTATAATGAATACGTATTGGAAACTGCCAAAAAATTATCGTAATATTTTATTTAGGCTAATAAAAATCTGGTGTTTAATAAATTACCTACTAAAATCGGAAGAGTTTTATCTTGAAGAGTATATAGAGTCGTAATTTGCAAACATATTTTCCACACGTGTATAAATTAATATCAGAACCGCAACGACCTAAAGCCATGGCTCGTGTATAATTAATATCTCTGTTTATGGGATAGTAAAATAAAACGATCTGAAGACAGGTGTGTTTGCGAGTGAATCTCTCCGCAGGATATTATTCCTGGGATAAATGTATACATACATACATACATACGTATGTATACAACATACGTATAGCTTTAGAGAGATCATCGCGTGGGTGAAGCTGCAGTACGAGCTGAATACTACAAAACTGCAGCATCTACAAACCGAGTGAAAAAAAAAAACATAATGAGATAATTAATCTTTGAAAGAGTTAGTCGATTCGAAACAGGCAGTAAGTACATAGGTGTTGGTCCTCTCGTCCTCCCTCTTTCGATACGTGGATTCGATACCACCGGAGACATACTCGTATCTATAAATCGGCCAGTTTCATGTCGCGTGCTCAAGGATTGCGTGTCCTTACTTCTCAAGCTCAAGCCGCTGCTCCTGCGTCGAGAGTAGATCCTCGGATATACACACTACGTACTTCTCGATCTATGTAGCTACTCACTTACTTACTTACTTACTTACTTACTTAACCAAGCTTTAGAATCTCTGTAAAGTTATGTACGTCGCGTGGCCACCTTATTCTTTCCCACCGGAATTAACTCGTCGGATAATAGTTCGATACTAAAATTTTGTAAAAGAATTATTTAGCGTATTTGATGTATATCGATGTTTCCCATTTTTGATAATTTTTTTGATCGACTAGATCGTCGTTAGAATCACAAGTACGATTTTCTTCTTGTATTTATACAGCGTAATTACAATGGTTATAAATGGAAACTTTGCGTCTCTATATGTTAGCAAATGTGTCGATAATCCCTGCGGGGCTTAAGTCCACGTCGTGATCATTTACGACGGATATGAGATTGGAAACCACTGCTACTTCCACTTGTAGCTCATGCTTAAGCCACAAGTGCAGTGTATATATACATACGTATGTAAACCATACATACCTGTGTTTTAAACGTGATTTGCCTCGAGTTTAATGACCAATATTTTATTGCTGGTATATAGTAGTCGACGGTATTATAACCACGCCCAGTTTCGTTACTGAACTGTAGTTGTTTATTAATTGGATTAACTTCATTATACGGTGAAACTGGGTCAGGTAATAACCATAACCATGAGAAGACCGCGTGGCGTCTTGGCTCAATATATTTCGCATTTATCGTATTGCTAATCGTTCAATTATCGGACAATTAAAATAACTAATATTTACTTTATTATATTTTTTAAATAGAGTAGGATCATCAATCGGAATAAAAACGACCTACAGGTTACAGTGACATTACTGTACACCTAGTTACGAGTAAAACGTTGATAACGTTCGGAGAGAAATCGCGAGACATGTATAACGCTTCATAACGCTACACACCTTGGTTCAAGAGTTATATCTTTTACCTATTCCCTCACATCCACATATGTACATACGTAGGTATACATTGAATCGAGAACGATGGTACATAGTGTGTAAATCTCTCGACAATTCTCTTGACTAAAAAACTTATGAACATTGTACTTAGCTACGTTCAACGATGAGCGTTTAACGATAGGTAATGAGTTCTTTGCTGCTACCGTTGAACAGTTCATCAGGTGGTGAGCCATAAGTATAATATCGAGTCTGAGTATCCACCTGATTCCTCTTCTTAAAATGATTAAATAAATAATCAAATAATTCAAAGAATATATTAAATATTTTTCTCAATCATTCGTCGCAGTTTATAATTATCTCTCCTTATCATACAAAGGCTAAATTTAACTGACCGATGAGCTTGATATCAAATAGCGATACGAAGTAACAGCTACGACGCTTCAAGATTAGTTTAATAATATCATGAAATTTTTATATATATATTTCTGAATCGAAATTATCAGATGAATGTCTGAAGAGTAATTTTTGTTAATCTGAATTTCTTCGGAGTGAAGTTAAGATACATAAATGCACTGATTAACCGCTAGTCAAATTGCCTTGTTCTAGATTTAGCAATGATTTTCCGTAGAGCGGATGTGGTCGATGGTTTTTTTTAAACACTTTGTGTAAAACTTGTGCCAGGGCTTAGAACAATTGAAAGGATACAAGTTGCGGGGTTTAGCTAAACAACTCGAGCTGTCGTCGACGATTTGCACGCAAGAAGTTGTATATATGTATAGAAGTAAGCACGAAGGCACACAGCAGGCGTCGCTCTTCTGAGTAACTAACCATGCTAATTGTATTAATTGCGTTAATTGCCAACCGGAAGTACTCGACATTCTTGACTCGGGCATCACGGAGCGTTAATTATTCTGTTTATCTCCGGGTTTGTAGGGAGTTTTCAGTTCGTATACGTTGCTGCCATTCGCCGCACTGATCCGAAGACTATATACTGATTTTTTATTTATTTATTTATTTTTTTTTTGGTTAAGGAATAACATGGAATGGTAATTAAATGTAATGGTAAAAAATCGTGGAGTTAATTTGCCAGTTTTATGAATAAATTTTTCATTACTTTAAGGACGTACTATGTACAAGTTTGTGCGGCTAATTGATACCGCGTGACGCAACGCGGTTCAAATGATTAAAATATATAACATAACGTCCTCGGAATTAATTTCGTAACGACAAAACCAACGGTAAATGTATTCTAGTCACTCGTAGATTATCTCTGGAATAGTCGCAGAAAGAAAGAGGTCGACGAGGTTTGATCGTCTATCAGTTGACTGACTGGATGGCTATGGGTCTGCACCACCGAGCACAACGACCATGTTTGCAACGATGGTTTTATTGCGACAATATTTAACCAAAAGGTATATAATTTATTCAAAGGAGAAGATTGTTTCCCATGTAAATCTAAAAGCTGTGACAATATAATGAAAAAAACAAAATGACGATTCGGTCCGCGTTTCCGTTCCACTTTTTTTTTTTTTGTTTGATATGTCAAAATGAGTTATAAGCGATTTTTTGTTTTATTGTGTATTAGATTTTTATGGGATTTGGGTTACGAGAAACTACTGGTAAATGTAGTAACCTTCGGGTCGTGTATCCATGGGGAGTTTTTGTATTGCTCAAGTCGTATCAGTATCCAGCAATTAGGAATGTGATAAAAAGGAATGAAAGTGTTTTCACCGTCGTTTTCAAGGATAGTAACCTGTAATCACGTAACCCTTAAACGCCTATGGGCTACGGGAGGACCCGACGCCAGTACGACGCCATAATAATAGAAAAAAGAAAAAAAAGAAAAAAAAAGGAATATGGGGAACTTGAGGCACTCGAAAAAACTTGCTTTCTCTTCGGTTCGGTACCTACCCATATATGTATAACTATTTTCCCATAGCCGGAGGAAGACAGGATACTCCGCACGTAGGAAGGCGAGATTTAATACTCTCTTCTCGATAGCCCCGCGTGGAACGTGTCGTGGACACCTGAACAAGTCAGGATTCATCGTGCCGCAGGGCGCGTATGTGTATACCCGAAGGCGCAATTCGAGTTGAAGGTCGAATCGATCATGCGGCGATTACGAAACCGACCTCCGATGCCAACGGCCCCGTATACACTGCAACGGACCAGAGTTAAATAAAGGGTTCATTTAGGGTCACTATATATCATTCACAATGTTTTGATCCGAAGGCGTCAGCTCCTGATGGCGAAGTTCTTTCGGCTTGCCTGAATCATTTAAAATTTTTGGAAAGGTCAATTACGTCTGAGAAATTGTGAGAAAAATTGTCGCGATTTATTGAGATCTAAAAAGTTTTAATATGGACGGATCGAGCCACGATCGGTTCCTCGATTCGGTTGTCAGGTAAAAAAGAAGTATTGCTGCTTCACGGTGTATCGATATAAAACGTCGTACTTTTATTACAACGGCCATCTTGGTTCTGGTCGTTTTTCACCTCTATCAAATCGGGCGGACGCGTGCGCGCGAGATGAGAAACGATCGAGAGATAAAGCGAGATGAAAAACAGGACTAAGATGATCGACTAAGAGAGATAGTCGCCGGTTTGAACGCGGCGTTATAAAGTTGGCTGCGAAGGTCGCATGACGCAAGGCAAGGACGAGTCCGGTAGCATTGCCCTCATGTGCTGCTACGCGTCTGATGCTGCTGCTGCCGTTGATGATGCTCTTGCTCTTGCTCTTGCTCTTGCTGTTGCTATCGCCGTTGCTATTGCTTTCCCGTGCTTCGTCTGATCCGGTATTTGATTGGCTGTCTCGAATCGTCGTACACGCTGATGCTGCTGCTGCTGCTGCAGATGTACGCTCATAGCCACTCGGTTTGGTAACAGCCATGCGTTATACTCACTGCAATCAACCGAGAGGGTCCATAATACCGGCGATCGTTTATCGCGATCACTTCTTCTCTCCACGGTTCAGCTAGACGTTGATATGAAAAAATATCAGTTATTTACTCCGTTCCTCCGTCCTTGGATCCAACACCTTCATGAGATCGGGTTGAAGTTCTGAATAGTTAAAATTACGGATTTATGTGAGAAGACTTCGAATTTTCAGAAGCGTTTTGAGTTCGAAATATTAAAATTCGGAACCTCAACGCGGGTCCCATTTTTATCGTTAAGGTCCCGATGCACGCCCTTGACGAAACGTTAGCTAGATTAAATCTGCGAATTCCGTTCGTTTTTGAACGCAGAAATTTACGACTTTTATTTATTTTTTTTTATTACCTAAAAATCGAAAAAAGAAAACCCCTTCGTATTCGTAGGATATTTTATTTCATGTAAATTTCTCGCTCAGCGGGTGAGAATTATGGCCTTGAATAGAATCCGTGTGTAGATAGGTATATTTTCAGGACAGATTAACGAGCTGTGTTAAAAATTCAATATAGTATACGATCCTTTTCTCGGTTTTACCAACGATCCTGCACCACCGTCATACAACGTAGGAAGAAATTTGTCATGTTGAAAATGAATTTAATTGACACTACGATCTGCGTGCGCAAAATTGCCTGCATAGAGTGTCGTTAGCTCAGCAGCAAGGTATTAATTGCACAGTGTTAATGGTAAACGAAGCTAGGTAGCTGTTAGTGTAGATTTTTCGTTTCCACATACATGTATGTATGTATGTATGTACATACATACATATATATATGCATAAATACGTGGCTAGGTGTAACGCAGAAGCTTACGTGAATCCGTGTATGCGAAGTATACACAAGACTCGGTTCTCTAACTCCTCGGTAACTCACGGGACAAGTGCGTCAAGGAATGCTGCAACGATTGCAATTAGAGGAATCTTAGTTTATGGTCTGACCAGAGAAGGAGGATCGTTAGACCTCGAAGAGTCCTGAGGCAACCTCGGGATCTTCAGGAGTCGAATGTTCACACGGATTGCGATTAATTGTTTCGTTTGCAACACAGCGTCGAGTAGAAATTTCCTCCATGTATAGTATTAAGTCTCTTGTCATTCGTTTCGAGTTAAATTTTTTTTGTTTAGTTTTCTTTGTCCAAAAACTAAAATCCCGAGTGTCGGTTTGTCCGTTTAAACAAATGAGATGTACAAGTAGGTATATGGAATGAGTTTGCAGTATATCGTTAACCGCGCACTTCAAAACCTCGTTGACTCTGAAGTAGAATAAGAGATGAACCGAGATGATAGCCTGTGCGAGAAGATGATATAAATGACTTAATACAGTCAGCGAGCTGCTTGGCCTCTCGTTAACGGCAAAAACTCGGTGTGATTTCTGAGTAACACGTTACCATCTCTTATAGACTTCTCTTACGTAGTCTCGTAGCTTGCATACCTATATGAACATTTTTGCACAAAGTTCACCGCCGGCACACGTGTCTGAAAGGTACTTAACTACATATAAGTATAAGTATAAGTATAAAGTACATACCTAATCGAAAAATAAATGTTGGATGTACAGTTGGCTAGATGCAAAAACCAGACAAATATATATTTTTTTTATTTTTTGTTTAATTTTTTTCGTTTTATGGTTATCACGATTCTAATTAATCAGTCTCATTATATCCAACACGTTAGCCAATTTTGCAAATCTTTTTTAACGAGGTATATATTTATATACATATATACATTATATACGTAATGTATGTATGTACGTAAATATCTGAGAGGACTCTCGAAGCTAGAGATAATGCGTAAATTTTAATTACTTTTAACAAGTAGAATTAACGTTCTTAACGGTAAAATATGTTAATTTAAATAAACAGAGTTAAAATAAACAAATTTCGTAATCGGTGTTGCGTAACGATGCGCAAAAAAAAAAAATGCTGTTTCAGATTTTTCTTTTTTTGCTACTTTTTTTTTTTAGTCAGAAGTTTGAATAGTCGAATTCTGCTGTCGTTACGGGCGTGTACGGGGACCAACAATAACAATGTGTTTATTTCTGCATAACATTAGGTACAGAGTACATATCTATTTATTTGTCCACGTATTTGCTACCGCTAAAAACCACGTGGCTATATCCAGACTGCGGTTCGCAGAGTCGTAAATGTGACGAAGAACTCTAAGAGACATACACGACACTTGACAGTAGGTATGATTGTGTTATTATTGCTAAGCGTTCAGTCTGTACAGTACAGTACCTTACCTTCGTTTCTTACTTTCATTTTATTTTTCGTCTATTCAACAACTACGATCGTTTATCTTTCGATTCTCAGTTTTGTTCTTTCGAAACACGTACCTAATTCTCTCTTTTTATTTCGCTGTTTGTACTTCAAGTACCTCGTGTTCTCCTGCCTTGTGACTAGACTATGAGATAGAATGACAAGCAGATAAAAATCTGACAATTTAAAACACTGATTGCTCTTCGTAGTAATAAAAGAAAATAAAACATGGCAAATAGTATGCGCGATTTAATTTTAAAAAAATGTTGAAGAGTTAAAGATAGCGATGAATTATGCCTATCCATGTTCAACGAGCAGAGCTCATTTCTCGTTCAACATATTACGCTGACTAATTAAACTAAGAACGGTTATTATTAATACACATATTTGCATAGTTGTGTTTACTTACTCGGTAAGTATCGAGGACGAGGAGTAGAAGTTGTGGAGATAAGGCTGTGAAATATGTAATTTTTATCCCGTACGAGTGAAATAAGAGATCTGTATTATATCCAAGTAGGTACAATTATCCGAAACGTTATCAGATTCGTTGAGAAAACTTACGGTGTTATTTACCGTAAGCACATTTCTTATTCCATGAAAAATATTTTCTTTTTTTTTTTTTTTTTTTCTTTTATTTTTCATATTTTGAGAATTAATAGCATCGCAACGGTTTTAACCTAAAGTTCACAAGATTCACACAAAAGTAAAAGTGCCGATTCTTTCCCTCGCCTATATCGCTGGCTGACAGATTCAACCTTTAAATACTAGCCCAGACATTTCCTCAGAATGATATCTTGATGACCTACGTACCCAAGAAAGCTGAGTTCAAACCTAGACCGAGAGACGATCGAACTATCAGCACTGTTACAATACTAGAGCTAGTTCTAAATGTACATGTACATATATATATATACATAGTATATATATACTAATGAATATCGAAAGTATCTATCTATATAGTAAAATCCCCGTAAAACCAATTTACATTCTAACAACAAAGTGTTCCTTGAATTTCGCAATCGTAAATAGAATTATAGAATGAGAGAACGAGAGAGAATACGAGTACTACTGTGTAATTGGGTCGCCGCCGCATACCAGATTAATGTCAAACATTACCATACAATCCGTACCGCTAACGTGAACGCGTTGGGGGTCCGCATAGCTCAGTAACGCATCTGTGCTAGTAGTATGTATTTATTTTATCAGAATTTAATCCAATTAAAGTAAAGCTTGACCAGCCAGCTAACCATGCAGGGAGTCAGCTGCTGGCTCGTTAGCCGGTAGGCATCGCCTCAAAAAAAAAATAAAAAATAAAAAATAAAATTAAAGAGGATGAAGATAAAAAAAAAAAAGAAAAAACAACCCCTACTAATTTAACGGCGGGTGCAGAATCGTCTAGATTGTAACTGGGAAAGTCCTCACTGAGATAAAGACTCGAGAAATACTTGTACAAGCGCACACCTGCAGACTAACTTATCCATAAATGTTGTGAATTTAGGTTGCAGGTTATACGACGCCTTAATCAATATATCACCCGGGCATATCGGCCTCGGAAATAATTCTACCGCTGTAGTGTAGCTGCTCGTATGCGATATGCAAACTAGCTACTCCAGGCTACAATAACTTACTTTCAGTACAGATTGTCTATCTCTGCAGTTCCATAATTCCAACGACCTCCTTACTTTTTCTCTTTATTCGTAAATCAATCGACATATCATTGTCGTTTTTCTCAAGAGTAAAACTGGAACGAGTCTGGTTTCCAAATTGAACAATTTTACAGCATCAAATTTTTTTTTTTTTTTGTCTTTTCTTATTCGCTTCTTTTTGAAAAATTTTTACCGTCATCGAACCGTGCTCCGCTTATCTACACTCCGCGTATTGTTGTAACTGACAGTACGACGTCGAACGTCGGTTGGATAACTCGGAATGAAAATGCCAAATGCACGTATGCGTATGAACCTTATCTTGACCGGTAGTCGTTCACGTGTACGGTAGCACAGTCTACCTGCTTATCTATGGCATATCCGACCTGCTGTTCGTCGATGGGAAAGGCAGCCAATGTAGGTTGACAGTCTGGTGCAAGCTTGGTTCAGGAATCCGATAAACTCTGACTGTGTAACAGATTGTTCGTGTATATATCGAGAGGGAAGGGTCGAAGTTCCGAATTTTAAAAGTACCGAATTTTGAAAATTCCAGATTTTATTATTACTTTTAAAAAAACTTCAAATCGAAAAATATCACGGGGGTTTTCATTGATCTAGTAATGATAAAATATGATACGAAATCAAAACCAAATCATAAAGAAAGAAAGCAAAAAAAAAAAAACGGCTCCAGTTGCCACATGAATTTATTTGAGATGTTGAAGCTACCGGCAATCAAGATGCGACATAATCGAATCCCTACTTTGTATAATCCGTCGAGGTTTAGCTCGGTGTCAAATCGCGTTTCAGCTGCAGTAGCTCGCAGGTGGTTATCCGAGTCTTATATATCCAATGCAATAGATTCGTGGAGAATAAAGTCATGGCTGGATGGTAAATCAGTAACACGAGCCGTGGAATGGGACTCGGGTTGGTTAGCGACAACCAGCCAACGTCAGTACTGGCAGTGAGTTATATCCTTTTTGCGCGTTTTCCATGTAGAAGGATTTACGAGCTATACCCGTATATATACCGCTTATGAATGGCTGTGAATAGATTACGGCTCGGATCATTGAATCGTGTTTAGTTTTTTGAAAAAACAAAAGAAAAAACAAAAAAAAAAAACATATTTTCAACTCCTCTGCACCATTGAAGAGGAGCGCTGCAGAGGCTATGGCTATATACACGGAATATTACTCGTCCAAAGAAACAAGAAAATAGAAAAAAGATACCCTCCTTCAGTAAAAATATAGGATCAAAGATTCCTTTTGCTGTTAGATTTATTCACCAAAGTTGAAAACTCGGAATTTTCGTACCTACGAGCACTTCGAGCTCTTACACATCAGTGAAGAAAGACTTTATGGGTTAGACCTGCAGATTCTAAGGAATGCGAATACCTATCCTCCACCACCCCTATGCAATCTGAACGTTGAGAGAAATATCGTGCAAGTGAAATTAACACCTAGAAATTCAATTATTATTATATTCACGAATTAAATTTAAAATTGACTCTATACCTGCACTGAAATGTGATTCTATAGGCGACAGCCTGGGAAAGACACGGCAAATGTATTCTAGTCAGCAATTACCTACCTCAGCAAATGTCGTACATCTAGACTGTTTCTTTATTTGCAGTAAATTCAGTGACACATATTATTATTATTTTTTCTTTTATTATACACATTAAAATTGCCTGTTGATTCTCACCGCCATTATTATCACTGCTTACATATTGTACAGGTGTGACATATAATTACATTTTTGACACGCTGCAACTGGGGCAATTGCAATGCCAAAAGGAGGAACTTTGGTTCCAAAAATTCTTGAGAATAAATTAAGTCGCGTGGCAGGATCTTCAGGAAAAAAAATAGAACATCCAGTTCCGTTGTGAAACGGCTAATTAATGGTTGAGGGTAATTGGGTTGCTTAAGGTCGAAGGATCTATTAAATATCTGAGAAAGAAATGAAAGAAAAAAAGAAATAGCACGTTCCTTACAATGGTGATGGCATGGCGAATATCCCTCTTGATGCAGCTGCACTGCAAAATTTTAATGCCAACAACAAAAGCGATCCTGATAAGAATAATATTCACACGACGGTTTACACTTATATTGTTAGTCGAAGAATTTGCACCGTCTGAATACCGCGTTAGTTGTCTTAGTCTGACTATGTACATACATACACATACAGGAACGTACCACGAAGACAAAATGCAGAACATACTTCGTTCGTTGCCAGAGGGTAATCTCTCGATGTGTAGCTATCCGGAGTGCCTAGGAGTCACGGCGTTGCTGCCAGGGAGCAATTTGATCCTGTCTTCGTACATATGTAAAGAGGACACTGGGAGCCAAGCATCGCGTGTAGAGCACGGATCGTCCAGGATGCCGATGCCACGTCGTCCCTTGACACCATTGGGCTTCGCCTATACCAAGACACTAATACCTACGAACCAACGACGTGATACACTAACGTAATGGTATTTTTTGGCCGTCAGCGACGTTCTTCTCTTATACTCGTCGCAGAAGCGGTCGGGACTATGGTACCAGCACAGAGTGTGATAAGGGAATATAAGCCCTGGGGACAAACTGGGAACGGCATTCCTGCACGGTTCGCCTTTGGCCAGGTGATAGTACCAGCCCGAAGGCTACACAGGCCTGAACTTTATCACCGTTGAATAATAGCTGCGTGTACTTGTGGTACATCTTTGCCGGTTATAATAACATGGATGGATAGATATATAGACGTATACGTATTATATTTTGGTCAGAATTTTACTGACTGAGAGTATAATATATTACGAGCGTTAAAAACATGAGGTTATGAACAAAAACTTCTCTCAACGAATTCCTCATTTCGACAAGGTCGATCCGCTTTGTGCTGAGAAACATTTGTTTGTTCAGCTACGAGGCAGGTAAAGGTAAAGGTAGAGGTACAGGTATGGGTAGATACGTATGTACATACATACATTTATACATGTACATACAACTGCCGCGGAAATCTTTCGCAACGTTTTCTCAACCGCGAATTACACGTGACTAATGGATCTTCAGATATAATGGGAGATCCCGAAGTATAAAGAACTGGTTCGGGGTTTGCTATAAATTTCGAAGAATTCCTCTGGCTGTATGGAATGATGAGTCGATTTATCATTTACAAAAGAATTTAACGCTGTTTGCGCTCGCCTTGAGAGAGTACTCGAATTTTATTTAAGTACTTAAGCGTGTGTTGTGTGCGATACCAGGTAGGTATACGACTAATTGTAAATGTCAACTGAGATCATACGAACTGAGAGGGAGGAGAGAATAGAATCCTCATCGTCGTAGGCATTTTAAACGACACAATGGGATCATGCAAAGTGTGCAAATTCTCATCTCAAACCAGTCAAGGTACTTAGAAGACCCAGGAATCCTCATTACGTACCGAGTCCATTTCCACCGTCCTTGAAGCTCGTGTATGCCAAAGAATGCTGCGGTGATCCCTCTTTATTTTCCTCGTTCCCGTTTCTCAGTTGCACTAGCACTCCCCTGCAATAGGTAGTCTTCTTCTTTACTTACGTCTCGATTTTATCCTGAAATTATTGCTTTTTTTTCCCCTCTTACTTTCTTTCTTTCGTTCATTTTTTTTTTTGTTTTTTTCTTTTCTTTCGCCGAGCTGCTTATCCGCGCAGGAATTGAGAGCCTTGAGATTAATGACACGTAGATATACCCACCCGACCCCATCGAGGCCTCATCTTAGTCGAAGAATAAGCTTCGTCATTCTGGGAGGTACGTACGCGATTGTGTACCGTTCCCTCGGTTTAAAACTATTCAGGAATGTCGTGTCGGGGAATGAAATAATTTTTATTTCAATATGTATTGCATGAAAGAACGTATAGTAATAGAAAAAGAAGAAAAATAATAACTTCTATCTCTCTTTTAAATTTGACAAATTTAAGAATTCGAAAACTGCGTACCACCCGCGCGATTCACAAATGCAGGCACCTGTTGGTCTCGTATTAGCTTGTGCAAAGTTATATACATAGGTATATATATATATATATACATATACCTACCTGGTGGTGTATATCCTACGTGATGTTGCGGGTAAGGTGGCTGCTGTAGGCCGCATTAAAGAGAACGGTCGTAATGATACCGAGCGGCGCGGTGGAGTCGGCGTATAGAGTCAGTATAGGAAAAAGGTCTTAAACGTGAAGAAGAACCGAAGAAGGTGTACATATATACGATCTGCAAAAACATCTGTTACAAACGACTTAATGACCGAACAACGGCCTGATTCTCGTTACAAGCGGTTCATTTCATTCATTTTTATTTACCTTACGTATTTATGTATGTATATACATACATACATACATACCGATAGTGGTATTGCTTCTGTTCCTGCTGCATACACATGTGTATTTCTCATAGCTCCTCTCATCGCCGATCTTATTCACAACTTCTACAGTATACCTGTAACTGCAGCAGTAAATACCCGGTAATGAAATATAAGGATGATTTCTTGCGCGAAATTCAACTCCACGGCATAGCTATATTCTATACGTACCTCGTACATTCAACACGCACATCGTATACCTATACTGATGATCATCAGGCTTTATAGTCGTTTCTACACAGACGAGAAAAAAAACGACTAAGAGAAACAATTTTCAAAGCTTGGATTCTCGTGGCGAATGTTCAATGTTCACGGTGAATTACAAGTCCCTCTGAATCTTCACTCCTACAACTTCCTTCGCTGTAACGATTCAAGGATGAAAAGGTTCACAGAAAATGAAATTTACATTAAAAATCCCTGGTAAACTTTGTATCCCTGTCCGGATGTAGACTTGGTATACTTTCACCTGTGACTGACGAAACCGCGGTACGACCTCACGGAGAATTCTAAACTCCCTACGCCCACAAAACTATCAAGCTCTATGGCAAGATCAAAACAAGTCACCTTAACGGTGCAGGTTATAGGTATTCGATAATGAAATGGCTGCATTCCATTGAGGTAAATAACAACGTGTGGATATACCCCATACGTTCAGTGATCGCTTCCATCTGCTACAGGGCATATACGATTAGTATTTTTTAATCGACTTTAGCCTCGAGTATGTAACAGCCCATGGTCAAGTTCATGTGTTAATCGTAACAGAATGCTCTGTTCCAAAGCAATAATATGTGGAGGTGGTTGTGGAATCAGCTCGTAAGGTAAAATGTAACATGTGACGACTCTATTCTACATTGCATCGGTCGCATAAGGCATTTCTATTTTTAACTTAACGGTCAGTGGATTCTATGCGGTGGTGGTAAACCGGATTCATATCTTGGAATCTACTAGGGGATACGAGCTCCGATACAGATGGCATCTCTTATCCCGGGTTTGCTGGCTCGGTTGTGCTAGTTGGTTTCTTGGGCGCTTGTTACTTGTTGCTTGTTCCTTGTTCCTTGTTCCTTGCAGTAGGAGTAGGATGAAAATTTTCATCCCATGGGCGTTGTTATAATGCCATATCCTACGATGGTACCTATATAGATACCTACCTACTTGGTTCGTCGTTGCAGACAATACGCGGTTGAATACGGTAACTCGGTGGTGCGAGAATTCTATTCAACCTTTTATACTTACGTATGTATGCATGGTACCTACGTATCTCATCTACAAAAGGGGGATATACCCAGTACCTTTCGCCTTGAGCCTTTGGAGGCTATTCACGCGTGAAATATAATAATAACGGCGTTGTTTCGAGGCGTAAAGAGGCCATGATCATCGGTGCCTATATAAGAGATCAGAGGAAATATATCTTTTCTTCTATTTTCCTTATTCTTTTCTTTTCATTTTTATTAAGCCATAACTTCCGGTTTGACGTATTCTAGGTGTGTCTACTATCCTCAAAGTTGAAGTTATACCAAGTTGATATGCATCCAATCAATTACGGTGATTAACGCGTATCCGGGTATCAAAGAGGTTTACACACATTATACTACACAGCTTGGTAATAAATAAATTATTATTTAGAAATACGCGAAGAAGCAAAATAATTCTACTCATCATCTCATCAATCTCTATTTTATATACCCAGTCCATTTCATCCCTGTGATGCTGCCAGACGCCAGTCAGAATGCATTAACGTTATCGTGAACCGGCTAGCCTCTCTCACTTTCTTATATCTCATTTTCTCTCTCTGTTCTTAGTGATCCTTTGATACTGTACGACTACAGATCGTGAGCTCTGTAAGATCTACATACCTACACGTTTTGAAATATTTTTCAAATTTATTAATTCGATAATTATGACAAAATGTCATTACTAGGTACTCATGAGCATAATTACAGGATTATAAAGCGTGATTGACCGGTTTGAAAAATGAATGGTAGTTCATTTTACGATGAATATGGGTCAGATACTGTCTCCGGTCTAGAGGTAAAGGATTTTTTTTTTTTTGTTTTTTCTTCTTTATTTTTCTCATTTATGAATAAATTGAGAAGTCAACTTGTTTACCTTACCGGTTATTCTTACTGTCACGTCCTAATTCTAACACCGTAAATGAATTCAGACTATTGCGTAGCTCGTGCGGTTAGTATACCTACGATATTACACATTTCTTTACATAAGATGTGATTAATCAGGTTCTTAATATATTTCAAGTATTATGTAACGGTGTAAAAAGAAAAAAAAAAAACCTAAATTCTGTCTCTTCTTTTTATAATACATGTAACGATTATTGGAGACCGTGTAAAAATTCCAAATTTAATTATGATGATTCTTCACTTCAACATTTTTCGGAAAAATCAAAAATTATCCGAAATGAATTCGTAATTTTTATCGTTCGACACTCCAACTTAACCCCAAAGGATTATTGTTGTATATAATTATTTAGATTTTTGAACACCCTGTACATTTCCACAAGAAACGCATATCGCCTCGGGTAAATATACGCTTATAGAAATTTATATTCCCATCCCCATTCAACTAGCACAGATAACGACCGTACACTCGATACATTATGTTATTCCCATAGATGAAAGTAACGCATACGCACATATAGTCTTATAGATACACACGTATAGTTTCCGCGAAAACCGCCCTAGGAGAGTAGCTACGAGATTCTAAGATAATGGATTACAGGGAAGAGATACAACCCGCAATTGCAGTAAATGATAAGAACTGACAGGCTTGTAATAATAAATCGAAGAAATAAATTCATGGAATTTATTTACATCATCATCATCAGATTCTTATCGATTTTTCACTGACCAATCATCGATTGCCTAATTAATTGATTAATTTTTCGTTTCATCGTATATAAGAACGCATTTCATGTTTTTTTTTTTTTTTTTTCTCTTTTTTCTCTCTCGAGGAGATGGGTCTGGTCTGAAATGAACTCCGTTATTATTTAGAAAATGAAATTAAAGTCCGGTGGTCAATCGTTGGATAAAATTTTAACCGGTGGCCAAGCAGGGAGGCACTACAGCTTCCGTCTTATTAACATAATATAAAAACCCGACGAAGTTGAGGATCTCTGTGGCGCCAGACACCACCTGGAATGCGGTTCCCAACTCCTGGTGATCTTCGTCGTAGGTTCGCCACGTGGATATCTATCTAACATATCTATCTATCTATCTATCTATCTGTCTCTCCCACGCGGCACACGTGTTCTTTAACTCTCATCCTCCTCCCATTTCCAATTCAGACAGACACGTGGATTCTTAGATCCAACTTCTACAAGAATTGGGCAATAGGTAGTTCCTGGCGCCGGAGTTAAGGCGCCAGGAACTATCCGTAAGAAAAGAAAGCAAAAAAATAAAATAAACAAAATCCAAAATCGGTCGTAAACAAACAAACGAACAAACAGAAATGAGGAGTTTACTCAATTTGGAAAGCCACTGAAATGAAATTAATTTTTACGATGTGACATCGTGACGTGAACATTTTTTTTTTTTGTTTTTTTTTTTAGGCAATGAATATAAAATTTGAATCGATTTTTTTAAATTCTAAAAATATTTTCCCTCGAAGCGACGGTTAATGACATTCAAAGCCCGCATCGTAATCTCAGAACTTTTATCAAGCTTCATTGGACATCGTAGCGTAGCTATCAGCAGCGTCCAGTTTCTCTTTATTGAAGTCAACCTCACAGGAAACTCTGGGTCTATTTTTCATAGATTTTAAGGGACAGGAAGAAAGTCTGAGGAATAGTGAACGGAGCTTTATGATTAGTATGGGGTACGTCTCTAACCAACGTCTGGAGACGTCGTTCCCTTTTGGTTGATTCTATTTATAGAACGCCGCGTGTAACAGGCCCTAAATATAGCCGGGGGATCTTAATATAGACGGAGAAGGGCCGAAGATGTTTTTTGGCCATTTGTCTGGCGATATTACTCCGCGGTATGAAGAGGGACGGAGAAGGAACATGAGGGAGAAAGAAGGGAGGATCTTTCTTTTTCGAGGTTCTTATTCTCTGCGCTATAAGCTATATAAGATACAACGACCCCGAACATCCGCGGGAGTCTGGAGTATAACGACTTTCGTCTGGAAACGAAATCATTTGAAAAATTTATAATACCAAATAAATAATCCGTGTTAGGGTGTGATCTGAATAATGACTAGAAAAATGTTCTTTTTTTTTTTTTTTTTTTTGATTTTTTTTCTTATTTTTTTATCACATTTTTATTTTGGCTGGAAAAATTATAACGAAAGAATTCAACGCCGGACGTGGGCGGACCAGAGTCTACCTATACTCCTTAAAAAATATATATATCTATATACATATATATATATATATATATATATATATATATATATATATATATATAGTAAATATGAAATAGTAATAAATAAATAAATAATTATCTTTCATCGAACTTTGACACCAAATATCGTAGGCGAGGAAGAACCTATTTCCTGCTATGTAATCGAGTTGCGTAAACTTGGTAGGTATAAGTATTACCAAACAGCAATTTCTCTATCCGAAATAAGCATAGCTCTTTGAAGATTATCAAATCTTGTAGAGTAAGAATGACTTTTTCGAGAAAAAATTTTTTCTTTTTACTTTGAATATATTTATCATCGTCGATTCTTTTTTATTGATGAGACTATATTATGTACACTTATGGACATATGGGTGAAGAACCACCCTAACTTTTTAGCCCATTAATTTCTTGAAAATAAATTAACCAACCATCTGTGCCGTAGTGTAACTAGTCGGGATAGTTTTTTAACTGACTTTCAACGGGATGATTACAAATGGTTCTATACTTGCTATTAAACAACTAGAATTTGTACCAATTGAGATAACGCGTGCTTGGTTACTTGACTCGCGTCCGTACATGCACGCATGCGTGCGTGCCTGCGTACGTGCGTGCGTGGACTCAGTTAACCATACACGATAAATAAATCACCTCGAATCGAACGAAAATAATGAGAAATAAAATACAGAAAAGCAAAAAAACCAAAAAATTTTAAGAAATACAAAAATTTAAGGAATTTACAATCCGCACGAATGTATATGTAACGTAGTCATATACCTATTTATTGTACGAGTAGATATATACACGTCGCGTTCATAGTCGTGTTGGTTTCGGTGTGAATCATTCGTCCGAAAAATATTTCTCCCGAGGAATGCAACCTGCTCTAACGTAAGGGGCACGAGGATATAAGGTAGGTAGGTATAACGCACGAGTTAAGACTCAGGCCTCAAGCCTGAAGACTCAAGACTCAAGACTCCGGGGGCTTGCGCCTTAAATGCGCCATGCCTCTAAGAAGTGCTCATGCAGTTCTCGCGTTCTCTGAGTCACACGGTTCGGTTAGCGGAGTAGAGAGAGGGACATAGAGGACTGAGAAAGTCACGAAGGAACGTTAAAAAATACGTAACCCAACAAGATCAACGGCCTCGTCAAGGCGACAGACCCTGAACGAGTGAACGAGTGAACGAGTGAACGAGTGAACGAGTGAACGAGTGAGTTAGTTACGCCACGGTTTAATATTACAAAAAAAAATGATAATAATTCTTATCATCGATGACAAAAGTGTATAATTATACTTATAACCGTAGAAAATGGATAATCCATCAAATATCTCTCCTAATTGCTTTCAAATACGCTGAATTCTTCACCGAAATAACAATCCGGCTTAAGAATGTTTTAAATTCCGCGATATGGCCTCAGGGCATAGTTCAGTCACGGGATATCGGAACCAGGTTGCCACCTGGGCGGGTGAGTCGTCAGCGATCCCCTAAAAAAATAAAAAAAAAATAAAAAAAGAGGAGATGAAATTCCTCAAGAGCCGGGAACAGACCGCGAACAGATCGCGACGAGGTGGAAGGTAATTTAGGTGTCTGCAGCCTCCGTGGCTTCGGGATCGACTCTGTAGGTTTCGAGGCTTGAATACGTTCCCAAACCGCGCCCCCAAGTCCAGCACAGCATCAATGAAACGATTCCTTAATTTCACTTTCGTCTGAGATATTCCGGAGGCCATAAATCGCGTTTTTCTTATAAAATAATAAGAATAAAAATATCGGAGTATAATAAATAACGAAAAACGTCTAAAAAGCGATAAAAATTATTCCGCCGGCTTGACCAAAGCGAATTAATTCTAATTCCCTATTTGCGACTATTTACTGTAAGCGGTTCGTGACACGCGGAAGATCACCGCTTCAGATGTAGTATGTAACCGGTTCGCACGCACGTAATAAGTGGAGGTAGTGTACATACGCACGCGACCTGTGGTTGAGTACTAACATACGTCCAGTCGTGCAGTTAAGTCCCGGGGAAACAAGGCATTGTCTTTCAGTCGTTGTCGTCAGCGAGAGAGTGAGCTGCTGGTCGATGCCCTTCGCGAGGTCCGTTATACAGAATTATACTATATATATACCATAGTAATTATGACCATTGTAACCGCCAAACTAAAACCAAAACTAAAACTATACCCGAAATTAGAATCTCGAAAAAAACTAAGAAAAATAAAATTCAGTTTACTTCAAACGTATGATAATCAAGTCGAATCAACAATTGAAGGACTCGTCCTTCTCAGCCAGCCATCGCCCACTGTGTAGATTTACACAAGAATGCGAGGATCTGCAGTTCGTATCTGCATATCATCATCAAAGAACGGTTTTCCTTTCGCAATACGTGCTGCAGTCGTATCTATGTTCACACATGAGTATGAAAAGATTCACACATGTATGAAGTCAGTTCCATTGTTGTCCAGCTTTGCAAACTGTAAACGAAACTCGTTTCGCATTCGCTCAAAGACACCAGCTGGGAAGTATTTCTTCTTTATACTTATATCTTATGCTAGAAGGGCGTTTCTTGGTCACATAGTGTCACGCTTTGTGAGGGAGTAACACCTGACGACAGGTGTTTTCACGCAGTTCATTAGCGATCATCTCTTTTAAATTTTTACATAAATATTCAACAAGTTTTGACTAAGCAGAAAATAACACAACTCATTCAGAATTTTAAATAAATTTTAGTGGAATTTTTTTTTTTTTTTAAAAAAGTTTACTCACGACCTTGGAAACTCGATTTAGCAAATTCTTTGAAAAAAGAAATAATTGACTATTATTTTAGCCATTTTGATCTGCATTCCGCCTGTCGTTGTTGAAATTCGCGATTCGAATGGATAATCGCTAGTTGTCGCCCCCGTAGGAGTGTGAATTTTTATTTTATTGTATTTGAACGTGAGGCCAAGGTCGATTACGAAATCTTTAAAATCGTATCAACTAAAATAATTTAAAAGAATAGGTGTATAGAATCCGGATTAAAATTCAGCCAACTCGTATAGGTAAGACGAGACGAACTGCTCGGGCATTCCGAACGGGTTTCCCAAACCCAACCCAGCGTCGTTAAACCGCTTACGCAATGTCTAACCGCCGCCCGTACCGCGGCCAACAAGCAGTGTCGACAACTGACCGTTCAAAACTGTATTTTAGTTTTGTATTATTCGTACGTAGGTCACTTCGCAATGGAATGCCAAATATCTTTCACCTCGTGGGAAAACGAGTGTGATGGAACGCGGCGATGATGATCACGGATCAGAAATACGCAAATGCAAGTCATAAAAAAAAATCGGATTCCAAAAAATTTTCGTTACTTTCACTTCACGACTTTGTGCAATAAATAAATAGGCAAAAATTGTTGACCGTCTCCTTAGATGGTCAGCCGGTTAGCATAACCGAGAAGATACATCTACCCGCGGTCGGTATAGCATTTGCATTGATATGCATATGCATATGTGCATTTTACTTCGTTCTGCACTTTGCAGGTTGACAGGAAGTTCAGTGTTAGGAATGTGTGCGATGCATACCACTGTGGGAAATTTCCTTAACCGTTACTAAAATATAAAGTCTCGTTAGTTTTTATACAAAAAGTTAGCATTTAGCCTGCACTATAAATTTTCAAGACCTTGAATAATTACATTCCGAAAGTCCTAAAAACTGGCCATACGGACCACGTCACGTCTCAATATTTCTTTCAATTATATTGACAAAATATTATTTTAAATACACAAAGTCAGTTTCCTAACCGTCAAGGACGACCGAAAGTGATCAGCACGAAGAAGTACTACGTAAATATATTGCGTGTACTTGGTGTTCGTAACCTTGTAGATACGGGTGCAGGAATCCAGCCTGACTTGTATTAGTTACCGACACTATATACCCGATCAAGTTCAGTTTTGCTTAGCAAAGAAAATCCCGTGTGTAGAGAGAAACGGGAGCTATTATATTTCACCGGTTATTAATGTAAGTATATAAGGTGTATAATCTTATGTGTATACGTAACTATATGTATATATATATATATATATATGCAGTATGCAGTTTCCGATCTCAAGAATCAGTCTCGAGGCGGAAGTATCTTAGGTATAAGGTCGTTAGAGATCGAAGATCGATTGTGTTACCTGACCAACTAGATACATGTAAATTATTCACACACATGTATGTATGTACATTCGGACACGCCTTAAAAGTTGAACGTACTCATAATCAGTCGCAGATGCATGAGCTCTTGGAAATTAAACGAAGAAATCTTAATAACAATTATACTTTGTACAGAGAACGATATATATATACGATAATAATGGGTATTCAGAATACATGACGTGTACATACATATATACATACATATACACTCAGCAGAGATTCGTATCGATACGAATTAAGTGTCTTGCATTGTATTTCGTTAATTGATATGAGCACAACCTCTGCCAATCATTCTCATTCATTTTATTGTACAATATAATAACAGGGATTTAGCTTCGTATTAACCCGCGTATAATGGATGATCGGTAAAGCACGGAACGTTTAATGACTAATTCCGATGTTATATACAGACAGGAAAGAACAGGGGTGCATCCTTACCGTTTATACGAAGATCTAGCTAAAGAAATCTTTTATTATACAATTTTAGCGGAAACCATAATACTTATGGTTCATTTTCTGTTCTTTACAGAGACCGTTATTTATTATTATCCTACTTAAGACTTATAGAGTATAATATGTATATACATATATATAGAGTTGATTGACTTCTTTTAAAGTTCTTCAAACTCCGCGGGGCTTGAATACTCATACTAGGGTGAAGAAATGAAAATAAAAAACCATTAAAATAAAAATAATACGACTAACAGCAAGATATTAACATCACGCTCTGCAGCCACTTTATACCGTTTAATATTGTCGGCATGATGCTAAATTAAAGAGCAATCTTTGCCAACTTACTAGTATATATATCTATACCTATATTACGGGCTCACGGGATATATATCGACTTACAGAAAACATAGACCGTACCTACGCGGCAGCCTGCAGAGTTGAGTCTAAGAAATCGTTTAGTCCTCCCTTCGGCAAGAAAAACGCTATCGTTTTTTTTTTTTTTATTATTATTTTTTTTTTACTATATCCAAATGAAATTTATCTAGTTTCTTGGGCTTTTGCTAGCACATTGGATATATACGTAAGATCAAAAAGTGTTAAGACGTATTATAGGAAAGCAAAAAAAAAAAAAAGAAAAATAAATAAGAAATGGAGTTGGATTAAGAAGGGAAAGGCATTGATATAGGTTACCGGATAGTAGAAAGTGAGATACGTCAGTATAATCGTTCATAATTCTGAAGCAAAAAAAAAAATATATATATAATAGGAAGGAAGAATTGAAGAATTATTACCGCGGTATAATTTCCACGGTGAATTATGAATTCCTAAAATAACCGTGTCCCACGTCATACACAGAGTTGAGTCTAATTATCGTTCGCGGATAGTGTATTGATGCGTTTTACTATATGACGGTAAAAAAAATATAAGAGGTATACCGGCTACTATACCATTTTTAAAATTAGGTACGCTGTGTAGTATTACTTTTCTGATAATAACCCACCGATTGCTGCAGTCACCCTCGTCTTTAAAATTGACGAGGGATGTTCAGGTTCATTAATATTGCTGATGGCAGACGTACGGCCCCGACGATCAGTTGCCGGTTTTAACATCGAAGTCGGTTTCTATGTAAGCATGCATACATATGTATTTATGTAACGTGTATAAGTGTATAGTTAGTTAGGTATGTTACATACATAAATACAGGAATGAATAAGGGAAAAAGACATACACGAAGACCTTTACCTTTACCTTTACTTTTACTTTTACTTTTACTTTTGTGTATGTAAGACTAAGGTTGGTATATATATATATAGTATATAGTATATAGTAGGTATTGAAGAAGGACTCTCGACTGACTTAACTTAACGCAGGTAATTCTCAATTAAAACTGAACCCCGCCTTTTATCTCGTTCCATTGGGTTCGCATTTAATTAATGATGATCTATCTTATTCTGAAAGCGTTGCCCTCGCGCCGCGCGTTGATCTTGACTCTGCAAAGGGGAAAAGGAAAAGGAAAAGTAAAAGGAAAAGGAAAAGGCAAAGGCCTTTATCTTATTCCGGCGAGTGGAAAGATGGAGATATAGAGAAGATGGAGATTGAGGATGAAGATGAAGATGTATTTCTCGCACTAATGAACGCCTCACTTCCATCGACAGCTTCTTAACTCGCCATTTAAGTTATACACGTACCTATACCTTGTATGTATATATATACACCTCACGATTGACCAGTCTCTGCCAATTACAGTATACTCAGTATAAAAACTGAAAATCTTTCGTTCATCTTTTTTTTAATTCTTTTTTGTTTTTTCGCATTCGTTTTCTGAATCGAACGATTACGAAAAGTGCGTATATAATATAAATTACACAAAACTGACAATAAATCAATTACTACTATATAAAACGGTTGCAGCGATGTGATAAATAAATGTGTATGTGAAAAAAACAGAACAAAAAATGAAAAAATTTTTTAAAAATAAAAGTTTTTAATTAATATTAATTACCCAGGAAATTCCAGTACATACGGTTTAAAACACCGGTGGTCATGGTCTTGATTGGACGGCAAATTACAAACATTTTATTGCCTCGAGTTGGATTTAAAAAATTTCTGAGTACATGTATGCACGACTAGGATTTCAAACTCGACGGTTTTAATACCCAAAGCGAAGGATGAAACTAGTCTCTATGATACCGATTCACGATCGGCAAGATAAAGAAGTAGAATTTATTGGTAGTTGGATTATTTCTTATTTTTTATTTTTTTTTGGTTTTTATTTATTTCTTTTTTTACCGATCGCTAAGCGGTCTGTCGGAATTCTCAACGTTTATTGAAATATACCAACTCGTATCGAATACAATATATGATCGTAATTGATATAATATCGCGTTTGAAAGTTTGCGGAAGTTCAATTCTCTTGTAGATTAAATCCGAGATGTTTAACGAGGCCGAATGTATATTTGGGGGTTTGTTATACGTGTATCGGTAGCAACAACAGCAGCAGTAAGCAGGGAAACGGAGTAAGACAAATGTTCCATAGTCCAAGGTGAAGGGCTGTGCGTTATTCTATCTTACTATGAGTACTAGTTATAGCTCTTCCGAGTTAACCGATCAAGGATATCTCGAAATACGACGAAAGCTCGTTGACGGTAAAGTTATAAAAACTTGCTTAAAGCAAAGCATGGCAACGACTTAAATTACAACCTAGGAAGTATCAACTTCGCGCGTGGTATCCGAGCATGCGCAACAAACGGGCTTCGGTGATGCAGCAGCAAAAGCAGCAGCTACGGCTCCTCGTCGGCTGCCGGACTTTAATCAGCTTCGTAAAAACGTATCCAGCAAGCAAGCAGCGGCAGCAGCAGCAGCGGCGGTTGTTGGTTTAATAAATTGGCGCGGCACATAAACAAATGAAGGCTCCAAAGGCGGCGTAATTACCTCGCAGCTCGTTACATAAGTCGCGGTCTCATCCTCGTCGTATGCATGTCGAGTATGGAGGACGGAGCTTGACTCACCTGCGCATGGACTTAAAATCGCTTATAATTGTGTCTTTTTCTTTTCTTTTCTTCTTTTTGTATTTTTGTATTTTTTTTTCTTTATTTTTCTTTATTTTTTTCGTTCTCTTTCTTCAAGCTCACTCAAAGAAACACTTTTTAGATTCCCGATTCACGGTGATACATCGACTCGCGCGAAACTGCACTTGCACCCATTTCATTCATTCATCTGGAATACCATGCAACGACCTTCTCGTCACGTGGTAGGAATTCGTTAGGTTTTGTTCAGCTCTTAAAATCCTACTGCTGACAATGGCTCTGTGGCAAATTCGTGCCGAGATTGCAGAGTGCAGGTATAAGAAATAATTGCGAATTTTATTTATTTCATATATTTTTTATAGGGCTGGATCAAAGTACTAAATTTTAAAAATTCCGAATTTGAATATTCCGAACTTTAACGTTCCTGAAAATTCTATAACGTCAATCCTACATCATGAACGTGATAAAACATAAATTCCTGTCCAAAATATGCGTTAAAATTTTACTAATATATAAATTCCGGTCCCTGTAAAAGAAAAATACCTACACATCGAGTTCCAACGATTTCAGATCGTCGCTACTGCTGCTACTGCTGCCTGCTGCATTCATGTAGGTATGTTACGTAGGTACACGCGTTTCCGGGTTTCTTATTGTCCATTCGAACGGTCTGGTCTGGTCTGTTTGAAACGGTAACCGAAATGTTTCGATTGCTTCTAGGTATCAGCCTCTTAACCGAGTTGAGGAATTGACGGAATTTTAATTTTTTATTTTATTTAATTTTAATTTTTTTTTTTTTGTTTTTTTTATTAACCTGTTAGTATTTAGGGGCTCTTCTCGAGTTTTTTTTTTTCGAGTCCTCGGGTACATAAATCTTGAGTCTTTTGTAACTTAGGATCAACTCGCGGAATGCCGGCTATATAAAGTATTTAGCGTAAATTAGTCCGAGCTCTTCGTTGCCCCAACTTTGTCGGACAAAGAACTTTTAAGATTCGTAAGATTGTGTCACGTAGACGGAAAAGGCGGTTTTAACAGACCACACAACGTCACCAAACTGCCACGATTCTTCCTTCGTTATCTTTTTTACATCAAATATGCATAAACACATGTTCAAACCTCACGCTTTAACGATTATTCAGACTCTATTTCGAAATCGTTAACATCTAAACTTCACGATTCTGATAATTTTTTTTTTTTTTTTTTTTTTACTTCGATTTCTGCCGATTTCAAATTTTTAATTAAAATCTGAATTTATGATAGAAAAATTCAGCTACGCTGTTCAGAATTCATTCCCTCGGTTCATCGATATATCTTTACAAAAATCTTGAAAGTTGTTTTTTGTGGTCTAGCCGCGTCGATCAAGGCTTTGAAACCAAAGGTAGGTAGGTATAGTCCTCAATGCACGTTTCGAGGTGCCGGGGCCATTCGCCGGAAGCCCGGAACGTGATCTGTGTTGGGAAAATGGCGCCCGGAAATCAGCCCCAGGAAACCGGAAGCCGTTTCTTGGCCCCTGATTCGGCTCTTCGCAAAACTAGGTTTCTAGGAACAATAAATAATATAATAAACAGGAATAATAATAATAATAATAACTGACATAGTTAATTTTCTGCAATCCAAACCGAAAACTCAATTATATCATATCGCTCCCCAAGAGGACAAAAATTAATAATTTTATATCCTATGCAATGATATTACATCTCCGCGGTTTACATTCCTTGAAACTCATCGCAAACAACGGAAATTCTTATCCTTTAAGTTCGCCACACTCATTGGTCAGTTTATTGTCATTCGATCATACGTCATGCTCGCGATTTAATTCATTAACGCATTCAGATTTTCGTAGACAAAGCATATATACATATAGTAAAATAACTGCATACGTGCTTGTATCTATGTAGATACATACGTGACGTATGTCATTTCGTAATTAATTCTTCTCGTTCACTCCTCACGAGGTTTTCTAGAATTCTCAGTAAAAATTTTCTGTTTATTTATAAAAGATATAAATCTTGAAAAAACAAACATTTCACGATAGACAATTCGACGCTTGACAATGACGTTTAACATCTGTATACATAATTCTGAGGTTAAAACAACGGATGATTAACGCTCGATTATATTAAGCATAATTATATATTTATGTATCAACTGCAGGTCTGGTTGTGATCGTGATCTGATCTCATATAGACTAGCCAGATCTGATTGACGGCGATATATTTTCAGTCTTAAGATCCTACCTTCAGATGCTATATAACGAGATCTTAGCAGTATCCCAAGAATACTTTGCAAGTATGTCGCCTGCCAAATATCTCGACTGAAATAGATCCTAGGAACAGAATGGGACACAGCAACTATGGCGAGCTAGTAGAACTAGAAGCTATTTGTTCGCTACGAATTGGGAGTATGGATGATAATCGGTGTTTTATTAATCTACAAAAGTATGAATTTTTTTCAATTCTAAATTATCAAAATTACGAATTCATTTCAGACGATTTAGAATTTTCAGAAATTTTCAAGCTCAGAATATTAACATTCGAAAAAGATCGTAAAACGGACAGGAAAATAACAAAACTAAGAACTCATATTTAGTTTTTTAACCATTGGTATATAAAAATTGATCAAAGAGATTAAAAATCGTTTTGATTCTTGCAAGAAAATGTTTCTTAAGTCATGAATGGTTCATTCCAATGAATTTCCTTTACGGAACTTGATGACAAGTAGAAGATGGGAGTACCGCATATTCACTTTATAACGGAAGACGGTACAAAGTCTGACTCAAGTCCACCGCACGTTTTACATACGAGCATTACAATACAGAAAATGACGTATTTGAACATGAATCTGTTTTCGCTCTTACTTATTCATGACGCGTCACGTCCTTACTAATCACTGAAAAAAATAATATCTAGAACAGTTGACAAACCAATTCATTCACTTTAGATTCAGCTTATCAATTTCAATTTGAAATTTCCAAATGAATTTCTTCGAAATAATTTATGACAAGGATCGGATTTTTGTAAACAAATTTACCGTCCAATTGCCTCACAATTATGATTCCAGTAATAAATTTCACAACTCCGAAAAATAAAATGCAAGTCGGATTAAACAATTTGAGTCCCGTATTTCCTAGATCCGATTTGAGCGAATTAAAATTCTATTTCGATCTTTGCATACCGGGTGTTCTTGTTCGAAGGTAGATTCAGGTTGGTAGGTTTTTTAAGGGTCATTTACATCTAGGACAAGATAAGATGATATGTTAAAAATTTGCAAAGCGGGTAAAACTTAAACAAATCCCGATCGAATATCGAAGAACGGAATGGCATACCCAGCTGGTAGATAAAGCATACTATTAGCGATTCTTTGGTAGTCAAAAGCGTCTATTAACGGTCGCAAACAGAGCGAACCTCCGGCGCGCCTCGTCGCAAATAGAAGGTATCTTCGCGTTCCTGGGATGAATCACGTCAGGAGATCCACGGCGGTCACGCACACGTCCTAAGGAGCCGGGGCCGCGGCCGCGGCCACACGACGAACGTACGGACGGGGTTTCTTCTTCTTCTTCTTCTTCTTCTTCTTCGTCGTCTTCTTCTCCTTCTTCTCGACGAGAGTAAGTAAGCTGCCGGTTGAATCACCCGCTAAATACAGTTGCGTAATTTTAGGTGGGCCGATCAAAATTCGGATCGAGCTCGAGCCGTGCGCCGGATTCCTATTCGGGGTGGCTACTCAGTGGCTGCAGATGTGCTGTAGGAATATGCAATGCGAAGTGGCGATGCGGCGTGTCTTACGCATCGTCATGCGAATTCGTCATCTAAAAAACTGAAATCCATTAAATTTTTTCTATTTTCTATATAAATTTCGACCACGGCTATTTTCTCTCAAAAGTTGACTAAAAATGGTAATAAAAATTAGCAAAAATTTAACATCATCGATTAAATTAAACTGCGTTATAATCATCAAAGCTGAGATAATATCTGGCCGGTTTCTAGCCTCTTCAGTTCGCATCTCATTGCATAGCAACTAAAAGAGCGCAAGCGTACGTTAACGTCACTTTAGCCACAAAAGAGGCGCGGACAGAAGCATCATCGGACTTCTACGAGAATATACCTTGTCTCTATATTTTCCTTTCTTATTTTCCTCCCTCGGTTCGTCGACGTTCATCAGCTTCGCCCTCACCTTTTTCTCTTTATTTTTTTTATATCTTGTCTCATTTTCTCATTCTCCTCTTTCTCCGCACGTAGCTGTGTCATATATGTACCCACCTCTACTCCTGGGTTCAGTTCTTGTCGTGTCTCAATATATCCGTACGGTGTGCATCAACTAACGGGGTCTCCTAAGCGGCTGTGGCCGCGGACGTTAGCTAGCTAGCTAGCTCGTGCGATGTGCTTACGCTGCGCGCTGTGGGTGATTCAGACAAGAGATATTCCCGGCGATCCATGGCGCCACGTATCCGAGTGGTACTTCCTTCGCGACTGCGGCGATGAGACCCGTCCTGATATAATGGGAATTGGCTGTTAAGCGTGTCGCGTCTCGAGGCGTCGCGACGTCGCGTTTAAGAAGAACCCCATTCGTTAGGTTCACTCAAGTTGTCTTTGGCTTTAAAGAAAGGGCCTGAAAAATTCCTTTTAACTTCTCCTCGATCTATATTCTCACCATTAACCAAACATACCCATACTAAACTTAATTATTTCTGAATACAATATTATGATAACACATCGTTTTGCAATACATCGAATTCTTTATATCTTCAAATAATTACATATATCTCATTAAATAAAATAACTTTTATCTACAAACAGACTTGGTTAAACGCTCGGACAGCACTTATTACATCTATCTTGCGGTCATGGTCACCACCTCTGACGAAACTCCGTTTTGTCGTTGTAGTCGACTCTGACATTCAATGTCGTTGTAGTTTATCGTTCTCATATATGTGTATAATGAATGTACAATACATCGGTGGGAATTTATCGAATCACAAGAATGATTACTTGCTTCTAAAGCATCGTTGTAGATCTCGGAACTTCTGATACTTATTTTATCTTACATATATATATTTTTTTTCTTTTTCCGTTTTTTTTTTTTCCTGCGGTTACTTTAACACTGAGTGTAACAACTGCAGCAAGAGAAGCATAAGCACTAACGTATGTCAAAAAAGGACGCGAAGTTAGAAAGCTATAAATATAAATTCTATATACTCTTGTGAGACAGGAGAACGAGAGAAGACCCTCTTTGCTCCTCAATCACTGAGGGTTGAGACCCATGGCCACGTGCACACCTCCTTGGCAATAACTTGTCTGTGTTATCGCCATTCGTAAACACGAGTGAGTAGGTATAAGGTACCTATATCCTACCACTTGAAACAAGGATACATACGTGAAAGTTGACAGACTCAGGCGGCAGCTCTGGTAGACGAAAAAAAAAAACGAACTAAAAAATAAAAATAAACTATATATATAGCTAATAAAAATCATAAGCTTTGGGACAAAAAGGTGCAACAACAAGGCTGTTCGAAAGTCTCTTTCAATTAATCATCTCAACGAAATTAGAGTTACAGAGAGAAAGAGAGAGAGAGAGAGGGAAAAGGAATTTTCTAATGAAAGTTTTCAGATTTTTTTTTTTTTTTGCTTCCCATGGGATAAATACCTCTTATTATCATTTCATAAAAATAACACTCTTAAATCTAGCTGCAGGAGCCTTCTGCCCAGCTTCTGGGCCTTATCCATAATCTCCAGGAGCTCCTTAAGTTCTGTTTTACCAGATAACCACCGAGCACTGTACGGTGCAGTGTATAGGTTCCATAGTCGGACCATACGTACGTATTCCGGGTGCATTTTAAGCCCGTGTCCACTGCCTGCCAGCACAATATATCCCTTATCGTAAAGGCTGTTTGAACTTGTCCGCTTTTTTGTTTCATTTTTTTTTATTTTTATTTATCTTTTTTTATTTAGGGGTTGATTCTGGTCCCGGCATGCCTACAAGCAGCGTGGGTACTGTTGGTCTAGGATATTTCAAGTGGTTACAAAATAAAAGAAAAAAAAAAAAAGAATTTAAATTTCTTCATAATCTAGACGTATGGTGTATACGGCAAGAGTTGGCGTGAATTAGTGATTATTGATTAACATTACAGAGTCCGAGGATGATTACTTGATTATAGTATTTAATGGACGTTAGGTAATCAACGAACGATTTCTAGTTGATTTTTATTTACTTCAAAGTGGCTAATAATATGACTAAATACGATGTATATGTACGTGTACTGATTACGCAAACGAAATCCATCTAATATTTGGTCAGTTAATTATCGCGAGGGATAACCTTGACAGTAATTCGCACCTTTTAGAGTAAAATTTTTTATATTTATATTTATATATTTATATATTTTTATTACTGTTCTTATATTTGAACAAATATGATACATGTATGTATAGGTTATACGTATATAAAGTATGATTTTAATTCCAACTAAAATCTACCGCTACATTATACATACAGTTTTAAATATATGTACACAGTTTCATCATGCAGAGTAGTTTCTACATAGTACGTAGACGTGTACGTGTGAATTACACATTAATGCCTGCATGCGTGACACACGTTCTGAATATATTATATCGCATACTACACGTATTACAGTGCGTCAAACCGACTCCAAAAAACCACTGAAAATAAAAATTTAGTTTTAATATAAAAGAATGAATAATAAATTCGACAAGATAGGAAAGAACTTGCTTATGTGACACGATATTACATTTCCTTTTATCCCCCTGTTAATTCTATAAATATATATATGACTGTGTGATATTAAATTTCCTACCCTTTAGACTCACACGAGTTTCTCGTAGAACGTGGCATTATTTTTCTAGATGTACAAAGTATTCATCCTTTGAAAAGATCCAACGATCGCAGAAATTGTTCAGCAGGAGTGATCTTCTCTTATAAAAAATTATTTGTCAAAAAAATAAAAAATAAAATTTTTTTTTTTTGAAACGTTGCATATTTTTCAAACGAATCTGAATCAATTTGGCAACCTCTGAATATCTGCACAGTTTCTCTGCTAAATATCAGTAACTGTATATACATATAGTGTATATTTCCGTTTGTAATGCATATACCGTTTACAACAGAAACGATCATACGTATATGTAGAGGCCAGTCATCAAGCGAATGGTTTTGTGGGTACCTACGCAAAAAATGTACGAGTACATAAATGCATTTCTCGTAGCTTTCATGCCGTTTCATTTCTCTTGTACAGCAAAACCGCCTCGTTTACAACTCGCAGTATATGTATATCCACCTCCATTTATACTCGAGAACTTTGATGATGAATACGGTGCATTTCGCTGCTCTCTGCTTCTGTTTCTATACTCTAGTCATACACCGAAGAATAGACCTTAGAGAATAATTTTGAAATCCCTTTTACAGTCTCTGATGTAGAAACTTTTTTGACTCGGCGATTCCATTGCCAGTTTATTTTTTTATTTTTTATTTTTTTTATTATTTTTTTCTTTTCTAGTTTTACGCGCCAGACGAACAGCAAAACATTTTACCATTTACTTTATTTTAGCGAGTATTAAGTGCACCGGTAGGTAGGTAGAAGCTACGTACAAGGTAGAAATAAGAAGGGAGTAAAGAGGTCGTACTGCTTACAAAACGATATAATAATGAACAACAGCCCAGCCGCGTTTACGATTAGTGAAGAAAATAATTTTAATACACCTACTATATACAGCGCGAGTATTATAGTCGTTTAAAAATTTTTACCACCGTATATCTCCCATCCCCCCACCTCTATTGGCAATAATAATTACACAGTAAACCATAATTTTCGATACGTAAATGTCTATCGTAAATTATTATTCAAATATAATATACATACATATATATATAAATTTTTAAACATATTCTATTATATGTGTATATGGATCCGCAACGCGAAACAACAATCATTAAATAACTGTAGAAAAATTGAGAGGAAAAAAAAAAATGAAAAAATGAAAAAAGAAAAAAATTGATTATAAAAACCCAAAACTCCGAGAATATCGGTCTATGTCATCGGGCCTCATTGGCAGATTACGTACCCAGCTATCTCTACGTAATTAATACGCGCGCGCTAGTCGTCAGGCCGGTTGGTTACAATGACTCGTATTAATAGGTATACATACGTACCTATTCTTTACTCGATGAGTAATACCTACAGCGAAATGTCTTATACGGACTTGTGTGCCGCTGTCTGCCTTCCTGACTATCTGCACTTTGCAATATCTCTATACGAGAACGGATATAGATATGTATGTACATACATCGATAAGACTTATGATGCAATAAATTTTTCTTTATTTTTGAAAATCTAAGAAATTTGAGGGTTTTTTTTGTTGTGATTTTAGAACTTATAGAATTGACTTGGAAATTTATCAAGAATTTAAAAATGCTGATTTATTCTCTTTGCATGATCGCGTTTGAAATTGCGTAATTACAAACTGAGTTTGCGGAGACAGGAGTATTTAACATTTTTGTTTAATACACACACATGAGTCATACACACGCTCCTTACTTCACTCTTGACGTTAATTTATAACTTATTGTATAAATTTTATTTACGTAATGATGATGACGATTCGTTCGATAGTTACATATATCTTACGGGTGATTGTAGTATTAAATGTGTGCTGTAACAGTTACGATCGATTTAGGATAACACAAATTAAAGAATTTTGTCAGCTGATTAGATCCAGTCTCTAGATACGATTTATTTTTCCCCTCTCCATTCAGAAGCACGTGGGTATAAAAGCCCCGAAATTTCATCCTCGAGTAACCCATGTAACAACCCTAAAAATTTAGGGTCTTATCCCTCTGGGTATAGGCACTTCAACGCTTCATCTAAATTTCCCATCAAATGGATCCGCTAACTGCTCCCCGCAGTGTACAAACCGCAAACGCCGTTAGGCGACCACCCCAATATGTATTTTGTTTGATTTACTGCAAGCTTTGTACCTACCCCAAGTAATGTAAAGAGAAAACAAAATATTCATGGTGTGACACAGTTGCGGATATTTTAACTCCTAGTTTCATCTCAGGGTGGTAGAAAAGTGAGACGTTTTCATAATCGCTATTGTGTTAATGGCTGAGAAAGAAATTGGCTTAGGAAATTATGTAGCTATGTTCATCGTACGAGGATTAATGATCACGTTTGTCACTTCGATCGTCACGCAACGTGTTTTTTAGTGCATATATATACGATCGTGAAAGACGTCCATGACGGAAACAGGAGCCTAGTGGATGAAAGTGCTTCCGGAAAAGTTGGAAATGATATCCGATAGGATATTACTTTCCCCTGCAAACGATGCTCGGGACGTACGAAAATAAATTCGTGCATTTCCAGAGTGGCTAACAACCCAATTAACTTGAACGCCAATTTATCGGTATATTTCGAATGAAATATGTACTTCCCAGTTACCTGTCTTATTTAAATATCTGCATGTATGTACAAGGGAGTAATTAGGCTAAAAAAATAACGTCATGGAAATTCCCTGTTCTTTTTTTTCTTTTGCATACTTTTTTTTTTCTTCTATTTCTAAGAAACGTTTAACCGTCTTGAGTCATTACGCAACTAGCATTCGCGGTTGGTGACGAGTGTAAGACAATGCCCTGAAATAGCTAATAGTGAAATTATTTTACAGTTTGTTTTTACTAGTGACGTCATTCTGGTCAATGCTGCTGATTGATATTAGCATCGTCATCATTACTTGTTAGTTATAGAAGTTACGTTTTGTAATATTTTAATATATTCTACACATTTGGTTATAGTGACTTATGATCCTGGAAAGTCTTCGTCAGTTTCAATTGAAAAAGTAACTGCTAAATTTTTGAGCATTGAAAATTATTGTAAAAATTGCTTCAAAATTGGATTTTGCATTGCTTCAAAAATCCGTTAAAATAAAAAAATAGAAAAATAAAGAACAGGTAACAACGATCTATTTAGTTTCTTCTAATCGATATCGATTACAGATTTGACTTTCGTTATTCCTCGATAATTAATCGTAGAGTATTTCTTTATTTTTAGATTTAAAAAAAAAATTAAAAAGTTTATTCAATTTTTTAACACTTCAACGACTATACAAGGCCGAAAATATTCCCATCAAATGAGTTTTTGTCGTCGTTACGATGTATCGTAAACTTTACTTCATTTCCGGTCAAACTATTGACCGAAACCCTCGCTTCTCGTTTCTCATTGATCAACTACTATTCACCCTAGACAACACGTGCGGGTTAGTGCATCGCGTGTTTGCGAAACAAACACATAAATTTTGACGATAGAACGCCCCTTGCAATAATGAAAACCACTATAGTGCATTTACTCCATGTCTTATACACATTATGGTATAGCCACATCTAGGCAAAGAGGATAGATGCTATGTGATCATTGTATCCTTATGAATTCCCTTAACAGATATAAATTCATAGTCCAGGATCTACTCCAATTTTGATTAAAGTATAAATTTAATCGGGCAATAAATTATACAGTTCGAAAACCCTGAGTAAACGGACTTTACGAAGGGTAGGTATCACGTCACGTATGTAGGAAAAGCTTATTCCTTCACATTTTTGAAAAAGAAAAAAAATTGTTTCAACTTGTCAAATCCTCAGATATTTGTGTTTTTTGTTTTTTGTTTTTTTTTTCTTTAGTATAGAGATTTTGCAATGTTATATGCGATATATCGGTTAGAGGGGTAATAATAATACGATTGATTACGACACCGATCACCTTCGCGTTGCATTCGAATAGTAATCGTTATTCGCGGTCTACGGGTTAATGTCGTCCAGCATTCCTAGACGGTAATAAAAACTGTAGTATGTGATCGTTATGTAGTGGTCAAGGGAAATGGTGGGGTCATTCGATGGAATTTTATTGAGCAAAAACATATTCGATCGGTTTATCTATCTACCAGTAGCTATAACGATCGTCGAAGATGTAGATATATAAATTTTTTTTTTTTTGATAGTTTTTATGCGCAAATTAAGTATATTACAATGCTGTATATTATCAGCATGAAAGAATAAGACTCTGTTTTTTTTCTAACATAATAATGTACATATATATATATATACATATGTAGAAATATTTTAAGTTAATACTGTCAATGAATTTTACAGTTTTATAACCGTCCTTTGGGTAATATCTTTCGAAAGTTGGTTAAATTAGCTCCAGGCAATTATTGGTTTTGCACAATTTGCACGAAATGTTAAAATAATAATATTTTTATTGCATTTTAATACACGGATTATCTGATTATCATTCGGAGTCGAATTCTTCATGAATTAATGTAGCATATAAGATCCAAGTATTGACTAATTAAAAATCTGACTGAACATGTTGGTTAACGATAATGCAAAAAAAAAAAATAAAAAATTATTGCAAAATGTATGCAATATTATACCGGGAAGTGTCTGAATACATGAGAAAGTTGTACAGTACATGAAAACTCACGATAACAAAGACTTTCCCAGTCTTCAAGTTCTTCAGAAAACAAAAATTTCCTTGTTCATCTCGCGAGTTTCAAATTTTGAAAATTGGTTATTTATGCAGGTTAAAAAATAATTAAGTTACTTTCGTCAAGGCTTTTCATTCCTAGTATATGATATTTATCTAACGGGTCTTCTGGGTGGTTAATAATTAAAAGAATTACGGCACTTAAGTACTAAAAGACAATCTTTTTTTTTTTCATACCCCAAGTATGTACAAAGCCTCTCTCTACCATGATGTGCCTTTATATAAAAAAGGAAAAAATTAAAAAAAAAAACTCGATATTAACCGCTGAGGCAATTCAACCATTTATCTATACCAATCTCGCTTAACCGGCTAGACTGCAGCAGCAGGGGCTTTTAGAACAAATCTTTAACCTAACCACGCGGTATGGCAGTTAAAGAACGTCACTTACAGCTGAATTTAAACAAAGCCTTTTGTCCGTATATACGTATAAATATACTTGTATGTAACTATACTAACAGTTACGCAATTTCGAAAATGAATATGCATTAGAAAAGCTTACGATAAATGTTGTTATAGGTATATAACAATAATAGGACCTACGATTACCTAAAACTACGTATACCTATGTAGTATAATTATGTATAAATAAATATATTAACAAATTGTGAATAGATAATAACTCTATGTAGACGTATTGTATAGTAACGTTCTATATTTCTTTGAATGAACCGGAAGTCAGATCTCGGATTCCTTCGGTAATACGAGTATAAGAATAGATCTAAGTATACAGAGAGAAATAGAGTGTCTATTTTTGTAGTAAGACTTTTGAACGGTCTTTCCCTATCCTGAATACCTTAATACACAGTTTAGAATCCGGATACGGATCTGACCCAAACCCAAACCCAAACCTAAACCTAAAGTTTAAATTAAAGTTAAAAAATGTTAGTTGGGTAAGGTTGGAGTGATGTTGATGGGTATGGTTGGTGCGTTTCTTCTCACTCATTGACTCACTCACTCACTCACTCACTCACTCACTCACGTCAAGTTTCCGTGCGGCCTCGATCGTCCTTGCCCCGCGTGGTAGGCAACGGTAGGCCGGATTAGAAAGGCTCAAACTCCCTGAGCTGCCATGCCATACCGCGTTGAGTATAAGAGTAGAGTGCGTGGGAGGGAAAGTTAAGCGTGATTCGAACGTACGACGACGCCGAGAGTATAAGCGATAATAATATTACGTACGTATGGGATGATCGAGCGTAAAATGAAAAAAAGGAAAGAAAAAAATTAATTTTTTTATACAGAAAAAGAAAAAGAATATTATGGAGTTAGTTAGTACGTATTAGGGTATAATATTAGTCCGTCGTGATGATACTTTCAGATTTATTTTTACTCACGGCCGCTCACGTTTCTCGTGAAATTGATTTTAGTGTTATTTAGTTATTATACTTATTGCCAGATACGTTGAAATCCACCCGATCCCAAAGTATGGATATGGGTTTTTTATTTTTATTTTTGTTTTTGTTTCTAATTAACTGGCTACGTAGTTGCACGCCGGAAGCGAAACAAATTTAATTTCCCTGGTATAAAAACAACGGGTTTCGATTTCACCGTTTCACATTATAATTACTAAATCAAAGATCATTGATCTTCCTCCTTGTATACATGGATTTATTTATTTATTTATTTATTTATTATAATTGTTTTTCGCTTACAAAATTTTTAGATTTTTCATTCCCAAATGAATTGAATCATCGATTGATCAGGATATATCTCGAAAACTGATCAAATTATTCATAAGTTTAATTATAAATAATTTTGCAGAATAACGTTTCAAGTAAATAAAGTACGAAAAGAAAAAAAAAAATCAATCACGGCGACGTAAATCTCGGTATCAACTTCCTTGACAATTATAGCTACAGATACATACTGATTCATTGCAAACGAACGTAGCTATCCAGTAACACGGCACACGTCAGAAAAGGAACCTGTAGAACAAGCCATAAATGTTATGAAAACGTATTAAAATATGTGACCAATCGTCGAGCTCGATCTCTTTACTTGAATTCCGTATACCCCGGTTAATGCAAAAGAGATATATTTAGATTCCTTTGTGAATCGTTCGCACCTGACGTGGCAAACTCGGTATATGTGTATAGTAATACATGATACAGGTATAATACGTATGCCGCAGGTGATATTATACGCGGTTAATACAACGAGGAATGAATCGTATTTTGAAGAAAGAAAAAGAAAAAAATATATATATACGAGATAAAAAAAAATCTTAACGAATAATTGCATTGTTTTGTATGTAGGTACTTATGAATCAGTGTCGTTGCATGACGTCACGTACGGGATTCGAAATACAATTACATATTATTGGCGTGCATTATAACCTAGACTATAAGAATTTATTGAAATCTCTAGGTATGAAAAAATAAAAAATGATCAAATATGGATCGCAGTTATCAAAAGAAAATAAATTAATAAAAAATAAGAAATTAGCATCCACTGTTTTCCCTCTCGATAAAATAATAACGAAAATAAAAAGAAATGCGTGTTACCTACGTAGGTAGGTAGGCCACATACGTAAAACCTAAATAAAATAACTCTGAAATAATGTTCGTGACAGGAGATTCATCACTCGGTAGTTTGGTGTATATATATGTGTTTAAGCGTATATGGTGAACCACCGAACGAATTCCCGTCCCTTTTTATTTTTGTTTTTTCCGTTTTCTTTTTTCTTCTTTGCCTCGATCTTTATCTCACCGTGTCAAATGAGTTCTGCTTCGCTACAGAAATTAGTTAAGTGGTTCTGACTGTCTGGCTGGTTTTAGACCTCCATAGAAGTTCCAGCAGCATCAGCCCTCATGGTATGCATTTTCTGGTAAATTTGACAGTAAAAATGCAAACGGTTTCTACGTTACCAAATATAAACTCATACCTACTACTAAAACGCGTTTCTTACAACGGGGATAATTAAAATTGACACTCATCTCTATTCCAGACGGTTAAACTCCGCCGCCCGCGACGAGAATTCTCTCCCTCTCTCTCTCTCTCTCTCTCTCTCTCTCTCACTTTGTCAAATTTAAGCTGATAAATTTTTAGATATATTATTTTTGTCAGTGACAAATGTCTGCAGGACTTTCGAAAAATCACTCGTCCGAACTATACGGGACGCTAAATATATATAATATAGGTAGGTTATATGTAATGTGGGAATGGGAACGTGCCTGAAACAAAAGACTACAAAAAGAGGAACAGAAAAAGAAGAAAAGAAAATTTGAGATTAGGGATTTTATTAAACTATTATTATTATTATATAAAAAGAACGGTGAATGAGTTGAATAAAAAAAAATTATTATTGAATGTGTTTTTTCAATCCGATCGTCGTACATAGATGCATGTAGATAGAAAAAAAAAAATTTGTCATTCTATCGAATATTCAGAGATATCCGTATTAGGATATCCGTAATATTATCGTGCTGCACCGGCAGCCACCGCCGTGCATCTAGCTCGGTTTTGCACAGTCTCGCAAAACTGATAAATTATGCATTGCATTATTCATGCTCCACTGCCATAACCATACGCAACGATTTACAAAGGCTTGTCATCTCCTCTCCTGTTCTGCAGACCAGAGAGTTAACCTATGTTACACTAGGTAGGTAGGTAGGTAGATATCTACCTATAAGCATTATACGTTGCTATATACTTCCTCCATCTTCATGCTGCAACGATCTTCATGATGCACTATTTAAATGCGATAGGTATCGAGAATAAGTAACGAAAAATCATCTGAAATAATATTTTTTGTATTATTTCCAAAAGCTGAAAATATATTTTTCGTTTTTTTTTTTTTTTATTTTATTTCAAATGCTAATAAAAAAAAAACGAGAAAAGATAAGAAAATAATACGACATAATTATTCAAGATTAATTTTTTACGAACAAATATTGCTCTCCAGAAGGTCTTTAGTCCCCGGATTTCGGTACCTGCATGTGCGTATGTCTACGCATAGCATCGCATTGCAAATGCAATAGTAACGTGGTGCAGTATTTTATATAGAGATATATGGTAGAATGGTCGGTTAATTCCGTAACGTTTCGTCAAAACTCGTATATCTGGCGCCTTAGTTGGTGGGGATAACGGCGTATTTTGGAGTAGGGATACCCCGACCAGTTCCAGCGTCGATTTCCAGTACGTGGTGTAGTGGGGTTACGAACAAACCGCGCGGTACTGTCCAGCTCTTCAATTCTTAGTCAACTTTCGGAGTGAGTGGCCGCGTATCTAACGGGCGCTCGCGCACGCGTGATTTTTTTAAATTATATACCTAGATACGTTTGTATACCTATATGTAACTGATATATATATATATATACATACCGTACCGCGTTTTGATGAGTAAAATAAAATAAAAGAAAAAAATTTTGATAAGTGTAACATCGATTTAATAAAAATAATAATAAAAAAAAGAAACGAATAAATTTCAAATAAGTTAAAAAATATGAATAATCCGTCTATAATTCGTTCTTCGATGAATAGTAGCAGTGTCGTGGTGATTATTTTAACTATTTTTGATTGATAAAAAATTCATATTGTTTGTCTTTCGTTTTTGAAATTGGTTTTTTTTTTTTTTTTCTTTGCTTTTTTTTTCAAATAAAAAAAAAGTAATAATTACTTGAATGGATTTTATTTAATGAATAATTATTGTAAACCACGGTTCTTCGTACATTTTATATTGTTCAATAAAAAAGAACCTAGATAACAGTGCCTCGTTCTTATTAACTTCAACAGTGACTATCACCCTAATAATTTATATAATAAATAGATAAATTGTAGATCGATTATCGTTTAATATAATTTATTATATCTAAAAAGCTGTTGCTACTGGTGGCTACTGGCTGTTGGTTCATCATACGAAAAAGTGTTTAAACAGTGTTTCAAACAATCTTGGGATTATTTATCTGTCATAACCGTGCGGCAGCAATGACTGCGGACGGGTTATTATTCGAGACTACAAGTACCCCCGGGCACCTGGCCCCTACACCTCAACGGCTTGAGAGGCTCCTGTCGAAACAGCCTCTCGAGGAACTCTACGAAGTTGAGGAACAGCCTTTTGCACGGTAAGGATTATACCCCAGTTTATTCTTTTTGTTTTTTTTTGGTTTTCTTAACAAATAATGTACAGAAAATATCTTTTTATTACAATCTTCTCTACAAGTAATAATCATTATCATCATCATCATCATCATTGTCGTCGCTTCCTTCTGTGATTTTACTACCGCATAATACTATACCTGTACAATCGTTCTGTTGGCCATTCTCTGTACATTCGTCATCATCGTATCGTGTTTATCGGAATCATAAGAAAGGCCCGTATTTATTACATTGAACGAAACGATCGTATCGTGTAAATACAAAGAGTAGGTACATATCTATTTACGCGATATTATATCTATAGGTATACGAATATATACGCGATTAGTATAGAGCTTAAAACTACATCCATAAATATGTATATACGATGGGTTACGGAGTAGGAGATATATTATGTCGAAGAAAGTTCGAACCGTTGTGGGAGAGGTCGCGGTGGCAGAGTCTCGAGTATTATACGTTTATAAATTACAAAGGAATAAGCTGCTGCTGGTGCTGTTGCTGCTGGTTATGCCGCTGCTGCTGCCCCACAGACAGTACAGCAGAGCCCGGATATGGTAGGGGAATTGTTTACACGCTCGCATATTCCAACTCTAGTTGTATGCGTTGTGTAGCGAGACGTAGGGAGTAAGTAAGCTGAGGAAGATGGAGAGAGAGAGAGAGAGAAAGGAAGGAAAAAAGAATGGAATTTTTATTTTACCTGAGTCTTATTATTATTATTATCATTATTATTATTATTATTATTATTATTATTATTATTGTAAAAGAAATGTGGACTTGCGACAATCAATTTCAAGAGAAATTTAGTCCTATAATAAAACTCCGAAAAATTGTGATATATTTTATTCTATTCTTTCCGTATAGGGTTTATAATGAATGCGATAAAAAGAACCGCAGAAAGATATTATTTGGCGCGTTTCTTTTCGCGATTATATTAAATTTTAATTCATGTATGTTTGTGCGATTTTGTGTTATATACGTATGATGATGGATTGTGTCTGTGTGTGTGTGTGATTGTGATGTCGAATATAGACGTAAATATCTTTCTTACTTTTTTTTTTCTGTTCCTTGTTTGTCCTCTCGTCTGAGCTAATGGCCCGATCAGAGAGAAAGGTGTTATGTATATATAGGTATGTAGATAAAGATATACTCCGGAATGTGTATATACATATACATGGGTATATACATACATACATACACGTTTATAACATACTTGAGAATTATTTCTTAGGAATTTTTAAGGAGCGTAAAAAGCGTTTTATCCTATAGTACGTACCTATACTTAATAGTATAGTCAGTCTGCAGATCAACCCTAAAAAGAACTCTTGACTATGGCTGTTGTGTCGGCTGATGCTGTTGCTGCTGCTGCGCAACGACGTTGTGCTAAACAATTCTTTACGGACGATTTAATCCGCAGAATTTGGAAGATTGAATCACGGTCAAACCCCCGTCACTGGTGATCGTCACGATCAACCGCATTCATTCCCGATTTGCTCGAGTGCCAATTTCGTCGGTTTATATATTTACGTATATAAGAATTTTACTTGTTATATTATATTATATTATGAAAAGTGTAGTAAATTTATAACAAAGATTCATCTATTTCTGCAGTCATTCGTTTCTATGAAATATGAAAAAATTTTAATACATAGGTATATATATATATATATATATATATATATATATATATATATATATATATATATATATATATATATATATATATATATATATATATATATATATATATATATATATATATATATATATATATATATATATATATATATATATATATATATATATATATATATATATATATATATATATATATATATATATATATATATATATACTTTCTTGACGTATAGGTAATAATTGATCAGAGAATTTATCTGAACTATTATACATACGTTTTAATTCAGGATATAATTAAGACAATCATCATAACGTGCCTGTAGGCTGCAAAGATCTTGAATCTCGAATCTTGAATCTTGAATCTTGAATCTTGAGGTCTCGGATCTTTGATCTAAGGAAGAAAGGAGCGTAGCGACGCGCATGCAGCGGCCGTGTGGTAATCTTATTGATCATTTATGCGTCGAGACTACGACGGACGGTAGTGGTGGTCGCGATCGGTTGGGCGAGTCGAAAGCAGCAGCAACAGCAGCAGCAGCAGCAGCAACAGCTTGCTGAGACCGGGGCCGTGATCGTAAGAAAAGAGAAGTGGAAAAAAAAGAGAGAAAGAGATAAAGAGAAAGAGAGAGAGAGAGAGAGAGACCCTGAGGCCCCAAAGATGTGCTACATTCGTCGGGGCTCTACACCTCCTTCTCTCGATTCTTGATAATTTCGATCTGATATTATAAGATTATCACTAGATCAACGATCATTGCAATATTGCGTAACGGATTACCTACCTACCTATACCGAGTTCGATTCGGAATGAATTTCGAGATATATAACATATGAATAAAATAAATCTAAAAGAAAATGAAATGAACACAAATTGAGAAATGATTAATTTTCTCTCATTTAAAATCAAATTCAATCCCCGTTTTATTTAGTCATATAAATTAATATATGGATACATACATACGGGGTATGTATGTACACACATCGCGAATCATCGCGTCTCATCGCGTGGGACGAAGAAGCGGAGACTAAGCGCCATCCCATACGTATAACAGACGTGTAGCTATACCCATACCCATATTCACATATAGTTATATGTATGTGCGTCTATCCTAGGAGGAAGAGAAGACGCCGTTGGTGTTCAGGCGGCATTCCGATATGCACGTGCATGACTTATTCATTAACACCTTAATGCTCGAGGCGCCTAATAATTCCTTTCTCGTTCGCGGATTAAATTCTCCTTGTGTATATATATATATATATATATATATACGAATATTATACCTACGTATATATATATATATACATATAGGTATAGGTATAATGTGGTTATAATATTATGTGTAACAGCAAGATAAACATATTTAAAGTTATATATTCTAACGTTTGTATATATAGAAGAATACATATGTATTTATATAAAAAAGGAAAACAAGAAACAAAAAAAAAAAAAACGAAAAAAAAATTGTACAAATTTCTTTGCGATCATCGCACTCGATTTACAAAGCTTGTACAATTTAAAACGCCAAGTCATTCTATAATCGATAGAGAATCAATAGAATCAATCAATCGTTGGTATGAAAGAAGGAGAAAAAGAAGAAGGAAGAAGAAAGAATGAAGAATCTTCTTCAATTATATTCTCTTGTGAGATCGTTTTAATTACTCTCTTCAATGAAATTCAAAAGAATTACGAAACTTAGAAAAAAAAACGAATAGAAAAAATAAAAAGAAAGAAACAATATACTCTTTTCTTTTTCTTTTTTTTCTTCTTATTATTCTTTGATTTTTATTTTATACAAAAAAAAAATTCCTTCGCGTAAATTATATTACCTATATTATTTATTCACGTTTCGTACAACGAGTCTTTACCTAACTATAACCAGCTACCTCTACTCTACTTTACTCTACTCCATATTCACGCGAGTCGAGTCAAAACGTTCCTTATTCCACTTCGCTTTGGTATATGGTAGGTATAAGGTTGTTTTAACGTATATCTACCAATAAGGGTATAAATATCAGGTCGTCGTGCATACCAGACGGTCTCTGAATACCCAGTCTTCGTCCTGGACGAGAGCTATTTTAGAACCTGTAGCCAGTATGTAGTAGCAGTAGCAACAGCAGCAGCAGCAGCACAGCATGCATGGTAAAGTAAAGTAAAGTGAAGTTAAAGCCCGAGCCTTAAATCTTTGAATTTTGAAGTGAAGACTTCCATCCTATGATTTAAAATGCGTGAAGAATTTCAGTTTATATTATCATTGACGATATACTGCGGAACCAAATATTTGAAACAACAAAATGAAGAAGAAGAAAAAGAAATGAAAAGTAAAATTTTTTTAAATGTTTATCTCAAATTCTTTAAACTGCGTAGGTACGTAAATTGTTAAGAATTTCTCACGCGACACGCGCGATCTCTTATAGATCGCGGTAATCAATTCGAAACGGAATTTAGAAACATCTTATAAAACTCGTCGAGTTAGGACCGGATTATTCAAGGTTGATATACCTATAACCTATACTGAAAGATTGGAATTTGCTTATGTTCATCCGGATGATATAAAAGCAAACTAAATTGGAAAATAATTATTTTTAACTACGAGCTATTCATTTTTTTTTTTTTTTTTTTGATAAAAAATATCCCGAATAATTATCGGCCGTATCTATTATTTGTATTATTTTATGGGCAGGCTTGGTTATGGTTTGGTATTTTCTACATAACCCGCAAACAGCTTCCTCTTCGGGTCTGGATAAAGTTCTCTAAAATTTAAGTGCCGCCTTTTATAACCGTAAAGATGAAACGGGCAAAAGAACCCGCGTTGCAAATGTCGTTAGACCGCTATTACGTGACGAGAGAGAATAAGACGATGTTGCGCTATTGCTATATAGCTATAGCGTTAGATCTAAGAACCGTAAATAATTCGCTACGCTTCTATAAAAAGAGAAATAGAAAGAAAGAAAGAAAAAAAAAAAAAGAAATTCAAAAAAGAAAGAAACGCATACACGTTATAAAAATATACCTTCATATTATTTGTCAAACGATTCTTAGTCAGAATCGAATATATCCATATCGTCATGAAACATCGATCCTTTCTTTACCTGTCTGCTAAAAATTCTTCTTCTTCTTCTTCTTCTACAAAAAAAAAATAAAAATAAGAATAAAAGCAAAACCGTGAATATGTCCAAGAAAGTTTCTAACGGTATAAAGCTTGCATCAGGATTTCCTTTATCTCCTATACTTCACTATTCGCGATCAGCTTCCGAAGAATTACCTTTGCGGGAAACCCGCCTTGTTTCTTATGCCAATACCGATGTGTGGGATGAGTAAGAATACGTATGTCTTGTATCGTGAGGCCATAGCGTATGCTATATTGTTCATTTTCTTTAATAGTCATAGACCGCGATGATACTTCGCCGGTAGTTAGGCATGTAGTTATATATACTATATATATATATATATATACCTACGTATATACCTATACGTTTAAATGGTTTTCCGTTAGTTAGGGGAATTTAAAAGATCCTGTATCAAACATCCTGCAGTTGCAGGACGCAGCTGCTACCACTCATACTGCAATGCTACCGGGATTAACAGCTGTTCTATAATCGCCCTGTCATTCAGAGGGACGAGGGATTCGGATCGTCGTCGTATTTTTCGAAAAAGACTCGTGCCTTAGGTTTTATCAGATTATTTCATGTCTCAGATATAGACATTAACGTAATAAAGATCGGTGAATTCGTTTTTTATTCTCACAGAAAAGAAGAAAAAATATATATTCGTACATGGCTAATTTGATCAAGATTTGAGGATTTTTTATTTATGTTTTTTTTTTCTTTCTTCTCGAAAGGAAATATTCTTGTAAATATTTCGAAATCTTTAGAGATAGGTAGGTAGATAGGTAGGTATATAAATAGTAGTGATCTAGGGTAAAGGTGGGACGGTATAGGATCATGACCTGTAGATCCATTGCGGTCGTAAATGATCCAGTTGCCCTTCTCCTCGTGTCGTGAAATCCCGCACTTCTATATTATAAAGTCGTGCGCATACAGATCTCTAGATCTTTAGATTCTCTGACTCTCTTTCTCTCTTTCTCTCTCTCTCTCTCTTTATCTTTCTCTTTCACAGACAGTATAAATTCTATTATTGCACAATTATATAAACTTTATCCGAGTTTTACCTCTTGCCAAACACTCAGCACCGCCATAGCGACCAACGAAGAGAATTTTTTCATATTTAACCACTATTTAAGTATATTGAAAGAGACTGCAGCAGAGTCAGCGTGACAATCGTACGTTAGCTCAAACTCTCGGCTATAGGATTATGTTGAGAAATGAGAAATTGTTATTTTTTAATTACCTGAAATCAACGAGAAAATTTTTTTATATACATATTTTTTGTTTTAATCAAATAAACTAAAATGCACAGTCGAGTCGTTCATTAGCAGCTTTGCCTAATCTTAAACGGTTAATTATTTTTTCATCTTTAACTACTTCAGTCTCTTTTATACCTAATAATGTGGCAAAAACCAGTTTTTCTTCTTTTTATTCAATTTTTAAATTCAACTTATTAACTAATTTATCTATTAACTTTGAATTTGGAGAAACTGCTTGCTTGTTATTATTTCAAATATGTCTCCTACAGCTTCCGCGTGTAATTATTCTGACGGTATGGATTCATTCATTTAAAGGCCAAAATAGGTCCTTTTTTTATACAGCATATAGGTATATATATATACCATGTATAACCCAACCATGGCTCGCGTAGCCCACGCGTCTTTTTTATCTCCATTCGATGTCTCTAACGCATCCGCTCACGGCTAAACCCCCAGCATCTTTAAAGAGGTTCCATTCATAACCGAGTCACTGTTACTGTACTCTTGCTTGCTTTCTTGGATGGTGCTTGGCTGTAGTCGCGTGTTGTTGGAAAACAAAACAAAAAAGAAAAAAAAATTTCTTATTTCACAAGAAACTGTATAACCGAGAGTTTGTTGTACGGGTTTACACACACCGTGCTGTACCTACGTATCTCCAAGTCTCATACCTCTAAAAGTATATATCGCGTTACAGAAAAAATAAAAAACAGGAGCAAAAGCAAATTCGATTTAAAAATAGAGAAATAAAAAAAAAAAAAAAATGGAAAATTTGGATTCGGAAATTATTTTAAGTCATTTCGACCAAGTCCCAACGACGTTATCTCATGTCAAAAGAAATTCCTACAGGATAAATACTGAAGGACGAAGTAATACGCATAATAAGAACGAACTTCTTCCCACGTGAAGTTTGAAAGCCGTGTTTATAACTATAAAGAGATTCATCTATGCGTATACATATATATATAGGTATACCTTTGTTACGTGTCACTTGTTAGCCCCGATGTATAGCTGTTGCAGCGGCTGTATCAGCAACAGCAACAACAACCGTTGAGATCTAAGCTTGTAATGGAAGTGTAAAGTCACGTAACTGCATTCCTTTACAACGTAATACCATAAGCTGAGTTTTATTTTCTTTCCCGTAATAACGAGTAGATACATAGATAGTTGGATAGCCAGATAACAGCCGTAGAATCAGTTATGATATAAAACCTCTTTGACACTGTTTAACATATTTTATTCGTCCCTGATTGATATAAAAACCAAAAAAAGAAAAACAAAAAATTAAATCTCAAAAAAAAAAGAGAGAGAAAGAATGAATAGAATTTGGGACACTTTTATCCTGTCTGGATTATAGGGTTCTTTAAAATTTATTTTATTCCCGTTATATTTTGTCTCTCATCTCATTGACATTATATCGACTGCCAATCATTTCGATTTAATTCGTGTCTAGTTTCAAGGCTTCTATCAAAGGCGGGTATCATCGGTTTAGACGATTACGAAAGCATGTCCTATCCTTTGCTGTATTAAAAGGATCGTCTAGTCCAAGGTATATGGCGTAGTGTATAGATACGGTACGTCTGTCGTCATCATCTACTCCCAATCTATATCCATCTATCTGCACTTTATCTGTATATATGTATATGTATATACGCATATCGCGCCATTCTCGCGCTTGCGGTCGACTAGTTTGCTAGCACAGTCCCGACCTTCACCTGCAGGCGACTGTCATTAAGACCGCTATATACCGGTAGGTTATAATTTACGGTCAACAACTACAACGACGACGACGACGACGACGACGACGAACGAACGAACAATCTTGGCTCTTAATTTTTTTCAGTTTCTTTTTTTTTTTTTTTTCTCTTACCTCTCTCTCTTTTTTATTTTTTTTTGTTCTTTCTCGTTTATATTGTCTCTCGCCAGATCGCCGAGCCTCTTGGTTATTTCTTCCTGGTGAAGATAAAAATCGAAGTTTTATAGATGTTGAAAAAATGATATTAAATTTAAAATAAAAGTAAAACAAGACAAGACATGAAAATAAAAAAGAAAAATAAATATGGAATTTATTTTATTAAAGACGTAAAATTTTTTTTTTTTTTTCTTTTGCTTTCGGCACTTTTGAAGATCGAGCTTAAGGTATTTTCAAGTTTTTATACACAAATCAACGCCGATTGTATACGGTAATTTAAAATACGTTATACTGGTCAGGCATAGGAAATTATCCACGTATTTTCGACAACAAGACGTTTTGAACAAATTTTCAAGGATTTAACAAACAAGACTTTGCTTCAACAGGCTTTCAGTTTAAACTTTATTATTACTATTATCATTATTATAATAAAGAAGACCAAAGTACGACGATCAGAATGTCCTTGTCTTGGATATACGAAAGTCACTAACATCTTATGATCGGTATTTTTTGTTTAATTTTCTTTTTCTATTTTTAAACAAACGAAATTCTTTCCCATAAATTTCGTTAAAAACAATAAAAAAAAATAAAAAGGAAACAAATAATAAAGAATAAAAATAATATAAAATTGGCAAATATTTTGCTTCTTTTTCTTGTTTGATATTTTTTTTTTTTTGGAGTAAATAACGATATATATATATATATATCACGATATACTGACATATTATATCCATATCGAAAGCTGGTCTGTTGGAATATTAGTAGCCTAGCTTATAGCTGGTTGACAGACGCCCTTGGAATTCCGAAGGAGCGTAGGCGTGCCTTATGCGACTGTACGTACGCCACGACCGCGACGCGCCCGTTCCTTGAGGTACGGGGCAAGTAGCTGAATTTTAAAAACGTTTTTTTATTGCATCGAATTTCAGTTGAAACAAAACAACATATTATTTATACATATATATTTAGACTCGTTGAGCTATGCATGTTACATACATACGTATTTAATAATCAATGCCAAGTTCAATCCGCGAACATTCGAAACTTTATCGATTTTAAATAAATACAAAACTTTATTATTTTCTCTAAGAAATTATTAAAGCGATACTACAGTGTCGAGGTAAATTTTATATACATTCATATCATAATACATAAAATAATAATAATTTGAAACCTGAAGATAAAATCTGCAAAATCTGCACATGCAAAAAATAAAAAATAAAAAATAAAAATTGCTAAAAAAAAAAAAAATGTGTTTGTTTAGAGTGCAAATTAAATGAAATTTTATCGCTATATTTTGTTTAAAGTTTCGCTTAGCGTCGCTGAATTTGTTTTACTTTACACGCACATTCCGTATATCGCGATATGTCTCTCTCTCTCTCTCTTTGCATGCTCGACCACGTGCAGTATAAGTATAACGTATATTATAACTTGAACTTAAAATTGAAGAAGATAAATTGTATAATCAATATTATTTTTATTTCTATTTATTCTTGCTCTTATTTTTCTTTTTTTCTTTGTTAGATTTTGAAATTGTTTAAACTATTCAAACGTCAAGCCTTTCTCCCTCATATCCTGTTATATCAGTCAAACTTTTCCACGGGATAATATTCATTTCGAGGGTCATTCTCAACGTCCAACCAGTTTGGAGTAAAAGTCGCCTAGATTTAGGGTATACAAAAAATGAATAATTAATTATATAGTTTTCGTTAATAAGGGAATAAGGAATTTATCGAACAGGTTCGTTCAATAGAAGCGATTAAAATCGGAATTCGCAGATCTCGAGACCCACAGGCTTATAGCAACAGCAACAGCAGCAGGAGCAGGGACACCCACTCCAAAGTTCCTTTCTAATGTAAACCAGGATCTCGACTCTCATTCTTGTTATAATTATAGACGCAAGCTTTATACAACTTATATTATTCCTAGAGAATGTTGTGCAGGGTGTACAATACAATATATACGCATAACCAAGAGTTGTTCTGCCTACGAGTTCAATGGCGCCTATAATAATAATAATAATAATAATAATAATAATAATGATGATGATGATGATAATAATAATGACAAAACTTTTATAAATTGAATAATTTGGGATGAAAAAATTCATTTCTTTGATTTCTAAGAAAAGTTGACGAGGGCATGTAAGACGTGAATCTCTGGTACTCACAAGTCAGATGACTTTTACTCGAGAGAGAATATATATACCGGTTACAGAGAGCCTATTGCTGTATAGGTAGAGGTACTCGAGAAAATAAGTTGATAGTATATAAGGTCTTGGATTTCACTTCGTTTGTAATTTACATTCGTTCGTTGGTGGTGAACACGTTGTACATACGTACGTCGTTGTAACCCAAGAATTATCTGTTCAAAGACCGAAGCTGACCCAACAACCGAAGAAAGCCCTGGGCGTTGCGTTGCTTTGCGTTGCTTTGCTTTGCGTAGCGTCGCGTACTCGCGTTTGTAAAGGAAAGGAAACTGAGATAGAAAAGGATAAGATTGGTGAAACCGTGACGGCCAAGGTTACCGGTTACGATTTTTTTAAATAAATTTCCAAAAATTATTCATTCATTACTAATTCCCAAGAATTTGAATATAAACCATATATTTATATATTTATATATATACATATATATATACAAGTATTTCATGAAATTTCACTATCTTCGGAATTTTTTTTTATATTTTTTCTTTTCTAATATAATCTCACAAAACAAAATTCAAATATATATATATATAAACAAATTTAGAAAATAATTTCTAATCTACCAATTCCGATCATTTCTCTAAACTCGTTTTCCTCCTCTTCTGCATCTGATATTGTAGGCTCATCGATTAAATCAAATTAAACTACAAAGCCGGATCGACTGGTTATCGCAAATAGAATTTCTCGCATCTGCAATCACGCCATACGAAACAGGTGCGGTGTGGTTTTGTAGCGTACGTTTACTGTCCTTTCTCCTTGGGTGGCGTCACATATACTTTATATATATATATATATATATATATCGTTGTTAGTTGATAGTTGGTAGTTTTATCCTATACTTAAACCGACTACTTCTCCTTCTCCTTATCTTCCATCTCCTTAGTGAAAATATTTTTGCTAATGATATTATCTCGCCGTATATAGCCAAAGAATTTGCGATTCGTTTCACCGCGATATATCGACGACACGAATATTCGAGGATGTTGATAGCCATACCCATAGTCAGCCATAGCCATAGCCATAGCCAACGGGCTTTAATTCTTCATTTCTGGCTTCGGAAATCGAAACCAATTACCATTCGGCATATCGAGGAACGGGCCACACCGACTATTAAGAACCGAACTCGTATTATACAGCACATCGACGTTTCAGCCCCTCAGGTTAAAAACCCACACATGAACGTCCAAATAGTTAAATCCGGGATTTTTCGCCGCGCTAAATCACTTCCGCTGTGATAAATAAAATAGTATCTAAATATTTTTTTTTGGCAGCTGGAGTTAGATTCATATATCCAAGTACCTACTTGAAAATTAACTACGATTTGATTGTGAATTGAGACTTTGAACTCGTGAATCGATAATCAATAACGATTGTGGGTTTATCGATATCTCGATGAAAATTCGCCGTAATCTATAAGTTTTTTTTCTTTTTTTTTTTCTTCATTGCAAGTACATAAATTGAGTCTGTAGATTATCGATGTTGAATTCATGAAGTAAAATAACGGAGTCATTGTCCTTATATTGGTCCGATATTAGGTATAGTTAATGAGAACACACACGATATCGAAAACTGTTATGACGTTTTTGACGAGGCGAAAGTGGAGGAAATAGTATATTTCCTGTCAACGGAAGTACCTATCACATATCCCATCAAACATACGACGTTCGTTTAGGCTATTTGACATAGCGAAATGTCTCGGACCTACTTAGGTATACAAACATGTACGTACTTTTTAAGATTGTCCTCATTAATTATCGACCTGTTTTTTTTTTTTACTTTGAAATTCGTTCGTTTACTCGTTTACCTCGTCTAACAATAAATAAAAAAAAAAAATTTCTCAGTTTAAATTAATTCGCATATCTTTATATTAATTCATCTTATCGCAATTCTTCATTCCGTATGTATATATATTTCTACCGTCATCTCGACCGCGGTGCAACACGAGTAAAATATTTTCACGTGGGTTGGTCAGTAGTCGATGAGATGACCTGGATGCAGTGAAACCACGAGTCGCGTGGTGTGGGACGGCCGGTTTTGCCCGGGGCGTCATACGTCCGTCCGAATCCCCGTTTGCCTATACCTACAGTATTATAACCAAGTCACTTGCGTGAATAGTGATTTTAGAAATATTTTTCATTCAGTGTAGATATAGGTATAGATCGGACATTGAATTATTTTTCATAATAACGTACCTAGGCATACAGAAAATTTAAAAGCAAGAAGAAATTTTCTCTATATTTTTTTTTGTTTTCTCAAAATTTTTTTTTTCTTTACAAAAAAAAAATTTTCACGTATGGTATATAGTAGTGTATCATAAACTACATATATTATACATACCTATATGTGTACATACGAGTTTGAACGGTCAAAAAAAAAAAAAAAAAACTTTCTTTCGACACTATTTCGGCCCTAGGCAGTAATAATGGCCATAACTCAATTTGTTCGAATTCCTTTTCTATTCTTTTTTTTTCTTTCTTTTATTACTTTTTTAATAATCTTATCTCGCTAGGTTTGACCCCATTTTAACAATATATATCGATAATTTATATATCTAAGAGGTTGTGTGTCCATTAGACTGTATAGGTAGCTTTAATAACACAAGGTGTGTAAACCGAGTTGATTTTGCAACACTGCAGCAGCTGGTGCAAGACATTACAGGTATAGTGTGCATATAGATATATATATATATATATATATGTTGGTACTCGTACACCTCCTACTTGTTATTGCGCCCATAATCTATACCCTTCAATTTCGTGTTAGATATAAGATATGGCGCCTGCAGCTCGCAGTGATTAACAACTCGGACATCACGCGTTAGCACAGTTTTCTCCTCTCAACTTCTCGTCTCTTAAAAAGATGCTGTTGCTACTGATGTTGCTGTTGCAGACGTGGCGCCTGGTCTGCGTTTCTTCCGTTAACCGCGTTCCATAAACTCGGAACAGAAGCTTTTAATACACGCAGTAGTTCGCGTTTATGTATGAAAACAAAAAAACAAAAAAAAATAATAATAAACACAAAAAGCAAGAAAAACAAAAAAAAAAAAAAATAAAAAACCACTAGTCCGAAGACTCAGACGCAGACTCCGTCTCACAAAGCAAAAAATAAAAATACACAAAAATCGTACTCAACAAAAAAAAAAAATTAAAAAAATTGAACACGTAAATTATTGTCAACTGATTAATTATACGCTTTTAAAGTCGTATAAATCGGAGGAAGGAATTACATTTACTTCTGAATGTAAAGGAGACACGTTTTTTTTTTTTTTTTTTGTCTTGGATCAACTTTTATCAACATAGCTCCAGAAACCTAGTTCTTTAACAGCATCAACAGCAGTATAGGTAAGGCAATTCTTCTATAAAATAAACTCGATTGAAAAGTGAAGCTTGGCTATAAGTATAAGGTGTAAATCGAATGGTACTTACCTATAGTAGGTAAGTTGACGGATCGTGATCCTTTATTGGCTTATGCGTGAAACCGCAATAAATATACAAGTATATCGACTCTTTTAATCGTATATATAATGTTTCAATGATCACAGATTATATACCAAACTTTTTTTTTGCACTCAGACAATTTAGGTATAAATATATATATATATACAAAATTCGCGACTGTGTATATATGTATAGTTTAACTTTTAAACTAAATAATTTTTTTTTTTTTCTTGGTTTTTTTTTTTTTTTATAAACCCTGCGGCGTTATACACATATTCAACAACGACAGCTGCGCAAGTAGCGTCATCATTATGGTGTAAAAAAAAAAAAAAATAAAAAAAAAAAACTACCCGGATACGCAACGTGGCCTCGGTAATAACGCGCGTCACCCCTCGACCACTTTAAAGTGACAGTCTATTCCTGAACTCTGGTATTTTTAACTTTTCTTCATATAACTACCTATACTCATATTTTCATGTGCCAAATGCAAAATGCTGCAGTTTTGTTTCTCCGCAATTTTACCTCGAAATAATAATAATTTATTTTTCATTTTTTTTTTTTGTATTTTTTATTAATTTACTCTTCTTCTCTCATGTCTTCTTTAATTTTTTTTTTTTTTTTTTTTCGCCATACCTATAATATCTCGCGACTTGTTTACCGAAGGCCGCAGACACCGAGCCATTCTTAACGCCAACGCCAACGCCCGCTTACTTACTTACTTATTTGTTTGTTTGCTTGCTTACTTGACTCGGTTACTTTCGAGTAAAATTTTCTGCATAATTATCAACTGACTGACTTACTAACTGACCGGGTACTATGGCAGAATCGCATTCCTAAAGTTGCACGGTACATTACCGCGGTGGCGCCAGTCCAGGCCAGACCATGCCATGCAAGCCGGGTCAGTATAGTCGTTGACGTTATAGTTTAGCGTAATATATTCATTCCATGTTTGGATTTTCCGGGTATAAAGAAAATCTACGTACATACATATTAAGTGCTTAATACACAAGCATTAACATCAGGTATATATTATAGCTTTTCTTTTATTTTGGTATAGAAGTATATAGAAATATACATATGTGAATATGTCCGTGTCTCTTTAAACTGCCCACTTACATAGGTATCATACATACATACCTCTAATACCCGGAAAATTGGTAACCGTCAATAATTATCATCGTTCAGTTAGAGACAATGTGCAACATATTTATACGTTGCACAGTTCCGAAGAGACTCGAGAAAATTTCGTCAAAAATTCCTCGACTCTTACTCACCTGAGTTTATTATGGTATACATAGTAATCGTGGCTTCTTTTCGGACGTGCTGCCACTAGCCTCGAGCCTCTATTCCGTTACCTAAAACGTCATCGGTAACTCACGGTGACTAACAAATCCCGTGCATCGTATACGAACTCGGATAACGCTAACAGCTCTTATCAGTGAACGGTGTTAATATCACTAACTTTATACGAGATGACTGGTAGAGGTATAACTTAAAACCGTGAAGGAAATCGACTGTTTAAAATGTTCGATAAAATTAATAAAAGAAAAAAAATTTAAGATTTTTCGTTTTATTTTTTTTTTTTTAATCCGTGATCTAATTGAAAAGATACTGTAGTTCGAGTTGTATGCAAATCGCTGTTTTTTTACTTTTAGCCAATCGAGACAGCAGTGTCGCGATTTTTTTTTTTTTTAAATTTTTTTATATGTAGAGATGAAAGGAGATCGACAGAGTACGAGAAATAAAGAAAGAGGCGAAGGCATGTATAGACACGGACGATGCAGGATCACTTTCCACTCTGTGAGTCCGAGGACGGATGGGGTCAACGAAAATTTCCCTTTTTTATACGCAATCTATATATCGAAAGCCAGACGGCGAACGGTCGAACGAGCTAACAAAGGTCTGCTGTTACTGTTATAGGTGGTACACAGCCTTCTTAGAAATGAGATATACTATATTATTATGTCTATAATCGTAGAATGGAAACCGTACATGTTTATTGATCATAGATAAACGATTTATATATCCGATAATGTTCATTCAGGTTCCGTTATAAATAAATTAAAATCAAAATCGTGACTATAATAATTCTTATGGATATATGCTGATATGCATATGCATATGCAATTCGATTCAATTCAATGCTGTCGTTAAAATAGGAGGCATATATATAACGTTCGGTTGACGATGGTAAGGAAGTAGGCCAAACACGGTAACACCAGGTGCGAGGTTTGTATAATCGATGAAGAAAATAAATATAAAAATAAAAATTAATGTAGGTACGTCATTCGTGTAGCTCTTAATAATTTATTTTATTTATTTATTTATTAATCTTCGTTTTTTTCTAACGAAAGAAAAAACAAAACTAACTGCAATAAAATTTGAAACGGTGAATTCACTGAAAATCTTTTACACCGTTAATCATAATAATAATAATAAAAATTGAAAATAAAAAAAGGTCATCCCACCTTTGACAAAATTTGCAAAAAAAGCAGCAGATGCTGCATTTCAGGTCAGAGTATAGGTGCCCAAAAAATATCCGCTCTAAGGGTCTCAGTCTGACTGTTTAAAATAAAGATGCTTTCCATCTGCCCCATGCGGTCGGTTCTAGGTAGGTAGGGGTATACGTATATTCATACATACATACGTATATACTTCTGAATACTAAACCGAGGTATGGTATAGTCGAAAGAAAGCCCGGGTCTTGTTCGCTACTTCTTCTTCTTCTTACTTCTCATCCTGTTCATCTTCTTCTTCTTCTTCTTCGTCTTCTTCTTATATACCTGAGAAACGGCCGAGGGCCATTTCCGAAACTCTTAGTAATCCCTGAGGAATTCCGCTTCAACGAAAAATACCTGGCAAATTCCTACTTTATTACTGGTACCTTCCTATTACTACCTACCTACCTACCAAACTACCTACATGTATACAGTATGGGTATAGCTATGGGCGTAATAGCTAGGTATATAGATACGTAAGTTGATCGATATGTTATTCCTACATGTATGTATTCTATGTATGTTAGTGTAGGTATATATACATACGAAATGGTACCAACCTAAATTTTTGAAGAACATATCTCTTCGCGTCTGGGTTTGCAGAATAGAAATAAAATAAAATAAATAAATAAATAAATAAAAATAAAATCTATCTCTTTATACGCTATATGAATAATGATGGTAGTTTGTTACACTTCGTGGTTACAAAAGTATGAAAAATAAAATTTCAAAAAAATAATTAGATAATGGAGTTTCGTTTTATAATCGTTGTCGACTTCTTTATCTTGTCGTAAAATAAATAAAGAAACAAAAAAATCTGTTACAATTTGTTTTTTTTTGTTTTTTTTTGACACAGTTTTTCTAAGAATTTAGGTATGTACCTACTTACCCATCTATATACACAACTAACTAACTATGGCTTGTTGTTATCAGTGACAGCGCTCTTTCGCTATCAGTGATGTATATGATAAACGCGAGATATCGTAGGTACTGAAATAGATTGCGAAACGAGTGAATTATAAAAGCTTTAAAATTCTCATTCTCATTGTCTACATATATTTGAGAAATTAGTTTTATTTATTTATTTGTTTGCCTTTTTTTTTGTATGTAACAGTTTATATTCGATTTTCTTCCTGTGGATAAATCTCACGCTCCGTTAACCTGCAGGGGTGTTGTTAATAAAATTAAAAATCAGCTTATATGGGTCGACGACGGAGAGACCCGGCACGAACGACGTCGCGATGTATTATGTACGTATACATATATATACATATCTACACACTTTTATATACGTGTAGATAAATATCTATATACCATATATATATATATATATATATATAAGCGTTGCGACGCTTCCCTCTTGGAACTACTTAACCGGTCTCAAACCGCCCACGCATTAAGTACGCGGTATCGGTCACACAGTTTTTTTTTTTCTTTTTTGTGTTTTTTTTTATTTTTGTTCTTTTTTACAATATCACGAAACCCTCTGTACACAGTTCAGATTCTCAGTAATTTTCTCATACCTACCTTTTCCCATACAGCAGCAACAGCAGACAATTTCTGCGTGCAATCGCTTCGGTCTTAACCAGCAGCCTCCCCATGATCGACAGGCAATTAGATTAAATGCGGGTCAAAACCGTCACTAACCTACTTACAACTTGACGAGCATAAAAATAATATCGCTTTACAATTTATTTGAATTTGAATTTTTTTTAATTATTTCCCCGATGGCCATTTCTCAATATTCAAAAAATTTCGGGTCTACAGTTTTTTGTTTTTTGTTTTTTTGTATTCATTTTTTCTTATCGAGCAATTAGAGTTTGTGAAATTATTATCAAGAAATTAATGAATATAAAGATTTTCTGTTTTCGATGAAAAAATCCGTAGATTCAAAATTTTTTAAATTAAAAAAAAAACAAAAAATTTGCTACGAATTTTTGTCGCGAATTATCGACGAAATGTTGTGATTCGGATACCCAGCTCTCTTGTTTCTCAGTTTAAGACAAGAGAATGATCTCTATCGGTGAATCTTTCGCCTTTTCTTAACTCGAGTCAGTGGTACTGGGCAGCGGTTAGCGCTAACCTTGATCCGTGGACCGTTACTCTGCCCCGTGGGGCCCGCCGGCTACGGTTATCCAGGTCTCTGGGTCCCCGACGATCCAGGGACGAGGTAAGAAACATCGCGCCATGATGGCTTACGAACTTATACCTACCTACCTATCTCACCCTCTCCAACTTTTAGGTCTTCGGCCTCTTGCCGCAATTATACACTGAGGTCATTTATGCTACTTCATATACATACATCATTCTCGCCATAATGTTATCTCGATCTTAATTAATTTCACTGTATAATAATATGATAAAAATAAAAATAAAAAATTAAGAAAAAGATATGAGAAGAAGAAAGAAGAAAAAAAAAAAAATAATTATGAAAAATGGAAACGTATAGTATATAATATATAAATTTCAACTTGACCTAGTACTTTGAATGACAGTATAATGTGCGAGAGTCTTCTCTTAGTCTTCTTCTTATTTCTTCCTCTTCTTCTTCTTCTTCTTCTTCTTCTTCTTCTTCTTCTTCTTCTTCTTCTTCTTCTTCAATGTGAACATAAATCACACCATATTGTGACTTACGCGGTTTTACGACGTAACGGAGAATAAGACATAATATAACTTATAGCAGTGGGTAACAACTGTTGCGGATTAACTGGGTCTCTATATGCTCTCTTCTAATGCCTGATAGTCTACGATATAGGTTAAATACATGATTGTGCTATTAGTTTGTCCATTTTTTATTTATTCATTTATTTTTTTCCTCATTTTTTACTTTAAATACGTCAATTATCGTTTAAACATTACGGTATGGGTATGCTGCACGTGTAGTTTGAAATAAAATAACGTGTCGTAACGTTACGGATTTTTTTACAATCACATAGTTCGAAGTCTAGAGTCCATAGTCTAGACTGCAGTATTATACATACAGAGAAAGAGAAAGAAAGAGAGGGAAAAATAATATATAATTAATGTTTAAATGATTAGTGTTCGACGAATTTGATTTTAATTAGGAATTCGACTTGTGTCATAACGTTACTGCTCACCATACCTATAGGTAGATAATTTATCCATATAGCCGAGTCAGAGCTGACTCGGTTTTTCTATGGTTATGACAAAGGAAGAAGGTATACGTCAAACGTAGTACATACATACGAGTTTACTTTACCTGTACTTCTTATATACCTACTTTTGAATCTATTTAACAGTCTAAGTAAGCAGTGGCTAATTACGTTTTGTACTGGTACCAGCTGCTACCGTACACTTCGTATAATCTGACCGCAAATCCTGACAGTAAATTGTAAATAAAATTAAACAAACCCCTCGGGTAGTTTGGTGTATTGAATACTCGTTATTTATTTCAATCGAAGGATATAATGGAAGGAATAAAGAGATAAAGAGATAAAAATAAAGAAAATGCAAGTACGTATGTATGTATGTATGTATGTACGTAAATACCTACGTACATACATAACCGAATATTTCTCACGCCCCGAACGAAACCCGCAAATTCTCCTTACTCCGCCACCCCCTCATCGCAAAACTCTTTGTATGCATAAATAATTTGCGCGAGATGCGGAGGAATTCCGTTTCTCTGAATCATGTTTAAAAAATAAAAAATATATAAGATAAAAAAAAAAAAAGAGAGAGAGAGAGAGAGAGAGGGAGAAAGAAAATTTGCTACTCGAGTTTAGTGACTCATTCGTTATACTCGTTGCCTAACTTTTGTACACGTGTATTGGTATTTATACACATCTGTATATGCATGTATTATAATATGTACAAAATTTCTTTCTAAATCGCGTAATATTGATAGAAATTTGTGCCAGCAGGGTAGTCTTAGACCCCCAGGCGTTTTAGAAGCCTAGTTTTCTGTATAAGTTATGTACTCTCATCGGTACTTGTTAATGTTGTCCAACGATGACCCCGCAGGCTTGACAAAAAAAAAAAAAAAAAGTTAAATAAAAATAGAACGAAAAAAAGAAGAAAAAAAAAAGGTAGAATTTCTTGCTAAGAAATGTGCTGCCGAAAGTTTAAGACCTCTTTTGAAAACAGGGTAACAGGGAGATTTAGGACGCCTTATAGGTATTCTTCTTATTGGGGTCTCTTTGAAGACCCTGCGTCAAATATACCGACCATAGTTATTTACGAATGAATATTTGACCCTGTCGTAAAATTTTGGAAGTGGTGTAAGGTATGACGAGAAGCGAATTTAAGAATTTGAGAATTTAAGAACCCTCGCCTAATGCGAAACACTCCGTAAACCTTCCTTCGTTCCGAAATGTCTTTCTATTTTTTTTTTTTTTTTTTGTCTTTTTCTTTCCTTCCTTCTTTCTGTTTCTTTCGTTTTTTTTTTTTTACTTTTTTTTTTGGATGCAAGCAACGTTACAAACCCGTAAGATAAAATTGTTCGTACGACAGGTTAGTGACTTCATAATGTTGAGTCACGAATCCACTAAGCATGCGACGAACGAACGGACGAACGGACCAGACGTATGTACATACATACATACATACATACATACGTACGTACGTATATATGTACATACGTTCCGGGTTTATAAGCTATGCGTGCTGAACCTCAGCCCTCGCGGGGTCAACTACACGCATGATTCGTATCTTTGTTGAGTCACTTCAAAGGTGCGAGTGGGGTGTATGATATTCGTGGATGATAGTTTTGACGGAATAAGAAACTCGATTAAAATTACGACCACAGGGTAGATCTTAATGACGCGAAAATATCGAAAATGAAAAATTTTTTCATTCACTTTGAATATTTTGCCAAAAAAATTGGGAGGAAAAGAAGCAAACGCTTTTTTTTTTTGTTTAATAAACTTCTCGTTATGGTTTGCTCGATATTTGAACCTTTTTACAATCTTGGTACATACATATAGGTACATACTTATATACATAGCGGCTGGTCAATGATTCCGATTCATTCCAAGAGATTTATTCATCGCTGTTACTTCTGATGGTAAGACTCCTATATACGGTTCGGTCAAGAAATGTGAATGAAATTCCGTCGTTATCTATGGTTGACTCGATATAAACGCGTGTAGTCTGAAGCAATAATTATAAATTATCTCAATTTAGAAGAAATATCAATTCCCACGATTGGATCGCTCGCGTTTCCGGTTTAAAAACGATTAAATTTTCAACGGGTCTTTAAGATATTATTTGTGTATATATATGTATAGTCACGTATACCAACGGCGTAAGAAAACCAATAAATATTTCAACGTCTTTTAACGGTATAATTTTTTTTGTTTTTTTTTTTTGTTTCGTTTTTGTTTTTCATTTTTATATCCAAAAACTGAAACCGCTTATCTCTAAAAGTGTACATTAATTTGATTCGTACAAGATACTCGTAGTTTAGGTAAAAGACGACGGTCAACTAATGTTTAACGAAATAGTTAGATCTTTGATAGTTCTTCTCGCATGCAGAAGCCCCTCGAGGTTTTTTGGCTGTCTGTAGAGAAGAGGCGTGGGATTTTTAATACTTATGGTCAGTAACAGTGGGGCCTTTAAGGAGGCTGCCGTTTCTGGAGTTTCTATACCTACCTACCTACCTACCTACCTTACCAGCTATAACCGTGCTGTGAGGAGTAAACAGAGTTTGGTGTTAGACGAGGTTTCAAGGCGCGGCCTACGTTTGTCTAGACCCTAGAGGTAAAATATCCTCAGGCAGTTCCCACCCGAGCAAGAATGAGAAAGAATTAAAAAAAAAAAAGGGAAAAGGAAGAAGCAGAAATGAACAAAAAAGTCATAATAATAATAAAGAGAAAAAAATAAAAAAACGATAAAGAACGAGAAATGGAAATCTGATAGTAAATTTTGACCGTTGGTCACACGCTATACGAATTAATACCCAAATATGATAATTTGTTAAAAAAGATATATAAACGTATATATATACGTATAGGTACGTTGAGAAGTTTAAATGGAACAGAAGAAAAAAATACAAAAAAAAAAAAAATCAAAAAATAAATTAAATTCAATTTTATACGGAGAACCCCTCGCTGTTAGACAGGAAGTAAGGCCTGTCTCTCACCGGAAGTTGTTTCTCCTCGCGCCAGTTGTTGCAGTACGAGTTCCAGGTCGTTATATAGGTACCCCATATTAAAATATATATATATAAATAAATATATAAATATATGAACCGAAAATATCAAATCGTCAAAAAATAAATAAAAAAATAAATAAATTTTCTTTATCTCCTTAATTGCTGCATGACTTACGATCCTCCGATTAAATAACTCGAAATATATATATTTCGATACGTATTTGAACCAGATTATTTTTCTTTTTTTTATTTCTTTTTCTTTTTTTTTTTCAATACCCGATCTAACGCCTTAGGGTATTACATATACGTTAGACATACACGTATAGAATTTTTGAAAGGTTAGATCACTCCGAGTCGCGATTGCCTAATTAAATTCAGTCCAGTGATAAACCTTAACGTACCGTCTGTCTCTCGATCAGCTTGATTAGGATAGGTACAACATATAAATTGGTTCATACATGTTTAAATTCTTGAAACGTATGGTATGTAGGTATATCAGACGTTAATTGACGTTACGCAAAACCATCCTAATTTAGCAACTTATCTGATACCATTATTATCGTTATCATTATTATTATTATTCGACTTTGGCGATCTGACTTTTCCCAGCATTGCATTTCATTGACAGTGCAGAAAACCGCGGCGGCAGTAATTGTGACGCCTTTGGTGGTGCCGGAGAACTTGCGAGATGAGAAGGCTCTTATAATACCCATACCTACGACCTGTTTCAATCGGTCCGTGGAATAAGACATAAAAGGACGAAGGCAGTGCAGAAACTTTCAAAGAAACGCCGACAGATATAGGATAGACGGAGATATATATTGTATATAGGTATAACAACTACGAACGATCAAACGAATCGCTAAAACTGATTCGATAATTCGTTTTAACTATATATATAAAATATCAAACCAATTTTTTCAACTCTGCATTGACGTAAAGAATAAAAAATTAAAAAACTGAAGAGATATGTAAAAAAAAAGTTAGATTTTTTTATTACGTTGTCTAATTTTTTGTTTTGTTTTTTGACCAAAAAGAAATGATGAAAAATTTGTGTCTTAGTTTTTCGCAATTTAATTGAACAGTATGCGGATATTTGCGAGGGGGTATAAACGTATCGGTTTGATCGATTTTGTTGCGGATATAATAGATACGTAGGTACAGATATAGGTGTAAGTATATTATGTATAAATATATATGTAACGTATATACGAATAGAAGAAAAGTAACGATGGTTAGGTATAACGGATCGTCGATGAAAATTCCTGGAATAGAACGTCCTCCTGGCGGCCAACTCCTTCAGGAATGTTGCTAGTGATGCCTAAGGTTGTAGTCTGGTGCTGAAGTAACGCTCGCTCCCGTTCCCACCGAGTGTCTTGGGATGATCGTGGATGGAACCCGTCGATCCCTAAGAGAAAAACTGCAATTGCAGTATACAGAGAGAGAAAGATGAAAGATAAATATAAATGTGAAGATAGAGAGAAGGAAGAATTCACCATCAATACAAACCCGTAAGAGAAAAGCCATAGGTTATAGTCGTTCGATTACGAACGCGGATCTGTAATTTCAAAAATGAGCACGCGTTTTATTAATAATTTATTATTTCCAATCAATAAAATAATTTAGCTATATAGGTATCGTTAATTAGCACGTATTACAATGTCACGTGATGATGATGATAATGATTATCTTCATCCACGTATCGGTTTAATTATCCGTAAACCTTATTAGTTTTATAAAATCTAATAAATTCGCGATAATTGTTAGACTGACGATCTCAGATATCCAGGGTCACGATCAATGCATGTCTCTAGATTGTACGTGTTCGAATTCCAAAGCTTAGGTCGTGATAGTCCGGGTATAGCCAGTAGTCTAGGATGTCTAGTTTTTCTTCAAGCTTATAAAACGGTATGATTTAATGGGGCTGGATTAAAGTTCCGAATTTTAATATTACAAACTTTTTTTAAAAAAATTTCAATTAGTCTCAAATAAATTCGGAATTTTTACCGTTCAGAACTTGAACCCGGCATTCGATATAATCCTTGAGAATAATTCAACCGGATTTTCGATACATTTAGGTATTCGTCGATACTCTAAAGTCGTGATCAACGATTGTGATCGAAGAAGGAAAAAAAACCGGTTAGCTAGGCACAGAGCCGAAATTCCATCCGACGAAACGGCAAACGCGATAGTCTCTTATCAATTTTTTCGATAAGGATGTGTACTCGGTCCTTAACGAACCTCTTTAATTGCCTAACATTCTACGTGTAGGTATATAATTAGATGTACAATTTTATATATCTTATTGCCTTAAGGTGACCTAAATTAATGATTATCCGGTATTTCGTATTATAAATCATGTCTTAGTGTACTGCACTTTATATACCTACGTCACAAAGTGTAGAATCGCATCGTGTCGCGTTGGGTTTTAAACGCGACGTATTTATTTCCTTGAATCTATCAACGTCTCGTATATACTGGTCAGTTTATAGCTGATTTTGTAGTATACATAGTCTATAGCAGTAGCAATAGCAACGACTGAGAAAGGAGGACGAACGTGCCGTGTTGTGGCCGCGCTTTGGATTCCGTATGTCTCTTAGCCATCTCTTGTAGGTATTGAGTTTCTACAGCCTTCGAAAGAGAGCTGAAGAGGTATACGAGTAGTACAAGCTATGAGGACGAGGACGATGAGGATAGGAGGGAAATAAAGAAGAATGACAAACGTGCCGGTCCCATCGGTCTGATATACGTAAAGACGCGTTTTAGAAGGACCTACGGCACGAATAAGAAGTAGTAGTAGTAGTAGTGAAAGAAAAAAAATAAATAAATAAAATGAAGAAACAAAAAGAATGAGAAAAAAAAAAAATATATATATATATATATATATATATATATATATATATTGAAACCGCGCGATCACGACAGCCGCTCGATTAGTCACGCAACCGACAAAGGACTTGCGTCTATCATTCACAAAGAACCTTATACAATCGCGACCCTTACATCTCTACGTAGTCTAGACTCTATAGGTCCAGAATAAATGAGTCTGCATACGACGCTATATGCGGTGGTTAATTTTTCGACGTTTTCTAAAAGATTATTCGGAAAAATTGAAGAAGATAATTATGGGTATATTTATTAAATGGATAATATCACGGAAGTTGAATAAAAATGAAAAAAAAAAAAAAATCATTTAGCGAAACTGGTTTCGGTTTGACTATAGGTACTATATGGGCTCTTTCACACCTATACCTATTCAAGATATTCGACGACGGTTTATTTATTTTTTTTTTTCTTTTTTTTCTTTTTTTCTTTTTGAGGTCAGAACCGAATACTCAAGAATGCTCGAAAGCTTGATACGTATACCTACCTACTCGTATGTACCTATACTTCTATCTATACATTAAACATGCACGCCTGTGGCTATGTGATGATATGATGCCGATGGAAGAATTGGGTGAAACTCACAAGTGGAAGTGGCTACGGCTATTCCATCGTGTGGTTTCCTTTTATCTGCAGTATGTGTACAATATATATATATATATATAACTTTTTCGACAAGGTATTATTATTTATTTCGAAAGAATATATATATGTATATATATACGTATTTCCTTTTTTTTTTTCTCTCTTCCTGTTTCAAGTTGCGATAAGATGTCGAGGATTATTTTTTTATTTATTTTTTTTTTTCTAAGTAAATGATCAGAAATTAGGGGAAAAAAAATGTATAATGTATAACATACATACGTACACTCGTTTCCCCTCTCTTATTACAGTACAGGTATATACATATATGCATATATAGACGTAGGGTATATAGATACATACACAGTCTTCCTTCCTGCCTTCCTGAGGCGGTATATACCTACTCGCTGGTAAGCTGCCAACGAGGTTAGTGGGATTTGAGATTTTCGATAGCTCATCCTCACGAGAATTGCCGCGACAACACGCGACTACACACATGGCATTCATGCGTGTACTGAATAGTTAATATCAACGACTCGTATATGCTATACAACTATATATATATACCTATATTTTTTACACTGTGTATATACATTACATTAGTACCTACATAGATTAAGTATAACTATAAAACCTGGGTTCGATCAGTTAGATTTAAACTACTTAAATTCTCCGATCGGTAGATCTTTCTTTTTCTATATCTTCGTTTTGTTTTAACTTTTTCTTATTATTTTCTATTAAATTCTATATTCTTATATAGTCTATCAAACATATACGACGAGTGTTTCAATTACGAGTGAAACTAATAAAGTGTTTTCTATTTTTGTTACAGGTACGTTTATAGATATCTATAATATGGTTCTACACTTTTCCGGAATTGCATGCCTATACGCCAGGATTACTCTGCGTAACGTATGCTTATAATATGCAGTAAACTATTTTTCTATATTTGAGTATAAAACCGGTATACGTATGTATGTGTATGTACATAAATAGGTTTTCGAAAATTTTTCTTCTTTTTCTTATTATCAAATCGAATTAGTGAAGAGAAGAGACCTATTGATTTCTTTATATCTAAAATCGTGATCTTATGTATATGCTAATTAAAACCATGACCATGCGCATACATACATTCATACATACATACATACATACATATATACAAAGGTACTCATTTTCTTCTCTTATTTATAACAACGTTAGGCTAATCCTCAAGCACCAACGAGTAACGTTCATGGTAACATCGTAGATCGATCGATCGATCGATCTATCTATCTATCTACTAGAGCTCGATCGATTAGAGATTAAAAAATGAAGAATTACCAATTAAAGGTTCGTTATACCGTTAGGTACTCTACCGTAACTTCATACTCGTATTAGTATCGGTACGTGGTTTGTCACTCGTATTTTCCCAGGATATAAAAAGAGAAAAAAGGATTATTTTCTATCCCTACCAAATATGGCGCGTGTGTAGATCCGTGACGTAATCTAATCAGTGCTGATTGTTCGCTATATATTTATACATATATACATAATAACGAAAGTGGGATTATACAATGCGGCAATTTTTTTGTCTTTCATCCAGAAACCGATGTACAAAATTTTCTTGTTTAAAAATTGAAGAGATTTTTATCGTAACAAAAAAAAAAAAACGTTTTATAAAATGCTCATTCTTCTTCTTCTTCTTCATAACACACGGAGAATACTTAATACATAAGTTTCTCTGATTGTTGTGAGTAGATATTTCCAAGTCTCTGCGGTTTGCGTGACTCACTCACTCATTCTCTCTACTCGGGGTCTTGATTTGGTTTGTGCGTATGGGAATGAATATCGCGTTTGTTGGGCACACCTTAATTTAATGCAACATATTCTTCGGTTAATTATGATTCATCAACCAACTAAGCTCGACGAGGTTGAGACTGAGCACAGAGGCAAAGGAGGCAAAGGCTGATGATGATGATGATGACATTTATGGAAATAGGTTCAAGAGCTGATCGTCGCTTCTTAATAATTTTAATCGTGCCGCGGTCAAATATATTTCCCAACATTATAATTTATTTGTACGTATTTTCATATTTTTTCTTTTCTTTTTGATTTGTTTTTTTTTTTTTAAACATTTTATTCTATAAAACTTACAAAATCATATCAAATTCGCTCTCTCTCTCTCTCTCTCTCTCAATCTATGTCCCTCTTTTTATATATGTATACAACAAATCGGTGTCTAAAAATAATTGAATGCGTGAATAAAATAAAATAAAATAAAGAAAAAGGAAAAAAAAAACAAAAACGTTTGGTATATATACCTATACGACGTTACCCGCGACGCCGTGGGTCCAACCGACGCCCGGGCGGCCCTATATAGCTCGCCGAAATCTCCTTCACGTCTTGGACAAAAACTGACCAAAACGAAATAGTATCGCGACTTGCCCGAGGGGTCCTCCTCGGCGTCCTTCGGCGGCCGCCACAGTTTGCTGACCCGAACCGTATATATAAAAGGTAAAAAATAATGCATGGCGAACGAAAACCGGACATTAGAGGAGGGTGACAGTAGGTAGAGGTAGAGGTAAGGTGTATATAAAGATCTTCAATCCAGAGTCTCGAATTGCGTGCAAAAAAATTGTCTCAAAAAACAAAAATAAAAAATAATAGTTAATAGTATAAAAATATCGTGATTTTCTTGAAAATTTTGTCTTCTCAATGATATTTCGTATCTCGCGATACTCTAGGAAACGTTTTATTGCACACCTACCCACCCGTGCCTTCTGTACCATAAAGGCGGGGGTAAAATCTCGTTGCACACGCCGGTCACGCTTCTTCAAGACTGGGAGACCCGGGGGGGACCGGTCTTTACCTTGGCCATTGCGGATGCCGAAGAGGGTCCTTTGCGCGCTTTATTTGCTTGTCAACGGGGTTTTGAGCTGAGCCCCTATAATATTCTTGGGCGCCTCTCGTCCAAAGGAGTCGATGACCGAAGCGGTAGTTGGAAAAAAATTTTAGACCCAAATGAAAAACAAACAAAACCAAAAAGAAAGAAAATTAAAGTGCAATTTTTTGTCGTTACTTAAGTTCGATTTTTAATATAATTTCAAAGTGGATTTAAACAAATTTATAGACGTGAGATATATAAAGTAGGACGAATGTGTTAACCTAGAGACGTCGTGTTGAAATATGTAGTTAAACTGCAGGGATTCTGCATGTTTCTATATTTTATCTGCAACTAGAGTCTTCGAAGCCCCCCCGCATACGGTGATAAGTGTATATCGTTCGCGTGTTAATGTACCGTACATAAAATGAATTTTTTTGTTTTGTATTTTTTTTTTTTTTGTTTCTTGGTTCCTAAAGCAGCTCGGATGCATATATAACGATAAAGTCTATAAACTTTCACGTGAGTTGCGCTAAACAACTCGTCGTCTCGAGTTCTACTTATGCAGAACTATACCGCGGCGGGTAGCAGCACACGGGTTCCTTATAACTGCCTACACTTTATTGCCAACGGCGTTTACTTCTATCAAAGAGGATTTAATCCTAGAGTTAATATTGTGCAATGAGATATATCACCGAGTCGAATCAGATCTCTATTCGTTTTATCCCACATTCCAAATCGGTTAGAAAATTAAAAATAATAAGAATTTTGTAAATGTCAGAAATTTTTGGTACGAAAATAAAAATAATATGTGTATGTTCTGAAATTTCTAAACATAGCCACGAATAAGAAAAAAAGTATACGAAAAATTGACAGTTTTATTTGTAGATACTGATGCAAATTATCGCCCGTGGATTAAAGAGCGTCTTTAATCGGTTGAAAGCAATGCGAATGATTTTTATTTTAGCGGTTTAAAATGTAGAAAATAATAAAAAATCGAGCAAAAATATCGCAATGGGGTATATATAGAGTCGATCTTATAGCCAGTGATATTTTCTGTGACTGCAGAAATGTAAACAGAGCGAAGAGTGCGCTGTACAGTACAGCAAGAGAATCGCTTTCGCAAATAAAGTAAACCGAAACTAAGTGGAGTTTAAATTTATACACGCGGCTTCTTCAGACCGATAAATATTATTAAACTAAATTTACAACTTGAGATTGGAATTGTGTTTTTTCGTTTATCGCCTTAGTCATAGAGTTGAAAATTCTTTGCTCAAAATGAAGAATTTTTTAAATTATAAAAATCGAAAGTAATCGGTTGATCAATTAAATTCTACAATTTTTCGAATTTGTCAATTTACTTAAGATTTCTTTTTCATTTTTTTACAGTTTTTCATTCCAAACTTCGGGCCGATTCTTAAGGGTAAATCAATATCGCTCATGGCAACGTAATAAAAACAATATAAATTTCCAATTCACACAAAGTGCAGTGCAGTGCAATATGCAGCGAAAAGTACCCACGACGTTCTTCACTCGGAACAGAAATGCACTCTTCTTTTTGCCTATCGTATATGAGACCTTAAAGTCTCTCGTCTTGGTATCTTATTTTTTTTTATTTTTTTTTTTTTTTGTCGTACTCCAGGGCGTAAGGAAGTCGAGATTTTTGTAGCGAATTCCTACCAAAGGACGAGAGAGAAAACGAAGCTGATTGTAGGTATACTGAACGCAACGACTTCCGACTAGAAGGTTTAAAAATTATTAACGCAAAAATTGAAAATTACAAACTGTACAAAAAGACGAGAAAGACCCTGTGCACGTAGGAACGTAGGTACCAATCGATAAACTACCGGGTCGTTGGTTAACTGGTACTACTGCTTTGAACTGCTAGGTACAACGTATATACTCTACCTGTACCTACGTTCAATGTACAGAAAGAGTTTCTAACGACGTACGCGGAGAACAGCCTTTGGAATGTTGTCCTATCATTGAAAAATCGTCTCTCTTTATTTTACACCGATTACCCCCAATGAGGTAGAAACTGCAACCACGTTTTCAGACTTTGAAAGAAAAAAAAAAAAACCAAAAAACAAAATGAACTATAAAAATTAAAATTTTTTTAATCACATCTTGCGACAATATCCTCTGTAAAAGCTATTGTTCCCTTTCTTTCTCGCCAGACGTTCATATCGTTCTTTTATTTTATACATTTTTATTATGTTTTTTCTTTTTTTTTTACAGCTTCCAATTTAGTTTTTCTGCATTTCTTCCTTATTATATTTTTTTTTCTCCTCAAAGAATCTATAGACGTGATCAATAATCTTTGATTATCAATACATACTTGCACTTCACAGTATAATAATAAAATATACCTACCTATGTATAGCATTACCACTGACCACTGCACCGTATTACAACCGTAAGACGTGTGTAGTGATCTTATTTCTGTATACGATCGTCGATGTTGCTGGTTAAAATACCTGCACTTGCACCTGCAGTAACAGCAGCAGCAGTAGAAACAGCGGTGTATACTACATATCTATTCATGCAGCTTCGTCGAAGCATAACTTGATATTAATTGATTATTTGTGAATTTTATTTTGATTTTTATTTTTTATTTTCTCTTTTTTCTTCTTATATATTCTTAGCCTCCCCCCTCCCCCACTCCGTCCCTTTGAGTTTAAAACCGCAGAGTATTGATTGTACCTTGCGTAATAATCGCGCGATGATCGGATAGCCGCAAGAGAACCGCTCGTGAAATGAACTATATACAACCTATAGATGTAAGATTCGAGAATCTGGATCGATATCTTATGATTATCGGATATAGAGCTTCAATAAATCTTAATTAAATATAATAAAATTAATAATCTATAAGAAATCAAAGAAAAAAAGAAATTTTTTTAAAAAATTTCTTTCATGTAAAAGTTCTTGCATTATACTCTTTATGTATACGAACCGACTATTCGAACGCATACATTCTTTAGTGTAAAGCGTAAAGCTGCTGTACCACTGCACGTGTGGGTTGCATTTAAATAATTAAATCGTTAATAAGCGCGAGAAAGGAATCGTGCTAACTATAGCGTCGCGACGCGGTGGGGCGACGTCGCCTTCAATAAGTAGCCTAGTCAAACCGTAATTGAATATTTGTGTTAATTATTATTTACTGTAGGTATACCTACATGCATTATACGTATATAGGGGAAATGTAATGTAGACTGCACTGTGTGTTGGAAAAAAAAAGAATAAGAAGAAGAAGAATAAATAAATAAAAAAAATAACAACAAAATGCACTGGGAACTCTATGATGTGGTAAACTCTATTTTTTTCTATTTTTTATTTATTTATTTTTTTTTTTTTTTTGCTCTCGTCCCTTTTATACGTGTCTCTCTATTCTGCACGTTTATCTCTACCTATACTATATCTTACTTAGACCGCGATCTAAGATCGTGCAGTTCGTTTTACGGGATGACATTACCCTGCTCCCTGCTGCTGTTGCGGCTACAGCTATTGCTGCTGTAGTATTTTCTATATAAACTTCGTTCGGGTTGATTTGTGGCTCACGAATTCGCCCGAGATTTCTGCAACTGTTATTTTTCATTTTTTATTTTTCATTTTTCTTCTTCTTATTTTTATTTTTTTTCATTCTTTCTTACATTATACTCACTTTCCAGTCTGTCCGTACGTTCGATTTTCTGATATACTTATATCTTTAAGTGTAAGTGTAGGTATATAAATTTCCCGCAAAAACCTCAAGATTCTATACGAGGAAAGTAATATTATGAAATTGAAAAAAATATTCTGAAATCACGATATAGACGACTCCCGTATACATATACGAGTATATATTGAACTTTAATTCGATTCTTTGAAAAACCTTGATAACTTATATATCTCTGAGGTCAGATAATACATACATTTTCTTGGATAAAATATATCGAAGGATATAATCTTTTTTTTTTTTTCATGATTCTTTTCACGACTCTTGACCTAAATCCAATCAATTCTGTTTATTGAAATTTCTTATTAATCAAATCTCTCACATCAAATTCGAAGAAACTGTATAAAAAACCTTCAACTATACCGCAACGTCCGTCTGCATAATCATTCAAGTCTCGCCCTCGCGTTCGTTACTATAAGGTCAATGGAAAATTTACTAGAAAAAAAAGCTGCCGTTTTTTTTTTTTTATTTCTACTATCATATAGATTTATGTAAAATGTATAATTCCGGTTATTTTCAGACGGCTAATTATTCCTTATATTATATCTACAGTAAGCAAACTAGACTTTTTCTTCTTCCCATGCTTCTTCTTATTTTTCTTCTTCTTATTTTTATTCTTTTTCTTCTTCGTATCAACGGTAGCTACAGCTTTCTATCAACGTCTGAATATCCGTATCATAACCCATCGCAGAGTTGTTATTATCTTATTACACAGTCGCGGTATATACTGCAAGCAGCAAATAGCAGCAGTAACAGAGACGGAAACCGAAGCGGATTGCTTTGACTTCTATTAATTACGCGGGTCGCGCGTCTTCGTTGTTAGTAATTAAGAATATAATCTATTATGACATATATAAGAGTCGAAGTTGAATATCGTCAGCAGACGTAGCGTGAAAATATACTAAGTATATAATAAAAAATATAATAAGTATTTTAATTGCGATACTAAAATCGTTTATTATTCACCTGAAACGAGAATTATAAAACGATATAATTATAATACGCGACTATGATAGAATGGGATGACGTATCAGAGATATAAAATTTCGTCGTTAATTTATAACCGAATTTATAAACAGTTACTTATAGAACTTCCAAATCAACGTATATTCTTGGGCTAGGTGCGTGTCCGAAGACTCCTACAGCAACTGACCACTGGTCATGCGGCGTGGCGTGCCCAGGTCTCAGGCCAAAGCCAGTGTTCAACCGGCGTGCATAATTGCTTTAAGGCAAGTCAATGACCCTCGAACTGGATGGAGAAAAAAAAAAAAAAAAAAAATTATAAAAAGTAAAAAATAAAAACAGAAAGATAAAAAAGATAGAGACACGTGAGAGAGAAAGAAAGAAAAATAAAGAAACGAATAAAGAGATAGAGAAACAGAAACGCAAGAATCGCGACACGCGAACTAACCAACGACAAAGTAACAGTGAACTTATGGCATTGACCCTCGCCGTCCATCGGATAGAACTGTTTTTTTTTTTTTTTTTTTTTTTTTTATTTTTTATAAATGGCATTCGGTGTTGAAAAAAAAAATTCTTTAAATTCTTGACAATGTACGGGATTCTTGGAAATTTCTCGAGTTCCTGATAATTGATCTTTGAATTTCTACCTCATGTCAGCATATACATATAATAAGCTTCTACCTATAACGACGAAGAGAAGGGGGAGCGACGCACGATCACATACCGCGACGTGGCAAAGGTCAGTATAAAGAAAGAGATCCTACCGCTTGATAGTAGAGTCTGATCGTCATTAAACTACACCTGCGCATCCGTTCGCGTTTCCGGAAAGTGAAGAAAAAAAAAAAAGAAAAAAATTATAAATCTCTACAGCAGGAACCTATCCCAACTGTATATAATATCCGCGTGTAAAATAGAGGCGAATATGTATGTATTTATGTACGTATGTACATCGTCGTCACGTGAGTACGGCCCAGCTGGTTCAAATACTACGGTATTAATATACGTACTCCCTTTGACTCGGAGAAAGTGTGTACTAGTAGCTTGGCTTTCTACAGAATCCATCGTACTACGTACCTATACGTCCAAGGGGATAATAGCCTAAAGCCCGAGTTAGGACCATTAAATGACAAAAATCGGCAACTATTATACATATAGAGATCGAAATTTCTTCATTTGGAGTAGAAACGACTTAAATATAATCGATAGGTCAATCACAAATTGCATTTTACAATCTCACCATAAAACATGCAAATATTTTCTGCAAGATCTGAGTCATGGAGATCATAGCCTCCAATAGTAATTGGTCTTTCAAAACGTTCGATCTTATTCCCAGCACGATTTGAAATAGAATTTAACAAAATATGGGAAAATGGAAAGGAACGGATATGGAATTAAATAACTGGAAATAGCCATAAACCTGATTGCCTAGTGGCTCTAGTTGATGGCTAAAACTTATAAGCGAACAAAGGATCATCGTGACATCACGTTATCTCATCAGAAACTAGACTCCGGTGTTCGTAGTGCGTAAAATTGTATGGCTTAAGACTGTCGAAGAAATAAGGTACAGGGTATACAGAAGCTCTTTGCAATCTTCCGAGAATATGATTTCCGCGGTGAGTTTAGAAGTTGGAAATACTTTGAAACTCGTCTGGTTATAATCGTGAGATACATGGATTGAGGGGAGGGTTTAACGTTTCTTCAGAAGTTTTTATAACAAAAACAGAACTTCGGTATTAGCGACTGAAAAGTAAGAAAAGGAAGATTAAGATGAAGAAGTCGGCTGAGCTTCGATACTTAGTTGTAGTTAATGCGTGGATCGGTGGATTTTTCTTCTAAGAAAATTGTGCTGCAGCTATGAAGGCGGCTCGGGCTCTTTCTTTAAAGGTTTATATAAAAAGATCGAGTTTTAAAACTAAAAAACTAATTACTCGGTTGCGCAGTTTCTAGCTGGAATCATTTACCCCTAAGGCTTTAAGGAAATTACGATAATATCTATTAGGTATCAGTTACTAGTAGGATTAAACACCCCTCTTAAAGTGCGCGGCAACGTGCAAAAGCATTCTTACAACTCCTATACATCTAATTATCTAATAGATCTTTCGCGGCCCGGAGCCATCGTGTAGCTAATAATAAACCCTCTCGCTTCTTCATAGTTCAGTTCAGTTCATTTTAGTTTAGTTTATTTACTTATTTATTTATTTATCCATTCACCTTCGTTCTCAGATATGAAAATATATTAAATTATTATATGCACATTATTCTCGATGGAGAAATTGTAAAAATTCTATTGCAAACGCCTCTTCGATTCGCACGGTAATCCATCAACGTATTTAATTATGATAACACACTGACCGTAGATATTTTACATCTAGAAGTGTAGGTCTGTATATAAATGCAAATTGAAAACTAACAACGATAATTACGTTTCATTTCGTTTTCAACTTTCGACTTTATATCGTTTATTGAAATAGAAAATCTTCCCGAGTCTTGAGAAACGCCTCACCTCATCTTGTCTTCTTACCGTACGGTATCTAGCGAGTCTAGAATCAGAACTGCAAAGGACTATAAGCTAACTCCACTAGTATGGCATTATCCGTGGTTTAGTGGGTAAGCGTTGACCCTGTTGATACCTTCGCTGTCTGACCTTTGGGCTTATAAAATCTCGAACACGGACTAACTCAAGAGTGAGCTAGCGTTAAATTGCAGCAACGGTATCAACGTGGCATACGGTCCTCGGTCGTCGACATGGTATAGACCGCATGCCAGGGGTTCGTGGCGTAAATGACACGGTTAAATTGTTAATCACAGCCTTAATTGACCCTTTAACGCAATTTTATTGGAACGATTAGCCTCCGGCCGTGTTATATGTATGAAACTACTACTACTCGACGACGTAAGATTGCAACAAGTTTTCGATTACACTCTTGTACACGTATTACGTTAATGTCTCTTATGGAATAGGGTATGGGTATTAGAATGAAGAAATACACTCCTAAAGTACCAGTTTTAATCTTCCATAATAATCTATCGCCTCGTGGTACGTATGTATGAATATAATAACGACACCTTCAGTCGTTTCGTTTCGTTACTTCGTGACAGTACGCTAAACTATAAACACACACATGAATGGATGGTAAGAAGGTATGGTATATATGTACATACGTATATACATATACATAAATACTATACAGAGAAACCACTTTGTACTGTTCTTTGAGATAGCTATGTCTATCTATCTATCTATCTATCCTCCCGTGCAGAGAGTTGAGATCAACGTCGAGCTAGCTGTACCGAAAGGGTCAAAGACAAGTCGATTACATTGCGGTTCGCAATCTTCTGGCTTGGAAAACGTGGGAGTTTGACCCCGGACGCGAAGCAGATCTTGACTTGGTAGTTTTGCAGCTTTGTACTTCGTACCTCGTTGATGATGGGTACCTACCTATTTCGAATTGCATTCGTAGAGACAGGCTATGGTCGTAGAATCGTTGAATCGTTTCTAGTCTGCATCTATAAGCTAGACGGTAAGAAGAAACTGCAATACTATATACAAATACCGCAATATAACGAACATCGCCGTAGGAAATAGTACTCGTAGTAGTAGTTGTTGTTGTAGGAATCGTCAGTTCTTCCCAGTGCAGAATGCCAAGCAAATCGTCGTTCTTATCTCGCCTTTGAATCTATTAGTTAACAATGACAGCTCTAGAGGATGGTATTGACGCTGTGGATGTAACTGTCTTCTTTCCTGCTCGCATAGGTATGGGAGGATAAACAGCTAGCAATTTCATTATACAGAGATGATAAATCCGCTCTTTGTTTCTAAATTTTTTTTTTTTTTTGTTTGGTGTTGTTTGTTTTTTTTTGGGGGGGATTAATTTTTGAAAATTTAAGTAAATAAATAGTACGGAGAAGATATTACACGCGCGTCTAGAACTGATAACTCTTTCATTAACTGATGAATCACATACGGGGATCTATAATATTTATATCTAACAGACATATAACTCGATGACACATGTAAAGGAAATAATGACAGCAAAATTATATAGAAATTTGTTGAAGTTCCGGACGGTGAAAATTATGGATTCATTTCAAACGATTTCGAATTATTAGAAACGTTAATGTTTGGATTTGTGTTAAAATTGGGGAAGACTGTAATACAGTTAGTTGAAAACTCGGAAAGTCTAAAAGTCCGAGAATCCGAAAATTTAATGAAGGGGTATGATGTTCCATCCACAAATTTCAAGTTCCGGAGTTTTGCCGCTTCGGATCTTTTCGATTTTTTGGTTTTTGAACAGACTATACAAACTTTCGGGAAAAATATACATACCATTTCCAAAAACTGTGAGATCGGTGATATTAAATTTCGGAATTTTAACCCTATGGAGATTCAAACCGTCCTCCTATACTATCGTATACCTACTTAGCGTATTAGATCGTGTGAATATATTGCGCAATGTTGTATGTAGTATATGCGAAGGTCGTCAAAAGCTGTTCATAATGTATTATAGAGAGCTGTCAAACCCAGTCTTGCAGTTATATCTATCTAACAACCCGTAATTAGAACGTAGATAACTACTATATACCGTATTCAATAGACCCTGTAAACCGGCGTTGCCCACGCGCAATCCGGTATCTCAGATGGCATTCGCCAGCCTAGTTTATACCCAGGTAAATTAATTATCAGTCAATTGCAAGTGTGATACGGTATGCTGGTTATACAGATCTGAGAATAACCTTTTTTTTTTTCTTTCTTTTCTTCTCTCTCTTAATTTTTCTCGATAAAATCGAAGCATTTTTTTTTTTTTTTTTTTCAATTTTCAATTTTTATTTTTAAAACCTGATTGGCGATATTAAAGACTGATTGAACGTATGTCTCTACATATACATGCGCATATACTCGTAAGATATTTAAATAGAAAATAATATGTACGAAATGATAGTTTCGTCAGGGAGAAAAGATTGAAGATTGAAGATTTGATCAGCTAAGCAAATCGCTTTACCGTTATAAGATTGGCTCTGAAATATGACCTTAAACTCGCCTTAAATGATAATAGTAGCAGGTATTATTACCGAAGAAGTCATATTTGTGTCAAATACGGTGTGTAGTACCTTGACCAGATTATTCTTAGATATAAAAACAAATTTTAAAACACGTTATATTAGTATGACATGTTGAATTATCGATATTCATAAACCGTTCGGAAGGGAGACTACGTTTATTGTCTACATTGCCAAAATTGGCGATGCCATTGTCGATTGTAAACGTTGATTAAACAATGCCGTCTTTATTTGTTCCTGTTTTTTTTTTTTTTTTTATTTTTTTTTTTTTTATTTTTCATCGCTAACGTTAAGGCTGATCCTTTCCTCCTGAATAGGAATCGTCACTTTGTTCATTTTTATGAAAAGGTTAGTCGCGGGAATCTTTACGTACAACATCCGGTTCTCGAGACCTTTGAATGAACGTCATGAATAAATAAATAATAAATAAATATATGAAAAATCGCAATTTCTCTTCGGCCAATAACCGTGTACCTATATAACTATAAGCAAGTACTTTCACTGCCACATAGTCAGACCGAAGGTTTGCTGTATCTTAACTTTCTGTATCTAAAAAATTATAATCGTACTTTTATAGATTAGACAAGAAACGGCCTTGAAATATAAACGATTTAATATTAATAAGCTTTATACTTGTTTGCGCGATTTATATCCCTGCACTTGTGAGTTACCTTATCAATGTTACTAGGAATTACGGATTACGATAATCCGGTCTCGAGGAAATCGATTGTAATTTTTTTCAGATCTACTAGTGTGTTTATTCATTAATTATTTAGATACATATAATTTGTTATTTATCGTCATGATCTTCTCTAATTTTATCGTTTTTTTTTTTCTCTTTTTTTGTTTCATAAAAATGGGAATGAAAAATAAAAAAAAAAAAAACAAACAGAGGGAAGTACGCAACTGTTAAAAGATGCCGTGAAAGATCCAGCGGTAGACAATGGGCTGCAAAATTCCTAAAGAAAAGACGAAGGGCTCAGGAACTTCGCGCCGAAGCACTTCACGAAGTCGCGGTGCTGGACGCCGCTGCACGATGTTCCCGACTCGTTTCCTTGCACCAAGTATTCGAGACCAAGACGGAGATGGTCCTAGTCCTAGAACTGTAAGTAAATATCATTAATGAAACATAAACTTGATTATAATTTCCTGAAAGTTTCAATTCCGTTAAAATTTGGCACCGTTTTCGTTCATTCTTTTTATTTTTTGGTGTTTCCTTCTTTTGAAAAAATATTTTTCGATCTTTGTTCAGTCAACTTTATTCAAATTTCTAGACTCGGTATTTATGGGTCGCAGACTGCGGTTTTGTTTTACAATTTACGACTATAAGCTGGCTTATTATACATATTAGTTACGTAAACGATCCTTGCAGTATATATATACATGTATTTTTCTTTTTTTTAAATACACATTTTTCTCATCTTCTTCTTCTATTTTTGTATTTTCAGTGCCCCAGGCGGTGAGCTTCAGATGGTCCTAGACAAGGACGAAGTACCCGAGGAGAGACAAGTTGCCAGACTGATGAAGCAGATTTTAGACGGCATCGCCTTCCTCCATTCCCTAAACGTAGCCCACCTCGACATCAAGGTAAGACCCAAAAAAAGAAACAAAAAAGAAAAAAAAAAATGAAAAATAAATAAAAATCTATTTTTCTATCTCGTTTTTTCCAGCTATCCTATACACACATTGATTACATTAAACTCCCTTAATCATCATAATTAATTCCAAATCTTATATCTATCTCTTACGCGTTTTGAAAGAAAAATTTTACCTGCTAGCCACACTCCGTGACCACACAAATTCGTATTGTTTTTCTTTTTTTTTTTCTATTTAATCTTAGGTCAACGAACTTTTATCTATAATTTTAATTAGCTACATGGAAGGTCTTCGATTAAGAATTTGAACCGATTTGATCTATTCGAAATTACTTCTTTTTTTTTTTTTTTTGATAGTTTTAACTTAATTCGCCTAAGGCTTAAGATTAGGTAGGTATATAATATGATGTGATATAATTGCCTGTTTCTTAATCCGTTTAATTGTCACGACTGGCGAATAAGAGGTAAGCTATACATATAAACGTAAGCGACGCAACGACGCGTCGATGTGTAAAATACCAGAACTGTGAACTCGGGTGAGCGGCATTTCTGGCACCGTATAGCAATACCTTGGAGCCACTCAGAAGCAAACGACCCAGATTGTTATGTAAATACGACTAGGTACTGCCAACAGATAGATTAGAGCGGATTAGCGTGGTATTACGAATATGGTGGGAAGGAACGGAGGTGTAATCGAAGAGAACGGCAAAAAAATCACGTGATACGTAAAAAAAAAAAATTAAAAAAATATTCGCAATTTTTTAAATGTGATTTAAAATGAAGAAAATATTTCAAAAAATAGAATTTAATAATTTTTCCAAAACTGCAATGATAATTTATTCTTTTCTGCGACGTATATTATATACACATACCTACATGTATATAAATATATAAATATATATAGGAGCGTGTCACGTTATGATCTTACGCTTGTGTTTACCGATTACGAGGGTAATCAATACGGGCGAATCAAGGTAAGCCGGTTATATATTAATAATATTCATCCTGGACCCGGCGACGTCCGTGTCGAGCTAGACGCTCGCGCTTGACTTACCTTGCCTCGCCTCGTTTCAGCTGAGCTAAGGCTGCTGCAAAGCTTATACGCTGAGCTCGAGCTGAGCTCTGAAACTCACGATCAGGGGGCTATATTGTATATATATATATGTATAGAGTTTGCTTTGCCTTACCTTAATGCTTTTGCCTTGCCTTGCCTTGGTTCTCGCGTTCAGATTCTAATCTAAAGTTACGTAACCCAATTACCGGCATATTTCGCAAATTGCTATCAACGCGGGCGTAGGCTTCACGTCGCGTCGCGTATCGTATAAGCGTCGTCGTCGTGGTCTGTACAAGATGCGAACGATGAACGACGATGAACGATGAACGTCTTTGTAACGATAATTCTTAATTGGACAATATCGTATGTTTATATGTATATGTATATATATATATATATATATATATATATATATATATATATATATATTTACCGAGAGGCGTGCTACAGAATATTATTATATCGTAGACGTACGTTATATGTATATATAAATATACGTATACGAGCATATATATACACATACATTTATTCAATCACAATTTTGCCATGCATAAACATATATACATATACATATACGCAAAATAAATATATCGATAAACCGATTGTCGTTACACACTCTGCACTTTTACATCGTTTCTCGAACTAAAGATAAACTTTACATAAAACCTGAACCCCTTAATTGCGTTTAATTTTAAAACCAAATCGTAATCGTTTCTCTCGATTAAAAACCGGGCTATTAATTTATACTCAAAAAAAAAAATGTAGCATAATTCAAATGAACAAAAAATTATATAAAAGTTGAAAAAAAAGAAAATCGTTTTCCTTTTGTTAGTTTTTTTTTTTTTTTTTTTTTATAAAAAACAGTCCATTACATCATTCTTTGTCCTGTTCTTTTTTAATTTTTCCGCCTTAGATACTAATAATGAGTAACCATGTCTCTCCGATCAACGTGCACTTATCAGTACCGCAATGATGTTATTTATTTATTAATTTTTTTTTTTTCTTTTCGAGAGTATTTTTAGTTTTCCTTATACAACTACGTATTATCATTTATTTCTTGGTGTATATATATATACATATAGAGAGACAACCGGAAATGATTCAAAAAATATAATATATAATATACATATTTAACATCCGGATGATGATGCGCATCCGCGATGGTTTTTCTCCTGTCAGTTAATTTCTACTCCACGATTTAATTATTATGAGAATAAAATAAAACAAAGAATTTTATATATAGGTATAATATATGTACACATGTTACCTACATCATGCGGATACAATTATATCGCTATTCGTCGTATATATTAAATATATATGATTAAATTAGGTGTACATGATATAATGTGAAATATGATAGATAATATATATACAGTTTACAATTATCTAATGTGATATATATGTATATACATATATATACTGTGTATACAGTTATATACCAAGAACGTAAATTAATCGAATCCAAAGTGTAAACTTTGATGATTTAATGCACGTACGCGGTTCGCGGTTCGATCCGATCGGATTCGATGCCGATATACATATGCCGATCGTTCTCGTAATGGTATCCTCATTTATATATGTATACGTATAATATACCCACGTATATACATACATATATACATATGTGTTAAATTAATTTATACTTTGCCAATTGCGACTAGTATGTACTTTGATTACGATTTTCGCTCACCACGTTTATACAGCTTGACATCGCTCTTGCTTTTAGTAATGTACATACGTGCTTCGTCGATACACATTAGGATTACGTGTGTCCGAGTTTCGATCAAGGGATGCATTTACAAGCTGGTTATACGTATATATACCTCGTCGTGATTTACAGAATGATAAAAAAAAAATGCTTTTAAAAAAAATATGTCAAATTATCGATATGAAATTGAAAAGAAAAAATTAAATATTAAAAAATTATGTAGATTAATGGATCATTGATTGATCGAAAGGAAAAATTCATTCCAGGTATACGATAAAGGAATTCTCTAATTGTAGTTTCTATATTTACAGAAAAATAAATAAATGAATAAAACTTCGCACGTCAGAATTGGGAATTAGCGGTGCTATCTGCATCAATTCTCGCATCGTGGTGCAGACTGTCTGCTGCATTTGTTACGGTCTGAAAAGAGACTTGGTTTTAAAATAGAATCGGCATGAAATGAAACGGGGCTTCTGTTTCTGCAGGTAGTTTTTTTTTTCGATTTTTTTTTTTTGCTTTTTATATTATCAGAGTTTTTTTTTTCTTCTTACCCGCTCGAGGGATTCCTTTGTTTCCCATCAGCTATTATATTCCCATCTGACTTCACAGAAATTTAGAATTGAATTTGCTAAAAATTTCTATACAGTGAACGCTGTCACCACATTGGAAAACCCACCAAACCGCAAACTGTGATTTCACGTCATTTCTTGAGTCATGAATTTCTCGCTATAGTTAAAAACAAAAATTAAAATATCCAATAAAAAATCAAAAAAAAAAAATAAAAATAAAAATTAAATATTGTCTAAATTGGAATGTAATTGTCTATCTTTCTTTTTTGTTTCTTTTTTTTATTCTCTTGTTTAAGAGAAAATTGACAATGAATGAGTTAAACATACTGTCGTTATTAAATTTTTTAATTTTCACTACTTGCTCGTTTCATTCACGGGAAAGAATTATTAACAAAGGAACTGTAAGCAGTTATTCGGTCTCTGTGTTTAGTCAGGCTTGTTTCGAGTACAAGGGAACGAGTTGATTGCAGTTCACGTGAAAGGTCATCGGTAAGAAACGAATAAAAAAAGAAAGAACTAAAGAAGAAGAAGAAGAAGAAGTACCTAACTCCACAAAGCCTTCGCCTTCGCCATAACGTTAGCCTTAGCCTTAGCCTCAGCCTCAGCCTTAGCCTTAGCCTTAGCCTTTGCAACGATCATTGAGATTTCGGGCTATTTCGAACCCGTTAAGAAGTAAAAAACAAAAAAGAAAAATAAAATCAAAACGTGAAAATAATATACGATCGTGTTCTTCGTTCGTCGTTTACTAGTCGTGAAAAGGAAACAGTAAATCGATGGCCTGTATAGTGAAATAGTATAATAAACTCCGCTTACTACGGGACTCGCAGCCCTAAATACACCGAAATAACCCACAACACAAATTCACGCGATATTATGCTGACCCAAATATAGATCGCGTAGTTATGAATGGAAAAATGCACCCGCAAATTTCCTGGCTCAATTCCAACGCGGTTTTTGGCCCTCGCCCATCTGCAACTTCAGGGCGCCTACCTCGGCTAACGGGTGACTTTATCAATCTGATTTAGCCTAATTTTTTTATTTCGCATCGAAGCAAGATTTCGAATCGAATAGAGAATCGATCATTTTATTAAACGCAAAGTTTTCATGAAAAGTCAACTTTTTTTATCCTGTTTTTTTTTTTTTTCGCGTCTTACTGTATCTCTAAACCTTCGACAAATTTTGACACCCTTTAACCAGACGCGCTATTTGCTACTTATACTGACCAACGCAATGCGAATGCGTTTAGTTTTCTGGTCAACAGTCCGAGAGATATATATCTAGTCGGAGAATGTACAGCTAGGGTGTACGAAAATAGACACTTTACTAGATGCTAGCGAGCCAGTAATAATCTAAACGAACGCCAAATAACATAGACTTGTCTATTTCTAGCCGTCACAAAGTATTTTATAGTTTAATGTCTGATACCTAAGTCATTACGTAAAATACGATATCCATTATCGACTTAAAACTCCAAACACACACATTGACGTATATAATTTAAATCGTAAAAATTTTCCGTGATATAATCAAATCCACGTGAATTATTTTACGTTATGTCCAAATCACTTACGTTCGATTATTGAATAAGTTTTTTTTATTTTTTTATTTTTTTTTTTTCTATTCGAAATTGAACGAGAGATCGGCCTGAAATTTTAATATGGTATAAAAGAAAGCTTAAAAATGTCCGGAAATCCTGCAGAACAATCCCCGCGAAGTTCTCGTTTTATCTAATCTCGTAATGTATACCACGTCCCTAAATCAAACCTAACGTCACTTTATTTCCTCTCCTAGTAGTTTGCTGTATCTCTTCTCTTAGTTAAAGAGACAAGGCGTTAAATGTGTAAGTAAGTTTCTTCGTATCAAGAGCTTAGCGTGTATCCTCGACCGGAAGTAGCAATAACGAGAGAACGCGGTAGAGTCATATCCTCGTAAACTGATTCTACGAAGAGCTAAAGAACATTAAAGACTGCAATCTAATTTTGATTGCACCTTGAATCCTTATGGAAAAAAAATTTCGCTTCCTTGACACAATAAGAAGTTTATTCTTTCTAATCTCTTATCAATTTTTTCGTTTTCTCGTATCAATTTAGCTTAAGCAATTCTACTACATGTATTACATTTTATATTCGTTCGAAATATGGAAGGCGGACTTTATCGTTGCATAGTGCATCTTTTAGTATATTTAAAATATTTTAATGCATCATATGTGACGATTGTATATGTTGCGTGTGTCTATATGTGTGAATGCAGTCCCGGCGACGGTCGTCTCTTGAATGAACATGAGCGTCGAGGCGCGGTCATCCACCCCCTCCGCTTCTGCTGCTGCTGCTGCTGCTGCTGCTGCACTGTTTCATTCTTTCTTTTTCTTCTCTTTTATCCTCTACTTCTCATCCTTGTCATACGCACATGCGTCAGCTGGAGAAGAATGAACGACTTTCGTCATCATTATCATCATTATTATTATTTTTAAGTAAGAAACCGTGTGGGAAAAATGAAAAATAATATTAATATTGAAAATTTTTAATCAGTCCTGTACTAGTTCAACTTTTAAATTTTGAATTCAAATTTTTTTTTTTTTGTTTTTTAGGTAATATTGTGTGTCTCAAAGTTCTTGTTTTTTTTTTTTTTTCTTCTTTTTTTCTACGGGTTATAAAACGTACGTTGGGGCGCATCGGACTGTGTCTGTCTCGTTACGGTTCGAGTACTCGCAAACATATTCCCCTCTGTATTATTCTTGAGGTCTTTTCTTCTACATATATACCTAACTCTATAGGTAATATATAGTCCATACAAATGGGATAAATAAATGATTTTAAAAAAAAATGCTTAAATAAGTAAAGCAATGATTTTCCTATTCGATATTTTATTTTGCGGTATATTAACGAACAAATTTCTTTTTTTTTGTTCTTTTTTGTTCTCAACTTTCAATTCGTCGATTCATTTATTACATAGGTATATATATTATACCTATATGTATGTATACATAAAATTCGAATATCACGTAGCGTAGGTATAGGGGAAAACCGCGCGGTTTAATTTATGTAACGGTTTACCAAGAGAGATGGAAAGAGAAAAAGAGAGAGAGAGAAAAGAAGACAGAAAGAGTTAAGAGAGAGACTCTTAGATGTGTTTTGGCTCCTGGTCAGGTCACTGACAAAGAAGTCTGTACTCGTGGGCGTGTGGGTTCGAATCTCCCCATTAGCGCGTCCGGTCCCCTCGTCCATGGCTCATGCAGAACGCTGGTCACGTATTGCTCGTAACTCGATATAGCGAAATGCAACGTACAAACTGAATCCTCAAATGATACGAACCTCCTCGAAGCAAACTAACTAACCGCTTTCGAACCCCCAACTATACTCCTTATTTCCCTCTCTGTCTTGTTTCTCGATTTTTTCGTTTCTTTTTTTCTTTTTTTTTTTTTTCAAGTAGTTATTGTATTAATATATTACCTAGGTAATATGGATATATAGGTATTAGAATATCACGTTCATAGGATAGATATATAGGTATAGACGTGTAGCTATTACAAGTTCTGTTTTTCACGCATTGCTGATCCGAGAGGAAATATAAACTTTCCACTATATGTGAGCATACCTAACTCGGTATTATTTGTAAAACCATGTTACCTCATGAATTTATATGTATGTATATGTACATGTATGTACATACATACATACGAGAATGCAAAACGAAATGAAATTAGACTAAACTTTCGATCCTTGGAGCTTATATGGGTAAACATATTTCATTTCTTTTTTTGTTTTTTTCCAAATCGTACCGAAATCGCAAGTTGAGAAACTGTTTTAAGAAGAAATAAAAGACCAGAAAATTTGTAAAAATATTTTATCTAGCACATCCATGATACATATTTTTTTTCATTATTTATATGATTTTTTCTTTTTTTATTTTTTTCTTTGCTAACGATATTTATAACAACGTGTGGTAATTCATGTCGGGTAATTTCTGCTGGACTGATTCAACTGTTGCGCCAAATCGGTTTATTGTTTGGTTGTGCCACTATTTTGCAGGGTGAAACTTAGATTATAATTATTAACTATTGCTCTATAAGCGATTACTGCAATGCAACGGATCTTCAGAAATAATATCCTACCTCTTACAGAAACCGTCGCGGTTTCGGTACCTACTTCTACCTACCTGCTATATTAGAGTTCGTTAAATCGTCTAGATCGCGCGATTATGGACTCTATACATAACTGCAAATTATTTAGCGGTTAATTGGTTCGATTGTTATCCGAAAAGCTTAAAAGATATGTTTATTCAGTTACTCAACTAAAAACTCTGGCATTTCTCTTCTTTTCCTTTTTTGTTTTTTTTTTTTTTTTTTTTATTTATTTTTTACCCTTCTTTTTTCTTTCGTTACCAATTTTATTCGACAATGAAGACCAATTTCGAAATCGTGACTTGTGGAAACAAAATTTCTAAACAAGACAGTATAACAATTTCCTGTTCTATTTTTTTTTTCTTTTTTTTTTTTTTTGCTTTTTGTTTCTCTACATTATAAGAAAATTTCATTTATCTTTTTAACACTTTTGGACTACTCACCGTGTGGGTATATCCAACCATTTCTTAGAACAAGCGTCCACCCCTCTCTTTACCGCGCTAATGGGAAGCTTATATTTTTTTAAAACCTTCCTTTTCAAACTTTGATACATTATTCGTATACACGGCTTTGTATAAGGAACACTTGTTCCCCTTTTAAAAACACTGATGATCAAGGATCAGAGGAGAATTTTTTGAAACAGCTCTTGGAATGCTCGGATAGATCAGAGGTCGTTTAAAAAAAAGAATGAAAGAATAAGAATAAGAAGAAGAAGAAGGTTAGTTTAGTTTAGAGCGTTAATCTACGGGTTAATTATAGCCCCTCCCCGTCTCTAATGGACACAGGGGGTTAGTTTCACGGCTGTCGGCATATCTAACGCCTGCACTCTCTCTAAACATCATATACACATATAAGACACATATATCTTTCTCCACTTTGATCCCGATGAAAAATCCTCTAGAAATATCCAAAATCAAGAATAATCGTTTCAATTTCAAATTTGGACTAAACATTCGAATTCATTTTCTGATTACAGCCACAAAATCTCGTCCTTACTGGTGAATTTCCTGAGTGCGATGTAAAACTGTGCGATTTTGGTATATCGAGATACATTAGCCATGGTGCAGACATCAGGGAAATCCTTGGCACACCCGATTATGTTGGTGAGTAGAAAATCGACGTTAATAATTTGGCAGAAATGTGTAAATTTTATGACAGTTATCTTCATAGATGTCTGTTTTATTTTATATATATTTTAATTTTGGAATTAATGTTAATTTTGAGATGTTTTGTTTTTTTTTTCTTCAACAGCCCCAGAAGTCCTGAATTATGAGCCGATAAGCCTGGCAACTGACATGTGGTCCGTGGGAGTACTCCTGTACGTTTTATTAACGGGTTGTTCACCATTCGGTGGAGATTCAAAACAGGAAACATTCTGCAATATAAGTCGATGTCGTCTTGATTTCCCCGACGATTTATTCGAAGATGTATCCGAAGAGGCCCGAGACCTCATGCGCAAGCTCATGGTTAAAGATCCAAGGTAAGAACAAATATCCATTGTCAAATAATTAAATCCCTGCACCTCATTTGCACATCATCCTATTGAAAATCATCTAAACACGCGAAATGTTTATTCGATTTATAATCAACGCATAAAATTATCACTTTTTTTTGCAAGATATTTCGGTTTCCAATTTCTCTTGTATCTCATTTCGCAAATTTTTATGTAGGACTCAATTTCAACAAAAAAATAAAAAACGGTAATTCTTATTCTTTGTTAGACGCAGTTAGTACCATATCGCAATGCGTTGTTGTCTCCGGGAGAATATCCGGTGTGTTAATAACCCACTGAAGAAAAAATAAAAGAAAAATAAATAAAAATGCGCATATTTATGCTAGTTCGTGTAAAAAATTTTTGTTTGTTTGTTCGTTTCATTATCGCATTGAGGACAGCAGCTGAAAGGAAGTGGCAATCTCTCATTCGTCTCTTTAAAACTCATTCTTTATCTTTTCGCTTTATATGTATATACCACTTTTCCGACCGACTAGACCCTCTGCACGTCTCCCCGCTATTTTAACCGCAATTTTATCTACACCATGGGTGTCCCAATGCTCGGACATAATCTCCCCTACATGTGTACAACCTATTTGTTGTGCAATTTATTCCCACCATTCTCCATATGCTTCCGCCGGAAGTCGATTGTATCTTGAAAATTCGAAAGAGTCATTTTTGGTGGTGTTTTTTATTTTTTTATTTTTTTTTTTTTGTACAAATCGATACGAAATTCGGAAAGATTATAGAAAAACGTAATTTTAGTTCTTTAAGAAGTGAAAAGAAATTTTTCTATTCAAGAAATAAATTTTTAATTATTTTTATTGATTTTCGATCAATTTTTCATCTAATAAGAGTTGAATTTATTCTTTCAGCGAACGCCTAACGATAACCGAGTGTCTCGAGCATCCATGGTTCTCGGCGCATAACGGACCGGAAATCGCATCACCTTTGACAATAACAGCGACGACGATGACAACGACGACGAGTACGAGTACAACGAGTACAACCCTTTCGAATGAAACCGATCGATCTCCAAGTCCAGAAGTTGAAGAATCATCGAAAGCTTTATCAAAAATTGACGAAAAAACTTCCTCGGAATTGAAATTGTGTTCCTCAACGTCGAAGACGTCTTCTTCGTCATCCTCATCGCCCGTATCTAATTCGGAGACGAAGCCATCAGCATCTAGAGCGGTTTCATCTCATACAGAAAACGTATATACAAAATCAAAACCGGTGTCAATGCCGGTGAGAATCGGCCTGAGTCCAGACCGAAGAGACACTTTCAAAAAGAACATGGACTCTTTGGCACAAAGATTTTCAACAAGTACTGAAATCGTTATAATCGAACCACCGACATCCCAACGTAGAGCAACGGCTAATCATACTATGCCTGCCGGTGAGATATTCAAATGTACACCGGTGTTTATTCTCGGTGAAGAACAACAGTGCGATAGCGGAAGCGATACAGTATCGGAAATATCTACTGACAGTTCAAGCGACAGAAGTAGCATCTACTCTGATGATTCGCTGGACTTTATTTTATATGGTAAAACTCAGAGTAGAGCTAGTTTTCCTTTTGTTGGAGTTGACACGGACAGATGGGAGCAAAAACATCCGAGAATTTGGCCCAGGGAGTGTAGCGGGGTTGTCAGTAAAGCTCTTAGTAGATTTTCTTCCGAACCTGGTACTGGAAAGGCTGTTAGAACTGCACCACCTACTAATAGAGGAAGGGCTAGTCTTGAAGCTATGAGAGAAAGGGGTGGAGAACTTGTCGTTATCAGGGAACCAGTTAGAGCAGGAAGATACACTAGGTACAGTGAAGTACAATGCGAATCTGTTCAGGCGAGGATTAGACGGTTCCAAGTACATGGAGCTTCGTAGAGAATAGGGATATGATGTTCAAGGATATGAACCTGTTGAAATGAAACGTTTATTCGAGGGGGTTTTCTTTTTAGATAAATGTTTATCTTCCATGAATTTAATTGAATTAATGTTTTTTTTTTTTTTTTTTTTATCTTACGTTTTATTTTTGTGGAGACATTTATTCGATAACCGCCGATGATTAAAGGTGTTCCTAATATTACTTTTCGAGTTATTGGGGACACAGGCAGCTCTCGCGAGGTGGAAGAAGCAGAAGATGAAAGAAAGAAAGAAAGAAGGAAAGGGAGAGATAAATGGAAATTGACGATCGGTTTGAGACTGTAAATAGTAAGAAATCTGGAGGCAAAAGGAAAAAAAAAAAAAGAGGAAAATGGAAAGGAAAAGGTGATAAAGAACTTTTAAAAGATTTGTGAATATCGTTGAGCTTGAGACCTGTAAATATACATAATAGGTAGATAGATAGATGAAAGAGGATGAGTAGGGTATGAAAAAAGAAAATATGAAAATAAAAAGAACAGAATAAGAAAAACAAAAAAAGAAAAAGAAAAAAAATGAATAAATAATAATAATTATAGGCTGAGGGATTGTGATGTTTGTAGATAATTGATGATAAATGAGAATAAAATAATAAGAAAATAATGAATTAAATAAGATAAATAAAAGTATGATTGAGATATATCAGCTGTGTTCGCGGCTTAATATTGCCGAGACCTGACTTTTTCTGTAAATATTCATTGATATCAATATTCAGATATTTAGTTTATAATCTAACGATTAATTGATTTATAATTAAGATTAGAAGAAAGATTATATATATATATATATACAATATATAACGAATAGAAAACTGAAAATTGAATAAAAATATACGAGTAATAATAAGAAAATAACAAACATTAAATTTAAAACAAAGAAAAGAACACGGTGCCTGTCTTAAGATTTTTGTAACCGCATGTAATAAACGAACGTATAAATTATAATGCCAATGTCAATCAATTGTCCAATAGTGGACAAAGAATATTAGAACTTTATGTTCGATCGACTACAGGTATAAAACAAAAAAAAACAAAAATATATATATATATAAAAAAAACGACAAAAACAGAAGAAAATTCAAGAAAATAAATCGGACGGACTTAAATGCGTGTATAGCTATTAATTAACGCATGTGTGAACCGGTTTACCCAATTAACGCCATATTAGATGTTTTTTTTTATATATATATTTAATATATATGTATACGTCTCGCCGTGCGCGATTTATGTCTGAAATAATTTTCGATTGATTAACAGCACAAATGATTCTCAAGAAAATTGTGTTTATTTTTTTTGTTTTATTGAATTATTTAAACACGGTGCCTTTTTTTGTTTTTTTTTTTTTTTTTGCTGAACGTATGTGTATACATATAATATATCCTCTACGAATAGAATTATAAATATTATACTACTTACTAGAATTATACACGTTTATAGTAATTGTACCCAACACGCAGTGCCTGAGTCGTTATTTAGTCGAGAGATTATGGCTAAATGGGACTCGATTATTCTGAGACTTAATTTATATAAATAAATAAATTAATTAATTAATTGATTAATTAATTAATTAATTAGGATATTGAATATAGTAGATCTATGCGAATCATACCCCCTCTGTTACACATATGAACTTCTCAACGATCCTTATAGTCGCCCAATCAAAATTGAGAGCCTAGACAGGCTTCTAGGCATCTTTAATTAACAGCGATATTCATTAATTATTTAAGAGAGTTTAGAACAGTTTCTGTTTTTCTTTCTTTTTTTGTTTTTTCTTTACTTTTAGAAAAAAGATAATTTTTCCTTCTTTTTAAATCATCAATCCACACGGTGCAGATTTTAGATAAAATTAAATTCAAAACGAGGCATAATCATGCTAGAGTTCTTTTTTAACTTTATCCATACACAGAGAAATAACGCAACGTTGACGATTTTAAAACCAATGAGAAAAAAAAAAACAAATTAAAATTAAACAAAAGATGAAATGAAATGAAAATATCTAAAAAATTATCTTTTATCAAAACTATATTTGCGAAATTTTTGGAGTAAAATTATTTATTCAATACCCTCGTAATGTATAACAATTAATAAGGATCGATAATAATAGATTTGTGTGTAAATATAATACATATAAATCATATGTATGTATATTATTATACACTAATCTTTTATTTATGATTTATCATTATTATCATGTATAAATTATTCTATTAGCGGGTCTTTTCTCTTCTTTTCTTATCTTTTCTTACATATATATATATATATATATATATATATATATATATATATATATATATATATATATATATATATATATATATATATATATATATATATATATATATATATATATATATATATATTTTTCTGTTCTCTCTCTCTTTCTTGTTTCTTTCATCTCAAATATAAAGACAATATCGTAAAAAAAAAAAAAAAAAAAAATATATCTAAAAACACTAAACGGTGCAGCAAATTGTTCCAATTTACCAAGATGGATTTTTTAAATAAAAACCACATATTATATTATACTCTTGTTGTAAATGCTAGTCATATATAATTTTCACGTCGCGTTTTTTCCAATAAAATATTATTATTATTATTATTATTATTATTAATATTATTATTATTTCATCACATTTATGCGTACAGCTTTAACAGTTGGTACATATCCATATATACAGTCCACGATCAAAATTTCGATACATTTTCGTTTTTTTTTTTTTGCTTTTATTTCTTTAAATTAAATAACATCTAACACTGACACCTTCTCGTTGATTTTTTAACAACGAGATTATAGTGTCTAAAAAATCATTATCATTCGAAACAATCATAGAAGAAAAAAAATTGATAAAATATAAAAAAAATCGAAAAAAAAAAAATTAAAAATACAACTACAAAATACTACAAAAAATTATATAAACCACACTAAATAGCCAGAAACCTCGTGGACCGAGGCATTTCCCCACCCCCAGACCCTTTAATAAATAAATGAGATTTTCTTTCAAATTAAAAGAAATTGTAAAAAAAATAAAAAAAATTATGATGATTATAATAATCAAAGCGATGGAGAGCTTGAGAAAATCTTGACAATTTATACATACATACAATCAACCATATCTCGTACGTGTGATAATGCCGGGTGCATCGGGCGTACATACATAATACATAATGCAAACGAATAAACAATATAGAGGTGTGCAAAATCGCGGGGGACGAGCGAGACATAGAAATCTTTACTTAACAAAAAAAAAAAAGAAAAAAAATTAAATTAAATGAATAAATTATGAGACGTCATCGTAATAATAATAATAATTATAGAATTTGCGATACGAAAGAGATGTGTGTGAATTAAATTTAATTATTGTAAAATATTGATGAAAAACAAAAAAATTAATTTAAAAAAAAAAAAATAAGGAACCACTATAATAATACATGTATAATGATATTATAATTTTTGTACGTGGTGATAGAGATGCGAATCTAAATTTAAAAAAAGAAATGAAAAGAAAATCATAAGTTGAGCTGCGAGGTCAGTTCATTAAATTTTATTATTATTATTATTATTGTTATTATTTATTTTCTTATCGCTAATTGTGACACAGACCCATTAAACTTGCGGTCAATTCTCGTTCTCGTTTTATTTTTATTTTTTGTCTCTTATGTGTAATAATTTTTTTAACATCACCGCAGCTATAATACATCGTCATTATTAATTTTATCATCATTGAAATGCGTATACATATACATAATATTCACATATATTATATGTATTAATGGATATTTAATTTATCGTTAATCATTATATGCGATGGTAATAATAAATAATAACGATTTTATGGTCATTGTCATTTGTTACCATAATTATTAATAATTAATATAACAATACCTCGCGGTGCGACGAAAAATTTTCTTTCATTTTTTGTTCTTTTCTTCTGTTTTCATATTCGAACGCAAGCCGCTCCTCGATTTATTGACTTACCCTATATATTATATAACAACTCTAATGTTAATTATAATTATTTAATAAAAAAAAAAACGTTTAGCAATCTAAGCCTTCTTTGTAAATATTTATATATTATTATTATTATTATTATTATTATTATTATTATTATTACAATTATTATTACTACAATTATTATTATTATTATTATTATTATTACATATTACTATATATTATTTCAAATAAGATAATGAAATAAATGATATAACTCATTTGAATAAATCGACGATATTTTTCATTTATTAAAATATAAACCCAATCTAATAATCATATGGTTATAAATAATCTGTTGTCTTTAAAACAGTCTGAGGATAATTAAATAAAATAATTACGACGGAATAGGTAATATAATAAATTTTATACATATACAATAAGTATATAAATATAAATATATTTTTGATACATATAAAAGTTGAATATTCATATTGTGAAATCGAGGGTTTTTTTTTTTTTTCTTATCTTCTCAATCTTAATTCTTGAATCTGATCTAAATCTTCAAACTCAATTTCCAAAAAAAAAAAAAAAAAAGATCGAACAAAATCTGCAATTTTCAGAACTGTGACTAATTTCTTTTCACTCATTAGTATTTTTTCATCAATTTGTTATAATAATCGAATTGATTTTCAAAAATACGTATCCTGACACATACAAAACATTCTGAATGACATTATCGATAGTTCGAACCAATATAGTCATCGCAACGTCTTATTGTCAGAAGATATCGATAACGGTCTGGAAAATCTACTTTCAAGTTAAAAATGTAATAGTTTCAAGGAAGTGGTTAAGCGATAATTCTATTTATTTACCGGCCCTAATGACCTCCGGTCGTGTAATACGATATCGGTATATGTAGTATGGAGATATATACCTACTCCACTCTGATGTAGCATTTTTCCGAAACGTCATAGTCATTGTCTGACTATATTATCAGAAAGGAACAAAAAAAAAAAAATTCGTACACAAAAGATTTGAATTGCAATTTACTCATTTCTTTCGAATTCTGCATTCTCCAAAAAAGACGTGGTGACAAAGTCTTAAAATTTAGTTGGATGATGAGAATGTCCCTTGAAATCAATATCATCCCTTGAAAAAGCTAAACTGATAACAGGATCTAAGAGAGAAAGGCTTGACGGTTGGATGATTCGATGGTCGGACTAACGACTAAGGTTTTGTTTAGTTCTGATACCGAATGCAAGATCCCGTTGATAGATTGACACAAAATCTCAATCGCTAACCGTGTGAAAGCAATTCGAAATAAAAAGAATCATCGAAAAAAGGTGCTATATCATTTTGAAAGTAAACGTCTTCCTATTTCATTTAGTCTCATCATGATTTTGTCTCTCCCAAATTAATAGCTCTGTATCGATCTACCTGTACAGGAGGCTGACCACCGAGCTATGCAGACTCGAAGCTTGAAGTCTATACCTACCTACCTACCTTTAATTAAATCCAGCATCGAGGGAATAAAAATGTTTTCTAAAAATATATTGCATGGTGGTAAAAAGTGTAATTCTAAAAATACCGGGTCGATTAAAATGAGATTTTGTCGTGCACTTCGCCGTTGGCTCCTCCAGGTCCCGCCAACGTCTGGACCAATATGGCTATTGGCCAATGCCTTTTTTAAACTGCCTATAAATAGACTTACACATGTAATGACTCCAAGTGCTGCGGTGCAGGTGCCGCAGTGAATCGTGTGCGTAGTGAATCACTCTTAGTCTCCATAGAATTGCCGCTATTTTATACTCAACTTTCAACATATTTAATAAGGTGACTAAAAAAAAAAAAAAAAAAAAAAAACGATACTTGAAAAAAAAAAAAAACGCGTAAAATAGAAACGACCGGAATTATCTCCGCTATCTAATTTTATTCATACTCGTATTTGATGACTCGTGAAACGATCATTTGGTTAGCTAAATGGAATCATAAACACTAATGTTTATCTCAAGAGGGTCTACAGGTTCTAAAGCGTTTTTTTTTAATCCAGATATTTCCATCAACGACCAGCATATAGAATTTACACTTAAGTTGATTAATCTTCTAGATAGAAATTTGTTATTACCATTAAACTGTAAGTGCGAGCGATTAATCAACGTTCGTAAGATCTGAAACTAAAAATCGGATCCTAAGAAAGTTGTTTATTCGGACTAAGAAATTTTCTGACGTCTGGATCTATAGACGAAAATTTTTTTGTTTAAATTTTTTTTTATAAGGATCGTGCCATTACCATTTAAATAGAGTTATAGTTTAAAATCGAAATACGAGAGTAGGCAGGAGCTAACATAAGTGACTTGAGCCGTGGGGCAAACTGCACCCACGCGTGATTTGCATGAGAGCTCGTAACATTAACGAATTAATAATAACACGACAGTTGGGAGCGTGCAAAGTCGATTCAAGTCAAATCAAGTCCAGCGGCACACGCTGTTTAAAAATTCACCGCTAACCGGATTATTATTATTAAATTTATAAAGCGGAGATATGAAACTTCGCGGTTAAGCAAAACCCTGATTAAGGCATCATTTTTTCTCATACTTTATACGAAATCTGATTATCGATATACCTACTCCTAATTAATTGCATCGATTTTTTTTATTTTTTTTTTTTACTCCTCTAGAAATGAATCGGTAAAAAATTGTGAGAAATTCAAGGAAAACGTGATTTCTGTGTATATAATGAGAGAGAAATTGTAGGGGAGGAGTACGATCGGTATAAGATACTCGATTTGCAAATCTAATTTGACAAAAATGAACGAGGAGTGATTGACGCGAGCGAGCTAGCTACCGCATGTCGAATGAATAAAAATGAATAAAAGTAAAAAAAGAGTAAAAAATCATTCTGTAGAAATGAGTTGAAGCGTAAGGCCAGTAAGTACTCTGTAATTAGCCAAACACCGCCGTTGCAAACTCGCCCAGAGTTTGCTCAATATATATGTATATATATCTATATGCTCGCGAAGTATAGCGCCTCGCTCCGACACCTCGCGACTGGGTTACACCTTAATAAGTATGTACTTTTTTATATCTTTTACGTATGTCTATAGACAGTAGACAGTTCGTTATCTAGCGAGACGTTTGTGACTATGCACAGGGTGTCCTTCGCGAAATTAGACAAGAGAATTAGCTATTCTTATTTTTTTTTTTTTAAATCAAATTCGAGGATTTCTCCTTTCCTGATTATTTTATGAAAGTAAAAGCGAGTTGAACGACTCTTTTTATCTACCAAAATCTTCAGACAATGAATAATTCCGAGCGGAAGTGGCGTGCAATAAACGGATCTACAGCCAACGATATGAATATAATAAAAATGTGAAAAAAATTCTCACTCGTATTTTTTATTTTTTTTTTTTTTTTTGTTGTTGTTAATTTGATCGGTAAAATCGATAAGCCAACATCAGCTTCATAAACTCGAGGTGTAAATTAGATAATAAATGTTATGGAGTAGACAGGTAGTTGTAACTTCCACACGCAGAATTATTACGAGACATGATACAGGCTGCTACCGGATCGTGAACCAGTCATCTAGTAAAGTCAGTCAGTCCAGTCAGTCAGTAAGTCAGTCACTCGTTTTCTATTGTGTCTACGGTTTCAAAAGTAAAGGTAAATTATTGAGGACTGATACGTAATGCACGTGCAATGGCATATACCTGACTGTAACAGGCAACTAATTGTAAATATAAAGTGCGTAAACGAACAAGTTAGACAAAGCTTCAGAATAAATAAAAAACAAAAAAAAAAAAACAAGAAGATTTTCACCTATTTTTTCATTTTCTGCAAAATTCTAAATCATCTTAAATGAATTCGTAATTCTGACCGTTCGCAACTTAACGAATAAATAATTATAATTAATTACGAATACCTGAAGACTTATAACCTTTGTAGTTAAATTATTCAAATAATTGGGCGATAATTTAATACAAATATTTTCTCCAAATTGTATACATATGTATATCCGGGTACGAGTGCAATGACAATGTGCAATTATATACGGATAAATTATTGCAGAATTGAATGAATATATTATCACTGCTTTTTCCCCGAATCAAAAGTACCCGTAAGCACACCTGATTCTCGATTGAACAAAAAACCTTGAGACTTATACGTATTTATACGTATACGTATAGGTATGATAATAATTGTCTATAAATAAAGTATATACATATAATGTATATAAATTTATGTCATTATAATTGGTACAGGTATAAGATTAACGTCTTAACCGTAATTTTATCTGCTTATATATATATAAGTTTAAAGAGAAGATCTTAATAGCGTAGGTATTAGACTAGTTTCCACGTATGTTTGCCTAAGGTCTTCTGGGTTCAACCACCTTTACATTTTTATTCTAAAGAACTCCATAATCCGGGTATCATAATGTTTTTCAACATATCGAGTCTGATTCAGAGGTCCTACGCGTTCCTGTCCTGGACATATTTAGGTATCGCGCCCACTTCCTATCTCGTCACGAAGGGCAGACTGTAAACCGGGTGTCTCATCTCGAACTAAAACTTCCTAGATAAACGGGAAAAACCGGATAAATTTCACGGCGAGAAATCCCAACGTTATAAAATAAAAATGGAATCAAATTTCAAAAACGAGTATCATCTCTGTTCGTCAATTATTACACATTTTTACAAGTCCGAGATTTTAATCGCATACCTAAATCCAAGTAGTTATAGGTTTTCGGCCCACAATTAATCTGACCTTAGAAAAATCCTTGAAACATATGGTTCCTTGAAGTGAACATAAAATCAACGCGATGACGTTAGCTCAGGTAAATGAGCTGTTGCCTTTTTAAAAAGTTTTTTTTTTTTTTTTTAATTCCGGTGCGCTTGTATAAGGTACATTTAGGAAATAATTACAGTTTGCGGTCGTCGATTAGACAGGCATTTCAAACCCGGATTAATTTTGTTCTAGTCTCTAATATGGTATAGTTGATGATAAAATAAGAATCCCTGAAACGTCAGCGGTAAAATCTCCGGCTACAAATAACGTTGAATCAAAGTCAGCGGTGACGGGATAGTAGCGAATTTATTGCAGATGCAAAAGGCTGTAAATAGAAATCATTAAAACGGTCGTTAGAATTTATTAGTACCTATGCCTATACCTACCTCAACTAGCAATCATTTCTTTCCGTTCACTCTGTTTTTATATACATATATATACTCACAGCGTAAATCTATACATAAATATATTTATTATAAACCTCGGCAATTATGGGGTAGGTCAGAACAACATCCGGGTCTTCGAAAATCGTCCCTCGAAATCGCGAACATGAACTGCATCCAAAGTCTTATAATTTTGCTCTTTAAAGATCGTGCAATGAATGACGAAGCGGAAAATACCCAGAGATGCTGCATCGGATAAAATAAGAAAAAAAAAATGGCTCTTTGTGCAAAAAAAAAAAAAAAAAAAAATTGTATATCTTTCCGAGGTGCGAATGGACCCGTCGTTGTTGAACCCGGTTTGACCTCCGTTAGTCGGAGGCCAAAGCCATGGCCGGGACGAATCTGTCGCCGTAGGTATTTCCGGTATGGGATATATGTGTAATATAAACGGTCAATTATATCGGCAAGGTGTTGCTGTCCTAATTACTGCGTGAATTATAACTCCGGAATTTATATAGAAATTTGAATAATTAGCTACCGATCGATAACCGATTTATATTTATTGTCTGAAAATTTGATAAAAATTTATTAACGTATTTATATTTTATACATTTACAAATTGCAATTCGCAATTCACTTGTTTTTTTTAACATACTATAATCCCTCAGTCCTGTATAACAGTTGACAGATTTGGGTCGCGCGTATGTATGTAACATACCTACTATGACAGAAATTCATTACCTGTAGTTAAAGTACAGCTCGATACGAGAAGAATGAGACAGTCGAGCTAAGTTACAGGACTAAGATCTATTATAGATGCATCTTCTCAGAGATTGCATGAAATTGCATTAAATTTTTATTAATTTTTTTTACTTTTCATTATTCTGTACAAAATTTGCAAATGTAAATTTATTACATGTACACGACGGTCTCTACCTATATGGTTGAATAAAAAAAATATAGTTTTTCTTCGCTAGGTAGAGGTAGGTACCTACATACATACATCCCTATATGCGGATATGGTAAAAATCGTTTTAATCTCTGTAACGAATCGCCATTTCCATCTTTGTAAAGTTATTGCATATATATATATTCGTTTATTTTTCATTGCTTATACCGCTGCATATGCAGTTACGGACTTAAATTATAAAAATTGTATTTCTTTGTTGCTGTTTACTCTCTGAGGATATACAACCTCCTGACGAATGCTTCGAGATATTATTCAAAACTAAGTGAGTTTACCGTCCTGGGCTGTAGGTACGTACTGTATACGAAGGATCCTTAACCCCGGAGATTCGCGTCTGAGTTTGTCCTCGAAGCAATTGCATTGCTGTTGCAGTTGCTCATCCACCGTGAACCTCGCCTTATATTTTTTATTCAGGGTCTAGTTACTCAGCCGGTTAATTGAAATGGAATAATCAATAAGATTTAAACAATAATACGGAAAAAAGTTTCGAAAAATTATAACTTATGGGGATTTCCCTAAATTATTTACGGCATATCTCTTGCAAAGGGGAAAAATTTTTTTGCGAATAAAGGCAACGGCTCATTATAATATCAACTGTTTTACAACCGCATTTACCGGCTTAATAAAGCTCTTTGAAAAATCTGAATCGTGTAAAAAAAATTTAAATAAAATACCTTATACACGCCTTTGTTTGCAACGTTTCAACGCAGTTCGAGTCGAGCCTTCACGGTGCTAAAGATCTTGTACGGTTTATTATCGCTGCTAAAAGGAAAGATGTTTGAATAAAAAAAAAATGCGGCAGTATAACGGGTGGACAGCGACGAATTACCATATCGTATATGTTAATGGGTTACCTTTAATCGCAGTTTCTCTAATACTGAGATCGTCTTGCTGCAGCTTTAGCTGCAAGGCTTTACGATATCATTTGATTTTTAATTTTTAATTTTGTTTTTTTTTTTTTTTGTTCTTTCATGCTTGCAGATAGCTGCCCAGTATTTTTCCTGCCTTAGTTTCAACGTCGAAGGTATATAATAATCGTCGTCAGATATCGCGAGGGCCAGATCGATTACAGCGATTAGCAACAGTTTTTCTCACCTTGTGGATTGGTTTAATTTCATTCCCATATTGGATATGGTAGTTTCTTTGTACTTTACGATTATCGCGTGCCTACCTACCTACGTTTCGTATTTAAGACGTACGTACGTTGAATACTGCGTACTGTAAGCGAAGCGCAACGCGTTTCCGCGACGAGTTTAAGACGTCTCGAGGATGCGGTAGAGAATGATATACGAAAAAAAAAATGAAAAGGAAACAACAAAAAAAAAAGAAGAAAAATAAAAATAAAATAAAAGTTCTTTCAAACCGAGCTAACGAGGCTAACGTGTTTCTCTTCTCAGTCTCGTTCAGGGCGAGGAATCAAAACGGTTTCTTAATCTTAATGAAAACATACGGATTAATAAGATCCAAGATTTCCTATCGTTATAGCCTATGCCTACCTCCAGCCTACTTACATTAGTAGCTCGCTAATTCAAGGAAAGAAAATGTTTGCGCACTCGAATCCTCGGCCGTATTATTATACGGTCTTACAAGGTGCTCTCTGATAAATTATACCAAGAAACTGATGTAGATATATAAGTATGTTAAATTCCGTAAACGAAGACTCGATCAGATATATATCTACATCTAAAACAGCCACTGCAGTAGCAGCAGCAGCAGCAGCAGCAGCAGCAGCAGGTTAAGTGCAGATATCTTAGCGCGGAAATGAGGCCTTCACTTCCATACCGGAAATTCGTGATTTACTATCTATCTAAATGAAGCAAAAACAACCCTTCGTATACATAAAACATGTCAACTTGTGCGATTAAAGACCGTATATTATACACAAAACGGATTATATCAGTTCCTGAATCAAAAAAACGATATATCCTTCGGTCAGTTCTAAGTCAGATTAATTCTTTTATTTATTCAGACTTACCTAAGAAGACTAATTACATTTTTTTCCATTTAGCTTACTGAGATTAACAGTATTTGAACAATCTCAGACTCCGGAATTTATAAGCGAGATGAAACGGCGGTTTAGAATGCGGAGCTGTCGCGTCTTCTTAGCAATTATTTGCAAATCGAGTCAAGAACGTCTGGACGGTTTTCTGGTAATCCAAAGTTTAAATAAACCAAATACTTGACAATATTTTAGGAGAAATTTCTTTACGTTCGAATTCCTCCTGAAAAATTTCTTATCCAAAAAAACGAAAAAAAAATCGGAGTTATACCGAAGAAAATAATTCAAACATGATAAGATAACGAAAATCTTGGTAATCCAGATAATACGAGGATCTCGCGTCTGGCTCCATCTACGTCATAGTGTCCACTGCAATATCGCGTTGTCGTGGTCCAGACCCCAGACTCCATAGAGGTAAGCAAGGAAGGAAGGTGCAGGTAGGTAGGCAGGCGAACGCCGTGCTGTAGCTGCAACAACAACCTCGAATGATCACGGGTGGGAGAGAGATCGGAAAGACTTTGATCGTTCAAGAGCTGGACCACGAGCCGGACGATGTTGCGGATCGACAGTACCGTATCCGCGCTTGTGGACCGTGGAAGCGTCTGCAGCTAGCGACCGGGCGCCTCTTAAGAGAGGAGGCGATATATGTGAGGAGGTAAATAATAATCAGAAAATGTGATATATATTCAGTATATAGATATATATGTACCTATATGTCAAAAAATCTGCAGGGTTTCGTTATACGAATGCCGAAGTGTATAGCCGCAAGTTAATAAATTAATAAATTAATAAATCAATTAATTAATTAATAAATAAATTGCAATCTAAAACTGAGGACAGTCAGGCGAGACCGCAGTTATTAAATTAATAATAAAAACCGAGTTTATTACGTGAAAAGATCTCCATACTGTTTCATTATAATCGATAACGATCGTCAACGTCAACGTCAACGTCAACGTCAACGTCGATTATCGAATCAGTGTTTCGTGTTGTTGGTTGATCTTTAAGGAGCATTAATTGCACCGTAAATACTGAGACAACTCGTCACGTAGCTTAGTAAATAATTGGGAATGACTGATCGACGGAATTATACGATATAGTAAATTTATTCAGTATAAAGAAAAGAAGAAATATAAAACCTCAGTCACCCGTTTTAGCAATCGTGTTAAAAACGGTGCGTGGAAGCTGCATGTTTTTTTTTTTTTTTTACAAATTTATCTACCCACTGGTCATAGTTTTTTGAACATTAGTTTGCCTTTCGATTTCGATTTTGATTTCGATCTCGGTTTCGGCGGGATAATTATATTCGAGGTGTTAATCGCGGAACTGCGAATCTTTTAACCAGCGCACTCGAGTGATGGAATCAACTGTTTTCGCCCGATTGGTAGCTAATCAATAATCAATTCCTTTCGCGATAAGAATACACCAAGAAAATTAAAAAAAACTCGCATCGCAAACCGCGATGATTTATCCCTCGAGTCATCAAGCCCCAACGATGTCTTCAGCGCGAAAAATGTCACCGAGACCTCAGCACCGAACTTCTTCAACAAAATCTGGAGGTTCGCCTAACTCGCCTTCTCCATCTAAAGGCAGACGTACCCTGGACCGTGTAAGCGGTGGAGAACGATGTCGTGGAAGATGCAGGGTACAATGGAGTGAAAAACACGTTAAGGAGGGCCTTGTGCTTGTCCAAGAGTCGCAGCTGGCCCGAGTCGTAAAGACTGGCCCAATTTCTGAACACTACGAAATCGACCCGAAGCCTTTCGCGAGGTAAGTAAAGAGTTTGGATAAATTTTATTTTAGTTTTTATGCTATTTTTTTTTTTTTTTATTTGTATTTTTTTTCAAATCAAGTAGAGAATTTCGATCCTGGTCAGATATTTAGTCTCTCACCGTTTATATATTCACTCTGTAATATTTATAACTTAATAAAAATCAATTAGAGATTATTAATTAACATAAAGGGCAGAGGGTCGTTGAATAGGCTTTAATTTTCAATCAAACCAATCAACTACTAATGCGTCGATCGAACTAGACGCCTACTTATCACGATTAATTTTAGTTCGGACCGCAGTAGATCGAACGTGTACGTACGTTTCAACACTCTCACCTGTATTTAGCTATAGGTAATGTACCGCCCACATTCACAGCTCGCAACGCAAAACAGCTAAGTGTACAGTAACTTGGACATATGTACAGGGTGAGCAATTTAAACGGTGAAATTTAAATCTTGCTATCAAAAAACGAAAACAAAAAAAGAAAAATAAAAAATTTGGAGATTCAATTTTCTTTTTTAATATTCGTTAAGAGATTTTTTTTTTTTGTATTTTAATTAAGTCTGTGAAGAAATACTTGCATTTAGGCAGCGACGTGTATACCTCGGTCCGGGCGGATTGCAAAATATATAATTAGCGAAATAAGAAGATGAAGTAAAAATGATCATAGCGCGCGGGTTACGCGGTTTTACTTGTATTATCCGCGGCACGAGCTCCCGGTCGTTATTAATTGACTTCGTTTAATTTTAATTTGTCACGCAACGCAATTCCGACACGTGTATAGTGGAAACTGGCGTTACCGTACTGCCGTGAATTAATCAAGTTTATTGCGTCAATTAATATCGCCGTGCAAATTAGACCTTTAATAACTACATACCGTTTCTGCATAATGGATAAACTACGCTCCGCACTTACCCGCTCCAACTCTTTCCCACCATTCCCCCGTCTCAAAATAAAAAATTACAAAATAAAAAAAATATATAAAAACTTGATGAAAATCTATCCCTATCACAAAATTGATTAACCTAATTGAATCTTTAATATCTGTCGCAAACCATCGTCGTTCCATATCTTCAGCCTCGAAGAAGCTGTTAATTTTATCTAATAAGACATGTCAGAGAGGACGAGTGACACTAAGGATTAAGATAACCAATCGAAAAGTTAAATTAAGTGTAAAATTTTTTTTCACCTTTATGAGTGGTTCAATGATCTTTTGAAAGATTTTTTGACGGTTAAAACCTGCGGGATCGTAGTTAGATGAAGTCACAAATCTTTAATTTAATTTCAGTGCTTTATATATCGGCAAATTTTTGCTAGCAAAACTAGTCGATCGGCGCCAGTTATCGTCTAGTTAAATCCTTTGCGTGGTCGTTGAAATCGCGATTTCACGTATGCGTAGGTTTGCCTTTAATCGTTGAAAATAAAAAAATATATATATACACACTGAACTAAAAATCTTTTTAGAATCTTTAAGCAATTGCGAATAATACCTGTTCGTCGTGGGATGGATATTCGCAAATTTTCTATACCCAGAGCGAGCTGGATGAACCGATTTCTTATTCTCTCAACAATAATATACACGTATTATATACATACCTATATACCCATGTACTAATCGATCGATATAATCGCGAGAACCAAGTGACTGTGAGTGATCGTTAAAGCTCAAATGGAACATGGGGTTAGAAGAGAATGGCCAGTTGATAATATGGTAATTCATTGGTTATAAAAGAGCGCACGAGCGCGATCTTTCAATAATATTGTAATCAATTGATTTAGCAAAGTCCCACGGGTCGGTGAACGCGTTGCGAAATAAACTGGACGTATAAACTATACGGGTATGCAACAGGATTGAAAATTACTACAGTAATAAGGAGGATTGAGTAAACGTGTGAAATTATAGAATGAAAAAAAAAAAAAAAAAAAATTCTTTTTGTTTTTCGAAAAGTACGTGAACAGGTGTTGACTAATATTTTATTAACTTAAAAAAATATAACACATGGCTTTGTTTGCGGATACAAATAATCGAATGACATCACACGTCAGCTGCGCAGTAATATATATGTATATATATATATATTTTTTTATGTAAATCAGGTGCGCTCATGGTGATCTAACGTGATACATAGGACAATTATGCGATGTATATACATACTCTTTGGAATACATAAGATAATACGGTTAATAAAAGATTTTATTGATTTGTTTATTTAAATTGTTACGTAATTTCTTACATCTGTTATAAAATGGAATTACTACGTGAGTAGTTACGATTGAGAATCTCATATTACGACCCTTCAACAAGTTTTCAAAATAATAATTTTAGTCTAAAATTTATACTATTTATGTAAAAGAAATTAGTTAAATTCACATATACGATTTTATAATATCTCTGCAGTATATAAATACATTAATTTTAATGAAACTAAACGTAATATGTATACCCGGTAACGTAACTCAGATCGATGGGTTGGGCCGAGGGTATAAAATCCTATAGCGATTAGATCTTTAATTTATTTCTTTCTTTTTGCGTATATATGTATATTGTATATATACATGTATATGTATATACCTATGTGAATATTTTATACCTACGGTTTAATACCGGCGACAATAATAATTGCGATAAGTGCAGCATGTGACCGTAATCATAATAATAAGTTTATTATACAGCTAAGCGGTGAAAAATATATCTACATCTAATATTCATGACCTATAGCGTCACGCTAGTGTATTATATGTATACGTACTTCTTGATATATAACTTTGTATATAAACACACGTTGTTTCAAACTATATTGAGGCCGCAATGTGGCTATTTAAACGTACTTTACCTACCTTGCAATTTCATTTTATTTCTCTATTCAATCTCGAATATATAAGATATAAATTATTTCTCTATTTTACTTATAACTGGTATCTAACACTGTACCTCATATTATCATACTGAAGCTAGAAATATTGCTAGAAATTATAAATATACATCAGAAAATAATTGTCTAATAAAATATACTGTTTGAACTTTCTGCAGTCTGGATATTAACAGTACAGTGACATCCTCTGTACCTTAACTATTCGTGGGCGATATCGCATGTTGTATATACGTACAAGATGTTAAATAGCTTCCTAAGCTTGCTTTATTTGGGCATTAAATCTTTCAAATCGTGTTTCCTGCGGATAGAAAAAAAAAAAAAAAAGAAACAAAATCAGGAAAAAGAAAAAGTCATTTACGTTCTATATACGATATCAATTTCTGATATAATATATTTCATTAAAGAGTAAGGTATAAATATAAATTGACTTATATGTAAATATCGGTAGATCGCTGTAACGATAATTAAATAATTGCTAGTGAGATATACAAGCGAAAGGCATTAATCATATTTCTGTTCTTAGCTAATTCTGAGCGAAAAAAAAAAAAGACAGATTATAATTCGCGATGTTTCATAGGCTTTTTTTGTTAAACAATTACCGTTTACCTCATTAAAGGTGATTTCAACACCTCGAGAGTCAATGGTACAGATAATTGGTCAGGTATACCAATCGATAAAAATCATTACCGTCGTATTACATATTGGTATGATACAGTAACGAATATGGACCGGTAATGGATGCATTATTAATGAAGTATGTCAGATTCATGTATTCATATTATGTATACAGGAGTTATACAACGTGATAGATTATACATAGGTATATATAAATATATATATAAATTAATATTTAATCAACAGTTTGATATCGTTTCGAAAGTAAATCGAAGTTAATTTTAAGTATAATTTTTTTTTTTTCAGCTTAATAATAATTTTCAAACTCCTGCAGTCGAGGTATAATAGAAGTGAAGAAGACGCGTGTACATTATACGTATTGGTATAAAAGAAATAATTAGGCATGCCTAATTACGCGTTTAAATCTCACGGACAATTTTGCTAACAATTTTTTTTTTTTTTCTTTCTTTTCTCATAAATATTTAGCTATTCAAAAATATACATTATTGACTTAACGTCTATCCAACGGGTTAATATGACTCATAGAGTAAGTTTTTAAATTTATTCAAACACTAAGGTGAGACTGTCAGTTGATATTCGATTGTGTAGAAATCAAACAGAAATTTCAGGGCTAAAATAACTTTTTTAGTATTTTTTATATATATATTACTGCAGTTAAAATGACGTGGAAAATTTTCTTCGACAACTTACAGGATTTGAATTGTAAATCATTCAACTTACAAAATTGAGTAAAATTAAAATGATAATAATAATAATAATAATAAAATGCAAATACTTATAATTATAACTACGTTTTAAATTGAAACGATTAAAGTTAATTGATCAAGCATTATCTGATAATCATTATACAAACGGTGTGTATAATTTAAGTGCATATATGAAACTCGACGGTGTATTATTAACACTGCAGAGATTTTTTTATTCATTTCATACACCACATTATTAAACGAAAGAAAAATATTGATAGGTATTCGAACTTTGCAAAAGGTAATAAAAATTCAGAATATTTATTTATTTTTTTTTTTTCTCGCCTCGTTAATCCGACTCGATATACCTAGGAGCCTTGATACCTAGATTCGTATCGATTTCCCAGTCGTTGATCACTGGTTCAAAATTTAAAATCGATCTTGTCCTACCACGACGAGTTGGAATATATATATATATACTTCATATAAGGGACCGCCGTTAATAAATCAGTTTTGTCGTGGCTTAGCTATGGTGAGAACGTGCTCAGCAGGCAACCATTGTCATGGGGTGTTCGATGGTCCTTTTGCAACTTGTGTATCGGTATATAAATAGATATAAACATACTATATACTCGATGTATATATATATATATTTATTCCTATACATATATGATCCTCTCTGCACCATAACAAATTCCAGCCTTGTAACTATTTGGATAATTTATAGTCTGTCGGACCCGGACCCCTTTTTCGTCTGGGATGTATGTACATACATACCTACAGCGATACACTCGACCTCCATATCTCGAAACGAATTTGTAATATAAATTTCTATATCTAATACCATTCGGTCTGAAGTAGAATTTATTTTATATTTTTTTTTCTCTCTTTCTTTTTTTGGAATAGGAATACGCGAAATTATAATCATTAGCAAATAATGACAGCAAACAGTTTTAAACATTCGCTGAAATCAATTACAGTTTGTTTGAACGATTGAGAAACATATTTACAATGTCTAGGCATTTATTATTAATTGCTAAGTACATACATACATAACGAATGGTGAAAATAAAAATCAGGTAGCCTTGCGCGTTAGGCGCCGTGGCGCCAACCTTGCATATCTATACATATATTATTATAATAAACAAAATCTTCCGCGACTTCTGATAATTATTAACAGTATATAAGTATAGGTAGTATTTCGTTGTTCCTGATCTTATGACGTTTCCTTATTCCTATTAGTATAATTCTTTTTTTTTTTTTTTTATGGAGTATTCAATTTGCTTCTTACTCGAGGCTTCTTCTCTCTCTCGTTCTCGCCCCGGCGATGGAGGGTAATTAGCTAATTACGTTCAAACCGCCTGCGGGATATTAACGAATGTGGTTAATTGATACGAACGAAGGTCTATCTTCGTCCCCTCGCGGAGTATAAAGTATTTGAAGAAAAATCAATCAACGCCAGTCTGCCCGCTTTAAAAATACATACCAACATCTACATTGCAATAAATTTTTCTGATTAATATAATTTTTCGATTTATTTATTAATTTTATGTTTTTTGGTTTTCAGCGGACAATGGGCCAAGGTTTATCGATGCAGATCTCGTTCCACTGGAATTATATACGCGGCTAAATACTCGTCAAGAAATCGTTTTAACGCTGATTGCAGCGCAGAACTTCGTCATGAAATAGCTCTGTTATCTCTTTGCTCACAATCACCGCGTGTCGTTCGTCTTCACGACGTTTACGAGACACCGAAAGAGATCATTTTGGTTATGGAATTGTAAGTCGGTTATAAAAATCATATAAGAGCAGGATAATCCAAGTTTTAAATGTATAAAACAAATAAAATTCTCGACTAAACAATCGCGAATTGTTTTTATAAATTTCAGCGCCCCAGGAGGAGATCTGCAAACTCTAATCGACGGAGATCTCGTTCCTCTCGAAGGCGATGTGGTCCATTTCGTACGTCAACTGGTAGAAGGTCTCGCCTACCTCCACGAGAGGAACATCGCCCACTTAGATATTAAGGTCAGTACAAATATCCGTGACATAAGTTGCAAAAAATAAAACAAATCTCAAAATGCGATTTTATTTCAAACGTAAAAAAGTAAATTTCCGATCGTCGTAATAAAAAGCGATAAAAATTATAGAAAAATTCGATTTTTGGAACCCTTTTTCAATCACTTCTTAATCATCTTCTCAAATTCTCTCTATATCTCTGCGTGCAGGAAATTCCAGCGTCAATCAAACGCTAGGATCGATGTGAAAATGTTCGATCGATCAGTCGCGCAAAGTCCAACGTCTTGTATACTGCCGCGGGAGTGAGACATGCCAGGCAATTAATAAAGCCTTGTAAAGGCATCGAGGCTCGGTATACGACTCGGACAGACATACAGACATACAGATAAACGGACAGCGACGATCTAGAATCGTATATATATATAACAGAAAAATTTTTATCGCCCTATTCATCGCGATATCGTGATCCGATGCATTAGCAATCGCATATGGAACAAAAAAAAAAAGTGATCAGATATCGGCGAGACTAACTCAAGATTATTATTTCGCATAGGTATAACGAGAAACGGCAAATTAGTTCGTATATTAAGTAGAGCAACGACATGGTCAAGCGGATATTTTTGGTTTGAGTTTTATCCATTCCTTATTTTTAAAACACCCATAATGTGTCTGACTCAGCGCGTTATACTTGATTAGCTAATAAAAATCATTAAATTTAATCGATGGTTAATGAAATGTTAGATAAAAATTCTCTACTAATTATCATTGTCTTCTGCTTGAGACAGATAATTGTTCATTGAAATATTCTGCTTAAAGTATAAGATGAAAATCGTATCGAAAACACAATTTTTCCTAAAAAAAAAAAAAAAAAAACCATTCGACTTACGTTAAACTTGAAGAGTCAGCTTCTATGGTCAGTAAAATAAAAAAGACTTAGAAAATCGGTGTAATCCGGTATGTTGATAGTTTAGTATCGCTGTACCGGATATGATTAGAGGTTTGCTAGCGGAAGGATGTAAAAGTAGTATTAAGTATACGTTTAGTTTAATTTCCGAGTTGTCAAGAGGTACGTAGTTCAGTTTAAGATTAATTACGAGCGGTTGTGTTGTCATTCGCACCGTTGCGGACATGGGGATTTGCGATAAGCGGTACGAAAACAAATTGGAATTCCTTGTACGGATAGTCGGACAAAGGGTCGTATAAAGTCGGAACAAGACAAGCCGCAGGAGCAGAGTAAAACCGGCGAGTCGACGCGTTGTAACTATTGGTGAAGTGTCGCGTGCATATAACGATGAACATACACCAATGCAAACCAGGATTCGCAACGGTAACTGCAAAGTGCAACCCTGTAGTACCGATATGTTCGAGGGAGGAGGTTTCGAACTAAAGATCTTCTGTGTAGGAACTGAAACTACACAACTGCTTCTGCACTGCACCTGTCCTTGAGAAATTGCAGCAGTACCCGAGAGTAAACTGAAGAAAGAAAATAAATGTAGGTACAACAGCAACGTCCTTTGTTTCGAAGACGGTATACAAAGAGAACCGGCTTACGATATCTACAATAAACCAGTGAGAAAGTTGGATATTCGAGGTTGTACCCTATATTATCGTTGTACGGGACGTTCCGGACTGAACTACGGGAAATCTCATCGATCATTTGATCAATTTGTCGAACCTTCAAGAACCGTGGAATTACTCTGGTCGCGTGGCACTCGTCTCTCCCTCTTCTTTTATGCATTTGACATATTTCACGGTATCCTACTATATGCCCAGCTTACTGGGTAACTATATACTTGCTAACTGTCGTACTTACTACAAGGCTGTCTTTATATCTCGCCAATTCTTCGCCTTACGTATTTAACCATAAGGTATATATGTATATTATAAGTTATTCTGCACTCTCTGGTGATCTGGCGCGGGCGATGTTCGGACCCGAGGTCAACTGGCGCGTCCCAAAGCCAGTGTCTAAGAAAAATCACCGTCGAGGAAAATTTTTCCGCAAACTCATTTCGCAATTCTCGGTTTGATTAGCGAAGACTAAAGGACTACGGTTAGATACTGGTCAGTATAATAATTGTGGGAAAGAACGAGGGTGAAAAATCGTTGGCAATTTTTTTTTTGCGGGAAAGCTGCAGATTGAACGTGAGAAATGAGAAATCTGTATACAAAAAATTTCTAGAAAATACTTCGAGTATCTAGTATCGAGTTCTAAAAATGGGATTAATCGTTGCTGACAAATCCGGCTATATCTAGCAGTGAATAAATATTCTAAAACAGTAATACTTGTATGTACTTCAACCACCGTCATTGACGCGTCGTACTCAACACTGCAGCAGTTTAGCCATATAAGATCGAAAGTTGTATATCAGCACACGCGTACTTAACGTGCCAAGAAACACGTACTCGGTACAAAAATCTGCACCGCTCCGAGTTTGGCAGACGTGATTACCAACTGATCGATCTCTGGAACCCAGATCAATGAGGAGAATGAGAGAGCCTCGTCCTCAATTGTCTTTGAAATCTTAGGTGAATTTAAAAGAAAAAAAAAATTGTTTAGTTGCCCAAGGAGAGACAATGACTATTAACCATATAAAAATGTGCCAAAATTTATATATCGCGTAAAATTTTATGCATATTTATTGTTATTTTTCGCCTTGAGCTCGATTCCCCTTAAAACATTCTCTAAGGACATAGAAATTGTCTCTGATGTGAATATTTTTGTATCATAACGAAACCAGAAAGAAAAAAAAAAAAAAAGAAAAAATTTTTGTTTGAAAAAATAAAATTTTTCCTCGATTGGATATAGGTAGTTATGCAGTTAGTTATCGATGCATCCGGTGCAGATATGCAGATCAGAAGCTGCCTCGTTTGACTGGAACGGGGTAAGGGTCTGACACCGTCAGACCCCCACGCCGTACGCCACGCGTGGCGACGAACTGACCACACCCTGGTTCTACCTGGTGAATCACACCTGGTCCAGGTATGATCTCGATCGTCTCCCTTCCTCCTGTCTCCATAACTCTCTGGCTATTTAACGCAACTAGAGTATAGCGAATATGTGAGGACGAGTTAGGGAACGGTTTAACGATCGATCACCGTTAATGGATATGTGTGAATAAACTGAGAAAGAAAGTCGTCGATTTTTTTTCGTAATCAGTGGTTAAATTTCTGAAATAGCACGATCGTAACTGTTGCTGCAGATATTAAATCACAAATTTATGAAATACTCCGCCCACGATGCTCGAGGCGAGCATTATAATATCAGGTAGTCCGTGACTGGTATAAATCGGCGAAAAAAAAAGAGGAAAGGTAAAGAAAAAAAATTGTACGGAGCGTAAAAAATGATCGTGAATAAATCTGAGGGGATAATTTCCAGTCGAATTTGGAACGTATAAAGCGAAACGGAGATACAGATAAATGACTTAAGGTTGTAATATATCCTCTGGCTAATTACTGGGTATATATTTCCGTGGTTTATCAGTGAAACGGGTATACGTATACCTACTCTTGTTCTTCGTATCGTTTTGAATTCTCGAATTAATTGATGAAGATATTCTTATACCGATAGGTATAATTAAAAGCCAGGATTTTTTCTACCCACCCAATATCAAATTCTTAGGAGAAACTATCACATTTACATACAAAATTGATGAAACAGAATATGGATATCGTACGTGGATCAGGTGCCAAGCGATTACCATTCATATAGGCGATTACTTAAGCCTACAGTAACGCAGAAATTCATTTTTAATGACTCGGCTCTGCGCTGCGCGGTTCCAATTGTACACGTTATAATATACCGAAATAAAATTCCTGATGTTTCTGATTAATGATATCCGTAGCAGCAGTTTCGCGAGGCATAATCTTATGCGTAATGCTGATGCGGTGTGGTAGGATGAATAATCGATACATTCAGGATACGTTATAATTAGCGAAATAACAATCTGCGTTACGAAGAAGTAATTATGTCAAATTTTTGATCGATTATACTCTGACTTTAGTATCGATGTTATTTAATACCGGATTTATTTTTGGTGGGTTATAACTACACACATAGACGTAGTTTTAATCCGTGAATTGAAGTCTGAAAATCGTCATTTTTTATAGCTGGAGGTAAAATTTATTTTCACACGGTTTACTATTTTCGTCGTTATTTATTATTGAGTAAAACTGAGGATGCGATGAATACAGAGACTTTGAATATTCAGTATACACCCACGTAGGACCTGTCAAGGTTTAATATTAAGGTTCGAAGATGCAGCAAGCCTGTACGGATGATAATATATTCGGTAGAAAGAGAGAAAAAAATTTGTGATAATCGAGTCGGTGGTTAAAAATTGCGTAAAAACCATACGCAATGATTCGTAATTGTCTTCTGCATTGGTATCGAAATTTCGTTGATATAATTAACCCTTTACGATCTAAATCCTGAAAGCGATTTATTTGGACATAGAATATCGTGGCCGAACTCGAAATGTTGTAACAATTAATTTCAGTCTATATTTCACAGTCCCACACTAAGAATTCGGGGTTTGAAAATTATCGATCTAGGTAGGTATCCCATCGTGTTAACTAGAAAATTTAAATACCGTATTCTATTCAGAACGTCAGGTCTAGTCGTTTGAGATTTATCGTAACAGCATTTACCGTGTTTATGTAAATGATAGCAATGTTTTCTTTAGTTAAACGAGCAGCTGCGTGACAGTTGCATTTCGAAGCGTAGGCTTTATTTCCTCATTGCAGAATATCGACCGGGTTCACTAAGTTTCAGTTAAAACTTTTAATTACAATTTTCAAATAAGTTGTCATAAAATTGCAAAGAAAATCGCCAATCGATTAATCGTCTTACACGTGGAACGTTATTTTTAGAAACTCGAGTCCAAGTAACGTCGATATACACTTACTGACCAACGGATTTTTTCTAGAACTACGCAGTCAGTTATGGCGCGTTGAAACAGGCCTGTAATTACGGAGTTAATAACATAATTAAATAGCCTCTACTTATGGCCGCGTATTTTGTCCAGATGTAGCCGCCTGGACCTGACCAGGAACTCGGCCAGGCTAACATAAATCGTGGTCATAACTCGTCCGGGAAGAACTACGTCTTTAAATTTCAAAAAACTGCAAATTTTTTTATGGAAAAAAAATCCCGTCAATCATACCAAAAAATTTCTGGATTTCAAATGGTGAATTCTAACAGTAGAAAACTGCCCACACTATGCTTCGTCATTATCTAAGTTTGCCTACTGGTTAGCTAGCTTTCACCGATTTCAATTCGCCATTTTATTTTCATGTCTGAGGCCAAATCTCCGATCAGAATCGTCAGAGCGTGAAGATTATAAACTCAGTCACCATTGAACGAAGTAAGTTGTAAAGTCAGAGAATTGAGGGGGTTGTTAGTAGCTGAGATAATCTGTAAAATCCCCTTTTTCAATTTTCGTTTTTTCGTTTTTTTTTTTTTTTTTGTTTCTTTGTGAAAGATTTTTCCGTGCGCTATTCAGCTTTGTTAATTCTCTTATAAACGGAAATATCAAATATGGGAGATCAAGTGTAATGCAAATGGTAATCCTTGGAGGCGATGGGACACGTACGATTCTCGGGCAGCAGTCTAATCCTTGAAAAGTTAACAACTCAGTTTGACACCCACTAAAACGAGATGTAAAGTGGGTTTATCGCCAGACTACGCGACGCGAGCTAAAACGATAAACAAGATTATTTGTTGCTATTCTTGGATCGGTATTCTGGCTATATGGATATCATGCATATATCTACACGACGTTAGAATTAGAATGTCTGGTTAAATCTGAAGGAGTATTCATTATTGTTTAGACAAATTTTCGAATAGAATTTTTGCCGCGATCTTTAGTTTAAAACGATTACTAGTCTTGGTTATACATATACACATGTGTTACTAAGCTGTTGATGAATGGCTGATCTTGACTCCTGATTGACACCTTAGATCTATGAGGAGGTCATAAAATAAACACGGAACGATTACCGATTTCTTCAATTATAACGAATTATTATAGTGAAGAGGATAATTACGGTTCTACGATTACGTCAAACTGCGGAAGATGTACGCGATTACGACGACGCGAAGATGAGCAATTGCATAAATTATAACTCCTACTACTTAATTTCAAATCTTTTATCCGTCTCTTTTTAATTCTCGTAGATTTTAAGTATAGGTAATGGGTAGATTTTCAGTCTGTGAAATATAGGTATCATTGTGAAAAAGTTTCCGTAACTCAATTACAACTTTTTTTTTTTTTTTCAACACAAATTATGCCGCATTATTTCTGAAGCAATTTTCAACCGCTCCACGCGCGACTGCGCTCTGTCCGAAGGTAAGACTGCTAATTGCTATTGCTTATAGCTATTGGTTATTGCAAGTTTATTGGCTCGAAACTTGCGATAGCTAACAGATATCTCCACTCTCTGTAAAATTTATTCAGTATTTAATCAACGACCAGCTATATTACCTTGCTGTATTAATTAACGCCTCTCGATTTCTTAATTAAATATACTATAAAATGAAACGAAACTGCAATCTGTAATCGATATCAAAAATATTTAATTTCATCTCGTTTAATTATTTCTCTCATAAATCTATGATACATTTTTTTATTTCAGCCCCAAAATCTCGTCATGATGGGCGCATTTCCGGAGTGTGATGTCAAATTGTGCGATTTTGAAATTTCTCGAGTTGTCTTGGAAGGAACGGAAGTCAGAGAGATACTTGGGACGCCGGATTACGTGGGTAAGTAATCACAAGATATTTTTCATTTCTTTTCTTCAAACAGATATAAATACTGGTAATTAACCGGTTGGAATTAATCACTGAAAGATCGATATTAATTGACACGTTATCCTACTTAAAGTTATAACGATTACGATTAGGGTCATTGTATTAATATATACATGGAGTAAAAATATACACACAGATAGAATATTGTGTATTAAACCTAGCGAGATTTAAACCTCCGGAGTTTATAACGGTCGAAATAGTCAGCTGCAACTTGAAGACAAGGAAGGCAATCGACATTAAACTTTCTGGTAATAGAAAATAACGTTTATTGCAATCGTATTTCAACCGCTAATCTTCACCAAGCGATGATAATAACCATCCTGTAGAACTCACTGGGCTTTTACGGCTGAGTTTTATCGGTTGTTTGGGTTTGTTAGAATGTACCGTAACATACTCGTCGGTAAATTATATTCCAGTTTTAAATGGCCTCTAACAAGCTACAACCTCCATGACGTAATTACATCTTTGTCCATCCGCACAATTCTCATTTCTCACGAGCTTAATGAATAAATATATGTGTATGGTGTTAGTGCACTTAAACTATTTCAGTATACCCGATATCATATAGCATATATTTTTCTAGAAATCAATCAGCAAATTGTATGTACCTACGCCAATTTTTTTCACCTAAATCCACTAAAGTAAACGACGAAATAAATTCTACTTTCAATTTTTAGCTCCTGAAATTCTCCACTACGAACCGATTACTCTGGCAGCTGACATGTGGTGCGTATCTACTCACTAGACAGTAATTACTACTAACGTTAAAGTTCCTTATTTAACTTTGAACCAATTCCAGGTCTCTCGGAGTAACGACCTATGTACTACTGACGGGATTTTCTCCTTTCGGTGGTGATACGGACCAGGAAACCTTCCAGAATATTTCATTAGGCGAAGTGGACTTTCCCGAGGAACTTTTCGACGATGTTTCGGTACAGGCGAAAGACTTTGTGGCTAGACTTCTCGTGCCGGATCCTAGGTGAGTAGACAAAACAAGGTTTCTTTGCAACTTTTCTTTTCAACATATTTTCAATTCTTTGTTTTTATTCTTAATCCAGTGCACGGATGAGTGCAAAACAATGTCTACGCCATGACTGGCTCCGTGGTGCCCCGACCCAGGCGTCTCCCCATCTTAGAAGATATTTATCAAAGTCCCGAGAGGTTCTTCTCGAGCGAGTTGTAAGTCGGGAGAATTTACGAAGAGCGACACTTCTAAGCCAGGCAAAAAGTCACGCAAATTTGACAGAAGCTAAGGAGAATCAAGGCTTAGGTGGAAACCTTAGCCAGAGTGAAATGTGCCTAAGTTATGGAATGACAGGAAGTCAAATCAGCCTCCCAGGAAGCGAGGACGGCATCATGAGTCCGGCACACTCACAAATCAGTCTTGAATCTACGCAAAACACATTTGCGCTGAGTCAAAGCTGCCTTTTAAACAAAGAGCAAACTCAAGGACTGCTGAGTCAGGCCCAGAGCAAATCTCACGCTAACTTAAGCCACGGACCAAGCAGAGGACTTTTATCGAGGATGAGAAACCTGAGCGAGACTCAGTCGCAGGTATGCCTTTTAAACATGACGAAGAACATACCGAGGCACGTTCTTAACCCGTTGTTCAGCAGATCAAGGGACAAACTTTACGGTCTGAAAAGCCTGTCCAAGTCACAAGGTGTACTGGACATTTACAGGAGCCTAGAGTGTCTTAAGACTAGAAAAAATCAGAGAGCAAGAACCGAGGACATGTTACCAATCTTCAAACAACTTAGTGCCGAAATTGCTGCCTCTAATGCTTCCCTAGGATCTGTGGACTGGAGTATTGATCTTTCTTCAGAATTTAATGAAGCTAAACCGATTGGTACTGGAGAAGATGCTTCCTCGACACAGTCTGCGAAGGTCAAGACCGATAAGGACGATGTTAAGACCGAGAGTAATCAAGTTAATGGACAAAAACCGCATCTTATGGGATTATCAGAGGTCGTGAACGAAGAGTCTAAGCATTTGCAGAAAAATGAAAAGGACACAACACAAGGGAACGACTATTCTGGCTACGAAAAACTACCGACTATTGAGACACTTGCTTTCGAAGGCTCGAGGCAGCTGCATTCAGAAGTGCCCAAGAGTCCTTCTTACGATTCTGAAGGAAATTTAGACTCTCTGCAATCCGTGGAATCAATTGAGTCCGTGGAGTCTGACACCCTGACTGAAGACTCTGATGAAACGCCAACAAACCGTGGCAACAGGTTATCGGTTAAGCAGCCCAGTGAACGACAAAATTCTGACATATCAAGCCATTCGAATAATTCAGGTAATTCAGACGAAAAAGAGGATCATTCAGAGTCTGAAAACGACGAACCGAAGTATACAGTCGCACAGTTAGTATCGGCGTTTAACAAGCATCAGGAAGTAGCGTCGAAGACAAGCTTGGAGGCCATTATGACTGAGAAGAGAATTAACGAGGTGAACTTTCCTACGGGGCCGAAAGCCTTAAGACTTTTTATACCGGACATTAACATCACTGAAAGTACCATTGTCAGACGAAAGACGAGCTATAAACCAAGGAAGAACTGGGAAGAGTTGAGAAAAATGAATGAGAGAAACGAGGGAGTTACTAAACGGGATTTTGACAACGATTCTGGTAACGAAGACGAAGACGACGATGAGGGGATCGGGCAATCGTGTCTCTCTGAAAGTACGGTCATTCCAACTGTCGAGAATGTAACCAGTGATGAAGTTCCAGAGATCGTAGAAACTGGCGTGAAACAATTTGGGAACGAAGAAACGATGGATTCGGAAAATGTGAAGCCAGTTGCGGTTAAAATCGACATACAAGTAGAGAAAATGGAAGACGTATCGGCAACGGAAATTGTGGGAACGTTGGAAGATCGTGCGAACGTTAAAATCGACGAGAAGTATAAACAGTGCGTACATGGAGTCACAGGTGGAAAATCGGTGAAAGAAAAATCTGTCAAGCCAACGGTGAGCCAGTGTCGTCCGGTTACAAAAAACCCGATTTCCAGTCCGAAGGAAAGGGTGGCAAATTACATTTTCGCTGATGTAATAACGACCAGCAGAAAGGGAGATAAGCCCGAATCTGCAAATGTCCAGCAAGAACAGGCAAAAAGTGGGACAAAAACTGGGAAGAAAGATGTTGCAGCTTCTAAGTTCGCGAATAAAGTAGACAACGGGGTTAACTTGAAGGACATTTTACAAAGGGTGGATAACTCCCAGACATCGCCAAGGGAGAACCTTGAAAATTTACGAAAGAGAACTTCGATAGCTAAGATAATTCTGAATGACAACCAGCTGACAGTTGATGAAAATGCGAACAATAATGGGGGCAGCTTGACGATTCACAGGGCGAAAAGCGAACCACCGTTAGTCGGGCCTCCAGAAAACGATAAAATGCAATTGGATATTCCACCGTCTTTCGTGAGGTCGTCTTCGCTCTCGAGCGAGAGCAGCTGCTTGACTCCTTCCAGCGTTCAGTCGGACATTGGAATGTCTTGGGAAGACGTACGGGTGAACAAGAACCAAATTCAAAGCGGAGTATCGGTTCAGGAAAAGGAGGCTGAGAATAAAAGTAATCAGAAGCGAATTCCTGGATGGGAAATACCGAGTGGAACTGATCGTGAATCCCATAAAGGACAACAAACCGACGTTAAAAAGGGGTCGACTGTTAGCTTGGAGGAAAGAAAGATCTGGGGCAAAGTCTGCACGGGTTCTTACACCCGGGCGATGGAGAAATTCAACGGTAAAAATCCCGAACCGTCGAGTAAAAAGTCATCAAATTTACTGGCCATCTCAAATAATAATAATATTCAGACAGGAGAGAAAACGAGAAGAAAAAGCAGCCCGGCAATGCCACAGTTTGTTAATCCCTGACCGATAACGTGGTCGCATATCTGACGTAATCGTGACTAATAGTTACCATGGAACTTTACGTGTCCAGATCGCTTGCTGCAGCGGAACAAATAGATCGACTAGTGAGATTTACTATGGCCACGATCGATTCCCAGCTATTCAGGTTCCCGCAATGAAACCCAGTAGCCACGATCTTGCTGAGACTGAAAACTTAACTTATACTTACTACCGAGATATCCTTAACAAGGGCACATCGAAAGAATGCAGTTTATACTCGTGCCGACTGCGCGTCTTTAAACGACTGTTAATCGCAATTAGCATCTAGCCAAGCTTTGTTTACTTAAATGGCGATGCTACTCTCGGCAATCAATCGTCCGTGTTACGTAAGGTTCGATCTTGTGCTTGATCGAAAATACTATATATCCATTTTGAGAACGACGAATGACTCACGCTGCTGCAGTTAACGATAGGTAGGGATCAGCCAACGGTCCGAGTTGCCGAATGTTTATACCGCTTTATACGAATTTTCAAAATATCTTTTCAGATTGCAGGAAATTTATTTAGCTTTCTGACAAAGCGATGCGGGATGGAATCATACCTGTCCCATATAGTATAATATAGATTGATCGTAACTAATGCCTATTCATTACGTTATCGTAACGATTTAGTTGTTCATGTCTTTCTGTTATATTGTTTGTCTTTTGTGTCATTTTAATTATCGTTTTGGCTTTATGTTTTAAAAAATATAAAAATTTAGTTGTTACTTATTAAAGTATCAAGGATACCCCGTAGATTATAGAAAATTGTGAAAAATGTCTATGAGCATATTTAATAAGAGGTATAAGATTTTGTCAAAATATTGGAATCCAGCGGAGCCCTGAATCATCTTATAGCAAATGGCATTCGAATCTTGGATGTAAATTAATTAAGACAAGGAATGAATGCGCATGGCTAAAAGATCATTTATTGGATGCTGTAGTTCCCCGCACTTCTCGAAAAAAAAAAAAAAAATTGTGCATGTTTGAATTTTTATAGACACTAGTTTTGTTTTGTTTTTTTTTTTGTTTATTCCAACATTAATTTTTAATAAGGCTTCACTACTCAGTACGAGTAGCAAATCTATGTAAACAATTAGATGTACTATGGTTGAATAAACTTTACCTTTTCTATAAATACAATAATAGTTAGAAAATGTGTATAAATAATTTACAACCCTCTGACTTCTATTCCTACTCCGACTGAATATTCGTCCTGCAATATTTAAGTATCATTATTAAGTTCCTGAGATAAGAACATGCATTAAATCATCTGTGAAGATTTGCCTTTTTCCTATTCCTACACTCGCAATGGTGTCTTTTCTGAAATTTTAAGTCAAAAATTGCTCCTGGTATCAGGAAAACATCCGAGCCGAGGAGGTGTGCTAAAATTTTTGGCGGGAAAATTTTTCGGCTATAGGCAAGCATGCATGCATTTGTATGGACGTGTCTTCATGCACATCGATATATGCTTGCAAAATTTAGATTTCTAGAAATTTTAATTCGAAAATTGCTCCTGGTATCAGGAGAACATCCGAGCCGAGGAGGTGTGCTAAAATTTTTGGCGGGAAAAATTTTTGTTATATGCTTGCAAAATTTAGGATTCTAGAAATTTTGAGTCAAAAATTGCTCCTGGTATCAGGAGAACGTCTGAGCCGAGGAGGTGTGCTAAAATTTTTGGCGGGAAAAATTTTTGTTATATGCTTGCAAAATTTAGGATTCTAGAAATTTTAAGTCAAAAATTGCTCCTGGTATCAGGAGAACATCTGAGCCGAGGAGGTGTGCTAAAATTTTTGGCGGGAAAAATTTTTGTTATATGCTTGCAAAATTTAGGATTCTAGAAATTTTAAGTCAAAAATTGCTCCTGGTATCAGGAGAACATCTGAGCCGAGGAGGTGTGCTAAAATTTTTGGCGGGAAAAATTTTCAGCTTACAGGCAAGCATGCATGCATTTGTATGGACGTGTCTTCATGCACATCGCTGTATGCTTGCAAAATTTAGAATTTCAGAAATTTTAAGTCGAAAATTGCTCCTGATATCAGGAGAACATCCGAGCCGAGGAGGTGTGCTAAAATTTTTGGCGGGAAAAATTTTTGTTATATGCTTGCAAAATTTAGGTTTCTAGAAATTTTAAGTCAAAAATTGCTCCTGGTATCAGGAGAACGTCTGAGCCGAGGAGGTGTGCTAAAATTTTTGGCGGGAAAAATTTTTGTTATATGCTTGCAAAATTTAGGATTCTAGAAATTTTAAGTCAAAAATTGCTCCTGGTATCAGGAGAACATCTGAGCCGAGGAGGTGTGCTAAAATTTTTGGCGGGAAAAATTTTTGTTATATGCTTGCAAAATTTAGGATTCTAGAAATTTTAAGTCAAAAATTGCTCCTGGTATCAGGAGAACATCTGAGCCGAGGAGGTGTGCTAAAATTTTTGGCGGGAAAAATTTTCAGCTTACAGGCAAGCATGCATGCATTTGTATGGACGTGTCTTCATGCACATCGCTGTATGCTTGCAAAATTTAGAATTTCAGAAATTTTAAGTCGAAAATTGCTCCTGATATCAGGAGAACATCCGAGCCGAGGAGGTGTGCTAAAATTTTTGGCGGGAAAAATTTTTGTTATATGCTTGCAAAATTTAGGTTTCTAGAAATTTTAAGTCAAAAATTGCTCCTGGTATCAGGAGAACATCTGAGCCGAGGAGGTGTGCTAAAATTTTTGGCGGGAAAAATTTTCGGCTATAGGCAAGCATGCATGCATTTGTATGGACGTGTCTTCATGCACATTGATATATGCTTGCAAAATTTAGATTTCTAGAAATTTTAACTCGAAAATTGCTCCTGGTATCAGGAGAACATCTGACTCGAAGAGGTGTGCTGAAATTTTTACGATTTTTTTTCGAACAAGGAGCCACAGGGAAGGGAAAGTGAAAAATAACGAAGCAATTGATTATAGGTATTCTAAAAATTTATTATTGCAGTATCGATACAATATTATATACAATATTATAATAGTTATCGGAAAGTGTGGTCACTTGGGACTGACCAACGGCTTACAGGCATCCAGGTATAGCTAGTCATGCATACGTTGCTTTATGCAAAATTGTTCGTGGTATCACGAGAAAAGATGCAATTGGAACAGACCTTACTGGACGGATGTATTTATCCTCTGATCGAAGTTAGAGTACTTTTATCGAGATGCCTATCATTATATTTCGTTGACACAACCCCCATGTACACACTTCGACGCCACAAAGGCCACTGACCCAGCGACAGCTGCTTTTACCCTAGGTCAGTCCTTCGGTTTGCCCGGCTAATCAAGCCAACAGGGTGCGAAATGGTATCGCCATCTCGCGGTCCAATGAACTACTATTGCCGTAAAGGTAAACATCAATACGCCTAACTAGCAGCTAAGATATACAGAACTAAAATGCAAGTTGCATACAAAACGGCGCACTAATGTTTGGCTCAGAAGTAACTCACCACGTTGACAGAGACGACGTAGCTCGTTCAGCAATCTGTATTTCTCTCCTGCGTTACATCAATTATTCATTGCTAAAAAATGAATAATACTGTTTCGCATGGATGTTGAACGACTCTTAATGTCCTATAGTATCTAGAAACCATTTTCATAATGATTTCACAGATAATTCAATGTAGAAATAAAATAAAAGAATATTTAACGAAGTATAGAGGGTGCAGGAGATTGAAATACATAAACTTATTTCTACATTATTTAAATTATACCAACGAATTGACACAAACATATAATAAAACTATGCATGAATTGCAAACCCGATTAACTCGGTATTGGTAGAATCAGAATTTATTTTCATTATAATATAAAACAAAACCGGCTTCGCAGTCGGTGTGATAATAATCGATTTGATTCCGCTGATAATTGTTAACAGCAATCTTATCTCGACTCACTCCCATCGACTTTTTCTAACTCTTCGTCGCTCCCCTGTACCCAAAGAATTCGAACTCTGACTGTCCTGAATTTCCGCTTGCTCATTCGAAGGTGAAGATGAAGCTAAAGCTGGAATTTCTGGTGCAGGTGCAGGTGCAGGTGCAGGTATAGGTTCAGGCGCAGGTGGAGGTGGTGGTGGTGGAGGTAAAACTGGAGGCGGTGGTGGCATAACCACAGATGCTGGTTGAATAGTTTGCTCCCATGTATGATCCGAAGATGCTCTGAACTGGAATGAAATAAATTAAATTTTAAATGAATTGCAAAAATTTCGGCAACCCACATCAACACTTCGAATGTATAAAAAAAAAATCTTACCTGAGTATTGTACTGGCTTTTGAATGCGGCTTTCATGGCCGAAAGTCGATCACTTCCTGGGCCATGCCTCTCCAATTTTTTAACAACTTCACTGATGTCTTTTGGTCCGGGAGCCGAAGATCCGCTACTCTGTAATAAAAGTAGAACATAAATTGAGGATTTGGAAAAACCGTTCAAAATATACAACCGCATGTTTATAATAAGTAGTTTAATTACCGGTCCACTGACTGTTCCGGGTCGACCTCTGAACCCGAGTCCAGCACCACCGACGCTTAAGCTTTTCCCCTTTCCTCCTTTGAATCTTGATTTTCTAAACCAAGCACTTTGCAAGGCAAGATCCAGCAGTCCTTTTGGTACATCTTGATTCGCTCCTTCTAGATTTCTGACTAAATGTCCAGCAAACTCTTTGTCTTTATCGGTAACCAGGGTATAAGCTGTTCCCTTTTCTCCTGCTCTACCTGTTCTCCCTATCCTGTGTGTGTGCGTGTCTATATCACGCGCCACATCGTAATTTAGGACAGTTTTTATGTGAGGTATGTCCAGACCACGAGCTAGAAAATAACAATGAAACGTAAAGATTATTAATCAATTATTTTAATGCAATAATTTTAGTAAAGGTAAGACAAGAAGAGTTATACAGTTCACCTGCAACGTCTGTGGCAACCAGTATACTGATTTCCTGTTTTTTAAAAGCAGTGATAACTTTGTTCCTTTCAGTTTGGTCCATATCACCGTGCAGCAAGAGGACATCAAATTCCCTCAGTTTCAGATTATTAGATACTTCCTCAGCATTTAACTGTAATTAACAAAATAGAAGAACGGTTAAACAGATTATATAAGCAGAAATTATACGTTTCCCTCTCTCTTGATACAAAATTTAATGAATATGTATTACGAATGATAATATTCTTTACTTTTTTAGTGACAAATATCAGCAAGCTACCAGCGCTAAGAAATTCCACGATATTATGCAAAAGCCACGACCATTTCCCAGCCGGATTGCTATTAAACATAACAACATGTTGTGTAACATCAGTATTAGCTTCTCCAACATCCCCTTGTACAATCCTGATAGGATCCGTCAGTACATCACGTGCTAATTTCTCTACTCTTTTCTTGAAAGTTGCGCTAAAGAGTAACGTCTGTCTGTCCGGTCTGACATGATTACATATTGACCTCACCTGTGGCTCTGAAAATGAAAATGCAACTTAATTCAATTGCTTTTGGAATAAAAAATGAATCAGATACGATGAAAATAATGAAAGATAAAACTAGGGAGCAGTTTAAATGCTTTAAATATTCACAATGCCAATGAAGACCTACCAAAACCCATGTCAAACATTCTATCAGCCTCGTCAAGTACGAGAAATGTAACTCTGGCTAAATTAGTAGCTTTCATCTTGACCAAATCAATCATTCGTCCGGGGGTAGCGACGACTATTTCCGCACCTCCTTCCAAGGCTTTACTTTGCTCCCATTTACTACCACCGCCGTAACAACAGCAAACTTGTATATTGTAGACCTTGCCAAACTTCTTAGCCTCTTGATATATCTGTAAAATAAAAAAAGGATCAGCAAGTATAGTTGCGATTTTCAATCACGAAATTATCGATATAACTTTGCTACATAATTTCAGATGTTTTTCTCGCAATTTGATTGCGATTTAAAACATTAATTATGTTTTCACCTGTTGAGACAATTCCCTAGTAGGAGCTAATATTAAACCAATTGGTCCATCCCCAGGTTTTAGTTCTTGCTGATCCATGATATGCACGAGCATTGGCCAAATGAATGCAGCAGTTTTTCCGCTACCAGTTTTAGCAATTCCTATCAAGTCTCTGCCGCTGAGAGCAGCAGGTATGGCCTGAGCTTGAATAGGAGTTGGCTGAGTGTATTCGTTTTTTCTAATAGTCTTAATCAACGGATCATCAAATCCAAAATGTGCAAAACTAGTAACTGGATTAGGTGCAGCAGGTCCGGTAACTTTTATTCCTAAAGTTTGCCTAAGATCCTCGACTTGTTCTTTGTTTAGATTAGCAATCTCCTCATGAACGTTATAAAAATTCTTTTCAAAGGGTTCGTAGTGAATTTCACTGTGATCAATGGAAGGTAATGGATCTATGTCTTTCTTTTTCGGAGGTGGTATCGGGTTTCCATCTTCATCGTATTCTATCTCCTGGTCAGATTCCTCTTGCTGAAGTCCTGCTGTAGGGTTTTCCTCCATATATCTGTCCATCAAATAACGAGAACATAAAAAAAGTAGCTCAAAAAACGAGTAACTGATGAATAAAATGGTTCTTTAAGCCTGATAGCCCGAATTGAGACTAAATTATACCTATAGTAGCTTTCCTCGTCGTCTTCTCCGTCAATATCGGTTCTAATCCCCTTAGATTTGTCCTCCTTTCTTTCCTCCTCGGCAAGTTCAGATTTGAAAGTATTTTTTTTAACTTCAGCATCTATTCCAGCCATAAAAGCATCCAGAGGATCTTCGTCGCTATCGCTTTCCTGTTTTCTGTTGTCTTTTTTCATCAGTTCATATGTGGGTGAACCAGGCGCAGGTATGTACTCCAATGATGAAGTAGGCGCGTCGTCATCGTCCTCAAAATATCTGATTATGTGTATTTATTTTATAATCACTTTGTTACATCTACAAATTTTGAATGACGATACAAAATAACTTGAATTTAAGTCAAGATTATAAAAGAACTGAATAAAAAGAAGGGTCTTTATTATATCCGCCAGATCTGATTAAATCATTACTTTAAAACCTACAACATGTAGGTGAATGAATACTCACTCCTCTTCTGTTTTACTCCGCTTCTTAGGCATCCCCCAGTTTGCTGCAAGGGCGCTTTCCGTTATTGAATTCATAGTGTGATAGCCCTGTTTACTCAAAGTTGAGTTAGGCGGTGGCGGAGGTATGTTTGCTCCGCTTCTTTTAGTTCCAGCTACTTGAAATCCGGTAAAGCCAAAGCCTTTCGGCTTGTTACCACCTCCTCGGTGGTAACTCATTTTCTACAACTGAGTATAATTAGGGATTATTGCAAGAGGTTAAAAAGCTTTTTTCTGTTGCATAGGATTTTAACAAGGGGTTGATAATTGTGTGCGAAGAGGTTAGGTCGGATGTATCAGTGTCTTGATTTTATTTAAATAAGAAGATTTTAGCTTGCTTATCGGACCTCAAGAATCTGATCGATGTAAATATTTTGTTATTTAAATTTCTTACCTTATGTTCACGATGTTTATATGAAATTAAATATCACTGTCACTTGAAATAATGCTTTTATTCGATGGTAGCGGACTAATCTGCCAACCATAGAAGTACTGGGTGCTGTCCAACAAGAAACACAGATAGATACGAAGCAACGGCATTGGTCGGATTCAACGGAAGTATCCAGTTCTATCCCTCAGTATCTATCTGTATCGACTGTGTCAGCCTTGCTGGAAAACATCCACTATGTCGGTCGATAAAGTCAGTATTTAGTATTTACAAACATACGTACACTGTCTGATTTGCGTCAGGTTATGAAAGATGTTAGCGCCATCTAGGATAGAGGTGACAACTACGTGCACCATGTTGCACGCAACCCGCACTACATTTCTGTTACACAAGTTGCCTGCAACATGGTGCACGTAGTTATCACGTCTATCCTAGATGGCGCCATCAAGCAATTAAGTATAAAGGTGGAATAATTAAGAGCAAAAGAATATCGTATCTCCATCCGTTTAGTTACAACTCAGATTTGAATTTGGCCGTCATTCTGCCGTAGACAATCCCGATTTCGTTTTTCCCTTTCATTTTCGAAAACTAGATTGGAGCAATTGACATACGCACCAGTCTCTGTTTCTCTTTTTTGCGTATAGAATTTATTTCAGTAGATTTCAAAGCGAGAAAATAAATAGTTTTCAAATATAATATGGAATATAAATGAGTGTGAGAAATCGGGAGTTTTCTAGTTAGTTCAGTTTTTTTTTTTTGAAAATTATGATAAACTAAACATTGAAATAAAAATGACGTATTAATTCGTATTTTATTTCTGTTCTTACAATACTTGTGTATCATTATAATAATAGTAGGAATAAAGTTTGGATTATCGCACTTAATAGACACAATTCACTAAATAAACGTAAAATATTTTGTTTGATTGTAAACCGATCAAATAATGATTTACTACATACTTAACATCGTAATTTTTTTTGTTTTTTTTTTTATGTTTTTTTTTTCACACATACAAAACTGTTAGAAATCTTATACTTGTTACGTTCAGATAGCCTCTAATACGTTTTTTTTTTTCAACTTTTTTATTTTTTTCTTCCTTAATATTATTTCTAAGTAAATATCTTCTCATATAACAGAAAATAAGAAAAAATAAATAAATAAGAATATATTCATAATCCGGTATTCGGTATACTTATTTTTCAATCATTACATCACAGAGTATCTAAACAGTCAACAATATTTCATATCATAGTCAAAAATTCAATTTTACCCATTTAGTTACTCTGTATAGGGTAGCATTATAACATCCATCGAAATAAATATGCTCTATAAGAGTTCTGCAATTCTGTTCGTTCAGTAGGCCAAGAATTCGTAACAGTCTATAAAAGCATTCATTTACTATTAATTATAAATGCAGGAACTAAGTATTAACTAATTATTTCTGTAAATAATAATATAATTTCTCTCTCTTTATATTTTCATACGGAAAATAATTGGCAAATAATATTTGAAAAAGAAAAACCCGGTAAAATCGTAGGTCTCGATTGGGATTGTACTTGTTTATATATATCAAAAAACCGATATTGTAATAATGATAATAATAATAATAATAATATATTTCTATAATGTATGTATACCTTCGATTGCCAAAATTCGGATCGTTCGATATTATTTCGATTGAATGCGATGAGAACTGGCGAACAGTTACAACGAATTTAATTAACAAACTGTATGTATAATAGGCTACGATGTATTTAGATTTAGAATTCAACAATCTTAAATTTATTTGTTTTATTATTATTATTATTATTATTATTATGTATGCTTATTTATTTTATTTTAATCATAAAGTACGTCAATTAATTCGATCAAATTTCACGAATAAAATTCTTTGGGATTCTATTTGTTACAGTGCAATCATTAATTCATTTATTCAAGAGAATATTGAATTGATCCCATTTACTATTATGACAGTCTTTAATAACAAGGTTGAAAATCATTTCCATACTTTTTAGTATTATATGTATATTACGCCTGTTTTTTTTTTTTTTTTGTTATTTATTTATTTATTTGTCTTACTTTTTAAGATCTAAACTTTGTAAATTTTTTTAATATATTTTTTTTTCTTTTGGTTTTTCCGAAATTTTTCTGTCTATTTTCATTTTTGTTTTGTTAATTAATTAATAGATTCATACGAAAACGTTTTTTCTGATTCTAGAGTTTTCAAAATTGAGCCGCTTTACAGAATTTGGCAAGAAATTTTTATTTTTTTTATTTTTAGTGAAGATACGACATTACTGACTAGGACTATTTTCTTACAACACTAAAAATAATATGTACCTTTGTATTTTATTATTTATAACTTTTTTTTATTTTTTTATTTTTTTGTTTTTGCCTTTTCATATTTTTTTGTATTTTTTTACTTTTTATTTATTTTATTTTTTTTACCTTTTCTCTCTCACTCTATCTCTTTCTCTCTCTCAAATAATTAAATTACCAGTACTTCCAAATTAAACTAATTAATCACTAATCTAGATTGAATTGTCCTATACGCTACGTTCAATAAATATTACAAATATTTACATTATGGCCGATTATTTTTTTCACTTAATCATTTTTTTTTTCTTTATCGGTTATTCATTATTTAAACAATGAAGACGCTTCTTCATGCATATAAACGTGTGATTTATAGATGCACAAAAACTATTTAGGTATGTATTATGCATAAACTATAACAACGTAGCAGTATGGTATATAATATCTAAATACTATGGCGTCAAAGTAAAATACATCGTAATCATTGAGTGTAGTTAATCAACAGGTGTGCGATATAGTCCGGTTTGAAAAAGATAAATAAATAAAGAAAAATAATCATGGTCTGTTAAAACAGTATTGAATATTTTTATAACGGAATACGAATCATATTATCAATTATAAGATAATTAAATCCAAATGGAAATGTAGTCACGGTCAAAATTATATATAGGCGTGTATATACTTATACATGTATGTATATGTATATGGTTTTTTAACTTGTGAGCGAGTGTACAACTGTAGAAACAAAGAGGTCATTTTTCGGCATATTTTATCTTAGATTAAACATTAAGATTCGAAATTACCACAACTTACAGTTTCATTCGGTATATAGGTATATATACAATGGATTATTAAATTATGTATAAACTAAAAAAAAAAAAAAAATATCTTTTACCTAACTTGGCAGTTTCGTTGCAAAATTGTTTTTTGTTTTATTCTTTTATATGTATATATAGGTATAATCTCTAAAACGAAAAAAATGTTTATATATATGTATATTATTTTTCACGAGCACGGGGTGACCCCTTTTTTTAATTCTCATTTTTTTTGTTTGCCTTTGTCTTTTATTACGCAGACAATAGTATAATTCTCTGTAATAACCGGTTAAGACTAATATATTCCCAAATATTAATACAATCTTATCGTCTGCAGATCCCGGATTTGCGGATCACTATTATAAAATGACTGTAGAAAATGTTTTCGGCATCTCCAATTATTATTAATTCAATTGATGTTATATTAGATATTTATTTATTTTCTTTTAAATGATTTATTATTTATAATTGAACTAAAAAAACTTGTGTTGTAATATGTGTTTGTACTTAAAATACGTGGCCTGAGTATTGGCAGCAATATTGTATTAAAGTTTTATTTTTATGTATTTATTTTTATTTTTTTGCTTTGTTTTACTTTTTTTATTTATTTTTTTTTATTTTCAATATTCAAAATTTAATTTAATAATAATTATTATTAGATAATTATTTTATCTCAAATCATATAATTAATTGCATTATTAATAATAAATATATATATTGTATTTATATATTCATATATTTATATTATCATGTATAAATTGTATTCAATTTAAATGCTGGGATATAAAGAAATATAAAAAAAGTAAAATTTCTTGGTTTCCATTCAATAAAGTATATAAAAATCTTTTTTTTTTTTTTTGAATACCAGATCGAACGCAAAACGGCACAATGTCTTTGAAAATAATATTATGTCTTTTCAATTATTAAATATGCTACATACTTTTTTCATACATAATATGTAACTTGCATTTTCACCCTAGCGTTGCAAACAGCAGTGCGTTCAAAATGAGCTTTTTTTCTTTTAATTTATTTATTCTTTACACACTATCACGAACTCAGTGATCTATGTGCTCGATTGTATTTAAAGAAACTACATAGTTAACGCTACGAATTTTAGAATTAATATTAAACGTGTATGTTTTTTTTTTTTTTTTTTAATCTTTTCTTGTTAGTTTTTATTTTATTTTATTTTTTGCGTGAAATCCCTGCAAAATAAGCGCATAGATCACCGAAGAAATGTATTTATATCTTATCTCTTCTAAACGCAGAGTTTCAATCACTTCCTATATTTTATAAATAGTAAAATTTACTACAACCTTTTCACGTTCATCGTATATTCTATATCATATAAACATTGAGTATTATCAACATTTTTTAATTTTTTATTTTTTTTTATTTCTTTGTTTATTTTCATTCAAATTATTATTTACTACTTATTCAGCAATAGTTCTTTTTGTTTCCTGGGAACAGTAATTAATTAATGAATTAATACTGCTATGAAAAAACAAAATAAATAAAAAAAAAAACTCTTCAACATATTAATTAATCCGAGGTATTTCGTCGCCCCCTCTTGCATATTTCAATCACACAAAACGGAATAATTAATACAGGCAAGAAATTCCGTTTCTCATTTAGGCATTCACTCACCAACTCTTCATCGCATTTAGTTCTTTGAAACAAAAAAAAAAAGCTTCAATCGCCAACATCTCGTCAGATTTTCACCGTAAAGAAACTGTATCTGATTTTTTTTCTGCTACCTTTCTTTTAAATTAAATATAATGTGCCTTCAGATTAGACTTTATTAACCACGCGCTCTTTATTAACTGCCCTTAATTATGTGTGATGATTGATGATTTACTATTTAAAGAGATACAATTGTTTGTTTTGATTATGTTTCTTGATATTTGTTTTCTTTTTTTCCTCTTCTTTTGACGATCTGTTTTTTTGCGCTAATCCAATAATTATCTCCTAATCAATTTTCAGTTTCTTATACGTATGTGACTGTGAAAATTTCAAGTTAACACAATTACAACTCTGTTACGGCATATAAATTAGGATCACTTCCCTGTACCTGACTCAAAGTAGGTACAGTTTTTTCCTGCCTAGCCTGAGCCCTGTTATAAGTTCCATACATGTTAGGTACAGCATTATTTTGTCCACCGTTATTGAACTGTCCTCTAGAAAAATTTCTGTCTAAAGTTCTGACTTGATCTTGCATCTGATCCTGTATTCTTATATTAGGAGCTTTATTTCTTACTAAAGATCTAAATTGATTCATATTAGACTGAGATCTTGACTCAAACTCCCACGATGGTTGAGATGGATTAGGTGGTAAAGGTCTATTCTGATTCCAAGCTGGAGTAGGCCCTCTTTTCAGATTTGCTAAATTCTTTGGATCCAATGTCTGAGTTTTTCTAGAGTCTTGAAAAGTGGCCAAATGTGCTGGGCCATGCGAGTTGTGCGACAAAGTGCCGGTAAAGGACGCGACACTGGGCGTCCAGGGCGGTTCCCTACCTAAAAATAAAAATAAACAAAAAATATATCAATAAAAGTACCTCTGAATTGAAAAAGAATCAATCGTAGAATATATTACCAGGTCCCGAGGGGGCGTGCCCTCAGTAAAAGTCACTAGATTCAAGGGTTTTGCATTGTTTGCTCAAAGTCGCGTACTGGCCAGGTTGGTCTCCGAGTCCAGCTCTGTGGTGGTCAGTACGTCCACTTGCCGATTGCTGATTATGCTGAGTCGATTTAATGTCCCCACCTCCTCCCCCGTTGACACCCCCACCTCTGTAACATGGAATAAACAAAAAAACCAAAGTTGCAGCATTTTCTTTCGACCATGCATGCACATTTTAATCTTATTTTCTATAAATTTGCACTCAAGTTTAACAGATAATTTAATCTCAGACTTTCTCAGTTTATTCTTTTTTTTTTTTTTTTTATCAGATTTTATTAAATTGTTGAAATTTTTTTTCAAGTATGATTGAATTTCTATCCTTTATCTAAACGGGAATGCAATTTTACTATAGCCCATGGTTCGCTTTTAGATTGAGGAAACATTGAAAGCAACATTCGAGGATAATCATATCGCTAATTATTTATTTTAGCTCACTTTCTATCCCAGATTGCATATAAAAAAAAATATCTAGAAGACAAATTTGTTTTGTTTCAATACTTTGAACTTATTATATCCTGCGTCTATAATGAATTTCGTATAATTCTTATCTCTGAATTGTGAATCACGTATGGGAAATGAAATATTTCTAGTCTATTTATCTGGGATAGTAGCTGCAAAAACAACTTCAAATAATATGGCATCATATTAAACAAGAAATATTTGATTTAAAAAAAGAAACAAAATCATCATTACTACATGCCATTCCGAATGGATTATTCAAAACAAGAATAAAACATAATAATATAAATTTAGACTCGTTAGAAGATATATACAGTAAAGAAAACCAATCATTTTTTGACGGTAACAGATATTTTGTACAGTATTATCAGTGAATAGAAAAAAACGGGGAAATCGACAGAGAAAAATCAAAGAAAAAAAAAAAAAAAAACTTTTTTACTATATAAAATGTAAAATAAATTGAACATAATGTATATTAATCATGCACAAACTTTAGCATGCTCTCGTGCAGTTGTCGTGCTCGAGCAGTAGCTGTAGCGTAGGACGGCGGGGGAGGCGTGAGCAACAAGGGCTGCTTAATAGCATTTTTGTTGCCATTCGGATTATAAGGAGGGGCTGTAGGCGGGTACGACCCTTGGCCACGAAGAGTGCGCGCTGCAATTGCCTGAGAAGCCGCCGAAGGTGGTAGGAAAGGATCTTGTTCATCAACTTGATGATAATCTCGTCTGCAAAAAGAAATAAATAAATAAGTAACAAGAAAAATATCGATTAATTAACAAAATGAAATATATATTTGAAGATAAATCAATGTTGTAAATTCATCAGACAAATTTTCTTTTATATTATAGTATATGTGTTGGAAAAAAAAATTTTGTTTTTTGACAATTTTATAAATTTCTTACCGTTTTCGTATGTAAATCCAAGTGTGCGAATCTACCCATACAAGAACAGTGAAGAATAATCCAGCTGCTAGACTCGCAAGCAACATGAATGTCAGACCATATCTGTGTGAAGATAAATGATGAATTTAAAAATAGATAATCATTTAATTTAAGAGATTATCAGTGTCTTAGACTAATAAACAACTTTGAAATTATATGAATTGTGGCTTAATGCTGTTCAATTTAGATACGTTTCGAGTTGATTTTGTTGAAAAATGATTTTATACAACTTTTATCATTATTTATTAAAATACGAGTTTTTTTTAGTTCATTAGAGATTGTTGAGACGTTAATAAATGATAAAAACGTTGAAAAAAAAAGACTTCAATATATTCATGAAAAATCAGGAATATTTCGAAGCATTCCGTTTTTTACAATTCAAATTGTAAATAAAAAAAAAAAAAAAATCGGAAATAAAAACTTTTGTTTTTTCGATTGGATTAAAAAAAAAAATCTATGCGATGCTAATTGATGAATTTTTTTTTTTTTTTCAAAAATGAAAAAATTCAGATTCATCATGCGACGTGAAAATGATGTTAAATAAATAATACTCACAATCCTAAATGGCAAAGACTTTTAGCAGCATGAACATATTGCTTGTGAAGTGGCCTGCAATCAAGTAAAGTAGCAAGTCCAGACATAAGTCGATCGACAGAATTAACATCAGTCATTAAGCTGCTTAGCCTTGGTTGAAGTTGTTGATTTTTAAAAAGATCATCAGCCAATCTAGTAACGATATTTAAATTTTGTCTCATATTAGCAGCAGCCCGTTGTCCGTCACGTAGCCTTTGAGTGAAGGGATTACTACGAGTACTTTCGCAGTGTGTATAGTAAGACAATACTTCAGAAGCCAGAGTGGTAGGCACCGCTCTCGTTAAGTAACCATCGGGTGAAACGCAAAGGTCACCAAGTGCGACCGATGTCGCAAGATAAAGCGAGGCCATTAGCCACGATACTATCACGGCGAATAGACCAAAAACTGAAAAGCTGTAATCGAAACGGAGACATATGGATAAATATATTTCATTTTTATTTATTTATTTATTTTTGAGATATTTGAACGATCGATAATTAAAATGAAAAATCGGAAGACAGACTTACGTGATAAGAGCGCATCGAGAGTGTCGAGCAACACCGACAAGTAAAACAACGCAAAGTACTAAAAGTGCGCTAAGAACAGCCATCGTAACTGGCCATCTTAAATGTTCGATTTTTTCACCCATTTCAATCGCACCAGCTAGGCTAATGCCGCTAAGAGGTTTACGCATTTCGAAACTTTTGTTCGCTGCGATTGTTGTATTCTGTTTCATGCTAGTTAGAGCAACAAGTAACGCTGCTAACATAGTTTGATTACTTGTTGGTTCGTCGAATACATCTCCTATAGCAGTTAGTTGAGTTTGTACTTTTTGCTTTAGAGTAGCCTCTATCGTTCCAGTCTGTAACATTAATCGATAAAGAGTAGCTAGCTATCGAAATATCTATCTTTTATATATTTTTCTCTGTTTTTTTTTTTTTTTTTTTTTTTTTTTTTTTTTTTTTAATATCTTTTTGTAGATTTTCCCGTTTAATTTTCTTACCTGATTTCTTACCGCCATAATAATACCGTCGACATTTTTAGCCGCTGAGATAAGCTGTACTAAACCATTGTGAAGATCGTCGTTACCGTATAAACCAACGGCAACAGCACCGCAACAAAGTAAAGCTAATATAGCAAGTGAACATTTTAAAAGAGCTATAGATCTCCTCGGTCTTGGTTTTCGATCGCAGCATCTTGTTACTAGATAAACTAACAAGACTAGAAGAGTCAATATTAGCCATGCTGCAGGGATACTTCCTAGTATTCCCAAACTCTATAGAAATCAAAAATAAGAACAAATAAAAAATACAAAACAAAAAAAAAAAAAAAAAAAAATTGATATATTTATTCATTTTTATTCGTCGTTATAACAATCGTCACGTTTCATTACACGTTGTTTCACATTGTTAATGAATATTGTCAAGGATTGCCAATTACTCTATATAAGGCATATAGAGACACTTGGTTTATTACACATGCATTACGCACAGTTCTGCAAGTGAATAATAGACGATTTATACACGTATAACATACAGATATGTATATATATATATATACATAGACACAAGGCTGAACGCGTTTAAACACGAGTAGCTCTAATACCATACGATGTTATATAGGTATTGCAGGCTTCTAACTCATCGCGTTGTCAGAAACTGAAACTGATTGCAATCGTTTATACATACTGAACAGTGATTGGATATTCAAAATTGTACGTATATATGTACCACGTCGAAGTATATGACACATCTATATCAAGATTATTACCCGTAATTGATATTTTCGAATAGATATACGTTATATATGCGAATATATTCAGATTGAGATAAATATACAAAAAATTTTAGGGTTTATTTACTACCAAAAAAAAAAAAAAAAAATTGCATCTATTATTCACATACAGTAAATCCATGAAAGAAAAAATTCTGTTTTTACGCAAATTCTAAAGCCTACAACTATCTTAAATTGTCGTGAGTTTGTCCTACTGCTGCAGCAGCAGCAGCAGTATATATCAAAGTGTTTATTTAGCTGTTTTAAAGACTCGTAGGAGAACGGATGTGGGGCGGTTGATCATCCGTAGTATTACGCATTTTCATTACGGACCCGTAGATAGCTGGTTCGTATTTTAAACCGCAGAGTTATATAGACTACGACGATCAGCTTCCGTTCGGGTCAACATAAGATTAAAAAATAAAACGAATAATGAGACATCTTGAATTCGATATAAACACGTATGATTTTTCGCGTCAATTATTACCATATGTATTATAACTTAAAGTAGAAAAATGATGATAAAGTTATGAAATAATAATGAAAAACTATAATAAAACCGCGTAATCTCGAAGAATGTTATATTATTACTGAGAACGAGATATCGATACTCTTACGAAATAACTCGCGGAGGAAAAAAAAAAAAAAGTATTGATATCTATGGTTACAACATATATTATTGTCAAGGAAAGTACCGATTATCGCATAAGAAACGGTAAATTTATCCCCATGTGTATTCCACATACCTAGGTATAATTGATGATCTATACAATTGTTTCACAACATGTGAAATTATATGTATGTACTCACCTCAAGATAAATTTCCGAGTGTGGATTGAAGGTGTTGTTAACAGAATGTAGAGAAACATTTAGATGGGGGAGGCTATGAAATATTCTTGCCAATTGCGGTACTGTGTATTGTTCTTGTTGCTGCTGGCCCCCCGCCATTATTTTTTTTTTCTTTATCAATCCTTTAACTTCCGACAATCCCAAATGAGATATTTTTCCACTTGTCAGGACATGCTCTGGCTTGAACCAAAAATTTGAAGAAAAAATATTCAAAAATAATATAAACTAGAAAAAAAAAAAAAACTAATTAAATTTGTTAATATGTTCGTGTCTCGGGAATCTGCATCTTTATATGCTATGGTATGTATGTACACATAATAGATTATTAAAAAATCTGGATATATATGTGTATAATAAGACGCGCAGAGACGTGTTATTAATCTTAATTAAAACGTTGTTTACACAATTTACGTAGGATTTTAGAGATTATGAGGAAGAACTTTTCGAGTCAAATTAAATGAAATGAAATGAAATGAAATTATATTAAATGAAATTAAATTACAGTCGTTGTTGTATACATGTATATTGTATATATATATATATACAGTACACCATCGTGCAGTACTGGGGGCTAAATCATTTAAATTAATGAAATTTGTGTCAGCTGTTCAGTCCGCTTAAAGCCACCCGTTAACTCTTCTTGTTATAGTTGACAATATTCGAGATGATTGGAGTATATATAAGGTATGTATATATATATATATATATATACATGTGTATATAAGGCTAAATAATATGTATATTATCTATATGTATACAGGTATAAATATATAGGTATGTATACGTATACATAAGCGCAGAAACCTATTGCGATCGTTTGCAACCCCCAACCCCATCCAAACTGAACCCCCACTTTTTGGACTATCGACAATCCCCTTAACAACTACTCCCTGCAGCTCTTATACAGTAGGGAGAAGGTAGGATTTCTTGGGTATACATGGGTAGTATGGGTAGGTACTGCAGGGTACACGTAGGTATGTATGTACGTGACTGTACATATACAAGCTTTAGAAATTCTGGAAGAAAAACATTAGCATCTCCCTCAACGTTCTCGGTATACATGGTATAGCGAATAATTCTCACCGCGGTGGGAGTAAAGAAAGAAAAAAGTGGAAATCTGCGGTATTACTATATATACCTACATCGTGGTTTTTTCATCTCTAAAAATCTGTCGTAATATTGTCTTTGTTTCGTTTCTAATTGTACCCGCGCGGCGGTAAATAACACGGAAAGATGGCAACCGGAAAAAAAACAGAAAAAAAAAACTATAGATAAATACAAAATAAATTATTTACGAAACGTGTTGTAATTTAGGTATAAATACTTAATTAAATATTTAGAATTTCAGCTCCTTTACATCGAATAGCTCTATAGGTATTTAAGGCAATATATACACATATAAGAGTTTTAAAAAAACATATAAATAAATTTATTTATGGATATAATAATATACGGCGAATGGAATTCCAGCGCAATCTCTCACCTTCCTCAGTTTTTCGTCGATCATCGGAACGCGATAACCTCGTCGTTAAAGAGAAAGTTTTTTTAGTAGGTATCTTTAGAACCTTTAGAGTGTCTAGTTAAAGGGTCGATTACAAAATCATGATTAAATTAACAAAGACGTTTTTTTCTTTTTTGTTTTTTTTTCTTTTTTATCTTTTTAATTGCGGCTTCCGATACGATCGTCGCCGTGAAACGTGAAAATATAATAACGTCAGCAGCTGCGACGGCAGAAAAGACCGGAAAAATAATAACGAAAAACAAGATACACATCTTCTTCTGTTATAAATGTAAATTTTCTAGCAATTATTTTTTCCCGAATCGGCAGAGAATGTGAAAAAAAAAAAAATAAAAAAATAAAAAAATTAGTAAAGAAGAAACAGCAATAAAGAAAAAGAAAAAAATAAAACCAGAATCGTCATAATCATCGTATATAACCGCGATTTCCCGAGCGTATGCAGCAGGGAACGGAGTCCACGGAAACGTGTCTATAGTTATGATATGAGCACGGAGGGAAGCGCGTCGCTGCATTAGTGACTCAGAGATGAGAGAAAATACCCCAGAGTCGCGTGAAGAAGATATTACATATACTTACACGGGTATAGAAACGCGTACCTAATAACGTATACGTATATATACCTATATACATACACGTGTGTATATATACATATACTAAAGATACGTGATCCGGTACAGAAAACCGAGAGGTGAATCTAATCCAACGTTGTAGGTATAATGTAATAGAGTACATAATACCTATACATGTATATATGTATATATATATCGTGTATATAATCTTCTCGAAATTGTTTTTTACCATCCTGGACTACATATACATACTTCCACTCTGCGGGCATGTGTTCTAAGTTTTTTAACAACTCTTCACCGCGCTGGTTGGTTATACAGCTACCGTTACGACTGTTTAAGTGCAGCAGTCAGTCAGCCAGCCAGCATATAATACGTATACATACATAGGTACTATGAGATTCTCAGAACGAAGACGACGTACGCGAGAGAGTTTCGAGAGTTTTCAGATAGTGAAATATAGAGCCCCGAAAGAGAAGGAAATAGATAAATAGTCGGACCTAACGCGAAGGCAAAAGCGGGGCAAGCAAGCAAGCAGCAATAGACAGATACCGATATCTCTCCTCGCCGAATATAACGCGCGTGTTTGTTAGTGTTACGTATAAACGTTGCCACTGCAGTAGGTATACGTAGGTATTATAGCTGCACGTCTATAACCACACTCTAAAACGACATTATCGAAGATAACTACGTATAGCCTATATCCATCAACACCGTGTGACGTATATAAGGGTATACCTACTTTACGAATATGCTTACTGTACGGTCACCCTGTGACTGAAACAACGAATATTATGATTCACGTTAAATATCTATGGCTGCCGAAATATAGCAGCTGTTAGCTGCTGTGTGTCGATAGTTTGAAATTTTTAAACAGAATATAAATCGATAAGAAAAAAATCGCATTGAACTATACCAGTTTTATTATCCCTGAATTTTTTTTTTTTTGTATTTTTTACCTTTTTCTTACATGTTGAGTTCAGTTTTCATATATCGTATAATACAATAAAAGTCGGGGACACCAGATCCATAACAAAATTTCTGTACTTTGTTCAGGGTACAAAATATATATATACAGATATATGTTGGTATATATAAGCGGGTCGTCGATGTGAGTAGCGTGACGGTTTAGTGCGCCCTATAGACCCACGGCACGAAACATGTATAACAGTTTGTGCTCTTCTACCTACCTACTATGTATGTACGTACTTCCCTTTGTCGCCCCGCGTAGGAGGATAATCCCACCGGGTACCTCTATTGATTCGGGGAAAACTATCAACCGCGTTGTGTCGATCCGCACACGTGTTTTCCCATTCATTTCCATTAAACTATACCTATATACGAAATATTTATAATAAATATATTTCTGAATGATATATTTTAAGAATTCGTATTATCAGCACCAGTCTAAACAGGAAAAAATCTATCCACATATGTATATTATCCTCCTACTGTATGCGAGAACGTATATAAACCGATACATACCCCGAGAAGCCATTTGTCGTGCTTTAGAGTAGCGTGACACATTTAGTTATTGGTATGCGTCATACTATTTATCACCTAGCCGTGCAGTAGTCCGTATCCCCCCTTACCATCACCGATCGCATTTACTTGGTAATAGTAATTCCGCAACCCTCTGAAGTCATTTTGCAACCGAGAGAAGAAAGAGGGGGACACAACCACGCGCGACAAACAAATCTTATCCACGTGTTTCAAACGGATCGAAATCCTACTAGATTTATGAATAATAACCGCGCATATTTATGTATGTATGTATATGTACATAGGTTTATATATATATATATATATATATATATATATATATATATATATATATATATATATACAAGAATTATTATACGATGACAATGATGATAATACGGTAAGGTATAGACCTTTGATCGTGACTAATAGTCTGTTATTCCCGCTGACGTTTTAAGAATGAGTGAGTAAAAAGAAACTACAAATGAAACTGCACAAATATAGATAATATCGTTATAGTTTTTTAATTATACACGAATATTGTATATATAAAGGTATATTATATAGGTGTATGCATAGTAAATGAAGAATAAATAGAAGTAGAAGTAGAAGTGTGCCCTGCATGCATGCATGGCGAGAGAGGGAATAGTACAAGGCGTGGCGACCCGCAGCCAGCAGGAGTACCAGAAGCAGCAGGGTTATGCGCGAGGGGTAGGAGTAGAGAAGGGAGACGGGTTCACTCACACCCGGGAATCGATCGCGAACCAAGTCGCTAGAGAGACCGAGCCGACTCGCTCTTAGCGGCGCGCTGAGTTCTGCGACCCCTCGCGCGTTCATACGCAAGAGTAGTATGGAGTAGGTAGGTAGGTAGGTAGGTAGGTATAGATAGGTTAGGTGCGGGTACGAACGAAACACTCACCACCCGCACTGAGTAGTAGTTGAGTCTACGCGGGCTTCTACCCCCCGGCGTACGAATTCAATGATGAATATGTAGTACAATATACAAAAAAGAATTTTTCATTTTCATTTTCATTTTTTTTTTTTTTTTTTTGTTTTCATGTTATCTTAATTATTTGCAAAAAATATTCTCTACACAGAATAAAATGCAAGTAAACTTTGAATTTGAGTATAAGATAAATAAAAAAAAGAGTAATACTCTTTCAAGAACAAAGATTCTTCTTTTTTTTTTTTTTTTTTTTTTTTTTTTTATTGTACTATATTATAGATCAAAGAGCTCGCGAGTTTTCCTCGAGTACTTTGCGCTGCTACCGTGGAAAGGACAGAGCGGATAGGGGACAGCAATAAACATCTCTAAACTATATTACCAGTCTAGGAAACTCGGAGAATTTTAGAAACTTTTAAAAGTCGACGAGAAAAATTTCTATAGAGAAGATATAAAATTTTCTAAAAGGTTTCAAAGAATTTTTTTTTTTTTTATTCTTTTCTTCTCTCTTCTTTTATTTTACGGATACCATTAATTTACATTAGAATTTATGGTTTATATATGCGATTTTGCAATTCATGGATTTCCACGACTATATAAAGACTACGACTACGTACGAAGTCTACGAAGAATATGGACAACATCCTGTGTCCATAAGAATTTTATTACATAGAATAATCAGTTCAAAGTATAATACAGCATGTGCATCTGACTGTACTATAAACACGTCAGATTCATTCAACATATAAATGTGGTCACCAGATGTAAGACGTCATCTTCTGCCGTTTAGTTAATATAAGGGCCATCTATAACGAATTCCCAAGTATATCGGTGGATAAAAAAAAAATAAAATCAATTTTACGAAATCGGATTTAGAATTAGGAGATTTTAACGCGTGGATAAAATATCGCCGGAGATCGAGGTTTATATTTAATCTGAGAAATAAAAATAGAAAGAAAAAAAAAAAAAAAATAAACGAAAAATCTTTATGTTAATTAAAATATTTATAGTTATTTCATTTTGCTTTATTTTATTTTATTCTATACTGTAATGATAAAGTGAATGAAATGAAACAGCAGCAGCAGCAGCAGGTCGGTTCTATGAAACGTTTGTGTGCGGTGAATATTAAACGCAATTTCATTCCGTGGGTTCACAGTGACGACAACGAAGGATGTCTTTAATTTAGAGTACCTACCGAAAACCGCCGGAATACATCTGCATTGTTAAGCTCGTAAGATATACCTATAACCGAGAGGCACGTGGACCCGTACGAACCTTTGCCTCTCGCTTACTTGCCTCTATTTCTCGCTTGGTTATAAGTGCCTATATACCTATACTTATAGTCAAGCCACGCCGTCTATTCTCCGCGGTTTCGGTTTGACCTGGTGTATCATAGAATTGGATTCATATTTCAAGTTTGAAATTTGGTCGTATGGAAGAAAAAAAAAAACTGGAAAAAATGAAAAAAGAAGAAAAAGAAGAGAAAAAAAACCACCGTCTCCGCTTCACTTTTTGCTATTTCTTTTTCATTTTTTGTACATACAGTATAACCATTCATCCATATCAAGTTGAGATTAGATACTTCAATAGAATATCGTTATTCCCATATCTAGGTATAATATATAAATTGCTCGAGGCACTTCAGCATTGTGTGCGCTTTCTTGTAATATACTCTCGATCTCGTAAGACTTACGTTATTTCAAAGTAGGTATGTACGTATGTATGTTCGTTATAAACAACCGTCCTTGAGCCACTAGCAAAGAAAACATTGCAAAAGTTTCTCCAGTTAATTAACTAACTAACTAAAAATTGGTATTAATTATTATTATCATTTTTCAACATATCTATCATTTTTCTCAAATTTATTTAAAACTTGACGAGAATTTCTGATCACGTAATAAAAATTCTAAACAGAAGCCAAAAGATGAACACGTCGTAATATATCAACGCTCCACCACTGGATACAGACATTTATTTTTATCCTACCGCAAAGTATATATAGATTATGCAATTCTTGCAACGCTTTTTTGTTTCGTTTTTTATCAGTATTTCAGACGTCTTGCCTTTTTCTTCTGAACGATGGGTATTCTTGCACAACGGAGAGAAATAAAAACAAAATAAATAAAAAGAAGAAAGAAAAGGAAGAAAATCTTGTTTACTCTTTTACGAAAATCCTCCCGCTGCACATGCGTGAATTTTTAACGCGATTCACTCTCGACACTTTTTTCTCCGAAAAAAAAAACCACGCTTATACAATTTTATTTTATTCTACTTAACGATCGATCTGAAGAAATAATTCGAACAATATCATATACAAATCTATAAATATATATATAAGAAACGCAAGTTTTTAAGACTGATATATAACATTTTAGTTTGTCGTAGCTAGAGCTTCTAGATCCGGTAATATATTCACATCCGGTGTAGGATGCTCCGTCATGGGCGTGAGACAGTTTTTTGATCTCCGATATATTTATACGGTTTATCCGAAGAAATTTTTGAACTGTAAGCAACGTCGAGCTTATTCTTATATGTACATAGACGGAATACCCATATACCTAACTGCGATATAATCGATAAATAATCAATGAAATCAATTACATATTTACCTGAACATGGATCGTTGCACGATACGTTTTACTCCTCTTATCGTATATATAGATATATTTTTTTGTATTTCTCTTCTTTCCTTTTATTTTCACAATCTACGAGATAATCTACGCGTTGAATTATTCAGCGATCTAGCTTACGCGGTAATAGAATAATGCATCATATCTAACGCCTTGAAGTGAATAAGTTAGAGGTACGGTATCGTCGTTGATTATGTTGTCTTACGAAACTTAAATAAGAATATATATCAACTCCTTGTAGGATATAGGTATATATGCATATACGTAGAATGAGATTGAAGAATTGTATTCAATTACGTTGTACGAAAACTTTCCGACCGTGGATTAATTCAATGCAATAAAATGATATAAGATGAAATCCGATCAAATGAATATTATATAATTATAATACCGTGACATTTGAACCTGAACCAAAAAATATTCTTTATCGTTTTAAATTGATAACTTTCTTATAAGTTTGTGGTATGTATAATACAACGAATCAAAAACAAAACGCGCTATCTTGTTTCGCGAACAAATCATTCTCCCTCGTTCATAATAGAGACACAACGACAACGAGAACGACGTAGAATCTGAGACTTCAATTTATCACTGCCTATATAAACCTTAGATAAGACACGGTGTTACGTAAGAGTATAGAACCTCTCAATATTGTTATTATCGTAATTACTGATCGGATGAAAAAAGAATAACCGAACTTTGTCAAATACTGAAATTCTGTTGATTGCATCATCATCATCATCGTCATCAAATCTCTCGCTTTATACCGCGTCTGATAATCAATTCTTTGTTAATCTCTTGAGTCTGGATTTTATTTTTAAACCAAACGTTATCCCTCGTATTTTATTCGATGAATTATCATCAAACCTAAGCAAGTAATGAATATGTATGTGACATACATTCTCACACTAATTGCCATTTGCCAAAGTCCAAAGAGACAATCTCGAATTGTTATCGGACAATTTGAAGACCATTAGGCACCTCCGAAAGTGAATGAAAAATCGATAAGATTTTATATTTAAGTACGTTTATAATCCGCGATTAAATATTTCACCGTTATAGATAAGAAAGAAAGAATTCTTTTGTTTTAATGAAGCTGTACACGTATTGTATGTACGTAAATGAAGGTGAAAATAAATACTAAGCTGAGTTATCGTATACCTGTTATTTATTCTTTCTTTTGTTACGTTAGCCCGCATGACTTTTTGAGCGACAGAAACAAGACCTAGTTAAAATTTAGCGAATCAGGAAGGAGGAAGGAAGGAAGGAAGGAAGGAGGAAGGAGGCTGGTAGAGCAGAGCTAGCGGCTCGCGCCCTGTGCCCTGTGCCGTCGAAAATCCACCCTCACAAACACCAGAGAGATGAATGTATCGATCCCGACCTATACACGCGTAACGAGAGCGCCATGGTCTACGAATATTTGATTTAAAACCTAACAGGGCGAGCGCTGCGTTGCCTTTCGATAAAAGTCTAAGAAATTTTAGGTTTCAGTTAAAACAAAAAAAAAAACAAAACAACTGGGTATAGTCTTTTTTATAAAAGAAAAACATTCACCGCAGCTGCATGTCTCGGAAGACGGTCGAAGGCCATTTTTTTGTTTTCTATATGCAACTTGTCATCAACGCTATGGAATATACGATATTACAGAATCTCGATAATCACGAACTAAGAACGCGAGTTCGAGGCTATTTTAGTCAACAATTAACACCGATAAACCAATCGCTAATTAAAAAAGAAAATAATCAAAGACTTACCTAAATTTTCATTTAAGAAACGTCGAATATCACCCACAGATAACACAACACACACCTCACTCGATGCGGGCTCGAGGCAGACTCAGGATCGGACTCGCACTCGATTAGCGGGGTAGCAGCGCCACCAATCGGAATATAATGAGTTGTTATACGCCATGTTGAATCTAGCGGGAAATTTTGAGTGCATATTATTCACTAGACTTTAGAGATACGGGTAATTTGGAAATCTAATTAAATGATATAGATAAGAGGCCTTTTATTAATCAATTTTTATTCATCGTATCATTGAATTCAAGTCCTTTTATATTACCAGCTACTGTATATAATGTTTATGTATTTTATTGGATGATAGATAATAAGAATAATGGGGAATTATAAGGGTTTAAAATAATATTTTTATAGGTATAATCGTCGCTTTATAATGATATAAACATTATCTAGCTCGCACTACGGGAACGGATGGTTGTTATATCGTTTAATTAATATATTATCGTTAATGCCCGGAATAAAGATGCGGGATTGCAGCATCAATATTAGAAAAATACCCTGAGGCTCTGAGGAGGTCAGCTGCACACCCAGGAGTAGAATTATAAGGCATTATGTATTATTTTCAATCGAATAAAGTTTCTTAGCTGCCTATAGAAATATACTTAATGCATATTTAAATAGATTATTAATTATTGTGTTATATTTAACAACAATTATAATTAATAAGTGGCAAATAACGTTGGTCGGTTGAGACGTATTCTATTGTATCTAATAGAAAAGTACAATTTCTTTAAGCATTTCTCACGTAACACATACATTTACGTTAATATGTATTATAAAATAACACTTCCTCGTTGTTCATACATTTTATTTAATTTTATTAAAATATCCTCTAAACTTGAGATTATCAAACCCTACAAGTTCACTAGCCGCACTAATGTATGCACTATATTATCGGGGTTAACGACCCCGATCTTATAACTCAATGAATACACGTATTTATGTGTATACTTCTAGTATTATTTAGTTTTATTTATTCTCCTTAAACTGAAATGAAAATTTAGGTACTATAAGTTATCGTTACTTTGGTATCTACCAACTTGTGTTTTCATCTTATTATTTTTTTTTTTTTTTTTGAACTACAAACAATAACTTTGCGCCAGGAGCAAACTGGCGTATAATATATACATATGTAGGTATATATATACATATATATGTTTTATTATATATATTTATGTATAGTTATATACACTTTATAAATTTTCTCGTTTATTTATTTGCTTTTTTCTTCTAGACTAGTACTTTACGCGATAACTATAATCCATCGTCATATATCCTCATCTAACGATCCTCAGAGCCTCGAAAAATAATATTATTTAGGTATAGATATTCAAAAAGTCGTGTTTTTTTTTTTTACAGTTTACACGATAGATAAGGCTTTATGAGTATCCGTATGCTCGTTCAAAAACGATTAATGTTATTATTCTTTGAAAAAATATTCAATGATTATAGTGAGCAAAATATTAATAAAGATCTTTTACATAATATAGGTTTACAATAGATTCAACGGTAATTTTCTCGTGGTATTATAATAATATCGGTTATAATTAAAATAAGATCAAATGGTCAATTTAAAAAAAAATCATTATTTATGCCAAAGGACACTTACACAGAGTTTGTTCGAAATTTTATATAATGGGCGTACGAAACCCGTTACTTATTTCAAATAAAGAATAATAAACTGTTTTGTAACTTCTATGAGACGAAAATAGTGATTTCCGATAAGATCTTAAAGTATTATATTTTCTTTATATTTCATTTCTAAACTCTGCTAACAATGTGTGACTAGCAATAATGTTACTTTAATTAAAATAATTTTAATATGTATTTTGAAATCGAGTTTTAATCCCGCAATAACGCTTATCTGGAATGATTATAATTCATTAAAATTTGATAATGTAATATTTAATTAATATATGAAACTGCAGATGAAATTCTCTGAATTTGTTTTTTGTTTTTGTTTTTTTTTTTCTCTTTTCTGACCATTAATTTCATTCAGATAAAACCGAGACGAATTACATTGTATATTAAAATGTTATACATAATTCAAATAGTACATAGTAAAACGTTACATAATGCAAATAGTATATCAATGTAATATTATTAATCTATGTTCAATGTTATTAATCGATAAGGCCACTAGTGGGTTCATACAAATACAATATAAATATTATATCTAAAGACAGAATCGATATAAATGGCTCGAATATATACACGCGATATATCATCAAAGTATTTAAAAAAATAAGAATCTATCCATTGTCTAACGTAGAAATTCTCATTGAGTTTAAATATAAATTATTAGGTAAATAAACTTTCGTCGTATTGTCTAAAGTCAAAATATAATAGAAATAGTCAAAATACAAAAACGGATGATGAACAAGGAAAAGATTACTTTTTAGAAATATGCGTTGTACAGTACGCGAGCCATTACATCGTTGATCCATGATCTATAATAATCTACAATAATTAGGAAGAAACATTCTATGGAAAGACCAGTACCCTAACTTGTGTGTAAATTATGTAAATCTGATTAAAATTTTTTTATTTTTGTTTTTTTCTTTTCTCATTTTCTCTTATTATCCCTTTGGTGAATTAGGAGAAGGTCTTTCTATAAAACTACCTGTAAGATACCTATAGATTTCCTAATATAACATCCAACTCATACATCAGTGTACAAATACATTATAAATACGAAATTGCCTATATAAAGTTCAAACGTTAGGTCGTATAATATAATATGGTATTTTAAATCCGTAATTAGAAACAGTTTTGAAACAGTATAACTTTTGAGATCTCAATTTTTTTTTTCTCTCTCTTTTATATTTTTGATTTTCTAATTATTTCCGAAAAAAACTGTACACAAAGTTTTAACTCAAGTCACTCATCAGACAATAATATAATTAATCATCCCTTAATCATTAGTTAAAATACAAAACTCCAGGCTTATATTCACTGTCTTTTTTTTTCATATTTTCTTTATATATGTATATCTTAAATCAGTTTTTCAGACTTTCATCGTTATACAATAATCCATTCTTTTATTACTCCTTTACGTTTTGTGGCTAAATTACCAGACCCACTATCTGTCGGATAAAAATATAATCCGACTTAGATCGTGTGTTACAAAGTAGATTCATGTATCACCGCAGGTTCCGGATCACCATTTTCATTATGAATTACTGCTGGAAGAAGTGGAGTCAGTGCAATTGACGACGTCTTTCGAACCGGTTTCGGTGATGCCTGAAATTCACAAACAACAATCAATCAAATATAAGCCTAAACATCATTTGAAGAATTCAATTCAAATCTAAAAGTTCATTCATCTTTTTAATCGAACAATTTCTTTAAATTTTTGGCCTAATAAACGACTATTTTCTTAATACCTACCCATTCCCTACGCGGGGGAGCTTCGTCGTCAGAGTAATGATCAATTTCACCAGTCTCGGTTTCAGTTGCAACGTTTCGTTTCTTGGGTTGTAAAGTGGCGTAGTTTCTACAGCCTCTATTAAAGTTATTCAAATTTTTTTCCTCCACAATTTTATCCTGACATAATATCTCCTGAGATTTACTTTGCTTGTTATTAGTGACATTGGTGGTATTTTTATTGGTAAAATAAAAAGGTGGCATCCTAGAGACCCAATGATCGAGTCCAGATCCAGCTGAGCTGGTAGAAGCAGCCGAGGAATTTCCTGCTGAATTATTGGTCAATCCACGTCGCTGATAAAACAACATATATGCTGCGTTGGTTATCAAATTAGTATCTGTCACAGCCTCTACTCTAGTATCGTCAAAACAATACCACTGAGTATCGTAAGGATTACGACAAAATGCAGTGTAATGTCCACCCTGTAGATCCTGTCCATGATGATTGCATATGGCATAAAGATCGTAAACGTTTTCATCATATTTTGGAAGGTTTTGTCTGGGTCTAGGCTTCTTCCATGGTGACCATCCCAGACCACCGAGCATTGTCAAGTTAGTGTGCGTCTGCATACTGTTGTGCGCTAGATGAGGAGTCATGTCAAATCCGTAGAGAGGGAAATCTACCAGTGTAGTTAACTTTGAAGTTGATCTCTGCTTGGACTGTTGTTTAAACCTTTTTAAATGTATGACTAAGATATCGGGCAATGACCAAAGCCCCAGCTTCTTAACTACTTCTTGTTTACGATTGCAGTATGGACAATGCCAAGCGTCCTCAGCCCCAAGGATCTCAGCTTTAGTGTATAAATCGAAGCATTCTTCAAGTGTTACAGCTCCGCTTTGCTCAGAGTTTGTTTTCAGCTGTTTAACGCTAGCATGTTCTTCGATCTGATCTGTATCATCCTGAATTATGTTTCCCTTTGTAGCTTCATCCCATTCTAGTATTAACTTGACGTGTTGAGGGCCAGAATCATCCGCACATAGAGCTAAGGCTTGTTCTATTTGCTCTGTGTAAAGTGGATGCTCGACGCAGGGATCTATGCAGGGATGTTCGTCTTGGACAGGAGTAGCAGCGGGATCAGCTACCCTGATGTTAAATAGACCAGGGCTTTGACTGGATGTTAAAACGTCATCGGATAATGTAGTGTGCATTTCTTTGAGCAGTAATTTCTGCAAATCTTCGTAAGATGTTTCTCTGGAAACCTGCATGGTGTAGGGACTACCAAAACGCTCTCTCATGTCGCCTTTTACTAAGACATTTATCCATACTAATAAAATGTAAGCTTGTTCTGCCGGTTCTTTAAGCTGTGGTAATTCTATGCAGTAGAGCGGATCATTTTCCGTTATCACAGATAGTGGCTGACAGTCTGAGAAAGTCCTGAAACAATTTAGATATTTTTAAGAAATGTTGAATATTAAGAGGTTTTAAGCAAAGGTTAATGTTTACTGTCATTTTTATTTTTGGATATGAATAAAATAAAGACGTGAGTCCTAAGTTAGAGATAGTTAGAAAATTGTTTTAAATCGCTAAAAAAAATTCGAAAAAATATGCTTTTCTGAACTTTACTTACAAATATAGGATTTATAATTAAATAGAAAGAATCGTAGAAAATTAAGAGGTATGAGTAAATTTTATTATTATTTTTTCTGTCTTTAGTTTTTAGATTAAAATGGGTTGAAAAAATTCGAACTAATTATTCCTGAACAAAAAAATTTTAATAGTAATAATAAAATTAAATAATAAATGAGACCTACTAAAAAACAAACAAAAACAGACAAAAAATACGGTACATTTTAGGGAAATGAGCTGATAAATAATTAAGTGACTAAGCAGCACCCTAAAAGGAATTTTAATTATTTTTATTTTTATTAAAACGACCTCAGCGATTTTTTTCCCTAAATTACTAGATTCGAGTTCCTATATTATAAAAATACAAAACGAGTGGAATTAGCTTACCTGTGAAATCCTTCATCGTGAACTTCAGTCAATAGCATGTGGTCCTCGCGTATTCCAGTATCACTGGCCAAAATTTCTCTTAGTTCTTTAACGTTAGCTGCCTGATTAACGCTTACACCAATTTTTACCTGACGAGGCTGTTGCGAAGTGTAAAGAACGTTGATGAAGAGGCTTATTTGTCTGTGGTTCTGCGGAACCGGTACAGAAACGCATAAAAATGGATCGAAGGTATTTGACTGTCTGTGGCATCGCGGACATGTCAGACTTGATCGAAATTGAGCTTGAAAAACGGCGTGGACGAATGAGTTGTTGCATCTTACGTGGTTTGCGAGTGTTTCAGCTGCCACAATGTCGTCAGGCCTCCCGAACGAGTTCTGTAATAAAATTAAAACCGTAAATTGAGTAAATTGACAAACGTTATTCAAGCGTGATATCTGCAGATTTTCACCAACGCGTAATAATTCATTCAGCTGTTAACTGAACTAAAAAATCAACTCGAAGGCTACAGGCTACTGCACGATGACGATAATAATTTATAAATTTAGAAAACCTACTATGACCGTTACGTCCTTCACGGTTATTTTATTTTATTTGTTTTTTTTGTTTTTTTTGTTTTTACAGATCAATTAACTCGTTAGATCGTAATATGAGAAACTGTACATTTGGTATTCGTGGAATGAGGTAAAACCGGATGAGAAAAACTGTTTAAAAATTCGAATATCGAATAGAGTTTAATATTCGAGCTGATATATAATCGTCTTCGATATATATAATCTATACTCCAGACCGTCAAAAACAGTTTTTTTATTTTCTTTATTTTTCTATAATCACGTAACTGCATTTACGTTACTAAAAACCTGTTTAAAAGTTTTATTAATCAGCCTTATAGACAAGTGATGGATACTTGAATAATAATTCATATATACATATACATAATACCATACAGTTTTTTTTTTTTTATTTTCGTTGTTATTTAGTATCTGTATATGATATTTGTGTTATAAATAATAACGACGTACCGACGTAACGACATGACATATACACCTACAGCTGATTTGAACAAAAATTCACACATCTATATATAGGCTTATTAAACAGTTGCGTATACATATAACTTATCTAGCTGTATCTATCTATAGATGTATATATCTGTATCATATATCCTTCGCGCATATGTTATAACTAAACTAGAGGACGTACATTTCACATTGCGGAAATGACGATCTCGAGAAACGGTGTATGAAATAAGAGATCTGCCTCAAACAAAACGAGAACTATGTTGTAGATATATATATATATATATATATATATGTAAGATAAATAGTCTGTGTCAACTATTCGCTGCGCTATAAGCTAGTCTATAATTATAAAATAGATGTCAACTTAGTTATATTATCGTTCTCTCCTTTTCCTCAGTTTATCATGATCAAATATTATATTCATGGGTGTCTAATAATAATAATAATAATAATAATAATAATAATAATAATCACTGTTTTGATGTATGAAACGATTTAGTACGTTATCTTGTCAAACTAATAGTTTAATCATGATTAAAGGTATACATATATAAAAATAAAAATAAAAGAAAAAAAACCGAACAGAAATAGGTGAGTAAGTAAATAAGTAAATTACAAGTTTAATTGGCGCGTTTATATGTATATATGAAATACACTATGTGGGTACATATATATATATATGTATACTGTTAAACTGCAGTGTTCGCGCATACCACGGTGCACTGCGGTGAGTTTTATTCATGAAGTGAAATCGTCGCCGAGTTTTCACTCGAGCGTAAAAATCAGCTATACTTATATACTGCTGACCAAGTCTATATGTATAATGGTGTATATTATATCCAGTCCAAGGATCTGTGTGCCGATAAGATAGACGAGAATAATATGAAACGCGAGTTCATATTCATAGTATACGTAGATATTTTTAGTATACCTATACACGATGCAGAAAAGACTGCAGCATCATCATCATCATCATCATCATAACGTGTTTACTATATATACATATTATATACTTCACTTCAAGCTCATCCGATTATCGTATCGAGTATAAATGGCCCAGATTCGTTATAAAAGATTTGTTGTAAAGAAAAGAGTGCATTATAGGTATGTATAGTATACATATGGGATGAGATTTATACTTATAGTAAGATATACATATACGATCAAGCACTCATTATAATAAGTTATTCACCTACTTTTGGTATACATCTATTCATATATATACATATACTGATATATACATATACTTAGTATATATATATATATATATATATATATATATAATATATATATATATATATATATATATATATATATATATATATATATATATATATATATATATATATATATATATAATACTACAGCTACTGGCAGCTGTTTTAAACTGGCACGTGTGTGGCGTCAGTCAGTCAGTAAGTAAGTAAGTATAAGTAAGTAAGTAAGCATGAGTGTAAGTAATCTCGCAGACTGTAGCCTAGCATATGTCGTTAAGAAACCAGCGTCGTTTAATTTTCGTCATTTATATATACATGTCTATGTATATATATACTTATACCAATGCCTTTGATATACACGTATTGTGTACATACCTTATCAAAAATGATCAAATGATTAATTACTATTATAGTTATGTAAGTTATTCACTCAAGATTTAAAGAGCCTAATAATTATCCTTATTACGATTACTTTGGAATTATTATATAGGTATACCGTACGTACGAAATGCAGACACGTGAGCATCGCGCCATTTCATATATTTCGCAATGTCATTATACGAGTATATACATACATACCTACAATACAGCAGCACGGTACTAGGTACCATAGATAGCGGAGATTTTTATCAGGTGAAAAAAAAAAAAAAAAAAAAAAATAATAATAATTATTTCGAATGGAACGGCGCCTGTGATAGCAGTCCGTAGTCACTTGATATCTAACCCGCTGAGGAATGCAACTTATATGTACTTGTGTACGTGTCTGTAATTGCCACGTGCTCAGTTATGATCTGATTAAATACGCTAAGCCCGCTATAATGCTGCAGCGGGCTTCTTCTTCTTCTACTTCTTATTATTCTATAATTTTTATGGATTTATTATATAAATTATGTTTCTTTATTTAATTTAAATATATATATATATTTTTTTTTTTTTTTTTTGCGAACTTTTTTTGTCAAAAATTTACCAGCAATAACATTATTTGTTCAATGATTAAATAATTAACCATATTTCGACACGAGTAGCCGCTTATAATCGTCCAAGCAAACATTTATACATCCAAAAACTGTCCGTCACTCGAGAAAGTGTATATGATCCGTACGTATAGCTATCGATCTGTTAAAATGTATATTATAATAAAACCGTACGCGGTTCACTAAACTTGGAATGATATATTGTACACGCACTTATATGTAAATATGTATGTCATAATACAAACAGAGTCAGAGCGAGTTAGGCAGGTAAAAGAAGAGAAGAGAGGTAGGGATTTTCGTCCTCGAGCAAAAGTCAACTCGATAATTTTCGTCATTAAATTACACTAATAGTGTAAAAAAAAAAAAAAAAAAAATCAAACAAAAAATAATAATAAAAAGAAACGTGCTTACGTATGTACAACATCTTGACGCACGCATATGTAAAATCACGTTAATATAATTTAACGTAAAAATAGTTATAGGTATGCTTTATATACGTATATGTATACATATACCTACTACAATCGCCTGACTTGGGGAATCACGGACGTAAAATCTGTGCCGTAATTTTGCTTCCAAACTAATAAATTCCAAAGTTTTACTTGAAAAAAAAAAAAAAAAAAAACAAAAAAAGAAAGATTAAAATTAAATAGATTGAAAAATAAAAAACTGCCGTCAAATAGTTTGCATATAATATGTATATTAGGGTGCAGGTCTTTGTAAAACAGTGATGTACAAATTTCAATAATTCCACCCCCCGACTTGATGGGAAATAAAAAGAACAAAAATTTTAAGTCTGATTTCAACTCTCTACTCAATTAGAAGAGGTGCCTGTATAAGTATCCATTATCCTGTTTCTTATACGCGATTATTTTCAAAACTTCACCAAATTTGAAAAGCAGTTCATCTTAAAAAAAAAAAATATATATATATAAAAACAATGAAAACAAAAACACACGTTTTTCCTGTGTGCCGACGTAATTTCCTGACTTTTCTAAACTGATAAAATTCCCTGACAATTTCTGGTTTTCACGTTTTTCCCGGTCTGTCACCACCCTGCAGTTATATATCGATATACGTATATATAGCGGATTTATGTGGACGTGCGATTTTCCAACCATTAATCAGGCGCTGTAGAAAATTGTCAACGGAAAAGTGGACAAATTCAAGGTTATTTAAATAAACAAAATTTTAATTTCTTTATTTCTTATCAAATCAGGGGATGGAACCATTAAAATTCATACATCACTGTATTAACGACCATCCTATATTCATGTATATAAGAAAAAACATATGAATAAAGAGGAAACTAATTTGTATAAAACTATATAATTAATTACGCAATGGGACATACGACATGTAATTTCTTACATCATATTCCGTACATATCACTCGAGTTATAGTGTATGTAATTAATTTTATTGAAAAATTCTATACCAACATTGACGTAAATATATGTATATGTATATTCGTATAATATACGCAATAACGAACTGCGGATCGGTATATAATAACTGCAGGGTGTTGACTAGGAAAATGATTTAGTTAATTATTGCAGTCCATTAGTATATAGGTACAAAGAACATTAATCACACATCCTGTTATTCAAATGAATCAGATATTTTCTTAAAATATCTGTTTCGGTTAGGTAAATATATATTTAAAGACTGCAGCACTGCATTGTATATATATACATATACCTATAATATTTATGTGTAGGTATCTATGTATGTATATATGTGTATATATACAAGAGTTTGAACTAGGGAGGTTAGAAAGGTGGGACCTTTTACTACTACTCTGTTCCAGAGTACAAAAACTAAACCGGAAGTTAGGGAAAGAGGCGTGGCTGTAAAAAAAATAAAAAAAAAAAATAAAAAAACTAAAAGAGATGGGAAATTTTTTGAGGATAAAACCAGACGGCGGAAGTGCATCGGAAGTAAACTAAAACGAACGGCGTAGCGTAGCGTTGGAACAATTATGCTATTATACCTATATACATACGTATACATATATTATGTACCTATCTACCGAAATATACATATGTAACGAAGAATGGAATATATATGTAGTTAATTTTTTCGATTTATTTAAAATACTGTTGAAAAAATGTTACAATTTATTATGATTCATTTTTTTAATTTTTTATTATTATCTATATGGATATTGCAGACGACAAAAATTACGGAATTTATAAACGTAATTCCTTCTGTTCAAAGAACAATAATATAATAATTGTCTCTTATAATCAAATAAACGTGGGAGTTGTAGGTTCAAAGGTTTTGACCCGAAGAAATAAGCCGGGAGTTAGTTAGCCAAGCTGCAGCGTAGGTATATTTATTATTCCGGCTATATACAGCCATATATAGTATATAATGTGTATAAATAAATAAATATATAATATACGCGTTATCGAAGACGTAAATATTGTTTTTTTTTTAAGCCCATTATAGGATATTTATCATCCATCGTTGTAACGAAAATAATTATTAATCAATTAAGATGAGTGATTATAATTATTGTTTGAGGAATTTTCAGAATCGTGCATCTATAATACGATCCATATTTATGTTCTACACTTGTTGTAGATATATACCTATGTGTATATGTGTGAGAGCTAATCGTAATAAGTTGTATAGTCGTAGCGTAAAATTGAATTAGTTTTACCGCTGCGGTAGCACAGTAGCGTAGGCACTGAAGACTTAAGAGTTAAAATCCCGTTTTTCCTTCTTTCCCTCAAGACAGAGACAGAGATAGAAGTGAAGGCAAAGGCAAAGGCGAAAGGAAGCAGTAGCGGTTTGATAAGTAGGTGCATACATACCATAAGGTAGATGTATGTATGTATGTATGTATCTATACGGTATAAGACGGCTAAGAAAGCAAATAGCGTCCGGCGAAGACGTTGTTGAATGCGGAAGCGTAAATCTTGATTAAGAATCGCAGAATAAAAGAAAGTAAAAAAAATTACAGCTAAACAAAAAAAAAAAAAATAAAAAAGAAACAAATAAATGAATATAAAAATTGAAAACCAGAACACCGTTATTTTTTTTTTTTTTTTTTTTTAGATTTAAGCGATTCATTTTTCAAAAAAAAAAAGATTGCAAAATTTTTCCACATTTTTGAATGTTATTCTGGGATAAGAAATTTCAAAGACAGAAAAAAATTCGAAAAAGGCACATCTGTAATACCTAAAAATACGTTTACAAATGAACAGGGTTGCGTTATGTCAAGATTTTATACATTGTTGGTCAATGTCAATCCGGTGCACTCCCGTACGTACAGCTTATGATGTCAGAGTATGTTACGTATACCTGAACCTGGACAAGCGATAAACTGGTGCACTCGGACAAGTGATTAGCTAATTCACTGTAGCCAGTCAGCTAGTCCACTCCGTCCAACCAGCTACAAGCTCAGAGAATTAATTTTAACAGATGTTGAATAACTACTTTGAATTTTTTTTCCTTCAATTTATTATTATTATTATTGTTATTATTATTATTATTATTATTATGATAAGATATGCATAATTTTTTTTTGTTATTCAGTTTATTCATAAATTGTGTCAAATATTTTTATTCTTTGTTTCACATTTTATCATCATATTACACGCGTGTACTTTTTTTTTCATCTACTTTTGAATTTAAACGACTATTTATAACTTCTTTAAAATTAGAAAATTCACTCATATGATGTAATTGTTTCCACGAGTATAATAATGATAATGATAATGATAATGACAATAATAATAATAATAATAATAATTAAAAAGAAAAACTGGTCGTGGTCGCAGCAACAAGCAGAGTATATTCTAACTTCTAAATATAAGATATACGTCGTCTAAGAAAGCAAGTAAGCATGCAAGCAAAAGTAGGCAGGCAGGGCTACTCGTTTGAATATATACCCATGTATATACCTATATATACCTATATATAAGTATACATATATGTATGTATGTGACAATGAAATCGATCGCAAGGCATGACGTGACGTATACGTATATGTAGTATAGTAGTCAAGTTGCGGTTTGTCATACGTCGTGTTCTATACGCTCTATACGAATGACCAAATTGCGTATAGTTCGATCCATACGACACTACTATACACACATACATATATATAGTAGTCACATTTTGTATATATATATAATATACGAAATATGTAGCCCTCGTAGTCGTCGCCTTGGCACGGTTGATCGATCCTGCATCAATAGCCTGTGTACAACAGCTATATGGATATCTACCTCGCTACTGTAACTCGTGCCGCGTAACGCAGCAAGCTGTCATTCGAAACCTCGAAAAAAAAAAAAAAAACCGCGGACGTTGTGATTTGGGGGAAAAACGAGAAACGGTATGATATAAAGAAAAAAAAAAAAAAAAAGAAAAATGAAAGATTGAGAGAGATAGACGGACAGACAGAAAAAGAAAGAGAGAGATGGATGGATAGAAAAAGAGAGAAAAGATTAGACAGAAACCGGAGCTGCTGCTCGTAATGCAATAATACTAACTACGCCACGCTGTTACTGCTGCTGCAATGCTGCTGCTGTTGCTTATGCTGCGCCTATCACTACACATATATAATATAGAGTTATATGCCCTGAAACGAAACTATATAGGTGTGTATAATGTGTGGTCATCTATAATTCAAGACGCGGTAGAATAAAAGTTAACTTTTAAGTTTTCTTTCCTGGTTTGTATACCGTAGCATTAGTTTATGCCTAAAATTGAGGTTTTTAACAGAAGACAAAATAAAAGGATAATAACGAAAAAATAACCATATGTATACCTACGATATATATACCGCATTTTATAATTCTAGTATTAAAGAAAAAAAAATTTTAATTACCGAAGATCATCGCGAGTACACAATATGTATATTATACAAGGTGTTCATTTAAAAAAGTTTCCACCTGAATATCTCCAGAATGAAAAAAGATTTTCGAACACGCTATAGTCTAGCTGAATATCATGAAAAATTTTAATCTCTCAAAAAAAAAAAATGTTTTATACAAAAGGCGTTTGATTTTTGAGGTGCATCAGAATTACGTATAATAAAAAAAAAAAAAATATAGGTTTCCATTTAAAATAACAAAGTCGATCTTCCCCTGGCCTTGAAATCTACATTAACTGAAACTGATGCTGCATCGTATTCTTTCACTCTCGATATATCTTTTAACCTCCTGCAAACCACGTTCGAAAATCTTCTCTGGTTCTTGAAATATTAAGATGGAAATTTTTCAAATGAACACCCTGTACATAAAATCGTACGAACGTAATAAATTTATGCTGTATTATACATATACACGTACGTTATACACACCGTCACATCTTATTTATATATATATATATATATAATATATATATATATATATATATATATATATATATATATATATATATATATATATATATATATATATATATATATATATATATATATATATATATATATATATATATATATATATATGTATGACTTATGAGTTTGTATTATTATGCGATTCGACAGCTCGTATAGATATATCTATATTTACATGTATGGTTATATCGTACATATACATATAGACGCGTCTCGTTGCGTGGGCGGAGGGCTTGTTTTCGTTCGTAGCACGACCTTCGCTTTGAAACGCTTCTCGCGCTCAGGCAAGGCAAGGCAAGGCAAGGGAAGGCAAGGCATGGCATAGCATAGTATGGCGTGGCATGGCCACAGAATCATAATACGTACGTAACAATCCCGAATGAATCATACCAGCGGCCGTCATTGGCGCAAAGAAGCGCTGAAGGCACGTGAGATAAAAAAAAAGATATATATATATATATATATATATATATATACCTATAGAAAATTAAATAAAAAATAAGTAAAGACAAAAAGAAAGAAAGAAAAATAAGACAGGTAAAATAAGAAAGAGAAGTAGAAGAGTAGTCGAAGTTTTGCTTGCCGCATAGTTATAATTATAGATATAGGTATATGTAAAAATTCACACCGAGGATAAAATTGATCAAAAAATTTGTATAAAATATTGTAATCATATTTAGATACGATTTCGCCGTTTTTGGCAAACGGAATAGAAACAAAAAATAAGACAAGAATTATTAATAAAAGTAAAAACAATACGATATAAATAAATTTGCTAATATTGTGAGATAGTATATATAAGTATAATATATACCTATATATAGTCGTGATATTGAAACTTTCTCTTTACTCCAATTCCCCCGTTAAATGAGTTATTTTTCAAAATCCATAAATATAATTGTATATAAATATATCTTCAATGTTATTTTATACATTTTCCTAATCAAAGTAAGAAAAAGTAAAGGAAAAGTAAGAGAAAGAGAGAGAGGAAACAAAAAAAAAACACAGAAAACAAATACCCACATTCTTGTCATCAGAGAACTGTTTGTAACATTATCACCGCACAAATACCCGACGATTGCAGTCACTGTAAGGAATGAAATAAAAAAAAAAATAAATAAATAAAAAATAGATAGAAAGAAAAATTCCTAAGTGGTTGTAACGTTTCACATTTCACTATAGATGAAGTTACGTGGATTGTGCAAATAACAATAATAATAATATTAATGTATGACGTTATCTATATAGTCTTGCGGTATTTCATTTTTATTTTCATATTCCAATCCATACATTAGATATTATACATACATATATATTATTACCATATTTTCGCGTCCTCTTTTCCGCGTGAGAATATTATTGCGAATTTTTTTTTTTAATTATTTTTCCTTTTTTTAACACATTTTCATCTTGTTCTATCCTTACAGTATATGTATATATGTGTATACTGTATAGGTACATGCATATAACGCACTCGAGTGTCTACAGAATAGAATGAAGTAACACAATGTACATGATACGTATATGTAGATGGAATTCAGTAAAACCTGTATAATATGTCGTCTGGTGAATAGTAAGAATAAGAAGAATAGTATAGAAGAAGAAGAGTATTCATAGATATATTTTATATATATATATATGGTGAGTCAGCTTGTTCACATGTGGAGTAGTAATATACATACATATACGGGCTGTGAACGGTTTGTACCGCGATGATCATGGTTATTAGACGTGTATATATATATATATAGAACATTATGACGATATATGTACATGTATATCGATGTATGTATGTCTGGTACGTATAAACCACAAACCAACAACGACAACGTTATTATAGAATCATGTAAAGAGCACAGTGAATGAACTCTGCACCCGCGACGACAGAAGAGGAAGAAGAAGAAGAAGAAGAAGAAGAAGAAGAAGATGAAGAAAAATAAAAAAGGGTGTGAGTCAGAAAGATAAATATAAAATAAACTGATTCAATATAATCCTTAATTTAGAAAAAATAAGAGAAAAAAAAAATATGACACAAATTAATTGGACAAAGAAAACAATTAAAAAAAAAAACGGAAAAAATATTTAAAAAAATGTAAAATACTGTACACGAAAAATTATTCATATATCCCCTCGAAGTATGAATTCTCAATTCTAATTCCTTACGATATGTTTTCACATTGTATATCAAAGAGATTTCTTTTTTTTTTTTTTTTTTTTTACACACTGCACACGTTTCTTCCTCCTTCGTCTCTCATTATTATTATTTTTCTTTCTCTCTCTTTCTCTGTCTCTCTTTTCCTCCAAGAACGTGATCGTGCTTGAAGTTTAAATATACCTACCTACCTACCTACCTATCCCTTTCCCTTCCACCCCCCGCCGTGTTGCAGCAGTAGTGTGCATCGCTTCGCGGAAGTTAAACATACATATTGTATATATATATAGCATCAAATGTTTATAAACTTTGAATAAATAAAAAGATATGAAAAGAGAAATTTTTTATTTTTAATCAAAAGGCAAAATATCCGCCCATTCATATTCATTCACCTTTAGGTACGGGTTATAATAAATATACCTATTATTCATTTATAGAAAGGGAGAGTATAATGTATAATAATATTATGTATAGTGTCGTAGGAATTTATATGTCGGCAATACTCTGCACGCAGTGTATTATTATTATTATTATTATTATTATTATTATTATTATTATTATATTTACAGCGGTTTTAGTATATCTATGAATAACTTTAAATTCTACATAGTGTCGAATTTTTTGAATATAATCAAATATATAATTAAATATATGTACTATATGAATGAAAAAAATTAAGGAACAAGAATACTAATCCGTCTATAGAGTTATTATTGGATATATGTACTACATCCAACGACTGATTAAGCAAATTTCTGAGCCATATAACAAATAGAAGATAAGATAAGAAACCGAGTGATAAATGTGCTTATATAGCTTGTTTATTAAACGATCAAACCTTATATTCTCTATCATTGGTGCAGTTTTGTAACAATTATAAAAAAACAAAAACAAGAAAATCGAATTCTTATAAAATGTTTTTTTGTTCTTTGGGATCTTGACTTCAAAATTTCCACGTCATAAAGATTCTTTAATTAACTTTAACTTCCACACGTGTAAATCTTAGCGTTTTCGCGAATCAAATTCTACATATATGCTTCTCTCTCGTGGCAACTGATAGTCGTTGGTAATTAGGAAAAGACTTCAGAGTGTATTGTCGGTGTATAGTGCGGGTTAAGTTAAGTATAGACGTAATTAGAGACCGTGAGTGGTCCGAGAATGAGAAGGAAGGGAAAGAATGTAGACGAGAAAGAGGTAGGTACACATAAGAGCGAGAGAGAAAGATTAGTTCAAAAGAATGCGAGCAATGAAGTATAGTCAGGCATCAGACTACGAACGTTGAACGTTGAACTAACTGTTCGAGAGGGGCGGCTGCCTCCTCCTTTCTCCCTTCAATTGCATATAAGTCCTAAATACATTATTAGAGGCATAAAAATGTTAATTGGCAATTATTCTGGCTAATTTATAAATAAATTCCATTCCAAGTTGTCTTTCGGTCTTAACACGCGACGTACATTATATTTTACATCAGCATGTGCATGCAGCAAGCGCTACCTCGAATTGAACACATCCTTAAACTGTTTCAAGCCTCGCGATTCTTTATTATTATCATTATTATTATCGTATTTTTATTTAACGACGTATCCTGAAGGTAGCTAACGCATACTTCGACGATTATATATATATATATATATATATATATATATATATATATATATATATATATATATATATATATATATATATATATATATATATATATATATATATATATATATATATATATATATATATACCTAACGTACGTTTAACGTGTTTTATTTTCCGAACGCGAAACAAATTTAGGTGAAGGCCTGCCCCCGTCTGACTGTCTGTCTACTCGCCTGCCTGACTCCCTGCTGCCCCTCCGTTCTCATTGTAACGAATATACCCACTGCAGTCAAGTCAAGGACGCAAAAATCTGGATATCAACTATACATCACGATTAATGAACAATAGAAATAATTTGAACAAGAATATTGTAATATTTACAATTTTTAATAAAAAAACAAATATTCCTCGACTGACACAATATGTGAGACGATTTAATTTAAAACACTTCCAATTCTCAGTATCGATGTAATTTAAATTGATTAATGAATATTAGTACATATATACTCAGTTCGTGTATATATCTGGTCGAAAATCTTACGAGATGAAACACCACAACCATGCGTCTATTAATAGTAGTTATAATATTAAATAGTTTACAGAATGTAAAGAGGAGAAGTGTGTATAGACTGAAAGAGGAAATACCGTAAAAGATGAGAGGGGGGAAGGGCGGGAGGAGGTGGAGAGAAATCTCATCTCCTTATTAATAAATAATAATAATAATAATAATAATAATAATGATAAAACTCGCCTTAATGATCTTGTACTTCTTTTTTGTAGCCTGATTGAGGTCCTCGTGAACTTTGTCGAGTAGCCATAATAAAAATTCTTGAGCATCGTGTTGAAGATTACCTCTGTACTGACTACCGTACTTATCGACAACGCTTTTGAAAGCTGTGCTCATCTCCGGGTCGTACTGGCAGCTCCATATAGCTTTTAAAAGCAGTGCAAGTTGTTCTGTTATTTCACCTTTAGTACCGTATTTTTTAGAATTCAATTTATTACGCCTTGATAAGTCTACCTTGTACTGATCTAGAACGAAATATTCGGCGAGTATATCTGTATGTGATAAACACTGTAATACAGCATTCATAAAGCATGTATTCCCGTGGTTTCTAAGACCGATAACACCCGGTACTCGGTCAGGAGGTATATGAGCCGGTCTGGGAGGCGGTACTCTGATATCGTGTGCACTTAGGCTAAGATTATCGCAGTTAGATGGTTTCTGATGCTGAACAGTAACGCTTGACATGTGCTGTACCATCTTGTTTATTAATTTCTTCCACGAGGGTCTCCTGAACAATTTTTTGTTAACCTGTTTATCCGAGTTGTATAAATTCGGATGTGTTTGAGGTCCGAATTGGTTCTGATCGTTTTGTTGTATGTTATTTTTACAGTTTAATTTATTTGCATTTTGGTTAGCGCCCGTGGAGGGCTCCTTGCCTTCTTTATGTTTAGCATTTCGCCGCTTCGACATTTTACCGTTTACGTTATTATGGTGAAAAGGATTTTTCGGAAGTGTAAATGTCCGCTTTAATCTTGTCGCGGTTGAGGTTGGTTCGTCGATTATTATTGGCACGGTGTTAGACACTTTAACCTCTTCCACGCCCAACTCGATCCTGTCTGACACCGATTTCATTACAGAAATTTTTTTAAGACCCATTCATTTATCACTATTTATTTCATACACACGCGTAGTTTACAATCAGCAAAACAAACACGATTAGATTCTATTACGGATTTATGCATTCTTCATCACTGATTTATCACATCGCGAATACAATATTATTTACACGCGATATATCCTTAACTTACTTCTACACACGTATCTAACAGACTGAATCCAACAACCTCGCGACGGAATATTGCTGCGGCCATTTGCCTTTTATGATTACGATGCTGTCGCTGCGTGGCGCGCCACGCGCGGGGAATCCCGGGATTTAATGTCATGAGAACGGTCTAAGGTTCCACGTGCCTTAACCAGTGATAGATATCGATTATAGATGGCGGGCTTAAGTTGTTCTCCAATTTATACTCAGTCGGTAAGATATGATTCTTGTTATCAAATGTTCAAACCCGTAGATACATGGACGCAAGGTAATAAAACTCTATCACTTACCATATGAATAAAAGCGGAATATATTGTCTGTTGGTAATGCCTTACCTTAATTTATTTCAAATTAAATAGCGGGAATAATAATCAGCTTTTACTTAATTTTGCAAATAGGTATAAACAGTCGAATAAGCACATGCTGCAGATTCAATGATACGTATATGTTACGAGCTAAGTACTCCACATGGTCAGTGACTTATTTTTCAATGGTTTCACGTATCCGCGTGTATTACCATATACATCGCAGTGGTCTTTACTAGATATATTAACGTTGTATACTTGAATATATGTAAAACCACAGCAGAATTTTTGCAGCGTGCTGATCTCAGCAGACAATAAAATTAGAAATAAAATAAAATAAGAATAAAAATTAGTTACTATTTGTCCATGAACCTGGATTCCTCTTGTAGCTGGTTACAAATTTGATTTAAAATTAATAAGACAATGAGATTATCACTTCAAGAATTTTTCCTCATTCTAATTTTATACTTCGTTTTTAATTTACACGGAATAATACAGAAGGCATTAGCCTGGAACTTCTCTGACGTTGGACTTCCACAAAACGTTTTAATATGGAGATTTACTATATGGAGAAACAGAGCGTATTTGGCAGTACCGAGGTAATAATAAATTCACTTTCGAAACACTTGAAACAATACATAAACCGTTCATAGAGATAATCAATAAATTACGTGAATAAAAGGTGGGATAAAAAACCCATAAAGATACCTTTCACACTCCTCGAAGCCCCGTGGCCTGAGCTTGACAATCAATTACAATTTGGGGTAGTGGTACCGGAAGTACGTCCGTTTCCAGACGCCAAATCACAAGATGAAGGAATTTGTGATAATTTACAATCCGTTACCGGGCTAGACTCAGACTCGAGAGGAAGATTGTGGATCCTGGACTCTCCTACCCGTAGTTTTAAATGCAGTGCAAAAATAGTTGTCTTTGATTTGCGGAGAAACGAGAAGGTAAATGATTGTTTTTTATTCATTAGCATTACTTTCGTTTAATTTCATATGCTACTGCATAGCTTTATGCAGGCTGCATAAAAAATTGTCTATTCATATCGCCTCCGGTTATTATTGATTACAAAAACTTGGTGAAAAGTAGAAAAATCCTAGGCGAGGCTATAGAAGCAAATAAATAATGATACATATTGGACATTATAAATGAAGTAACGTGCGTCTCAATAAGTATACGCTTAACGATGTTAATTATACCTTTCACTGATTTTTTACACGTATGATAATATATTAGAATCAGTTTCTACGTATATGTATACGAATGTGTGTGAATTATTGCGATATGTACATACATTAGACCAGATATCATTTTTTAATCGCGATAAGCGATCGTTAAACATAAAAATAAATAACGAAACTTATACTTAGTTGATTAATTTTTCGATTCAGATCACCGAGATAAAACTCGTAGATGTTTCACCTTGGGGTTTAAAATGTCTGGTAGTCGACCCAGTCGTTGGTCAATGGGGAGTTCAAGCTTACATTAGTGACCCTGGAGATGAAACAATAATCGTTTATAATCTCGGTAATAAAATAAATTTAAGTATCGTCTGACCGGTTGGTCAAACTTTTCACTAAGCCCTTTCTCTCTCAAATATTATCAGCTCAGAAGAATTGGAGGAGATTGAAATTATCCAGCGAATATAACGTTTCGAAAATTATCATCACTGATTTGGCTATCGATAGAAGAAGTTCGCTGATGTACCTTACCGGATATCCGACCCACGATCTCTTCAGTATCGATTTAGAGAACGTTCGTAACGAAGACTGGTCATTTATTTCGTCGAAAAATGTAAGTGGAATTTAATCAAAAAGTGTTATCGAGCTGTAACTAAATTTATTACAAACTTCTGATCATTTTTCAGGCTTCGATCAACGCTGTTAGCATTTCTCGTATCGGTTCTAAAATGGGATCGTCATCTGGACTAATTTGCGATCTTCGTGGAGGTTTGCACTATTTTATGGTAACTGAGATAGCCAGCGTTCGGTGGGATTCGAGGCAAAAACTGGAGGCAAGTTTAAGCTTAAACTATTGCAATAGTGCATTCTTATTGATATAATGAACAATGCATTTTTCTTATGTTATAAATATTATTATTATTTTTTTTTATATAACTTTCAAGGCGGAAGGTCATTCCATTATTCTTCAGTCCGAACTGGTCCCATGTATAACAGACTACGCCTTCGACTCGCAGAAGAATGTATGGGCCATCGTCAACAACAGACATCCGCTTAGAAATTTGAAGAATATTAACATTTCAGGAGGTTTAAAAAACAGCAAAATCAAACGACGTACAATAAAAATTTGGAAATATAATCCATTTTTTTTTTAAACTTTATACGAAATTATTCATTCGATCAATTAATCCTATGTAACAACACACGACACACATATATACTGGGTTGCATTTTTATCTTTTGTTTTTATCAGTAAATTAAAAAATTAATTAACATACAAGTTTTTGTGTTTCGTTTTTTTTTCATTTGGGTGTGTTCATGCCTATTCTTCAGTCGATCAACACTTGATACATTGATATTTTGAGCTTTGATTGGTGAAATAGTTATGCAATACTCAGATAGCTGGTCTCTCTTGATTGATACTATCGAGTACAGTATCTGGGTAAAAAATACCGGCCATGAAACTAGATCATAAGGTGAAAGTTATAGGATAGTGAAGTTTTCGAGTAACTATAATGTATACGGCCAGAGAATTGGACATCGGATCAGACAATGCGTACGTAAGACAAATAAAAAGTCATAATGTGGTATAGTGGGTTTTGAGGTTTAGGTGATATTCCGAAAAAGGAGAACAAAGAACATTGCTTAGTTTATCAATTATTGTATTTTCAATATCATCGTTAACAATATTTTCACAATTAGGTACAGTCAAATAAACTGGCCTTCTGTTAGCATACAGCAAACAAAAAAACCAATAATTTCAATTTGCCTATATGTCTGGCTCGCGGACTTATTGAAAGTTCGATTAACGATCGGATCTTTACCTGCTTTTTTTTTACTTTTGTCTTTTTCTTTAACTTAACGATCAGGATCTGACAATTTAAGGCACTGGTCTAATTGTCCTCTGTGTCAATCATCGATATAAATATCTGATTATATATAAACTATTGAAAATAAAGTAATGCCAAAAAGAAAGCAAAAAGTTGTTGGACCAAAAAAAAAAAAAGAAAGATTTGACTAGAATAATTAATTATTTAAGCAAAATTTGAAGAAAAAAAAGTAATCAAAAAAATTTGAAGAACCCGATCGCGAATTTTTTTTCTTTATACATAATTTTGATTTTATTTAACAGTCGTCCGGTTAAATCGAGAAATTCATTTCGTTTATTCAGTCTTCGCAGGACTTAACGAGGGGATGAAGAGACACGGAAGCACCAGAACAGCCGACAGTGTTCTGTATGTAATCATGGAAGTTGCTTTCGATAACCCACATCAGTCTTTTATATCCCGGAACAACTCCAGTAGCCAGACGACACTCCCCTCCTTTTTGTACTAGGAGGAAGTTGTCGCTCTTGAAGCAAGTGTCGGTATTCCACATGTAGATATCGGACTCACCTATTAAAAATAAATTATAGAAATAAAAAATAAAATTCATTGAAACTATTTCGAAAGTTGGCCAACGTAAAACGCAAGCAGTTATTTTGCAACGATGCTTATTATAAACGAATCAATAACACACAGTTTACATCACACGTATCTATACCTACACGTGATCAACAAATTACCCGTAACACACATGCGAATAAATTACTGAAATAAATTATCGATCATAAGATGAAAGAAAAAAATCAATTTGTTTCCCAATTTCACTCACCCTTGTTCCTGAAGAATATAGCAGCACCATTATCGGTACCAAGAAGAACAATCCTTGCGTTTTTCACTCCAACATCAACGACAGCACCGTTGGTTGATCCTTTACGAAGGTGTTGAGTCTTGATGCTGAAGAGTCTGCTAGAACTGAGGTAAGTAAAGTAGAGGACAGTTGATCCGCAAGATTTTCTAGCCAAAGCAAGATAGAGAACATCTCGTCTAGCACAACCAAGAGTAACAGCTTTAGGAAGAACGACACGATATCCACGGTTTGCAATCACATCGTAGACCAAAATGGCCCTAGTAGCAGCGTCAGAAATGTACAAAAATACATGACCATCGGCGGTTGAATCAACGACCAAATATTGAAGGCGGGAAGCGGAGCTGACGAGGCTGCTGAGGTCGACCACTTTTACAACTTTACCGGTCTTTACGTTAATACCGACTACTTTCGGTGGGCATCTTCGAACCGGTTGGGGTTCTAATGTGTTTACAATCCCTGCGTCAAGGACCCAAAGAATGTCTTGCACGTCGAGGAAGAGATCAACGGCGCTTTGAATAGCGGCGCAATTTCCTTCTTCTTGCATTGACCAACATGGGTATGGTGCCACCGTTGCCGCGCATCCCTTGTTCTTCAAGGATACAACTCCTAGAGAGAACGGTACTCCGGTCTTGAAACGAGGTTGAGCTACGAAGACTTCGTCCTTGTATATCTGAACTCTTGTCGCGATAACGTTTCGCGGTATGTAACGACCGTTGGTTTGGTAAATATTCTTAGTGCTCGCACATGGCCAGACCAAATTCTGACCTGATAATGTGTACGATAAATCTGGTATCAACTGCTTGTCGCAGGATCCTGAGGCGCAACTTGCCAGGGCGATCGCGCATAGCGCGCCCACAAGGAATCGGTTCATCCTGTAGGATCTGTAGACGATAAATAAGAGTTAAAAATTGTATATTGAGTTTGAATTTAGGTGAAAATGTAAATTTTTTTTTACTTTGAATAGCTAGCGATGATTTTAATATGACAATAAATTTTTATTATACCGATCAATTGAAGTGAGAAAATTTTTCTTATTTTTTTTTAAAGCTTACCAGATAATGTGTGTAACTGAATCGACGAAAGTACATGTGAAATTCTTTTGTAGCTGATATATATAGTCGATTTAGTAACATGTAAGATAATTGTTTAGTGTTTATTCCGGTGTTTTGTATTGTTTGGTTTAACGATATGTTGAAACCGTATGAGTAATGTATCGCACATCGCGAATGACGTAGAAAGAAAGAGAGAGAACAAAAAAAAAAAATAAAAAAAATAATAATTTTCATATTTTCATACAGAGGAATGAACGTCGATGTTGCTTCTTTATTTTTTATTATCTTTTTTTACATTTTGCATTATATTTTTCTTCGACACGAAGCAAGTACATGTATTATATGGTACAGTATTTTTAAAACATTGAAAAATTTAGTTAACAATATTCAACGACGCGGGTAACAGGAAAAATTAATTGCAGGAAGTTAACTGCACTTTTTTTTTTATGTTATGCATAGCATGATGTTATATTATACTTTCGAATAAATTTATTACGAAATTCTTGTATAAAATAACAATTTCAATAAATTCTTCCTTCACGCTGAATTTATTATATCATGTATATAGATCTAATAGCTATATTATAATTATGTGCAGGGTATATGAACTTAATTAATATTAATAGCACGAAATGTCTATTAGTTTTTATCGTAATTATAACATTAAACAATCCAAGCTACACCTTCACCTTTAAATCAATATATTAATATTAATATACGCATTGGAATACATCGGAATATAAATTTTATTCGCGAAAGTAGGATCTGTTTTTGACATATGGCATGATACATAGACGTTTTAAGACTTTCGCTATAACAAGCAGTCGAAAAATACTTCCGGTAAATTGATACGGTTCTCAGATATCACATATCCAATAGAAGGCTAACCAGCAGTTGCCTCAATGCGTTGATTCAAAAAACAAAATATGAATACAAAAAGAACAAGAAAAAAAAAAAATGTATGAACGTGAACAGAAATCGATTTGTCATTCGATTCGAAGAGTAGAATTATTTTTTTTTTTTTTTAACAAAGGTGAAATTTCGTTACGTAATAAATCCTAAAATATGTATAAAAAAGAAAAAAAGGAAAAGAAAAAACAAAAAATTGTGTAGAATCGTTCTTCGAAATAAAAGCAGAGGGAAATTTTTAAACTGACTTTAGCCTTGTCACATATTTGAATTGTTTTCTGTTATTATTTAAGTATTTTAAAAATATTTCGTAACCGAGTGTCATCGATGCAGAATGTGTTTGTGTATATAATGTGGCGTAACTTTTAGCCGTTCAGTCTGTCTCTCAGTCTCGGGGCAAATCCTTAAAGAGTTTAATACCAAAAAATAGAATAATAAAAAAAAAAAAAAATAAAATCGAAATCAAAAATGCTGCGATTTTTGACGGTGGCGGCTGCCCTCGCCGCCGTAGCAACGGCCAACTATGACATCGCACGTTCAGAACCAAAGAGTGTACAATGGACTGGTGGCTCGTTCGAATGGCCATGTTCAACGACGAAGAGCATCTTCAAGAATAGCGGTCGTTACATTAATAAAAACATCATCGCAACACGCGCTGTGATTTACAAGGACGAAGCTATCCTCGCTTTGCCAAGGTATTTTACAATTTTTTATTTCCATTCTAAGTGTAAAAAAATTATTCGACTCTCTTCAAAAAACAAAAAATTGTAAAATTCTTCACCCTCTTTCTCTCTCTTCAATTTCACAGATTCAAGTCCGGCGTTCCCGTAACCGTCGCTAAAGTATCTCTAAGATCGCGAGGCTGTTCTGCAACCTTAAACGCCTTCCCTTGTTGGTCAATGCAAGAAGAAGGAACTTGCAGCGCTTTCCAAAACGTAGTCGATTTGTTCTTAGACCAGCAAGACATCGTCTGGGTACTCGATACTGGTGTAGTTCTAACTTTGGAAGAGCCAGTCTACAGATGCCCACCTAAAGTAGTAGCCGTTAACGTGAAAACTGGAAAGGTAAGAAAAAATTTCTCCCGAACAAAAAATCCTGCCTTTAAAATATAAAAATATATAAAAAATTTCCCTTCTTATTTCCATCCAGATCGTCAAGACCATCGATCTCAGTGGTTTAGTCAACTCAGCTTCTCGCCTCCAATATTTAGTCGTCGATTATTCTTTGGACGGAAGAATTTCCGTCTACATTTCCGACGCTGCAACCCGGGCCATCCTAGTCTACGACGTCAATGCAGGACGTGGATATCGAGTTGTCCTTCCAAACGCTGTAACTCTTGGTGCAGCTCGTCGGGACGTACTTTACCTGGCTTTATTACGTCGTGCTGATGGTAGCAGCTGTTTGGTATTCACTTACCTCAGCAGTTCAAGGATCTTTACAATCAGGACTGAGTACCTCCGCACGGGATCTGCGTCAGGAAAAATTCATGACTTAGGCGCAAAGCCTGGTCCTTTGGTAATCCTTGGAACTGACAATGGCGCAGCTCTCTTCTTCAGATACGAAGGACGTTCGGACATCTACAGATGGGACAGTGCCAATTGCTTCAAAGCAGAAAACTTCCAGCTAGTTTATCAGGGCAGTGAATGCCAACTTGCCACCGAAGTTATTGTCGATTATAAACGCGGACGTATGCGTGTTCTGGAATCAAATTTCCCTGATTTTATCCAAGGAACTGTAGGATGCGGAGCTAATCAAGCTCTGACCATTATGCAAGGAGCTACAAGCTGCGCTTAAATGCATAAAGCAAAATGGTGATGGATAATTATCTCGGTCTTATCTACGTGGATGCTCATTCATTTTTTTCTTAAATTAAACGAAATCTCGATGATATTTTTAATTGCGGTTTGACAGTATGAGACGAAAAAAAACAACAATTCGTATGTAATTGTGTTTCACCTGTATTATGCATGTGAAAGCAAGTTCTGTAAATATATGGATAATTATTATTAAAGTCGTTGATTCATGTTCGAAATCGATGTGAATTTTTATTTCTGGATCAAAATCAGGCGCTGATTTTTTGGATTTTTTCAATTCGTAAGAAGAAATTAATGAAATTTATGGATTATCGAAAAACAAATAAGTAATATATATAAAACATGTTTATTTAAGTTTAATCGAGACGTATTCAATACTAGTCAATCTGATTCGAGAAAATCAAGAAAAAAAAAAAATATTGTCTAAATTGCCAAAGAGTAATAAGATTCCCAAAAATTGTTAATCATTCAGAATAATGAAACCTATATCGAAAGTAAAAAGATGATAAAAATAAAGAACCTATATGTAAAATTATACCAAACGCTGTATAAAACAATTCCTTATATACCTTTGTGATTACTTTTTTCATTCCGAATCAGAAATCCAGTTTACCTATGCAATGAACTGTTTTTGCTGACAAGTAGAGAAATAGGCAGTTTTGCTGCGTTGTACTCCATATTTTAATTCGAATAACTACAGCGCCCAGCTGGCGCTAATGTAATGATAAAACTGAAAAGGAAAACTGTTATGTAAACTTGTATATAAATGGTGTATACATAATACATGCGTTACTTATAAGGAGTGAACTAGATTGAATGGTCTTAATCACTTCCCCTGCCTTTAATGAATGCCAAAGATTGTCAAAAATACAATTATTTACACATGGCTATATATTAAATGAAATTTTAGTTTCTTTACTCAACGCACGCTATAGATATATCCTTGGTTATTTAGATAATGATATTCTACGACGGGAGTGGCCCGGACACCAACGCCTTAGGCCAAGTGCGATAATTATCCATGTTGCATTGTTCAGCAAGAAAATTGACCGCTAGTATAATTTATCATTACAGGTTAAGCACGTGTACTAATTTCTGAACACTTACAATATCGTTGGCACCAATAACAGGTATATTTATTTGATACACGAACATTGATATCGATTTTTTCTTTTTTAACTATACAAAAATCGAAATAAACCAATTTTGCATCAGTCCATGGATTTTTTAATTTTTTTGGAATAAAATCTCGGCTTAAACTCTATGTCAAATATATTTCAATAAATTTAAATCACTATCCATGTCGGACTTGGTCGTGTGTTATTAAGTCTGTCGTAACCGTTAGTATCTAGCTACAATTTGTAACAAAAAATGGAATCGTATAGTTCAAAAAGTAGTGAAATACAATTTCTTTGTTTAATATCTGTAAATTTTATGATATTTAGGTTGTTGATTATCGGTTTTTACCTCTACCGGAAATTGCGTGCGTCTAAGATGCGTGCATGGCATCGTTACGGTATAGAAACTTTTAGAGACGAATAAATTTCGTTTAAAATTACCTGTAGACGATATAATCTAGCGAAATCAGTTCATTCTATGTATACACAATACGTAATGAAAAAAAAAAGAAAATAATATAGTACCTGTACTCTGCTTGTCGACCTACTCAAGAATTTCGCATTTACTCACACAACTGATCACCTTTATATTACATATGTACGCGTTTATTCTGCACTGGTAACGAGTCCACTATATGCAACAGCTTTCCTTTCTAGCAAAATTCTGTATTAGATGTCGTGGGCGATCCGATCAGCTATATGCATTTACATTTGTTTTTTTTTTTTCTTTTTTTTTTTTTTCAAATTGTAAAAATCAAATATATATATTACGACACAACGTTTGCATACCAATATAATTGCAAAGGTATAGAATATCGTAGTAGGTACCAATTTTCTCTACAAATCATTATAATTAACAATTTAATATCTTGATTGAAACTAATGTTACAACCGTGTATCTTAATGTGGTTGGTATATGAATTATAGGACGAATAAGTAATGTAATACAAGATTTCTGTTGAGGATAATGTAATATAGTTTACGTTTTATAGTATATATGTACGGTTAATGAAAGAAAAACGTAAATTTTCATTTCACAGTAAATCGTAAATTAAATATGTTATTACTTCGATCAAAGCTTATGGCGTGCAAAATTATACTTGATCATTTGAATCACTGCTATTACCACGTCATAAGGATTTGCGGATATGTGGTTAGAGCCGAGAGGCATAAGGCTTGCATGTATTTAAAAAAAATCAATGAGCAGTTTTTGATAAGGATTTTCTAATTTCGAACTGTCTAAGTTACTGCGTCAATTAGGTTAATTGACCAGAAAGTAAATAGCAGTAGGATAATCGTGAGTTAATAAAACGTGTGATTGACAGATCAACTTTCTTATGTAAAATATAAACTATATAATTTGACATTTAAATGTTTACACGTTTTCGTTGTCGTTGTGACCTTTTCCTTGGTCCAAAACTTGCCCCCGAATTTAAATACCGTATAGTTTTTGGTATACGAGTGTAGAACCGGAGGCGCGAATGAATAAACCTTGAAATATCAATCTGGGAATAAAGCAAGGACCATAATAATTACGTTTTCACGATTACCGTACAAAAAGTTTGTATAGGAACCGTGTCGCGCGGTAACTACTTTCAATACAATCTGATGCCAAGGGCGTTTGGCCGTGCAATAACCGGCTGCTACCAAATGCCATTGATCAACTTGATCGACTACTCCCTATATTCATTTTTCTATTGCCGGAAGGCATGCCTCTTCAATAAACTCTCAAAGAATTCAATTATCAAATCGTCGATGACATCGATAGGGGTTTTTTTCATTATCAAATAATAAAATTTTATTTATGGTCATTCATTTGAAGGATATTATCAAAATTATCGAAATTATGCTTATGGATGACTTGCCATTCAATCCAGGATCTAAATCAAGCATTATACTTCATCCGACATGTGTGTAGGTGTTACATTTAACAAATATACGTACTTGTTATACGTAAAACACTGGTTCACCTCGTCTGAATTCGGGTACAAATCTTAAGCTTAAATCAAACTTGAAAGGTTCACGACATAATATTCGGACGATGTAATGAACGAACGACAGTTCCATAGCCTTGTTCCATTTCGCTGCAGTCGAACGCCTTTTGCTTTTGCTTTTGCTTTTGCTTTTGCTTTTGCTTTTGGCAAACGCGATTTTATTAGCCGTTGAATATGTATATTGCCAATGAATAAATTATCGAAAACGTATGTATAGAAATTGTCCAATTTGTATTTCGAATAGTAAAAGTAGTCAGATAACAAGTTTTGGATATGCTTTGGCCTTTCGAAGAGCTCATAACTATAAAATTTGAAGATGAAAGTAGGATAATAAATCAGAAAATACTTTTTCAAATTACTTTACAAAATTGGTTCACATACTTACACCCAACCGATGGTCTAGGTGCATTCACCAGCACGCAATGGCCTCTGATCGATGCCAAGAATGTCATAGCCCCACCTTTCATTATTTCAAATGACCTTTACCTCTCCATTGTCTCGTAAAAAACACGAAGACTCATGAGGATCAAAAAGGAAGCAGAATTTCGTCCTCAAAATTCAAATAATACGATATAAAAAAAGGGAATTCTAAATTTATATTATTGACATAAACGTGTGAGACAAGGCCATTGATTATACAGTTCCGCAAACAAAGTGTCTGGGATAATTATGGGCAAGAATTCTATACCTATAGGTATATCAAAAGTCTAGACACGATAGAGCGGAATTTAAGATCAAGGATTTGATCTATTACCGAAATATACCTATGTAATTCATGAGTTACCTGAAAGTAGAGAGTTCATAGATTATCAATATTCCATTGATTCTTAGGGGGGCAGCATGGCATAGAATCTGGTCCGGGAACTAGACACACCCAGCCCTCGCAATCACAAAGATTGAGGTGGGAGTACATGAGCTATAGTGTAATGATCGCGTACTAGTAGGAGTACGTGATTTTTACTGTGTGTATACGATGTGTTTGTTATACTTACAGCTATACACATTACACAGGATACCTTTACCTGTACACGCAAATGTCCCCGGCTTGAGACCTAGACGGGGAGTTTAACATCCAGACACTAGGATATCGAACCAGTTCTTGTTTCTTGCTAGTCCATTCCTGAACCAACCCATTCCGGGAGTCAGTGGTACTTGTTCCATGGTAGTTGGCCTGGACAGAAGGTGTTGATTGATCTAACGTGTGAATCGATTCGTGACGGCTTTATAACCGTTGTGATTATCGGTTATCATAGATACTTAAATCTATCGAGAGAATTGCGGGCATCATAACTCATCGTTAATCTTATTCAAACTGTGCCGGATTCAGAGCCAAAAATGAAGTAAGTTTTTTTTTTTTTTTTTTTTTGAAAGTGAAACTTTATATGGAGCTTTAGGCGTGAAATGAAACTCGGATGTAACGAAAATACGACAGGAAAATATATTTATATAGGGCATTCCTTGCCAATGACAAAAAATATATAGGGCGTTCCTTGCCAATGACAATAAAAAAAACAAAAATTGCAAATATACCCAAATTAAATTGGGATGAAAAGCACTGTATAAAATTGTTGTTTGTTAATATATAGGGCGTTCCTTGCCAATGACAAAAAAAAAATTCTAAATATATTCAGATCGAATTGCAGTTTCATTTCTGCCCCGCAGACTCGGACCATGGATCATTTTTTTTTTCCTTTCGTTGTTTTATTTATAGTAAATTTCGGTAGGATATTTCACTCAAAAAATCCTTATCAAGAGAATGATAAACTAAACAAAAAAATAAACAATAAATAAGAATTCAAAGAAGAAAAATAGACAGAAAAATATTGAGCCTTTTGGTTCTTTAGATTTATAAGTGTAAAATTTTGGTTATAGCATGTATCGTTTATATACTAATCACATAATAATTCTCGACTGGTTATTGCTTAACTATATAATAATGCCAATCCAGTCAACCGCTACCAGCATAGAACCTAGGATTTATTTCTTAACGTGTTTCTTACCACGAGTTATTAGCATTCACTGCAAGAATGCAGATTTACAAAAGTAGATATAGTGGACATTGGCCTGCTGAATGGGAGGGGTGCGATTGCGATCAGTATGCATAAACATTAAACTAATGGTTTGGCAGAGAAAATTCACCAAATAAGGAAAAATCAATCTATTTAAAAAATTTATCGTGATATATCTCTCAGGCGATCAGATATAGCTTCAATCATAGAATTAAAGAAAAAAAGAAAGAAAACTTTTGCCAGTTATGTATAAAGTGTTATGGTTTTGTTAAACTAACAATCGTAAAGTTTCAGTATATCAACTTTCGTTAGATAATATTAGTTTAACTGTCTTAAATCAACACCATTGTTCTACAGACGGTAAAATAACACTTGTTCTCAACATAATCCAGGATATTTACTAATAGATTACTTCACACAGACTTCTGTTTCCACACATATGAAATTCTATTGTATACGTATCAAAGACAATAATGTGTAATTATACAGTTGTTAAATTCCTTATTGAAATAGTCTATAACAAGATTGATAATAATTAATTATGATTCCTGAATCTAACTCTATAAGACTTATGAATAATTTTATGAAATTTATTTTATTTCTAAAAAAAATTTTTAAATCTGAAAATTCATATACCTGATATGGATAAGTAATATAGATTGCACATAATAATACTCGCATTATTCTGTTATTACATAGAAAATATTACAGCAGGTCATTTTAATTCGTTAGAAAATATAACGCACCGGAATATAGTACCGATCAGTATAATCGTACGTTACTTATACCAAGAAACAGGTATAAATTCTTATTTTACTTATAGTTAGGTGGTACAAAAATTCTTCACGCTGGCTGAACAGCAGTGCTGGCTATAAATCGAGGAGATCAATAATTTAATCATTGGAAACTAATCTGGGAAATAAATACGTTCTATTAAATAAACAGTTCTCTTATTAAATCGATGAAAATTTTTCACTTTTCAAACTTGGCATATGTACGGTTATTTTACTGTACCTATACAACAAATTTCGCAACGTTTCTTACTACACGTTAACACAATAACGATAAGGGCCATTCTAAGGAGACAAAACTGGTTACACACCGTAATCCCTTTCTCTCTTTATCGAATCTGTTCAGCCTCTATATATACCGCGCAGTTTCATCACTTCCGTAACTGCGGTTAAATAAACTGCAAATAGCAAGGCCATTGCGTCCGGTGGTGCAGTAAACGGGAATTTTACTATGGCTTGATCCACATTAAATAATCGATAATCGATATTGATTTTTGATTTTTTCTATCACTATTTTTTTTTTTTTAAACAGGTCAGCTTTAGCCGCTACTTACCTCGGCGCTTTCCTGACTGTCTGTTCAGCCATCGATCAGCTAGAGACAATCGCTCAATGGTCACTTTTGGACTTTGCCTTACCCTACGATCGTGGATTCGTAGATAATTTTCGTCCGGAAAACGTAGTACCAACAGGAATCGAAATCGCATGGCATAGGATTTTCATAGCGACCCCAAGACTGAGAGCTGGAGTTCCGGCCACTCTGAGTTACATCCCTCGGGATATACCGCCAGGAAGTAGTCCTCAGCTTCAGGTAAGATGTCGGTTTATTAATTTCTAATTATCGGTGTGGATGACGCGGATTTTTAATACCCCTTTTTTTTTTACAGGCTTATCCTTCGTGGGATTGGCACACCGCTGGACGTGGTGACGTTAACTGTTCCGGACTTATTTCTGTGTATAGAATGCGCACAGATAAGTGCAACAGACTCTGGGTTGCAGACAGTGGAATCATGACCTCCATTGACGATTTCACTCCAGTTTGTCCACCTAAGTTATTGGTCTTCGATCTTCAAACCGATCAACTAGTTCGCAGTGTACAATTTCCTCGAGAGGTAAGTTTAACGGTTTGAAAAAACCTCGTTCATCAAAGCTACAGTTCTTCAACTTTCTATTGCTGCAGGTTATTTATAAGACATTCGATTCTGTCCGTGTTTACGCATATGTAATTATATCTACACGCGTGCGAGATATAACATTACAGCAATTAAACACTTGACCATAATACTTTCTATAACTAACCGCAACTCGTCATCGATTGGATTTATTTCTTTATCGAATGACTCCTAGCTTAGAGGAATTGAAGCAATTTTATGCACATAGAAATCATGAATTTTATTCCTGTAATATAAATACTTTTTTTTACGTCTAGGCACTTCGTTTGAATTCTTTACTGACCAATCTTGTGATCGATGACACCACGGCAATGACTTGTGACGACGTTTTTATCTACTTAACAGATACGACTGCCCCAGGTAAGGATAGAAAATAAATTTAAGTAAATTACCCGATGGAAGGCAGTCGATAATTAATTTATCTAATTAAACAATCATCTTACGATCTTTAGGATTGGTCGTTTACGACGGAGCAACCGATAAGAGCTGGAGGGTATCTCACGCCTCTATGTTTCCAGATCCTAATTACTCCATGTATCAGGTTTGAAAAATACCTTTGACTCTATTTGACTCGGACTTTGGTATTTGCCGATCATACACTACTTGGAAATACGTATTGATTTAACGACTTTTTAGTATCAAGAATATCCACATAGAAAATTATTGTTAATTTACCTAGAGCTAATAAGTTCCACTGATTAAATTTGCAGACTTACGTCATACTCAGTGTTTACAATTTTTGTTAAACTGACATGAATTGAAAATTCAGCAAGAAAATTCTATACCGTTTTAAATAAATTTATACTTTTACAGATCGGCCAAGATACTTTCGAGCTTTTCGACGGCATAGTCGGTCTCGGTTTTTCACCCCGTCAAGCAACCGTGTACTATCAACCACTAGCAACACTTCGTCTATTTAGTGTCCCAACATCCGCATTGCGAGGTGGAGAATTACCATTCGGAGAACAACTACCTGTTAGATTAGTCGGAAGAAAGTCAAGCCAAGGTATGGCTTTGGCTATAGATCCGCGAGATGATACGATTCTTTTTTCACCGTTGACGGAAACTGCGATTGCCGCTTGGCAACCACGGGCAAATAATCAGAGGTAAGAAAAATTGCATAAAAATATTCAAAGTTGTAAAAAATTAAAGAAAAAAAGAAAATGAAAGAAAGGGACAAAGATTTAAACCTTATTTTTGATTTATTGATTTTTTTTTTTTGGCAGGATATTGGCCTTCAGTCCTGAACAGTTACAATTTACGGCAGAAATAAGATGGGCTGAACGTGACGGAGGTAATATATGGGCACTTACTTCACGTTTTCAAAAATTCTTTAAGAGAGAAGTCAACGCGCAAGAAATAAATATACGTATTTTGAGAATCCGTAGTGAAGAACCATCGGCTCCAGCTTCTCTTCCAATTGCTAACAATTTTTACAGCCAGATTCATCCCGTATTTGGAAGAAATATTTATAACAATACTATCAGCTTTTAAATAGATTTTTTTGTTTCGTGGTGATCATAACACCAGTTTCCTTGATGATTATTAACGACGTTAAGATTCTTGTGTAAGGATTAGTTACATTTTATATCGTTTATGTATAGTTACGAGAGTATAATATTCTTAAAAATAAATAAAAAATTCATGTAATTTGAAATTATGAAAGTCCCTATAATTCAAAATGTATTGTATGTGCAGAAATTGTATAGAATATAATAATTACGCACTCTGTGCAGAAACGATATAATATATACGATCAGCGATTGGATTTCTGCATTGCGATGCAAATTCCACTTTGTAAATAGTTTAGAAACGGCGTGTTGACAATAAGGCATGAAATTTGCACAGTGTATTTTCAAAGAAACAAATATATAAATTTATTCAAAACTATGCCCACGTTCTTGGTTTTTTATTTTTATTTTTTTTTTTATTTTTCTCACCATTTTAGAACATATTTCCATATTCCCTCTATACCTAGTACATAATGTTTACTTAATAACAGATCTTAAATTCCATACATTATATTCGTTTTCATACGATTATATCTCCGATCAGTATTAATCTCAGATTTATATTCTCATAAATAGAAAAATTAGGTATAAAAATTGGACAGTAAGAGATTTCAAGATTATTCAAATGATTTAATCATCCATATTCATGTGTGTATAGGTATGCATGTACGATGATTAAATTCACAAATACCAATTCTATAAAAATATAAAAATTTAAAAAATTTACTTATACTGGTTAATCTGCAATAACTGATATAAATTTATTGCCAACTCCTTATTATATGCAACCCATTTCGCGGATTAGTAAGGCGGGCTTGAACTACTTTCATATATCTGTAGTCGGTTATACGAAGACAAATGTTGTTATTAATTGGCAAATCGGATGACGAAGAAAAGAGAAAGAAGAAATAAAAAAATTGTGAAACGTAATAGTGGAGTAATTCAAAGGTTGACCTTATACCTACATACATATACGGACAGAGAAACGGTCACGGTCATACACGCTCGTTTCGCATCGTCGATAAAAAAAAAAAAAAAAAAAAAAAAAAAAAAAAAAATAGCAAATTTCACGGGCATTCGTATTTTGCACAGGATTTACGGGCGAACAAACGCATGTATATAATCAATGAAATTAGCAATGATTGTTTAAAAAAATATAAACAATAAAATCTCTTTCATTATTGTTTTACATTACGTATGTATGTACGTTACGGGTTTAGCACTACTTTTAAATCCCGATTACGGTCAGAACAGGAAAACAGATACACCTATGTCTAGTCTGTAAAAAAATCTACTGATTTATATAATTAATTGGAAGCAGACAGCTCTGCTGTAAAACTTGATTTTGTATACACGATCATATTGCCCTAATTGTAAAAAGTTGTATGAAATCATGAAACGATCGTGAAATTATACTGAGCCAGTTTTCACCTCTCAGATATTTCCAATCATTGCGCACTTATCGATTGCCTGTAGGTATACGATTTTTAAGATCGCTAAGAGTCAGCTAACGTATGTATCACAAAATATTAAAATTTTCTTTAAATTTTTTTCTATATGTATAGCGTGCAGTCGATTACCAAAAAATTAAATATAATCACGAAACGTAATAGCCATTAACAGATTATATAAAAAAAAATAAAAAAATTAAATTATTTATATTATACTTAATTAGTTCATGAATATATTCAGGATTTTTATTTTATCCCTGGCTTTTTTAAGCGTGGCTATAATACCTACGCATAAACGTATACATAAATTATTTTACATTTCATTAACGACTTGTCCTCATTTTATCTGGAAATTCACAATAAAATTAACGTTCAGAAAAATATGACACAGCATTAAATAATAATGAAAAAAAAAATGAAAAGAAATCCTGTTTTCTTATTGTTAAATAAATTCAAAATAAAAACGAATTTCTATTCTAATTATTCTTTCAATTTTAAGTCAAAATCACGTCTAAGTAATAATTATAAAATATTATTTAACCCAATTTAATCACTGATAAATATGTGTATAAAAGTTTTTGTCATCGATTGCCTAATCGTAGATGTTTTTTTAGAATTTTATAAACAGCCTAGGGTCAGAGAATAATATGCCAATAATAATCTATGAAACGATAAGTACGTGAATTAAAATAATTTTATAAAGTTCTATAAACAGAGGAAAATTCCAAAACTACCAGACTCGTTGATAGCCAGAAAATGATATAAATCTTTTTTTTTTTTTTGTATCCTAAAAACCTAATTCCATGTCTATAGATTCCTCGAATTTTTCAATTTTTCAATAAATTGCAATTCATTCTTCGGAAGTGAATGACTCTGATCCGGTCAAGCTATGTATCCAAAACCACGTAATTTATGTGCATAAATTTTCCAAGAGGTATATACGTAACACTTCAAGACACATGAGGTGTATTAACAATGACTAGGCTAATATCACATTGGGGAATTCAGCGATTATCGTTTTACGTGACATAAGGATAGTAATACGCTAATATTAACGAAAATAATTAACAAGACAATAGTTTTTATCGAATTTTTGACTCACGGCTATGAAGCAGAGTGATATAAGGGAAAAGGTCATCTAACGACATACTTTCCGAGCATGTTTCACCATACGTATGGAGATAACGGTAATCCATAGCCAGACTCTCGCTGAAGATGGTTATTCCAAGTACCCATAACGGAGATGTTTATCGTTCGAGAATGATTAGAGCCGAGATGAAACTGCAATTGAATGAATGCTCCTACGTCATTCAAAAACCCCGAGGAATAGTGGGGAAGATAGTGCGTGTATACGGGAAGATTTATAGTTCTGATCGCACCCTTACCTTGCCATACCCCTCCGAGTGATCCTTAACCGGTATAGATAATTTTATCGTGTCTGAATTCCCCAGCTCTCCAACTTTTCCTCTTTAAAATTGTACACCTTACGGGTTGACTGGAACTCGTTTCCAGACTTGGAAATCCAATAAGAAAGGACCTGGATCTTGATCTTCATGTGCGTATACCATCAAGTGCATAGTCACGTCGGAAATCGTAGTGACGTTGTACAGGTCCATCAGCGGATGTATAATCTTATAAAAGAGAAGTACTCTTAGATTTAATTTCAGTGTTACCTCGGTATTACCTTCAGAGAAGATACCATACAGTTAAGGAGATAAGAGAGTTCTGTAAAATCGAAGGACTTTGGTCATTGCAGAATTCATATATCAGAAGTTGAATTACTGTTGATCGATACTTTTGGACTTCTAAAAGTAGAAGATAACAAGGGAACACTATTTCTAGTACGTAATGAACACTTTATTCAAATTATTGATAAAACTTATTGCTAAAAACCTTCGTGTTGATTTGAAAAATTAAAAGTCTAAAAGATTCGAGATTTTGAAGTCTTCTTTGGTTTGATCAAATTTGCAATAGCAAGATCCACGTTTATAATTTTCAATTCCTCTACATTTTTATCTCAATTTGAGAATGAAAAATCTCCTTTTAACTGTTAGGCTATACTGTATAAAGTTAATTCTGTTTCATTAACGTCGAAAAATTAAAAATTTGAAAGATTCGCGATTCTGAAGTCTTTTTTGGTTTGATCAAATTTGCAATAGCAAGATCCACGTTTATAATTTTCAATTCCTCTACATTTTTATCTCAATTTGAAAATGAAAAATCTCCTTTTAACTGTTAGGCTATACTGTATAAAGTTAATTCTGTTTCATTAACGAGCAAAGTCAATTATTATAGTCATGAAATATCGAGTGGGTATAATTATAATTGACTTAACGGAATATCGTATCTAGTATACCTACTTTGACATTCTTATAACGTTGAAGTGAGCCCATACAGTTTTTGGAATATGAATAAAACCGTGTAAAAATATGAATGTATATAATAGTATTAGCAACAGTAAATTGTAATGGTTTGCGTGGGATAGAAGTGGAAGTATGAGAGTTTCGCTTTTGGTGTAAAATCACAGTCAAGCATTGACCACTGAGTCGTCCGGATCTGGTCAACAAGAGAAGATTATTCATAGAGAATCTTTCCATAGTAAATCTATATAGAAGACTGGTGATTAACTCTCTATAATCGAACAGTGGAATTGAGGTGAAAAGTAAAGATTGTACTAGGTACTTGTAATAGAAAAACAAAACTAAAAAACTAAATCTGCAGCGTAGTGACGCGGTGAAAGTTTATAACAAACCAATCAAACAAACATAACAACAACAACCAAAAAAATAAAGTGGTCATTTCTTTGGACAGTTTGATAAGAACTGCGTCTATATTGTCGCACGGAAATTAGTAACATCTCGAGAAAATTTTTCTATTGAAAATAATTATTGTCCAATTATTTTTTACTGAAATTTTATGTTGATTTTTGATTTTTTCCTCATGCCCTAAAAATCGAGTTCATTTCACTTTGGATATAATTAGCGATAAGAACGATACGTCGACCGCGAGTGACTGATTTCAGCTTTAATCTTTCGCAATTAAAACAACAATTACTATACGTATTATTTTATTGTACGATATCGCACGTGGTCATTTCCTTTTTTTTTTTTTTTGTTTTTTAACCACATCTGGGTAAACAAATGTTTGTAATAAATAGTCAAATATCGTATACAAATCGTATTTGCTAATTTTACAACAAATATTGTTTGATTCTTCGTTATATTTTTTATTTTTTTTTTTGAATTCGGTTAGAAATAATCATTCACTTAGCATAACAGTTAATTGAGGGTAAAAGTCTGTTAGAAAATAAAATGGTTTAACCGAGCATAGAATCGGACAGTCACTCACTTCAGTTATATGTTGAACTTTAAATTTCATAATAGAATAGGTTCAATAAGTTTCGCTTGAATATTCCTGAGTGATTTTTTGTTAAATTAATTCTGACTGTTACAACTATATAGTATAGAAACACGTTTGCGAAATTATCCTTTATTTCTATAAAATAATTAAAATTTAATTACAATAAATAATTGAATAAATAATCTACTTATAAATATCGTTTCATGAAAATATTTAACAGTTTTTGAAAAGATGATGACGATGTCTGCGCCTTATTAGTCGTAGTTGGTATACTTGAAGAAAAAAAAAAAAAAAAAAAAAGAAAGCAAAGAAACAGAATAAAAAAAAAACAAACAAAAAAAATTGTTGTTTCCTTGATGAAATTTATGTTATAATATATTATAAAAACGAGGTAATTTAAACGATTATCAACGAAGCGTGTGTAAATAAATTTTTATATCAGAGACGTAGATATCTCGAATAAAATATTTATATACAATCACTGGTCGTTAAGATAAAGTTTTAAATGAACAAACAATTTTTTTCTTTTATCCTCATTAAGAGAATCAACGGTCATTATATATCTTTGTATTGATATACAATATAGCGATTTTATTCGACAATCGATAATGATTCGTATACTATTTCTAAAAACTGACAAAACAAGTTTTCCGCATCCTCTCTTAAAAATTTTATTAAATAACTTGTATCTAAAGTTCGATACAAAAATTAAATATATTTTTGATAGTCTTGATTTGAATAACCAATTTATAGATTTTAGATAAAACGGAATGGACAATCCTTCTATATTTTTAAGTAATTAGCGTGAGAGCTTTTAGTTATAGTAAATATGTTAAATTATATACTCAAAAGTAACGAATTCACGAAACTATGAATTATATTTATATACCGAATCGAAAACACTCGAGGATACTAATTGAATAGAAAAAAATTTTATGAATATTTTTCCACTGTCTCATATCAGTTTAAAAATCAAAAATTCTTACCTTACGTAATTTTTACGGAGGATGTAACGTGTCGGTATAATAACAATCGTTTTGCTCCAAGCTAAGAACGAGAGAGAGAGAGAGACGAAAAAAAGAGAAAGAGAAAGAATAAGAAGAAGAAGAAGAAGAACTAGAAAGAAAAAAAATAAAACGTGTATATCTATACACGAGTGAAGCTGTTGGGATAAAACAATGACGTAATTACACTTGTAATGAGTATAATTTACGAGATGTAATAACAAAACTGTTAAAAATTGAATTACCGAATTGTTATTCCCCGCGAAGTGTTGTTGTATTTTATTATTAGAATATGATTTATCTTATTGCAAAACGGATGTGATAGGTTCGTGTAGGATTTATATATAAGTATATACCCTAGACTATATGTACATACATATATTTATATTTCGTAAAAGAGATAACGAAGCTTTGCTGCATCGCGTGTATATATTAATCATTTCCAGACTTTGACTCATAGTAATAAATCTGATTCATTTATTAAAGTTGAGTCGTAAATTTTGCAGGTAGAATAACCATGAATCTACGCCGAGCAATAGTTTCGATTTTCGCCATCATCTTCAGTCTTCATATTTCGTACATTAGGACGTACGAAACTGATGGTGATAAACTTCGAAATGTTTACTCCTGGAAATCTCTCGAGTTTGCATTTACAGATGATAATACCAGAGAAGCCGCAATTGCTACAGGCAATTTTAAACCTGGAGCTCCGATGCCAATTGACGTTGATACCTATCCTGGAGGTGAGTTTTTAAACACCGTCTCTAAAGCTGGTATAAGAAGAAAAAAAAATAAATAAATAAAGTAAATTACATACGAATATGGAAAGAACGTAATTTGGCAAAGAAATTAATTACCGAAAAATACATAACCCATTCGGATTGATCGACGAATTATTTTTTTCTTTTTTCTTTACAACTTTTGAATACGATTTCTCAGGATGATGATAGCGAATTCACTTCTCGAGTCTAAGATTCGGATTTGTAGTTAAATATATATATATAAAAATTAATCGCTTGCTTGACGTTACATCATGTTTTATCTGATCGGGTATGAAATCATTTTCTGATTAGGTCGTGATCCTTGGTAATTCCTGACCTCTAACCACTTCCTCGAGGTTGTTTACTATCGATATAGTATAGATAAAATCACTCTGAGATTTTACACGCAATATCGCGAATCGAGTAATAAAAATTAACCGATTATTCCGATGTATCTTCGTGTCGTGAGAAGAAAAAAAAAAAAAAAAAACTAAAAATTTCATAAAAATTATATATTATGTAAATACCTAATAATAAATTTTTTTCTCGAATTTAATCTCGTTGAGGATCGCAATTTTTTTTGCGGAACAGAATCTGCTTATGTAAAATATTATACGGGGATTAAGAAAACATGTACAAATACTGCAGATACCTATACCTACTTAAAGATTATCGGTTGAACGACCGACCTTCGTAAAAGCGGATTATTTAAGTATACAATATAACCTAGGCTGACGCAAGGCTGTGTAAATAATTTACGCACGAATTCATCGAAGTATTGAACCGAACGTTTCATATATCGGAATGTTAAAATGTTGCAACGAAGTACATTATAGTACTGCATCGTAATATACAATAAACCGCAGCTACGTCATACAAAAATCCAGGTTAATGATATACCGTGATTATATTTTTCTCAGACAAATTTGGTAGGCGTGTTTTCGTCACTATACCACGCTTTCAAAAAGGAGTACCAGTAACCCTGGGCTACGTCACGAACGATCTTGTTCGCGATGGTAATCCAGTCATCACTCCATATCCCGACTGGGATTCGCAGGATGCCAACAACTGCCAAGGAATGATAAGCGTGTGGAGGATACAGGTAAAAAAAAAATAAAAAAAGATTCAAAACCGGTGATAAAAAATCTCTGTATAATTATAAACGATTTACAAAACTCAATTGCCTTGTTTTTTACAGATCGATAAGTGCGGTCGTCTGTGGGTAATGGACACTGGAAAAGTTGAAGAAAACCAAGTCTGTCCACCAAAAATCCTCGTGTATTCATTAGAAACAAATGAGCTCCTATCTCGTTACACGATACCGAGAGCTCAGTACAAAGAGAGTTCTTTATTCGTTACACCGATCGTTGACGCTCGTGGTCACATGTGCCAAGACACATTCCTCTACGTTGCTGACGTCACAGGATTTGCCATTCTCGTTTACGACCATCGAAACGTCAGGAGTTGGAGGATTAACAACAATCTATTCTATCCTTACCCAAACTACGGAACTTTTTACATAAAAGATGACGTATTTGATCTAATGGATGGAATTTTGGGAATGACTTTGAGCCCGCAAAGCCCGTTGAGACCACACGAAGACAGGACTCTCTACTTCCATTCTTTAGCCAGTAGAGTCGAATCATACGTTTCTACTTCCATTTTAAGGTGAAAAATAATCTAAAGAAAAACAGCGAAAGAATAGTTCGATGGTCTGACGTGCCCATTTGTAAATACCGTTTCCTCAAATTTTAGAAACCAGTCTCTGTTTAGCGAAAGTCCTGATGCAGCAGGTCGATCCTTTGTGGCTTTCAAAAACGAAAGAAGTTCTCAATCAGCGTCTCAAGCTATGGACAAAAATGGAGTAATGTACTTTGGGTTATTGTCAGAATTGGCTATCGGGTGTTGGAACAGCAGGAATTACGATTACGGTGATGAATTCATAGAGAGAATCGCATTGGATACAGAAACGTTGCAATTCCCATCAGGAATTAAGGTAAAAATTAATTTGGTGAAGAAATTACGAAATGTTATCGTCTAGGTAAATTTTATTCCAATTTAAACAACTCTTCTTTAACTTTTAAGGTAATCACAAGACCAAACGGGCGACAGGAGCTTTGGGTGTTCACAGTATCCTTCCAGAAATTGATGGCAGGTACTATGAGCCCGAATGAGACAAATTTCCGCATCCAAGCAGCCGTAATTGACGAATTGATCCGTGGAACAAAGTGTGACGTAACTTCGTTGAATATAAATTCAGTGAGCCAGTCAGGTTCGCAAGCACACGGAGTGGTGACATTTCCCGAATGAATTTTAAGTTCCCGCGAAAAGTACTCGTACTCGTCAGATTTTATTTCATTATACTTTTCGCGGTTCGCCAAAAATTTTGGCCGTAAAGTACTAAATACTTCACACGTTCAAATCAAACCTAAGGAATACAGTTTCTACATCGATCATGGCTGATTGTGAGAAATAAATTCCTTCGTTCGATGTCTACATACCAGTTCAAATTAAGGATTTTTAATCAAATTATGTTTGTACAATCGCGATGGGGTTGACTAATCACCAGATCAAGAAAATTATTCTTTTCAATATTGCACTCCTCATGTTGTATGCTGCATTTTATTTCGGGAATCTTTATCAACTGTGATTAGAATCCGGAATTATGTTGAACAAATTTTGGCTATAATTGTATTTATTATTTATAGTTATTATGAGAATAGCTCAGCTCCATGGCGTTTTTAGAACTATCATATTATATTTTGTTAATTGTGTTAAATGTGAGAATATTGAGTATAGTGTGTAAAATAGGATTTTATATATGAATTATTAATAATACCACTTGATTTACATTTTTGTGCAAATAAAATTAATCAGACAACTTTAATGTTGCTGTAAAATACTGACTTTTATTATTTTATTCGTTACATCTTTTTCCCAGTTGACACAGCTGAAAGCTCTGTACTTACGTTTCTGGATGAATTAATATTTACACAAAAAACGATAAATAATCGAACTCGTGTGCCAAGAGAAATTAAATAATTTTCAAAAAAATATAATATGGCACTTTAGACTTTTTCAAAATTATATAATGAAATATTAGACGAGAGTGACGATTGGTATTTAAAAAATGAACAATTCACTGTTATAAATTAATTTTACAAATTACTATAGGTATAGTTTAACATAATGTAGAAAAAAAAAAAAAAAAAAAAACGTTGATACTAACCTGAATTAATTTCATAGCTACGTTCACCGCTAATCATAATTCCAATTGCCCTAATCCTAATCAACAAAAAAATCATTTCAAGACCTAGACGCAGCTCGTCAGGGTTTCAATCAATGAAAATTATCTGCAGGATTTTTTCATTCGATTAACTGCTTCATCTGAAAAAAAATATAAAAGTGATTGATTGGGATTGCAATAATCAAATAAAAGGTAAAAAATAAAGTAATTCACCAATAAATAAAGTCTGGTTTTCATTCTTCCTCATTGTACAGAAATTTAAATTTATGTACGAAGTACTGGTATAGAAGAGTACGAGAGAAAAGCGGAAGATAAAGATCTGAGTTATTATCAAATGTTACGTAATCTATATCTCACTACATAAGACTACCGATTGAACTCACACCTGAATTGACACAGTATGAATAGCCCTGCCTTAAATAAATAATATGAGGTTCCAAGATCTCTATATAATCGGGAACCGAGGGATCGGAATAGCACACTCGAAAACAAAAAAAAAGCCACGTTGAAGACATATTTTATGGACGTACTTGCAGCTTAAAAATCTGACAAGACTTATTGCAGGGTAAGTTAGAAGTCTCTTTATTGGAATTAGTGAAGTTTTTGCTGACTTTGAAGTTAAAAAATCTGGTCTTGCACTAGGCAAGACATTGTAGAAACGGACTATACGTATATTCTGTATGTCTTGACCTGTCAAATATTGGGTTTTCTAGCTAACTTCGTGAAATCGAATACTAGCTAAGTAGAGGTGATTTAAAATGAAAGTCCAGTATATACCGACGTTCATACTGCTGACCATATTAGCATTTGCTGATTGGTCAGTAGCTGCAGCTGAACTTGAAACCATTTACGAATGGAAGTACATCGATTACGTGTGGAATAGCGAAGATCAAAAACAGAATGCAATAGATTCTGGAAATTACGACTACACGATTATCATTCCTATCGATTTCCAGAAAATTTCAGGTACTTATCAAAAAATTTTATTAATCCCGTATAATTTTTGCTCTTTGCTTAAACCGGACGCTTACAGGTGATCGAGTTTTGGTTACTACTCCAAGATATTATGAGAATCCTGCAAGTTTATCAATCGTTTCTACCGAAACTGGCGATGGTGGTCCATTGCTGGAGCCTTACCCTAGCTGGGATTGGCATACTATAGGTGATTGTTCTGGAATTACAAGCGTTAACAGAATCTTTGTAAGTAAAAAATAAATCGAGTTAAGAAACGTACAATATTTCTATTTTTATCATTAAATTTTCGTTATGGCAGTTGGACAAGTGTAACAGGCTATGGATCGTTGATTCTGGAAAAATTGGTAACGAGCAGGTCTGTTCCGCCCAGATACTTGCATTTGATCCAGAAACCAACGAGCTACTAAAACGTGTAGAAATTCCAGATAACTTGTCACATAATTCCTTAGACACTGAGAAAGGCTATCTCGAGGTACAATTTGTCGAGACCAAAGGAGATGCTTGCGAAGAAACTTGGGTTAGTAAATTGAAATTTTGTCTTTCATATTCCAAATATTTGATCGCACATTTTGGACTTTCATAATTAATTATTCACAGGTATACATCGGTGACACAAAAGGCAATGGTCTCGTAATTTGGGACGGTGAGAACATATGGCGTTTGGAAAATGACGACATCTACGCCCCAGTCTCAACAGCGACGACCTACAGCGTAGCCGGGGAAGACGTGACCCTTGAAATCGGAACTTCTATCATGATAATACCTCCGCCCGGATTTATTGACGAAGACTATTTACTTTTAAGACCAATGTCTTCTTTCTCAGATTACGCAGTGAAAGTCGAGGATTTACACAACTCAAAAGATGGTAGCAGCGTGACGTATTATAAAGGTAACATTACGCTACCAACTCAGGAACTTGTCAGGGCGTTCTCAGACTCTGGGGTCTTGGTGGGTGCCTTAGCTTCATCTCTCGTCGTGGCTTGCTGGTACTTAGGAAATCCGTTGGCATTAGATTACGTGGTCAGTATAATCAGGATGAAAATTCATTGACGCATGTTTGTTAACGTATAACATTTCTCTTCTTCAGGGTCAACCACTCGAGGATGACGAAGCTTTGCAGTTCACTAGTGCTGGAAAGATTTTTGAAGGAGATCAAAGCGGTTTCGTGTACGAAGAATACTGGCTGATGTCTAATCGTCTACAGAAGTTCATTCTGGGCAGCATCGACTTTGACGATATTAATTTCAGAATCCTGCGTGTCAATATCGCCGATCTGGTAGACGGTACCGTATGTGCACCGGCTCCAGAATTGCGTATTCCCGGTACCATTCAGGGCAAATTTTTCTTCGAATACGAGACTACCAATACCGTAATTTTGTAATACCAGAGAATAATAATAATAATAATAATAAATTCATTTTTCAAAAGTGACAAGCAGTGATGAGATATTTGACTTTTTAACCAGAAATTAATTATCAAAATTGTATGTATTATCCACATTTATCTTGGGCGGTGAAGGGTGTAATACTTTGTTCGATTAAAATTACACATAATAAATATATGTAATAAAACTTCCTGAGTAATTATTCAAATGACCAAAAATCCCTATACTAAACAGCGTATGGCCGAAATATTGATTAATCGTCAATATTTCGATTGAAGATTCTACACAATTGTCATTTCCTTCATCCTCTTTAATCTGGCCATTGGTCTTCAGGCTTCAGGCATTCTGTAACCTAGCTAGCAATTCGATCGAACTTCATAGGCGAATACAGTATAAGGAACAATGCTACTCTGTACAAAAACGTGATTGCCGAATCGGACTTCAAAATGAATAAGTAGATCAAACTAAGAAGCTGAAAAATTTTTAGATCGATTGGCTACAAGGGAAAGAAATAACCTGAGGGCTGGCCTTGATTGAATGAATTGATTAAAAAGTTTCAATTTAATGATACAAAAGTTTGATATTCGTAATACACGTTTCACAGAAATAGTAAAAATTTGCAAAATACTTTTTAACTTTTTACAGAAATACCCATTTATCATGAAATGAAAATACTGTTTGTCGGTTTCCTAGATTGCGAAGTGAATGCAGTTGTTAAATTTTTTTAATATTCATTTAACGTTTGCACATATACAATACCGATATCACATAAGATAACATAAAATCACATTTGTTCTCACGACAATTTTGCACGAGTTCTGTAATCACTCGCTAAAATGTCAGTTATCACTGAGTCAAAGTTTAAACGACAAATATTGTCACGACCACTTAAATGTTTTTCAATTTTCTGACGATGTGCGTCAGAGTGTCCATTGCATTCATTTGAAAACGTATACAAGGTAAGTTTTGTCATTGATAAGCGAGTGAGAAATTCGCGAAATAAAAAGAGAGCGAAATCTACGGAGTATAATTGCCCAATCAGCCATACGTTACCTATAGGCACGATAATGTTGCTGTATCAGAAATACTCATCTTAAAGGATCAAACTAACTTACATATGTTCCTTCGCTTCATCAGCAATCATGGCATGTACATACACCTTATCAGTCGCCGACGATAACCTCCTGCCTAGTACAAGTTTGGCAGAAGCTTGTCCCGGCTCGAACTTTTTCGTTTTCATGACTCTTATCAACGCGTTGGTCAGAACCAGTGAAAAAATTTCTGGAAAACATGAGCGTGTGAAACCAGTCGAAAAACTAAATGACAAGTACGACTTTATAGTGGTTGGAGGTAAGTCGTATTATGAGATATTTGGATATAAAAAATTGAGAGGAACCCCAACTGTCTGCTAATAAGTACAGCGAAATATGCTTCGAAATTGACTCCTGCAGTTTCTTTTGAATCCAGGCGGTGCAGCAGGTGCCGTAGTGGCTTCAAGACTGAGTGAAATTCACAACTGGACAGTACTACTTCTTGAAGCTGGTTCTGATGAGCCTGCAGGTGCAAGAATTCCTGCTTTCGCATTTTCGTTTTTGAGTAAGTGCATATCACGGAGGAGGTTAAAATAAGATCCTAATAACGAGTAGCGTCTATGTATTACAGATGTTCCAAGAAATGTCTGGAACTATACAACAACAGGTGAACCATCCGCCTGTCGTTCAACAGGAGGTGCCTGCGCATGGCCCTCAGGAAAGAACCTCGGGGGGAATACAGCGCACAACGCTATGATATATTTACGAGGCCTTCCAAAAGACTACGACGATTGGGCTGCCCAAGGGAACGAAGGATGGGAATGGGAGAACCTATTGAAGTATTTTAAAAAGGGTGAAAAGAATGGTGAAATCGATAGAGTTGGAACAAAATACCACGGGATTGATGGACCGCTTTCAGTTGAAAGATTTCCGTTTCAACCTCCAATTTCGACAGCAATTCTCGAGGCGTCTAAGGAGCTGAATTGGGGAGTCAGCGAGGATCTTAACGGAGATATTAGAAGCGGGTTTTCATTCGTTCAATCCACGAACGTAAAGGGAGTCAGATGCAGTAGCAACAGAGCGTATCTGCAGCCGGTTAGAGATCGCAAAAATCTTCACGTTTCTTTAGAATCCCAAGTCACGAGGGTGCTTTTCGAAAATAAGAAGGCAGTCGGTGTCGAGTATTATAAGGTAATAATTCCGAGTTCCATGATGTTACGATTAGTATTTTGAGGATTTCTGTATGAACATGTTCACAATTGTGGATAATAAACTAACCATTCATGAATACCTTTTAGAATGGCGAGTATAAAACCGTCTACGCTACCAAAGAAATCATACTTTCCGCGGGCGTCATAAAATCAGCCCATCTCCTGCTTCTTTCCGGGATCGGGCCCAAAGAAGATCTGGAGTCTATGGACGTCGAAGTTATCCTTGATTTGCCTGGCGTTGGTCAAAATCTTCATGACCATCCGACCGCACCTATCGACTTTACCGTAGATGAGCCCGATACCTATGACAACGACGTGGACGCATTTTTAGAGTACTTCGAATATCAAACGGGCTACTTGTCTACCTTTGGAACTGTTCCGACGTTGGGCATATTATCAACCAATCGGACAACATCCGACTACCCAGATATCGAGATATACTTTAAGGGATACATTGCGAGCTGTGCATCAGGTGAAGTCGGTGGTCTAGCTAGCTCAGGACGTCGTACCGTGACCATATTGCCATCACTTCTTCGCCCGAAGAGCAGAGGTATGTCTGAGAATTGAAATGGCATAGATTTTTTTCATGTTGATTGTCACGGGATTTGGAACCATGAAATAATTTGAGTTTTGTCGTTTTCTGTTCTAGGAACCCTCAAGTTAGCCTCAAATAACCCCTTCGATGTTCCTAACTTGCGCGCCAACTATCTGAACAATACTGAAGATCTTGCCGTTATGGTTGAAGGGATGAAAATGATCCTGCAATTGATCAAGACAAAATCCTTAAGTCGTTATAATTTTACTTTGTCTGAAAATCCTGTTGAAGCCTGCTCCATTAATGAATTCGGTTCCGATGCATACTGGGGCTGTGTCATGCAGCAGGCTAACTTTGCTGTATATCATCAGGTTGGTACCTGCAAAATGGGACCTGCTAGTGATCCTTTGGCAGTCGTTGATCCTCGACTCCGAGTTTACGGAATAAAGAGACTCCGTGTCGCAGATGGTTCCATTATGCCTCAGGTTAGTCCAGTGTCGATAATATACATAAGTAGTTAAGGTTGTTTCATCGATGGTATAAAACATTAGACAAACCCTTGGGATTTAAATTTCAAACAATGAGCAGACAAAAGTTTTGGAATTTTGGTTACAGGTAACTTCTAGCAACACCCAAGCACCGATCATGATGATTGGAGAACGAGCTGCTGACTTCATCAAGGAAGATTGGGGGATGTTAGATTCCATATAAATTGAGACAGGACGTTTGCACCATGTATGTTTTAGAATAAAGTGATGTGAGAACAACGATAACCGAAAAGAAACTTATTTGCACTATTTCGGGCTACAGCAAGGCAACAACATCGAAAAGTATTTTTTTTTAAATTATCAGCGAGTTTTGTCTGCTGATGATAAATTAAAACGGTCACGAATGTAACTCGTGGCGCATTCGATTTCATCACAATCAACTAAATGTAAAGAAAGATACAAATCCGATAACATCGAAGACCCTTGATCCATGATAAGTACCAGTGCCAACTATTAATAGCTGATCTCACATGATCCAAGAATGAAACTTTAATTCAAATAACCCAGAAACAAATCGGACTATGTAATATCAAAGTTTACGCAAGAAAGTCTGTTCGAGGGGACAAGCTGGTCGGTGACGGTGTTGTTGAACTGCCTTTTACAGTTATAGATTCAACCTACATAGGCGATATCATAGTTTTCTACCAAAATTGGGAAATACATGAATTTTAACCGGAATTTAAGGTATCATTTCCGTTCCTGGAGGCGTTGAAGTGTTCTATTTCATCTTTAGCTCAATTTTCTCCCGTATGACTTATAGTTATAGTCAATCAGCTGTAAACTTATTATTTTCGTTGGTTATTTATTTTGTATTCAATAATAATCAGCAGTCATTGTTCGGAATAGATATTGCAACTATTCCGAACTGTGAATAAAAATAGGTTTTTATTTTTCAAATGTCATGAAACCAGAAAAATTTGGTCTCATTTTTCGCTCGCACGTTCCCGTCATGCTAAACTTAAGCCTAGAACCGTAATCAAGAATTATGTGTTTCAGGATATATTAAATCACCGAAGGAGACTATTTTACCATCGATAGAAATTCACTAGACTGTCCATACTATAAACTCTACTGATATTACACTTAGACTTCTTACACAATCGTCTGTTTCATATAACATTACTGCAACGAATGATAAATTTTTATCGAGGTTTGATTTCGTATCTAGGGTCAAATAGTTTCACTGAAGAATGGTGGTCTCGGCTATTGAGAAGTTTATAATTATATAACTCACTGACGTTTTAATACATCAGCAATACATTCTATAAATGAAGCTAACTTCCTTCAATCTTATATATCTGTAGGCAGTGTCACTCGGGCCATCCAGAATGACTAGCTGCTAGTCTTGACTATTGTGGAATTTTACGATAAATTTTCATTTAGTCTGTAAATTTCAACTTTTCTGGTTGCCTTGTCTCGTAGAATCAGAAATCAGGATATTTCGAAATGGCAGGTGTGTTTCAAAGCACGTGGATCTTTCCGATTTTATTAGTATATGCTAGCTGGTCATTCGCGACTAAACTTGAAACCGTTCACGAATGGAAATACATTGACTACGCGTGGGTTAACGAAGCTCAAAAACAGGAGTCAATAAACAGCGGGGAGTACGACCATACGAAAATCATTCCTATCGATTTCAAAAAGATCTCAGGTAACGAGAAAATTTAATCAGTAGTGTATGGCTTTTGCTCAAACTCAATACTTCCAGGGAATCGAATTTTGATTACGACACCTAGATATCTAAAGAATCCTGCGAGTTTATCCGTGGTTTCAAACAAAAGTGGTGACGGTGGCCCGTTGCTGGACCCTTACCCCAGTTGGGATTGGCATAAAATTGGAAATTGTTCTGGAATTACAAGCGTATACAGAATCTTTGTGAGTATTAAGTAAAGTGAATTTGACGGATATACTTTTTCCATTTTACTGACACTTTTGATATTACAGTTGGATGATTGCAACAGACTATGGATCGTCGATTCTGGTAAAATCGGAAATGAGGATATCTGCCCCTCCAAAATACTTGCATTTGATCCAGAAACAAACGAGCTACTTCAAAGTGTTGAAATCCCACATAACTTGACCCATAATTCTGCAGATGTGAGTAAGGGCAAGCTCGAGGTACAATTCGTCGAGACACAAGGAGATTCTTGCAACCAGACATGGGTCAGTAAACTGGAAGTCTGTGATTCATTCCACGAAGACAAGAACACATTATTTCAATTCTTATCATTTGATTGTCTCAGGTATACATCGGGGACCCTGAAGGCTTTGGTCTCGTTATTTGGGACGGCGAGGACATATGGCGTTTGGAAAACGACAAGGTTTACGCCCCAGATCCAACAGCAACGACATTCAACGTGGCCGGGGAAAAGGTCACCCTCAACGTTGGGATTAACCATTTAGAAGTAACTCCCCCAGGATTTATCGAGAAGAGATATTTTATTTTCAAGCCTTTAGCATCCTTGAAAGGATATGCAGTATCACTTGAGGACTTGCACAATTCGAAGACAGGAAGCGACGTCACGTACTACCAAAGCAACTTTACAGGTGTCAGCCAACTACTTTCCGCTGATTTTTCAAATTCTGGCATTACTGTCGGTAACTTTGCCTCAGAGATGGGTGTGGCTTGCTGGTACTTACAAAATCCTTTGGCTCAAAGTAACGTGGTATGTACGTTTACACGGTCCTTTGAACAATTTTCTATCAAATCCCCCAATTTCTAATGTTCGTTAACAGAAAAGCTATATTCGTGGTCCTATCATTGATATTATCAATTATTTCAGGGCGTCCTACTTCAGGATGATGTGGCTATGCAATTCGCCAGTGCCACTGTGATTGTCGACGGAACTGAACCGAATTTCGAAGACGACGAGTATTGGATATTGACTGACCGGTGGCATAAGTTTCTCTTGAACACCGTCGACTTCAATGATACGAACTTTCGAATCTTGAAGGCCAATCTTGCCGCCCTCGTCAAGGGCACTGTGTGTGAACCAACATCACAAGTAGTCACCTCTACCATCGAAGACAAATCGTTCTTCAAACTTGAAACCTAGAATATATACTGTCAGTCCTATCAGTCTCTTGCTATGCATTGACCAGGTTATTATTTGAATAAAATTTTTCATTTTCAAGGGGAATTTTTATACTGGTATAAAATTTTTCCATCTGTCTTAGGCATTGGGTGGTTGCTTTGTAAGAATAGATATTTCGAAATAAAGTAATGCGGACAACAAAATTTGTCTATATTCGAATCCGCTACAATCCTGATACCCCTTCTAGCTACAGTGATAGCAGCTTCATTGCTCATGCTCAGCAATAGTATGTCGAGTAATACAATCGCTGATAGTATTCTTCATAGATTATTGACATAGTCGATAATCTTTATAGAAGGCTACAGTTTTGTTTAATCTTTAATTTAGATCTTCTCATCTCGATCCGAATAATCAAATTTACTTCAACCATGTGATATGAAAATTCAACAAACGTCATCGGCAATCGAGTATTGAAAGCCCTTGATTCTACTCTAAGAGAGATTTTAACTACAAAATTCTAACACATTGATTATTCGAACAGATCTTGCCGAAAAAAATATTCATCCCTGACAAATTAAATGGGATTATTACTCTTGGATGTTACATACGTAATGCGCGGTTCACTGACGTTGAAAATATCGTAACAGGTCCAAATTTTTTCAATAATGCATGAAATCATTCTGATAGATTTAGCTATGGACGACAATTTTCGATGTGCCACGAATGCAATCTATTTCTCAGACGACAGTGACCATTCCGATAGACGGGTCATTCTCGAAACGCCCAAATTCGAAAGGATTCTGTAATTAATTAGTAAGTCCCTTACGTGTCCGAAACCCGGTCTCATTCACCAGGCAAAGTGTAGGAGTATGGAGAATTTAAAGTTGAATTTGATCTTTAGCTATATTTTCTTTCGTGTGACTAATTTTATGGATTGAAATTCCATAAGCGATACGGACACCTTTTGACACGAAACCAATACTTTTCTATCACTTTCGTGGTGACAAGTAAAAATATTTTACCATCGATAAAAATTCATAAGGCTGTTCGTGTTATGAATTCTACTGATATTACACTCGGACTTCTTACATAATCGTCTGTTTCGTAACATTACTGCAAAGAATGATGAATTTTTATCGGGGTTTGATTTCGTATCTAGGGTCAAATGGTTTCACCGGAGGATGATGGTCTCAGCTCAACAACTTCTCAATAAAAGTTTATAATTATATAACTCACTTACGTTTTACTGAATCAGCAATATATTTTTTAAATGAAGCTAACTTTTTTCAGTCTTATAAATCTGTAGACAGTGTCACCCGGGCCTTCCAGGATGACTGACTGCTAGTCTTGACTATTGTGGAATTTTACGATAAATTTTCATTTAGTCTGTAAATTTCAACTTTTCTGGTTGCCTTGTCTCGTAGAATCAGAAATCAGGATATTTCGAAATGACAGGTGTGTTTCAAAGCACGTGGATTCTTCCGATTTTATTAGTATATGCTAGCTGGTCATTCGCAGCTAAACTTGAAACCGTTTACGAATGGAAGTACATTGACTACGCGTGGGTTAACGAAGCTCAAAAACAGGAGTCAATAAACAGCGGGGAGTACGACCATACGAAAATCATTCCAATCGATTTCACGAAGATCTCAGGTACCGGTAAAATTTAATCAATAACGTATGACTTTTGCTCAAACTCAATACTTACAGATAATCGAGTTTTGGTTACGACACCAAGATACGGAAAGAATCCTGCGAGTTTATCTGTAGTTTCAAACAAAAGTGGTGACGGTGGCCCGTTGTTGGACCCTTACCCCAACTGGGATTGGCATAAAATAGGAAATTGTTCTGGGATTACAAACGTGAACAGAATCTTCGTGAGTATTCAGTGAAGCGGATTTGAGGGTTCTATTTTTTCCATTTTAATGACACCTTTAACATGACAGCTGGACGACTGCAACAGACTATGGATGGTCGACACTGGAAAAATCGGAACTGAAGAATTCTGCACCCCTAAGATACTTGCATTTGATCCAGAAACCGACGAGCTGCGTGTACGTATTGAGATCCCAAATAACTTGACCCATAATTCCGTAAACGTGAAGAAGGGCAGGCTCGAGGTACAGCTCGTCGAGACACAAGGAGATTCTTGCAATCAGACATGGGTCAGTCAACTGCAAATCTGTGCTTCATTTCACGAAAACATAAACGCGTTATTTCAATCTTGATCATTCCATTTGCACAGGTATACATCGGTGACCCAGAAGGCTACGGTCTCGTGATTTGGGACGGTGAGGACATATGGCGTTTGGAAAACGACAAAGTTTACGCCCCAGATCCGACAGGAACGACATTCAACGTGGCCGGAGAAAGCGTCACCCTCGACGTCGGGATTTCTAATGTGGAATTAACTCCCCCAGGATTTATCGAGAAAAATTATTTAATCTTTAAACCCTTAGCAACGCTGGAAGTATATGCAGCAGCAGTCGAGGAGTTGCACAATTCAAAAACAGGAAGCAACATCACATATTACAAAAGCAACTTTACACCTCAGAGTCAACTACTTTCAGCTTATTTTTCAAAGTCCGGCATTTCTGTTGGTCACTTTGCTTCGAACCTGGCCGTGGCTTGCTATGATATGCGACGTCCTTTGCTCCCAAGTAACGTGGTAAGTACGATTACACGATCCTCTGAATAATTGTATGTGAAAAGCGATATGCATATGGTCTTATCATCGACGTTATCAATTATTTTAGGGCATCCTACCTCCGGATGAAGTGGCTCTGCAATTCTCCACTGCCACTCTGATTGTCGAAGGACCCGAATCGAGCTACGAAGATGAAGAGTATTGGGTATTGACCAATCGGCTGCAAAAGTTTCTTCTACAAACCATTGACTTTAATGATACGAACTTCAGAATCTTGAGAGCCAATCTTACCACCCTTTTGAACGGCACTGTGTGTGAACCAACATCATTCACGATCGCCTCCAACATTGAAGAGAAATTGTTTACTAAGCTTGAAGACTAGGATATGTAATCTCAGTTCTATCAGTCTCTTGCTATGCAATTACCGAAATATTATTTTAATAAGATTTTCAATTTCCAAGGGGAAATTTTATACTTGAATTTTATACTTTCTTGAAGTTTTATATTTTTTTCATTCATATCGATATATTAATAAAGTGATGCATATAAAGGGTGCCCTAAAATTTACTTGCCTGCAATGGTGTGTGAGTGACACACCGACGTAATCCCAGTTGCACCTCGACTCCCATTGGCTGCGCCTTGTGAGCCTGTAGAAAATTTTTACCTGAACTTCCCTCTCCTCATTTTCCACAAAGAAGAACTGCTTAACAAGGATTCTCGTTATTGTTTTCGTCTCGAAATAAATTCAGTAAGAAATTCATATCTTCCAAACGAAATCTGGCTTTATGATAATATTTATGCAAGTTCCTTTTACACTGTAGAGGAATATTCTCTCAAATTTTTAGCACCAAAAGACGTATGGTTTTTGAGAAATTTGAAAAACTAATTTTATATATTCATTTTTTTCTAACTATACTAACCAACTAATATCAATTCTGTCATTTAATGTATGGACCCATTTCGTCTGAAGTTGGCTATAACCTCCACCTAAATTTAAGCTGACCTGATGATGTCATTTTGTTATCATTCTTTATTGAACTCGTGTAATAATTTCTACTTATTTGCCAACTTGCGCAATTATACTAATTGAAATCTGAAATTGTGGTAGAAAAACACGATATCTCATACACTGATATAAAAACATGCCATCATCTATATCGCTCACGTAAAAGATATGATTTTTTACTACCAAAATTTGAACTCCACTTTTTCTCGTGTGACTTGTAAGACAGAAATTTCATAAATTTTATAAAATAAGAATTTGATTTCAGCCACTAATTCGCGATCGAGATCCACTCAAACTGAGCTTAAGTCCTGCACCGTAATCAATGACTAATTGTTTCAGGATTTATCGAATAACCAAAAAAAACAAAAATATTTTACTGCAGATAAAAATTCACTAAGCTTCCGACATTATGAATTCTACTGATATCACATTCTTACTTCGTACTGAATTGTCCGTTTCATAATATTACTGGAAACAATGATAAATTTTTATCTAAGTCCGATAACGTATCTAGGGTCAAATGATTTTACGAGATAATGATGCTCTCAGCTATTAAGAAGTTTATAATTATAACTCACTTACGTTTTGCTAGATCTACAATACATTCTATAAATGAAGATAACTTTTTTCAGTCTTATATATCTGTAGGCAGTATCACCCGGACCTTTCAGAATGACTGGCTGCTTATAGTTTCGACTATTGTGAAATTTCACGATAAATTTTTATTCAGTTTGTAACTTTGAACTTTTTCAGTCGCTTTGTCACGTAGAATCAGAAATTGGGATACTCTAAAATGGTTGGTGTGTTTCAAAGAACTTGGATCTTACCGATTTTATTCGTATATGCAGGCTGGTCATTCGCTGCTAAACTTGAAACCGTTTACGAATGGAAGTACATTGACTACGCGTGGGTTAACGACACTCAAAAACAGGACTCAATAAATAGCGGGGAGTACGACCACACGAAAATCATTCCTATCGACTTTAAAAAGATCTCAGGTACCGATAAAATTTAATCAATAGCGTATGGCTTTTGCTCAAACTCAGTACTTACAGATAATCGAGTTTTGGTTACGACACCAAGATACGGAAAGAATCCTGCGAGTTTATCTGTGGTTTCAAACAAAAGTGGTGACGGTGGCCCGTTGTTGGACCCTTACCCCAACTGGGATTGGCATAAAATAGGAAATTGTTCTGGGATTACAAACGTGAACAGAATCTTCGTGAGTATTCAGTGAAGCGGATTTGAGGGTTCTATTTTTTCCATTTTACTGACACCTTTGACATGACAGCTGGACGACTGCAACAGACTATGGATGGTCGACACTGGAAAAATCGGAACTGAAGAATTCTGCACCCCTAAGATACTTGCGTTTGATCCAGAAACCAACGAGCTACGTGTACGTGTTGAGATCCCAAATAACTTGACCCATAATTCCGTAAACGTGAAGAAGGGCAGGCTCGAGGTACAATTCATCGAGACACAAGGAGATTCTTGCAACCAGACATGGGTCAGTCAACTGCAAATCTGTGCTTCATTTCACGAAAACATGAACGCGTTATTTCAATCTTGATCATTCCATTTGCACAGGTATACATCGGTGACCCAGAAGGCTACGGTCTCGTGATTTGGGACGGTGAGGATATATGGCGTTTGGAACACGACAAAGTCTACGCCCCAGATCCGACAGGAACGACATTCAACGTGGCCGGAGAAAGCGTCACCCTCGACGTCGGGATTTCTAATGTGGAATTAACTCCCCCAGGATTTATCGAAAAAAATTATTTAATCTTTAAACCCTTAGCAACGCTGGAAGTATATGCAGCAGCAGTCGAGGAGTTGCACAATTCAAAAACAGGAAGCCACGTCACATACTATAGAAGCACGTCTACACCTCCGAGTCAACTACTTTCAGCTTATTTCGCAAAGTCCGGCATTTCTGTTGGTCACTTTGCTTCGACCCTGGCCGTGGCTTGCTGGGATATGCGACGTCCTTTGGTACCAAGTAACGTGGTAAGTAAGATTACTCGATCCTCTGAATAATTGTATGTGAAATCCCATGATTTCCAATGTTCGATGTATAGAAAAGCGATATGCATATGATCTTATCATCGACGTTATCAATTGTTTTAGGGCATCCTACCTCCGGATGAAGTGGCTCTGCAATTCTCCACTGCCACTCTGATTGTCGAAGGACCCGAATCGAGTTACGAAGATGAAGAGTATTGGGTATTGACCAATCGGTTGCAAAAGTTTCTTCTAAAAACCATCGACTTTAATGATACGAACTTCAGAATCTTGCGAGCAAATCTTACCACCCTTTTCAACGGCACTGTGTGTGAACCAACATCATTCACGATCGCTCCCAACATTGAAGACAAATTGTTTACTAAGCTTGAAGACTAGGATATGTAATCTCAGTTCTATCAGTCTCTTGCTATGCAATTACCGGGTTATTATTTAAATAAGATTTTCAATTTCCAAGGGGAAATTTTATACTTGAATTTTATACTTTCTTGAAGTTTTATATTTTTTTCATTCATATCGATATATTAATAAAGTGATGCATATAAAGGGTGCCCTAAAATTTACTTGCCTGCAATGGTGTGTGAGTGACACACCGACGTAATCCCAGTTGAACCTCGACTCCCATTGGCATCGCCTTCTGAGCCTGTACCTCCGTACTTGTGCATGCTAGAAAATTTTTACCTGAACTCCCCTCTCCTCATTTTCCACGAAGAAGAACTGCTCAACAAGGATTCTTGTTATTGTTTTTGTCTCGAAATAAATTCAGTAAAAAATTTATATCTTCTAAACGAAATCTGGCTTTATGATAAAATTCTTGCACGTTCCTTTTACACTGTAGAGGAATATTCTCTCAAATTTTTAGCACCAAAAGACGTATGGTTTTTGAGAAATTTGAAAAACTAATTTTATATATTCATTTTTTTCTAACTATACTAACCAACTAATATCAATTCTGTCATTTAATGTATGGACCCATTTCGTCTGAAGTTGGCTATAACCTCCACCTAAATTTAAGCTGACCTGATGATGTCATTTTGTTATCATTCTTTATTGAACTCGTGTAATAATTTCTACTTTTTTTTCAACTTGCGCAATTATACTAATTTAAATCTCAAATAGTGGTAGAAAAACACGATATCTCATACACTGATATAAAAACATGCCATCATCTATATCGCTCACGTAAAAGATATGATTTTTTACTACCAAAATTTGAACTCCACTTTTTCTCGTGTGACTTGTAAGACAGAAATTTCATAAATTTTATAAAATAAGAATTTGATTTCAGCCACTAATTCGCGATCGAGATCCACTCAAACTGAGCTTAAGTCCTGCACCGTAATCAATGACTAATTGTTTCAGGATTTATCGAATAACCAAAAAAAACAAAAATATTTTACTGCAGATAAAAATTCACTAAGCTTCCGACATTATGAATTCTACTGATATCACATTCTTACTTCGTACTGAATTGTCCGTTTCATAATATTACTGGAAACAATGATAAATTTTTATCTAAGTCCGATAACGTATCTAGGGTCAAATGATTTTACGAGATAATGATGCCCTCAGCTATTAAGAAGTTTATAATTATAACTCACTTACGTTTTGCTAGATCTACAATACATTCTATAAATGAAGATAACTTCTTTCAGTCTTACATATCTTACGGGGCCTTCCAGAATGACTGGCTGCTAGTCTTGACTATTGTGGAATTTCGTGATAAATTTTCATTTAGTCTGTAAATTTCAACTTTTTCAGTCGCCTTGTCGCTTAGAATCTGAAATTGGAATAATTTGAAATGGCAGGCGTGTTTCAAAGAACTTGGATCTTACCGATTTTATTAGTGTACGTTGGCTGGTCGTTCGCTGCTGAGCTTGAAACCCTTTACGAATGGAAGTACATTGACTACGCGTGGGTTAACGAAACTCAAAAGCAAGACTCAATAAATAGCGGGGAGTACGACCACACGAAAATAATTCCTACAGATTTCCAGAAGATCTCAGGTAACGATAAAATTTAATCAGTAGCGTATGGTTTGTACTCAGACTCGATACTTCCAGGTAATCGAGTTTTGGTTACGACACCTAGATATGAAAAGAATCCTGCGAGTTTGTCCGTGGTTTCAAACAAAAGTGGTGACGGTGGTCCGTTACTGAATCCTTATCCCAATTGGGATTGGCATAAAATAGAAGATTGTGATGGAATTACAAGCGTGAACAGAATCTTTGTGAGTACCAAGTAAATCTGATGTAACAGATTTATGATTTTTCCATCGCTTTAACACTTTTGACATGGCAGTTGGACGAATGCAACAGACTGTGGATCGTTGATTCTGGAAAAATCGAGAATGAACAAATCTGTCCAGCTCAAATACTTGCGTTTAATCCAGAAACCAATCAGCTGATTAAACGTGTCAAAATCCCAGATGACTTAACACACAATTCCGTTAATTCAAGCAAAGGTCGGCTTGAGATACAAGTTGTCGAGACACAGGGAGAGTCTTGCAACCAGACTTGGGTTAGTAATCTGCAAATCTCCGTTTTTCGGAAAGACTTGAATGTACAATTGAAAATTTCATATATTATTCCACAAAGGTATATATCGGGGATCCGGAAGGATTTGGTCTCGTGATTTGGAATGGTGAGGACATATGGCGGTTGGAAAATGACATCGTTTACAGTCCCGATCCAACGGCGATTACCTTTAGCGTAGCCGGAGAGAATGTTACGCTCGAACTGGGAGTTTCTAGTATCGTCATATCTCCTCCGGGATTTATTAAAGAAAGTTACCTACTCTTCAAGCCTTTGGCATCACAAAAGGGTTATAGCGCGACACTCGAGGACTTGCACAATTCAAAAATCGGGAATAACGTCACATACTACAGAAGCAACTTTACAATTCCAAGCCAAGAACTTGCCAGGGTTTATTCAAAGTCTGGTGTCTTGATAGGTGGCTTTGCTACACAACTGGTCGTAGCCTGCTGGAATTTACAATATCCCTTGGTTACAGAGCACATAGTAAGTACAACCACGATGAGCATGCATTTTTCACATCAAAGTGTTATTTTTCAACGTTCAATAACAGAAAAGCTTCTGCAGTATAAGTTAGTGGTCTTATCATCGGATCATAGTCACGACGGGTGCTGGCTTACTGATGGAAAACACATTCATGATGGTTGATTGTTATAGGGCATTTTACTTGAGGATAATGAGGCTCTACAATTCACCACCGGAGCTAAGATTGTCGCAGAATCTCAATCCAATTTCGAAGATGAAGAGTATTGGCTAATGACTAATCGACTGCCCAAATTTGTCCTGGGTACTATGGACTTTAGTGATACCAACTTCAGAATCCTGGGGGCTAACCTTGCCACTCTCGTCAATGGCACTACGTGTGAACCAGAGTCACACACAGTCGTTGATACTATCGAAGATAAATTTTTCTTCGAATTTCAAACCGTATAGATACTTGGCCTGGAAAAGGCTGACGTTGTGTGTGATTTCAAATATCGTGTGAGTGATGGGCAAAGGTTGTAAGTCCCATTTTTAAGAGTTTTTGACAATTTTTAGAGGCAAAAGGACGAAATAAAGAAAGAAATTTTTTTTTTTCAAATCCAGAATTTGTGCAAAAATTCATATTTTTGAGTAATATTGGGTACTTTGATGAGCAATCTTATCCGCTTCAATAAATTTTGTTGGTATTTTGTTGTAGGTACAAACTTGCAATTGTTTTTTTTTCTGCCGTGGACAAACTCGACAAAATTTACATCAACTTTGATGACCCAGGTCACCGCCAAATTGTAACATTTTTGAACATAAAAAATAATTCTGTATACTTTTAAACATGTATAATAATGTACTCAAACTCAAATTACTATAATTCTTTGTATCAAGCAAAAAAAAATGTCCAAAATCTCCCTCTAGTTTTAGAGGCCAAAAAGTAGTATAAGCCCTTAAACTCGAATAATAATTTCTGTTTCCCTATCCACTTAACTTACTTTAACTTAATTATTCTCATTTATATCTGAAATTGTGGTAGAAAGACACGATATCTCACATTCTGGTATAAAAACATGCTACCTCTGATATCGTTGACATAGGAGATATGTTTTTGGGGCCATCCGAAAATTACGTAAGACAATTTTAATTATTTTTCAACCTCCCCCCTCTACATCCTACGTAAGGTTTTCTTGCTAAAAATAAAATTGAAGGAAAAAAAAAAGTTACAAATTGGATATTGATTTGCTCTTAGATCAATTGAGTCCAAAAAAATTAGCTCTCGATAACATTTTTAAAACTCTGACGTAGAAGCAAGAGGAACCGCTCGCCCCTCTCCCTAAACAGCGTTACGTAATTTGTGGACGGCCCCTTTTTACAAAAAATGTTGTAAACATGTTTTTCGACCAGAATATAAGATATCATTATTTTTCCTTTCACACGTCGAAGTGTTCTATATTATTTTCAGGTCTACTTATTCTCGTGTGATTTACATATATTTTAGTCTAGTCTTGATTCTAATCTATCAGCTGATTTCTTATTATTTTCATTCATTATTAATGTTGTGTTCAATTATTATCAGTTGTAGTCATTGTTCACATTAGATATTGCAACCGTTCCGAACTATAAATAAAAATTGGTTACTTTCTGAAATTTCATAAGCCATAAGAATTTGATTTTACTTTTTGCTCGCACGTTCCCGTCACGTTGAGATTGAGTCTTGGACCGTAATCAATTATTAACCCTCAAACGCTAACGATGGGTCATTTGTATCCGGGCCAAAATTTTCCGTTTACGGAGAGGGTAACCTAATGGCCGAGTCCCGAAATTTTCTCTCATTCCGCTTGTGACTAGGGAGCTGTGAAAATTGACGAAAGATACAAACGACCCATCGTTAGCTGCGACGTAAGTAAGAATGAAGTTTAATTTTTTTGTTTTTTTTGTTTTTTTTTTCGTGTAAAATACATTCATTTAAGAAGAAAAAGTGTATCTACATTGGTCTGGAATGTAGATACACTTGTTCTTCTTATAAATGAACATATTTTACAGGAAAATACAAAAATTTTAATTCATTTTTATTCCATACTCGTAAAAGTTTTTCCTTCATTAAGCACACACCTATACGGAGGTAAAAAAATAGGCATTTTTCAGAATGAAAAATAAGGGTCTGATTTCAACCCTCGAAATTTCACATATTTTTTTTTTCTAAACGGGTGTCATTTCAATGAAAAAATTCCGTTGAATTTTTTAATTCATTCGAAAAATCATAGGAGATATGATTTTTTAAACATTGTCGTGAAAAATGCCTGCACGTGTCCATATTTTGCATGAAATTTTTTTTTTTTTCAGATAGTACAAATTATTATCATTTAGTTAAGGGTTCAAAGAAGGCTCATGAATGTTTTCAAATTTTTTCAAAAGTTTTAAAATTCTGAAATAAAGGAAAAATACGAACGACCCATCGCTAGCTTTAACGGTTGCTCAAAATATCGTTAGCTGACGAGGTTTAATTGTTTCAGGATTTATCGAATCACCGGAAAAAAATAGTTTATTATCGATAAAGATTCACTAGACTCTCTATATTATTAACTCTACTAATATTAAACTCGGACTTCTTACATAATCGTCTGTTTCATATAACATTACTGCAAAGAACGATAAATTTTTATCGAGGTTTAATTTCGTATCTAGGGTCAAATGGTTTCACCGTAGAATGATGCTTTCAGCTAATGAGAAGTTTATAATTATATAACTCATTTACATTTCAATACATCAGCAATACATTCTATTCATAAAGATAACGTCTTTCAGTCTTATATATCTGTAGGCAGTATCACTCGGGCCATCCCGAATAACTAGCTGCTGAGCTTTACTATTGTGTTATTCCACGATAAATTTTTGATTTGTCACTAAATTTAAACTTTCTTAATTGCTTTGTCACGTAGAATCAAAAATTGGAATATTTCGAAATGGCAGGTGTGTTTCAAAGCACGTGGATTTTACCGATTTTATTAGTATATGCTAGCTGGTCGTTTGCGACTAAACTTGAAACCGTTCACAAATGGAAGTACATTGACTACGCGTGGGTTAACGAAGCTCAAAAACAGGACGCAATAAATAGCGGGGAGTACGACCACACGAAAATTATTCCTGTTGATTTCAGGAAGATCTCAGGTACTGAAAAAATTTGATCAGTAACATATGGCTTTTGCTCAAATTCGATACTTTCAGGTGAACGAGTTTTGGTTACGACACCTAGATTTGAAAAGAATCCTGCGAGTTTATCCGTGGTTTCGAACAAAAGTGGTGACGGTGGCCCGTTGTTGGATCCTTATCCCAATTGGGATTGGCATAAAATAGGAAATTGTTCTGGGATTACAAGCGTGAACAAAATCTTCGTAAGTATTAAGTGAAACCGATTTGAGGGATTTACTTTTTTCATTTTACTAACACTTTTGATATTACAGTTGGACGAATGCAACAGACTATGGATCGTCGATTCTGGTAAAATCGGAAATGAGGAGATCTGCCCCTCCAAGATACTTGCATTTGATCCAAAAACAAACGAGCTACTTCATAGTGTTGAAATCCCACACAACTTGACCCATAATTCCGCTGATGTGAATAAGGGCAAGCTCGAGTTAGAATTCGTCGAGACACAAGGAGATTCTTGCAACCAGACATGGGTCAGTGAACTGGAAGTCTGTGATTCATTCCACGAAGACAAGAACGCATTACTTCAATTCTTATCATTCGATTTTCTCAGCTATACATCGGGGACCCAGAAGGATATGGTCTCGTGATTTGGGACGGTGAGGACATATGGCGTTTGGAAAACGACAAAGTTTATGCTCCAGATCCGACAGCAACGACGTTCAACGTGGCCGGGGAAAATGTCACCCTCCACCTCGGAATTTTCAATGTCCAAATACCCCCCCCAGGATTTATCGAGAAAGGCTATCTTCTCTTCAAACCCTTAGCATCGGTGGAAGCATATGCGGCAACACTCGAGGACTTGCACAATTCAAAAACAGGAAGCAACATCACGTATTACATAAGCAACTTCACACCTCAGAGTCAACTGCTTTCCGCTTCTTTTTCAAAGTTTGGCGTTTCATTCGGTAACTTTGCCTCAGAGTTGGTCGTGGCTTGCTGGAACTTACGACTGCCTTTGGTCATGAGTAACGTGGTAGGTACAGATACATGGTCCTCTGATCAATCTAATATTACATACTCCAATTTCTAATATTCAATAACAAAAAAGCGATATTCATCTAGTCTTATCATCGAAATTATAAATTATTTTAGGGCATCCTACTTCAGGATGAAGTAGCTCTACAATTCGCCAGTTCCACTGTGATTGTCCACGGACCTGAATCCAATTTCGGAGATGAAGAGTATTGGGTATTGACTAATCGGTTGCATAAGTTTGTCCTGAAAACCATGGACTTTAATGATACGAACTTTAGAATCCTGAAAGCCAATCTTGCCACTCTCGTCAAGGGCACTGTGTGTGAACCAACACCATACACGGTCGCCTCTACCATCGAAGACAAATTTTGGAGGAAATTTGAATACTAGAAAATATATAATGTCAGTTCTATCAGTCTCTGGCTATGCGTTCACCAGTTTATTATTTAAATAAAATTTTCAATTTTCAAGGGGCAATTTTATACTTGTACGAATTTTTTTTATTTATCTTAGACATTGGGTGGACGCTTTGTCGAAATAGATACTACGAAATAAAGTAATACACATACATATACATGCATAGCAAAATTTTTCATTATTTGAATCCGTTATAATCCCAATATCCTTACTAGCTACCGCGGTAGTTGCTGTATTGCTCATGTTAGTAAAGTATCTCAAGCAATACCATCGCTAAGAGTATTCTCACAGATTATTGAGATAGTCCATGATTAGACGATAAGAATCTTTATATAAGGCTCCAGATTCGTTCAAACTTCAATTTTGATTTTCTTATCTGAATCCGTAAAAAAAAAAAAAAAAAATTGATTTGGTCAGAGGTTCGTCGGTGTATAGTATAGCAAAAGTCTACAGAAAATTATCTAATCCACGTTCATGCACCGACGCCTTCATGGAAAGTAGACATAACATCACATTTCGGTTGTAACGTGGCAAATTCTGCCACGTACCTGGTAATCGACTTCTTTTCAGACAAGGGTGGCCATCCGGATAGACAAGAAATTCGCAAGACTTTCAGATTCACAAGGCTTCTGTAATTAATTGCTAAGACTTTTATTTGTCCGAAACCCGGCCTTGTGCACGAGGCAAAATGCAAGAGTATCGAGAATTTCTCCATTTAATTAGACATCAGCTTGGGGAAAACTCTGAAGATCGAAAGACCTTATCAAGCTCGCCTGGAAACGTTCAAGCTCGGGCAATGTCCCCCACTCATCTTATATCGTAATAGTTTCGCCACAAAATTATCTCAGAGACCCGGATTGATTCTGCATCATTTCTTGACTGGCTATTGTATATAGCGCTGTCACGATTTTATTAATTTTCTTAAATCTTTTCTTGCTGTGAATTACCAAACTAATTGCTGATTTTACAGAATCAACGTGAATCATTGAATTTAACTACTGATTAGTTTGTGATAGTGTTTCGATCAATTGAAGGTAAGCTTTCAGACTCACACGACTCTCTGTGTAGATCTTTATCTTGATATTCCGTTATAATTGTACCATAAGCGTCATTATCAAAGAGTTATCGTGCTTTGGCTTTTTTTGATACGTATAATTCAATAGAATCAAGTATATGCATTTTTGTATTAGTATTCAATTTTTCGAGAGTTTAGATTATCAAGATTAATTATCTGTTTTTATGATGTTATGTTATCGTCAGTTATCGTTAGTTTTGTCCTACATTGAATTCTTGCCCAGAGATCTAATCTAGATGTCAGAATTTTTGGGAATCATATAGATTCAACCTAAGATGATTGTTGTCGTAAGACTATCGTTCTACTCCACATTACAGAATTTATTTCAGTTATAATTAGATATTCGATCAATCCTAGCATTTATTCCGTCCCAAGTTAACTATAATCCCTCTGTAAATTCAAGTTGACCTGATGACATCATTTTATTATCACTGTTTATTGAACTCGTGTTATGATTTCTACTTCGTTGCCGTATTGCGTAATTAAACTAATTTATATCTGAAATTGTGGTAAAAAAAAAAAAAATGATGTCATATCCATCGTTAAGACAGAAGATATTATATTTTTCTACCAAAATTTGCGAAAACATGTTTTTCAAACAGAATTCGAGCTGTAGACTGAAATTTCATTGGCCATAAGGATTTGGTTTCACAGTGGAGATTAATTCCCATATTTTCGCGATTTTTTTGAAATGTATCTTCATTGCTGATTTCGTATCTGGGGTCAAATACTTTCATTGGGAAATGATGATCTCAGCTATCGAGAAACTTGTAATTATACACGTTAACATCTTAGTGGATCAGCAATCATATACATAAAGCTAACTTCTTTCACTCTTATACAAGGTGAGTCTTTTCAAAGGTCTAAAATGTGCGTGGTTTAGCTTTAAAAAAATTCAGTTTTTTGGCTGATTGAACAACTGGAGGCTAAAAAATGAAACGTAATTTTTACACTGTGCATGCCTCAGTCCTGTGAATTCAATTTGTTCGGATTCGCACGTTTTATTTTCCCAAAAATTATGTTTCTATAGCAACTGAGGCTAGATCTTCGATAAAACTCACCCTGTATATTGATAAGCAGTATCACCCGGACCTTATAGACTAGCTGCTAGTCTTGGCGATTGTGGAGTTCCACAAAAAATTTTTTTTTAGTTTATAAGTTTCGACTGTTTCAGTTGCCTTGCTACGTAGAATCAGAAATTGGCAAATTTCGAAATGGCAGGCGTGTTTCAAAGAACTTGGATTTTGCTGATTTTACTTGTCTATGCTGGCTGGTCGTTCGCTGTTAAACTTGAAACCGTTTACGAATGGAAGTACATTGACTACGCATGGGTTAACGAAACTCAGAAACAGGACTCAATAAATAGCGGGGAGTACGACCACACGAAAATCATTCCGATTGATTTCCAGAAGATCTCAGGTACTTACCGATGAAATTTAATCAATCGTGTATGACCTTCGCTCAAACTCGATACTTTCAGGTAATCGAGTATTGGTTACGACCCCTAGACATCAAAAGAATCCTGCGAGTTTATCCGTAGTTTCGAACAAAAGTGGTGACGGTGGTCCGTTGCTGGATCCTTATCCCAATTGGGATTGGCATAAAATCGGAAATTGTTCTGGGATTACAAGCGTGAACACAATCTTCGTGAGTATAAAGTAAATCGGGTCTTACGGATCTGCATTTTCTATCTTACTAACATTTTTGACATGACAGTTGGACGATTGCAACAGACTATGGATTGTTGACTCCGGTAAAATCGGAAATGAAGTTATCTGCCCCCCCAAGATACTTTCATTTGATCCAGAAACCGACGAGCTGCGTGTTAATGTTGAAATCCCAAATAACTTGACCCATAATTCTGTAGATGTGAAGAAGGGCGAGCTCGAGGTACAATTCGTTGAAACACAAGGAGATTCCTGCAACCAGACTTGGGTCAGTGAACTGGAAGTCTGTGCTTCATTCCACCAAGACATGAACCCATTATTTCAATTTTAATCATTTCATTCTCACAGGTGTATATCGGAGACCCAGAAGGCTACGGTCTCGTGATTTGGGACGGTGAGGATATATGGCGTCTGGAAAACGATAAAGTTTTTGGCCCAGACCCGACAGCAACGACATTCAACGTGGCCGGGGAGACCCTCACACTTGATCTCGGGATTATCAACATAGCATTAACTCCCCCAGGATTTATCGAGAAAAGATATTTTTTCTTTAAACCGTTAGCATCGGTGGCAGGATATTCAGCGACACCCGAGGAAATTCACAATTCAAAAACAGGAAGTAAAATCACATACCACAAAAGCAACTTGGATAATGTAAGTCAAGTACTTGCCGCTGTTTACTCAAAGTCTGGAATTTTCATCGGTGGCTTTGCCACGGAGCTCGTCGTGGCTTGCTGGAACTTACAACATCCTTTGATCCCAAGTAGCGTGGTAAGTACCGTCACACGACCCTTCAATCAATTCTGTATCAAATCACTCGATTTATAATGTTCGATAGATATTCGTTATCCTTTCATCGACATTATCAATTATTTTAGGGCATCCTAGCTCAGGATGAAGTGGCTCTGCAATTCACCACTGCCACTGTGATTGTCGAAGGACCTGAATCGAAATTCGAAGAAGAAGAGTATTGGATGATGACCAATCGGTTGCATAAGTTTCTCCTAAACACTATCAACTTCAATGATACTAACTTCAGAATCATGAAGGCCAATCTTGCTGCTCTTGTCAACGGCACTGTATGTGAACCAACGTCATACGCGGTCGTCCCTACCATCGAACACAAGTCGTGGATTAAACTTGAAGACTAGCATAGATACCATCAGTTCTATCAGTCTCCTCCTATGTTTCCACCTAGTTATTTTTATACCAGTACGATTTTTTTTTGTCATTTATCTTAGGCTTTGGGTGATCGCTTCGTTTAGATATTATGAAATAAAGTTATGCACGTCTATGTAATACAACAAAAAATTTTCATTATTTGAATCCGTTGAAAAAACCGATACACCTGCTATCTATAGCAACAGCTGCTGTTTTGTTTGTGATCAGTAATAGTATTTCAAGCAATAACATCGCTGTGAGTATTCTCATTGATTGTTAACACAGTCGATAATCAGATGATGAAAATCTGCAATCAAAGCTGCAATTTTGTTCAATCATTATTTCTGATCTTCGTATCTGGATCCAAATGATCAAATTTTCGTAAAAAAAAAAAATCCATTGCGTTATTGATGCATACTGAATAATCGACAGCAACGTTCTCCCAAAACATAATCCAATTTTATACCCAGATATTAGCGTGAGACGGTATTCTAGTTCAACTGTATGACATTAACATTCGGCAAATATTATTGGCAGGTGTTAATATCCCTCAAAAACTATAGAATTTCAATGCCAGAGTTCTGAGGTCTCGATTATTTACACAAGTCAATATTCGTTTATGGCAAATGGAATAGTGTTACGTTTCTAATATGATATGTTGTACAAGGTTCACTTACAATAAAAATATCAAGAAGTGCGCTAATTAATTCAAGGACGTTAAAAAATATTCGATATCGTATCATCTTGTCGATCCTGGTATAAGCGACGAATTTTTGTATGTCACGTCCGATTTTCGCGACTATAAATTATATATATTATCAGCTGAATATGACAGCGCCACATATGGCTTTAGATATATTTTTTCGCCTCGTTTACTTAGCTTGATTAAATATTCGATTCCCCCAATCACCTGATCACGTGCGATCGTAATAAATAAAATTCAATTTGGTTTGCCTGAATTTTACTGTATCCCTTCTTACTCTGCATCCCTTACAATTCATTCGCCACTTAAATTTACACGTTTCTAGTTAATTATTAATCTATTCGTGGATATGTACTGGACTTTGGTAGATGCTTTCCAATGATCTTTAGCTTATATTTAGATCTGCTTATTATGCTTTGAATCAGTCGAATATTTGAAGAAATCTGCTAAAGAAAAGGGTCGCAAATCTCTATTCTCTGATAATTGACAATTTTACAACAACTGTACGATCTGTGATTTTTATTTTTATATTTCATCCGAAATGATGAAATTTTATTCATTTTTATTTTATCCCACATGAAATATAATTAGCGAAATCTTCCATGTATATAAAAGCTGGAAAACCTTCATGATCGAAGCTATTTCTCAGATTTTTTTTAATAAGTACTTTGAGTGAGAAGACTATTGAGTACATCCGCACGTGTACGGACTACATGACTTAATTTAGGCATCATTAATTGTTTGTCTTTATAATGTCCTATACTTGAGGCCACGTATCGCGCGTGCGCGCGCGTGTAGGTATTAATCCATTAAGTGCAATGTTTTTGAAAACTTCGCAAAAATGGTAAATAGAAGAGGATTAACTCAGCTTAATGTATTTTTAAATATTCATTTCACTGTATTCTTGAGTTTGATCAAATACATTAATCCCGTGCACTATACCTACGTGTACCGATAATGTTGTCACGTGAACGTTTATTTTTCTCCCGCTAAGATAGTCAAAAGCCACGGGATCGCATCATGTACTGTCAAGCAAATAAATGTTTGCAAAATTTGGGTAATATTTGCCAAATTTTTATAATGGGTGTGGCTTGGTAATAGCTACGACATTTTAATGTACTTGGTGCAAGATTTTTGTACCCAAGGTGCATTTGGGGGTTAAATTATTATACCATATGTAATACCTGCGAGTGATAATTTTCATAATCATATGTTTTATAACGTCGTATATTATCCACGTGGTGGTCTATTTTTTATGGATACTAATTGAGCTTATGGCTCATTTTTATACAAATAATATGGTAATTCAAATCTTAAATATCATCTGAAGCAATAAATCAGTGGTTTGTGTGTTTAAAAACCGGCCCTAATATGCATGATAAATATAATCTACTGATAGTAGGTGTGTGCGTGATACTTTACCTGGCATAAATCAGTTTTATCATTAGAAAGAAATGTACACTTTATCTCATATGTCATATGTAGTAGAACTATATAAAAAGAAAGAAATTCGACGTTGCAGTTGAACGTTGATAATAGACACAGAGAAAACGAGCCGTTACCATATTTTCTGGTATGTATTGTCTATAGTGAAAGTTTATAGTTCTAAATTTCGAGATGGATGTACCGAGTGCCTACTCTGCCTTGCGCATCGCTTTAATCTACGGGCCATCATACAGCTTTTACGTGTTTGTGCAAATTCTAATAGTGCTTCTACGACCAGACATCGTCGACATAGAAAATAGAGTGAAAATTATTTCAACTCAAGATATCGTCGATAGTTATGACTTTATAATAATTGGCGGTGGATCAGCAGGATCAGTTCTCGCTAACAGATTGACGGAGAATGAAAACAACACCGTCTTACTCCTAGAGGCAGGAGGAGATGAGCCCGTTATGGCCGATGTACCTAGATTATCTACATCAATTATTATGAGCTCAGATATGGAGTGGAATTTCAAAACTGAAACTTCGTCAAAATACTGCCTAGGTTCGAGCGGTTATCAATGCAGCTGGCCGAGAGCTAAATCACTTGGTGGTTGTAGTATGCACAATGCTATGCTGTATATACGTGGCAACCGAAGGGATTATGATCAATGGAAAGACCTTGGAAATCCAGGTTGGGGATACGACGACGTTTTGCCATACTTCAAGAAATCGGAGGACATGAGGATTCCAGAACTTCAGAATTCACCGTATCATGGGACTGGTGGTTATCTTACAGTCGAGTCATACAGATACACTCATCCAGAAACAAATTATTTCGTGAATGCCACTCGGGATATGGGCTATAATGAAGTGGACGTTAATGGCGCGACACAAACTGGAGTCTTGCATTCTTACGGCACTCTTAGAGACGGGTTAAGATGCAGTACGGCCAAAGCTTTTCTACGATCAGCATCTCACAGAAGTAATCTTTATGTAAGCACGAATTCTATGGTTGATAAGATCCTCATAGATGAAACTACGAAGACAGCTTACGGCGTTCAGTTTCGCCGAGAGGGAAAAACGTACATTGTCTATGCGAAAACCGAGGTGATATTGTCAGCCGGTGCTGTGCAATCACCTCAGATATTATTGCTCTCAGGAATCGGGCCAAAAAAAGATTTGGAAGAAATTGGGATTCACGTTATCCACGACAGTCCTGGTGTTGGGCAAAATCTTCAGGATCACGCTGCCACGGTGCTTACTTATTCAACGGATCTACCATTGAACGATCAAATATCAACTACGGCAGATTCTAAAAGCTCTAGTATTGAAACTATATCAGGAGTGGAAGAATTTCTGAATCAGAGCGATGGTCCACTGTATGCTTGTCCCGGTAGTCCAGTGGCGGCTTGGATCAATAGCATGTAAATATTTCTCTCCATGTCTTGGTTCAGTTGAATACACTTTTGTGATAGTATTGCGAAAGATAAACAACAATTTGATTTTCATTTTGTCAATTTCTGCACTAATCAGTCTCTCATTTATAGCATTTTTTCAAATTCTGTTTCAGATATGCGAATAGTTCGTTAGACTATCCGGATATAAGATTGGGTTTTTCTATAGTGACTGACACCGGTGGTAGTTACTACAGTAATCAATACAACGGCGAAAAGATTGATTATGTGGCGAATTTATACGGAGATGTCTCCGAGAACTTTGCCTATACCATAGAGTCATCGGTCCAGCGTCCGAAGAGCAGAGGTTACATCAAGCTAAGAGACGATAATCCCGATAGTCATCCCATCATAGAGGCGAATTACTTTGATGACCCCGAGGATATGGATCTCTTTGTAAGTTCCTCACTTCTCTGTCAAAGCTTATTCAGATTGATCCGGGCTTACCGATTGTTTGAATTTTTCAGATTGAGGGACTCAAACTGTCTTACAACATTAGCCAGACACCAACTATGAAACGAATTAACGCGCAACTGAGTGCCAGTTCAATTCTCGAGTGTGATCAGCTTATTTTTCTTTCTGACGACTATTGGCGATGCCAAGCACGATACAATACAGGAACGGGATACCACCCTTGTTGCACCTGCAAAATGGGTCCTGTAAATGATCCTGCGGCTGTTGTAGACCCACGTCTGAGAGTCTACGGAGTGAAAGCTCTCCGCGTTGTGGACACCTCTGTAATGCCAAATATTGTAACGGGCAATACCAATGCTCCGACTATCATGATTGCTGAAAAAGCAGCTGACATGATTAAGGAAGACTATCTTTTGTGAAAAATTTAATGACTAATAGAGAATCGAAATCTTACGTCTATAAAAGAAAAATAATCGAATGTCCTGGGAATGATAATGAGTTTTCAAAGGACAATATATCCAGAAATGTGTAAAAACTGTATGTTATGGCTTGATATAATTTTAATCAAATTGAAAATAAATAAATGAAAATACTTATTAATTTGTATGAGACAGTATTTTACTATAACTGTGTGTTATTAACATTCAAAGAATGTTATCGGCACGTGTTAATACCCCTCCAAATTATTATGAAGAGCATTTCAACGACAGAGTTCTGACACCTCGAATAATTGAACAGATCTTTCCAAGTAAACATTTATATTTCTGAAGAATTTAATGATAATATATTTTTTATACCAATATATGTGCCTCGTGCGAGGTTCACTGACATTAAAAGAAATCGAGTCGTGTGCAAATCCATTCAAGGACGTTAAAATATGTTTAATATCGTATTATTCCATCGACGCTGGTATAAGCGAAGAATTTTTTCATGCCACGTCCGATTTTCGCGAATATAAATTATTATCAGTCGAATATGACAGCAATAGATTCAATATGATTGGCTAAGACCCACCTTCCACAACTGCTTCAATATAAAAAGATACAACATCGAGTATACTTGAAATATTTAAAGATGTTTCAATGATCGACTATCTTCACCTTTCTAATTGTATTCAGTGTTCACCGATTTACTTTTAGAATAAGGGTTGAAAGAGGTTTTAGGTATTTGAGCCCGATCTCATTATTTATGTTAGTTTATTTTCGGATTAGGTATACATTAGGTGTGATCATTTTCTTGGCAATAAGATCTGAATTCGATACTTTGTAGATAATTAATGGATTTTTAGAGGTAGTCTAAAATTATTGTAATTACTCGAACATCTTTTCCACCTGTGGACAGGGTGCTTTTGGAAGGGTTGAATAAATTGCAAATTGGGTTATACAAATCATATGATCCAGTTTATTGCAAATGGCGTAAGATAAAAATATTTCATTATTTAATCGAGTACTCGTTGCTAAAAAAGTATACGTGACATTAGCTTGCCAATAATTTATAATTGACAGATTAGATATGGTAGGCTAAGAACCGCCTTCTACAACTGCGTCAATAAAAGTATACGATATCGAATATTCTTGAAATTATTTGACCACGTCTCAAAATTTTTTTTTAATACATACCAACCTCCTATGAAATTTAAAAAAAAGATGGAAGCCATTAAATTGATGAAAAACAATTTTTCGAAACAATCTGTTTAAATAACCGAGGTAGTCGAACCCTGTCATTTAAATCATCTGTATATAATTATTCGCTCGTTCATATCATGTTCATATTTGGTTATCGTGCACAGTACCAATAATTATTTAAACTTGGCATTTTTCTAGGCTTGGAAATTTTTTCATTCAAAATCTATGATATCGATTATGTCTATTTACATAAATAACAAAACTGGCGAAATATTCTATCGAATAGTTCTCTGCAATATATATTTTAATTAATTAATGTATAAGAGTTCAATGGCCATATAGACTTCTGTATCAATAATATATCATCAATAAGATATTATACATATAAGTATTCGGTATGGTTGGTTTTAAAATGAGACAAAGGATACAAAGGTACTGTATGATCAGCAGCAGCTGTGGACGATAAATTTTGGCCCACGTGCCGAAATATCGCTCGATATATTCCACTGCGTATTATTTGATCACCTAGCGCTTGTCAAATTTGGTCACAAATCATTTCTCGTTATTCGCAATTCGGAAAGTAGGTAAATATATCATTTGTGTTAAATAATTCAAGCGTAATAAATCGATATAATTAATGGTCGTTTAAAGCAATGAACCGTAAACTTGATTATTTATCCAACTGCAATCGAGTAGGAACTTCGCAAAATGTTTGAATGCTAGGTAATAAATTTGGCTAATCAAACGATATTATTTAAAATTTAATCACATGTTCATACGTATCCCCCTCTCGCTGTCTCTCAACACAGATAAATAATCAATAATGCTGAAGACTAATTACGCAATAATTACAAGAATTAGCTAAATCTTTAAACTGAAATTCGGCACGAGACAGTGCCCATCAGTTTGCAAGAAAATAATCCTTATCTAACGAGCAGCAAAAAATTATATGCAGCTTTGGCTTCAGTTTTATTATTTTTCGAAATGGAAATGATAACTGCAAGAGATATTTTTATTTTATTTTGTTTTTCGTCTTCAATTTTTTCATCTATTAACAAAAATAAATAAAAAGCAGCTAATGTAAAGTGCAGTAAATTACAGCGGCTGATTGTCGCAAGGATCACCCAAAATTCTAAAGCAATATTTAATCTTTTTGTATAGCAAAAAATTATCGACATAATGGTAAAAATACCAAAGACGAACACATGTTTCGCAATGTTGATAAGAAAAAAAAAAAAGAAAACTTGTTCATTGCATCAAAAGAGAGGGCGGTAACTGATGACAAAAAACAGGAAGATCTCTTAAGGCCACCTCTTTTGGCAAACAGATCTGCTACCTCCTCTATGTCGATGCGGGTACCAATATGCGATCAAAGTCTACAATTTTCCGTACTTTGGACCCGTGATAGTCCGGATTTACAGTACCAGGTTCTTCTTTATCTTCTTGTTCCTGATTGGTCCTTCTTTTTTTCGTTATTTTTTGATATACTTTTTTTTAACAAATGTTCGAAGCAAGAAACACACTTCCCATTGGTTATATTCTTAGTACCATAGTACTACGTCTCAAAGCATGCAGGATATCATAGTGGGGAGCAAAGCGGTGGTTATAATCGTGGATAAAATTATGTAATCGTGGGGTGGCCTATTGTGGGGGTCAACTGTATTTATACCGCAATCGGAGGTGCTATTACTTACTTCTGGCAGAATTGCCAGTTGGACATCTGCCGAATTTTTTCAATTAAAGGTAAGATCTCTGCATTATAAAATACATACTACGCTTATATTGTCCCGAATATTTTCTGCGATTATTCACCATTACCAGTGACTTTTTTTCTTACATACATCTATCTAATATTTTTTCTCTCAATTAAATAACTTTGATAATAAAATAAAGAGAAACCGCAAAAAATCGTTTTCTGACCATTTTTTTATTTTTTGTTTTATACTTTTCGGAAATTTCGTACTTTACCTGGTAACTCTGCTATATATATGTGCTTACATGTAGGTAGGTGTATATACACGATGTGTTTGTGTGTGGACCTATTTATATATAATATAAGCGAGAATATGAGTCTACATGTTACCTATACGCATAATAATGTTGCTGTATTAGAAATATCCATCTTTAAATGATCAAGATAACCTATGTTCCCTTGTTTTTTCAGAAATCATGGCGTGTACTTACAACTCATCAACCACCAGTGATAATCTGCTGCCTAGTACAAGTTTGACAGAAGCTTGTACCGGCTCGGCGTTTCTCATCTTCATAACTCTTGTGAACGAATTGATCAGAAGCAATGATAAAATTTCCGGAAAACACGAGCGTGTAAAGCCAATCGAAACACCAGACGAAGAGTACGACTTTATAGTAGTCGGAGGTAAGTATCATATTACGAGATAACTACGGATAAAAATTGAAAAGAATCCTGTATGTCCGATAATAAGCACACGTACAAACAGGAACGAAATATACCCTGAAATTGACCCCAGTTTCTTTTGACTTCAGGTGGTGCCGGAGGTGCCGTAGTGGCTTCAAGACTCAGTGAAAATCCCGACTGGAAAGTACTACTTCTTGAGGCTGGTCTCGATGAGCCTGCAGGTGCAGAAGTTCCTTCTATGGCCTTTGCGTTATTAAGTAAGTTCATATCAAAGAGGAGGTAATAATAAGATCCTGATAACGAGTCGTGTCTATATATTACAGGTATTACCGACAAGGTCTGGAACTACACAACGACAGAAGAACCATGCGCCTGTCTTTCATCAGAGGGTGTCTGCGCATGGCCCTCAGGAAAGAACCTCGGGGGGAACACGGCGCATAACGCTATGATATATTTACGAGGCCACCCGTGGGACTACTACAACTGGGCTTCTCAAGGGAACGAAGGATGGACATGGGATGAAGTGTTGGCATATTTTAAAAAGGCTGAAGACAACGGTGAAATCGATAGAGTCGGATCAGAATACCACAGTACAGGTGGACCGCTTTCTGTTGAAAGATTTCCATACACAATTCCACTTTCGGACGCAATTCTCAGTGCGTCTGAAGAGATAGGTTGGGGTGTCAGCGAGGATCTTAACGGAGATGTGAGAACCGGGTTTTCAGTCATTCAAGCCACGAACAAAAAGGGAATCAGATGCAGCAGTAACACAGCGTATCTGCGACCGGCCAGAGATCGCGAAAATCTTCACGTGTCTTTAGAATCCTATGTCACCAAGTTAATCATCGAGAATAAAACAGCAGTCGGCGTCGAGTACTATAAGGTAATAATTCCGATTAACCAATCACGAGTTTCACTCTTATGATTAGTATTTTGAGGATTGCGACTACCGATCATACGAACATGTTTATAATTGTCGATAATACCTACACTAACCATTTATGAATTTTAGAATGGCGAGTATAAGACCGTCAATGCTAGCAAGGAAATCATAGTTTCCGGTGGCGTCGTACAATCACCCCAACTCCTGCTCCTTTCCGGGATCGGGCCCAAGGACCACCTAGAGTCTGTGGGCATCGAAGCGATCCTTGATTTGCCTGGCGTTGGTCAAAATCTTCATGACCATCCAACCGCACCTATCGCCTTCACCGTGAATGACGACGATACCTATGACAACGACCTGGACGCGGCTCTAACATACTTGGCCAATCAAACTGGTCCCATGTCTACCGTTGGATCTGTTCCGACATTGGGTATATTAGCAACCAATCTGACGACAGCTGACCTTCCAGATATCGAGATATACTTCAAGGGTTACATCGCGAACTGTGCATCAGGTGAAGTTGGTGGTCTCGCTAGCTCAGGGCGTCGTACCGTGACCATATTGCCATCGCTTCTTCGCCCCAAGAGCAGAGGTATGTCTGAGTAGTAAATTGGTATAGATTTGTTTTCACGTTGATTGTCCCGGAATTAGGAATCGTGAAATAATGCGAGTTCTGTCGTTTTCTGTTCTAGGAACCGTCAAGCTGGCTTCGAATGACCCCTTCGAAGTTCCTAAGATCTGCGCCAACTATCTAAACAATACAGTAGATCTTGAAACTATGGTTTTAGGCGCAAAAATGATCATGGCGTTGACCAAGACGGAATCCTTAGCATCTTATAATTTTACTTTAACTGAAGAAGCAGCCTGCTCCAGTTATGAATTCGATAGCGACGAATACTGGGGTTGCAGGATACAGCAGTCTAACTACGCCCTATATCACCAAGTTGGTACCTGCAAAATGGGACCTGCCAACGATTCCTTGGCAGTTGTCGATCCTCGGCTACGAGTCCACGGAATAACAGGACTCCGTGTTGTGGACGCTTCCATTATGCCGCAGGTGAGTCCAGTGTTGATAATATGCATAATTAAGTGAAGTTGATTCATCGATTGTACAAAATTTGTGAACATTAGGTAAACCCTTGGAATTCAGATTGAAAATAATAGTCAGATAACAATTTTGTAACTTTGTTTACAGGTAACTTCCAGCAATACCCAAGCACCAACCATGATGATTGGAGAGCGAGGTGCTGACTTTATCAAAGAAGATTGGGGAGTGGATACTTCAATATAAATTGATACAGGACGTTCATATCACGTTTGCTTTTGAACACAGCGATGTGAGAGCAACGATATAGGTATAACCAAATAGAAAATACAATGTGTGACCCATAGTGTGATATGAACCACAAAAATACATAAAAAAAATAAAAACAGTAAACAAATTTCAGAGATACGCATTATTAGAATAATATAATAATGTATAATAACAACATTGTCCTGTTACGATGGTAAATGCAGAATTGAATAAAGGATTATAAATATATGATGTGTTGGAATGTTAATAATTAAAATAGACCTGAAGACCAAGGCACAAATATTTGTACGCACTAAGTTCTAAGGATTTGATACAATTTATTTAAAGTTTTTCTTGATTTTTGAACACCGAAACTGACACCAGTTGACATTGAGTTATGGAAATCTTTAGGAAGTTAACTTCTTATGTGTAAAGATACGTTAACTCATTTTCATAAATTCTATTCTACCAAAAGAGCCGGGTATTTGATACTCACTGTAGCCTCAAGTACAGCACACATGTACGAGTACATTAAAGTCATCAAACACAATTACTCTGTATCGTCAGCTGCTATGAAGACTAAATATTGGCCATACGAGTCGAAATATCGCTCGGAATATACCAATATCATATTGTTTCACTCCCGGCTTATCACAGCTGGTCGCAATTAATCATTTTTCACAATTTTCCCCTTTTAATTCGAGTACCTACGATCTAGATGAGATAATGGTGACGTGATTATAAGTGAATTTTATTATAGTGGAACACACTTCACATGAAACTCACAGATTCGAATAAGCTTTAAAATAAAGGTAACGTATAATATTCATACTCTAGTTGAAAAGTTTCCTTCATATTCTCTTCATTTCTCTTCCATCATTTTTCCTGAAAAAGACTTTAAGACTTACTAAAGAAGACTTTAGATAATATCACCTACAGTCAATTATCAACTTAAAGATCTGACATTGATTCATAATTTCTCATCTCTTCAGTAACTATGAGGTACGACTTCACATCACCATCATCAGGATCGTGCAATCAGGATCTATTGGGTCCAAGCCTGGCAGATGTTTGCAGTGCTTCGACGTTCGTCGTCTTCATGTCTCTCCTCAACACATTGATACGATCCAATGAAAAAATATCCGGATCAAACGATCGCGTGAAGTCAGTTGAAGAACCGGATGACAATTACGACTTCGTAATAGTCGGGGGTGAGTTACATTATGATACGACCGCGGACATGAGTAGAAAGGAACTACCGAGCTGCGTTAATAAATTCATCGAAATATGTCCTGAATTTTACTCCAACTTCTTTTCACTTCAGGTGGTGCTGGAGGTGCAGTAGTGGCTTCAAGACTGAGTGAAATTTCCAACTGGAAAATCCTACTACTAGAAGCGGGTCCTGATGAGCCTGCAGGAGCCGCAGTTCCTAGTTTTGGAACTCAATTTTTAAGTAATTTTGCATCGAAGAGTATATGATGGTAAAATTCTGACAATCATTAACTCCGTCTATATGTTACAGATGGGAAAGATACCTGGAACTACACAACGACGAATGAGAATTACGCCTGTCTTTCAACGAACGGATCCTGTGTATGGACATCGGGAAGGAACCTTGGGGGAAACACGGCACACAACTGGATGGCATATATACGGGGTAACCCAACGGACTATAACAACTGGGCTGCCAAAGGGAACGAAGGGTGGACATGGGATGAAGTGAAACCATTTTTTATAAAGGCTGAAGACAACGGTGAAATCGAAAGAGTCGGAAGAAAACATCATGGAACAGGTGGACCGCTTTCAGTTGAAAGATTTCCTTATATGCCTCCGTTTGGGCAATCGGTTCTCGACGCAGCTAGCGAGGCAGGTTACAACCTCAACGAGGATCTCAACGGAGACAAGCACACTGGTTTTTCAAGAGTTCAAACTACGACAAAAAACGGAGTCAGATGCAGTAGTGCCACGGCGTATCTGCGACCGGCTAGAAATCGCAAGAATCTCCATGTGTCTTTAAACTCCATCGCCACCAGGGTGATAGTCGAGAATAAAAAGGCAGTCGGCGTCGAGTACTTCAAGGTAATGATTTCGAGTAACTAATTTCGAGATGCGTATTTCGAGGATCACCAGTATCGATCTAAAATAAGTCGATAATATTCAAATCGTTGATAAATCTCTTTCAGAATGGTGAGCAAAAGAGCGTCTACGTTAACCGGGAAGTTATACTTTCTAGCGGCACTATGGGTTCACCACGTCTCCTTCTCCTTTCCGGAATTGGACCCGAGGAGCATTTGAAGTCTGTAAACGTCAAAGTCGTCCTAAATTTGCCTGGCGTTGGTCATAATCTTCATGACCACCCGGGCGCAGGCATCTCTTTCAGTATAAATCATACCAATACCTATGACAATAATTGGAAGGTTGCTGCAGAGTACCTTGCTGTTCAGAAAGGTCCTCTGTCGTGCACCGGATCGGCCCAGTCGTTCGGTATTCTAGCGTCCAATGCGACAAAATTCGACTATCCTGACCTCCAGATATACTCCGTAGGTTACATCGCGAATTGTGCACCAGGTCCAGTAGACGCTCTTCAAAGTACAGGCCTCCGCACTGTGATAATGTTGGCAGCGTATCTTCACCCCAAGAGCAGAGGTACGTCTAAGTAATAAAATGGGCTAGTTTTTGAATGTTGGATATCAATGGGTTGCGGATCTCGAAATAAGGAGTTCTCTGTTTTAGGCAGAGTCACTCTGGCTTCAAACGATCCATTTGAACTGCCTTTGATCTGGGCGAACTATCTGAGCGATTCTAATGACGTTGACCGTATGCTCGATGCTGTGAAAATTATCATGTCATTGGTTGACACGGAAGCCTTCCGTGCGTATAATTTTACCTTGGCTGATGAACCCATCGAAGCCTGCTCCGATTATGAGTTCTTAAGCGACGATTACTGGGTTTGCGTGATACGCCAGGTTAACTATCCCGTTTATCACCACGTTGGTACCTGCAAAATGGGACCTACCTCTGATTCCATGGCAGTCGTTGACCCTCGGCTCCGAGTTCATGGGATAAAAGGACTCCGTGTTTCGGATGCTTCCATTATGCCTATGGTCAGTTCATATATAATATATGCACTTAAATAAATAAACACAATTTTTTCACTGTATGACTGTGTATGAAGTTCGTGAACGTTACATAAATGCTTAAACTCTAGAGTCTAGAGTCTAGACTGTAGACAGTTGACAGGTAAAATTGTTGTAAATTTGTCTACAGGTAACTTCCGGTAACACCCAAGCACCGACCATGATGATCGGTGAGAGAGCCGCAAACTTTATCAAAGAAGATTGGATCGAAAGTTTCACTAGTCAGGAATTTTCTTATGAAACAGAGAATAAAATCTAGACATGAAAAAAAGTTCTGCACTACTCCTTGTTTAATTATGGAACTTGTTTAAATTTCGCTTCGATTTTAAACGATTATTTTTGTGTCCATTTACGTAAAAGGCTTGTATCTTGATATTTTAACCCCGTACTTATTCTGAATAAGACTATTTTCGTGAAAATTCTTAAAAAATAAATAAATATATTACTTAAAATAAGCTAAGGGTTATTAAAGGTCCGTATTATCATTACTTCCGATACTAGCGTCGATTGAAGAACATAAATGGGGCAATCCAAACCTACTCAATATACGTTTGACCCTTTCTATTTTTAATTGGACTTATTCATTGAAAAAACGGGAACGGAATAAGAATTCAATTAAAAATTGGAATTGTCAAACGTTTACCAAGTTAGCTTGGAATGCCCCAAATACATCTAGTGCATATTATTCATACTGTAGTTGAAAATTTCTCTTTATATTATCGGATGCTATTTAGGAAAGTTGCCAAAAGACGCTCTTAGTAAAGTCGATAAGAAGTTGTCACCGGAACATCATGTTGAAACCTTTCTTTTGAAAATAAAAAAGCGAGAGGCCTAATCATCTCAGGGTCTTCTGCAGTTCACTTTGGGTCTGAAGGCAAATACCAGAATTACCGGGATGGAATTTGGGAGTGGAAATAACATCAGCAAGCGACGGTTCTTCAAGATATACGGTTACGAATACGAGAAGAAATGTCCGAACAAAAATTTAACCCATCCTAAGAAATTGCACCCATGACATACTGCGATATCACTGCAGACGAAGGAATTAAAAATGGAAAGGAAGTATGGGTTTTTGATATTTAAGAAAAACCAGCATACATAACATTTTGGAAAGAAACTTTATTTCTTTTTATTCGACACACAATATATGGGATATGTATAGAGTAAGAGAATAAGTATATATAACTTCTCAGGGACGCGTCCACCATGAGCCGTGGCATATACAATAAGTAAAGCAATATCTTTATATAGGTTAGATAATTAAAACGAATATTTCATGTAACTCGTCGTCTGATTTTGAGGCTGCAGCCCGGCTGATTCGCGAGTTTTTCTATCGTAGTAAGTACGCGTTGCCCAGATTTGCGTAGTCAAAAAATTGTGGGCGTCAATTTCGATAAACCTGATATCCGGGTATAATGTCAAACGTGCCGATTGTTCTTTAAACGGAAATGGACGCGGATACGGTACTCTAGAAGAACTTTCACTCCAGTCGGATGCAGTGTTCGACAAGTCTCGGGTTCATATTCATCTTAATTTTCAGCTGCGGCCTTGATGGCGATTACACCTGCAGCGGATAAATTCTGGGTGAAAGTATCGAATGCGGAAATCACTACCTCTTTATCGGCTTGGATCGCAGAAAAGTCGTCGGCACTTGCTTCGCCTACGCGAATAGCATTGACTAAAACTAAAATTGACTCGATAATATTATTTCTGATAGTTTTTACTAGCCCAGTTGTTGCGTTGCGAAGAGATGCGAAGTCAGCTTCGCTGTTGTCATCCCAAGTTTCACCAATGTGAAGTAACTGATACGAGAGGTCAGCGAATGTCTCGTAATAGACAAGTAATGACGTTTCCAAAGTTTTTAATTCATTTATCCAGGATTCAGAAGAATTTTGACCCTGCATCTGAGCAGTTTTAATTGCATCGAAGATAACGGCAATCTCATCCGTTGTTATGATGGATGTTAGCTTCCGGGCGGCCGCAGCGGCAGAGACGGCATTGGGGTTGGTGGATAGAATTGACATGAAATTTATTTCATTTCCAGCGTTAATTTTGGCAAGTGCTGCAGCTTGAGCGACATCAGTTAGAGAGAAGTCAGCGTTACCAACATCATGGAGTCCGTAGGCAACTTTGTGCAAGTGGGCGCTGATTGTACCAAAGACAATTTCCGTCATCGCCTCGTATCGGTAAAACGATACAGTCAGGGCGTATTGATTTGTGGCCAAAGGAGGCACGATTTCAATCAGATCGAGTCCTCTGGCTATGTAGAGGGTTTTTAGTGCACTGAATTTATTCTCGACATCAGCCCTGAGTCCGATATGCGTATATTTCCGAAATTCTTCGATCGTGTTTATAAGAGAAACGTCAGCCGTTTCGCCGGTAACTGCAACTGCGTAGAATTTTATTGCACTGAAAACAGCATTTGTTACATGAACGAGGGCTAGTCCCGATCCATCCTGGGCCGCTTGAATTAGAGACAATGTGCCATCGTCGCTGGTATTTAGACAGATACGAATTGAGTTATAAACACTCTGAACCAGATTTGCGAGATCCTCTTGTACCTTGGCCTCGTATTCGTCAAGTTCAGCTCGGTGTGCGGAATAATTTCCAGATTGGGCCAATGTCAATGCCGAGGTAGCCACCGCATATGCGTCGTCTAAATCGGCGTGGGTTGCGTTCCGAGCGACTTCAACCGCATCGCAAGCTTCATCACTCAGGGCTATCAGAATTGCGTCTAAAGAATAGTCAATTGCATCTTTTACTCTGACAAGTGCTTGGTCAATTTTCGCGGTGTCGTCGTCAGTGCTGGCCTCAACATTCCAAATTAATGCAGACGCGTATTTTCCAATTATGTCGAAAATCGGATCGAATCCATCGAACTTGGCCTGTACTGTTGCGTCCTGGTTGACTATGATTTGAGTCAGAGAAGCCAATTGATCTTCCGATAGTCCGTAATCAACTGTCAGAGGTAGAGCAACAAAGCTCTGCGCTAGACTCACGAATATGATAACGATTATAAATTTACCGTCCATTTTCGTAGAATATAATTCTGTGGAAACGTATGCGGCTTATATACCCTCTAACGTATCTAGCCTGCTCCGAGCCAAGGCGGCATGCGCAACAGAAAATGGGTAAGGGGTACCGAGACGAATAGACTGCGCGCTCCTAGCGAAATAAATACTAGATTAGAAAGAGAGAGCAATACGAATAGTAGTTCTGTCTCCTTATAACAGAGCCAGTGGTAGGGAAATAGCCGGCGCGTCACCGAACATACGTGAAAAAAGCGTGAGAGGAGCGGCTTTTTGTGACGCACGATCATCTGACCACCACTAGAATATTCAATATGTATGGGCTTCAGTGGTGCCAAACAATTGGAAGGAAAAGAATATATTTAAATATCCGATATGGGATGGACGTAAATCAATTTTGAAATTGATCCTAAGTTTTAGAAGAGGCTACAGAGAATTTGCAATTTGTCAGTGGCCTCAAAATTACCAAAGGTCTTCAAAACGGGGTAGAAAATGAAAAAGTTTGGCTGATGACCAATCCTCTACAGGAGTTCCTTTCAGGTATCATGGACTTTAGTGCGTATAACTTCAGAGTCCTAGGTGCCAACGTAGCCACCTTCGTCAACAGCACATACTGTGAACCCGAGTCACACTCAATCGTTCCTACCATCTACCAGCAATTCCTACCAGCGATAGTTCAGCGGTTCCTATCAGCAGATCCCAGTTTCTGATCTCAATTCGTAAGTAATTTTGCATCGAAGAGCATGTGATGGTGAAATTCTGACAATAATTAACTGTGTCTACCTATATGTCACAGATGGGAAAGATATCTGTAACTACACAACGACGAATGAGAATTACGCCTGTCTTTCAACGAACGGATCCTGTCTATGGACATCGGGAAGGAACCTCGGGGGAAACACGGCACACAACTGGATGGCATATAGGTATACGGGGTAACTCGACGGACTATAACAACTGGGCTGCCGGAGGGAACGAAGGGTGGACATGAGATGAAGTGAAATCATTTTTTATACAGGCTGAAGACAACGGTGAAATCGAAAGAGTCGGAGGTAAACCTCACGGAACAGGTGGGCCACCTTCGGTGGAAAGATTTCCTTATATGCCTTCGTTTGGGCAATCGGGTCTTGACGCAGCTAGCGAGGCAGGTTACAACATCAACGAGGATGTCAACGGAGACAAACACACTGGTTTTTCAAGAATTCAAACTACGACAAAAAATGGAGTCAGAAGCAGCAGAAGGTTGCTGCAGAGTACCTTGTTGTTCAGACGGGTCCTCTGTCTTGCACTTATTTAATTTTCTTAACGTACCTATTAACAGTACAAGAAAATTCATTGAAACTTAGTAAGATGAGTTTACTCTGTCGTGAATCGTTATTGAATAACAGGATATACTAAGTAAACTTTCTTGAGATTCATATACTAATCGAGCATTTTTTTTCATCAATAAACTAATAACCAAAATCAATCAAAATTTTAGCGGGACGTTGGTTGCGTAATGTGCAATCGTAGAAGGTCCATCTCTTTGCACGAATTACAATAGACAATTTTTCTTACACGTTTTTTTATCAATTATATCATATCCCTATATTTGGTATAGCTGGCGATTTAATGATTGACGCAATTTCATATCGGCGGAAAAATACTGGCTCTATTCATACTTTTTTGGCAGTTTACACAGTTGCAGATCTCAAATACTAATCTACGTCAATCGATATAAATTGACGTCAATTCAATGTAAGCATGGGAGTCACGAGTTTTGGAAAAAAACATATCAATAAATTTCTGTATAATAAACTAAGCAGGTTCATATCAGCGGAAAAGTACTACCTGTATTTATACCTTTTCGGCAATTGACACAGCTGCAGACTTTCAGTACAGATCTACGTCAATTGATACATACTGACGTAAATAGAATTATGTAAAGGCGAGAAATATGAGTTTTATAAATAAAAATATATCAACTAATAAATTTCCAATTTACAGGACTTACATAACTCTACACGATTAATAGTTACGGAGCAAGGAGTCTAGCATCCTAGTTGAGACGGGTGAAAATATTTAATCGATGTCAAGATTGATTATCGACCGATGAAATATTATGTTATGCGCTCATTCTCTCATGTTGTATGATTATAATTGGTCACAACCTTTAACGGATAGATCATTGCACTCAAATTTATGTTCTTCACCCCTTACATGTATATACGTTGTATTATCAACGTAACCAGAATTATGAATTTGTGTAAAAAAAAATCAAAAAATGGTTTCTTGAGAACAAAATCTGCACTAATTGCAAAGATAAATATAGAAAATTTCATAAAAATTGTTTTGCACAGATTTTTTTATCGACAATAAAACATTTTCCTCGAAGTACATAGAACAAAAAAAAACTCGAATTTTGCCTTGAAAAGGTGTGATTGATTACTTCACATGAAACTGCTCGTGTTCTTCGAGGAGGCTCACTCATACGATTTGTAAAAGCCAATAACCCCGGATAGCAGAAATTTGGTATCTGATGTAAATTAAAGGGACGACAGTCTGTAATTGTTTATAAGTCTAATTGTCTAGTTACTAGATTTAAAGGTCTCAAATTTGCAATTAGAACATATATAGAGAATTATGTGTATATATGGAGCTTTCGGTGATTATCTCCGACTAACAATTCTCGGTACAGTGACCTAGTAGTCTTGTATCAATTTAATGTTTATAAACTTACCACCGTCTGAACATGAAAGTCCTTCCTGACTGATTTTCTCCGGGATTTCGAGAATCTAATATCAAATTCGATCCTATTTCGGACAAAATCGCTAAGGATTAGCGGCCTAAGACCACATCATCTTGATGTATTTTTTCGTGGAAATCATATCAGTAAACAAACTTATTCTAAACTTTTTGTCATAAGTGATTTGTATAGAAATACGATTGAGAAAATCCACACGTGTGTGGTATACGTGAGCAAATTCAAGCGTAATTAATCGTCTTCATTATATACTGTACACTGAATGCTAGGTATTGCGTAAGCGTGTATTTATCCAAGTGTGATCTTATCAAAAACTTCACGAAACATGAAAATATTAGAGGATTATCTGAACTCCAGCAACGTAGTTTTAAATACGCATTTCCCTACATTCGCATAATAGGAACATAGATTCTCTTGCGACCGTCTCTCGATAATCCGACATAGAATAACAACTGCATAATCAAAGTTGTCGAGATAGTAAAGATTAGAGAAAATAAGATGTTTTCATAAATATCCCAGGCTTGCGAATTCATCTATACGGAATAATTGTTTCAGGTATACAGTAATCAACCACCCATGCGAAAATAGTTCAATGACTATAGGTATACCTAAATACGGACTTCTGTATGAATTAGATATTATACAACAATATTTGTTGAAGCGAATGATAAAATGACTGTTTCACCGTTACGGGAAGATACTGGGTGTAAATGTTCATACCTATTCGATAATTAGCACAGCTGCAGACATCCGAAATAGCTCCAAATCAATCGATATTATCAAGCAAGATGAATGGAAGAGTCCCGAAAAACCAATATTTAATCAATGACGAAATGTCCAATGTGCGAAATATATGGGCTGGCTGTGCATGAAGTAAATCAAATAAAACAGTAAGAATATATGGTAGATCATCTAAATGACGTAAGCATAGCTGGCTAATACCAGAACACGCATTAAACCCCCACCAAAGCAATCTTCAATCGACACACGATTGCAATTCATAATGGCAAATCGCTGACTGACGAAAGTATGAATAGTGGATGTAAGAAGGAGGAGAGTTAGCTTAGACCGAGTACCCCTAGCTAGTGACAGCTTACCGGTACCCCAGTCGTTCGTACGATTTCTACTAAAAGTGAGCGATAATTATTATTCATTCTTGAATAAGTTATCATATTATACGATTATTATTCGTAGAATAAGATAATATCGTAGAATTAAAAGTTCAGACTTGAAGTTTTTCGGCGGACTTTCTTTTTCTTGAACTAGAATCAGGGGCCTTTCAGGATGACTCTCCTGTTCCAAGCTACTTGGTTATTGCCGATTATCTTGTCCAGTGCCAGCTTCTGCCTGGCTGGTCTGGACGTGGCATACGAATGGAAGTACATCGACTATGCCTGGGAAAGTAAAGACCAAAAGGCAGCTGCAATTTCCGACGGAACCTATGATTATACAAAAATCATCGCGTACGATATTCAGCCGCTGTCAGGTATCGTAATTATTTTCTGTATTTATACTGCATATCGAACCTTGTAATATATCACAATTTAAAGTTTCCAAACTGGCGTAAAAGTTAATCTATGTAATACGTGATTCGATAAGTGATACGTTAGTCTAAGAAATCATCATGACTGATTATTACATGATTTCGCAGATGGCAGAATATTGGTAACAACTCCGAAATACTTTAACAACCCCGCAAGTTTGTCAACAATTTACAGTAAGATCCGCGAAGGTGGACCTTTGCTAGCGCCTTATCCGGATTGGTCTTGGCACAACAAAACAGACTGTACAGGCATCACAAGCGTGAACCGAGTTTTCGTGAGTAGAGTGAATTAGAATGAGGATTATTCAATATTTGAAAGAAGAATTTTTTAATTTTTGCAGCTAGACGACTACAACAGATTGTGGCTCGTCGATTCCGGCAAAATAGAAAACGAACAGGTGTGTTCGCCTAAGATCCTCGCTTTCGACGCGACCACAGACGAACTACTGATAAATGTTGAAATTCCACTCGAGTTGTCGCACAATGCTGACGACGCGAGCCAAGGACGTCTCGAAATCCAGGTTGTGGAAACGAGTACAGACTCGGAAGATACATTTTGGGTTAGTAAAGTCCAGCTTGATATCTAATTAAGTATAATTTTTCATAAAAGGTTCATAATATTCACCATTTCACGAATATTACTCCGGTTATGAAGACATTGCGCTGCTATCACACAAATTGCAAAGTCATCGGTAACAAGCTGATTGGAAATCGCTGAATTTCATCATATATGTGAACGTTTGAAACGAATGATTTTCGGCCTGCAGGTATACATCTCGGACATAGAAGGTTTTGGTCTTATAATCTGGGACGGGTCCGACATATGGCGGCTCAACGATGAGGTTTTCCTCCCGGACTCAGATTATACGACGTTTACCATCGGAGGTGACAATGTCACCCTAAATCTCGGACCTTCAAGCTTCTTGCTAACGCCAGATGGATATTTGCAAACTCCAGCTTTGCTTTTTAAGCCCGTAAGTTCTGTGAGGACATACGGAGCGAATCTCGAGGACTTACATAACTCAAAATTAGATACCGTCGTGAATTTCTTACGGCTCGAATTCATAGGACCGACTCAAGAATTGGGAAGAACTTTTTCGAAAAATGGAGGAATTATGCTCGCCGGTTTTGCCGGAGAACTATTTGCATGCTGGAATTTGCAGACGGACGTTCTGGAGACAGAAAACATTGTGAGTAGCTGTTATTATTTTTGGGCTTTAAAAACAAGGTCCATAGTCGCCTGGATATATACGTATAATCGTATTTAAGCACGGTGTATCTCTAACACATGGTGTCCAATAATTTCAGGGATTCTTGGATACGAATTCAACTACTTTGCAGTACATTAACGCCGTCAAAACTCTAGACGATTCATCATCTGAGATACTCTATGCGTTTTCGAATAGAGTGCAGAAATTCATACAAGGCACCGTGGACTTCAGTGAAATTAACTTCAGAGTGCTGACGGCTGATATTACAACCCTCGTAAGCGGGACCGTGTGCGAACCGACCGACTCATTCGAGATCGAAGAAAGTATCGAAGATAAAGGTTGGTTGCTCTACGAGGAATCGTCTGATGCTCTTTATGAGAGTTTTTCTTTGTCTACGGAATAAATAACCACTCAGATACCTAACATTCATTTTGCATCTGTAGTCGCTCGGAAAATTATTATATTCCAATTATACCTAGTGTGTTCTTTCATCTATTTCCATCATGTACACGAATACGGCAATGGGTAATAAAATTTGTAAAGAATAAACTGTGTCATCCATTCAATAACCTCTCCCTAAACAATTCGATAATCTGCTTATCACGTTAGTCTCTCCTACTGGGAGTAACAACTATAATGAAGGAGGAAGAGCTGATTTTTTGTTACTTACATAATGAATGTGTTTTCAGTTCGGTTCGCCGCGTAGCGTGCCCCGGCAAAATAACGAAACGCAGACTTAAGTTACGAGAGTAAGCGGATGATGCATGATCCTATTGTTCACAGCGAGCTCTTTCTTTTCGTGCATCACATCTTATGCGTGTTCAAATCTAACTCGTCGCAAATTATTATCGAGTAAACAAATGTCAAGTAAAATGTTTCACGGATAAACAGTTACCAGACTGAAGATTCAACTCCTGCAATTATACATTCAACCAATGATTAAAATGTTTATCAGGTGTCTTAGTCCGGATGAATAAGATTTGTGCAATTTTCATTATTATCAATTCATAATTATCAATTTTGTACCATTCATGCTCGTGACTGTGGCTCGATGCATGATGTCCTCATTCAGAATAAGCAGATGATATGACTAAATAATTCGTGGCATTTTCGTTATGCAACGCGATGCTATTTTAACGCGAAATTTTATTGACCACTGTCGTCAGCTTTGACCGTACGTCATAAACACTAATCAGGCATTATCGACACGTGTTTGAACCGATCACTCCTATTATAGAGGGCATTTCAATGCCAGGGTTCGAACACCTTGGTTGTTTGAACAGATTCTATAGGTAGAATAGACTCTTATTTCAAAGAAATTGAACTGAATTGCGTCATTCAAGGATATTCAATATCATATCGACCTACCACTGATATGGCTGCGAATGGCAAAGGGTATAGTAGGATAAGATGATCGAAAGTCGCCCCTCACCGATTTTCTCTGGGATTTCGAAAATCTGACATCAAATTCGACCCTATTCCGGACAGAATCGGTGAGGGAGGGATTTTCACCATCTTATCCTGCTACACCCTTTTGACGCCCCGCGTCCGAACCGGTGAATGATTAGCGGCCTAAGACCGCATCATCTTAACGTATTTTTTCGCGAAAATTATCTCAGTAACCAAACTTATTCTAAGCTTTTTGTAATGCGTAATTCGTATAGGAATATGATTAGGAAGATACGGTCTACGTGAGTCAATTCAAGCGTAATTAATCGTTTTCATTATACTGTACACCGAATGCCACGTATTGCGTGAGCGTGTATTTATCCAAGTGCGGTCTTATCAAAAACTTCGCGAAAGATGAAAATATTGGAGGATTAGCTGAGCTCCAGTAAAGTATTTTTAAATATGCATCCCCCTACATTCGCATGGGAACATAGATCCTCTTGCGACCGTCTCTCGATAATCCGACATAAAATAAGAACTGCATAATCAAAGCTGTCGCAATAAAATGTTTTCATAAATATCCAGGCTTGCGAATTCATCCACACGGAATAATTGTTTCATGTACACAGTAATCAACTACATGTGCGAAAATAATTCAATGACTATATAGGTATACCTTATATAACTCGACTCCTAGTCAGACTGCATTTCAGGACTTTTTTTCAGATGCTGAATAAAAGTCGCGTTTTATGACAAAATTGTTATCACAAAAGTATAATTACGTATAGATTTATAAATTACATTTTTTAAACCCAAATCTCAAATTTTATCCCAGCTCTACAATTATTCGTGTTTTTTCATTCCTGTACTACCATTAACTTGAAATTTGCGTCGTAAGTACCTATTTCGAATCCTGTCATTTCTCTATGTACTCCTGGATTCTACTCTATCTGCACTTGAAATATCCATTTTTACTGAAACTCTAAAAATCATTCTCTAACTCTTAAAATCCTGAATATAAGTCAATCCCGCGTATAAGTCGAGGGCGATTTTTAATGGCGATATCAACAACAAAAAACCTCGACTTACATCCGGAATAATACGGTAAATATTATACAACAATATTTGGTGAAGCGAAGGATAAAATGACTATTTCACCATTACGGAAAAATACTGGGTGTAATTATTCATACGTATTCGACAATTAGTACAGCTGCAGATATCGGGCAGAGCTCCAAATCAATCGATATTATCAAGCAAGATGAATGGAAGAGTCCCGAAGGACCAATATTTAATCAATGACGAAATGTCCAATATGTGCGAAATATATGGGCTGGCTGTGCATGAAGTAAATCAAATAAAACAGTAAGAATATATGGTAGATCATCTAAATCACGTAAGCATAGCTGGCTAATACCAGGACACGCATTAAACCCCCACCAAAGCGATCTTCAATCGACACACGATTGCAATTCATAATGGCAAATCGCTGACTGACGGAAATATGAATAGTGGATGTAAGAAGGAGGAGAGTTAGTCTTAGACCGAGTACCCCTAGCTAGTGACAGCTTACCGGTACCCCAGTCGTTCGTACGATTTCTACTAAAAGTGAGAAACAATTATTATTCATTCTTGAATTAGCTATCATATTATACGATTATTATTCGTAGAATAAGATAATATCGTAGAATTCAAAGTTCAGACTTGAAGTTTTTCGGCGCACTTTCTTTTTCTTGAACTAGAATCAGGGGCCTTCCAGGATGACTCTCCTGTTCCAAGCTACTTGGTTATTGCCGATTATCTTGTCCAGTGCCAGCTTCTGCCTGGCTGGTCTGGACGTGGCATACGAATGGAAGTACATCGACTATGCCTGGGAAAGTAAAGACCAAAAGGCAGCTGCAATCTCCGACGGAACCTATGATTATACAAAAATCATCGCGTACGATATTCAGCCGCTGTCAGGTATCGTAATTATTTTCTGTATTTATACTGCATATCGAACCTTGTAATATATCACATTTTAAAGTTTCCAAACTGGCGTAAAAGTTAATCCATGTGATACGTGATTCGATAAGTGATACGTTAGTCTAAGAAATCTTCATGACTGATTATTACATGATTTCGCAGATGGCAGAATATTGGTAACAACTCCGAAATACTTTAACAACCCCGCAAGTTTGTCAACAATTTACAGTAAGATCCGCGAAGGTGGACCTTTGCTAGCGCCTTATCCGGATTGGTCTTGGCACAACAAAACAGACTGTACAGGCATCACAAGCGTGAACCGAGTTTTCGTGAGTAGAGTGAACCAGGATGAGGAATATTGAATGTTTGAACGCAGAATGTTTTTATTCTTGCAGCTAGACGACTACAATAGATTGTGGCTCGTCGATTCCGGCAAAATAGAAAACGAACAGGTGTGTTCGCCTAAGATCCTCGCTTTCGACGCGACCACAGACGAACTACTGATAGATGTTGAAATTCCACTCGAGTTGTCGCACAATGCTGACGACGCGAGCCAAGGACGACTCGAAATCCAGGTTGTAGAAACGAGTGCAGACTCGGAAGATACATTTTGGGTTAGTAAAGTCCAGCTTGATATCTAATTAAGTATAACTTTTCATAAAAGGTTCATAATATTAACCATTTCACGAATATTACTCCGGTTATGAAGACATTGCGCTGCTATCACACAAATTGCAAAGTCATCGGTAACAAGCTGATTGGAAATCGCTGAATTTCATCATATATGTGAACGTTTGAAACGAATGATTTTCGGCCTGCAGGTATACATCTCGGACATAGAAGGTTTTGGTCTTATAATCTGGGACGGGTCCGACATATGGCGGCTCAACGATGAGGTTTTCCTCCCGGACTCAGATTATACGACGTTTACCATCGGAGGTGACAATGTCACCCTAAATCTCGGACCTTCAAGCTTCTTGCTAACGCCAGATGGATATTTGCAAACTCCAGCTTTGCTTTTTAAGCCCGTAAGTTCTGTGAGGACATACGGAGCGAATCTCGAGGACTTACATAACTCAAAATTAGGTACCGTCGTGAATTTCTTACGGCTCGAATTCATAGGACCGACGCAGGAATTGGAGAGAACTTTTTCGAAAAATGGAGGCATTTTGCTCGCCGGTTTTGCCGGGGAACTATTTGCATGCTGGAATTTGCAGACGGACGTTCTGGAGACAGAAAACATTGTGAGTAGCTGTTATTATTTTTGGGCTTTAAAAACAAGGTCCATAGTCGCCTGGATATATACGTATAATCGTATTTAAACACGGTGTATCTCTAACACACGGTGTCCAATAATTTCAGGGATTCTTGGATACGAATTCAACTACTTTGCAGTACATAAACTCCGTCAAAACTCTAGTAGGTTTATCATCTGAGACAGTCTACGTATTTTCAAATAGAGTGCAGAAATTCTTACAAGGCACCACGGACTTCAGTGAAGTTAACTTCAGAGTGCTGACGGCTGACGTTTTAACCCTCGTAAACGGGACCGTGTGCGAACCGACCGACTCATTCGAGATTGAAGAAAGTATCGAAGATAAAGGTTGGTTGCCCTACGAGGAATCGTCTGATGCTCTTTATGAGAGTTTTTCTTTATCTGCGAAATGAATAACCACTCAGGTACCTAACATTCGTTTTGCATCTGTAGTCGCTCGGAGAATTATTATATTTCAATTATAACTATAGTGTGTTCTTTCGTCTGTTTCCATCATGTACACGGATACGGTAATGGGTATTAAAATATGTAAAGAATAAACTGTGTCAATCATTCAATAACCTCTCCCTAAACAATTCGATAATCTGTTTATCACGGTAGTCTCTCCTACTGGGAGTGACAACTATAATGAAGGAGGAAGGGCTGATTTTTTGTTACCTACATAATGAATGTGCTTTGACTTCGGTTCGCCGCGTAGCGTGCCCCGGCAAAATAGCGAAATGCAGACTTAAGTTACGAGAGTAAGCGGATGATGCATGATCCTATTGTTCACAGCGAGCTCTTTCTCTTCGTTTATCACATCTTATGGGTGTTTAGATCTAACTCGTCACAAATTTTTTTTGAGTAAACAAATGTCAAGTAAACTGTTTCAGGGATAAACAGTTACCAGGCTGGAGATTCAACATGACGATGCAAAGACAATATCGGGCTGGCTGGTATGTGTTCAATCTGAAATTGTGACGTCAGCGTTGAATCAATATTTCTGACCGGAGTGAAATGATATCTCTTCTGGGTCTGAGCCCATTTTTATATCTAAATCAGGAGAATTTTGATCAGAGATGAAGTCGGAATAAGACTGAATCTCTACGAGGGGGCCAAGTTCATCGGGTTTCGTTTGATTCGGTGAAAAAAGAGGATCTCTCGGGCCATTTCGAGGGACGGAGAATAAAGTATGAGAGTTTCTTCGATGTGAGAACGTCTCGTTCAAATACGAAAAATCCCTCGCAGAAAATTTGGGAAAACGAGGGTTGTTGTTGGTTTCAAAGAACCTCAGAGCAGACGAGGACGAAGGTCTGTTAGCTTCTTCAATGTTGTCTGATAGAGTTTTTTTCCTTTCTAAGAAAGCAGGACAGTTTCTGTCAGAAATTAGATAAATATTTTTACACAAAAATGGTGTCTTATTTTACCCTAACTTTCCCTACTGATCGTAGACTGCTGGCATGCGTGAGTGATCAAATGAGTAACTATATTTTCATCGATAAGATGAATTCGGCAGTGAAAGAAGTACATCGAGACTGCAACTATTGTTAGAATGTGTTTGTGAATGAATTTTTATTGAATAAACGAATGTTGAATGAACTTTTATATAAGGTTGCAATCGGGCACCCTGACAGTTTCAATATAGAGATTCTAAAACAACATCTATAACTTGCTGACAGATTTTTCATTTGAAATTGTGACGCGTGTGTTGAGCCAATATTTAATCTATGATGAAATGTTTATTCGGTATAATATCATGAAATATGAATAGCTCGTGAAATATATCAAATAAATTATCTGAAATTCAACCGTTCATCAAAATTTCGCAATCATAGAATCGTATCGCTTTCTGGCTGCCAGCTGAACACTCATTACGCCCCCACGAAGGTAATAGAAAATCTAAAGAATTTATCATGTGATACTGATCAATCATGGCTAGAAAATTATATAAATACCCGATCTAAGGCAGAGGTAAATTCATCTTGGCCCAATACTAGTGTATGGTCTCATCGATACCATACTTTTTCACTAAAATAAGGAACAACAATTTTTTTTCGCCAAGAATAATTCGGGATCTTCCAAGATGACGCTTTTATTTCAAGTGACTTGGATATTGCCGATTATTTTGACCAGCGCCAATTTCTGCTTCGCCGGTCTGAACGTCTCATATGAATGGAAATACATAGACTATGTCTGGGAATGTAATGAAGAAAAAGAAGCTGCGGTTACTGATGGAACCTATAATTACACAACAATCATCCCAAACGACGTTCAACAATTACCAGGTACCATAATTATTTGTTCTGTCAATATTGCACATCGAACTTTGTAATACCTACAAATGTCAAATTTCTGAAGTAAAGTAAAGGTTTGATCAGACGAACGATTGTGGTAACAAAGATCATCATGCCTAAATTTTATATGACTTTGTAGATGGTAGAATACTGGTAACGACTCCAAGATTCTTCGACAACCCCGCAAGTTTGTCAACGATTTCTGATCACACCGGTGATGGTGGACCTTTGCTATTGCCTTATCCCGATTGGACTTGGCACAATCGAAAAGACTGCTCGGGCATAACAAGCGTTAACAGAGTGAGAGTGAGTAGTGAATCGTTATGAGTAATGGTCAATCTTTTCACGTACAATTTTTTGATTTTTGCAGTTGGACGACTGCAACAGACTGTGGCTCGTCGATTCTGGTAAAATAGGAAACGATCAGGTGTGTCCGGCTAAGATTCTCGCATTTGACTCTGAAACCGACACGCTGATAATGGAAATAATAATACCAAATGAGCTGACGTATAATGCTAATAACAAGAGCCAAGGACGTCTTGAAATCTCGGGTGTAGAAACGTTTGAAAAGTCGTGCGGAAAAACTTGGGTTAGTAAATTATTATTAGAAATTTATTTTGAATAAGATTTTCGCAAAATAAATTGGCAACAGCTAGGTTGGATTTTCCTGGATTTTAATAATCTATCTGAAATTTAAAATCGAATGGATATCGCCCTTTAGATATACATCGCGGACCCGGAAGGTTATGGTCTTGTAATCTGGGATGGTTCCGATATTTGGCGGCTCAATGCTGACGTTTTTAATCCGGACAAAAATGCAACGTCCTTCAGCATCGCCGGAGAAAATTTCACCTTAAGCATCGGGCTTTCTAGCTTTCATATAACTCCCCCTGGATATTTGGAAAAACCTGCTTTGATCTTCAAGGCCCTGTCTGCTGTAAACGGATTCGGAGTGACTCTTGAAGATTTACACAACTCGAAATCCGGGTCCAGCATCACTTTCTACAAGCTCAATTTCACTGAACCGAGTCAGGAAACCGGAGGAGTTTTTTCGAAAAGAGGAGGAATTTTTATCACAACATTTAGTACCGAAACGTTACTTGCATGCTGGAATCTCCAGAATCCTTTGGAGACAGCATATATCGTGAGTAGTGATAAATATCAACAAGTTTCATACTCAGCTAGATAAATAATCGTATTTAAAAATATCATTTCTCTAAAACGTGATGTCGAATGATTTCAGGGATACTTGGAGACGAATGTAACCACCTTGCAGTTCGTTAGTGGGGTCAAAGTAACAGAAGATTCAAAATGTGGATCTCAGACAGTCTGGGTATTATCGAATAAATATCAGAACTTCATTTTGGGTACGATGGACTGGACTGTAATTAACTACAGAATAATGACGGGTGACGTTACTACCCTAGTAAATGGTACCGTATGCCAACCAGCGGAGGAATACGAAGTCAAGTCTGGTATCGAAGACAAAAATTTCTACACATACGAAATTTTAGATAATGTTCTTTCTGGAAGTTATCGCATTTCTCTGAGCTAAATTTTCATTTACCTGGTTCTAAGAGTACCTATTTCCGAGAACCATAAAAATTCAATTATAATTTTTGTGTACGTGTGTGTATTTCCAAAACATTCTATTCGTGATAAATTAATGGGTAATAAAATGTTTAAAAAATCGATGTAGGTGTCAATCATTGAATAACTTGTCTCCAAACAATTCAAAAATATTATCATCATCTTCGTCTCTGATACAAGGAATAAATACTATATGAGTAAAGGGCGCCGATGTGTGATTTCTTACCTCGTAGGTATGCTGTTCAATTTCTATTGAATGTATGAATCTTGAATAAAGTTTCTAATTGTCACTCGGGTACTGTATAAATTTTTATCTGAAAATTTCGAAAGAGACTCGAACTTGCTGACATGTTTTTTATCTAAATTTACGACGAGTGTATTGAACCAATATTTAATCTATACATATGACAAAATGTTTAATCAGTATATAATTTAACGAAATATATGCATGTGAATTATTCGCGTACTATATATACAAAAGCTTTGGCTGTTCGTCAAAATGACGTAACCATATAATATAGCATCGCTTTCTGATTGCCAACTGAACACTCATCACGCCTCCACACCGCGCTACTAAAGTAATTAAAAGACATTTAGGGTTGTATCATGGAATTGCGAGCAATCGTGAACTGAAAAATGTATAAATATCCGATGCTAGGTGGTTAGTTTGGCTTAGTTCATCGTGGCGTAGGAACGGCTTCAGGTCTGACCAATACCATCTGTTTCTACTGAAAGTAAGTATGAGAATTATTATTCATTTTCGAATATTCTTTCAAACTGCTACAAAATACAGTGTGAATCAAGATCGAGTTCCACGATAGGTGAGCAGAACAGGGGTCTATAAGATTTTTTTTTTTTGTAATTTTCGAAGTTTTATGCTCCGCATAGACTGCAGGGTTTCTTGCAGGGCGAGTGATGCTCGTTGGGGACTAGCGAATATTATTTGTAGAATAAAAGGATTGGAATTAACTTCAGATTTGTTAATATTAGTTACACTTCTTTATTTAAGTATAAGCCAAGGCCTTCCAAGATGGGGCTTCCATTCCAACTAACTTGGATATTGCTGATTATTTTAACGTACGCCAGATTATGCTTGGCCAGTCTGAATGTCACATACGGTTGGAAATACATCGAATATATCAAGGAAAACTGTGGTGATCAAAAAGCGTATGCAGTTGCTATGGAATCGTACAATTATACAAAAATCATCCCGATCGCCGTTCAACCACTACCAGGTGCTGTACTCAATTATTGTGTTCATAGCGTACATCGAACTTTGTTATATCCCATCTCCAAATTTCTAAAGTAGTGTAAAAGCTTGAAAAGCTAAATTTATCTGAAATATCATCAGGACTTAGTTTTATATGATTTTTCAGATGGTAGAGTGCTGGTAACAACTCCGAGATATTTTAACAACCCTGCTAGTTTGTCAACGATTTCTGACCAGACCGGTGACGGTGGACCTTTGCTCGCTCCTTATCCCAATTGGACTTGGCATAACCAGAAAGACTGCTCGGGCATAACAAGTGTCAACAGAGTATTCGTGAGTGATAAATCGGAATGAGGAGTATTCAATCTTTTGATGTATGATTTTTTTATTTTTCCAGCTGGACGACTGCAACAGATTGTGGCTCGTAGACTCTGGTAAAATAGGAAACGAGATGGTGTGCCCGGCTAAAATTCTCGCTTTTGACCCAGAAAATGATGAGCTGATAAAGGAAGTAATAATTCCGGATGAGTTGACGCACAATGCTAACAACAAGAGCCAAGGACGACTGGAAGTCTCGGCGGTGGAAACGTATGGAAAGTCGTGCGACAAGACTTGGGTTTGTAAAATATTATTGGTAATTTGATTTTTGGTGAAAATTTGCATAAAAAAATAATCAGCAATAAACTAGTTACAATTCTTTGGATTTGATCATCCACACAAAATTTGAAATCGAATGAATATCGACTTTCAGGTGTACATTGCGGACCCGGAAGGTTATAGCCTCGTAATTTGGGACGGGTACGACATATGGCGGCTAAACGATGCCGTTTTTGATCCACACCCAAATGCAACGACCTTCAGCATCGCTGGACAAAATTTCACCTTAAGCATCGGACTCTCAAGCATGTATATAACTCCCGAAGGATATTTGGAGAACCGTGCTGTACTTTTCAAATCCATGTCTGCTGTAAATGGATATGGAGTAGGTCTTGACGATTTACACAACTCAAAATTCGGATGCAACATTACTTTTTACAAGCCCGATTTCACACAACCAAGTCAAGAATTGGCAGGAGCTTATTCAGAAAACGGAGGTATTCTAATAATCGGTTTTACTACTGAAACAGCACTTGCATGTTGGAATCTACAGTATCCTTTGGAAACAGCAAACGTTGTGAGTAGTCATTGATATTTTAGGCTTCAAAACAACAAAAAATGCTTCACAATCTCCCGTATGAATCTTTGCATTAAAATACAGAATTTTTCTAACATTTGGTGTCCAATAATTCCAGGGAATCGTGGAGGTCAATGAAACCACTTTGCAGTTCGTCAGCAGTGTCAAAATAACGGAAGATTCAAAATCTGGTCTCCAAACGATCTGGGTATTGACGAATAAATTGCAGCACTTTATACTGGGCACTATGGACTGGAGTGAAATTAACTACAGAATTCTGACAGATGACGTTGATACCCTCGTTAATGGGACCGTATGTGAACCATTAGAGGAATACGATGTTAAATATAACATTGAAGACACAGGTTTCTTATACTATAAAACCTCAAATAAAGCTCTTCTTAAAAGCTACCGATTGCACCATGCCACTGATACCAGCGAAGATGTGTCCGTGTGGAAGCCACTAGAAGAATGCGATGTTGAGAACGGTATCACAAAAGTGAAAGGAGGACCTCCAAGTGATGCTCCGTCTAAAAGCTGTCGTTTAATTCGAAAATGAGTTTACAATTAAATACCTGGCAATCATTTTGATCCCTTAATGGCCCTGAGCACTATTATAATTATATGAGAATTTTTTTGAATATTTAATGCGTAATAAAATCCAATTACCATTTACTCCTTTTGCAAGCATTAGATCGCCTAATTGACACTTAAGATAAACAAGACTGATATGCGGGCTGCATATCATAGAGCGCAACCTGCTACAGCAGTTGCCACTCTGAAGGCAAGGTCAGTGCTCCCCCTCGCATACGGTATCAGAAATGGTATCGTCATATTGGACTGACGAACTAATTTTGCCTTAATCATTTTCAAGAAACAATTAGAAAACGTACATACCTAACTTTGCCGATTTGTAACAGTGTATTGAGGCTGCAATAATAAATTCACAAATATATACCAATAATCAATTGCATTCTTATTTTCCACATTTCCCTCTCTTCTGCTCTTTATTTCAGATATTAGACAAGCGCACGACCAATGGCACGACTACTTCATACACGTCGCTTTGTGTTCAAGTTATTTGGATTTATCGAAACTTTAAGTCGAAAATTGCTCCCGGTATCAGGAAAAAATCTAATCCGTGAAGTTATGCCGAAATTTTTGGCAGAAAAAATTTGCAGGATACATGTAAACAACCATGTATATTTGTGTACACGTTGCTTCATGCACGTCGCTGCATGTTGAGTTATTTGGATTTTTCGAAATCAGTCAAAATTTCCTTCTGGTATCAGGAGCACATCTGACCTAAGAAGGTGGTCATAGATTTGTCAGTAGCTGAAAATTCATTGATTCTAATCCCCTACTGTTGTTATACGTCGCAGGCTGTTTCACCTCTCGCAGCTATTCGAAACATAAAATCCAAAGAAGGGAATAGTGAAAAATAACTACGCGATTGCTTATTGATATATGTCAGAATTTGTTACTGCAGCACCGATATAATATCACTCACCGTCAAAGTTATTTACAATTTGTAATTGTTCTTCTGTTTCAATATGAAAGTCATTCAGCATGTTACTCTATAATAACTATTCGAAAAAGATTCTAATCAATCTAGCGGGTAGAGATAGAAAAATTTAACAAATTTTAATAATATAATTTTTCTTCTTGTTTTCTACTAAAAACTTGATTTCACAAAAGCTGAAGACGGCAAATATGCGCTATCTCCATTTTTCGAATAACTTGATTCTTTTTTAGCATTTTCAATTCATTTCAGTAAAATTGTTTCAATTCCACGCTCTAGATCTGTATTGTAATGTTTGATGAGCTTGCGAAACTAACCCAATCGTATTTTTATATCATTTATCAGACGTGTTCAATTTAACTTATTATTTGTGCATTTTTATCAAATAGGAGAATGTTAAATAAACTTTTTTTAGGTCAATCGGATACCGAGCCAGTTTCAATATGGCAATGCCAATAGAGCATCGAACTTTCTGATATGTTTTCTATTTGAAGTTATTGCAACTGGGTTGAATCAATATTTGGCCCCCGATACAATATTTAGATTAGGGAGTATTATTAAGTGTGAATTATTTGTGAAATACATCAACCCAAGTGCCTAATATTCAGCCGTAAGTTTAAATGACCTAATTGTTATCTGCATCGCTGTCTGGCTACCAACTGAACAATTATTACTCCCCCACTAAAGTGATCCAAAGAAATAGGGCTGTGCGATACGATGTTGAGCGACAACAGGCCAAAACATGTATAAATATCCGATGAACAACGGAGGTAAGTTCATTTAGGCCGAGGAGTTGCATTAACTCTCACCGATATCATCCGTTTTCACTGAAAGTAAGTGTAACGATCATTTTTGATTTACGAGTAATTCTTGCAATCCCCCATTCTTTGAGTATAAATTCTACGTACACATTTTTCCTAAATGTAGAAAGCCTTTCCAAAATGACCCTTCCACTTCAAGTGACCTGGACATTACTGATTATTTTGGCGTATCCCGGTTTCTGCATGGCCATTCTGAACGTTGAATACGAATGGAAGTACATCGAATATGACAAAGATAGCTGCATTGATGACAAAGAATATTCAATGGCCATGCGATCGTATGATTATACGAAAAATATACCGATCGAGATAGAACCACTACGAGGTACCGTAATTACTTGTTCTATTAAGGGGCCATTAAAGACGTTCATCGCCTTGAAAACGCGGGGAGCCAAAACTCCTACATCGCTTGACTGATCGGAATGAAATTTTTAGGATCGGTGTATTATCTTTGCAGAAAGTGGAGCAATTTTTTACTTTTTCAAAATTTGAGAATTTTTCAAAATTTCGATTTTATTTTCGAAATTTTGAAAAAGTAAAAAATTGCTCCACTTTTTCTAAAGATGATACATCGATCCTAAAAATTTCATTCTGATCGATCGAGTGATGTAGGAGTTTTGGCTCCCCGCGTTTTCCAGGCGATGAGCGTCTTTAATGTCCCCTTAATACTGCATATCGAACGTCATACCTATCAGTTTACAATTTTTCAAATGAGGTATGAGCTTGATCAAATAAACGATTTTCCAACAAATATCATCATGGTCAAATTTTATATGATTTTACAGATGGTAGAATACTCGTAACGACGCCGAGATTGTACGGCAACCACCCCGCAAGTGTGTCAACGATTTGCGATCGAAACGGTGACGGAGGACCTTTGCTTGCACCTTATCCCAATTGGAGTTGGCACAACCGAAGAGACTGCTCGGGCATAACAAGCGTCCTCAGATCATTCGTAAGTACTGAATCAGGATGGGAAATATGAGATCCTTCTATACACAATTTTCGAATTTTTGTAGCTGGACGACTGCAACAGACTGTGGCTCGTAGATTCCGGTAAAATAGGAGACATTCAGGTCTGTCCGGCTAAGATTCTTGCTTTTGACCCTGAAACCGACAAACTAATAAAGGAATTAGTGATACCAAATGAGCTGACGTACGATCCCTACAACCGGAGTGCAGGATTACTCGAAGTCGCGGGTGTGGAAACCCGTGGAAAGTCGTGCGAAAAAACTTGGGTTGGTAAAATGTTATCCGTGATTTGATTTTTGGTGAAGCTTACACGAAATGAATCAGCGATAAACCAGTTGGAATTCTTTGGATTTGATCATCCACATGGATTTTCAAATCGAATGATTATCAACTTTCAGGTATACATCGCAGACCCGCAAGGTTTTGGCCTTGTGATCTGGGACGGGTACGACATATGGCGGCTCATTGATGAAGTTTACAACCCAGACCCAGCTCGGACCGAAATCAGCATAGTCGGATACAATTTCACCTTGAACATCGGACTTAGGCCCTTCTATATAACTCCCAAAAACTATTTGGAGAATCGGGCTGCTGTGTTCAAGCCCTTGGCTGAACTTTTCACATATGCAGTGTCTCTTGAGGACTTACACGACTCGAAATCAGGGTTGGACCTCACTTACTACAGGACCGAATACGAAAACCCGAGTCAAGAACAGGCTGGAGCTTATTCGAAAAGAGGCGGCATTTTGTTCTTCACCTTTCCTACTGAAACGGCGATTCTGTGCTGGAATCTACAGTATCCTGTGTTGGACGCAACCATTGTGAGTAGCCGTTAATATTTTTGGGCTTTAAAGAAACGTAGCTTTAAAGTCGCCTAGATGAATAGTCGCATAGAAAAACAGTATTCCCCTAACACGTGGTGCCCAATGATTTCAGCCATACTTGATAGTGGACCCAATCAAGTTGCAGTACGTTACCTCGATCAAAACTACAGAAGATTCAGAATCTGGATCCCAAACGCTCTGGCAGATGTCGAACAAATATCAACGTTACAAAACTGGCACCATGGACTTTACTGAAATTAACTTCAGAATTATGACGAGCGACATTGATACCCTCGTAAGGGGGACCCCATGTGAACCACTGGCAGATTACGATGTTGAAGATGGCATCGAAGACAAAAATTTCTTTTACTTCAAAACTGCAACTGATGATCTTTACAGAAGCTACCGATTACGCGACAGAACCCGCGTAACTGGGTCCGTATCGGGACCGCTGGAAGATTGCGATGTTGAAAACGACAGTGACGAATCAGAAGAAGAGGATGATGAAACTCGAACTAAATTTCTTCCTGGAAGCTGTCGTTCATTTCGAACATAAATTTACAATTAGATACATGGCAATACCTTGGGGCTCCTAATGGCTGTGAGCACTATTATAATTCGATTACAAGTTTTGTGCGGGTGTGTGGGTTTAAAAAGTCTTCTATATATGTAATAAGTATCGCGTTATAAACTGGTTAAATAATAATTTGAAGAATCATTACCTATCCGCAAAACAATCCACGAATCCAATTGTTATGTTTGTTATAAGAATCTGGGAATTCGAATCAAAGAGGCATTATTTCTATGAACTCACAGACCATGCAGTATTGCATTCGCTGATAGGATCAGCCATTCACGGTCTACACGAATATTATGGGTATATAATTTAACATGTAGTTGCAGAATTAGAGTTCGGAGGTCAGAGATCAGAGTTCCTCCCTACAGACCTACAGTACAAAACTACGGAAGATTCAGAATATAATTATTGCTACACCCATAGGCTAGATCAGACATTCTCGTTCTATACGAATATTATATAACTTATGGTAGGGAAGTTATAGTTTGAAGATCCTCCTTTTATCAGTAAAATTAATTCACCTATAAAAGAAATGCAACGAGACTGCAGATAGAAGATCGAGTTTGGAGAGGGAAAAATTAGCCTGCAAAATAAGAATTTTAGGTAAATTTCATTAAAGTCAATCGGGTCGATCTAGTACCGAACTAGTTTCAACTTTCAATATGGCGATCCCAAGAGAGCATCGAACTCGCTGACATGTTCGTTACTTGAAAGTTATGGTAATTGGGTTAAACCAATATTTAACCCATGATACAATATTAGATATAAATAGCAGAATATGATGAAGTATGAATTATTTGTGAAATACATCGAACTATATGTACCAATATTCACGCGTTCGTAAAAAATTACGTATTTATGTAGTCGCGTCGCTATGTGCAGGCTGACAGCTGAACAACTACTACTCCCCCATTAAAGTGATCGAAAGAAATAGGGTTGTGCGAAATGATGTTGTGAAATCGTAGGCCTAAACATGTATAAATATGCGATGAAAGACGGAGATAAATTCATCTTGGCCGAGGAGTGGCCCCGTCGATATCGTCCGTTTCTAATGAAAGTAAGTATAACAATCATATCTTATTTCCGAATAATTTGTCAATCCTCCAATTTTTGAGTATAAATTTTCCGTGCACTTTTTTTCTGAATGTAGAATCTAAGGCTTTCCAAAATGAACCTTGCACTTCAAATGATTTGGATATTGTCAATTATTTTGGCATCTTCCGGTTTCTGTCTGGCTAATCTAAACGTCACATACGAATGGAAGTACATTGAATATGTCCGAGATAGCTGCATTGATGAAAAAGCATATTCAATTGCCATGCAATCATATGATTATACGAAAATTATACCGAGTGATATTCAACCACTACCAGGTACTGTGATTATTTGTTCTGTCAATACTGCACATCAAACGTTGTAATACCTATACAAGTGAAAAATTTTTGAAGTAGGGTAAAGGCTTGATCAGACGAGCGATTGTCTAACAAAAATCATCATGTTTGGAGGATTGTTTCAAACCTTTCCTAATATAAAAATCATCATGGCCAAATTTCACATGATTTGTAGATGGTAGGATACTTGTGACAACTCCGAAACTCTTCGATAACCCCCCAAGTTTGTCAACGATTTCCAATCAAACTGGTGACGGAGGACCTTTGCTGGCACCTTATCCCAATTGGAGTTGGCACAACCGAAAAGACTGCTCGGGCATAACAAGCGTCAATAGAGTATTCGTAAGTAGAGAATCGGGATAGGGAATATTAGATCTTTGTATGAACAATTTTCAAATTTTTACAGTTGGACGACTGCAATAGATTGTGGGTAGTAGACGCAGGTAAAATAGAAAATGAGATGGTGTGCCCGGCGAAGATACTCACCTTTGACCCAGAAAATGACAAACTGATAAAGGAATTAATAATACCAACTGAACTGACGCACAATGTGAACAACAAGAACCAAGGGAGACTCGAAATCTCAGGTGTAGAAACATATGGAAAGTCGTGCGAAAGAACTTGGGTTGGTAAAATGTTATTCGTAATTTAAGTTTTTTTGTTTTTTGTTTTCAAGACTTACTCGAAAACAATCGACGATAAGCAAGCTGCTGAATAAGAAAACAAAGGTTTTTGAACCTTTATTTGTAAGGGTTTCGTCTGAGGTATGTAGAAAATGATAAAAATTGTTAACTAGTGATTATCGACTTTCAGGTATACATCTCGGACGTAGAGGGTTTTGGCCTGGTAATTTGGGACGGGTATGACATATGGCGGCTCAACGATGAAGTTTTCAATCCAGATCCAGATCAAACAAACATCACCATTGCCGGAATCAATTTCACCTTGAATATTGGACTTATTGTCTTTTACATAACTCCCGAAGGATATTTGAAAAATCGGGCTGTTTTGTTCAAGGCCTTGTCTTCTCTCGACTCATATGCAGTGACTCTTGAAGACTTGCATCATTCGAAATTAGGGTCCGAAATCATTTACTACAAGGTCAATATCTCAGTACCGAGTCAAGAACAGGCAGGGGCCTATTCAAAAAGAGATGGCATTTTGATTGCCACTTTTCCTACTCAAACGGTGATTGCATGCTGGAACCTGCAGTACCCTCTGATCCCACAAACCATTGTGAGTAGCCAGCAATATTTTTGGGTTTTGAAAAAATAAGCTTCATAATCACCTATAAGATAAATAATCTCTTTCAAAAACAGCATTCTCCTAATACGTGGTGTCCAATGATTTCAGGCAAACTTGGAGGTAAACGAAACCACCTTGCAGTTCGTTAGCGCGATCAAAACTACACAAGATTCACAATCTAGATCCCAGACGGTCTGGGTATTCTCAAACAAATATCAACGCTTTGCATCTCGGACCATGGACTGGACTGAGATTAACTTTAGAATTTTGACAGGTGACATAGATACCCTCGTAAGTGGGACCGTATGTGAACCACTCCCAGAATACGATGTTACACACGGTGTCGAAGACAAAAATTTCTTCTACTACAAAACTGAAACTGATGATCTTTACAAAAGCTACCGATTACGCGATGACATTGATACCTGCATAAATAGATTCGTCTCGGGACCACTGGAAGAATGCGACGTTGAAAACGGGAGTAACGAACAAGAAGAAGAGTTTAACGAAACTCCAACTGATGCTCTCTCTGGAAGTTGTCGTTTAATTCGAATATAAATTGATCCCTTCGGACCCGTAATGGCCGTGAGCACTATTAACAACAAGTAACACGAGTAACCAGACTGATTTCCGGGCATATCATAAAGCGCAACCTGCTACAGCAGTTGCCGCTCTGAAGGCAGGGCCAGTGCTTCTCCTCGTATCCGGGATCCGGAATAATATCGTCATCTCGCAGTCGGAATGACGAACTTAATTTGCCATGATCATTTTTAAGTACACACCTAATTTTGCCGATTTGTAACGGTGTATTGAGGCTGCAATAATAAATTCACAAATATACATATACCAATAATCAATTGCATTCTTATTTTCCACGTTTCCCTCCCTTCTGCTCTTTATTTCAGATATTAGACAAGCGCACGACCAATGGCACGACTACCTCATGCACGTCGCTTTGTGTTCAAGTTATTTGGATTTATTGAAACTTTAAGTCGAAAATTGCTCCCGGTATCAGGAGAAAATCTAATCCGTGAAGTTATGCCGAAATTTTTGGCAGAAAAAATTTGCAGGATACATGTAAACAACCATGTATATTTGTGTACACGTTGCTTCATGCACGTCGCTGCATGTTGAGTTATTTGGATTTTTCGAAATCAGTCAAAATTTCCTTCTGGTATCAGGAGCACATCTGACCTAAGAAGGTGGTCATAGATTTGTCAGTAGCTGAAAATTCATTGATTCTAATCCCCTACTGTTGTTATACGTCGCAGGCTGTTTCACCTCTCGCAGCTATTCGAAACATAAAATCCAAAGAAGGGAATAGTGAAAAATAACTACGCGATTGCTTATTGATATATGTCAGAATTTGTTACTGCAGCACCGATATAATATCACTCACCGTCAAAGTTATTTACAATTTGTAATTGTTCTTCTGTTTCAATATGAAAGTCATTCAGCATGTTACTCTATAATAACTATTCGAAAAAGATTCTAATCAATCTAGCGGGTAGAGATAGAAAAATTTAACAAATTTTAATAATATAATTTTTCTTCTTGTTTTCTACTAAAAACTTGATTTCACAAAAGCTGAAGACGGCAAATATGCGCTATCTCCATTTTTCGAATAACTTGATTCTTTTTTAGCATTTTCAATTCAATTTGGAAATTTTGTTTCCATTCCACGCTCTAGATCTGTTTTGTAATGTTTGATGAGCTTGCGAAACTAACCCAATCGTATTTTTATATCATTTATCAGACGTGTTCAATTTAACTTATTATTTGTGCATTTTTATTAAATAAGAGACTGTTAAGTAAATTTTTTTCTAGTCGATCGGGTACCAAGCCAGTTTCAATATGGCGATGCCAACAGAGCATCGAACTTGCTGATATGTTTTCTATTTGAAATTATTGCAACTGGGTTGAACCAATATTTGACCAATGATACAATATTCAAATAGCAGAATATTATTAAGTATAAATTATTTGTCAAATACATCAGACCAAATATATATGTAATACCTAATATATAGCCGTCAGTTGAAATGGCCTAATTGTTTTCCGCATCGCTGTAGGCTAACAACTGAACAATTATTACTCCCCCACTAACGTAATCCAAAGAAATAGGGCTGTGCGATACGATGTTGAGTAATCGTTGGGTAAGACATGTATAAATATGCGATGAAAGACAGAGGTAAGTTCATCTTGGTCAAGGAGTGGCATAAGGCCTCATCGATATCATTCGCTTCTACTGAACGTGAGTATGGCAATCATTTTTATATCCGAATAATTTTTTAATCCCCCGTTTTTCGAGTATAAATTTTCCGCACACTTTTTTTCTGAATGTAGAATCTAAGGCTTTCCAAAATGACACTTCCATTTCAAGTAACCTGGATATCGCTGATTATTTTGGCATGCACCGGCTTCTGCATAGCCAGTCTGAACGTCGAATACGAATGGAAGTACATCGAATATGACAAAGATAGCTGCATTGATGACGAAGAATATTCAATGGTCATGCAATCGTGTGATTATACGAGAACTATACCGGTTGAAATACAACCACTACCAGGTACCGTAATTACTTGTTCTATTAATACTGCACATAGAACGTTGTCGTATCTACCAGTTTACAATTTTTCAAGTGAGGTAAAAGCTTGATCAGATAAACGATTGTCCAACAAATATCGTCACTGTCAAATTTTATATGATCTTATAGATGGTAGAATACTAGTAACGACTCCGAGTTTGTACGGCAAGAACCCCGTAACTGTGTCAACGATTTGCAATCGAACCGGTGACGGAGGACCTTTGCTTGCACCTTATCCCAATTGGAGTTGGCACAACCGAAGAGACTGCTCGGGCATAACAAGCGTCGTCAGATTATTCGTAAGTACTGAATCAGGATGGGGAATATGAGATCCTTCTATACACAATTTTCGAATTTTTGTAGCTGGACGACTGCAACAGACTGTGGCTCGTAGACTCCGGTAAGATAATAGACGATCAGGTCTGTCCGCCTAAGATTCTTGCTTTTGACCCTGAAACCGACAAACTGATAAAGGAATTAGTAATACCAACTGAACTGACGTACAATGCCGTCAACAAGAGCCAAGGACGACTCCATGTTGCGGAGGTGGAAACGTACGGAAATTCATGCGAACAAACTTGGGTTGGTGAAACAAATCGGCGATAAGCCAGATGGAATTCTTTGGATTTTATCATCCACGTAGATTCCGAAATCGAATGATTATCGACTTGCAGGTATACATCGTGGACCCGGAAGGTTTTGGTCTTGTAATCTGGGACGGGTACGACATATGGCGGCTCAACGATGAAGTTTTCAACCCGGAACCAGGTCAAACCGGATTCAGCGTTGTCGGATACAATTTCACTTTGAACTACGGACTTAGGATTTTCTATATAACTCCCAAAGGATATTTGAAAAATCGTGCTGCTTTGTTCAAGCCCTTGTCTTCTGTATACGCATATGGAGTGAGTCTTGAGGATTTGCACCACTCTAAATCAGGGTTTGACATCACTTACTACAGAACCGATTACGTAGAGCCAAGTCAAGAAATAGTAGGAGAATATTCGAAAAGAGGCGGCATTTTGATCTTCACTCTTCCTACTGAAACGGCGCTTTTGTGCTGGAATTTACAGTATCCTGTGTTGTACGAAACCATTGTGAGTAGCCGATAATATTTTTGGGCTTAAAAAAAAACGTAGCTTTAAAGTCGCCTAGATAAATAATCACAATCAAAAACGGTATTTCCCTAATACATGGTGTCCAATGATTTCAGCCATACTTGGTGGTAGATGAAACCAACTTGCAGTTCGTTGTCTCGATCAAAAACACAATAGATTCACAAAGTGGATCTCAGATGCTCCGGGTACTGTCGAATAAATTTCAACGCTTCGCAACTGGCACCATGGACTTTACTGAAACTAACTTCAGAATTATGATGGGCGACTTAGATATCCTCGTAAAGGGGACCGTATGTGAACCACTCCCAGAATACGATGTTGAAGATGGCATCGAAGACAAACGGTACTTTTACTACAAAACTGGAACTGACGATCTTTACCAAAGTTACCGATTAGACGATAATACTGATAACCGCGCAAATGGGTCCATATCTGGACCGCTGGAAGATTGCGACGTCGAAGACGGCAGTAACGAACAAGAAGAAGAGTCCAACGAAACTCCAACTGATGCTCCTTATGGAAGTTGTCGTTTAATTCGAATATAAATTGATCCCTTCGGACCCGTAATGGCCGTGAGCACTATTAACAACAAGTAACACGAGTAACCAGACTGATTTCCGGGCATATCATAGAGCGCAACCTGCTACAGCAGTTGCCGCTCTGAAGACAGGGCCAGTGCTCCTCCTCGTATCCGCGATCCGGAATAATATCGTCATCTCGCAGTCGGAATGACGAACTTAATTTGCCATGATCATTTTTAAGTACATACCTAACTTTGCCGATTTGTAACGGTGTATTGAGGCTGCAATAATAAATTCACAAATATACATATACCAACAATCAATTGCATTCTTATTTTCCACGTTTCCCTCCCTTCTGCTCTTTATTTCAGATATTAGACAAGCGCACGACCAATGACACGACTACTTCATGCACGTCGCTCTGTGTTCAAGTTATTTGGATTTTTCGAAATCAGTCAAAATTTCCTTCTGGTATCAGGAGCACATCTGACCTAAGAAGGTGGTCATAGATTTGTCAGTAGCTGAAAATTCATCGATTCTAATCCCCTACTGTTGTTATACGTCGCAGGCTGTTTCACCTCTCGCAGCTATTCGAAACATAAAACCCAAAGACGGGAATAATGAAAAATAACTACGCGATTGCTCATTGATATATCTCAGAATTTGTTACTGCAGCACCGATATAATATCACTTACCGTCAAAGTTATTTACAATTTGTAATCGTTCTTCTGTTCCAATATGAAAGTCATTCAGCATGTTACTCTATAATAACTATTCGAAAAAGATTCTAATCAATCTAGCGGGTAGAGATAGAAAATTTAACAAATTTTAATAATATAATTTTTCTTCTTGTTTTCTACTAAAAACTTGATTTCACAAAAGCTAAAGACGGCAAATATGCGCTATTTCCATTTTTCGAATATCTTGATTCTTTTTTAGCATTTTCAATTCAATTCGGAAATTTTGTTTCCATTCCACGCTCTAGATCTGTTTTGTAATGTTTGATGAGCTTGCGAAACTAACCCAATCGTATTTTTATATCATTTATCAGACGTGTTCAATTTAACTTATTATTTGCGCTTTTTTATTAAATAAGAGACTGTTAAGTAAATTTTTTTCTAGTCGATCGGGTACCAAGCCAGTTTCAATATGGCGATGTCAAAAGAGCATCGAACTTGCTGATATGTTTTCTATTTGAAATTATTGCAACTGGGTTGAACCAATATTTGACCAATGATACAATATTCAAATAGCAGAATATTATTAAGTATAAATTATTTGTCAAATACATCAGACCAAATATGTATGTAATACCTAATATATAGCCGTTAGTTGAAATGGCCTAATTGTTGTCCGCATCGCTGTAGGCTAACAACTGAACAATTATTACTCCCCCACTAAAGTAATCCAAAGAAATAGGGCTGTGCGATACGATGTTGAGTAATTGTAGGCTAAGACATGTATAAATATCCGATGAAAGACAGAGGTAAGTTCATCTTGGTCTAGGAGTAGCATAAGGCCTCATCGATATCATTCGCTTCTACTGAACGTGAGTATGGCAATCATTTTTATATCCGAATAATTTTTAATCCCCCGTTTTTCGAGTATAAATTTTCCGCACACTTTTTTTCTGAATGTAGAATCTAAGGCTTTCCAAAATGACACTTCCATTTCAAGTGACCTGGATATCGCTGATTATTTTGGCATGCACCGGCTTCTGCATAGCCAGTCTGAACGTCGAATACGAATGGAAGTACATCGAATATGACAAAGATAGCTGCATTGATGACGAAGAATATTCAATGGTCATGCAATCGTGTGATTATACGAGAACTATACCGGTTGACATACAACCACTACCAGGTACCGTAATTACTTGTTCTATTAATACTGCACATAGAACGTTGTCGTATCTACCAGTTTACAATTTTTCAAGTGAGGTAAGAGCTTGATCAGATAAACGATTGTCCAACAAATATCGTCACTGTCAAATTTTATATGATCTTATAGATGGTAGAATACTAGTAACGACTCCGAGTTTGTACGGTAAGAACCCCGCAACTGTGTCAACGATTTGCAATCGAACCGGTGACGGAGGACCTTTGCTTGCACCTTATCCCAATTGGAGTTGGCACAACCGAAGAGACTGCTCGGGCATAACAAGCGTCAATAGAGTATTCGTAAGTAGAGAATCGGGATAGGGAATATTAGATCTTTGTATGAACAAGCGTCATAACAAGCGTCGTCAGATTATTCGTAAGTACTGAATCAGGATGGGGAATATGAGATCCTTCTATACACAATTTTCGAATTTTTGTAGTTGGACGACTGCAACAGACTGTGGCTCGTAGACTCCGGTAAGATAATAGACGATCAGGTCTGTCCGGCTAAGATTCTTGCTTTTGACCCTGAAACCGACAAACTGATAAAGGAATTAGTCATACCAAATGAACTGACGTACAATGCCATTAACCAGAGCCAAGGACGACTCCAACTTGCGGGTGTGGAAACGTGCGGAAATTCATGCGAAGCAACTTGGGTTGGTGAAACAAATCGGCGATAAGCCAGTTGGAATTCTTTGGATTTTATCATCCACGTGGATTCCGAAATCGAATAATTATCAACTTGCAGGTATACATCGCGGACCCGGAAGGTTTTGGTCTTGTGATCTGGGACGGCTACGACATATGGCGGCTCAACGATGAAATTTTCAACCCGGAACCAGGTCAAACCGGATTCAGCGTTGTCGGATTCAATTTCACTTTGAACTTCGGACTTAGGGTTTTCTATATAACTCCCAAAGGATATTTGGAAAATCGTGCTGCTGTGTTCAAGCCTTTGGCTTCTGTATACTCATATGGAGTGACTCTTGAGGATTTGCACCACTCTAAATCAGGGTTTGACATCACTTACTACAGAACCGATTACGTAGAGCCAAGTCAAGAAATAATAGGAGATTATTCGAAAAGAGGCGGCATTTTGATCTTCACTCTTCCTACTGAAACGGCGCTTTTGTGCTGGAATTTACAGTATCCTGTGTTGTACGAAACCATTGTGAGTAGCCGATAATATTTTTGGGCTTTAAAAAAACGTAGCTTTAAAGTCGCCTAGATAAATAATCACAATCAAAAACGGTATTTCCCTAATACATGGTGTCCAATGATTTCAGCCATACTTGGTGGTAGATGAAACCAACTTGCAGTTCGTTGTCTCGATCAAAAACACAATAGATTCACAAAGTGGATCTCAGATGCTCTGGGCAATGTCGAATAAATTTCAACGCTTCGCAACTGGCACCATGGACTTTACTGAAACTAACTTCAGAATCATGATGGGCGACTTAGATACCCTCGTAAAGGGGACCGTATGTGAACCACTCCCAGAATACGATGTTGAAGATGGCATCGAAGACAAACGGTTCTTTTACTACAAAACTGAAAGTGACGATCTTTACCAAAGTTACCGATTAGACGATAATACTGATAACCGCGCAAATGGGTCCATATCTGGACCGCTGGAAGATTGCGACGTTGAAGACGGCAGTAACGAACAAGAAGAAGAGTCCAACGAAACTCCAACTGATGCTCCTTATGGAAGTTGTCGTTTAGTTCGAATATAAATTTACAATAAGATACATGGCAATCCCTTAAAGCCCGTAGTAGCTGTAAATACTATTATAATCCGATAACAATTTTCGTGTACGTGTGTGTGTTTCTAGCTTGTTCTATGTGTGTTAATTATTGCATAATAAAATGGTTAGCTAATAATTAAACGAATCATTACCTATCCCCAAAACAATCTATAAATTTGATTATTATCTTTGCCTATAAGACTTCACACAACAATTGGAATCAACTATAAGTACATGAATTATGACAAAGAAAAGAATGACGCATGACACTATTATTTGAAAAAAGAATTTCTTATTCGCAAAAATACTGATCGTCAAGTTAATGTACAATTGGAGGCAACCCAACACACATGTCGAACATTGAACTCCGCTCAGTTACTGACGCCTTACAGCAGGCAACGTAGATCGCAGCTTAAACCAATGTCTATATGACTTGATGCCTTTGACAAAATAATAGTTTACATATCATGTTGTAGGTGAATCTGACACGATAACAAAACGGTACTTCAAACAAAAATCGCGTGTTACTCTATATGCATGCGCATTCCGTAGTGCGCGTTTCGCGATAATACTCAGTAAATAGCCAATCAGCATCGCGGAAAAGTGGCTTCAACTTCCGTTACAATATTTTTTTTAAGAGAGGGAAGCGATTCCCTCTTGTTATCAGGTGTTTTTCCATTCATTTAGTTTCAAACTGACTAATCCAGTTTGAACTGCAATGACGCAGATGCCATTGTGTAACATTAAAACACCTGGATTGACCTCATACGTGTACGTACACAGCAGTATCTGAATGAAGTATGAAAATATTTTACAAACTTTCGAGCCATATTACGATGTATACAAGTGCATTCAACTATGAATGCAACTAAAAACAGGAAAAAAATTCGAAAACCACGATTGAACATACTGGATTTTTTTTTTACTATTTTTATGAATGACTGTCTTAGTTTGAAGTTTTAGTTATACCCATATATTCATTACAAAAAATTACCTAGTTTTCCAATTTGTATACTTTCATTTAGTTATAATATTCTGGCACATTTGAAATATCTTTGTAATGTTTACTTATGAACATTGCACGGAAATTGTTCACGTATTATCTATACATAATGTCTAACATGTTTCAGATATATATTGTGATAACAATAACTTATTCAATAATGAATATTTCTCCAAAAATATAATAAAAATGTCTCACAAATAATTCAAATATTTTCAGACATTTTCAGATATTTTTAAATATTCTCTCTATATTCTATGCTATTCGGGACATATTGTTGATACAGTTGAAGCATCAAATATACTGTAAAAATAATAATTAGGCAGGAATAAGAATAATTCTGAGTAATATACGTACGTGAAATTGTATCATCAATTTGTAATGTTAAGCGTAATTACCAACCTAACATAAACATAGGTATATGACCATTTGAGAACTTATTCAAAGACAACTGTTGCACAAAACTGAATAAATATTTTTCCAAGTTATTATTTCCAACGATAAGATGAGGTATAAAAAGACTGAGGTATAAAAAGAATATTATAGTACAGCAGAGGGAACCTTGGAGAGGACGCGATTATCATTGATATCAGTAGCTAAATTCCTGTGTAAGTATAATTTTTGGTTAAAAATTGTTTTCCCACATTATCGCTTAGATTTGATCGGCTTAGCTCTAACGCTTATCAAATATATTTGACCCTATATTTTTAAACTAATTTTTATGCCATTCAAGAATTGTGATTAACCGCTATCTGCTGAACATAAATTAAATTCAACTAGTATGCGATATGCAGAATTTTCCGAGGACTTTATTACCTCGCTCTCTTTGCGGCTGATAATAACCTCATATAAATAACCAGACTACCTCGTAAAGGGGACACATTTGTCGTATATATGTACATACAAGTATCGAGAAAGCACACAACAGTAAAACTATAAAATTTATTTCAGAAATCATCACTCGATGATGCTTCGTTTATCAATCATTCTGGCCATCGCCAGTTTCGCGTTAGCTGCTGAATTAGAGGTAATTTACGAATCGAAGTATATAGACTACGAGTGGAACTCCGAAGAGCAAAAGAGTACAGCAATTTTTGAAAATAGATACGACTATACTAAGATCTTCACAATAGATGTGCAGAAAGTTCGAGGTAAATAGTTCTTCACTACCTGTCAAGTTTCTGTAATCTTTGCTCCATATCTTCAATAACTGTCATTTTAGATGGTCGAGTCTTTGTGACAACTCCAGCTTTCAATCCGCAAGCAGTTCCCGCCACTTTATCGACAATTTCTCAAAAGAAAGGACCAGGTGGTCCGCTGCTGAGACCGTATCCAAATTGGGATTGGCATCAACCGGGAGATTGCAACAACATAACAAGTGTGTGGAGAGTAGCTGTAAGTTAAATTGAACCAGGATTGGCGAGTACACAATTTTCGTTTTTTTTTTTTTTTTTGTTTCACATACATCACACCTGTGCGTGGTTTCCAGGTCGACGATTGCGGCAAACTCTGGGTTTTGGACAGCGGTAAAATTGGCGACGACCAAGTCTGTCCAGCTCAAGTTTTGGTATTTGATCTAAGAACTGACACATTACGACAGAGAATTAAAATTCCAAATGATATATCGCATAATTCTCAAAACAAAACTCTTGGATTGCTAATCACAATCGTCGTTGAAACTGAAGGTTTCAATTGCCAACGAAATTGGGTAAGTTATCTATACTTATTTTCACTTTCTAAATAATAACGGAATCTACCGATCGATCTACTAGGAACTATAATCAAATGGGCATGACGTTTCCATAGGTTTACTTAGCAGACACGGAAGGTGGAGGGCTCGTAATCATTCATGGATCAAAATCATGGCGTATTGAGAGTGACGCATTCAATCCAGAACCAACAGCATCAGATTTCAGCATTGCTGGAGAGACTTTCAATCTGCCTGATGGACTTTTTGGACTCGCAGTATCTCCAAAAATACCGTTTAGAAGTCGTCGTCTGTATTTCAGATCACTGGCTTCATTGAAAGAGCATTCCTCCGCCTTAGACGATCTGCACAGATTGGAATACTCGAATATCAACTTTCGTTACACAACTGCAAACTATCAATTTCCCAGTCAAATTGGTTCACAAGCATTTTCTCGGGATGGTATTCTGTTCTTTGGACTTACAACTGAAATCGCTATCGCATGCTGGAACATAAACACTCCTATGAACAACGAGAATGTGGTAAGTCTTAGTCTTTCTATTTAATTCGAGTGAATAAATGAATAAATAAATACCAAGTCACAAAATGAGTCTTGAAGTAGCTGTAGGTCAATTTAGAACGACTCTGATACGAACACCGTCACCTTATCTAATTCTGTACTGATTCGAGATACTCAAACCACAGTTACATTTCTTGTTCTGTTGCTATTACTTTTAATTTACTACGGTGTGGGCGTGTGCAGGCTGGATTGCTACCGCACACGGAAATGATGATAAACTACCGCCGTCAAGGTTCAAGGACAACCCGCGATTAGTAATGAATAGAAAAACTTGTTAGAACCGTGTGAAAAAATATTTATAAATAGTTAGATACGTTGAAGAAGTGGAATTGTCAGTGAATAGGAATTCAATACTATGAAAGACTGTTTGAAGTTCAGGTCGATAAATTAACCGCATTACTTGACAATAAGACGGTTTTACGAGAATGAAATAACCGCAAATAGTTTAAGAGAAATGAAACGAAACCTCGATATCTGTACATACCTATAACGTTATAACAAAACACAAATGTTTGTTAATTGCAAATTCATTGTATAAGAGAAAATAGTAGTAGACTCTTGCACGTGTCAGACGCGTTCACACAAATCATATAAAAGCTACGTACAGATTTCTCTGAAATCTGAAGCAAATTTTTCATATTATTATACTTATTGGTGGTAGATTTCTCGTCTTTCTCACGTTTTCACAAATATATATATATATATATATATATATAAAAATGTATGAATTACCATGTAATAAGATAATTTTTAACTTTTTCCTCAAGGTGATCGTCGCTCAGAACAACGAAACTCTGCAGTTTGCCAGTGGCGTTAAGGTTACAAGATCTTCCAATTATCCGTACAAGGAACAGCTTTGGATATCGACAAATCGTTTCCAGAAAATAGCCAATGGTAATCAAAACTTTGACGAAATCAACTACAGAATCCTCGTGGGTTGCGTTAACACTCTCGTCAGAGGTTCTAAATGTCAATTTTGATGGAATGAAGATGTGTGATATCGCTACTATGTAGTATTCAGTAATAGTCCAAGTATATCGTAATTTTTAAATCGTTAACATCGTTTTTTTTTTTCTTGGTTAAAAAAATGTTAATAAAGAGAAGTGAAAATCGCATCAGAAATTAGATTTTTTTATTTTTTTTTTTTCTCTTCTCTCTCCTTGAATCCTGCTGGTTAATATTTGCTTCAGATCTGACTAACACCTTCCATAAGATTGACGTTTGACTTTACAACAAGTTTTGCAATCTGAAGCTTTGATCCCGCTCTAAGTCCGCGCCGCGCGTTAAGTAACTCGAACTTCTCGAATGAAAGTACGAGAGAAGATCTGGATTGTTTCATGACTTTTATAAGGTCACGATCTAGCTCACGCTCTGACTTAGACAATCCAACCATTCAGAGCTGCCCATTAACCCGTGAGAAGGCTTTCCCATTTAGCTAGAAACTTTTACTTTTTAATTTTTATACTTCAAATTTGACGCCATACTTTTCTAAAGACAATTTACCGATCAACTTATATATTCTTTTGACTGATCTCAATCGTTCATTCCAGTTATTAATTGGAGTAAGATGTCCATAACCCCTTTATGAAAAAGAGAAAGGTAAATAAATCCAAAAAAAAAATAAACAGAATGAAAAAATCGTAATCGATCTTTCAATTCACGCTTGCATAATGAGTGACTATAGGATGTGAAATTTGATTGCCTAAACTGTGGGTAGGTTGTTTCTCGATGCAAATCTCGAAATATGCGATGGTATATCTGCAAATCGACTGGCTTATAAATTTCGAAATATAATGAACTCTCTGTTCGGGCGCACCATCAATAAGTCTGATTCATTTATCAGGTAAAATTAAGCCCAGTTTGTTATAGAGCGGAACGACTATAACGTCATAGGCGGATCTAGATTCAAGCATTACCCATACAGTAACAGACAGACTCCCGTGCATATAAAAGTTCACAATTTGACCCAGAATAGGTCAGTATTAGGTGGAGTCGTCAGGAGATACATCATCGATCAGAATATCGATTAAAATTGATGAGACAGTGATTTACCTTTCAGATAGTAATTAATTACTCTTATATAAAGGACTACGTGTATGGATATATAACGTATGTTATACAGAGTGGACATATATCGTGATAGTTTCGAAAAATATATATCTTGTAGATGAGATTTTTTTTTCTTCTTTCTTTAATGCCAAAAAAGTGAAATTTTTTATTCAACAAAATTATGAACCTGAGTTAAAAAGTAAGTACAAACAGCTACTCTTGTCTATATCTCGAGATTATATCAGTTATTAATTGTTGCTCACTGTTAGTATAACTTTAATGATAAAATTTCTTTCTTCCTTCCTTTCTTTCTTTTTAAATTTTAATTATAAACCCGAATTGCGTAAGTATATCTGTCCAGCCTTAAGGGGCGAAAAAAGAAACTCTCGAAATAGGTATCGTTAGATAGAGTCTTTGCCGTGTAATTACATGGCGATAATGTGTTCGTATGTATGTACCTTGAAATTTAACAATACCATATCTTTTCTCCATCTCTATGATACGCACGTAATTTCGCAAAGCGTACCTGCGCTTGCAGTTAAAATAATGTTCTCCTAACGGTGAGAAAGAGTTAATATAGTGGTCTACTAAAGTATGCCGAGCAGTTAAAAGCCGGACAACAATATCAGTACCCAGGCTTTCTCCAACTGAAGTGGTCAGTCAGCTAGCTCGAGATTGATCCATTGTTAAGACGTTGTAATGTAGTCCGAACCGCGATGTTGAATTTAATAATAAATTTCGAGGGTTTGTGCGGTTGGAGAATATCGTTAATCGCGTTTTACTAGAATCCATAAATGGACAGAAAGAAAATACTGAATAATTGATTCCTGCCTTAATCACGGTATGAAAGTTGCGTATTTTGCCGGAAGTAGATAGTTCAATAATAAAAATAAAAAAGAAAAAACATAAACATGTGTTGTCTAATGCGATACGTTGGAAAGTGAACAGAGCGTATACTCAGTATGAGTAAAAGTTTGTTCTAACGATCACGCTATTAAATATAAGGAATTATAAAAAAAAATAAATAATACAATAATAATCTCATCTATAATATACGTAAAATGCGACGTGAGAAAAAACGGAAAGAAAATCCACGAGGTACGATACAGATGGAAATATATTTCGATTAAAATAACTGAGGTACTTATACACAATAAATTTGAAATAATTAAATAATTTTTCATCTTCGAAAATCTCTAGGCTTCTTATAATATCGCTAAATATTTATTTATAAAAATAATCTACTCAATTTTATTAAAAATTTTTCATTTTCTCCTCTACTTAGCACGATCGTTCACTGCTCTACCAAAAAAAGAACTGATTAGATTCCGCGGCGACTAGCCAACCAGGTAATCGGCCCACTTGCCTATTACCTATTACTAGCTTTCTGTTGGTACCTGTAGTACACGTAAAGTACCTACCACGATCGATGTGAAATCTTTAGAAATTGATCCAATATATTCACATACATGGAGTTGGCTATCGCTGCAGGAGTACGTCGCTGACCAACGGTTGGTTAACAATTCTTTATACATGGACTTTCGACGGTTAAGTTATTCCAATAGAACCAATTAGGATTCTGCAGGGCGATATGTTATTCCTAAAGTGAAATGCGCGATCGATGTTTATTAAGTTCCTGGCACGAAGACAAGCTGAATTCACATTATGCCCATTGCGAAAATCCGATAAAAGGCCGTAGTATGCATTATGCATTAGAATTCATGATTACCCCGATTGTAGAGAATTTCATATGGTATTAACAGATTGCAAGATTTGGTGAACAACTAGACCGCAGAAACTGGGTGGATTATGAAAGGAATGGTATATGTATAATCCGAATTTCATAAATATTCTCTTTTCAGAAATGCAACATGTCAAGAACGGTCAAAAATCCCGATCAAGATCTCAGCAGTACGAGCTGGGTCTACAGATGGAGTCCCATAGAAAACACAGGACCTCGAACCACGTATTTCCATGAATTAGACCACGCGGCATGGCACAGCCCAACAATTTTTAAATACCACGAAGAATTTTTGGAAAAAAATAGACAGAAGTTTGGAAATCCGAACAACAAGGGTCGTGAGTGCAGTAGTTGAATAATAATTAATTCAAAGAGTTTAAACATCCCTGAATGATCTCGAGTTGACCCTTATAAGGATTGACAGATCACTAATGACTATTAATCGTAATAAAAATTTTTTAATCAAACCTTAAGTAATGACAAGCATGCCTTGAATTCGAATCCGGTTCTTCATAATAATTACGAAAGCGTACAATTCTGTACCATATTCCATGAGATTTGTAAAAAAGCTTCGAGTCCTATAGAAAGCTATAAATTATAACAACCGTAATGGGGTGTATTTAGGCGATTCTTTGATCACCATTCACATTTTCTATGACACTAAAACGTCGAGTTTAACTACATTTGCGGTTACAGGTATATGTATAAACGTCGTCGTTAGCATGTCAGTTATTATCTTCTATTTAATGGTCACGTGCAAATACACATGGACCGAGAAATTAGTGTATAGATATATGAGACTCGCATTAGCCAGTTTTATTCTATGGGCCAGTCGTTTTCTATGTAAATTACTACTTACGTAAATTTTAACGATTTTCTAGCAAGGTAGCCTACCTGCTTATACCTACCTACCTATCTACCTGCCTGCCAGATACTAGAATCCAGTTATGAAAGCGGCTCTTTGTTGCGACGTCTTGTACTTTTTGCCATTTCCTTCGATCCCGCTTTATTGACAACGACCATCACCCCACGGCTGGTGGACAGCTCTTTTTCTCAACATTATAACAGGAGAGAAACTCATTTAAATTTTACAATAGTTCATAACAAGATTCGTCGATACCCTTGCAGGTTCTCTAACGCGAAATTTATATACCCAGTTTAATTAATACCGAATGTTGTTGCTCTTTCGATTTCTCAAAAATAGAAGAAAAAAACAAATCGATTCACAAAACCTTGAAATCGGAGTCGATCCATTAATCACAATCGTTCAAATGATTTTATACTCGAATAGCTGTTAATTAATTCATAAGTTAAACGGCTCTGTTTGGATATATTTAAAAAAAAAATAATAATAATAATAATAATTTATGTAACATTTGACCCACTCTTAATATTATTATCACAGACGGTTTTTCACTGCCAATTAATGGAAGTTATCGCCTGGCTATAGCTTGCACAATTGTGTAACAAACAAGTTCTCAACAGCTACATAATAGCTGGGCGCCTTGACAAAAACGAGTCCAAAAGGCGCATCGCGTAAAAAGTTGAAAAGATTCATTTATTATTATCATTATTATTATTATTATTATTATTATTATTATTTGCATTTCTGCAATACTTTTCAACGGTTTTTTGAATCGTGCGAAAATTTTGCGTCCCCGAATTGAATCGATACAACTTTTTAAATTCCGCAGTGACTATATTCCATTTCAATAATACAATCATACCGCAAGGAGTGATTATTTGAGTTCAGTCAATTCATTTTACCGTTTGAAATGATAAATAATTAACCGATTTATTTTATATTCCGCTCGAGGAAACACCAAACGCCTAATCATCGACAAAGATGAATTACCAGCAGGTTTGATTTTCGAATAAAATATCGGTGCTAATTATACGCTGTTTTAGAAAAAAAAAAATTTAGAAAAAAGACTGAGTTGTACCCCAGTATTTCGTTTACGGTCGAGAAATCGCGATTGTTTAATTCAATACTGTGCGATAAGTTACTTAATTGATGTTTACTTATTTAATTACTTAATATCAAATCAAATTTGCTAATACTTATTTAACGAGCTACTATATTCCATAAATATGAATCCTGCAGTCCCTCTTACCGATCTCTCTTCCTTTAATTTTGCAAATTCATATCTAATATCAACATCGCTTCTGGGTCGTGTCCAGGTGGTATAGTGCGTCGATGTAATAGCCCAAGGTTCTCACGGAGAGAAAGGTAGGGATTCTTCAGCTCTCACAGGGACGTGTGTTCCTAACAATATGCCAATACGATCTCACGCAGTGTACATCAGGGCATCATCCTCTCATACACGAATGTCTTCTGACGAAGAGTGCCCGCGTTTAAGTGAAGCTCACCAGTGATCGTAGTTCGTGTGACAGAAAAATTTTACGAATGAATAAAAAAATCGGATTCTTTTCTTCATTCGAAAATTAGTTCGGTTAATCTAAGACCGTTGTTACCAATTCTGAACAAAAACGTGGTTTCAATTTTAAAAAGGTATTCGCCAAAAAGATGAAAGAGAATTATTTATAAGCTACGAGCGCGGATATTGTAAATTCGTAATCTTTAAATTTTTCAAATCGCATCATTTTTGAAAAATTAGGTCATCTTTTGTTTGTATGCTGAACTCGATGACCGGTTAAACTCTCTGGCTAGTGTTAAGCAATTGAACAACTTATACTTTCACGTGACGTAATAATTTTTTTTTTTTTTTTCTTTGTCGCAATATCTCCAGGCATGGCCAACGTGATTCCATGGCTTATGTCAATGTCCCTCATCGGGGCCCAGAACCTCGGGACCTTGTCAAGGCCAGAACTTATTTCTCAAGAACTGCTACCTCCTCTCGATACTCCAGGTTATTTCGATACTCCGGTAAGTTCTTCGTGTAAATGAAAATTTTTTTCAAAATACAAGACTCGAGCTTTTTTCTACTCAAAAAAAAATTCTTTTCATCTATTCCAAAATTCGGTTAGCCATGTCGAGTAATTTTCGCGATCATCCTTATAAATGTAGAATAATTATAACCATGAAAAACCGGCCGATTTATTTCAGAGCGAGAGACTTCTGGGATCAGTTTCACTGGCTGAACAAGGCGAAGGATCTGCTCAATCGTTTGGTAAACAGACGGATGATTACGGGAATGATTTAGGCTCGTTTCAAAATCGAATTAATCAGGACGCTGTACAGCAAGTGCCAAACTCTGATATTGGAAATGGCAACAATCAAGCTGAAGAGTACAAGACTCAGCACAAGTACTATCCACCCGAGAATAACGGATTTAATGACGAGTACGCTGGTCCAGCTATGGAACAGGTAAGAAATTATTCTTCATTAAAATAAAGGCGAAAATGAGTTTATGGAATTTGCTGAAATCCGGAAGCTTGATACATGGGAATGATCCAAACGTCCCATTGTTAATCTTGGTGAGAACTGAGTAACTATCTTTTCACAGAATTACAGACCGAGTTTTCTTGTCTGGCATAACTCACCTCAGTAATCAAGAACAAAGAGCTTTTAACCCGTCAGTGAGACAAGAGTTTGTCTACTTTTTTAATTGGGCAATTAATTTCCGCTCGCTTAGTTTGAATATCAAAAAGTGAAACTTTCATTTATTCTGTAACATTTTTAAGACGCAACCAATTCCCTAATTTTCTTCATCTTTATGTTTTATCGTATCAAATTCCTGATCATTTTTGCAGGTTTACTCTTGGAAAATCGTCGATTTTGAATTTGACAACGAAGTTTCTAGACAGCGAGCTATCGATGCTGGTCACTATGAGTTAGAGAACGCTCTGCCTCTAGGTCTCGAGGTTTGGAAAGATAAGATATTCGTTACTTTACCCAGATGGAAAAAAGGAATCCCCGCAACTCTTGCTACCCTTCCATTAAAATCGACAGAAAAGAGTCCAAAACTTCGTCCTTATCCAAGCTGGGGATGGCATGATCCAGGTAAGGATTATAAAACTAGGATTTCTATCTCCACTTTGAAGAACCGTATCTCTTTACCCGGCTTTATATCTGTTCCAGGAAATTGCGACGGTTTAATATCCGTTTTCAGGGTTCAAGTAGACGAATGCGATCGACTTTGGGTCCTCGATTCAGGACAAACAGACATAACATCAGACCCGAAACAAATATGTCCTCCAAAAGTGTTTATTTTCGATTTACATACGGATAAACTAATCAAAACGTACATTTTGCCTAAAGAGTACATAAAGCAGGATTCACTCTACTCGAATATCGCAGTAGACGTTCGTGATGGTGAGTGCGATAACGCCGTTGCATACCTTGCGGACGTTTGGAGATTCGGAATCGTCGTTTACGATCTCTTCAAGGATAAATCCTTCCGTATTCAGCACCACTTCTTCTTCCCCGATCCGCTATCGTCAAGATACGAACTGCACGGTCTTAATTTCCAATGGACTGATGGAATCTTTGGACTTTCTCTGAGCCCCGTTGACGTGAACAACGACCGAACCCTCTTCTTCCATCCCATGTCCAGTTTCCGCGAATTTGCAGTTGCGACATCGGTCCTAAAGGACGAAACAACTGCAGAAGATAATCCAGAGATGTTTATACCGATCGGTAAACCGAGGGCTAAATATTCGGGGCACTCTTCAGGATCTGCAATGGACAGAAACGGTGTACTGTTCTTCAACATGGTGACAAGGGACTCTGTATGGTGCTGGGACTCGAGAAAAGAATACATACCGCAGAATTTAGGAGTTGTTGGACAGAGCAACGTCTCTCTAATATTTCCTAACGATATTAAAATCGACCATGAAGCAGACCAGAATATGTGGGTATTGTCGAACAAGCTTCCTATGTACTTGTACGGACAAATGGATACGCGAGATGTTAACTACAGACTGTTCAAAGCAAACGTAAAAAACGCCATCAAGAATACTGTATGCGATCCAAATTACATTGTACCGCCATCGGAGCAGAGCTACGATGAGACTTGCTGACGATTTATAACACCATTAAAATTGGCAACTAAAATCAGGCTATTTTTTGGATCGGTACTCGATTAGTGTTTTATAAATTATCGTTCTTTCGCTATAATATGCAATGAAAAGAAAAAATCGGTGGATTTCTGTAGATATAATACTTTTGAGAATACCAGAAGACGCACGTTAGCTGATTCTTACGAATTAATTAGCTACATAATTAATAATTATAATCTGAGGTATGGGACGATGGGTGATTTTGCCATTAGTGTATAATGCGCTAATTTGTACATACATACATAATGATAATTTTTTAAGCCAGTCAATTATTTTATACAATAAATATGTCCATATATATGTATACAATAGAAAGCGAAGATTTTCTTTTTCAATAAAAATTGGATTTATTTTCCTTCTCACAGCCGTTCGTTAATATCGTCTTATCAATCATTTTACATTTTACAATTAATTATTTCAAGAATTTGGACATAAAATTTCACGATATATATTTAACACGTTCAGTTTCGACGTAAGACAGTCATTTTTACTTCCTATTCAATTCGATTCTATTTGCGTTCCTTGCTGGTTTTCACCGGTCTAGGTATTCCCTTTTTCTTTGGGGTCGTATCTTTTTTTGGCTTATCGTTAGTCTTGCTGCTACCCGGAGTAGCTGCAGCATCAAAACTAGCAACAGAAAACTGAAGACAGCTGTCAACTTGCTCTGGAAATTCTTCAATGCACGTGTGATTAGAGATGGAAATCGCTGGACAAGATGACTCAGAAATTTCAATTATATTTTCGGAAGTCCAACTGTCGAAACTATCGTAGCTAATTGTAGCTGGCTTATACGCGTCTGGATTTTCCTCTATCCTTTCGCTGAGCAGATTTTGATCAAAAGCAAAATCTGATGTGTCTTTTTTTACCATTTTGTTCAAGGGCAGAGTCTGAAGACTCATTGCACTCGAAGTATTGCCCTCAACTAACGATAATTCTTGGCTTTTCGCAGACGTGTCAGACTTTTCAATTTCTATTTTGTCTTCGCTATTTTGAGGGACAATCGTCGAAGTCTGTTTTGTCACTGTTTCCTTTCCTATCGAATGAATCTTTTCAAACGTGTCCACCAGGTCCTTAAAGACTTCTGCGTTGTACTCGGTTCCTATAGCTACGTGTTTCACACTAACTCTAGACTTTCGTGACGAAACCTCAAACGATACGGCGTCTGAATTTGTTAACGTCAAGTCTGAGACTTTATAGTGAGTGTTGAGCTGTTCAATAGAAATATCGTCGGCCTTAGACAATAATTTTCGGATCCTATTGTGACAATCTTCCCTAATTTGTTCCGGTTCCTCAACACCGTCTTCATGCCTGAAATTATTTGCTTGCAAATCTGTAGAAGAGTCGATCCTTGTAGCTTCAGAAACTGAAGTTAAACTTCCATTTTTCGATCCAATTCGCAGTCCAATTGTCAAAGGATCGACTCCGCTGAATTGATGACTCAAAATATTTCGCACTACGTCTTTCAACTTGTTTTCAATTCCCGCAACATCGACTGGAGTCATGAATTGCAAATCACTTTCAGTAGAAATACTTTCCGCACCAAGCACATGCAACTCTTCATCGCACGATGCACTCTGGGTAATTAAATCACCACCACTTATTTCCGACAACAGGGACTCCTTCTTGGAAGAGGCTTCGACATCATTCAACAACAAGGAACACGATATTTCTAAAGATTCTTGAATTTTCAATGATTTTACATCATCGGTACTTTTTTCGGCTATTTTGTTGCTCAAATTCGAACGATTTGTCGGTAAAGACGTGGCTTTGATTGGACTTGTGGACGAACTGCTCCAACAGGTCTCTATCGGACGGCTAGTAGTACATGAGTGTGATGTGTCAGACTTGGGAAAAATTTCCAAGGCTTTCAAAGGATTTAAAAAAACCTCAGACTGTTCATTATCACATGACAAACTCTGGCTCGTCTCTGATTCGACAGAATCAGGTGTCGGAGGACGCGAAATTGTGAAATTCCCATCACTGTCAGAATCCATTAGATAACCGGAAGACAATCCTCTTCCTCTTTGGGGAACCGATCTGGCACTAAAAAAGTCTAAATTTCTGTCCTCAACCAATTTTACCACCTTCACTACTCTTCTAGCAGGTTCACTAGTACCAACGGATTTCTTCGGCTTACTATTTTTCTTCTTTTTTGCTGGCTGACGCTTCGTGGACAAAGAAATCACCTTATCCCAGCTAGAAAAGCGGTTTATTTCTGCTTTCAGACCCACAGAATCTTCAGAATCTTTTAAAGAACTTGTCGTCTTTGGTACAAAAATTTCAGCAGCCTGAGATTCGTCGGTGTTAGACTTTGCTCTATTTTTTTCAAGGATTTCGGGTACTTCTTCAAAATTATTTGAACTCTCGCTCTCGCACCGAGCGTTTAGGTCTTTTGTTCGCATATCAGATTCGTCTACTTCGTTATTTCTCATCGATTGTCCCGAAGAACATCCTGCAGTGATCGTCACGTAATTCGCGACTGTTTGAATAAGATTTTGCAATTTTTGGAGCTCCCCATTGACTGGGAATCTCAAATTCGTTGAAGATGAAACCTTGCTGTTTATCTCCAATGATGTTCCATACTTTCCTGTTCGTTCTTGTCCTTTTTCTCCTTCAGCAAAAACCTTTTCAAAAATAGTCTTCATCTTTTTAATTGCACATTCCGCAGTTTCGAAATCTCTCAGCACTATATCTGGCATCGTATCATCAACATCTATTAAAAAAACATTCTTCCTATGAGAAACTAACGCATTTTTAGAAGTTATTTCCTCATCATCATCCGTCATCCACAATTCTGGCATTTCCGCATCCGTTTCCGCGTTCATTAAACAGCGTGATTTCAATTCGTTTAACTCCTCATAGTCGGGAGTAGAAACCTCATTCTCTACTTTCGTATTTTCGTTGTTAGGTACAAGTATTTCCGCCTCAGTTCCTTTCGTAGTATCTAAGAAGCTGGAGCTTTGTTTTATGGCCTGAACAAAAGCAGAACCAATTACTTCACGTCTAAAATTCCCTCTATTCAATAAATCCGAATGTGTCAATGGCAGAGACTCCGGATCTGAAATATTTGACAAAAGTCTCTGATGATCATCATGTGGTTTATCAATTTTTTCCGATGATGAAACTCTGCTGTCTAAATTACTGTCGATTTCGTCTACCCTTTTACGATCTAAACTATCTTCTTTCTTCTCCCGATCTTTTTTCTCCCAATAGTCACGGTTTCCCGTCGAAATATTCGCTCTAACATTTTCAAAATTTGTTGAACCCGATGTTCCTGTCTGTGTCGTGGCTCGGTCAGATTGATCGTTTTGTTCAATAGACGAATTTCCTGAACTACTGGACGGTGCTTCTTCAGACGCCTCGGAATATTCAGTTGCATTTACAATTTCGCCGGCTTTACTTTCGAGCGCAAATAAATTCGTCAACATTTGCAACTCTGCTATGAATTCTGAGCCTCGAAAATTTTTAGGGAGATACCCGTGGCCTAAGCAATTGGGAAACTGGGCAAAAAATTTGAATACTATACTCTGCAATTCATTTCCTCCGGTGTTGAAGTGATCCAGTATACTTCGGCAAGATGAAACGTCGAATTCGAACTGCGGATTTCCTAGAGTTGGGATTTTCTGGATAGGAGATTGAAAGATCACATTTTGCAGCGCTAATTTGACTTGCTCAGAAGTAATTCTATTCGTTTTTGATCCAATTTGAAGAGAACGTTCAGAGTTTTGACACTTCGACGAAACGGTCGATTTTTTGGAATCCTTGAAAAGAAACGAAGAGTAATCCTCGAGGTCTTTGATCTCAGGATTCGGAAGATCTCCGCTGGTGTCTACAGGTTGTTCCAGAACATCTTCTTGCCCACAAACAGGTATGTTTATCTCTGCTGACCTGGGTTCCACGGATGAAATTAATTTACTTAACAGTGACGAGGCTTTCTCGTCTTCAATGGATATGGTTTCGTCTTGGTCCAGCGGATTCGTCTCGCGCCTGACAGCCTCCAGTTTTTTCTTCTCGAGATCTGGAGCTGTGGATGTCGTAATTGAAAGCGATTCTTCGTTTTCAGATCGTTTTTTCATCGATCTAATATCCTCGGGTAAAATACTACATCTCAAAAATCCGGAAGATAATCTCCGCCTTAATTCAGAAGGCAAGTTTGTCAAACCGTATGAATTCTCACCCTCGATTTCCGGTATTTCAATTTCTGTAGCTGGTTGGCTGATGAATTCGTCATTATATCCTCTCAGTGCTGCAGACCTCACGATTTCTTCCATCGCTACAGCAACTGTATTAAAAATCGGATAAACCTCGTTCGCCGATTCTCCCAGACGAAATCCTCTCTCGGAATTTTCACTGTTAGCAAAAATACATTGCAAAATATTTTCTGTCGTTTTATGGACGATATTTTGACGCTCCGAGGTAATATCTGCTCTCAAAATTCCTGCACACGTAGTTCCAGCTTGCCTTTCGTTGTGACTATTACTTCCGATGGAATTTGGCCGTTGGAACGACCAGTCGATATTTTTAACAACTTCCTTGACATTTTTAGGCATATTATTCCTTCGCAATTGCCTTTGATAATCGGTGTCATCAATCCTGCATGAATTTTCTTCAGGATTGTTAGGACCCTCGACCATCGAGGATTGCGTACCTTCAGGTGTCAGGATCTCAGATGACACGGTGGGAAATGGATCGACGCCGTCTTTCCGTGAGAAAGATTTAATAGTTGTCAATGGAACGTTTTTGCTAGTTGTTGGTTTGTCGTCGATTTGTCTTTCTAAAAAATAAACCTCCACGTTTTGTGATCTGATGTTTTCCTTCGCTGGAGTTCTGTCCAAATCACGACCTTTTTGCGATCCTTCGATAAGTTTGCAAGATCTCGAAGTTACATCAGACTCATTTGTCACATCGGTAAGTCTACTGTATTTAGAATGCTGCTTTCTCATTCCTGTTTTTTCATTCACTTTAATCTTACGCGAATTTTTCTTTAGCCTACCGTTACAGGTGTAGATGTCAAAGAACTCTTTCGTCACGCAATTCCCACGCAATGCCTCATTATTAACAGGATCTACTGGTTTCGACCTCGTGAATTTTGCATACGCCTTTTCGATGTTCAAAATCAGTTCCTTCTCAGGCTTTTCAAGCTCGGGTACTGAAGGAACGTAGAAATCCTGGTCAAAACTATTCCCACGGGTACCAACAGGACTCTTCTTTCGCAATGGATCTCGATATTTATCCTGAGCTCTTTCGTGAATCTTTAAAGCATCCAGTTCTCTTTTATACTTAACGAGCGTCTTTTCGTTGTAAGCTTTAAGCGCCTGCATTTCTTTGGTCTCACGTTCTTCGGGTGTCTCACTAGTTTTACTCGACCTTGATATCCTAGATGAATTGGCCAAAGATCGCCAATCCTTTGAGCTTATTTGACGACTGCTTTTCGAACAAGACGATTTCTTACCGATTACAGACTCGTCCTTTGCGATAAAAAGGGTTCTGCTATTCTCTCGTTCTTCAGTCTGCACTATCGCTTCAGAATTTGAGTTTGATTCGTCTTCTTTAAGAACTTTTTTAAACATCATAGACGACGTTTGCGGAGCACGAGTGAATTCGTTGTTTTCTCTCACCAGACTCGTTTGACTGGAAGACAGAAATTTTTCATCAATTTTTACAGATGATTCGTGAATTTTAGAGTCTGTAATTATTTGCTGTTTCTCTAAGTCTTTAGTCTTTATGGTTTCCGCGATATCTCGGAATACGTCGATTTCATTTTTTTTATAATTCCCCTGATTGAAATCCAGACCATCGTAATTATCCAAATGGTATTGGGGACTGTAACTACTTGACCCATAATATGGCAGACTATGAGAATCTCCATCGGTTTTTTCCTGCGAAGAATTTACATCTGTTTGACAGAACCGCGAATCCTCATTAGCTCCATTATTTACGACTTGATAATCAGGAGAGTGCACTCTGCGGGAAAGTGGCTCAAGTTGAGCTCTCGTATCATCAAACATATTAGAATGCCTTTGAAAGCTGGACTTGAAGTAGGAGTCTAATTCAGCATGATGATCTGGTCGAATGAGTTGTTTAGTTGGCGTTATAGTCATTGAGTCGAAGCTTTGAGTCTCTGATATCGACTTTTTTTCAAAAATGTAGCTCGTGTTAAGAGCCAAAATATCAGATTCAACTCCAAAACTAGCTGAGGTTGGTCCAGAAAATTCTGTAGGGTCCAGCTCTGGAGATTCCTGAATTCTGTGAATAAATTTCGTACCATCTTCCCTCTCAGGAATAATTTCTTTGATATTATGGTCACTTTGACCTCGGGAATCTTCTTCGCTATCTTTGAAAATATTATTAAAAATTGGACTGGCAATTTTTTCCGGATTTTTATCATCCGTATGCAGTTTGAACGGCTTTATTTCATTGCACAAGGCCTTGTTGATAACCGAAACGAAGTTTATTTCTTTTAAATTCTCCCAGGCAATACCATCTCTCTCTACAACCGCCCTTAGACACAAACCAGGATTCAAATCATTCTTACAATAGGTAGACGCCGTTGAAATTATTCTCGAATCAGTAGCAGGTAGTAAATAATCCCTTTTCTCGTTAACACTTTGGATTTCATGCCGTTTATCTTGTCCCTCACGATTCTGATCGCAACAATCGAACGGTTTTTCCTTGCCGAAACGAACCTCAGCATTTTGCTTCGTTTCAGTCAATTGTGTCATCGATCGAGCCTCTTCTTCGTCAGTATCTGTGTCTTCTTTTTCAGAGCATTTGATTCCCTCACAGCATTCGCATTTCTTCTTAATCGTCTTCGACCCGTTCGGAATACGAACTTGTATTCCAACGGCACGAGATTGAACGGTTTCTCCTGTTAAGGAGAAAAAGGAAGACTCTACATCCGCATCTATGGAGGTCTGCAAAGACCCCGTTCCACTCTCCGCAAGATCAGTAGTCGAAGTCCTTTTATGTATATGGAGAACATTGGCGTCAACTTCTTCACGCGTCAGGCCTAATATCTTCAGGGTCTTTTCTGCTGGGGTGAGATTCTCGTCATCAATAATTTTCAGACAAGAATCTTCCTCCACGTCGTCGGAATCCTGACTTTCAATGGTCAACAGAGTCGTCAAAGACTTCGAAATCTTGTTGTCTGTATCTCCCTCCCAATTTGCTGGACCAAAAAACTCGTCGTATGTCAAGCAGCTGTTAACCCTCGACCGATTTTCCGAGTATTCTAATGTCGGAACTGTACCATCTAAAGATTTAGTGGCTCTTCGACGCTGCGCCAAAGTCGAACTCTGCATCGCCTTTATAACTGGCAACGAGAATTCATCATCCAACTCAGCGTAGTAGAGATCAAAGTAGTAAGATCGAAGACGACGCCATAAATATATCGAAGGTACTGTGAATTACAATAACACAAAGTCAGTGAAAGAAGAAAACTTTTTAATGCACGAAATCACTCACTCATCGATATTATTTGAACAACCAAAAACTCGAAAAGCAGTAACCCACAAGAATGGAGAACCCAACAGAGAAGTACCCCAGCAATTGTGCAAATCACATCCGTTACTATGTTCTTCATCATCTGGAGGTACAGCCAGGGTAGTATTAAGCGAGGTTGTTCACCAGTTAACACTGGGTATAACATTACGATGTAGAACAGAAGATGAAGATGGGTTGTAAAGTTTCGAAATAAGACAACCAACGACAGGACTGTAACATCAAAATGTTATTAATTTATTATCATTGACTATTCGTCGCTCAATTATTCGCCGAAAATATTGCTAATGTATTTTATTATAAACTACTTCGAAGCTAAATCTCTTTTTAACTATTTATTAAATATGGTTTCACAGACACCACAGAGAAGCTAACCGGGTTTCATCTATACCGCATCTAAAGTCACTAACAGCTTTTGTTCGCTTTGTTTCCAAGCGTAACGGTGCAGGTATAGAATGTCATGGACGGTGGTGAGGGCAATGCCACGAAGAAGATATCAGATTTGCACTTTCCCTGCACCTCTTTGACAGTATTATTTTTTTTTTTTCTAACAGATAGGTAGGTACATACGTGAAGACATTTATCATACGACACTGGCACGTTTTCAGCATCTGATTATATCGTTAGTCAACCAGCTGTACGTGTAAAAATGATCAACAACAGTCTGCGTAATAAATAAAATTCTCTGGCAATAAGGAAGCCAATTTCTATGCCTGAAACTAGGTAAATCTATTTACTCTTCAAAACCAGACTTACAAGTCCAGAATCAATGTACGAATTAGAATTTGCAATGCCAAGTCTATAGGTTTATGAGCCGTTAATTTCATTTCGACACGGTTACATTCACATCGTCAAATAGCGGAAATGTTGTACAGAAATAACGAGAAATTTCAATCGCCTAGCATATAGTTTACTCTGCACCACTAGCTAATGCATGTGAATATTTATTCCGGTTGATTGTTAAAAAATTGCAAAGCCTCAGTACAATTACAATAATTGAAATGATTATTGCACGAAATTGACCTCGACGAGTTATTAAGGTTGAACTTAATTGCCAATTAACTGCACAAAGCGCATGGGTCAATTAAACTAACCGTTTTTAATCCAATAGTCGAAATGATACTTGGCGCTAAACGAAGGCTCAGGACCTGGCAGGTTCCATATTTTTTGCACATTTTCATTCCAGGTGAAGGAGAACCAATCCATAATGTTTCTCACCTACGTGACGAAAACCAAAAGCATTTTATTTTATTTTTAAAGCATGTACATAATAATTCGGTGAATTAATTTACTGCGGTTTACCATGCCGAGGGAAACCATAATTATTAATTCTGCATTCGGCGAAATTCCCACGATTTGTCTGAGGCCGCGTCTGCTAGGCATGTATGTATCTCGTTCCTCGACGTTTTATGAAGACCCTAAGCGACCCCCGAGCGCTTAGGTTGCCTCTGACCTCCGTCTTTCTGATCATCATCAAATTGACTCGGAAAATTTGGAGCTTTTTTAATCGTTCAAAGCTGATCTTAAGTGACTAGAAAAATTTTGAAGCGTCTCACTGTGACAGATGATCGATTGACGACCACGTTGCTACGAATAACGGTACTGCTGTAGAACAAGAGAAAAACGTATCCCGATGATCATTCTCTTTCGTTTTCTTCAAGTTTAAATAATCCAAAGAATTTTATTAGCAGCACGAAATATTCAGACCAACGTATGCAATTTTTTTATCCGTACTACCTCGACTGCAGGAAAGACAATGAGATGCAAATTACGAAGGTGCTTCAACGCTGATTAGCACCTAGTTGAATACTAAATATTCATAAATTATTGCTGTCTTTTTTTTTTTTTTTTTTTGAAAATATTTTATTTTCAGCCACGGAGAATTTTTTTGGCTGGGAAATAGTACAAACAGTCAACGTATCACTGTGGCAATAATAATTAAGCTACTTTAGTGCATATTTTATGATCAGCTGGTATGACTATAGTCATTTGAAATTAGAGAGCCTGTTTTTATACCCAAAGCTATCAAAATTCCTTCTGCCTCCAATACGTATACATTTATGAACGTAAAACATACAAGTATGATTTAATCCGTCACGACGCAAAGGCGGGCTTATTCGACACGCACTTATACATTACACGTCTAGATATTACGATACGGTGTATAATTAACACTCGTGAATAGGACAGACCCACAATTACATCATCATCAACATCACAGCTCACTATAATCTATAATAACATAGAAATACTTAGCGAACTGTAATACACGTATAGTAGAAAGTTTAACAAGCATGACATAAAATTCTCCCACAAGCAAATCTATAGGTAAAGTAATATACCTAAATACGTGTACAAATTTAATGACTAAATTTTATTCATCAAACTTTCTTCTTTAATGAAATAAAGTATCCAAATTTCTCGGTAACAATATACTCCGTTCTTTTATATCAGGAAAAAAAATACATTATTCATGTTTTATCAAACTACTTATCTCGCGTCCATTTCGTAAATTAGAAAAATCAACAATCTGCAGCTATCTCGTGATACAGGACCTCGAATCGTTAGATAAAACGTCTGGATTTTTTTTTTTCTTTTTTTTTTTTTTACGTTTTTTCATGAACTGTGAAATACTTTCATACTTATGTAACATATTTTCTGACAGGTTTACTCAACGGTTTGCACATAAATCGATCGCCCTTTCAGTCCAAGGTGTGTCTAACCCATATTAAATGGCCTATACTATAGTCCCTGACTCATTATACCTATAGCAATATCAGTAACATCGAACAATTTGTCTTGATGTAAATTCACGAGAAAGGTATAACATCGCGTGTTAAGAACGTATATTCATAAGTACCACAATACGAATGAGCAAGTGTCTAACCAGGGAATTTCTATAAGTACAACAAGTAAGTTATTTCACCTATAATTTGCACACAGTCAAGTTGCATTGATCAGTTTCGCCACGTATCGCAACTTGCAATAAATCAATAACTATACCGTATAATTGCTGATTTCTTAGCATATTTCATACCGATAATCTACGACCTTGTAAATTATAATTGAATAGAAAGAATAATAACGGTGATATAACTAAAGCAATGGGAAAACGTACGAGGGAACGATACACAGTAATAAATTGTCACGCGGATTCTGTTCAATACATAGTATATGTTAATTAATCAAGTGTGTGTACGCAACATACATGTTACGTAAAAGTTTATAGTGGGTGTAAGGTCAGCTATTATCTCATTGCTGCAGCCGCAAGTTACGCTATAGTATGGTCCAGTATAATGTGCTCGCAATTTCTTTTATTGATAATCAACTTTATAGCGTGGGGTTCATTCACGATATTATTTATATGATACGATGGTCAAAACCTGAACCCAAAATCAATTTCGCATCATCTTTATTCTAGATCATATTAGTGCAGGCTGTAAAATCCAAAGCGTCTGCACCCTTGACCTTACTTCTCTCTTCATCTTTCATCGTCTTTCTACCTTTTTTCTTATCTTCTTTTTATGTTTCTTATTCACGACCTTCCTTACGGCGTGTAAAATAAGGCGAATAACATATACGCCGTCGTTAAATGACGTCATATACCTGAGGAACTATATATATTTACCGCCCATGTGCGCAGCGCTAAAACTGACTAGCTGTGTGTAGATTTGAATGTGTAAGAAATGTATATATATATATACATGTGTGTATACATATATATATGTAGAGTTGTACAGTGATATAGGTTACTCAAGTGTCTACATAGGTATACTCGGCCAACGTTGTATTGAACACAGTCACGCATTTGGCGTGGAGTCGTGGTCTTGGCACAGTTTCTTGCCATCCTCTCTTCGGATCGGACCAAGACCGATCTGCGCGCAATTTTAAATCGAGACCGTATCTGTCCCGCTCTTTGTCTTCAATTATAGTGTTTTTTGTTATTTTTTTTTTTTTTTTTCGAAAATATATGGAAAGTTACGAAAGTGTGATATTTTGACGTTTTACAAATTCATACGTATAGATAGAAAATAATTTAGATAAGGAAGTGAGTATAATAATTATTCAACGATAGTTCAAAGTTATCAACATTTTTAGCGAACAGCTCAGCTGAGTGACGTAAGAAAGATGCGACAGTCTACGCTGTTATTTGACTAACCAATTTACGTAAACTCTTCGTTTTTAGTTCTCAATTCCAGTATAGGTACATACCGATATCGTAATAAAAAAAAAAAAAACATCGCGGTTCACCGAGCCAGAACAATTTTCCGAAAAATTTTTCACCACCAGGTACACGGAAGCGCGCTCCTCTATAGATTAGCAAAAAAAAAAACTACGAATTACCAGCAAGAACTGTCCACCGAACTTTTCCTAACTATTTCACGTACAAGACACTCGGAGAAAATTTTTACGGGAAATTAAATCTGTACTCGATAGAATCTCACCCAGTTTCGCTAATTGATCTAATTCTCATACGATTTTTCGATTCTTAAAAAGTACATCAGCTTTTCTTTCCTTTTTAATCGAAATTAAGATAAATATCGTATCTATTTTTGGTTCGAACTTTGCCACTTAAGGGTCAAACGGTTAGCGTCGTGATCTCTGCCCTGGTCAAGTGGTTTTGGATTATTTTTAACCGTGTGTTTACCATATGGTTACTCACTAGCTAAATATAAGCTCACATCAGATTTTGATTCAGGACACTGAATGCTGTTGTATAGTTCGCTCTAAAGCTTCAGGGACCCTTAACTCACCCACGATTATCGCTTATCTGAACAAATGTTAATAGTAAAATGCGTAGGATGCCTTCTCTCGACGATTTTCTGTAGTATTTTAACTCCCGTTGTACAGAACACATCGTGGTTATACTTTTTGCACAAGTCAAACAAGGTCCGTCACTCTACTCTGTCTTTCCTTATGAGGAGCGTAGTCAATACTCGATGTCACCATATTCACGGTCATTTATACGACACACCGGTTTTCCACCGATATTTGTCCCTGAGACTCTTGGTCATCGAGAATTACTGACGTCACAAAAATTGCCTAATCAAAATTGCCACAGTTTAGGGTATAAACCGTTACCGAATAGCATCGCATATCCTCCATCCGTATAGAGCGATATAAAAGGAATTTTTTTTTCCTTCCTTGTTGCAGAGCTTATTTATATTAGAAGAAAAAAAAATAAAAATAATAAAAAATTTGTATGTATGTACTATCAGTGCGTAACTGTTTTACAAACTCGTATATCTAACCGACTGTTTGTTTAAATAAGAACCAGGAATCCGGTTTCGTTTAATTAAAACATGCGGTGACTATACTGCAACGCTTACAGTTTAAACTTCAGTTGTGATGATAGTAATGATTGACGATCGGTAAGCAAGCTGGTAGAGTTATAATAACGAAAAACTTGCTCAGAGTTCTATGATAGTTGAGTAAACATTATTCCATTTATTATACACGGTGAAAAATACAAACAGTGTAAACCACCCTGCAAAGCTTTTATCAAGATACAAGTGTGACAGGCAGTCGGAAATGCCGCTAAAATCTATAAGAAAGGTCACCAGTACGCGGACCAGACCTACAAAGTTAAAATAGCGAAGGTCTTCTCCACGACCTATATTTCATCGAAATTATGGGTTCTAAAGTTTTCATCCTATTCGCACTTAAGCTGCCAAAATTAATCCAAAAGTAAAATTGAATTCGAGGTAAACGACGGTGGTTAAATAAATTATACAATGAGCTATCAACACGTGAGCTTTTATGAAATTTGTATATGTGGATACACGCATTCATACAACCATGATGCATCGTGCTATTTCAAAGTCTGACACAGTCCGGAGTGTAGCTAACTAGACGTTTGAACAACTATGTCAAGGGTAATCTCGAGGCTGAGTTTAAACCAAAAAGATGAGAAAAGCAAAGAAAATATAAATGAGATAGTAAAACCATAAACCGCAAACGTAGTGTGTAGGCGCCGCGGCGGACCCCATGATGTAGAGATTAACTAAAAGATAGAATAACACATAACTATTTTGAGCGAATACGTCGTTAATTATGTCACCGCTCGAATTGTAGGTACATACATACGTCTCTCTTTCGAATACAGACTATAACAATCAATTATGAATACACAAATGTCCATATATGGATAATGAATAACTCGTTCATGAACTTTCAACACTGTTTTATCGCTGCAGTATAAATTCAAACAATTTTCTAAAGCTTTTAACACTAAGCTTCATACCTCCTTAGGATGCAGCTCACTACGTGCTGTTGCTGCTGTTCGCTGAAGACGGGGACCATAGTCAGCGGAATATGTGGAATTGTGAGTATTATGGTTTACCTTGATTGTCCAGATCGGGATAACGACTGAAAATCGTTAATACAGTTGATTATCGATCAGTGTTTATAATTGTTGCAAATTTCTGTTCAGGTACTGGCAGTAATCTCCATAATTGTTATGCTGACGACGGACGTGGAGTGGAAGACAATTGTAATCGATATTCTGCCACAATGGGCAGTAAAAATAATTTTAGGGATAAATTTGGGCATGACGATCCTGATCTCAACACTCTTGATCATCGGTGCTCTCAAGGTAAAACTACGGGCTTGACGGCCCTGAGTTGCTTCATAAAATAATGACGTAACTGATCAGAATGCGAATAGTAATAACTTTGAGTTTCTATATAGCGAGATGATGAAAAGTCAACGAATTTAGACAGTGTTAAAAATTATTTAATTTTTAGTTTCGAAAAAAATTATATTGAAATTCATTTCCGCGATTGTTCTGCGACTTTCTCGTGAAGAACTTTATATAGAAATTGAGAATAACAAATGACGTGTATTGAGATAAGTAAACGATTACTCGGATTTACTTTTGTACAGATCTCACAATGAGACACGAATCGGTTTTTGTTTAAAGCAGTAGAATGATGTGGATTTGTTTGTTTGATTAAGACCAGCTTTTTCTGTATTTATAAAAATCATTGTCACTGGATAAATCAACCGACTTTTTCTACATGTACAATATAGTCGTCGCTGATTTAACGGCTCATTAGATGTTCGATGTAGCGTAATTAGAATTAGATCTAAGCAATAGCGATCACAGAGCGTAACTACTTTTTTCTAAATGCCATACATCACGTTTGAATACTCGAATTGTGATGAAAATTCTGAAACTAACTGAACTTAGCAATTCCTATAAACACAAAAAAATTAAAAAAAAAAAATACTTTCTGTATCTGAGGAACACGCGCCGCGGTAGCTGCTTCGTTTCTTGGTTATTTATAATTTAAACTCCGGACCTCGACATTCACTATCATAAATTCTAGTCGAATTCGTTCGCAGCAAATGTGAGGAAAAACGTATCGAATTTCGCAGTTTCTTTCTGTACGAGTTTCGTGTCGGAAAAGAATTTTCTTTTTAAACCATCTCACGTTATTTTCACACTCAAAGTCTGCTAGGAAGATTTAAAATAGTCAATAAAAATGTCAAACATTTTTGGAACTTCATTCCCCTTTCTTTAACATTTTTCACGGTATTAGTCACTCCAACAGTTCTCCAAACTATACTCACAGTATAAATTAATTATATTTGAAATGGTCATATACATAATTTCTAATCAATTTTTCACTGCTCGTTAAATTACAGAGAAATACATTTTTAATGCTACCTTGGGTCATATTGGGTATAATGCTGGCTGTAGCTCTTCTGATCAGCGTGATATACACGGCGGTAATGTTCTTCGTTAAGGAAGAGGTCCTCATGGGAGCTCTTTGGATAGTATTCGGTATTGTAGCCGTTGGTGAGTAGACATTGAACAATTTTTCAATGAAAAATATTCCTAAATATCACGTTAGTAATTTTTTAAATGAAAAAATATACGGCCAGTATTTAACTTGAGCAAATAAATCTTCGTAAGAATAAAACAGTTTTCTTCTAAAAGAAAATTTAAGCCATATTACTTCGTCAATCATTTTGATCTTGAAATTAAATATTTTTTTTATATTTCAGTGGTTTACGTCTACATGTGGCTAGTGGTGTACAGTTTCTTCCAGCAAGTACGTATCGAGAAGGCTACTGTAAGACTAGGACCATATGGAAGACCGTATAATTACCGAAGGCCATAGACTGCGTGAGGGTGAACGAACAGAACGTTGGAAAGAAATTTCTTTTTTGAAATAATTTAAATTTCAAAATATTCTATGACTAGAATTTTCGCCAAAGCATCACACATGACACACATTACGCGATTCGTTATCGAGTGTTATACTATACAAACATACATACATAGATACATACGATATTTTACTTCTTGTTAATATCATACACTTAACAAAAGTGAAGATATTTTATTTATGTAAAAATATTCGCGTGAGGGATATGAGATCCGTTTATTTTATGAGACTTTTTACATTTTATATTTATACATCAAATGCAAACCGGAAATTTCTTTTATACAGATTTTCCGATCCTCATACTCGTACCTTCGCTCGATCTCGCAGAAACATTATCGATTCATATTTTCTAACATTGTTATTGTTTATCGCAATAAATTATTATCGTTTTTATTATAAACTGAATGTCCTATAAATAAATTATCATTCCCTCATTTTCCAGCTAGCAAATATTTCATCAACCACGTAATACCCATAATCGTGACAAGTATGATGGTACAAGATCATTTATTATATTTACGAATTACGACCCTGCTGATTGCGATCCCAATGTCTCAACGAAATGACGAATCAGAAGTGATAAACTAGCTGCCCCTAACGTCGTGGCGTGACTGTCACACCCGAAATCCATCATCCTTGTTTCTCTTTTCGATCTTCGCCGGTCGATTCCTTCTTGAAATCTAACCAAATAGGTTTATAAATATTTTTGTAAAAATATTGACAAAACGATTTTATTATTATATTATCAATTATGAGACTTATCACTAACTTACCCAAAGGCACTGTAACATTTGGCAGAATTTGGCCAGCTGATAATCAATCTGGAGTAATGCTCGTTAGCGAATTCGGTGTATCCTTGCATTCCACAGAGAAGAACTACACGGGAGTTATTTTATTTATATATACATTTGTACGAGAAAAATGAGAAAGTATACAGAGAGGGAAATATCCCGCACTTGCAAAAATATTTTAACTAAACAGAAGATCTTTTCACAGTATTCAAAAAAAATTATACCCTGTTCGGAAATCATGTCTCTTGCAATTGCTGGGAATTTTGTATCTTCCATATCAACTGCGTCTTGTAATATCGCGGTGCAGTACGCTGGTATCAATTTTTTGAACGGGGTGTTCTTTCGCTCCTTGCATCCCAGCTTGAAAATGAATAAATTTTACTTAAAAAAGATCAAACAAAAATTTGAAAACTTCAAAACTGCAAATATCTGTAATTCACGCTTTTTAATTCAATCCTCAAAATACTCACAGCGATGGCAATTTGGACGTAGAGTAGCCTGTGCGTTAGAGGATACCCTCTTGGTTTATCATTTTTCAATAGCATATCACCACACTCTTTAGACACCTGACAAACACGTTTCCCAAAATCATCAGCCAGCTGAGCAATGCATCGATCGCTTTCGGTTTCGTTAGGAGATCCCTTGTTGAAATAAATTACAACATTTTCCCTTGTAATATATTTGCTTGGCGAAGGCCTTGTGCCTAACAATCCGAAGGTCCAGTTGATTGGGTGGATCCAAATGTCCGGCTGATTTAATACGCGGTTTACTGAAATCAGACTGATTGTCAAAAAGTTTTTCAGTTGTTGATTTTTTTTATTATTTTTTTTTTTTCTTACAACTATACGATCGAAAAATTATTATGCAATCATCTGACGGTGGTCCAAAAAAGGAAGATTAATAAAAACCGATATTAACGTACGTTCACCTATTTCAACTTACATATCACACTATCCTTGGTCTTGGTGGTGACCATGGCCATCGCTTGCAGACGGGCGCGCTGACTAAGGTTCAGGACCTCTGAGAGGGTGTTCATGAGTCGTTGGTCAAAAAATCGCGCATTATGGTGATAGAGGGTCTGTTTCACGTTAGCTGTAAAGATTTTTATTTAGATCTTCCTATTCAAGCAAAAGGAATGAAATTTTTAATACTTCTTCTACATATTGAGTTTCAATTATCCTTTAATAAATGGGTTATTTAATAATCAAAAAAATCATTTCTCTGAATGTGGATTGTCGATTTATAAGAAAATTCTCCTACATATACCTTCGACCAAGGTAAGTCCAAAGACCGCATCCACGTTCATCTGGTTAGGTCTTTGCGCCATAAAATCTACAGTTTGGTAAAGCGCGGTGATCCTTCGATCTGAAAAACGGTACTTTAAGGTGTAGGAAAAACTGTCACAGGCCTTGCAGTGGGAAAAGATGGGATGTGAACGTTGTTGAAAATGAACAAAAATATATATTCTGAGCTTTAAATTTAACAAGACGTCGTAACAAGGTATCTTTATTTGAGATGTATTGAAGTAGGTGTACAAATGGTTACTGTGTCTTTGATATTCGTGTTTGTACAGGTGTGTGGCGATTAGTTCGTGAATTTTTTCCGGTATAACCGTACATGTGTTTCTGAATAGACGGCGTTGTCTAGATATTTTACATCAGGATGATTAGGGTCGCCATATAATTGAAAATTACCCAGTAAACGAAAATGGATTGGTTTAATCCTATTTTTGAAAATTTCAGATTGAAACGACTGAAAAATAATTCAAATTCACGTCAATTTGAATTATTTTCGATTTGGTTTCGATCTAGAATTTGATAAAATGATATTCCTCAATCTATTTTCGTTCACTGGGTAAATATGAGGAAAATTTACCGACGGAAATGAAACTTACCCAACTCTTCCTGTTTGCTGATAATTCCTGTACAACAAACACCCCTAGATTGTAAAATAACGACGCCAATAAGCGTCACGACGCTGTATAAAAATACCCAAGGTTTCATGGCGAGCATTCTATCGCTTCTGATAAGGTTCACACTTGGTATCGTTGAATATATACGATCCCCACCACTCAGACCAAATTACAAGTCTCTGTGGTAAACATAAATTAAACATCTCTTAACGTAGAAAAATCGTGACAAGTTAAGTCGGTCTCTGAAGTTGATCTCAAGGTTTGAAATCCCTGCTGAGAGGTCTGTCACCACAGGGCTAAGCCGGAATTGAACCTTTCGTATAATAAATCTAACGAAAATTAATTCAAAGAGATTTTTTTTTTCAAACTCTAGGTAAACAATTATTCAAGCTTTCAAGAAGAGAGACTTTGCCAAGCTTTCTTTAATACAATCTTAAACTCGTCTCGTACTCTGACCTAAGGGTAGAGCCATATTGAAATGGAAAAGAAAAATAAAAATTAAACACCAGGAAGGGATAATGAAATTCACCCTGAGTTCACCCTGCAAGTTGTAAGTTTTATTGTATTTTGAAGAAAAAAAAAAGAGTTAGGATTGGTGTTAGGAATATAATAAAATTTTTATAGTATATGGTATTTATTAATTGATAAATTTTGTTATCTTGTAAAGTAAAAGATATGTGCACATCATAATAATAAACTTACAATCGAAAGAAGCGCAACGAATTATATCAGAATTATTAAAAATGAACTATAACACAAGGCTAAAATTTCATGCTTTTCATTACGAGATTATAGCTATAATCCCACTCGTAATCCTAAGCAATTATCGCAACAGAGTTAAACCTTAAATAACATAATTAGTATTAAATATTGTATAGAAAATCATGGATCTCGCAGTTTGTTTCCAGCTCTATCGATCATCTTCATTTCTTCCTCGTCAAATGTCTAGATTCAATCACGAATTACATACACTCAGGATGAAAAGGGTCCAAGTAAGTATCAGAAGCACAGGCCCGAATACCCCGACCCAACTTTATACATTGACCAGCCTCACGCTTCGTCTGCAAGAAAAAAAATGACCAAGAGGCAATGAGTGATGCTTTTACGATTGGTCTCTGTACTTTACACGATATCGAACTGACGGCATATGAAGTTAATTACACTCATTACATCCTCCTTTTTCTATCAATCATGTTCCGCGATTTTTAGTGCGAAGAAATTCCTGAACATAATTTCACTACTACCCTGGTTTTACTTACCACTTTATATTCCACGTGGCAAGGAGTTCCAACGCTATTATCCTCCAAAGCATCCCTGAAGGAATTTGTCTGCATAAAAAAAAAAAATCCGGGATTACGTAACTTGAACTACGGGCAAAAAATTTCTCTAATCTAATGAAGAAACTTTATTAGACACAGATTCTTGCAACAAGGATCTAAATAAAATCCAAATTTCGATAGATCTCGTCAATTTTTATTTCGAAAATTTTTTTTAATACCACGATGGCTTGTTCGGGAGTCATTGGTACGTCCTCGATATCGTTTAAATTGAGAAGCTCAGCTATTCCAGCAGAAGTTACGGGGCGAATCGTTGTCGTTAGGAGTGCAAAACCCTGCAGGGCAAGATAGAGGACTGCGATGTGCCTTGAATCGATAAAAATAAAAAATTGATCCTTATTCGTTGAAATGAACCGAAAATATGTTCGTATGCGATCGTAGCGTAAATGATAATTAACTTACATAGTATAGAAAATTGATATTTGCAACTGTCTTTAACGAAGGGCTTTACACTAGGCAGAGAATGATATCGGAGATGACTGATGCTGGAAAGATGCCCTCGGCGATCTTTATACTCGATAGTGAAGCCCTGCAAAGGCTTCCTAATCAAACAAGGTTTCACAAGCGATAATTGTTCTCGAGTTGATACAAGCCCACCAATTTTCCCTGTTTTACGGAAATTGAAACATCGCTACGAAATTAACTTCTAACTGATGACGGGTAGTTTTACGGATTCCAGCTATTCGAATAACATGACTCTATAGATAGAAGGCATGACGATGGTTTTCAGCTTTCTGATTCTCATATTTCATAATTTTATCCTTTATCCTTTTTTTTTAATCTACATAATTCTGTTTCGAACGCTGATTACCTTTTAGGTATATTTCTCATTATTTAAGGAGGAGAAATAAAAAAGATTAAAATAAAAGTCATACCCATTATGTTTCGATTTCGTAGATAGAAAAATTTATATTCTAAGCCTAAGGAATGAAATGGAGGGTAGAAATTTGCTTGTTTTTTAGTAATTATTTTATTTATTTTTAAATATTATTCATTTTATTATAGATTGAATCACACGCTCTTCGATTTGATGATTATTACTTAGATAATCATCATCATCGGAAATATACTATAATATTAGATATATAAATGAGAATAATATATTAATATCGAATGATAATTAATTTCAAACAATCGACGATACCCTGGCGAAACTAATTGATATTGATAATTAATAATTACTCGATTTATAACGAAGGAATAATACATATAACATCATTTATCATAATTAGACAAAATATAAAGCTGGGATAGATTATATTTGTCCAACTATAAAATACGACGCGTATTATTACTCCGTTTTGAACTTTGAAATAGAATTTCACAATATACTTCACTAGCTACTGTTACAACAATTAATAACAATCCATACGCATGTGTAATAGACTAGCGACTCTATATTCTATACGTAGATATATACCTATACTAAATCGCATACGATATACGATTTCGCAACGTTGTTATAAAGATGTATATAAACATATAAATAACACACCGCGTAGTGAGATCCATACAATTAAATACAATTGTATAACAACAAACAAGTATCAATATAGTATCTTCATTATAGTGCTATGATATTAAATTAACGTAGTTGCAATGCGTATTCTTAATTAATATACTTATAGTACAATTATGTCTGAATGCTTTACTTTTTTAAATCTTATATTAAAACAGTTATTTGATGAAAAAATGGGGGAGGAATTCTAATCATCCAATTTATGCGATATGTATTTCCAATTCGACCCTTTCGTCGAGCGCAAGAAATGCGACGACAATTAATACGGGAAGTCGAAATCTAGATTTCCATCCTAATTTCATCATAAACATGAGTGCCTTATGAAGAATCCCGCCGCTCCCAAAGAATACCTCTGACGACATCTTCCGCATCTTTTATCAACCAACAGAAACATTCAGTTTAATGATAAATACAAAAGCGTCGGTAAAGCAGACTAACGCATAGCAACATAACCCCTCAAATGTGTTTTTGTCAAATGTCAGTCTGCTCGACAAATTGTACGTCAGTAGATTAAACCTAATATAATTACCTCGCTTGATACTCTCACTACAAAATAATCTTCACTATTATTTATACATTCATTAATGACATATCTCAAGCTTTCACTCTCGACGTTCACGATCGCCTTTGACAGTTTTAACTAATGGTGACAACTACTTATATTACCGATTGAGAAGGCGATGTGTTATACCAGCTTCAAATCCTACCAAGAATTTTTTGACAGATCGAATCTGACAAGTCCAGATATTATTTATCAGAAATCCCTTATCACCAATTAAAGATGTATAGGTACGTATAAAGGTAGCGTTATCACGTAGATAAACTCAATTCAAACGATTCTACAACCAGCTGTTTTAAGCCTCAATTTTTATTTGATTTTTATTTCTCTCAAATAACTGCAATAAAATATAAAAAAAATGAATATTTCTTTCGCGGGAAAACGCATCCTAGTGACCGGAGCCGAGCAGGGTAGATATTCAGAATATTTTTCAACTTGAACTATAATCCGTCTTCTTATCAATTTCCAGGTATGGGTCGCGCCCTTGCCCTGAGACTATCAAAGTTCGGAGGCAAAGTGATTGCACTTTCATTGAACCAAAAAAACTTGGAGACGCTCTCAAAGGAAGATCCAAACATTGATATCGTTTGTGCAGACCTCAGAGACTGGGATGTAACTAGAAATGCTGTGCAAGGTGCTCTGCCTATAGACCTTCTTGTCAACAATGCAGGAGTGGCTATTATCCGCCCATTTCTAGATGTAAAACCGGAAGATATCGATATTTCTTATGATATCCACTTAAAATCGGTAATCAACGTGTCCCAAATTGCAGCTAAAAGTATGATAGATACAGGGAAAGGCGGAAGTATTGTAAATATTTCATCTCAAGCTAGTCAAGCTGCTTTACTACATCACACTGCTTATTGTGCTACCAAAGCAGGTCTGGATGGACTAACGAGGTATGTGACAAGGAATATGATAAGCTAGAACTGATTAAACTATGTCCTAGCTTTTGATTCAAAATATATTTCACATATTTGACATTATATTCTTTTACAGTAAAACTTGAGTGAATACTAAGTGCACTTTAAAATGGAAGCTAAGCCATTCATTTAATATCGTGGTTGACTGTTTCCATGTAATATTAATACATAAATATTATTTTTCCGTAATATTAATTTTCCAGATCAATGGCGCTGGAGTTGGGCCCCCACAATATCAGAGTGAATGCAGTCAATCCCACTGTTGTAATGACTGAAATGGGTCGCCGTGTATGGAGTGATCCAGAGAAGTCGGCTGGAATGACGAGCAAAATTCCACTCGGTCGTTTTGCTGGTGATTAGCTAATACATATTTATAAAATCTGATCAATTATTGATTGTCAGAAATTTTACAATCACATTAAAGTATAAATATTGCGAGATTACCCAATATTATCGAACCAAATGAGCTAGAATCGAATTGCAAACTTTGTGATGTTAAATACTGACTCATTTTTATTTATTTTTTTTTCAGAGGTCGACGAAATCTTGGATGCCATAGTCTACTTGCTGAGCGATAAAAGCTCAATGATTAATGGGGTGACCTTACCAGTTGACGGAGGCTTCCTAGCTACATAGACATCACTTCTAATCCAAACACTTTTTTACACCTCATAGAAGCACGCCCTATCTTTTATATCGTAGAGATTGAAGAAACGTTATTAACAAATGCTATCTTGTTTGGATGTAATTTTTGTAACACCTTTGTGCCTGGAAAGTGACTATACATATGATTAAAAATTTCAATTTCACTTTTAATCCTCATGCGTGTTGCCTACTGAATAAATGAACAATTAAATAATTATGAAAATAGCGTTCTTTGATTGTTTACCACTGCCTATAAATTTTTAAGAATGCAATCCCCATCTTGATTTTCACTGCCACTAATTTTTAACAATGTTACGAGGTGGAAAAGGCTCAGCAGAGCCATTTAAACCTTTTTTTTCTCTCTTACACTCATTATAAAGACTATATAAGTTCCAAATCGGAAAAATAAGACCCTCTTGCGCACTCGTTTATGATAGCGATATGAATTCCACTAGATAAGAATCAACACTACCAACCGAATGTATACATTTTAGTACCGTGAATATCGTCCTCTCTTTGCCTCTCCGGTTTAAACACGTACTCTGATGTTGGAAATAGATTTGAAAACTTTATTACTTATCTTTACAAGTGACCTTTGCTTCAAGACATTCATTATCAAACTGAGAATATAAGCCCTAGTATCATTAGTTTTTGCAGCCAGTTATTCCACAGCTGATATTCAAACTGCCGTAATAAAATGAACATCTCCTTCGAGGGCAAACGCATCCTAGTAACCGGAGCTGAACAGGGTAAATATTAAGAAATTTATAACTTCAACCATAATCTGTCGAACTCTTGGTTCGTAGGTATCGGTCGAGCCATTGCCCTGAGATTATCAAAGTTTGGAGCCAAAGTGATTGCACTTTCATTGACCCAAAAGAATTTGGACACTCTTTTGCAGGAGGATCCAAAAATCGAGATTGTTAGGGCTGACCTGAGAGATTGGAATGCAACAAAGAATGCTGTACAGGCAGCTTTGCCTATAGACCTTCTAGTGAACAATGCTGGAGTGTGTATTCTACGACCTTTTCTAGACGCAAGACAAGAAGATATCGACGAGTGTTTTAGTGTTAATTTGAAAGCAATTATCAATGTATCTCAAATCGCAGCTAAGAGCATGATAGATTCAGGAAAAGGCGGAAGTATTGTAAATGTTTCATCAAAATCTAGTCTATGTGCTTTACAAAACCATGCCGTTTATTCTTCTACCAAAGCAGGTCTGGATCAACTGATGAGGTGTGTTATAAAGAACACCATAAACTAGAACTCAAAAGGTTTTTTAAGATCTGAAAGGTCTAATTGAAATAGGTAGCAAAGTCTATCATTTTATCACAGGATGATATCATACAATATCAAGATTGATACAAGATAATCTTCATTATAAAAAATTAATTTTTTCAGAGTAATGGCATTAGAATTAGGCCCCCACAATATTAGAGTGAATTCAGTAAATCCCACTACTGTAATGACTGAAATGGGTCGCCGTGAATGGAGTGATCCAGTGAAGGTGGCAAACATGACCAGCAAAATTCCACTCGGTCGTTTTTCTGGTAATCAGCTACTCCACATATTTTCAAATCCAGTCAAAATATACGATTCACGAAATTGCATAACATTTTCAAAGGAAATGATCTAGAATAGAATTGGAAATATTATGACGTTCAATAATTGAATCAGTTAATCCAAATTCATAGCATTAAGTCTCAATGATTTTTTACTTTCAGAGGTTGACGAAGTCGTCGATGCCGTAGTCTACTTGCTGAGTGACAAAAGTTCAATGATCAATGGAGTGGCCTTAGCAATTGACGGAGGGTACTCAGCTACATAGGCAGGGTTTTTAATTCAAGCAGTTATTTACACCTGATAAAAGCACACATTATAATTTACACTACAAAAATTAGGGAAACATTGTTATTAATGGTTACCAGTTCGCTTTTTCTCTGGCATTGTAATTGATTCTAGTTATCTTTGCTTATGTCTCGATTGTGTCCAAATTTGAAATACTTTTATGCCTGGGGAAGAATTATGAGATTTATAATTTCAATATCAGTCTCTTCTTACCTGTTTTGTTTACTGAATAAATAAACAAATACTATAAATAACAAAAATAGTGTTCTTTGATCATTTATCATTACCTATATGTATTATTTAAATTGCAACTCGCACCTTGGGGTCTTATCAGTACTATTTTTGAACTATGTAAAAAGGTGGTAAGAGTTGAGCACAACTATTCATAATTTCCCTTCTCTCTCGCACTCATTTTAAAGACCGTAAGTTCCTTCCCAAGAAAGATAAAGCAGCAATGGCTCTTCCTCACATTCGTTGGTGAAAGCCATATGAATTTCACTAAAGAGAAATCCACACTGACAATTGAATGTAAGCCTTTCAGAACTCCTCCCATTTGCTCTTTAGTTTGGCAAGAGAGTATGATCTTGGCAAGTTATATAAAAACTTTATTTCTTATCTATTGAAGTGACCGTCACCTCAAGATATTCTTTATCTCATCAGTATCGTACTAAAGATATAAAGACAAAGTCTCTAAATTTCGTCAGCCTGTAGTCAATGTATTGATCACCAAACTACCATAGCAAAATGAATATATCCTTCGAAGGCAAACGTATCTTGGTAACTGGAGCTGGGCAGGGTAAGTATTCAGAATATTTTAGGTTTAACTGTGACCTGTCTTGTTCTGAGATTGCAGGTATCGGTCGAGCCCTTGCCTTAAGACTATCAAGGTTTGGAGGTAAAGTGATCGCTGTCTCACGGACCCAGAAGCACTTGGATACACTCTCACAGGAGGATCCTAATATCGAGATCATTAGGGCAGACCTGGGTGATTGGAATGCAGCGCGAGATGCTGTGCAAAGCGCATTACCAATAGATCTTCTTGTGAACAATGCAGCAGTGTCTAAACTACTGCCATTTCTTAACATACAGCAAGAAGACATTGATATATCTTTTAACGTCAATGTTAAATCGGTTATCAACGTGTCTCAAATAGCTGTTAAGAGCATGATAGATGGAGGGAAAGGTGGAAGTATTGTAAATGTTTCATCTGTCGGAGCTCAAGCTGCTGTGCAAGAACATGCTGTTTATTGTTCCACTAAAGCAGCTTTGGATCAGCTAACAAAGTAGGTTTTACAAATCAGAATGAGGCGTAACTGATTTTCACTTCGTTTTTAACTGTTTATGGAAAAGATAAAGAAGGATCAACTCTGTAGCCCTCGATAATTAGCTACTTTAGTTTTAAGTCGATATTCAGTCTTTTATTTCATCATGCAGTGACGGCTCGTCGATTATTATTTTATAAAATTCATTTTTCAGGGTAATGGCTTTGGAATTGGGCCCTCACAACATTAGAGTGAATGCAGTGAATCCCACTATTGTAATGACTAGAATGGGTCGCGCTGCGTGGAGCGATCCAGTAAAAGCTGGTAACAGGATGAAGAGAATTCCACTCGGTCGTTTTGCTGGTGATTAGCTTCTACATACTATAGAACACAGTCAATTATTAAATTTCTAAAATTTTAGAATCACTTTCTTTGATTCTATTTTTATTGGATTCTTAGTGAGTTACTTTATTTTTTACAGAAATTGAAGAAGTTGTGGATGCTATAGTTTACTTGCTGAGCAATCAAAGTTCAATGATCAATGGAGTGACTTTACCAATTGACGGAGGTTTCCTGGCTACATAGGCAGTTTTTCTAATTCAAGCAATTTTATATGCCAGATAAAAGCACATGTTCTACTTTAAATTTTAGAGATTATGACGTTGTGACAAATTGTTGCTAGCTTCTCTTTTCTATGGCATTCTAGCCAGTTCAATGTTTCTTTTTGTGTATAAAATTATAACACCTTTGTGCCTGGGAAAAAAGTGAATAAGATTTAAATTTAGCACCTCAAGAATTTAACAGGATTTCAATCTTTGTCTCTCCTTACTTGTTTGATCTACAAAAAAAATAAAGCAATCGACTGGTTCCAAAAAAACAATGAAAATGGTGTTCTTCGATCATGTAATATTACATATTTTATCATTAAAATTCACATCTCAACTTCAACCGTTACTACGATTGATAGATGTAAAGAACTGGCAAGAGTTGAGCACCGCCATTTAGAATTTTCTTTCTCTCTCTAACTCATCATCAAGACTACAGTTCGACTGAGAGAGAGAGAACGCAATAGTAGCTCTTTCTTGCACTTATCGGTGAAGGCCATATGGATACCACTAGCAACAAAACAACACTGCCAACTCAACATGTAGATTTGAGCAGTGCTGGGAACAACCTCTCTTATTTAGCTCTAGTTTAGACACACAGTTCAACCTTGGAAATTGATTTATGAACTGTCTCCTAGCTATCTTTACAACTGACCGTTGCTTGAAAATATTCTTTATCGCATCATTATCACAACAAAAATATAAAAACTAAGTCTCCAAGCTTCATCAGTCAGTTATTCTATTGATATCACAAACGACAGTATAAAGATGAACATTTCTTTCGAGGGCAAACGTATCTTGGTTACTGGAGCCGGGCAGGGTAAGTCTTCAGAATTTTTCAAATTCGAGTATAATCTGCCTTCCTATTAATTTGCAGGTATCGGTCGAGACCTTGCTTTGAGATTATCAAAGTTTGGAGGTAAAGTGATTGCAATTTCACGAACCCAGAAACACTTGGACACACTTTTGCAAGAAGATCCCAAAATCGAGATCATTGCAGCAGACCTGGGTGACTGGGATGCAACAAGGAAAGCTGTGGAAAGCACATTGCCTATAGACCTACTTGTTAACAATGCAGCAGTGGCTATGCTCGATCCTTTTCTAAATGTACAGCAAGAGTCTATCGACACATCTTTTAATATAAATGTAAAATCGGTTATCAACGTGTCTCAAATTGTAGCTAAGAGCATGATAGATGCAGGTAAAGGTGGAAGTATCGTGAATATTTCATCTCAAGCTAGTATGGCTGCTTTACAAGACCACGCCGTTTATTGTGCTACTAAAGCAGCTCTGGATCAACTAACGAGGTGTGTTGCAAGGAATATGATAAGCTAGAACTCAATTTCACACTATTCATTTGATGCTTATAACAAAATAGCGAAATAATTATACCATAGCTTGTAAAAATTAGCCACTTTTTAATTACCATCTTCTTTTATATTAAACCTCTGCCAGAGATCATCAGAAACAACTAATCAATGAAGTTATATCCTGAACTTTGTTTAAAACTATATTTCAAATATCTAACTCGAATACTTCAATTGCAGTCTGACTTCTGCAGAAAATTAAACAGAATAAAAATAAGTACTCATCTGGCCTTTCATTTTATTTTTTAGAGCCATACATGATAATTATTTTATAATATTCATTTACAGAGTTATGGCGTTGGAATTGGGCCCTCACAATATCAGAGTGAATACAATAAATCCCACTGTTGTATTGACCAATATGGGTCGGCTTGGATGGAGTGATCCAAAGAAATCAGCTGGAATGATCAGTAAAATTCCACTCGGCCGTTTTGCTGGTAATTAGCTACTACATATTTGCAGGAGATGATCAATTACAAAGTATACGAAAATATATGATTGTGTAAAATGAAGTTAAAAACGTTATACTGTTCAATGCTGAATCGAAATTATTAATATTGTGTAAATGTTAATCAAATCATCATCAGTATTAAATCATATTGATTGTTTTTCAGAGGTCGACGAGGTTGTAGATGCTATAGTCTACTTGTTGAGTAACAAAAGCTCAATGATCAATGGAGTAACTTTACCAATTGACGGAGGTTTTCTAGTTGCCTGAAAAGCACTTTAAATATGCATATATGTATATACTTTTCAATATTGATGAACACCATCTTTAAAAATAATACAATAAATGGAAAGAAATTAACACTTAATGTATGTAAAAAATTTGAATAAAATATGTATGTACATTGAGGAGCTAGAATGAAATTAATTAACATAGTTAAGTCCTATTTTTACACACATAAGTTGAATTTTGTTAGAAAATATTATTTGTTATAATCGCATAAGTTGTGTAACAGCTCTGCATAGAAAAAAAAAGAAAAACAAAGATATTTCAAGGAATGAAAAGTGGGAATAACAATTTATCGATCATCTTATTTTCCCTCGTATAATTATTTTCAATCAATTTCAGCTTATCCAATATGTTTGATAATCCTTATATACATGAACGTACAATAACTCGCACTTTCTCACACATGACATTAAGAAAACTGAATAAGGTGTCTAATTATAGTTCATATAAGAAATATGAGTGATAATGTTTTGGGCATTGCCTTGGACTGCCTTGCTCGTACACTTTGTTATAATAAAAAAAAAAAAGTACCGGGATATGACGAGAACCAAGGATAAATAATATCCTTGAAAAAACAGGCGAGCAGCAAGGCAATGCTCATATTAAGATACTTAAAAAGATGTATCATTTTTAAATACAGTACGAAAATTAATCCGTATTAGTAATATGATACTTGAAGTCGTACTTATAAGTTTATTTGGTAGAAATAGCGGGGAAATACTAGTTTAGCATTCGAAACACTTACAATATCAGTTACATAAAAACAAGCCCACTTTCTACTGCCAGTCTATTGATTGTATGTTATAAAATGAAATAATTAAATGAAGATCAAAAAATTTCATTGTAAAAGTGGGCCCACGGGCACAACATCGAAGAATTAATTCTCTAAAACAATCTGTTTTATATTATTATTAAAACATGAACAAATGTTTTTCTTCTCATTTACGCTAAACATAAGAACATAGAGAAAGAAAGGTGGATTTCAGTCGCGCCACTCTTTTATACACTTGATAGCACAGATTATAATTAATATTTCAATGATTGGTAAAATATTTTTACTAATCGTTACCACATTGTTCTTTCTCTGGCATATTCTGTAGAAATTTATGACTCTTTTGTGCCTGGGGAAGGACTAGACTCTAGTTAGTTTGCGTCCTAATAATATAACAAAATTTCAATTCCAGTTTCTCTCGCCCGTTTTTTCTTTTGAATAAATGAAGCGATTAGACTAGTTCTTAAAATAATGAAAATATACTTCTTTGATCATTTTATTATTATTGCAGCTCGCACCTTAATGTTTATCGTAACTATTTTTTTTTATTTTTTTTTGAACTATACATGAACAACTGGCAAGAGTTAAGCACAGCCATTGAGAATTATGCACTGAATTTAGAGAAAAGAAAATAAACAAAAAAACTACATAATATCTGCAATAATTATCTAATGAATTATGTAAAGATAACTAAAGAGATAATATAATCGCATGAATTACTTTTTTTTGTTTTTTGTTAAACTTTGTTTTATTGTAATGAAATTTTTTGACAAATGGGAATTTAGGAAAGAAGAGAATAAAGAAAAACTAAAAAAACAAAAGGAAAACAAACATCCTCGGATTTAACACAATATCTAATTGTTAGACGTATGTAATCTATTTATTCTTTTAAAGTAACAGCCTTAGAATTGCACGAATAAAAATCCCTGACAATGATAAATGCAGAAGTTAAAAATATTGTTTCGTTGGCATAACGCATTCCTGCTTACCCAGCACTCTTCCTTCCTTCCCCTATACTCCTATAGTTTATGTTTAGTTTGATTGATATATATATATATTATATAATATATAATATAAATTATAATTAATATATAATATATAATATATAAATGTTCTATAACAGAAAGCTGCTGCGAATCTGTCTAAACAAAAAAGAAAAAAATGAAATGAAATATTTTTTAGTTGATTATGCTTAAAAACGTTTATAGTTTTAAATTCTATTTAAAAACATAGGCTTTATTCGTAAAGCCATTGGATTAGCTTAATTCTTTTTTTAGTACACAAAAAGTTACAATCATGTGGCTGTTTTCCGTGGTACAATTTTATTATATATAACTTCTTATTTGATTATAATAGATGTATATATATACAAACTGATCAATTCGATACAGTGGTTATACACTTAAACACATTCTTTTCTTCATTATAATTCACCGACGATTGCAGTTCAAATATTATTTTATTTTTTATTCAAATCCTAGAACTTTTAGTTCTTATTAATTATTATATTAAACGTTAGAAACAAAATTGCTTTTTTTTTTATTTTCTTTTGTATTAAACAAAGGTCAACCAGGCTTCTCTTTTACGTCCAATCTCACAACAAATTACATCCCATGTTATATAAAAGGCATTCTAAAATATGCCTTGTTTAAAAAACTACATAATTTTCTCTCGCCGATTCAATCGTCTAATAATCATTAATTCAGGCTATACCATCATTACTTGTATTTCGAGTCGGTAGTTATGAACAGCTTATTATTTTGTTTCATTCAATAAGAAATCTAATGCATACAACTATTGACACGTTACAAAACTTAGTAGGTGAAAAAAAAATTTATCAACGCAGAATCAAAAATAAAAAAAAATAAAAACAATAAGCAGTCAGCACACGCAAAGGCAGTGAATTTAACAGTTCGTTTAATTTTTCAAAACCTACTAACATTACCTTGTCAAACTACCGATTCAATTCAATTCAATTCTATTTCACAATATACATATCTAGAAAAAAAATAAAATAGAAAAAAAATCTAAAGAAACAAAAAAGGAAAAGAAAAATTATATAGAAAAAACACGTTGGTGTATAATATATTTATATAACTTTTTATCACGTTTTTAGTATTTAGTTGGTTTTTTTTCATTTGTATTTTTTTTTTTGTTATTTATTCAGTTATTTATTTATGTATTTACTTTTCGTTCGTATATTTGTTTGCATGTGTTGGAATATTATTATTTATTACTACATTTATTATACAAGAGGACAAACGCAGGTCATTTATCTGAAAAACCAGGCGTAATCCGAGCTGCTCTGAGGAGCCTGGCAACCAAAATTTATAAATTTATTAATTCTTTTACCACATGTTCTCAATCGTTCGATTAATCAAAAAATCACACGTTAACAACGGCTACACTTTTCTGAACATCATTTAATTCGTTCACGTCTGAGATTATACTATCTCAAAATTTAGTTCTATTAATTATTAATTATTATACACACTATATCATCTCCAAATTGTTTAATGTATCATTTAAGGATTTCTTTCTTTATTTTATTATTTTATTTTTTTTTTCTTGTTTTCTCATTATCGATAAAACTTCGATTAAATATCTCTCTCGCTCTCTCTCTCATTCTCTCTTTCTCTCTCTCACTCTATCGTTTTCTCTCTATCTCTCTCTGGATTTGTGTTGTATAAAAAAGGCAGGGATAATGCTGGCCTGTCGTAGAATTCTTTGATACTCTCTCAAAGTTACTTCCGACTCTGACGACTGCCAGGCAGAGATGAGTGCTGATTGGAAGCATGGTTGGCGCTTACTTGTTGTGCTGAACGCTTGCCCGTCTGGCCACCAGAATGGGCGGTGCCATTGCCGTCGCATTGGCGCTTCCAAAACAAAAGACACACAAACAGCGACATTAGCGCGTCACCGTCCCACCTGATTTCATTCATCTAAACTCCATCTGATTCTAGTACCCCCCTTTATTTATTTTTACTTCTATTTTTTATCTCTATTATTCACCGCCGTCTTACTACCAATATTTGTCCAATTTTTTTGTGTTTTTACCAAACATTCGATACTTTATGATGTTCAACAAATCATTAAACAAGATAGCGATAATTTTTCCTCATAAGTAAATAGGACGAGAGACATAAGACAAATATTGGTACAATAGGGGTTCAAAACGAGTCACTGAATCAATCACAGTATGTCCTACTGTTACGGGAACATGGTTCCCGCTTCCAATCACATTAACATTTCACCTATCAATTCATTTCATTTCATTGCATTTCCTTTTCGATCACTTATTGCGAGACTTAGTTTCGGTTACCTGGAAATTAACGGAGAAAAATAAAAACGAATTTTAGAATTTTGATGCCAAAAGATAATATGATTAATATTATATATTATAATCTTTTAGATACATACAAGGTGATTAATTAAACAGTTTAATTATGGTATGCAAATGTCTTTCTTGAAATTAATAATTAAACAAGGCAATCAGATAGGTAGTAACGATGAAGAGATTTCAAATTTAATTCATTCACAATTACTGACTGCAGCAAGTAGATAGATGAAAAGATTATTCCGATACTGTGTTACAAAGACCAGGACAGATTTTATCCACATTTACCTAAAACATTGACTAAGAAGTATGTAATAATGTAAGAAATAGATACAAGCGATGAAAAGTAGAGTTTTAAACAATCATACGAAAGTCCGGAGAAATGTTACATGAATAGATTCCATTGCAGAGTAAACATTGAACGATATTTCATGAAGCTGTTTTGCATTTTATTTTATATTCGAGAAACTTTTTTTTATAGAAAATAATTCCTAAAACATTTAAGAGAATATGATTGCTATTACTGTGCAGCTAGTAGTGATAATAAATAACTGTAATGAACCACCTTGTATATTGTAAAGATTTACATTAAAAAGAAACATTTGAAAATTTCCAAGGTTTATAGATTTATTTAATTTAGCCAATAAGAAACATGCTTTTATAATAAAGTACACAGGCCAGAAACCGTTTCAAAACCAAAACCAACTCCCGTTACTAATTAAATTTGGGTCCCAACTGTCCACAATCTAAATACAAGGGCTTCATTTTTTAAGGTATGAACTATTTACATGTTCGGACCACCAAAACCACAAGTGGGAACCATGCCACGGCATCAAATCACCATGTTATCTAATTGTAAATGCCTACAATCTATATTAAGAGAATATCCAAAAAAAAAAAAAAAACATATGTAAATGTGTACCCGACTCAAAATGGCAACCAAATTGATATAATATTTGCAAAATTAGGCTACACATTTTGATAGGTATTTACCACGGTAGTTTTTCGTTGAGATAATAATTTCTGAATAATTGAAGTGTTTAGTTTCATCTATTTAGGTGCCATATTAGAGTGCCAATTATCATTTATTATCCGTATAATTATACACTATATAATAATTATTGAAAATGATAAGCAACTCACTTGGACTTGGGTTGCATTTCTCCGGCAGCTGCAGCTGCGTTACTTCGGTGAAGCCGCATGCTGACCCTTCGCTCTTGGCCACCACCACCAGCTGCTGAAAGACACCACAACTAAATATTCCTTAAATCTCTGCATGCATCTTGGTACTCCATAAGTTGGAGTACGCAGATTCTCAGCCCTTCTCGATTATTAAGCTTTGTTTTATATAAAAACAATGTAGCTGCATTGATCGATGTGAGAAGCACAGAGAAACTGTACAACAATAATTTAATTCTGTTCTATTCGTTTAAATTAGATAATAAATTAATATTTGGCTAAGCGGTGTAAAAATAATATATACAGATTTGAAATTGAAACCTGAATCTACCTTACTTTATGTTTCTATATTCTTACATGTTAAATGATTAAATAAATAATATGCATAGGAATGTAGAATAACATTTCGCGCTTGGCTATTGAAATGGAAAAATCAAAAGCAGCGAGACCGATGTTAAAAATGTATAAAATGAGGCACTGCCGTTAGAAAGATGATAGATTTTAGAAGTTCGAAATATTCTTGGCTCTTGATTATCAAAATATAGATTGAAAAAATTGTGAAATAAATTTGGAAATAAAAAAAGTTGTTCTATTATATTCCTCTTGAATATAATGAATAACAATTAAGATCAAAAATAAATGCCAAAAATAAAAATACTATTTGAGAATCGAGGCCTCGGGAGTTTTTCCATTCAAGCCAAGTGAGAAAAAATTTTGAAAATAAATAAATCAGGATCCGAAATTTGATGGTAAGAAATAAATAAAACCAGTCCTTGAATGGAAAAACATTTATTTCTACTTTTTTTTCATCATAAAAAACAGACAGATTACAGGTAGGTGATGAAAATGATTAAATTAAAACGTAAATATCTAAGGAATATTGTAGAAAAAACAGAACTGGATAGCAGAGAGAAATTAAGACCCAAAAATCTCGAAAACATCTTGCGATTAATGAAAAGAAAAAAAATGCTAGATTAAGCACGAAAAACAGAAGTCCAGACCCTTGGCACTCGGAAATATAATTACTTGCACAACCCAAAACAAATTGTCATGGTAATCATTAGAGAGCTGTAAAAAATGTATATAAATTTCTTTAATTCTGTTGACAAAATTTATTTTTTTCTACAAGACAAAAGTTTCCGTTCCATTAAATCTGCAATTCATATGAAAATTCCAAAAAAAAAGAGAGTTTAATTTCTTCTAATAATGGCTCATACTAAATTGATATATGAAATTTCTCCTGCTATCCAGATATTTTTTTTCCTTGATAGCCTCAGATTTTTTGATCATCGCAGAAATAAATTAATAAAAAACGAATTGACGATGAATGGTGTTATGATGATAGAGAATCCAAGCATGGTCCTACGATGACTGATCGTTGCACTGATACGTGGTCAAACAACTAATCTTGTACATACCAATCGACAGAAGAACTAACAAATGTTTATCTAAACTATAAAACAAAGAAACTCATATGATAATTACATTAGTCAATCAATCAATCAATCAATCAATCAATCAATAATAATAATAATAATAATAATAATTAATAATAATAATTAATAATAATAATAATATTAATAATGATGATAATAATAATAATAATAATAATAATAGTAGTAATAATAGTAATAATAATAATAATAGTAGTAGTAGTGGTAGTAGTAGTGGTAGTAGTAGTGGTAGTAGTAATAGTAGTAGTAGTAAACGGAAAGGAGTAAAATTAATTTCTAAAAATGAACACTCAGTTTTCGATTAGGTCATATTTATATGTTAATGGAGTTTTTAAAACCTAGTTGTTTTCTGTAAATGAACAACAACAAGGAAAAAATAGTCTTTCATCTAAACAACAATAAGCTCAATAATAAGATATACTAATTTTATGCTGCCAGTGCTGAGGGATGAGAATCAATGATTTCATCCAAACAAAGTGACTAAATAATTGCACAAAAGGAGGGAATTTTACTAAACATCAGTCGTATGTATAATTATTATAGGGAGTTAAAACTCAATCTATATACCCCAAGCGCTAAAATTTTTTTTCTAAAATTAAAAACTACCGTATAAAACTGTACTGAGAACAATTATATTCAATGTGTTCGACAATAGTTGTTCGAATGTAGATTCAACAAACAAAAAAAAAATAATAATAAAAGAAATTTGCTTCTTGGTTCCCTTAAACATCACATAGAGTAAGCTGCTAATAAGTTATACAAGTCAAAAGCCGATAAAACAAAATTTTTGCCCAGTATTATACTCAAATCGTCAAGTAAAGTTATATCGTGTTATGGCTTTGCTCTATGCACATCAGTCTATGCTTTTGGTCAGTCTAAATATAACTAAAACAACGAATAAAAAACAAAGAACAAAAAAAAAAAATGAAATGAAATAAAGAAGAAAATAGTTGCTGGTAAATTGTTTTAGATATAGTTTTAACGATTTCTGATGAATCCTACGTGTCTTGAGTCCTCAGCTTTTGGAATACGTTTACCAATTTCCGATAGGACCCTGAACAGCAAAATTTTCTGATCACAGTGCAGAATGGTATTTACCGTGCAGAGTAGCAAAACTCTTATACATAATATTAATTTATACTTATAAAAGTAATGAGTTGTCGCAATAGTTTCCTACTGTAATTTGGTAAAGAAACTCAGTAGTTTAAAATAATATTCTTATCTAATTCAACGGGATAAAACGGCAAAAGTAGATATTAAAAAAAATCGTACTAAAACCTAAAGGGACATCACAAAACAGTCTTTCTATATACCTAAATACGTATTATAATGTAATAAGGCAGCTCTTGTATGTAAAAAAATTTCATAAAAATTGTCAAAATATCTTAAAACTGATTGAACTGAAGATAATTCTTTGACCATATGATATTACTCCGTTTCTTTTGGTTAAACTAACAAACAGATTTCATTTCAAAACAAACTTCAAACTAGAATAAGACGAAAAAAAATTCATTGAACAAGATAATAGCGATGTTATGAATCAGAGTAACTCAATAGAAGTTTTAAACTCTCGTGGCCTGCTTCAAACAGCATATTTAAACCTAGTTATATATTCTAAGAAAAAACAAAAAAAAAACTTGCATTCAACAATCCTAGCAAATCCTAAAACTACAAGATATGTATTTAGAAACATAGTGAAACTGATTAAAAAAATAATCAGATACAAATGCAGACAAACAAATCCATAAGAATTCCTTTAAGAATATCAAGATTACCTTGAGGCTTATTATTCCCCAAAGAATCACTCGAATTAGTTCCCTGGCTCAAAGCATCTAAATCTTTTCGAGCTAACCAATCAACGTAACGCTGTCTCTTTTCCGCGTCAATAATTTCATTCAATTTCAACCCTTCAGAATTGGTATTTTGTAAATTTTGCAAGTAAAATCTGCCGTGCTGACTTATTGAATAACCGATTTCCAAGCTATCTTTATTTCCGCTTGTAGTCTCATGAGTGACGACGCTGGCGCCTTGATCTACGAACTGAATATCTGAAGAAGTTATGGTTGTAGCTTGAATTTCCTTGTTATCGGCATTAAGAACTTGGCCAGTTTTAGTCATGTCTTCTAAAGCTTGAACACTTTCATCTTTTTTGCGAAATAACTCGCTGGAAATTTGGCTTACTTGACTATTCAACACTAGTTTTTGGTTTAGAAGCTCATCGACAGAAGTTACAACGCCGCGAGACAAGTCTCCGTCTTTATAATCTACTGAAAAAAGTCTTATTTTTGATTCTTGACCAGACATACCTAGGCCATCAACGTCTCCATCACGACTGTGGAAAAATTCAGAATTATCTTTAGCTGTTTCCTCAGTTTTACCAGACAAATCTAAGGTACGATCAAAAAAATTCAATCCCTGTTCATGCCTCTGTAAAAAATATTCGCATTTTTCTTGTCCGGATTGAAGAAACTCAGTTTTCTCATCTTCTTTCAATAGTACCCGAGCTTTCTCCCTTGCTTTTGGTAAAAAATGCAAGCTTCGACCAACCCTTTGAAAAAAACCGGGCCTCTTTTGCATCTTGTTCAAAGATTCGTTAGATTTTTTAGACTTTTGGCATGAGTCTAAGCTGTGTTGTTTTTTATGGAAAAAAGATTTAGCTGGCTTTGATACAAAATCAAGACTCTTAGCATCGGCCCCAAAGAAATCAGGACTTCTTTCTAAAGACTCCAAGCTTCTGTGAGCCTTTTCCTTACTGCGATATGAAAAGCTACTTTTCATTGCCGCTTGACAATTATTTGGCAAAAAATTTGAACTTTTTTCACTACCCGCCGCCTCTTTCTCGCGAAATTCTACATTACCAATTGTATCAAGAGTCTGATTAAACTTTTCTTCAACATTCTGATCAAATTTAACATATCCCAAAGCTTCTCGATTAGAGTCTGCGCCTTGAATAGGAGAAAAAATATTCCCAATACTCAAATTCGTATCCCTTGTACCGCTTTGATCTAAAACATGTTCAGGAGGATCGTCGAATCGTTTTTGCAATTGATTTTGTTCTCGAAAAAAGGCGAAACTATCTTTTGAACTTTCTCCCCGTATCTCCGCTACAACTTTCTCAGTTTTATGCCCATGAAAAAAATAACTCTGCTTATCTAAATGCCTAGCCCTGATGTTGGGGCTTCTATCTTGGGCAGAATCTGTTGGTTGATAAAAACTCTGCGCCGTAGCCTTAGCCTCGGACCTACTATTACGACCTATTTCGTGATGTCCAGAGCTCAAATTGGCCAAATCTAAAGAAGTAACTTGCAGCTCGTCAATACCTTTGCGTAAATTCGTATCAGGTGAAGATTTGAAAGTGCTAAATTGGTATGAATCCTTTCTAGGATGATTGCTAGCAGTTGCACTGCCCAAATCTAAATGATTAGGTCGATTGGTAGTTAAATCTTTAGCTAATTTTCTGTCCACAGTTTGTTGATTTGCGTAGAATTTTTGGTAGAATTGTATTTTACCTTGAAGGTCGCTCTTCTCCTGATTATCCTGATCACCGCGCGCATCCATCGTCTCGTGTTTTTGGCGACGACTGGATGTGCCAACAGTTGGACCAGCGGGACCTAGACCCAACGCATTTGCCAGGCATTGTCGCGTGTAAGGCCTGGAACTTTGGAGCAAAGAGAAAGAACTTTGAAACCAAACTGAGAAATCAATTAATAAATCTTCTTATCAACAAAAATCAATTATTTAAACGCCTAAATTCTTCTTTGTTAGTTCAATTTAAATCCATAGAATACCCGTTTACCCAATTAGTGTGAGTCAGTAGTTGTCTGAGCTAAACACAAGCATATTACCTAATTCATTGACCCAGGCTTAGAATAGCATGCATAACTAAAGGCTGAGTATCAGAGCTTGGATAATGTTAGAAACGACATTAAACTATATATAAGTGAGAAAATAATCCGGGAATTTATTCATCCTTAATATTACTTTCATTCTATAAAGTCACTGTGGATGATAGTGTTGAAAAAAATGGGCAACCAAGTGTAAAAAATTATACAAATAGAAAAAATAATAAAAGAATTAATTTAATTATACTAATTTTTAACAAACCTTGAGCGATGTTCCTGGTCGTTATTGGTCCCACTAGGTGGTGCTGCGTTAGTGGGCTGCGAATGAGTCGGTGGTTGTTGAGCCGATGGTAGAGCCGGTTGCCTGGCGTTACCAAACTTCAACATGTTCCAGTCAAAGACATAATCATATGTAAATCCCTGGCTATGAAACAATGTGCGGAATAACTGACGGAGATAAGAGTAATCAGGTCTTTCCTCGAAGCGTAGCTGCCGACAGTACCTCAGATACGTTGAGAATTCGGCTGAGGATAAGTCAGTTTTTATTAGAATAAATAAGAGATAGTTATTCTTATTATTGGCGAAAAAATTGGTGAAAATCATTGATCAAATATTTTTAAACCGTTTTCATTGAAAACACCTACCAGGATATCCCTTGCAAAGCTCTTCTATAGGAGTAGACATTTTCTTTTCAGATATACGTTCGTATTTCTGTCTCTTTGTGGCAGCTTTAAGACCCTGCCAAGGCAGACTTCCCCTGTTAAAATACATCAAGACGTATCCTAAGGACTCAAGATCGTCTCTCCGTGATTGTTCAATTCCCAAATGTGTATTTATACTTGCATATCTGTAATCGAAGTTGGTATTGTTGTGATTTCCAGTTGAAGTATTAATCTCTAAGGCTTGTTAAATTTTTTCACCAACTTTATTGAAGTCAGGCTAAATACAGACCTCGCAGTTCCTGTTAGGTTTTTATTTTCTCGATAAGGTATGTGCATGTGGGTGCGACCGTCTCGATATTTCTTAGCCAAACCAAAATCTATGATGTATACAAGGTTTCCTTTCTTTCCTAGTCCCATCAGAAAATTGTCAGGCTTGATATCCCGATGTATGAAATTTCGACTATGAATATAATCCGTTCTGCTTATCTACAGGCAAATGAAAAAAAAAAGCAAGACACATCGTTGGTATATCGAATACAATGAGGAAATCAGGTTTGAGAAAATAAATGAACAAGATTTTTGAATAATCAGAGATAATCTTCGGTCTTATTCAAAGCAACTAAAAAACGTTTCCTATATAACTATACAAATATATTCAGACATGGTCTACAAGGCATGGTTTTGAGGTCGCTGCCTCGGTTAATTATTTGACGTGAGGCTTAAAGGCTTGAAGAGCATCCTAACAATCACTAAATTCATTGAAGCATGATTTCCTGGTCAGAGAATTTGACCCATCCCTAAAAATGATACTTGTGAAGAAAAAAAAAACAATTATATTTAAAATCGTTTGTCTTCACCTCAGTTGATAAATAAAATAGTAATATTTTTAAAGGGGAAAATGTAAATAACTTCAAGTTCAACAGCCTTTGGCATTTGTTCAGAGTATAAAAAGTACGTATAATATAAATAAATGTGAATATATGATACAAGAAGAAGAAGAAGAAGAAGAAGAAGAAGAAGAAGAAGAAGAAGAAGAAGAAGAAGAAGAAGAAGATGAAGTAGCAGTTGAACTTTCGACTTTGACCAGCTACTATATACAATGCCAACTGAATTTTCTCAACAAAAAGTGATATTTCATTGAAGGGCAAGCATGGAAGAAACTTGATTTGTGCACAATCAATGTATTTGATAACAAAAATATGAAAAATAAATTAATACACATAATTGCGATAAGAATTCTTCTTCTTCAGACTTGCTTCTCTATGACTCATTGTACTACCATTTAACAATAAATCTACCAACTGATAACAAATTCTAGTTTCATCTTTTGTTATTCTGTTTATATGTATATACGAAAACCGCAAAAATATGTAATTATAAATAATTGTTAACGGTAGCCAGCCTCAGGATGACCCAGTTAGAACACAGGGTAAGTAGAGCGTATCGCTAAGTGAAGTCTGATGCCAGTGAAAGCATGTTTCAATTCAGTTACTTTAAGACTGTAAGTTTCAAGTTGGTTAAACGATCTTTGAAAAGATTATGAATTTTCTTCAAGCAATAATTGAAGAACACAAAGAATCTTTTATTATTTCTGATTTTCATTTTTTTATTTTGTTTTTTTTATTTTAGAAGTAACGGATAATTATCTATTTTCTTATTCTTGGAAGAAGAATATCTGAACATAAATAAATATAAATTTTTTTTTCAAGATTTTATGCTCACCAATTGATCGGCAAGTAGTAAAACTGTTTTTAACGAAAATCTTCGAGAACAAAAATTGAAAAGATCTTCTAGCGACGGACCGAGCAATTCCATCACCATTACGTTGTAGTCACCTTCGGAACCGCACCATTTTATCGTTGGTATACCGACTGAAAAATTAAAGTAATAATAATATTGAGACTATTGCTAATCAATGAAAGATACAAAATTTATTGGGAGAAAAAAAAAAATTAAAACGGAACAAATATGATAACGATATAAATAAACTTGAACACAAAGGCGTTAGGTAATCATAAAATTTCTGTGTGAAAGTGATGAAATATTCAAGAAAGTCATTATTTAATATTAAGAATCATGTTAATGAGGAGATTAGAGCAAACTAGTTTAAAAAAAAAAACCTTGATGAAATGTTGCAATTAAGAGAGTAATGTGATAATGCCGGAAGTTTTATAAACGAAAAGAAAAGAAAAAAATTAATAATCATTATAATGTAAATAAATTAAAGGGAAAATAAACTACTGAGAAGAAACTAGATTAAAGAAATTAAAATAAAAAAATAAAAAACTGAATTTCAAAGAATGATTAATCCATGTAAAGTAAATTCATTTTAGGAATAATATGTATACAGATATATCTATAAATAAATATGGATGTAAATGCAGCAAACATATTTATGGCATTGTATCCAGGGGAAGGGGCAGCGCCCTGGGACCAGCTGTGGTGGAAACAAACAAAGCACTTTGACAGTTGAAAGGGTTGTTTTGCTAATAATAAATAAATATTTTACGGGTCCCTGGGTATAAGTAATTGATATAGCAAATAAATTACTCACCACCGCCTTGCATCATTTTGTAGAACTTTGACTCTATGTGGAGTTGGGGATGCCTTGTTTTTATGCATTCTAGCTTTATGGCGACTTCCTCGCCTGTGGAAATGTTCGTTCCTGTGTGTTTTCAAAATATTACATTTGAAAAAAGAATAACGTGGATATATTTAATAAATATAATATCGTCGCGCTGGATTGAAAATATGTCACGGTTATAAAATGGGCCGACCCTTTGATGATCCACTTTAATTTTAGAAAATAGAATATTTTATTTGTGTGTAGTCGCGATGAACGAAGAGTCGGTATCTACAGTTGTGGATAAACCGTTTGGCGTAATAAATAGTTGTTTTCTAATAGTTACCTAGATAAATATCACCGAATGAACCGCTCCCGATCTTTCGTCCGAGCCTGTACTTGTTCCCAACGCGTAGCTCCATTTTACCCGAGTTCACGCGAGGACTAAAAAAGTCAGAAAACACGACGCGGTTTGAGTAAAACTTTTTCGTTACATTGTCGGGTCCTCCATGTTTGATATTTGTGGACGGGGCATCTTTCCGCTGTTAGCCTTGCTAGGACTGGCCACTGGGACGACGGGCGACGACTCGGAATTTTACACAAAGAGTTATCTTCGCCCCCGCCTTGCGGGCATCAGTCGTTAACAATTGCACATTAATTATAAGGGCAAATTAAAGCCTGGAGTTTAATGAATACGATATGCTAGTCAGAAAATCGAAATTTTTGACGTCAACCGAGGATTAAATGGATTTTTCATGGCCCGTCTCACGGATCCGCTAACGGTGACACAACGGACCTCTGCCACAGACACAAACACTCAACACAACAAGATACGTAACGTGGATTGGCTCGCGCTCTCTTCTTTCCCTTTATCGTATCTAGTACATTTAATTCCCGCCTAGGATCGCGACAACACAACAATTCACTACGTCCACGGCGGGAATAGTTTGAATAAATTTAGGTGTAAAATTAAACGTAAAAACTTTATCGGATTCACTTTATTAATTTTATATAAATAGGTTGAAAATTTCAATGCAAATAGGATAATCTTTGAATCGTATGATAGTCATTTGCAAACGGCCACCTTCAGAAATGAAAAAAGTTATGATATGCACTAAACTGAGTCATCTATGATTTTAGCTTAATTTATTTCAGACATCAAATTGTTGCATAGTCATCCACCTATATCATATAAATTTCACATTGTTAATAAAAATTTATTAAACTCTAAATAAAATCCACATTTTTTTATTTATTTCTAATTGAATTATTACCCAGACAATTGTCTCCTTTTCCAACAATATAATAATGTTTGAAGTAATATTTGATATAAAAATTAAAGCAGGGAATAACGTGAAACGAAAATGCATGAACAGTGCAATTTTTTTTTTTTTTTTTAAGGCGTTTATTGTTATTGTAAGTGATGTTATAGTCAGTATGTAAGATTCCTAAGCTGTAGAAAAATTCAGTTACAAATTTGTTGATTTTCATTGCGGTAATTAAAATTAGGGTAATATAATAGTAATATTACATAGTTACGCTGTTTTTTTATTTTTTTTTTTTAGATTTTTTTTTTAATTATTATTTTTGTTTTGTTTATAATTATGTTTAATTTAAACGTTGTTAATTTATTTAGCCTTAAGGCAGTGTCATGTTAAATTCTTTGTATACGGAATTTGGTTGCAAAAGCATGAATCACAAGTGACTGTGTTGTTTTGTATTATAAATAAGAAAATCTGATTCAATAACAAATTTCAAAATGTTTTACATAGTTTTAAGTTGTAATATTTCATTAACACTTTTACTGCAGACATATTGCTAAAAAAAATTTGATGAAAAATCTTCGGGTAGCAATCACTTGTATGTTAACAATTAGAAATTGAATTCTATAATCAAATTAATAAGAAAAAAAAGTCATAAAAAATGAAAAGAAGAGAAATGAAAAGAGAAACCACTGTAACGTAACGCTTTTTGAATAAAGCTAATAAATTTGTATTAAGATTAGTAATACAGAATATTTTCCTTCTCTTATTAATAATTAAAGTATATTTAGTATAATAGTAATCAATTATTAACTCAATATTAATTATACAATTTAAGATTATTAGATAATTAAAATTTATCTACAAAGGCCCCACGTAAATTTTTCATTTTGTTTAAAAATTAGAAAATTAAAATAAAATAACATAAAAAACATGGTACTTATGAATTAGATTTACTTTATGTCAAACTTAAAAACAGGGAATAGAATAAAAAGTCTGTCAACTTACATCTATCAATAGATAATTAATAGGCAATATGTACTCTTCTAACGCAGGGCAATTATTTCTTCAATTGTTTTTTTTTTCTTTAATCTTCTTGTGATTTTTTTTATTATCATTTCATTTTGTAATATCTGCCTCACTCGGAGCGAATATTGTCCCTAAAAAAATTGATAAAATTCTGAAGGATATAGGTATCTAATAACGGCTCCTACATTGAGATCGGATATATGGAAGAAATTCTATCTATCTATATATGCCCAGAGTATCTTATGCGCCATATAAACAGAAAATAGCAAGTCTATGACTAAAGATTATGAGGAATTATCTATTTAGCATTGATTCAACGAGTGTCTATTGAATATATATAAAAAAAAAAACAATCGAAATAATAAAGATTTAAAATAATATGATGTGTCCTCCACCAAATATAGAATACATATTATAAATATACCAAAACATTTGTATAATGTTAAACTGTATCCTTAGAAGAAAATTTTCTTTCTGTATTAACTAGATATCAACGAAATCAAGGGTCAAGTATCCTAAGTCGTATGAACACAATCTCAGAAGATAATCATCTTAAATATTGTTCAAAAATCAAATAAAATAAACAAAAAAATTATTCATAGGTATAAAGATCACAAAAGATAGATAATACCTAAATATTGTGAACTGGGAGAAAGTGAAAACTTAAATATTAAACAACATCGATAAAAAATATACTGTTTTTTTAATGTGTATGTTGCTGCTCGTGTTTAAAAAGTCATATTCCAAATTGCTACTAAAAAAAATATATATTTACTATTAAGTCGCTATATTTTAGTCTGTATTATCAATTCCGTAATGAATTTTATTTTTTTTCTCATCAAAAACATCAGAGCTTAAAATATATAAATTGAAACATCATTAGAATACTGCAGACGGTTTAAGTCGCATTGTCACTATTGGAGGAAATGAAAATTATTATCATTATCAATATATTTTAATATTATTATCAATTACCATTATTAATCCTACGATATGGCTGCCATTCTCACAATCTGTGATGTAATATTCATTTTATAACAGTGTTTTAAACAAAAAATTTGTTAACACACAATTAAAACACTGTGCTGTCTACATTTGCGTCTTCTATACTATTCTTACTTCGCTTTTTATATTTACTATTTAATTATATGCAATTCAAAGAAAACAACAATAAGTTCATACACTTGTCTAACAAAAACTTGTTTTTCCTCTCTAATCGCTACTCACTGTGTTTCAAAACGATAAAACATAGTAATCTATTTTATTGTTAAGAATTTTGAATAAATTATACGATCAAATTTAAGGGCAATAAATTTCAAATTTTATCTAGTCAGATTGTTGCTTAGGCCAGATTTTGCTTACTGATTTGATATCCTACAATATCTGATATCGTCAAATATCGAAATAGCAAAAGTGCCTGATTCAATTCCATGTAAGTAAAGTGTATAATTCGGTGAGCTTTGTTTAGATGAGATAGTTTGAGGATAAAAAGATTAAATGCAACAAATTGCCTTCTCTTATATTAATATTGTTATAAATAAATGAAAAAAATTTGATAATCACTGTTTATCATCAACAACCGTAGTAGACTACAGCCTTAAGTACAACAACAGCATAATAGAGATAAGAGGACTGATTAAAAATTGTGTAGTTTTTACTATTTTTGGTTTACTTATGTTTTCAGAGTAATAAAAATAACATTATAATAACTATATTTCAATAAAATTCGGATTAAAAAGCCGGAATCGCTGTGATGAAAAATAAAAGAAAAGAAAAAAAAATCTGAAATATTTAAATACGATGATGAAAATGGGAAAATAACATATAGCTACAAAAGTAGTAGACACCAGCCCCCTAAGCTGCACACTACACTATACAGCACTCTTTTAAAATATACTTTTATATGTATAATATAAAAGTAACGCCAATGTTGATTATTAATATTATGTATAGATTTTTAAAAAATCTACGATATTGTATACACATATAAATCCTTAGCTAGCCGCTGTGTACAATATTATTCATTGAATAGCATATGATATATCAAACTATAATTCGCTTCTCTGGATATCTCAATGTCTTTTGTTCTTAAATTTTGGACAACAGTTTTAAGCCCTAAGAACCTACTTCTTCCGGTCTTGCAAGTGGTGCCTTGGACTTTTCAGTTGTCACTGTTGTCGTCGTTACCTCAAGATTAGCCAAATCTGCTGCACTAATCTGCAAGATCAAATAATTCCTGTTATAAAATAAAATAAATATATGATGATCAACAGCTGTAGATCTTTTTCCACAATCGTGCCCAACACCAGTTAAACAAGTTACATATCAGAAGTGGAAGCAAAAATAAATAAAAAAAATAGATGAAAATACTTTTGATATTTTTGAAAATAATTTATCAGCAACTAACAAGAACTGCAATCCTGAGTTCTCTCTATTGTTCAGCATATCAGATGTTAGTAGTGTTAGAACAAAAAAAAATATCGGGAAAAAGCAAAAAAATCATAAAATATTAAGACGGTTGTCAAAATAGAGAAAATCCAATAGCTACATGTTTTTTTTTTTGTATTTTTTTTTTGTTTAACTTTGTGTTGTTGCTGACCTCGACATTTGGGGGCAGCGTAATCGTCGCATGTGTTGTGGTAGTCTCAGTCCCGCTTGAAATTTCTCTCTCAACCGTTGTGCCTAGGCAACATTAGGACGAAAACGATAACAAAGAAAAACAGCACAGGAAGAAACGATACAAGCAAATAATAATAGTAAACGTAAGACGTAAACGTGAAACAAAAATTAATGAAATATTTAAATTCAACAAAGTGTGAAATCAGGAAGAATTCATAAAGTAAATAGATAATCGAGACAACAGTTGTATCCTGAAAAATAATGACCAGTGATCACAAGAAATAAAATATATGATACGAAATTGAAACTGACAGAAGAAAGAGCATAATATTATAATTATTAATTAGCAAATTTATTTAAATGAATAATAAGTTAATGAATAAACGAATAATAATTACTCACTGTTGAGCTGTTGTACATCGTTTGCCTGACTTGGTTCAATCTCTCCATTGGTAGTTCCATTGCTAGGAGTTTGGGTAATTACTGTAGTAGTCTTAACGACTAATGACTGATTTTGAGTGGATATCTCTGAAGTGCGAGAGGTAACTTCCATTTTCAAACCAGCTAATCGACTATGCAATTCTTCCGAAGACGTTGCATTTCTGAAAAGCGAACTGTTACTGCCAGAGGATGGCAAGTACCCATAAAAAGCAAAACAATTAGCATTGCAACATAAATAAGCACGCAACGAATTAATAAAATAGACTACAATCTAACTCTTGAGTATGAGAACTACATTAAGATTTAAGAATAAACCATTATTGAATAAAATGTTTCATAAATCATTTCGTAAGGATCCAAAAGTCTAAAACGAAACATGAATCTTATAAATTTTTAAATATATTACAAAGCGCACTACTTCAGTGCCGAACTAAGAACGTCACAAGTCACAAGATACGTCATTGGACGTTAGTTCAATGAAGAATTTAATTCACGTACACAAAGTATGTATATTACTCACAAGAGAAAACTTACAGCAAATGGTCCTTGACACTGTCAATTGTTATGTCTCCAATTGAACTTAAATCGTTACGATCATCATCTCCGTTGACCTCGGTCGTACTAGCTGATGGTCTAAGAGATGGTTCTTTAGGAGATTCTTCACCAGCTGTAATATATGCGTAAAAGAAAGATTCGAAACAGGGGCACAAAATAGATCACAAAAAATATATGTAAGTTATTTAACGTAAGAAACAGAAGCCGTTCATTAGAAGTTAAGTTGAGAACTATTATGCATTGTTATATAACATTTACACTAATCATTAAACAGAATTAGTTGAGACATGAGAATACACAGCAGAAAGCACAAATGAACACAGATATTTTATATTTCTTTAGTTCTTCCATATTAGGACTTCGTTTAATAATTTGAGTAACTTTTACTGAGGCCAATTTATTTCAATCTACTCCATACTTACTGGAAGCCAAAGTACCATTTTCCGACAAGGTACGGGGCGCTGGAACAGGCTGACTACCTTGTGTCTCTCCCTCAGTTGCCGGTGTACCTTCTATAGTTCCTTCTTCCCTAACTTCATCTGTAGTTGTATCAGTGGCTCTAGCATTTGGTGGTAAATTCAGAGCGCAATGAGCTTTCGTAACGCGAGTAGCCGACAATGAAATTCTCTGTAATTCCGAACTGGAATGAAGATAAAGTGCTTCTCCAGCCTTGGTAAACGTCAGCGAAGAAATACCACTGCAAAAAAAATTCTTTATTAAAATACCTGACTAAAAACTTACTTTAAAAAACACTTACTTTATATCTTCTCTTTTTATCGCAGCAGCATTAAGCTGTCTTCTAAGTTCCGGGACGCTAAGTATAAGACAATCTCCCAAATTAGTAAGGCAAAGTAGACACGTCTCCTCGTGAGTGCCCGCGGGTTCAATGGAGCAAGTAAATTTGGCGAATCCAGTTTTTCGCACTCTAGATCCTTCATGTGCAGTTAATTTGTACTTGCAGAAAGGTTTTAAGGACGGTAGATTGAAGATTTTGAATTGTTCTTCACTTGCTATGACTACTCTATGAGGAGAGGTCATATCTGGGCCCGGAGTAACTCCTTTTTCCGCCTCAAACGGCTCGGGCAAAGGAATGCTAGATCCGTCGAGAATAGTTATCGCAATAACTGGTGCTCGATGTTTCAACTGTATCTCTTTACCAAGGGTACAATTAACATCCTCTTCGGTTCGCCTTACTCCGGCGGGAATTGCCAATGTAAAAACATAAACTGTTCCATTGTTTGTACCCGCCCAAAGAGTGGGAGTCGTATTCTGCACTGAAAAATAAATAGAATAGTTGAAGAATCGTATCAATTTCAAAAAATCAACAAAATCCATAGCTAATCTAGTGTATACTTACTACTTATTATATAGCTGCGTGCAAAATACAAACACCGAACCATCGAACCTAAAGAATCGTCTGTCGGCCTTGCTTCCACTTGTCTTTCAACGGGTTTAGCTTCTGAAGGAGAAACATCTCCAACTGGTGAAGATGCCTGACTTGGCCTAGAGGGAGAAATAATTTGAGTATTCAATTATTTTAATAGTCTATACCATTTAAACTTACGCTTCTTTCTTTTTGTCAGGAACAGGGTTTCTTGTAGGGCTATTTGCGTTTGTTCGACGTTGTGATCTCCCCTTTCTCAGTCTTCTAAATGACTCTCTCAGTGATTTTTTGAACGATTTTCTTCTTGATATTGGCGTATCTCCAGCCCCAGATAAATCTGAAAGATATTTGTTATTGTGAATAAGATTCAGAGCTAATAATCATTGATTTAACAACGAATTTTTAATCCTGGGAACATTGAGAGCTGTATTATTACCGACTTACCATTAGGATTCAACGTGCACTTTACGCTGACTGTTTTCGTTCTTGTATAATCAAATACGGCTAAACCATGGGCAGTACCAGCAGCCAAAAGTCCCCATTCGCTGTGTAAAGCAAGAGCTGTAACAGCTGCTGGTGGATGAATTTGCAGTAAACTTTGTGGCTGAAATCCAATGCCAAAAGAAATGCTAGAGGATCTAGCCGGGAGTTGATCGTGTCCTTTCCAAACAAAGCCGTCTCTATCGTTTACTATGTTCATTGTAACTGCCTTAATTTCTTTATTTACAGGCTCAGAGGATATAATAGCAGTGATAACGTGACCCGCTGTACCCGCGACTACCAGAGTCGAGGATAATGGACATAGCAATACTTTCTTTACAGCTAAACGAGGATCGTCAGAATAGGGATCGAACGTCCCGACTTTTCTAAACGGCGGCCATTCCTCCTCTTCATCTTCTGGAGGCTGCTCTAACACGTCCAAATGCTCCCCAGTAAATAAAATCGACGAATTATATTTATACAAAGGTGTAAGAGCCACGTTTGACGCATTCCAAAATCTCACTGTACCATCCTCATGGCCAGTCAACAGGAGTTCATTGTTGCGAGGTTTGTCCGGATTTGCAGGCTTTTGACATACAATGTAACCTCCGTCGATTGGCCATGTTTTATCAGAATACAAATGTTCTGTTTGGGCTTTACCAGATGCGGTAATCGAGTCCCATAATGCTTGGGGAACGTTGGGAATATGTTGGGAGCATGTTACCTAAGCAAAAAGATAAGTTTGTTGATTAAATGTATGCTGAAAGTAATTTCAAAGAGCTTTTAGCGTAAAAATCATTGCTTACAGCACTCGCATGCAGAGATACTAAATATGGCAAAGCCATCATCTTCCAATCCTCATTGGTAAGGTCAATGGCAACCAATTCCTCTTCGGCAAGAACTATCAAAGCTTCGGGTGTTTTTAAACCGCCTTTGCTGTCTTCGTCGTCTTTTGGCATGACGGTAAAAAAGTCAATAACTTTAGAAGTGAAGTCAAAAACGACGTGTTTAGTTTTGGTCATAGCAGTTATAGTGTGCCTATCACCGTAACTTGCTCTCGGCATACCGCCAGAGAACAAAATCATCTCTTCTTCGCTGTAGATGGTAATTATTGATTTATTATTGTCAGATGACTGAGTTTTTGCTCTTTGCTTTATTGATTTTTAAACAAAACTTACTCGCTGATTGGATGTGCGAAAATTTTACTGACTGCCTTGCACGGGAATGGTCCATACGGTGTTGTGGATTCCGGTACAGTCTCGTTACCAGCTCCCCAAAATGCATAGGAACCATCATTGTGCGAAGATACAAAACGAGTCTCAGACACCCAGTAGACTGATTCCAACTGTTGCGTCGAGACGAATGTCTGCGCACGCGAAAATAAACCCATCAGCTGCACACGTTCACCGAAACCACGAAAGACACAAACAACAGTAAGAAAATGCGTTACCAGCATTGAGTCCCAAATAAGTTGTACAATTGATATACATAATCGGTTTTATTATTTAAGTAATTACTTTGCGCGAGTAATATTCAATTTCTTGCAATTTTTTTTTTTTAGGAATTTAAGAATTACGAGTTTTAAATTTTCTCGTCAATTGTAACAATCAAATTTTAGAAATGCTGGTATAACATATAAATAGCTTTACTCATCACGTTAGCACGATTAATTAATAATACTGACAAAACGGTGGTTCATAAATCTCATTATTACAAATAATTGTTATAATATTTAAACAAAAATACTTGTAAATATGAAGAAACTGTTAGCTGATATTTTAGTTAATAGATTAATAGCAAACAATTTTATTTCATTAATTTAAAAAAAAAAACAATTTTCAACTCACCTGTTGGGCTCCAGGTGTAGCTTTGTTCCATAAAACCATAAGCCCTCGATTATAACCGATTAAAATATTGTCTGGATGTCCTGGCTGCTCTGCTATTGCCTCAACTGCTCCAGGATTTATTTTATAATCCTCTGGTACGCTGCGAAATTTTATAAAATTAGCATTCAATGATATTGATATAAATAAAAAAATAGAAAAATTGTATCGAAAAGAATTTCAATTACTCATTAAGTAGATAATTAGAATCTTAATGATAATCAGATTTCATAAGAAAGATAAAAGCGTATGAAATTATATTGCAAGCTAATCATACTCACTTCTGCATGACTACATCCTGATAAATAATATTATCAGACATTTTAAAGGTCTTTAGATTTAATAAATAAATATTTCCGCCCTCAGTTCCTAACAATAGATGATCACCGTTAGATTCTAGGCACATGGCAGAAATTTTTTTCAACTTTCCTTCAAGGGAAAGTGACTTTGTTTCAACGAGAGAACTCTCGTTAATCTCCCACAAGTGAAGAGAGTTGTCATCGCAGAGAGAAACAACACGCCCCTGGAATAAATAATTAGTATATCTATTTATTAATCGAATTATTTAAAACAAAAATTCAATAGCAACAATCTACGAGAAATGATTAAGCTTGAAGATATGAATAAGGGAACTAATCTAAATCGTATCTACATACATCCGTGAAGTGTACATGGCCAGGGTAAATGAATAGCACATATGTAACCCACCCTGTCTGTTAACTGGCTTATGTAATTTTTTTGTGGTGATTGCGAGCGTAAGATGATATCATATTACCTCGGCGTGCGCGCGTGTGTGACTTTTATAACAACAGTTCACAACTGGACACTTTTACTTTGTCCTGTGTCAGCAGTAATTGGAAATTTTGTTTTCATTTCTATGGCTTACTTAATTTATATTACCGATGATGACTGATATATTTTTATACATTTATTTAGTACAGAGTAAACAAATATTGTTTTAATATTGAAATATCTTTGATATTATAATAGAATTACCTCATTTGGAAGAGCGATGATCTTGGTGACTGCATTTTCCCCGCTTTCCGTCGTGTGTTGTCCATAAAATTCTACACCAGGTCTGCCGAATCTATATTATATAAAGCGTTTAATTCTAGTCAAGAAAAATTATATCAAAAACATATCAACTTTTAAAGTAATAGAAAATTTCACAACTGCATTTTAGCAAGGGTAGCTGATAAAAAAAAAAATAGTTCCAAGAAAGATGAACACATAGATATTTTACAACACCTAAGTAATCATAAACGCTGACGCAGTTATGTAACTGAAATCAGCCAACGATGGCTGATATCTTGGATTGAAGTAAAAATAAAAATAAAAATAAAACAAGATTTAAATAGAACATGTTGAGATGAAAAAAATATGATACTTTGAATAAAATTTTTTATAGAACAGGAGGATAAGAGTGGGTGCTGAAATACTTCGATCTTTAACACAAAACAATTAAAAGGATACACTTTAATGGCCCCGGAAGCAGTGCCAATGATCATAAGTCGCAGACTGGGATCCCAAGCGAAAGCAGTAGGCTTATTTGGAAAGCCATGCTGTATAGTCTGGAATAAGAATAAAGAAAATTAATAATATCTTTTATTCGTTGAAAAATTGGATTAATATCTGATAACAGAAATGATGATATAACAGTCGAAAATATATTCTGGTAAATAAATTTGCTATGAGTAATCTGTACAATGAATCATCTTTTGAAGAAGCTTAATATGTAATACGGCGAATAAGTTTGTTATCAGTTAATCAGTGATGAAAAAAAAAAGAAACAGACAAAAATCACGAAAAAATTTTTTTTTCGGAAATTAATTTGTGATAGAGAATTCATCGATCAGGTTGATTTAAACCTACCGTAAACAAACTTATCATGCAAGTATAATTTGAAAAAAAAAAGACAAAAAAGCATATATATACATATACATATTCTCGTGATCTAACTAGACTTAATTAGTTTTAAGTGGCTCAGATTAAATATTGGAGACGTATGGAATAATGGCTAGGTTCTATTTTTACAAGTGACATTCAACGATGTAAAACTCCTTACATAATTCCAATCTTTGTTTTAAATTTAATTCATTTTAATTCATTTTTGCTAAAGTTGTCTTGTACATATATATATATATATATAAAATATATATATATATATATATATATATATATATATATATATATATATATATATATATATATATATATATATATATATATATATATACACACACACATAGGTATATGAATAGAAAAAAAAATAAATAAATAAAACGGCTAGAATAAAAACTGCTTATACATGGATAAACGGATTTGACGTGACTCATTTACAAGCTGTGTATATGTAAGAGATAAGAAATCGGAGCACGAAAGAATTAAGATAACGTTTTAGTTTAGCAATATTTTACTACTACATTGTAATAGATTAGTTTTAATAAAAAAAAATCAATCAAAAAAAATTAAATTAAATGGGAAGATTATGCATCTTCACAAATAAAAAACGATTACTAATGCGCTTATTATTCGCACGAGGTTTGTTTCCTTGGAAATTACATATTATGAATGATAGATAATAAGGAAAATAAAAAATAAAAGTAAAAATAGCAACATGGACAGTACGAAAAGTAAACCACCTCCTCATGCTTGTGGCTTTACTCCTACGGCATGGGTATATTTTATATACACACATAGATATTAGTAAATATTAGTTATAAGGGCAGGGCATCTTATCATTATGTTTGCCCAGAGTTTTATGATAAGATAGATCTCTCTGCCAACTGCTGCTGATAGGTGCAAACCGAATATAGTACATACTTTTTTTTTATATTTTAATTAATAAAATGAGCATGCAGAGAATGTTGCAGGCAGTGAGAAAATATTTATGAAGAACAAATACATACCTACAAGAATTCTATGTACTTGTTACATTGATTAATAAGTAATTAATGTTATAAATAACTGGAAACTAATACAGAGAAAACACGTGCGATAATAATGACTGTAAATAAATAAAAGAAAGGGGGGAAAAAATACATTATTTAACTTCCTGTTGTTATTAAGCTACACATTATTCTTACCGCAGTACATCTGGATACAAGATAATTATCTACATGTATACGACATTGTTTGAACAAATAACAGGACAAAAAAAAGAGGAATAAGAAAAAAGAAAAAGAAATGATTATCTGTTACGAACTTTCCGGTTTTAATATCAAAGCTAAGCAAACTTTGATCAAAGCAGTTTTACGCGTTTTCGTAAGTTACAGAAAACTGAATGAATGAATGAATGTTTTTTATGGTAAATAATTATTAATTATTGTTGTTCTTACCTTCCTGAAAGCGAAGAGGTCTTTTTGCAGCTTCTGACGCTCAGCTGTGGGTTGCTGACCCTTACCTCTAATGAACTTCAACATATTCCTGGACAATGCTGAATAAAATGAAACGATAAAAAAAACATTAAATCCCGTGATAATGATAAAGTCCGAAGCAACGATCACTATTGGTATATCTCACTATTAGATCAATTAAAATATTGTTGAATGAACGCCGAACCACGTAACTCTAAAGAGGCTACCTACTACTGCAACTGCATGCCTGTTTATTGTCAGTGTGTTCGGCTCTCACGTCCTACACGCCTATCACCGTGTGTCATTTGACTATATAAATTTAGGTATGTACGATGAAATATCGTATATTGGTTTATAAATAATCGCGATAAAAGTTTAAAACACTTCTTACCTTGTTATTAAATAGCTTTGTGTTATTTTAAGGATGGAAAATCACGTAAAACCATGTAAAATATTTATGAGACGGGCGGTAAGTCATTCCACGACTCTCGATCGCGTCGTTCGTGTTCGTACAGTTCGTTAGTTTGTCGCGTCGTACAATCGCCAATCCGTCGGGTGTTTTCGGCTCATAGTGACGTCACTAAACACCCAACGCCCAAGATCGGGCAAGTCCGTCTAACAGCCGAATAGACTCGAACAATGACCTCGAACATTTGAAATGTACCGTGCTTGTACACATATCTATCTACATACCGCATTGATGTATGTATATGTTGTATATCTGTTCTATGAACTATGAGGTACTGTTATAAATGGGTTGACGATCGACCGAAAGCCCAATGCGTCAACCGTCAAGCACGGCTAATCGATTGATGAACTACAGGACACGTTCTACCGTTTCTCCTCCGGTCCGGGTAACGGGACATTATGTGGAGAACAATTATAACGATGTCACGTCATGCATGTTATGTTATATACTAATATTTACACGCCCAAGGCGTTATTGTTGTAATATTAAACGATACATAAATATCGTCATAACAGTCAATGATCATTTTCATACGATTTTTCAATCCGATTTATTGCGATCTGTCTTCAGACTCTTGTACGTGCTGCCATCTACAATTTGGGTCGCGAAACTAAACGCTCGCGGAATTTGACTCGATTCAAAAACGTCCGGTAGCGAATCACAGAAATTTGTTAAAAACAGGTGGGGATACCGGTATGTACATAAATATCACGTGTAACATGTTATTTGCTGTAAAATTTCAAGAACAAAATCGGGAAACTATAAACAAGTAGTTCATGAATGACATCTTATAAATTAGCGGTTATAAGTGCGAACTCGATACGCGATAGCATTTGTTTTCTTAGCTGCTGTAGTGTTTGTTAGTTGTCCCGCGTATTTAGCTGTGTGTAAAAGTAAGCAATGTGGAGATCGTAAAGTGCTGATTCTGCTAGTTCAGAAGTATACATATAAGCTAATAATACGAAGAAAATAATTACTAAAGTAACGTGCATTGTAGAGAAGAAACGATTGGATTATCAGTGACACGGTTTATCAGAAAAAAAGGAGGTTAAAAACGGATGCACGGGTACGCATATACATATAAATACGTTCAATTCTCCTGTCGAATGATAACCAACGAAAATTCGTTTCTTTTATTAACAATTCTAATCACACATCTGCAGGAAGTCACACAATAAGGCTTTAATATTCGTCGTTGAGCGAGGCTGTTGTCGCCTCTAACTAAAGGTCACTTTTAACCGTAAGATTTAACACAGAGTTAAAATCGACTTCAGAGACACCTTTAACTCTGTGTTAAATCTTATGGCTAAAAGTGACCTTTAGTTAGAGATCACTGCTGAATATAGGTACTCGCCGCGCATATCATAATAAATTCGAGAAAGAAAACTAATTTCTGGTAGTGTGTTATAGTAGGATAGTGTACACAAATTATAGCTGATTATATGTTAAACAATATACATACTGTAGGTACTATTTCCCAAAATATTTATTGTATATTTGCCAAATAATTATATCTTAATACACGACGTATGTTAACATCCTCAATTAATAAATACAATCGTATGTACACATAGTATATATCGCATCAGATTTGTAGAATATATATTATAAGACAAGTTACAATATATGCGTACATACATGAATATTACCAAATGATCAACTAATCGCCTTTAAAAGTTTCAAAATTGACACAAATTTCAAAAATTTATCTGTGTGGGTATACATGTGATATGTTTAAAATCCCTGTTACACACTGTTACAATTTGAGCCGATGCAATCATAAAAAAAATTAAGAATAAATAAACATATGATTATTCAATAATCATTTTTTTCACTCTTTCACTCAATATTTTTTTAGTAATTCTAGAGTGAAACGTTTCTTTAAAAATAATATTTACACAAAAATAACTCGTATATATACTATATATATCTATGCATTTGTTCGGATTGCCCAAAAAAAAAATATGTATATAAATCTGCAGCTATCCAAACGTGATGTCTTTTTTTTTTGTTTTTTTTTTTTCCAATTTTTGTATCCAATCTTCTATTAGACTATACCTATACATATACTAATATGTATTGATTCAAAATTTAAAAATTAGGTATACTTTGTCATCACCGGAACGTTTTTGTTCTTTCTTTTTTTTCTTTCAAAAATTTATAAGTAGAATATTAGGTATATTCAATTACATTGAGCAGTTGAAGAATCCCATTTTTCTTTGGCCAAATATAAAAGATCTAAATATTCATACGGAGATAAGAGGCCACAAATATTCTCAATATTTTGTTTATATTCTCTGTAGCAGCCATGTCTATATTGTTTCTGTTATCTCCAGACTGGTGCCAAAATGATGGGAACGGAGAAGGTATTAAATGCAATATAGGAACATCTGAAAATAATAATATGATGAAAGAATGTGACAAAATTCTCCTAAAAATATTAAACCTCAGATATATCTCCTCACCTCTTATTAAAAATGGAATGTGATCATCTTCTATATCAGCTTGAATAGAATAAGGTTGAAAGTATAAGTGCTCAGGTCTACCGTACGAATACCTTTCCAGCTTTCTCATTGCTGCTAATTTTTTCTCAGCGTTAACAAGCATAGAATACCATCTCTCAGTGTTTTCAAAGTAGTTGTAAAAGGTTGGATCTGGAGCCCCTATCAAGTCCAAAAGTACTAAAACATCCTGAAAAATAATACCGCTTAAATTTATTGTGCAAATTTAAATAAGAATTGAACTTTTTACACATATATTTGAATATTTATGACTCTCACAAGTCTGTCCAGTTCTGTTGTTCCCTCGTAATTTCCCTCTGGATAAAGAGTCTCCTCCCATTTTTTAGCCAGATGTCTAGCTCCGTATATCGAATCGGTATCTGACCAAGATTTAAAGGCCTCTTCTCCATCAAAGAAAATAAACATTAGACTGATATCTTGCTAAATAGAACAATATACATGATAATTAAAATTCCTATTATATTATCTATCTTTGAACAGTCAAATTGTCCTAATTATTTTACCGTTTTGAAACCTTGCAAATATTTTTTCATCACTTTGGCCAAGTTAATCATCTGTGCACAGGGTACCGCGCTGTCTGTAGCTCCGATAAAATCTCCTTCTCTGGTGTATTTTGAATCGAAATGACATGATAGGGCTAAATATCTAGTTGCGTTTGGGTTCAGTCTTGCTATTATATTTTCAAATTCTAATTTCCCAAAATTTGGAGTCTGATCTAAAAATACATCAGTTTCTACAGACCAACCAAGACTCTTCATTGAGTCTTTTATGTACTGAAATTAAAAAAATGATTTATTATTATTTAGAAATGAAGTTTAGAGCTTGATTAAATTTCAGAAAAATATTTTGTAATTTTTCTATCTTTTGAATATTTATAATTACAATATTTATAATTTACGGTTCAAAGAAAGGGCAATATGCGATCACTGTTGATCAATGAAAAATTTTTTGTAATCTTTTTTTATTAATACTGTTCACATAAAATATAATAAAATTTTCAACGTCTTACGTTTTTAACTTTTTGGTGTCCTGGAGTGGACACGACTCTTCTCACGCAAATGTTATCAAGAATTTCGTTGATATGATCAACGTCTGACATATCAGCCAGTCTGAGCAAATTGTCATTGTTAAGATGTTTCGGAGCATGATTGAGCTGAAATAATGATTAAATTATTAAATTTTTTCAATCCAGAAGTCACCATTAATATCACCGAAAATTCCCTTTAAATACGAATTTATTCCCGCGCCCATATGTTATAACGTAATAAGTACGACGATAACTAACGTCATATCACGATTCACAAATATCTATATATATCGTACAGTATTTAAATTCTCGTTTCCCATTGTTGAATTAAAAACGAAACCTTGATATAATAATTCGCGATTTATTTAACAGAGACATAAATTATATCTGTACAGCGTAGTATACAAATACACGATATGCCTTTCACTCGATTGCTGTACAGCTATACTTCAATTTCAATGTACAAATCATTGTTATTAGTAATTGCCTATCATTTCATCTCACCTTTTGATTTTTCAAAAGTGTTTTACTAAGGGCATAGGTGGAGCCAACGATAATTAAAATTTGAATAAATTTAAGTGGAAACACAAACATGATCACACCTTCCGCAGAGCCGCGGCCAAACTGAATTTCACGGAAAAGTCATGCCACATGTAACCGCTCGCTCGCTTGCTCGCGGCCATGTTATCAAGGTCGTAGACAGACTTTATTTCCCCCGGGGTTTTTACTAGTGATGATGAGTCTCAGATAGTCTGTCAAAGGATACGCGGCGCGGATTTCTGATCTTACATATTAATCTTAAAATTTTGACTTTTATTTATTTTTTATTTTTATTTTTAGTATATTTATCGATCTTTATGCTGTGTTATATTATTAACACTCACGCTACATCCTTGTTGCTTTCTAGTGTTATAGCTATATAGTAGAAAATTGCAGATACTCGTAAAACGATAATTATAATCCTAACTAACCATAGAAAGATATTATTTTACGATTCTAGCGTGCAGCTCGAGGCTGCAGTATATTAGTGAAAGTTGAGTATAAGTATATGTCATTTAAATAGTTATATGTATGTATGTACATGGATTGTATACATACATAGATACGTATACATACCTATTGTAAATATATATCTCGTTTCCGACGTAAACCGACGATCTACGTCAATTAATTCTACGGTCAACGAACGTCATTCATGCGTCACGTGTTTACGTCCGCGACATGTATTCGACAGAATAGATTAAATCGAAGGCTATAATAAAGTGTCAATCATTTCCCAGCTAAATTTAAATACATTTGCAGTTATAAATTGGGTGTAATCAGTTGATAAACTCATTACATTCATCTCTGTAAATCCCCAACGATATAAAATATACACATATGTAGAGCTTATATTATTATTATTATTATTATAGGTATGATGATAGTTTTTAAAATATTTACGTCGCGAAATGGAAATAATTGATAAAGACCCCTTATCAGATTATTTCCCGAATAGAATCAGGAAAATTTATTGAAACATAATTGGATGGGATATTTGATTATTATTTGTTTGGGAAGAAAAATAAAATCGGACGATACAAGGAAATTTTAGTTTCTTTGAAAAATTATTTTTTCTCCAGTTTTTTTTTTTTTTTTTTTGTTTTTTCGTTTTTTTTTAATAAAACCATATATGGTGTATTGAGGGTACAGGTATGTGCGTGGGTTCGTTTGTATTTATACTGAATTGCCAGTACTGTATAGTATTTCAAATTGCGATTTTATTACAGTTTAATAACTGATAATAAAGATAATAAATTTTATACATATATATATAATATGAAAATTGTCTACTCCTTAATACTAGATATATATATATATATATAATATAATTATAATATAACTTAATATATATATATATACGAGATAGTAAATAGAGTAAAAATTGTTTTATAAAAGGGATATATATAAGTTACGTAATATTCGTTTTATTTCTTATTTTCTGACCTTAATAACGGATGATACTTATATAAATTGGGGGAATAATAAGGGTATAGGTAGATAATAGTAAAAGATATTCTATAACGTTACGTGTTCTGTTTTTTATTTTTTTTTTTTCTATTTTTCTTTTTTTAATTACGTCTATCAGATAATAATCATATAACCATATACTTTATAACACACATATATATGTATAAATGTATTGTATAATATATACCTATATCAAATTATATCAATATATCTAATACAGAATTTGAGCAACCATCACGGTTAATTAATTTGATGTATCGTCTTCGATGTTTTATTGAATTCTCACTTGCGGTGAAGAGTAGAGATTCATTATAAATAATAATAATAATAATAATAATCATAATAATAAAATAAAAAAAGACCCCCAACTAAGCCCCACCGTCAATATGTATAAAAATATACTTCGAACGAGTCCCTATAATAATAATAATAATAATAATAATAGTATTATTATTATTAAAATTATATATATTTAAATTGTATAATCTTAATCAAATTATAGTTTATAAATAATGAAAAAAAAAAATTACGGAAATAAAAAAATTAAACAGGGCATAATTCGAGTCTTATTATTATTCCGGTAGCACAATATATCGTAAAACTATATAGATGCGTGTGTCTGTGTGTATAATGTATAGACAAAAATTTATTTTATTACGATACAAATTCCATTTATAGAATTCATACGAATGTTTGTTGATTGGTTTATTGATTTATTTAATAATGTTTTTGTCTTCAATTTATTTCTTTACTCTCTTTCATACCTCGCCAATAATAATTATACATATTTTGTTATTATTTTTTTTTTATTTTATCAAATTTGATTCGTCGGAAAATCTGGCCACATCTTTTACCCGCAGCACCTTGTATATATATCTTTAAACCATAATCCGTGTATTCGGTGAAATTTCAACGAATTTCGTGTCAATTTTTTTTTCTTTCTCATCGATCGTCAGTAGTTGTAAGGTCCGTATTGTGACCCGTGATAATACGGTCCTGGATATGCGGCTGGTGCGGGATACCCGGCGTATGCGTATTGTTGCTTTTGCGGATAAACTGTAAACACAATTATACCGTAATTAACAATCATATATACATAGGTATATGTATACATAATGTATGTATGTATATATACAGATCTCGGAATAAATTCTTTTACTTACTTCCACACAATCATATATGTATAGGTATATATTATATATTATTTGATATATACATACAAGATATATAACTTTTCAATTTCTTTTTTTTTTTTTTCTTTAAAAAGATTATTATTCAAGGTATGTGTATGATCTGCATAAGTATAACTCAACAGCTGAAAATACGTCCAGTAAATAAAGAAATTGGAAAATAAATAAATAAATAAATAAAAGTAAAAATATAAAAAAATATTTCAATTTTCATTTGAAGATTGTAAAAAATAACCTGAGTTATGATTCAATTCAGGCAAGCTTACAGAGACTAATATAAAGCAGTTTCCGTATTTCTGTAATTGCAATAAAATTATAATTTGTTGAAATAATTTAGACAATTATTAAATTCTGAAGTCCGCAGAATTAGTTCAGACAAAGAAAATGAATGAATGAATGAATAATTTGAATTCAGTAAAGATACGTGAATTATATATTCGTCACCTTTGAGAAAATTCCGTTCATTATATCGATCAATTTCTGATTTAACGCGGATACAGCAAAAGTATTTTTTCTGTCTTTGATATATATATATTATTTATTATATACCCACCTACTTTCGAAATAGAAAACTAGCCCTTAGGTAGATAGGTAGATAGCTATAGGTATATAAAATTATAGTTTACAACTATAATACATTATACAGAGATGCTGTGATCATCGGACGTTTAAATGATATAGAAAGTATATTCTATACAGAGCGTGACTTTACTGGTTCAATAGATATTTGAGATAACCAGACCGTGGGATGAAAAAATCTATAATCTAATTCCTATAAATCAGATTATAAGTGGCTTTAGGGACTCCGATCAGCTATTATCACCCATTCTTAATCGTTTCGCTTTATTTTTTTTTTTTTCTCAATAATGAATATGACATGGCTACATGATGAGATGATGATGATGAATTGTTATAAAAGCAAGCTGTGCCTATGTGCTATTACGTTTATAGTATTTACATTATTTATTTATATAATAATATATATATATATATATATATATATATATATATATGGTGTGTATATAATATAGAAGTTATTTACAGGTATATACAATATGTAAATACTGTTCAGACAAAAATCACCTGATTTTAAAAATGATTGTTAAGAAAAGCAGAAATTAATAAAGTCAATAACCAAGTTAGGAAAAATTTCTGTTTTAAATAAATTTAAAAAAAAAATAAATAAAAAAAACTATGAACAATAAATTAAATTAATCCAGAACCTATATGTCCTATATACATATCTATGTAAGAATATTTATAACAGCTCGAAAGAAATTATGTAATATACTGTATACTTCCGCAACCTGTTACACATGTACCACATAAATTTATATTATAATAATATAGCTTGCTCTAAAATTATTGCTAAAATTCAATAATTATAATCCATGCGAAAGTTTCGTTCGTTTATTTATTTTTCGATGAAAAAATTTTTATTTTTTTTTTTTTTATTTTAATTCCTACTCAATTCTCGGAGCTGTTAATCTTTATATCCAATTCCGAAGGGCTCAAAGCTACGAAATTTCCTGCCAAAACATTTCTCCATCATATTATCATAGCTCGTTTATCCGTAGCTGAGGTGACGGATAATCAATAGTCGAGGGTTAGTCGCGTGTACCGTGAAGAAGAACAAGAAGAAAAAGAAAAAGAAAAAAACGAACAAGAAAAAGTTAAATTAATCTTCGCAGAATTTAAAACGCGAATTACAACAACGATTTCGTTAAGTTTGATACGACTAAAAAAAAAAAAAAGGGGGGGAAGGAGGGGTAGTATAAATTTTCTTCAAAGTAAAACGTATCTTCTTCAATTTATTCAAATTTCATTTAAAAAATTTGAATTTTTGTTTAAAAAAAGAAAAAAGAATAAAATGAGACTCAAATGCCGGATATAATTAACTTGATTTCATAATCGAAATATATCTCGGTACTTGTATAAAAGTATAACGCGTAAACCTGTATTATAATTCCCTATATAATAACTCCGCAGCCATATAAACCTATAAAATATAAACGCATGCTTTTCTTTTTTCAACATTTTCTTTTTTTTTCTTATTTTTTTTTTTTTTCTTTTCTTTTTATTAAACCGTTAAAGTTAGTAGAAGCAAATTGTTATACCAGGCATGAGGTACTGCATGTTTATAGCCTCCTCTCGCAAACGTTCGCCCCTTAAGCAAATGGCGGCCGCGCTAAACAGGATCGCGCTGACCAGAGACCAACCGACGCCGACCCAAGCCACGACGTATGACCAGTCGTAAGAGACTAAAGCGTTGTCCTTCAACACCTAGAATCGGTAATTTAAGGATCAATTAAAAGTCCTGGTTAATTATTTTTCACCTGGCATGATGTACTGGATATTTTGGGCCTGCTCTCTAGCCCGTTCTTTTCGAAGACACGAAGCTGCAATAAGGAAAAGCGTCATGGCTCCCAAACACGTTGCTACTCCGAGCCAAGCCAAGTAAAATGACCAGTCGTACCACTGACCGTAACTCTCCTTCAGCACCTGCAGCGTCGATAATTCATCAAATTTTCCGCTTTTAGATGATAATCGAATAATAATAATAATAATAACAATAATAATAATAATAGTATCACTGCAATCGAATGTCTCTTCTTTATAATCGGGACAGAAATTTCACCTGCACCTTAATTTCGCGCGGTTTACGTCCTATAGAATGAATTTTTGATCTTATTTTTTTCTTCCGCCTTATTGCTTATTGTAGTACAATTCTTTAGGTGTAAGGAAATACATTTTTTATTTTTACACAATTTCATGAAATTTTTATATCACTGTTAGTGAGAGTTTGTTGATTAATGCGGAAGAATAGTCTTTGAGTAATTGAAACGACGATGATCATTCAAACCCGTTTATATTCACGATATATAATATTTATATATATATATCTCCTGTATGAAAATTAACTATTAAATTTTGTTTGACATACTAATAAACATAATGATGATAAAATTCAACTCACGCTACTCCATTGCTGGTAATATTCTTCACCGACGACCTTTTCCTTTTCGTAATATTCAACTCCGTGCCATAGACCCATACCTCCGGCGCTCAAAAGACCTGCGAGAATAATAATAAGAATATAAGAAGAAAAGATTTTTTTGATTTTTTGATTTTTTATCATCATACTTGGAAACAATTATTTAAAAATCATCACTCTTTAATAAATCGTTGAGACTTACAAGCGAGCAGCATTAGAATAGCTGTGGCTGTTATGTTTCCTGGAGACCTTCGCCAACAGCCGACAACCCCGGTCCAAAATGCAGAAAATATAGCCAAAAATCCGACCATGAATAAGGCGATGGCCGATCGACCCATGTCTGTGTTTGGTAAATTTTTTAAGAAATGAAATTTGTTATAGTATAGGATAGCAATATCGTCGATAGGAGGGATTTTTATTATTATATTCAACGAGGGCTTCCTGTATTTCAAGAAAATACCAAATTATGTTCATCTCTGTAGCTAAAGTAAGTAAAAAAAAAAAACCTAGTTACTAAAATCATGAATCCTACATACAGATTCTGTTTTATTGATTATTGGTTATCGATAGCCCCGAAAGTCGCTCAGGCATATCTTATGAAATATGTAATATGCGTCTTGGAACCAGCGACATAAATTTGTCTTTTTCCTTTTATTTTCCATTTTTTATATATTCTACCATCTACTTCCGAGTAGGTATGTACATACATTAGTTTATTGGCCTGTAGCAGGCTTGTATAATGCAATCTTATGAACAATATGTTGGGACTTCAAAAGACTTAATAATGATTTAATTTTTCATTGTTCTCAAAACGAGGTTTACTTTTCATCTCTCACGATTTTTAAAGGCAAAAGAATATAAGATATAATAATCCTTACGGAGTCGGGCTATCGCATCGTCCGAGAAACCTCTGGTCTGATTCTCTTCGTCAGGAATAAAGTAGTCGATGTTCATACAGTGCGTTTCCACCGGGCTGAGATAAGTCTCAACTAAAAAGATAAAGAAAATCATTTTGTTTGTTATTTAATAATCTTTAATCAAGTTCAGAGATTGGCATTATAGGTATATGCTAATGAGGATAATTAATATTAATATACGCACATATGAAAGTTGGAAATTGAAATAATAATAATAATTATAATTAAAGAGCGTAGATAAGCAGCACTGCGGCGACTATATTCACGCTAATAATTGCGGTCTTTGAATCAGATATTATATGCATGTATGTATATACAACATACATAAATATTGCGAGGGGAAATTCTAATGAATTTTAAATTATACGAAGTCTACAAGATACGGGTACGGTATTTGTATGTATAGACAAATTCATTTCGAACGTTAAATATGATCTTTATTTGGTATGGCCTGTGCAGAGAGGAAAAAACAGGTTCGGTCAAGAGACACGTGCGCTCGATTTAAAAGCAAATCGAAAAAACAAAAAAAACTATATACATATATATATACTTATAACGTATATGTATAACTTGTAGAGACTAACCGAAAGCGTTCGTAATTATGCCTTCTATATTGTATATATGTATAAAGGTATGTACCTACTCGGATCATGTATAGATATATATTGTGTTATAGGTACGCGTGGATATTTGTATATCTTTTATATAAGTTCAATGTTATATATATATACCGAAATTAATTAGTTTCGAAAAAGGAACTTATAAATCAAAAAATATAAGGGAATTGGAATTTGATAGACTCGTAATAATCATCTATCACATTTTTTCTGAACAATAATCGTGGACTTATTAAATATTGAATATAAATATGTACACAAGAGATTTTATTAGACCCTCCTCCCAAAAAAAAAAAAAAAAAGAAAAGGTATAGATAAAATAATTTTAATCAATTAATTTCAAATGATTTTAAACTATGATATATGTAAACTGAAATTTCGGCATGTACATCGTAAATTGAATAAAAAACTTTGAAAGTTATTATCCTATAAAAAAAAAATCGTACATATAGATTCAATTCCGTGATGATGATAATATAATTGCTACATATATGTATATACGTAGATATATATACATATAATATAACGATAGTCGTGTGTGTGCAGAACGGTATTCCGTAACCACATATTCTGATACTTTTTTTCTATCTCTATACCTTATACATATATCGTACATCAAGTATTGATTGACCGTCGAGGTGTTTTATATAACCCATGATCGTTTAAAGTCAGAGATAAAATGATATTTTCAACTATACGGAATTGAACTCGTTAAAAAAAAATATTTGATCATTGATAATTATATAAATATCCATCATCACTATACACGTATCTACTTTTCTTTATATTCTTTTTCCTCGGTTTGATTTTCAGTTTATAATTTATACCTATAGATATAGATACGTGACCGTTTCAGGGCCACATGTAATAATTTCATCGAAACAATAATTATCAGTGGTTAAAACGTACACGCGTATAATAGACATATAAAAAAAAATAATAAAAAATCGTGTATTTTCTACGAAGGACGCGATTTCTCACTGCAGAGGAGACAAGGCCGTCTCATTCCGCTGCAGTATAATACTTGGTAAAAATATTTGAGCCTAAACTTTTTCTAATAATCCAGCATCCGGCAAGATTGACACAAATTCTACTTTTAAAGTTATTTTATACTAATAAGTTTGATAATTCATTCGAACCGTTCAGACCTAGAGAATAAAAAACATAAAAAACAAGTAAATTGCCTCATTTTCATTATTTACACATTTTTCTACATTTTTTTACCATATAAGTAAAACTGAATGAATTTTTCTTTTTTATTTTTTCTTTCTCTTCTTTTCTACGGCTAAGTAAAGTAAATTGACCGCCTGGTGAATGTCGTTCCTGCATACCGTAAGTTGTGTATAACGTTCAAAGACTTTCCACAAGTTAGTGGAACCAGGCCGTGGTTTTTAGTCCAAAGAGGACGAATAATTTTACGTTAAAACTGGTTCCTTGGTTGGTGTTTATCGTCGAACGATCTTATACAATAATATACCCACATCGAATAATAATAAGTAAGTACGAGAGGAGACCCCCTGTAAGATTGAAAGGCACTCGCGGTTCCCCCTATACCTGCGGGTTTTTGCATCGGTTTAGTATCTGGTCTAGTGTGGACTGACTGTGGATACAGTTACGAGTCAATGCTCTTGCAGTATTTCCTTCTTATCCTTATAACTTATAACTATCGCGTTTGTTGAGTTCTTATTTATACACGCTGTACATTAAAAAAATAAAAATGAAAAAAAACAAAATTCATAAAGTACCTCCTTGCGCAGTGATGAATTCCAAAAAAACAGAATAATAAAAAAACCAATTGTACTAAATTCTGTTTTACATGAACCTAAGTATGTACTATTTCGCAAGAAAATTTTCAACTTTCTTTCTTTCTTTCTTTCTCTCCTTTTGTTTATTCTATTATCATGGATTTGGGTCACCGTGTATGTGCCTACCGCGCTAGCACGTCCTTTTAATAAATAACTTCTATATATTAGCGGCGTCGCACGTCGATTAGAGTAACAGTAAGCGATGAACCGGAAACTTGTGCCGGAAATGAAGAGGCTCAAAGATCCTATAATAGGCGTGTTCGGTCAGGGAACGGTACACCTCGATTTTGCATTGAATAACAATTCGATTATTTTTCAATTTTATTCACTATTCAATGTCTATATGCATATCGATAAATGATATGCAATTTTTTAGCACATTCAACGTATCATATATACATATACTATTATGATATATAAATATGTATCTTAAATTTCAACATGATTTGCTTAAATTTTACAACAAAACTATAAATCCTCATGCGGCACACACATATTATCTCCTATCGAAGATATCATACCGTATTGCTTTATCTTAGTTCCATGTGTCACACATCGTCGCTTTCGGTTTCAGCCAGGTATAGTAATGCCAGTTGTTTAAAAGTTAGAACGTGTCTAAGCTATTCTCTGGCTGTAAGTCTAGTCATATAATATATTTCACTAAACATATAATATACAATATACATAACTCTCTTTAGTCTTGCACATACGATATATTATCAATATACGCCTTGACTCGAGACACACAGAGAATTTGAAAGACGCGCTTTCTTCATCGTGCATATTATAGGGAACTTGAATCCTGTAGCGTAGAATCCTTACGAAGAATACGCAACGGTGAACAAAATATATACAAGGATTCCGAAACATCGATTTACAAACCATAATATAATAACCAATTTAGCCCCATAAACTTCACAGTGACTTTTATCGTTTGGAATTCCTATTTTGAATGAAACACTCTATAATCGTCGAATAACTGAACATAAAACTTGTATTTTGTATAAAGGATTTATGTATTAACTAGGTGACTTATTATAGTTCCGGTTCGGTTATGCTACGCAATAATTAAGCTGGTTACGAAGTCGCGGTAACAGTTACAATGCAGTTATTATTTGGGTTGGTTGTATACATACATACGAGCTTGTATATACCGTTCCTTGTACAAAAAATACACGTCAATCATAAAATTCACGAAAAAAAAAAGACGAATAGATCTCAGAGCTACGATTTCAACCAGTCTTTTTTTTTCCCTAAATTTATATCACAGAATTTCTTTCCATCTTTCTCTTTTTGTTTTTCCTTTTTTTTTTTTTTTTTTGACAACGGAATTTTAGATTTTTAGATTCCAAATCTTCATTCTCTCATTCCTAATATACTAATTTTCTTATTTTAACGACCATCACCTTGCTGTTTACAGAAAAGTAGAAAGTTGCCTCAGCGAGGGTCTTGGGATTCTATGAAATCAGAGATGCACCATCATCTTAAAAAATTGATTAATTGTAAGCTGGTAGGTACCTAATTCGGCATTGCTATAGTTAAGACCGGAAATGATATCCAGTATCTTGGTTTCACAGTGATTATTAAACGGTTAACGGAACCGATGCGATGGAATACTCGAAAAAAAAGGAAAACATCATTTCGTTTGAAGAAGATAAAAAAATTTATTTTTTTTTTCACCTCTTTAAAATACACTGCACGAAAGTGTTTTAGTTTATTTAGGTTGAGATGAGAAAGTTGGCCGAAATAATATATATCCGACAAGTAAGTAAATAAGGAAGTTTGAGTATAAAACTCAATAAGATTTATATGGGTATACACACAATTTGAGTAAAAACAAACCCAAATACGAAAAAAAAAAAGTAGTTTTTACAGGTTGACACGTGAAAAATGAACGACCGAAAGCTACGTAAGGTGTATGAAAAATTTCTACCATACCTACTGTACATATATACCTATATACAGTGGTTCAAGGTTTATATCGCTGCATAGTAACGTAAAAAGAAAATGAATTTCTACACGATATAAAAATCGGCTAACTATAAACCTTGATTATAAAGAACGGAAATCTTGTGTTCAAACATTGCGCAAAGATCAGCTATACATATATATCGTTTAAATTAATGTATAAATATTCATGAATTAACTAAAAAACAGCTATACATATACAATATAGTATATGAACGTTGAAGTTTATAATATATGGTATAACTTTAATAAATGTAATCCTATAGGATATGGTCGGCAATATAAATACAGTAATTAATACTTAAGTAAATATATATTATACATATATACCTATACTTGTACAGTTTTCACTTACTAATTACCACAGAACTTCACTAATTATTGTATATATATTCTGCAATTTTAATGTCCCCGTATGCATATATAGCAGTGCCTATACACACACATCGTAAATATTCTCTAAAATTGATAAACATTTCTGGTTAAATATCGAAATATCAGATATACATATATACCATACTTTCTTCAGTAATGTCGCCCTAATTCTAACGAGCTGGTATAACGGTCCCACGTTTAATGCACTGTTCCCCACGGTACAATTATACTACAACTCTTATATGTATAACGTATATGTACATACATTGTACAATCAGTTTGTGAAACGGTGAATAAGGATTTCACTATTTCGACTTACTATATACGAGCCGCGCCTATTTAATTTTACACCATCAGTGATTGTGCCTTTGAAATTTTTTTCCTAAGTTATATTTCTGATTTTTTAAATTATCCCAATTAACAATCATCACATTATCACTTACCGGTAGGTGGTCTCTCCTTTGGATAACATATCCTAAATAATCCTTGAGTCCTGGTGTAGTAGTAAAATTTAGAATTCATCTGTTCAACCAAGTGATTTTGTTCTCCGTTCTTTGCCAGATTCTTCGAAGCATATTGCTAAAACATAAAAAAAAAAAGTCATAATGAAATTTTGGTATCTTAATTTTTTACTAAATTGAGCATCCTCGTAAGAAGAAAAAAAAAGAATTGAGAAAAACAAAAAAATCTACAATCTTATACTAAATAATGCGAATATCTATACAATGCATGCAGGTATAAGTTTCTAGACGTCAAATATATAATCGCGTTACTCAACACCTTTATAGCGGTTTGAACTTTTTATCGGCACATACATATTAAAGAACATGTTGAAGAAATTCGCTACTGCGAGCATACAGAATTTCCTACTGCACATATGTGTGTAGTTGTATAAGAGAGCGAGAGAGAGAGAGAGAGAGAGAGAGAGAGAGAGAGAGAGAGAGAGAGAGAGAGAGAAAAGCAAATCCCTCATCGTGCAGACGGTGTCGTCGGTGGCTATACTACCAGCCATTCATTCTCTTTCGTGATGTTTGAAACGTTCGCTCATTATATTAGTCTCAGGATATATACGTTACATGAATAGGAAATTTTCTCACGCTACCGTATAGTATAGACGTTACAATATGTTACAACTTTGATATCAGTATGAACCGCACAATTCTCTCTCTAATATATAATGAATAAAAATAAAACTCTCGCGGGAAAGTTGGTATAAGATATTATTTCCTCCCTTCTCTATCTATACTTATAGGTAATGTAAAAGTAACAGAAAAATAATTAAAACTATCGCCGTAGTTCCTAAAGTAAACAAAAAAAAAAAATAAATAATTAAAAAAATCAAAAATAAAAGAATATTATTTCGCTGTACAGCGTATTGAATTTTTCTATAAGGAGTAGCTAGATCATGACTTGTGATAATAATTATATGCGGTGACGTAAATTTGTAGCAGGTAAATGACGTGATGATCGTAGCTGGTTTTGCTAAATTTTCTTTATCTTAGCTACTTTTTTTTTAAAATAAAGAAATGAAAAACAGCTTGTCGCCTACTTTCCCAGAATTATAATTTGCTTACTTTACGCTCGATTAGACGTTATTAATAGAGCAGACTAAATAGTAGCTTCAATTAATGAAAAACTTATGAAAACACGTTTCTGCAGTTATCGCAAATTAAACTCTGGACACATTTTCTAATTACAAAAACTACAGGAAACAAAGAAAAAAAAAAAAATACAAGAAAGACCTAGGTACTATAAAATTACTGCGGGCGCGGTTAATGACCGCTGACCCCGTAATAATCTTCAATGAAACATAAAACCCATCACTTATAGGTCTAAGAAAATACCTATATCATTATGCACATAGGGATATCCGTTCACCTCCAAGGACCACAAACGGCCGTCAGTTTCCGGTGTCTTAGATTAATCGTATATCTATAATAATTTTTGTTGTTGTTATTAGAAGGTTAGTTTTATCATAGTTGGTGGTGCGGAGAAGGTAGATATCTGAGACCTGGCCTCCTCTTTCATATCACCATAAAATCCACACTTTGTGTACATCTTGTATAAACATATATATGTATGTGTATGTATATACACCTGCCTTGCACGCAGCTTTGAAAAAGAGAGTTCCATGTTTCAACAGCTACTGCTTTCACAGGTTTAGTTTCACCAGTGAGGAGGAGACCGTCTCGAACTCTCGACGGAAGGCGAAGACCTGCAACGGCGAACTCTCGGACCCCGATCTTACGCGGTATAGTAGTTATAGTATCAGGGCGACCGATTTCTTTGACACAGAAAAGGAAATTCGTCCTGACTACTAGCGACTCGCTGGCCTTGCTGTATCATCGTTCGAGAGTCTAACTAATTGATAATTTAATTTTCGTATTTGGATTTAAAACCGCGATGAATATTCCCGAGGGAATTAATAAGCGATTAAAAATGATATAATTATACTCATTAATATGGATAAAATATAGCGAACGAAGACGATATACATATCTAAGCGCGATTATTCGCAATACGAAATTCTCTGGACAGATATCTACAGCTCTTTGCCAAGCGTTGGGTAGGGTATGTATTTCTATCCCGGTTGACTCTGCAACTGCAGACTCACTCTACAGTACGGGTCAGACGCTTTGGAATTTCCATCTTTCACCGACTAACTATAAACCGCACAATTCGCATTCGCTATCCAAATCGCATTCGCACGGGTTATAGTTGGTACTGCAGTACGTATAGCCCGAAATAACTCATTTTCTGCGACCGAATTTTGTTACATTACAGTACATATGCAGTTCCGTTCCGTTCCGTTAATATCAGTTTATTCCTGAATCGCAAAATGCCGTATGAAACTAGATCCGCGGTTTGCCGTTTTTTATTTTTTTATTTTTTATTTTTGTTTTTCTTGCTTTTCGATGTCGGAAATGCAACAGCTATCCCTGCAGCAAGAAAATGCACATTAAACATACACTTTGCACGATGATGTCGTATAAGTATACCATATCCGATATGGGTACCTGCGGTTATTTCTCACACCCGTATGACTCCGAGCTGAGGCTATTCAGCTACATATACGTACTTACTTACAACACATACGTGCAGCGGAGAGGACATAACTGTACATACATAGTATAAATGCACGAGAGCCAGAATCGGCTGCAAAGGCCGCAGAAAATACCATCAGCGTGACTCGATTAAAAACTTGTCATTTTTTCACGCGCATATTATGTGTTAAATTTTTTCGATTTATTTATCGAACAAGGTTAATCAATTATTTTATTGGACTTTTTCTTTTTAAGTTTTTGTTTTATTTGAATTTGAATTCTAAGATTTTCACGAATTTTTTATTTAATATATATCACGTTGCTCGATCATAGCAACCGGAAGTCGGTTTTCGTGATGGTAGAGAACTCTTAGGCGTATATTATATACCTAGGTGTATATCTGATAAGGGAAATTAATATAGCCACGCACGCGAGTGGGTCGCGGCCTCGCGCTAAGAGATAATTAATTAGTCTGTAATAAACTATACAGACCTAAGTTAAAACGGTATATGTACATACATACCTATATATATACCTTCATTATAATAAGTGTTTAAAAATTCGATTTAACATGTTTACTCAATGTCACGTTAGGTGTCCCAAAAATTCTCTATATCTACAATCTATATTACACCTGTATACCTATATCTGTTAAATTCTTCTTCCCACGTATTTCGTCTTCCCGCGCAAGCAAATTGTTCCTTGTTGCAATTTGCTTGCTTCTCTCCATCAACCATATGTATGAAAAGCTATTAAAAAACGGGTTTACCTTGTCGACGCTATATTATTGCCTGCCTCGGATTCCATTGTAATAATATCTCGCAATTCTCAGCCGTGCCACGAGAAGGTGGAGGACTAAGGAATTAGCTCAGCGAGCTCTAAGGCAAGCATGGTTATACGAATTGCGAGGATCTACGAAAAAATTCACGATAGTAAAAACAAAAAATCATAAAAATACATACAAAAAAATATAAAAAAAAAAAAAAATAAAGAAAGAAAAATATCACGTTATGCAGAATAATTCCCACGATTGTAATAAGAGAAACTTTCGTACATAGGTATAGTATTTTAGGGTATGATATAGTAATTTTGCATAATGGTAGATAAACGAGCGTGAAAAAATTAAGTTTTTCATCTAAAATCCTCGCACCCTAAACATATATCTCGGTGTACATAAAGACACGTTTACAAAATGTGTTATATGGGTGCGGCTGGAGGAATGTGAACATTTCACATACCTGTACCTCTACACCGACAAGACAAGATAAATAAAAATAAAAATACTCATTACATCTACGGTGTAGCAGACGGAAAAATTCTTTTCGACAATTTCCCGGATAAACTTATTCCGCAAAAATTTATCATCATTTTCGTTTTTTTTCCCCCTTCGCTTCTGACTTTTACTACGGATTTTCATATTTTACTACATCAAGAACGTTGCTGCATCGTTCGCTGTTACTGATGCACTGCTGATGCAATTCAGGAATGCGAATCACAGCGAATCGCTATTTATCATCGGTAGGAGGCCGTGGTCGCGCATTGCAGGTAGAGAATAAACTCTGTATTCACATTCGTAGGTAAGAATAGCGAGTGTGTATAATATCTTTGCCGACATGTTGAAAGTGCGGATTCTACATTCTATAGCTACGTATACTTATGCTGGCCCCGATATGACCTCACTGCCGAGTAATTCGCGGCTATATTAAAATAAATGAAGGTATATTTTTTTCAACACGTGAATAATTATATTTCCTCGAAACTGGGTAAGAGTGATCGTTGATTATACGCCGGACTAAATAAACTGGCTTCTTAAAGGCAGAAATTAGATTCAAAAATTCGTATCTTAGGACTCCTAATGGCTGAGTCTCTTTAAGAGGCAGAAACTCTCTTTATAAGATTCTGAATTTCATTCAGGAAGCACCGAATTCCGGTCCACCTCCATCTTGACGTCGATTACGGACTAAACCTGCAGGTCCGTAAAAATACTTGCGGGTATGAGTAATAAACTTTCCCAAATGAGAAGAAGAAAAAAAAAACATGAAAAAGAGGAAAAAGAAGAAGAAGAAGAAGAAGAAGAAGGAGAAGGAACACCATTAAGATAAGTAATTTTCGGATTCCACAAACCTGTATTTGGGCTCTCTTGACTTCAGTGTATAGCCAGTTGTCCGTTGAAAATGCTATCGCCAGAAGAGCAGTGGCGATAATACCCGTGATAGTGGCAAGGGAAAGGGTGACCGCGGAACAAGGCATTTTTTTTTCCAAATAAGAATAAAGAAATAAAAAAAAAAAAATAAAAAATAACAATTAATACTAAATACTACGAATAAAAATTATATTCAATTTTTTGATTGATATTCACTTCACAGAACAGTACAAAGATCGATAAATTTTCTTTGTTAATTTCCACTGATGATCGACGACGTAATATTTATCTCTCAATAATTTCTCCCTCATCTGTATAATATTTTTATATTTTATTTTATTAATTAACTTATATGTATATATATATATATATATATATATCGTTTAAATTATTATTACTATTATTATTATTATTTTTATTATTATTATTATTTTAATTGTTTCGATTAACGAACGTGTTTTATATTATAGTATTACTCCACTAGTCAGTCAGTCTTCGTTCGAGCACTGTCCTCTTCCGTAGTATATAGCATTCTCTCCGCGACCGCACTAAACACTCCTCTCAACGACGACGCGGTTAGAGGTGAGCAACTTATAGACGTATATTAAACAATACAGAGATAAAACGTCGACGACTGCAGGATCGTGAGTATCAGTCCTCAGTTTAGCCCGGCTAGAGTAGCTCTGTAGAACTCGCTTCTTCGAGGTGTGCCGCTCAGGGACCGGACCTGGGCCCCAAGCTCGATCACTACAACGGGCCCAAAAGTGGGGACGGGGACTGAGCCGATCGCCTACAGCACAAGGTATAGGCTTTACCTACCTACCTTACTACTACGCCGATTCTCCTTTACTATACTATATCTTATTATACTCTCCTACCTACCTACCTACCTACCTACCTACCTGCATAGTCAACAACCGCAGTTCGTTTCGTACGTACGGTACATAATACGTACGTACCCCGAGGTTCTCAACCCATGCCCCCCCCCACCCGCCCCTGCAGGTGCCAAAAACAAAATTATGGTCTGCCTGAAAGTTGAATTTATTTTGGAATTTGGAGAAATTTTCACGAAATTGTAGAATCCCGTTTTTTTTTTTTTTTTTGTTCAAAAGTTTTGGGTGAATTCTTATACTGCATGAGGTTTTTCGCATTGATATAATATGTACATTAAGATGAATAATTTTTATGAAACTATAGATTCGAGGCTGAATGATCCTTTTTATAAACTAAATTATCTCAGATAATTTATAGCCTCTGGGTATTCGAACGTTGTAATATAAAGTACTAAAAAAGTATCTAATCTGTTCGCATCACCGATCGGGATAATCTTAGTGTGTAGCCGTTTATGAACCGCGAAGCGAGACTCTTCCGATGTAGGTATATATATATATAAAGTTCGTGTATCTTTATATATTATATTATGAAGATATACGTGGTGTTATTATTGTTGTTACTTATATCAATGTATGTGTATTATGGTATATGAATGCGTTTTTTTAATATCCAATTCGCCGCCACAGTTCTCGATCATTATTATAGGTATGTACATACATTACGTAGTATTTCGATTTATTGAATCACTCCTGCGAAATCATTGAACTTTAAGAATATTAGACGATGAAACTACCTGCAGCAGTCAGGATTATTTCTTACGGTTTCATGTTTGTACCTGTTTAGCTAAACTACCTGCTCCCGCGGGATCATCGCGCTCGCTCGATCCCTTGCTGAGGAGAAGACTCCCTGAATCTGTAGTACAGGTAAAATACCTGTTCAATATATTAGCTGAATGAAGATCGGAGAGTAGGGAAAGATGAAATCGATGAGTTATACCGATTCTTATGGCGTTTATGTTCAAAGGTTTTTGTCTCGGAAGAAAATAGAAGGACAATGTATTTTTCAAATGATTAGAAAATATAAAAGGAAAGAGAGAAAGATAAAAAACGATAAAAATAAAAAGAAAAGAAAAAGGAAAACGTGATAATAATCACTTGCATATCAGAAAATACTATATTCAACCCTGTAGAGTACAAAATCAATGCAATATAGTTATTCCGGGTATAGGGTGTATATAGTAATATACGAGAGCGTTACAGTTTTAGAAAATAGACCCATAAATACGGTTTATAATTGTGGGATAAGAAAAAGATATGGACGTATTTCACACGTGCTCCAATATGGCGTATTTAATAGATGCTTATGAATAAATTAGCTGAGAGAATACAGTTTATAGTGAATTCGATTGTTTAGCGTGTATGTATGTATGTACTGCAAAGTTTTCTATACGTGTATACATTTCTATACATACGAAGAGAGAAAGAGAGGGAGAGATCTGTGGGATAGGGAAAAAGTACAAAAATGGTAAAACGGAAAATAGAATTAAAAAAAAAAAAAAAATGTGCGATATACCCCACGCGTGAGAGAAAATATAGCATTTATGCCAAAGGAAAATATAACTTTATGCACACTCTAAGTTTGGAATGTGTAACAAAGAGAATTGTACAGTATAAAGGCATATGCATACTCATGTATGTATGTATGTACATACTTACACACTTTCTTCTATGTTTGTTCGTAATAACTAGGCGAATACGAGCTAAAAAAAAGACTCGCTTCGCCTGAGTTGCGACTGTTCCAAATGTCAACCGACACTCTGTACTCGTTCTCAACAATAGAACGAACTTAATGTTTTTTTTTATTATTAACAATCTATTGTTTTCCACGTAGAATCATTGTGTGTACCTCTTCCCTTTCCATAAGATTTTTTTTTTTTTTCAAATTCTTTTCTGTCCTTTTTTTTACATTATTACATTCAAATAATTCGATAATCGGGAGAATCTGAACACATAATAAAATTTCTATTGTGTGTAATTTCTTAAACTTTTTCAAGTAAAAGTTAAATTCGAATTCAACACGATTATTTCTAGTAAGTTAACGGGTTTATAATAAGATATCGTATTTGTTCTACATTAGTCATCATTTATGTCCGTAAATAGATTGCTGTAGGGTTGGAGTTCATTCTTTCATATACGACGATATTTGTTTCAAGGTTCAATTGATCGATCAAATTTTTGATCATCGAATGATCAAATTAATAAATTAAATAATGGTCGATATTATCGATAGAATATAATTTTTGGTTCAGGGTCTTGTAAAATTTTATATACGTATATTCTATAAATAATATATACGAGCATAGGTAAATAGTATATTTATATGTGTAAGTATTTACATTATTTTTACAGGGCATTATTTTGTATAATATAAAATATTATCGCTCTCATTACGATATAGTCAGCTCTCACGCAACGTTCAAAGAAAAAAGAAACCAAAGAAAATAAAAAAAAAATGTCTCGTATTAATTAAAATAGTTAAAATATTAAAATTCGCGAAAACGATATTAACCGGTAAATCTTTTCTAAATACTCTGCAAATAACCAATATACTTTCTTTCGAATTCAATATCAATTAAAATTCACCACATTTGGATCATATTCCGATCCTTTGAAAGGAGATCCGTCGACGTCCCACGCTTTTTTTAAAACTTTTTCCAAATTCTGCAAAAAAATAAAATAAAAAATATAAATATAATGTCACAATTTATATTCTTAATAAAACTTTTTATTGTAATTATTACTTGAAGTTCTTACTATTTGATCGGATGTCGGCTTTCCAAGCAACTTTTGCTGGTGGTTCCACATCAGTTCTTGTACTTTCATTTGTTCATTTAATCCCAAATCATCAATCGGCCTTGAACAATCGATTTTATTCAATTCTATGTTAGGTTCACCCTTAAGCAAAGCCTCCCACCATCTTTCCACAGCTTTTTCTAAATGTATCTGTACAAATTAGAATTTCAAATAACAAAACAGTTCATTCATTTCCTCAAAGAAATTCAAAATAACGAAACAACAAGAAAAGCAAAAAATCTACTAAATATTCCATAAATTTTCATCCAAACTTTCATACATTAACATATTTCCCAGGTACTATGCACCATATCGATTCCTCTCTTTGTGTTTTAAAGCATAATTCTCCGTCAAATATAAAACTCCATTCTGTACGATTTGAATTGAATTCAGAATATTTTTCCAGATCGTTATTATCCTCAAGTGTTTTTGTCTGAGCCGCTATTCTTATTCTATTTGCATTTATCTCCACCCTTAAGTCTTTCGCTCTTTTAACATAAGTAGGAATGTTTACTAGCACATCGAGGTCAGTTATTGTCTGTGACCAGGTGTAATTTTCTCTAATAGCTCCATTGTAGCTATCAGACGGCTGCACTGGAGTAACATAGCTCTTTACTGTAGGCTCTTCATCTGATTCCAGGCTATCAACAGTTCTGACTTCAACTTCTTCAACAACCTCCGGTAAATCTAAGACTGGTAATTTAATTTCAGATCTGGTTTGCATTTTAGTTGCACATTTACTCTTCCATTTGTGCAATACTGATAATACTAAATCCTCGGCTACACCAGGAGGGAAACCTAACTTCTGGTCCGGAGTTGAGTCAATATAGAAATCAGTGCTGGAAAAATAATGATTTTTACTTCATTGTGTATTTGTGTATTTATTTTTATTTCAAGGTAATATAGTGATTTTTAAATTAAAAAAATATTATAATCTTGTGTTCTTTATTTCCAATTCCTATTCCTATTCGCTGTTTTTAACTTATGGTTTTTATGATAATTAAAAATCGTGTAAATAATAAGAAATAAATCAAGTATTTAAAAAAAGAGAGGTTTTGGAATCCGTTCCCGTATTATCTTTTGGTATCTAAATTTTAAAGAAAATAATTTTCGTCAAGTCAAAACACGATGCGGAAGCTTTGCAATATTTGGTTAGAATAGAAATGATAAATAAGATGAGGAAATCAACGAATACTGATATTAAAAGTTGAATATTTTGAAATTAATACGGCTGTCAGAGGAGGTTAAGTTTGGTAAGATCGCATGCTGTCAATTATCGCTGGAGTTAGGAATAATTAAATCGTTTGACGAGTGAATCTTAGATGATATGAGGAATCGCAGTATAAAATACTCAGCTAATTTACAAAGTATTCGAGATATAGAAAATGGAATTGATATGAATCTGTCAAAGTAAGAATAACTCATGTCATATGTGAAACGATATTTATTTCTCTAAATCAATTATTCTTACCATCTGTACATAAAACCGAAGAAAGTATCCAAAAAATTGTTTATGTTCTGTTCCTCCTTCAAAATTTGAAGCAATGCCTGATCGTGTTTAGGCTCCATGACGTTTACCGGTGACAGTTCTCTTGGTGATGTATATTTATTTTATTCTATTTTATTTTAATTTTACTTTTATTTTATTTATACCATAAACTATCTGCAAAATACATAGCTACGATGCATAGTGCCTTATTAAAAATATTTTTTTCTCGCGTTTAGTAACATTCCAAATATCCCTAGATGATCGTAGTTTATTCAGCTGTCAAAATACAGAGCTGTAGATTATAGTTAAAACTAACCGTAAAATAAATTGAAAATTTTTTTTTCCGGATCAAAGACTCGTCGTTTGATATAAAATAAACCCCAACATAATGACGGAGGAAAAAGCAACGACTCAAGAGTTTAAACTCGACGCAGACTGCGAACTGAGATTCGAGGTGGAACAGAAGAACGAAAAAGTCACATTGGAGGTTAGACTTAAAGAGTAAAGTATTAACTTTCCCACGATATTAGATTGTATGTTTATATGAAACGCCTTCTATTAATTTTAGCTGAAAAGCGGTCTAGCCGAGGTATTCGGTACCGAACTAGTAAAGGGTAAAAAATACGAATTTAACGCCGGGGCTAAACTTGCCGTATTCACATGGCAAGGATGCGTCGTAGAGCTAGTAGGGAAGACCGACGTTACTTACGTCGCTAAAGAAACGCCAATGGGCATTTATCTAAATTGCCATGCAGCTATGGAACGTATGCGTGAAGCAGCTGACAAAGACAGTGTGGCTGATACTGTAGGACCAATAACTATGGTTGTGGGTCCAACGGACGTCGGAAAATCAACTTTATGCAGGATACTGTTGAATTATGCAGTTCGGATGGGTCGCAGACCAGTTTTTGTCGATTTAGATGTTGGCCAAGGAGACATAGCAATTCCTGGAACCATTGGAGCCCTTTTGGTCGAAAGGCCGTCTAACATAGTCGAAGGATTCAGTCAACAAGCGCCACTGGTTTTTCATTTTGGTCATTTCACTCCAAATGCAAATACCGCTTTATATAATTTGCTTGTTTCTCGTCTGGCAGAAGTTTGCTCGGACAGACTTCAGGCTAATAAAAAAGCGCGGGTTTCTGGAGTAGTTATAAATACTTGTGGCTGGGTAAAGGGTGCTGGATATAAACTGCTCACTCATGCAGCTCAGGCATTTGAAGTAGATGCAATATTGGTCATGGATCAAGAGAGACTTTACAATGAGTTGGTCAGAGACATGCCGGACTTTGTAAAGGTCGTTTTTGTCCCGAAGAGCGGAGGTGTTGTTGAAAGAAGTAAATCCTTGAGGACTGAATCACGGGATAAAAGAGTTAGAGAGTATTTCTATGGATTTAGAACTCCGCTTTATCCTCACAGCTTTGAAGTTAAATGGAGCGAAGCTAGACTCTATAAGGTTGGAGCTCCGGTGTTACCGGCTTCTTGTATGCCACTTGGAATGAAAGCAGAAGATAATTTGACCAAACTTGTTGCCGTTACTCCGGGACCTAGCCTACTTCATCACCTGCTTTCTGTCTCATTTGCTGATTCTCCTGAGGATGATGTTGTGCAGACTAACGTGGCCGGATTTGTTTGCGTGTTTGTATTCATTCGTACATCTGAATATGAATTATTAGATGATGAAGGAATTTAATATAACTCTTTATACTGTTTCAGAACAAACGTCGATATTGAGAGGCAGACTTTTATGGTTCTAAGTCCGCAGCCCAGGCCTCTGCCAAATACTGTACTTCTTTTATCAGACATACAATTCATGGACAGCCATTAAATAATATTTTTATTAATAAGATAAAGACATACCGCTACACCTGCAGTGCGAATATCTATTTTTATAAGCGATTGAAATGAAGTTTAGAAAAGAATTATAATAAACACGTAAATTCTGTAAATAATTTTATTTAGTTCGTGAAAATCCCCTCGACATTACTAATATGTTACAATTCATGCATAATAAAAATAAATTGAATTATAATAATTTATAAATTCGCATATTTGCAGTAATCATGTGTAAACATTACGGTAATGTGATAAACTTTTAAATAGTACAATACCTAAGCCCTCTGAAAATTAATTTAATTGATTAATAAAAGTAGAAAAAAGGCACTTTTCTTGACAAATTAGATAAGGCTGGAGTTCATTGGGGAATTAATCAGTCAAAACGTACCCTGAACAAACATTACATGCAGTAGATACATTGAATTGTAATACAGTAGGACGCTTTGAGAAGCCTTCTATTATTTCCTCCAAAAATTTTTCCAAAGTACGATATATCTCGTTAATTACTGATTGTGTTGTGTCATAGACAATCTCAGTTAAAGCAGAAAATTTTTCCAAGCTACTTACGTCTATACCCATTTCCTGAAGAAAACTATCAACTCTTGGTCTCACTCGCGAGTACCATATATAGTGCATTATTTCCTCTAATGAAGTAGTGATAAATTCTCTGTGTTCTTGAACAACGCGTAGCGCAAGTTTTGCCAATTGTGCAATCAAATTCTTGAATTCTTCCATGGTAAAACCCTGCATATCTGAAATGAGCTTTTCGATGAATTTTACACCTTTAACAACTGGTGCTGCAGTTTGTGCAAGAGATACTAAAGGCTTAACTGTTTCTACAAAAGTGCTCAGTTTCTCTTTGTAGACAGACTGCTGCATTTCACTTGCCGGTGGTAAGGCACTCTTTGCAATTTTAGTAAGAGGTTCCGCAGCATTTACGGTATTTACTCTGACATCCATTGGTTGTTCAGATAATTCTACTGGATCAAATCTAACATTATCATTAATCATGGGTTGTCCATCCTTGAATGTAACTTCAGCATTATTTTTGTTAAAAACTTTACGGTTTCTAACAATACCAGCATAAAAATCGTCCTTGTTTTTAATTGATCTTATTCCTCGAATTATCTCGGCATCTGCAGTTGTCGAATCGCTATTAGAAGCTTGAGTGTTACGTCTGATTCTTCTGAAAGCTTTTCTATGTCTGTTACTTCTTAACGATTGTTCATAGTCCTGGAGTACTCGCTGCTGAGTGTTATTAATGACAGTCTGAGCAGTTTGGAAATTCATAACAGCGTTCCCAAAGAACAATACGTGCGCCATGACTTGGGTAACTTCGAGAACTGAGATTTCTCTTCTCTCTTGATAATTCTGGTATATACCATGAATCCCGTTACCAATACCGATACCATTTATCACAATACTGCCAATACCAATCGCGTTATAAGTTGTCCTGCCCACGGTCCCCACCGTTGCACCTGCCCGGACTGCTTTATTCAACAAAAAAGTTGACCCACTCGCTAAACCACCTGCTAAACCACCTACTACACCAAACCAAGCAGATCGGGCCGTTCTGTCAGTCACAGAAATGGATTGCTGGTGAACACTTCTATCTACTAACTGGTGAGTAGATCTGGCTGTAGCATAGACTCCGCTTACTGCACCGCAAACTGTACCTGTGATCAAAATTTTTAATAACTAAGTTAATTTGATCTTTGATGGTGTTTCCTTTTTTATTGTTGTTCTCTTGTTTTCATATACGAACCTGCCAACATAACCGGACCAGCAATGGGTGCCGCTAGAGCTGCGACACCAACACCGATTGCTCCAAAGCCTAATGCAGTACTTGCCATATCAAAATATGGCAAAATTTGGTTAGCTAGTGGAGAAGGGCCGATTTCAAGCCAAACAGAGGTATTTTCAGCTGTGTTAGAAGCGCGTGGATCAGCTTGGTAAAAACCACCCATTGGAAGCACCATCATACACTTTGGTAGTGTATTATTTGTTACATAGTCAGTCCAGTTTTTATAAACCCTGCCTTCTGAGTCGATGTAGTAAACGCAGCATGAATAAAGGGCTGTTGAACCAATTTTCTTACCAGCGGTGATTATTTCTTCTGAGTATGATGATCTTGCACCTTTTTCCATGCATCTTTTTACCTTGAATATTGGCATAGGAGCGACAAACTTTTCACCTGTTTCATCAATGTTGCATAAGACGTTGAATATTGTACCAACTAGAAGTGAACTTGTGGTTCTACTGGCTTCTAAGATCCGGCCATATATCAAGTCTACTATGTTCTCTAGGTCAATCTCCTTTTTGGGATCAGGTTTAGGTTCAGATTCACTTTTAGCCTGGCAAGAATCTTCGTCAGATTCTACTTCTGGTATTCCACCAAGGGAATATCTTATGTTTTTTTTTAAATATTCAAACTCTGATTCCTCATAGTAATTCCAGTCGCTTGATAGCTCATAAAAATCCTTCTGCAACGCAATCGCCTTTTCCAGAGATGTTTGTTCTGGACCTGTGTTCTCCGAAGTACTGCACATGCTGCTGCTAGCCTGTAAGTAATTTCCAAACTATTTCTAAGATGATAAGTTTACATTTCGATGTATCTGCTTGTTCAAGTAATAAGAGATAAACAATTATAATTATTTGGCTGCCAGTTAAAGTGGATTATTAATTGATTAGAAATTGAAATGGAGATAAGATACGCATGTGGAATATTTTTAAATCGTATTCACCAAGTCAATGCTTTCAGTTTATTGAAAAATTATTTTTATAATAAGGGTTATACGGTTTTGTATTATCGATAATTTTGATACTTTACCATCGTTGATTCCGAAGTGATATTTCGTGATCAAAGGTAATCCGAATATGTAGTAAAATATATGTATATCTTCAGATTGATCCTCGGGAATCTCACCGCATAATTGGACGTTATAAATAGTCCATTCGACGTCAAAATACGGCCACTTATTAATCTTCTAATCTCAATTTTGAGATGGTTCGTGACCGATATTTAATTTTTTTGACCTTTTAGTACAACAGTTCAAAAGACACTGTTTAATACCTAGGCGATAATTTTTATATTGAAACAAGGGGATTCCCTCTGTTATCAAACCATTTTTCGAGTGGTTAAATCTTTCTCTCTCTCTCTCTTCGTTTGATAATGGTTAAATAATTTTGAACATAGAATATTGTAGACATGAGATTAGATTCTGGATACGAGAAAGTAGAGTTGTCCAAATCAAGAAAGAGAAGTCACTAGACAGTATTGCCAACTTTGAAAGCGTCGTTATTTATAAAAACTTTCAAGATTTTCGCAGGGTCGACAAACTGAGTGGATAAAATTACGCTGTTGAGTTGAGTGGCTGTCATCGCTTCTATCCCTTGTGTCAGATGTGGTTTGATGTGATTAATTTACGTCGTTAATTAGATCGGTTATAATATCTGTGCTTATAAATAGAAAATAGAAACATCACCGTATTTAACATACGGTTTGATAAACTAATTTGTTAACATTATCACTCGATAAATGCGTGGCATCAACGGTGGGTATATTTCCGGGAAAGACATTAAAAAGCTGTAGACTAGTAACCAGCTGTCTTCACCACCACCACCACCACCATCATCACCACAACCAACTACGAATAACTCCTACGAAACATCCGGGCACGGCGAAGCAAAATTTAGTGTAGATAGTTCGTGATTTAATAATATTGTATTACTTAAAATGGCAAAGACCTATGACTATTTATTTAAACTTCTACTAATCGGAGACTCGGGCGTAGGCAAGACTTGTGTATTGTTCAGATTTTCGGAGGATGCTTTCAACACGACCTTCATCTCGACTATCGGTATGTTACAGTGTATATTAACCCACACACTTGTCATGGAAACCTATACCTCATTTTTTTTTAGCCTACTTTCCATATATTTTATTCATTTATTTCTCGTTATCTTTATATCACATCCTTCCTAATATCTTCCTCATTTAATTCTTTTTATTTACTGCTATACAAGGGTGTGGTATGTGTCTCATATTCCAACACCAAACAAAGACCACATTGTGTGTCTGTCTGTCTGTCTGTCTTCCTCCCCAATTATCTCAGAACTGATATTCAATGACAACTCACCACCTTTTATCTAATTTTTTTTGTTCAATCATTATCATTATTATTATTATTATTATTGCTATTATTTTGTGTTATATACAGGAATCGACTTCAAGATCAGAACCATCGAGCTTGACAGCAAGAAAGTCAAGCTTCAAATATGGTGAGTTTTTTATTAATTTTTTTTTTATCATTTGATCTTTTAATTTACAAATAAAAAATAATTTGTTTCATTTGGTAAAACATGTTTAATTATTCATTTTATTTTATTGCGCAGGGACACAGCGGGACAAGAGAGGTTCAGAACAATAACAACGGCATATTACCGTGGCGCTATGGGTATAATGCTTGTTTATGATGTTAACAACGAAAGGAGTTTTGAAAATATTAAAAACTGGATACGTAATATCGAGGAAAACGCCTCAGCAGATGTTGAAAAAATGTTGTTGGGTAACAAATGCGATTTGGCTGATAGGAGGCAGGTTTCCAAGGAAAGGGGAGAGCAGTTGGCTGTTGAATATGGTATTAAATTCATGGAAACTTCAGCCAAGGCCAGTATTAACGTTGAAGAAGCTTTTTACACCCTAGCACGTGACATTAAAGCAAAAACAGAAAAGAAATTGGTAAATATACGCTTTCCCCCATTATATTACATACATATATACATAGGATAGATAAATAGATAGATACAAATATACGTTTTCCTTTTATTTTCTTGCTTTTTTCATCTTCTTCTCATTTAGGTGAAGAACATTTAATAATTATTCCTTTCTCTCTTTTTCCCATGTCTCTTTCTATCTGTACGGTGCGGGTCTATATTGGCAGAAGGTAACTCTAGCTCTAGTCTGTCTCCTACTTTTATGTATTAATCCCTAACTATTCTCTAACTCACTTAAGCCTTTAATTTATGTTATTTCTGAAATAAGGCTGTGATTTAGAATTTTTTCATGCTTATAAATGATGAAAAATAAAAAAACAATCAATTATCTCATTTGGCACTATTAAACTGCTTCTTGAAACGCTTGAGAAAAATTAATCCGAAAATAAAAATTATCATTTCAATTGTTAATTAATTTCGGTTTCCTATTCAGGAGGCATCCAATCCAACAAAGTCTAGCGGTCATCCGTTAAGAGCATCAGAAGTATCGAGAAAGCCACCAGTATGGCTAGCCCGCTGTTCTATACTCTGACCCGCCAAGCCAGAAGAAGCAGACTTTATCGAGGCTCATTCATGTACTTCTATTATAAATTCACGTTATTTTTGTCGAACAAAATTAACGTTCAACGAGGCTACACGCTTGCTCGATATCGCACTACGACATTTTATTCTTTGACAAACAAGTTTGTTTCATCATTCGGGTGGTGTTTTTTTTTTATAAATTATTATTCATTCTAAATCCTTTTTACTGATCGAAGGATTAGGGAGAGAAAAAAAAAAACAAAAAAAAAAAAAAAAAAAAAAACGACCAATTTATTTTCAGTTAGATCATACCCCCAAGACAGATTTAAATTATATCTTTCAATATCACGAGACTCTGTTAGTTTGTTTCTTTATTTTTTTTTTTTGTTTTTGTATTTTCACTTAGACTTTGTGCCCGGGCTGTGATTGCTGCTTAAAAGCATCATTTTTTATAATAATATCGATCTTAAATCGTAACAGTATTTGTTGAAAGTTGATAATGCCATGATTAAAACATAGAAAATTTTTTCTCGAAATCCTTAAGCTACTCTGATTGTTGTTCCTTATATTTCCTTCGATTGGTTTACAGTGGTTAATAATAGTAAACATTAAATTACGTTTAATTATTATTATTATTATCATTATTATATCTAAAGTTCGGAAAAAAAACAACGTACTGAAGACAAATACACGCTGTTTCATTTATAACTAAATAGAAACTTGCATATCATGGCGATGTAACGAGCTATTGTAAGTTTAAACTGAAACAGCATGTGTCTCCACAATATATTTGAACGTAAAGAGGAAAGAAAAAAAAATGAGAGAGAAAAAAAACAAAGAAAATAATAAAACAGAATTGACTGTTAATAATTATTGATAAAGAAAAATACACTTCAATGATTATGTATACCTACGTCAGAGATCACAATCGTTTTTCACATCGTTACATTACGAGATAGCTTTTTCACGGAATTATTAATAACAAAATCACACACTTAATATGATATACAAAGTAGCCACAATAATAATTAATTCAATAATTACAGATAAGAAATATATAAATAAAAGGAAGAAAAAAAGAAAAAAAAATGCAATTGCTACGTCATGCAATATATATGGCTTGTCGATTAATTATTAAATTCGAACTACTAGTATTATAAATATTAATAATAAATAATTGAAGGGTGATATTAATTGGACTGTTTTAGAAATCGGAAAGTTGTCTTTATTTTTATTTTGTAATTTTTTCATGGTCATTATATCGTCGTATTAATTCCGTGAGAAAAAAAAAATAAAACATTTTGAATGTTGTATAAAATTCGCTGGTGGGGATTTTATGTATGTACAGAGTAACTAGAAAGAAAGTCATTTTATTAATTGCTTATTATATTGTTGTCACAGCTTTTTACATGTTCTTCTTATCAATTTTTGCAATTTTAATTGTTTCCTTTTTTTTTTTTTTTTTTTTTTGACTCGGATCAATTCAAATTTGAATATACAAACGATAATACATTTTATATTAATCCTATGTCTGTGTTCGTTCAAAGAAACCCACGTCTTTTCCAATCCCTATCTAATTTATCGGTAAAAAATTTAATATCAACAATACAAATTTTGTCAATTAAATATCAATGAAAACAATTTTCAAACACCTTATTCTTTGAATAGTGTCATGGAGTTCAATTTATCTTCCAGTTCCTCAATCTTTAATTCGTATTTGCGTTGTATCGCATAAGCACACATCCCAGCAGCTTGCAGTCTTCCATTCAGCTTATTAGCATCTTTTACAGATTTCTCAAGATTCTCAAGATCGTTACGAAGTTTTGAAATTTCGCTAAAAAGTAATTTCATGTCATTATTCAAAATTGAATTAAACAAAAACTTATAACAAAAATGCGACTATCACCTATCAGTAGTTTTCACCAAAAGTGAAACGTTGTTTTTCAAACAATTTAAAGTTTCCTCTTGAGGTTTTCTACTCTTACTGATAGTCTCCAACTCATTAATCTTCTGTTTTAATATCATATTTTCTAACTGAAGATTTTTCGTTTGATTAAGCAGAGAATCTCGTTCTCGTATTATAGTTTTAGAGTGCATAGCAGTCTGAATTTGCTGGCATCTATTATGACTTTTTTCTTCTTCCCATCGTCTGATTGCTGCTGTGGCAACATCTAACTGAGTTTGTAATAGCGCAGTTTCTCGTTCAGCTACTTCAATACTTCGCTCTTTTTCATACAATGATTGACGAGTCTGTGCCAACTCACCTTGAGTTTCCTCCAAGCTTTTCTTTATCAAGAAAATGGAGAAATAGAAAGAAAAAATTTTACGCGCTGCTAATTACTTTACCTTGTCAATTAATTCGAAAGAAATGAGCGTCATTAAAATTCGAGTTAAATAAAATACCTTTTTCAACTGCAATTCGATTAATTTACTCCGCAAATTGTTTTCAATTTTTGGAAAATCGATCGGTGCTACAATATCTTTGTTGATTTCCATTGTTGAGAGCTGACAAAATTGGGTACATTAGACCATCTAATGTGTAAAATAGATTTAGGTACAGTGGATATTTGTTCTAAATTTTATTCATTATATCTAAACAATTCTTTTTGGAATGTAGGGAGGCTTCGACCTTGAAGATTCCTTCTCATATATATTCAGCGTTTTTTATTAACCAGGATTAGCCACTTAATTGCTAAAAGCGGACTATAATCGAGCATGAGGTCATCTTACAAGAGTAAAATCTTATTGCTTTGATCTAAGAATGATGATTCATCATTATTTACGTGAATGCATAGTCATATTAAACGACATCGCAAGCATTGACGGTATTAATGTTATATTACTGAATTGATAGTTGTCATCAATGAAAAATATCCGTGACCGGTTATTCATTTGCAAATACCTATACATGGGAAAGGCAAAAGGCCGAGAAATAAAAAATTCCTCGCACCTTGGCACTACGCGATGAATAATTGCAAAGCACGGCGGTGCGAGAGTAACGTAAGCCAACATAAAAACTGGAGATCAAAGTCCCTAGAAATAATGAGTCCGGTAACAGTATAGTTCATGCTTGAAGAGAGCAGAGATTTGTAGATGATAAAGGCTACTTTCCAGCAAGCCTGACACAGTTGAGACAGATAGACACTGAGGGATACAACTGGTCACTTCCGTTGGAACCGGCCAATGCCATTGCTTTGTGTCTATCTGTGTCTCTTGTTGAAAAGCACCCAAAGTTAGGTTAGGGTTAGGTTGGGACACGAGCAACCTGTTCCCTCGAATGCCATCTCGAAACCTTCGTTCGTTCGAGATGAGTGTTTTTCGCGTCTGCCATTTTGCGATCAGTAAACATCTAATATTCGGCGTGTGGTTTGACAATTGAGCTAAATGTGAGTATAATTAAATGTATATTTTTGGATATATGGTTACTCGAGATTTGCGTCGATGTTTGTACGGCTTATTAAACTACGTAGTATGTTAACAGTAGATATAATAAACACCATGTTTCTACGTAAGTAACACATATTATTCAAGTGAGTCATTTATTTAGCAATGACATTTATGTCACATGCGAATGCTTCCAATTTTCATTCACCAATAACGCTATAGCGTTTATAATTGATCGTTAATATTCACTGTTTTCATCTATTCAAACTGCAAACACATCATAACCTTACCAATCTTAATTCGTCTTGCACACTTTTATTGTACTCAAATTAATTATTTTCAATAATACGAAATGACAGTAATATATTTATTTTTTATTATACCTACACACTACATATTTTTTTTATAAGAGAAACTCCGTTGCTAATTCTAAATGTCAAATGCGAGGCTACATAATACGATATCATCATACCTTAAATAGATACTCAGACTCTGTTCAGAGCTTTCTTCTTTTAACAAAAAAAAAAAAGAAACAATGGAGAAAAATATTGAATCACAATTAATAGATGTTTTGAATTACTAATAAACAAAATACACACATTTTTAATAATGACTTCCTCATTCTTTTCCATATTTATGATTTTATGTTAAACAAATTAATTTCTCCTACAACTCACACACCTACTTTAATTAATTATCATTTCTTTCTAATTTTTGTTTTTATTTTTTCATTTTTTCACAGAATGTGCAGCTATTCTGCATAATATTGTATATTTTAACCCAAACCGTGTGACTGAACAAAACTAAAAGAAATTTTGATTGAACAAAAAAAAAAAAAACCATCAAATATTTGGATAAAAGGAGATCAAACATTGGCAAGATGATGGAGATCGATCCACCCCACTTCTCTAATAAGGATGAAGAAATTCAGTACTGGATGGAGCTTGCAAATCAACTGCATCAACGGTAATCTTCAAATCTTATTTTCAGCTTTATTTATTCTCTTCATCGATTTGTTTTTCATTTTTTTACTCATCTTTATTATTGCAGGAAAGAAGACATCGAAAGAGAATTAGAAGAATTTCAAGAAAACTCTCAAATGTTAGAAAAAGAATTAGAAACATCACTTGAACAGTCAGAAAAAGCTAATAGAGAACTTCGACAGAGAAATACTCGACTTGCTAACGAAATTGAACAACTCAGAGCTCGATTAGATCAGCAATCTATAGATTGCGCCTCTTTTCAAGCACAGGCACACGATCTTCAGGGCAGACAAGATCAACTGGTTAAATATATACGCGAATTAGAACAGAAAAATGACGATCTAGAAAGGGCACAAAGGTATAATAAGAAGCTGGAGCTTCTTTTTGCCTAAATATTTACTTCCTGTATTCATTTGAGTAGAAAGTCTTGTTAGAAAACGCAAAAACGATGAAAAATCAATTTATTTGATAGTTCCATTGATAAACGGTCTTATTGTTGACAGAGTCAACATGGTAACGGAGGAAGAGATGGAAGCAAAGTGTAATTTAGCTATCGAACGAAATGCTTTGCTGGAATCGGAACTAGATGAAAAAGAGGGTTTGAAAGTAATGGTGCAGCGTCTAATGGACGAAATTAGAGGTGAGAAACAGGGGCGAAATACTTTATCAACTGTTAGATTTTATTCTAGATAAATTTTAGACGAAAGTATCCAAATATTTGTATAATGTTGATTAATTTATTGTTCTTCAATAGATTTGAAGCAGGAAATTCAAGTGCAGGAACGGCATCAACCTGATAACGATAAATCTGTGGACAGAGTACGCAGTATTGTAGACAGCAATAAACTCCAAGTTGAATTAGAGACTCTAACACCATCTAGCAGTCCGTCAACACCACAAACGATACCTCCAACACACGCAACAACTCCTCCGTTAAAGAGTAAGATGCATAGCGCAGTAAATACGACAAAGACGACTATTTCTAATTTCTTAACTAAAACTGAGATTTTATCAACGGCCAAAAAATCACCTATAAGAGCTAAGAGATCTTTGTCGCCGAAAGTATCGCGGAAACTAAATAGGAGGATTAATTTTGAGCTTAGAATTTAGTCATTTAATTATGAACTTTTTTTATCGTACTGCATTTTTATTTACATTGAATCCAAATTCTCACTGCATGTGATAGTCTCTGGACGTGATGATATTTCGGATATCATCGTTTACATTAAAAACAATTATTGTTCCTTGTCTGGTAAATTCTATAGCGCACGAATTAAGATTAGTTAATAAGGATAAATGTTTTTTTTTATCTTTTAAAGTGTGTTTGATTTTTATTGATCATTAAGATCTAGTATGACAAATTATTTTAGCATCTCTGACATTAATCTGAATTCCTTTTTTTTTTGTAAATAATTTCATGTTTGCTGTGCTATCACTGTTGTACATACATATTAACACTGGTGATTTAAAGAAAATGATAACAGATATTCCAGATAGCAAAAAAAAAACAAAAAACTACCTAATAATAATTTTAAGAAACTTGAAAATTTCTTGCTGACAAAATTGTCTCTACCTAATAGCAATACTTACATACCTATATAGATTTTAAGGAAAGGTAAGTTCAAAGTATCTCAGGCCAAATTCGAGAAATAACAGCTTTGAACTACCTCTGAGAATTTTTATACAAATTAAAAGTAATTCTTTTCTTTGTTTTTTTCTTAAAGATTTATGTATTTTTATATACACATTTCATTACTTTATCTATATAGCACATTGTTGCCTGCCTTTAATGTTTATACATTATAATTCAAATAAAATATCATTTATATTTATTATTTGTTTCATTTCTATCCAGTAAAATTATTTACTGGTATGTATGTATTAGTATCCTAAAAATGTGCTTGTCTTTCTGATCTTTCAAATCTATCATTTGCTTGTTAAATGTTGAATAAAAAGAAATTGGCCTGTGGTTCGACTATCGTTAAAAATTATCATGATGAGAGAGAGGATTGTTAGATCAGCCTAATCAGAAAGAGTTGATGAGCAGGTAGTTGAGAAATAATATCTTTCCTGAAAGTTATAACACTCCTTATAATTATTTTAAAATAGTTGGAAATGGAGTTATCGGAGGTATGATTGGAAACAACAATAACAACAACATGAATCCACCTCTCGCCCCCTGTACAAGGATACTTGCAATGAACATGATCGGTGACCTGATGCGAAAAGTTGGGGTGAGTTTGAACAAATTAATATTCCATTAATTTGCACGGTGTGTAAAGCTTTTATGTATTCCTATATAGATTGTGCAGTATAAAAAGTAAATACGTGAAAGCTAGTAGCATGGCTGTTTGTACAGTGTCTATGTTTTAGAGAATATCTCATATTTGATTATCTCCTTAAAGTCAACAGATTTTTTATATTGGATTTTATTTCCGTATATTATCTCTTCTACTGCAATTCGTATTCGATTTTTGTTCAGTCCGATTACCATCCCCTATTAACTACTTTCAAAAGAGCATGAGAGACATCCAAAACAGTGTACAAAATTTCATTGTAAGTAGTACCAGGGCATAGTGTTGTATAAAGTAGTGAAATTGCAGGGAAAAAATTATTTTCAGGCATTGCAGACCCTTCGACTATCATCTTGTTATTGTATATTCCTATTAGTTTAGTGTATGATAATTGACATAGTACTAGATATAGATACTTTCTTAGCTGGTGGTTAGTGTGATGTAGTTAGTTGGTGTGTTGGTAGCTTGACAGATGGGTCTGCATGGACTGTAGAAGGATAAAGTGCTCATGCCCTGGTGGAAAAAAGTCCAATTCTACTCCACCCGCTGCTAAATCGTCAATTCAGGTTCAGACACCTGCTCAATGCATCCAGCAGCAGCCAAGGCCCGCCAAATGCTGATGCCTGATACTGTCCCACTATACTACAAATACCTCCATATGCCGCAGGTCCTTATTTGGTTTTTCTTCTTTACGTTTGCATGCTTACGCTTCTTGTTCAAAAACAATAACAATAAATTCTTTCATCTTGTGTCTGGATAATTGCTTAGCGATTTAACATAGGCAAACAACCAGACACAGGATCATTGTAAATAAAAGATGAAGATTTGTGAATATGTATTTAAAACACAGGCTCTATGAAGGTATCTCATCCCCTTAATGTTAAATTTCCTTTTATTATACATGATTTTTTATTTTTTTATAACTTATTGTAGCAGTGGCAAATTCGGACGCTGGTACTTGACTAACTCAATGATAATAAGAGATATTGAATCTACGAATTTCGTACCATTCCAATAATTTATTTTCGTAATACAGGCCCTGGAGAGTAAGCTGAATACATGCCGTAATTCGACTCGAGAGGATCAGGCACTTCGGGATCACTACAGGTAATGCTAACTTATTTAATCAATAGGATTACGCCGTTCCTTTTGCAATATAAAATACGTGCACTTGCTAAAGAGCCACGTACTCCATATGATTGTTGATCTCTTATTATATCCGTAAGAATGAAATAACCGGTATTTGATAGTAAGATTTTTAATCTTATGGAGTACACGGTGTTTAATGCATAATTTGTACTTATTCTATGTATAGACACGCTGGTTGTGCTTCCTCGTACTAGTAATTCTCATATATTAAGTTATCATTTTATGTTAAGCTTTAATTTCTCCTCATCTTCACAGATACTGTTATAAGTTGGATGTCAATTTCATTTGTATTATTTTCTTATTATACCGTAACAGATCGATTAAAACTTATGATTATAAGGGCAAACAGGATATGATAGTATAGTACAAACCAGGTTCTAGAACTAATTATATTATGTATAGATTTATTATTCAAATTTATTATTCATTGGCTAAAGTTTTACTACTTTTTCGTGTAAATATCATCCAGATTTTTAGATTGTTTAAAATATAAATCGTTCTTTGATAATTTTAATGAATTGAGAGAACTGGCTTATATCTTGAAGAATTATTGTATAGATGAATGCCCAATGCAGTAATAATGAACAGCAGTAAACAATCGTTATTGTTTCGCATTCGCAAGTCAAATTGCATACATTCTTTGTTGATAGTTTTAATACGTAGCTGATTATGTATCGATGGTAATACTCAGTGAATGCCTGTAATAACACAACGATTTTGTTTCTTTTCTATAAAACTAAGAAAACTTTATTTATGTTATAACTGATAACAATGTTAATGTACATATACAAATTCTAGGATATATTAATTGATGCGTCCCATAAGTTATTTGCATAAATCGCCTACACACATACATACTTGATACGTTCTTAATTAATTTGACCAATTTCTTTCTAAGTTAACACATAAAAAAACAATTAAATTTCGTACTTTCACCAGTGAAGACAATAAGACGAGCTAATACATGGAAAATGTATCTTAATCAAAGCAAAGTGCATATCAAATCAAAAATTTGTTGATCATCATAATCGAGAATACAGATCTAGATTAAATCATACTATGTATTATAACAATTATTTTACAAAGAAAAAATGTTGAATCTGAACTTTTTTACTTTTTATAAATAAACAAATTGTTTCTTCCATTACTAAACATCCGTGAAGCACAGTGTTGCAATAATGTTTTTCAATTTACTGCAGATGAAATTTTTTAAATAATCTTTTTATGTAGATAAACATTGCCTCTTTAATTATAGTGCATGCTAGAAAAAAATATAAAAGTAACAAACAAAGTAATAAAAAATTCTGCTATATTTGTCCGCCAAATCTTTTATTCAAGCCAGATTTTAAATCTGATTGTATTTTTTCTAGCTGATATTATTGTGCCTGTTATAAAAAATTGGCTGTGTACATATTTAGAAAAGTTTTTTTCTCAATGTCTGCATATAATAATATTATCATTATTCCATATTTTGTATGCATAATATCGTGCCTGTCTGAAACTCTATGCACTGGCAGTGCTTATTTTGTATTAGCTATCCGTTTAATGAGGATGGTAACAAACAGTTCTTGCGTATGTTTAACCAGGACTAGACGGCAGGTGCGAGGCCCGGCCTCTGGAAACAACAACCACATTCGCTTATAAGTGATAAAATAAAGTTAACAGCCGTACCTCTCTAACGACTAGAACATGCTTCTTTCCAATGATATCAGTTAAATTATTGTCGAAACGTTAAATTACGTTATGAAAATCCTGTCTGCGTACTTATTAAAATTATATTAATTGTCGATTAATTATTATTTTTATATGGGATAATTGTGGCAGCTCTATTAGATAATATGTATACATATAACATTTTGTTATTGACGAGATAAATTATTACATTGATTTTAATTTTGCGATAGGTAAAACAAAGCGATACGGACAATATGTGTATCTATTAACCATTGTAATAATTTTTGAATAATTTGATTGTTCTAATGTTAGTAACTTCATAATTTATTGTCTAGTTATTATTTGTTTAAATCTTCACAGCAAATTAATGGTCTATCTATTTATTTGACGTCAAGCATTGGAAGGAAAGCATGGTGAAGCGCGGAACTAATGGTTGAATTTTTAAAACTTCATCAGGAAGAAAGGACCGTACCCTTTTGTAAATACAATTTATTTTTTAGATATGTTGCAATTTGTAATATAAATATCTTAGTCTTGATTATAAAACGATTGTAGATATTTATGATGATTAAGTAAATAGAAATGTTTAATAAACAATTTATTATCATTAAATAAATTTAATAATGGATGAAGAAAATCTTTCAGCAAATATATTTCGTTACGAACAATAATACTATGTTAAATCATTATTATTGATGCATACGATCAATGAACTCATTGCTGATCTAACAAAGCCATTATTTGTTATAACTGCAATTAATAGAATTTCATTACACGGGTAGCCTGACGGTAGTTACTGCCTATGATTGATATTTTTTTTGTTTGTTTTGTATATAAAGCAGCATTTTTCAAATTCGTTTCTCTGCATAATTGTACAATACATTTGTGTCAGGTGCCTTTCAACTGAATATAACTATATTTCTTATCTAAATGTCGTGTAAAAACTCTAATAAAATATATTTAATAAAATTGAACTATTATAGTTGTAGCGTAGTACGTATTGTGAGATATTAATTATCTGGCAAAACTTCTATTCAAATTTTTGACGAAAGAACAAAAAAAATGTTAGTCACTGTATCCAAACATTTTGTGCTTTTTTCAATACCTCAGACTTACCTTGCAATTAATATTTACTTTATTAAATGGAAGTCTTGGTTGTCTGGTGAAAATGTCCAATCTATATTTGCATAACAATTAATAAATTGTATACATAAATGACAGTATTATCTGATAAAGAATGGAAAAAAGTTTCACTGATACATACTTCCCAAAAATTATATGCACTGTTTGAAAAGGGCTTTCTCAATCACCGGGTTGAATAAAGAAGATTTTAATTCAAGAAACTGGATTATATTTTATTTAAAATTCTATAAAAATTGCATCAAAATTAAAAGGAAGTTTCTCTACGCACTAGATGCAGTTATGATATGTTTTCTAATTCTTTTATCTCAATTTCAACAAAAGGGAATAAATTCGTTAAAATATATCTAATTTCGCCTTTTCAAACACTATCATATAAATCTAATGGTAATTAGAAAGTTCTGCAATATACAAGATAGGATTATCTTGATTGTTACGTAAAGTTATAAAATAATGTACTGTATTCTCTGTTCAAGATGTAACTTTGGACTGTTGTAAGATCGATGCTAATTACAGAGTAATTATTAATAATTCGCTAGTTGGTAAATACGTTTTGCTGGTGAAACGGACACCTTTTAAATCCTCTGTTATATCTATTTTAATCAGTATTCCTCTAATATTCTTTTGTAATAATCTTTCTTAGTTTGTAAATTTAAGTCTGCCTGCATCCTGGTATCTTGAACAGAGTTATAATAATTCTCGATGATATTATTCTGTGAAATAAAAATGGTGATTGAAAAGAAATACCATGTTTATAATTGCATTGTATAACCAATGATTAATATCTCAGAAAAAAGTAAGTACCTGGGAATTATCGCGGGGAAGTGATAAATATTAGGTAAGTATCTAAAATAATATTTTATAATAAAACGAATCAGTGGAATTAAATTTCGAAAATTTATTTATGAAATATGTACTCTGGATAGAGAATGATGAACACACAATGAGCTAAGAGAAAAGGGGGGGGGGGGGGGGAAACCATTTAACTAAAATTAATTACGTAACTTACAATAATATAGTGATATAAACCAAATCTGAGACCAAGGTAATGATTGATCGACTACTAAACGAAGAGATACTTAAATTCTAAACTACTGAACTTATGATATTGTGTAATGATGATAGTTAGTGTTAACGACATTGTCCAACATTTAAGTGACTAAAATTCAATGATAAAAAACCAAGCTAGGTGAATATTTCCGAAAGAAAAAAATCTCATGCATATTTTAATTGGACAATGTAAACGTAGTATTATAATAAAGGGATTTAGTCAAAGCTGACATCTTCAACACCGACCTTTTATGCATGTTGTCTTTACAGTGTGTTTAATAATGAATAATATTTCGAGTTTAGTCCAGTTTAAAAAAAAATTAAGAGAAAAAAAAACAAAATTACGATGGTGGTATTCGAATATGTACATACAGCTGATACGTGTGCAAATAATGCATATTAATTAGTCAATTAATTAATGTTATTTAAATTTCGTTGAACTTTGTGTATCCGATAAACAGATAGAGAGAAAGAGAGAGAGAGACTGTTCTAAGTCTGTGTGTTATTACATCTAATACACATTCGATACAATGAAAAATACAAGACAATATAGGTAGATAGGAATGAAAACACATCATCCATCATAATAATGAATATTAATAATAGTATTAAACTGTTTGCGTGAAATATAACGGCTCTTTATCCTTCTTAAGCACGTTCTCCACGGATTCTTCGAGCCAATTGAATATCCTTGGGCATAATGGTTACACGCTTGGCGTGAATTGCGCACAAGTTAGTGTCTTCAAACAAACCGACAAGATAAGCTTCGGATGCTTCTTGCAAGGCTCCGATTGCTGCGCTTTGAAAACGCAGGTCAGTTTTGAAATCCTGTGCTATTTCACGAACAAGACGTTGGAAGGGCAATTTTCTTATCAACAATTCTGTAGATTTTTGGTATCTTCGAATTTCACGAAGAGCAACGGTACCCGGTCTGGAATATTAACGAATATCTTTTTATTTTCACTGTTTATTATTTATTTTCCTTATAATAAAAATAAATTTAATATTTTATCTCTTTTATTTATATTTACCGATAACGATGGGGTTTTTTCACTCCTCCGGTTGAGGGGGCGCTTTTACGAGCTGCTTTCGTAGCCAGTTGTTTCCTAGGAGCTTTTCCTCCGGTTGATTTACGAGCGGTCTGTTTTGTACGAGCCATGGTTTATAACTGGGGGGAAAAAGAAAAGTAATGATATGGTGTTATTCTTAAAGCATGAAAATATTCTGAGAAAACACAAAAATCTTTATATACATATAAATAAAAAGAACGTGACATCAGACAAGCAAAAGAAACGCGTATCATGACGTCACACGTTCGACGAATTCGATATACCTATATAAATATTTACGCTTGAATAATTGGATGTAATTATTGATAAATGACGGTGAGTCATTAATTTTGATATCTATGTTATGGATAAAAATTTCGAAAGTCAATTATATACACGAATATAAAAATATATCAAACTGATTTTGAATTTCGAACAAAATATGTCACAATTCAAATGTTCCGTTGAACGATGCAACGATGAAAGAAAGAACGATGATGCAGTCGACAGAATATAAACAAGTTGTGAAAATTAATGGTTTGACGTTTGGGGAGTTATATTTGACAAAGAAACAAACACCCTTTTAGTTAAATAGGATAATAAATTGATCAAGGAAAGCGGCGTCGGTTGACATGTTAAATATCGGATAGTTGTGGATAGTTCAACAACCTCGGTATTAGAGCGTGCTCTAAAAATGTCAATACTTGAATCGCCTCTGTCCCTCAAAACAGAATATGATAAGATGGCGTCGACGCTAATATCGCAATGTCGTAAAATACGAACCAAACAATTACTTTTCTGTCATTAATATATCGAAAATTTAATCGGATATAACAAAGCTAATGATTAGCGAATTGTTAAACGCAAATTTAGTGAAATATTTACACGATAAACTCACCGTTGGAGCACAAAATTTGCTAGAAAATATAGAGATAGATTTACAACTCCCGAGCACTTCAATGGCAGTGGCTACTCTCTCCAAGTTCTCCCCCTACCAGTTATTAAACTTCCGTCGGGAATGGTCCAGAAGTTAAACGCGGGTCTCAAAAGACCAATAGGAATATTACTTACAGTTTTGGTATAGTACGAGACATATTATTGGCGGAATACGGCGTGTCAAGTGCAGCATGTAATTAATATTTCTTAATAATAATAATAATACTTGTTATTATCACGTCGCACATAAGTGTGTGTATGCAATCGTTTCGTATAAACTTGTAAAACCGCACGCAACTTCCTTGGGTAGAAATCTCTTGGAAGAGTCCAGTTTCTTCCGCAAGGCTTTAACACAATGACTCACTTTCTTACAATTAAACTGACGTCATCGTTGTGTACTCCTAAAATTGCTCCATATTACGTTTTATTTTTCTTTGTCCTTTTCACATTTTCCCACTCCTACCCCTCGCTTTCCTGTTTCAGCAAAGGGAAAAATATTGCGTCATTATCAAGCGTAGATATCGTTCTGCTAGATGCAATTTTATTGCAATTACGAGTTTAATTATGAGCTAGATTAATTTTCGGTAAAATAATGTAGAACGAATATTTATAGAGATTTACGTAATGTTTTTTTTTTATTTCTTTTTTTTTTATATTTTAAATTATACTACAAAGTATTTAATAATGTTACCAGATACATATCGAATGTCTTGAAAATTCAATTATCATGTTGTGGTCTGCAATTTCTTTAAATTCTTTTTTTATTACATTTAATTAGTATGAATCATTGAAGTGAATTATTTGCCTTTGTTAGAAAAGAATTTAAAATTCTATTTACTGATTGAAAACTGGTCTCAATAATTTCCACATCACTTTTCTTGACTCCAAAATAATGAGAGCTTCCAGCGTTCGACTGATATTTGTAGTTTGAATGACAAATTTTTTTTTCATAAACTAATACATTCAATACTCCCAACGAATTATAAGGGCGAGATAATAATATTAATTAAACGATTAATGAATTATGCTAATAAAAACCAATTCTTCAATTTTTTCTTTTGGTTTTTAGATATATATAATTAAGTATAGAATTCGACAATCTAATCTATTCTATTCTAGTTCTAATTCCCTTTTTCTTTACGTAAATTATTCTAGTACAATTATTCTATGTATACATATGCTAGCAATGCTAACTACCATAGATATATATGTATATATAATATAGATAATTAATTAGTAAGATAGATAGATAAGACAATTAAATGGACATCTTTGACAAAGTGCCTTTAGTAAATAAGTAACTTATTTCGGCAGTGACGACTAACATGATAAATATAGTAATTATTATCGTTTTTTTTTCTTTTTTTTTTTTTGAAGCAAATAAACAGAAATAAACATTATTCATTCGTGGAGAGAAAATAACGAAATAAATAAGGTTTATAGAAAGAAAATAAAGATATTAATGATGCATTTGACAACATCCGTAATAATAAATGTGTTATATATGTATAAACATAATATGATCAAAGCTTAAGCACGTTCGCCACGAATTCTTCGAGCCAATTGGATGTCTTTTGGCATAATGGTGACACGCTTAGCGTGAATAGCGCACAAGTTGGTATCTTCAAAAAGACCGACCAAATAAGCTTCTGAAGCTTCTTGAAGGGCGCCGATAGCTGCGCTCTGAAAACGTAGATCAGTCTTGAAGTCTTGAGCTATTTCACGAACGAGCCGTTGGAAAGGTAATTTCCTGATCAATAATTCAGTCGACTTCTGATATCTCCTGATTTCACGGAGTGCGACAGTTCCAGGCCTGAAACGAAGCGTTAATGAAATATATTACACATTTTGAATCACATGAAAAACAAAAAAAATTAAAAAATAAAAAGGAACAATTTCGCACCTGTAACGATGTGGTTTTTTCACTCCTCCTGTTGAAGGTGCACTTTTTCGGGCAGCTTTTGTTGCTAGCTGTTTACGCGGGGCTTTTCCTCCCGTTGATTTACGCGCTGTTTGCTTAGTACGAGCCATGGCTATCGAAGATAGGAAGAGAAAGAGAGCGGTGAATATATTTATTAAGTTGCGAGATAAATCATTAAGGAATATCAATGAATGGATATTTAATAGGAGAGTTAAATAAAGAGCAGGAAATAATAAAAATCGTGAATAATATGAAAATTGATTTTGTTTGATAAAAAAAAAGTGGGGCAACCTCGTTGAGGTAAATGTGTCAATAGTTTCCCTCCAAAACCTTTCACATAGACAAAATGGCGGTTGTTAGGTGTACAACGGTTAATACTAGTATAGACGCGATCATCGGTACGATTCTGATCTCGTTGATACGTTTGATTTAGTTATTGAAAAATTTATGAATCGATAACGTGGGTTTGATAAGATTAATGTTTTGTAGGAATTTTGATAAGCTTAGTGGATGCATATTATGATATTATTTACCTGACTATGATGAAGATATTTAAGCAGCGTTATTTCTACCGTCTGAACACCGAAAGAAATCACAAGCAACTCGCGAGCAGCAACTGAAGCAGTAACTGCAGGGAACGGAGGGGTCAGGAGACTACAGAGAGCGATTTCCCCTCCAGAGTTCAGTTGGGGGGGATTTTTGGTTGATGTATGTGAGCGGGATAGAGAGGATTGGGGTTTATTTCGCTCTAGATGCTTGTGATTGGTATAGTTGTCGGCCGCACCCCCCCACCTAGTTTTTATAATCGTAAATACATTGCAGTGGAAATTTTTTTTCCTTTTTATAATCGAAGGAGCGACTGCGTAGTGGGCGATGTTAACGATTTAATAAAGCTTTTCGAACGAGTATGTAAATCAAGATGAATCATTCTACGGTGATAAATAACAAATTCAACGATAAGATCTTTTTTTTCTGATGAAACAGGAATTCATACTGAATGCCGCGTACTACTAGCGGCGATATTAATTTTACCATTCGCCGCTATGACGAAGAGCAGCTCTACATCCTCCTCCAACTTGTAGTACCATCATAGAAAGATGGTGGCGCCATCTAGGATAGACGTGACAATTACGTGCACCATGTTGCACGCAACCCGTATTACAGAAATGTAGTACGGGTTGCCTGCAACATGGTGCACGTAGTTGTCACGTCTATCCTAGATGGCGCTACCATCTTTCACCCCGTAAACCAATTTCGGGCGGCAATCTGTTTGAATTCTTCGCAGCGTAATGTTTATTAATTAATTATCCTTATAAGATGTTTGAATAACATTTCATTCCCCAATATTAAAGATTCCGCAGTTGATTACGCGCATTATCTTAATATAGAGAAACTATAATACGTAGCTAAAGCTTAATGAGATCCTTAATGAGTTTGAAAGTAAATAAGCTATAAACCACGGCTCAATTAAAATTTATTCTAGGACAAAAATATTATACTTACGTAGGATTTATATTCACAGGCTCAGGGCATCAGAAGATGATATAATAATATTAATAATAGACATACTTTTTTGTCAAGCTATAAGCATGACTCGCAGTTGACAACTGCGTTGACTGCGAGATGATGATACCATTTGACACCTCGCATACCAAATTGTGTAAATTTTTTTTTTTTATCTCTGTATAATAAAAGAAAAATTTTATACATGACTGTCTTTTCATTGAAATAACTCAATACCGAATCATTATCATTAGAAACAACTCCCTGGAAAGGGCGATCGAAGGACGGTAGGAAGAGACTACACGCGGCATGCGTGTTACATGAGTATACATACCTACAGTACCTATAAGTATACATACCTACTGAAAATATGGCTCGGTTAAGATGAATCAACCTGTATAAAGAACATTTTTTAATTGCATTTGTTGGACATAATGTTTTTTTTTTTATTCATGATAGAGAAAAACTGACAATATAATATGTAAATCGACAAATGTATAATACAACACGTATATTAGACAAGCATGATTGATATAGCGTTATTTAAGAGCATAATTCTTATAATAACGTTAACAGATCAAATTTAGACATTTAAATATCACTCATTTGCTTATTTCCATTGATCCTATTGAAAACTTGAGATACTGATCGTTGCTGTAGAGAGATTCGTAGAGAAAGACATAATTATCTCTCATTTGAACCAGTCGATGCCAGAGATTCGTGTTTCTCAAGTCATCACTTGCTTTCAATCCCACAGCAGTTTTCTTGAAATTAAATTCACACAAATAAATATTACACTAACTTTTCGATGAAGCATACTTAAAATTAATCAGATTCAAGCAATCAGCAATACATCTGCAAATTATCAAGTCTGTAATATGTCCAAGCCCCGACCTCAGCGATGTGTAGTATATGTAGGTATATTTTCTACATTCTGCATGAATAATTAAGCGATACAACGAAATGCAAAATACTTTTTCAACGTTGTGGATATGATTTTCCTGGAGATATTTCAAATGAAAAAAAAGCTCGTAAGCCCATCCGTCGATCGCTTCGGTTCTGCGTATAGCATGAATCAAAGATGTCGTAGGTGGTGCGAAAGTCACGGCAAGAACTTGCAGCCATCGTTTAAGCTAAAACGGATTACAGCAGTAAAATATTTTTCAAAACTTCTCAACATAGTCACGTTGAAATTTCAGATTACCTTAGTCGTATCTGCGATTAACTGAGCCGCAGCCGGTCTCATTATTCCAATACAATTTTTAACAGTTGCTCCAAGATCGATTTGTAGCTCAAGAGAATCCCTGCCTTCTGGCAGTGACCAAATCGTTGATGGACCACACTGTACGTGTATAAGCTGTCCACGTTGAATCAAACTATATGAATGGATAGTCAGGTTGTTAAAGAAAAACTAGAAGAATTTTATTTAGGAATTATTCTTTTTTTTTTCTTAGAAAAGCAAATTTCGTGTCTCACGTATCCCTCAGTATGGTGAGAGCGTGATTAGCGATGTATTTCGAGGGCCTGATCACCGTAGCTTTTGTACAAACTGCAAGACTGTTTGATAGGAAAGCTAAGATGTGTGATAAGGGTCCTGGACGACGACGTATCATTTTATGGTCTATACGACGCCCGCGATGATGTCTTCTTCTCTTTGAAATTCTTTGCCGAGAAACAGATCGGTCTAAATTTGAAGCGGAGGCGAGGCTGGATGCTAAATATAGCGGTTTATGCGATTCAAAAATGTTATTATCTATTGATTTTTGAATGAGTCGAATAATAATGTAATTGAGAATGAAAAACGTTCGTTCATTGTGAAAGTAATTAGAAAGACTTATTAATTTTCCCTTTGTATTTCGCAATAACTGATTATATATTATTATAAAATGATTTAATCGAGTATCCGTCTCATACCGTCGAGGTTTATAGACTTTGATTCTTTAGCCGCAGACTCCTGAGTGAGGAGAATCCCTGGAACATTGTGGGTACTGTTTTCCAGACTGTTCTTCGTGATTTCCGGTGCATAAGTCGCTATGATATCGTTCAAGGCTCTTACCTTGTTAGGAAATCCATTCAAACATGCGAGAGCCTGTATAAAAAAGGCTTTCTCGTTAAAATAGCGAAAAACGCGGTAATAAATTAATCCCAAATTTGAAAATAAACTCGAAAATTATATTTAAAACTGGAAACTTATAAACTAATTATATACTTCTCGTTGCAAGCGTTCAAGACGCAATGGATCAGTTTCGCAATTCATTATCTCGTTGAGGTTTTCCTCGTGTCTCGGTAGCAGCCTATTTCGAGAAACTAACGATGACTGTATGAAAAAATTTCTGTCACGTTTTTATGTACTTAACATTTTTTTCTTCTTTTCTTTACGAATACGCGAAGTCTGTTATCTGTGACGGATAAATTTTGAATGAATTTATTTATGTATCACCAAATAACAAAACGAGATCATCGATCAATTTGAGTTCCGGAAAATCGATGTTATAACGCTATAGTTACAAGCACGTGTATTGTTAAGATCCTAGTTTCTTTTATTATTCGTTTTAACGCTTCAAAATAAAATTTTATTTTAAATAAAATCAATGTTTCTTAAAATAAACGAAGATTTACCACCGCCTTCGTTGTCATTGATATTTAAATGATTCTGTATTTTAAAACGAGACTTGAGTTGGTAAATCATTAATTTTATTCTTAAATATGTTTCGAAGCAAGTTCGGAATTGCAAACACCTTTTACAGAGTTAATTAACCCGAAAATCATCCTTTTCCCTCCTTCAACTCTGCTTTTTTTCTTTTTTTCTTTTTTTTTTTTTATAAATAAAGCATTAACACTTATACTGTATTTTTTTTGTTCGAGACCCAAATCTGTAAATTGAACAATTAATCATTTTCAGTATTTCCGTTTTCGATTATTACCTAATTTATAATTTAAAACCAGAGCCATACCACAAAAATACTCTAAATAGAATATTAGATTGAGTCACGATTTTTTATTGTTTGTCAGGTAATCTGCATGCCTGACTTATAAGATACGACGAAATTTTACACGCAAAGACAGTAAAACCTGCCCTTAATAATAAATAGATATTCACAGGTATATAATGTTTGTACGATTTTATACATATAAGTAATATATGTATAAAAGACTGAAAATTGTATATAAATTGAACCAAGAGATTTTAAATGAAATTTTCCCAACAATCAGCTCGAAACTGAAATCCGGGTTTCATAAAATTTTAGAACAATACTATTACAAAACGAAGTTTATCATTATTATCCAATAGATTATTTTAATTATTGAGAGTAAATAATTATTAGACTAATTAAATCTACAAATCGTATTTTTATAATCATTACAAATACATATACTGATTCACAATTGTTCTAAACGAGCGAAATGGGCGATATAAATATTTCTAAGAAAATAAAAAATAATAACAGAAAAAGACATTATCATCCGTTTTCTTCAATTTGTCGAACCTATTGAAGTTCATTTAGATTCCATATAATAAACTATACCATTTTGAACAGTTTCAAAGTGTACTTTTAACGAAAAGAAAAAAAAAAAAAAAAAATTGTTTCAACTTAACACGCAGAATAACTGACAAAGATGCTCTGGCCCCTTTCGAAACTATTTATTAATGACGGAAATAGTATTGGGCAAAGAACTTTGTTGAATATCGATGACGAAACAGTGGAATGAACTTTGTTAACAATAAGCCTGGAAAATGATATTCTGAAATCTTAAAGTCGAAATATATAAGACTCATTTTTCATTAGATTTACAATATATGATATAAAAAAGATTAACGGTTTCAATTAGCATAATCTTAGCCAAAGTTTGATGTATTGATGATTCTTCTTCATTTAGTTTAAAATCTACATTGTTTTTTTTTGTTATCCACCGTTATTTACCACATGATACTCTTTCTTTCTCTGTCTCTCTCGCTCTGTCTCTTTTTCGGATTGAAGTTACAATTATGTTAGCACTCATTAGCGAGGACAATTCTAATTTAATCTTAATACAGTGACTCGGCGTTCGATGAGCGGGGTCGTTTTATCTTCTCCAAATTTTTAATAACTATGTCATGTAACGAACAGTAGCGATTGCGGACCTCGCACATCACCAACCACAAGCTTAGGTACTCTTTTTCGTCCAATTCTTGTACTGCGCGTCTGTAGTCAATTATGTGCGGGTATTTTGCTACTTTACTCACAATCTTTCCTCTTGATATAAAATACCTAAACAATAAATAAAGACAACACATTAAAATCAACTGATGTACAATTGAATCATAAACTTCATTATTTACACAAATATATTATGTATAATAAATTACAATATTTCTTACCTAGATATTTGATCAAAAAATGCTGCTGCTTCACTTTCAACGGACTGAATTTCAGCCAAAGTGTCTTCCTGGATGGAAACACCGAAGTTATTCCCGTCTTCAATCTTCGGGATCATAAATGAGATCCACATCTTCAGCTTTGTAACAAAAATAAAGAGAATATGTAAAGAAAATTGTTTTTCATGTGATTAGTTTTTGTGAAATCGTTAAAAAATAATAATAATATCAAGCCTACAAGATTAGAATCCTCGACAAGTTGCCTTATGTATGGTTTTGCGATATGAATCAATTCGCAGAGTGGTTTGTTGCATGGAACAGGGCCGTTTGGTAGGACCATAACTTTAGTACCGCTGGCCTCTATGTCCTCCAAATTATTCTCTAGCTTCAATTTTTTAGTTGCTGGTCCATCTTCGGAATGATTAAGCGATATTGGGTCTGGAATTGGGACATTTAAGTCTTGGTGTACGTCGGACAGTTCACGATTACAGAAGCTCGGCGTTTCCAACAGCTCATTGAGCTTCACAATCTTCTCAGGGAATCCTTTTATTATCAGCTGTTCTGCCTGAAATTTTGTATTTCGAAAGCAATTAACTTTGAGGAACAGGAAATCAAAGATCAGAATTTTATGATGTGTTTTCAACAAAAGCTAACGAGTTTATTTAATGATTTGATAGTTTTTTTAAAACTATAAATTATTGCGAGTGAAAATGCGTCTTGCAGAAGTTTTTATTTTGTTTTTGCAATTGTGTAATTGACATGTTATAAATTACCTTCGTTTTAAGTGAATCCTTGTATTCCTGGACCTGTAAATGATAGGAAAAGAATTAGGGGTCTATTTGAAGTTAATGATCAAACTGTTGAACATTTTGGTTTAATAATTTAACCAGTTTTCTAGTTTTTAAACTTGACGAGTTATCAAGTACCTCAGTTTCTGTAAAAGCGTCTTTAGATTTTTTTGATTCATTGCTTGGAACAGGTCGAAAAAATATCGGCAACATTGCTGCTTATATGTTGAGCGAATTTTTGTTACTAAAATCTCTTGGAAAAAAAAAGAATTTATTTTCATTACCAATAGTGACGAATGATTTACCAATTTTGACAGTTTAAATAAATAATTTCTTCCCAAACAATTGAATAAGAAAAGAGAGAATTGAAAGTATTTATTATCATCACCATAATACGAAATTTAAAAACGCTGCTTTTTTTAGAAAAACGTAGCAATCACAGATGCTTTATTATTGTTTTATTTTTTCAATAAAGTACAGAAGGCATGAAACCTGAAAAAAAAACTTGGCCATAATTTTACCGTTTTCGGAAGGCCAGATGGTTTCTGGTAAAAATCATGGCTCATCGTGCACACAATTACAATACACGAGTGTGTGTGTCACGTAGATGTGTTCGGAGAAAACGCCGTGCAAATTTTTTATGTGAAATAGGGTTTGCTAAGTTGATAGTTTATCGACAACCCCTAATAGTTTAGAGTGAAATCAGATAATCCGTGGGAAATGAACTTCTAAACTTACAATACATTTTCAAGGCGCGAAATGCGTGTCGTTGAAAGGTTAGGTTGAAAGCAAAGTGGAAAATTGTTGGCCGGAGGTATTTGGCTTTAGAATAAAATGAGATAGGTTTATTTCACCGAACGATCTTACGATTGAGTAGAATATTTGAGAAAGTAATAATATATTTTGACAATTACCACGTTAGTCGGTGCCATCGTGAAACACAAACAATACTGACCAAAAATCTGTAACTTGTGTAACCCTACCGGTCGATGTCGGCACTATGTTTGTTAAACGATTAATTTTACCACTTATTTAACAACTGATGATCTAAGATAAATACCAAAATTATAATATTAATAAACACTAGTTTTATTTGTAAATAAATTACCTTCTGCACTGTTGAATCGGCCATCGTACAACGAGTAAAAAATAAAATTTACAAAATATAACCACACTCTTTTCCTTGTTGAAACGTGCAACTTCAAACAGGAAGTTGTCAATTTATTTTACGGATACCTCGAGTCAAATTATCTGCCTTAATCGCTTTCACAGTAAAGAATAAACGAACACTCATTTATATACAACTTTTCAAAATACTTATTGCATATAATTGGGAATGATTATTTATCCGAGATTTATTTTATACCGGATTTTAAACATTATCTGTTCATTCGCTACATCGAATTTGACTCGAGGTATCATCGCGATTTAGACCTAATGAAAATTTCGGACAGATCGTTGACTGAAAAATGTACAGATCTAAAACTAATTCGTTCAGATTTTGAAGATCAGAATTTAATCTCAAATCATGATTCAACTGATCTATAAAACTACTAAGGCCAAATTAAATCCATTTGTTGTTAGAGCAATGATTATAATTTAAGCTCATAGAAGTATCGCATGTCTCTTAGCTTCAAAATCAATTTTTTAAATTATTATATGCATACCTTCTTTAAAAATATATCTAGACCTAGAGGGATATGATAAAAACCCTAGCTAGAATACTATAGGTATCTTTAATATATTTTCATATTCGTTGATAATCAATATGTTACAGTTCAATATAACAATCAATAAATAAAATCTATACTTCGTATAACCGCGCCGCGGTTTTAATCGAAGAAAAAAATCGATATTATTGACATGCGCGAGTGTGACGCCTCTCGAAAGCACATGTTGTTTGACAGTCATCGACTCGAGTGTAGATCGTTATCAATTGTGTTGATTTCGGATCCCGCAGATTCATTTAATGAGCGATAAAAGGCTTATAAATTTCAATACATTCGTGTACGAAAAATCACTATGACTAATACCATTATACATAAAAGATAAACAATCTATAACCGACGACATAAACCGGGCATCAGACGTATTGATATTAAACTGAGGTACACTTGCCTCGAACTTTGGTTCAACTACGATGTATATCCAACAAGGATAAAGAAGATATTAAATCAAGCGGATATGAACTGATAAGATAACGCTTTTATTTCCCAAGATAAAATATTAGTGAGTTGATTCATTGCCCACGGATGTTTGTGCGATCAATGAAGAAATAACTACTGAACAATAACAAAGTAAAGAATAAAACAAACAACACGTAAACATGTCCAGGGATAAAGCAGATCAGAAGATTCATCCGGCTCCAGAAGCAACCTCTTGTAAGTTTTACAATATAATATTAACTCTTGATCTAAAAACGTCACAAGAATTTTAAACATTTTTAAAATTGGGGGCCTTTCCTTCCCTCTTTTGCGATCTTTAAAGGCCCCCTGGATATCTCGTTCTTTGATCTAATTTTAGACGTGTTAAATTTCATTTTCCCCCCCTTGATTCTATCAATAATTTTTTATTCTTGTAAACTGTTCAGAAAAAATAAACAAACTTCGTTTTTACCATGAGAAATATACTAACAAGATTTGAGAAGATTACACTCTGAGGAATAATTTTTATTTATTTATTTCATATAAACATTAAACAAGCATCATTCAACATGCATTTTTTCTCTACAGCTACTTCAAACAAGGAATGGGATGTATCAAAAGCTGAAAAGCGCTGGGGTTTGACCCTTCGGCGTCCATCGGTTCAGCGAAAACATGCTCAACATGCTCGTCACATGCCTTCGAGAACCTTGGGTGTGGAAACAGATTCTAAATCTTTGTTTTTTTCTTCTGTATTTTTTTTTCTAGGAATCACTATTTGTACAATTCTATTAATTTACTCTTTTTTTATTTTCTTATCTCTCAGACATTTTGGGTGAGGAAAAAATAAACTCTTCGGTACTGGCGTACGCGACTAAACGACCTAACAGAAAAACCATATCTGCTACGGACAGTCATGCAATGAACATTGTTAGTCACATGGAAATGCACGATGAATTAATGCACGACGATCCGATATCAGAACAGCTTAGATTAGAAAAATTGAGGGATATACCTCATTGTCTTACTGTTAAAAGACAGATCAAAAGCAGGCTCACCAGTTCTGTTAGCGAAAATAAGAAACGAAAATCAATCGGCGTTTGGAAACGATTGAAATATAGAATCAGCATTAGTTTTATGAAGGTGAGAATCACTTTTGGCGGTTTAATATCTTTGGGAATTTCCGTTTTAGATATAAGGCAATTATTACAATTTCTCTCATTAACTTCCAAACGATTGTAGAATGTTTTCATTCTTTTTTGTTCACATCATTTATTCTCTGAGAAAATAATCAGAGATTTATTGTACTTTGAAATTTATCTAATTAAAATTTCTGTACATTTCTTTTGAAAATACAGATCGGAATGGCAATGCGCGAGGTTGCTTCCAATATTGAGTTTTGGTATCACTTAATCAAGGCAATAGAGGGTCATTTTGGTAGCGGAGTTGCTTCTTATTTTAAGTTTCTTCGTTATCTTTTTTCGTTTAACATCGTATCCTGTATATTGAGGTATCAGTATTTGTTTTTAATTTAAAAAAAAAAAATAAATAAAACAAAAAACGTTTCATTTTGTAAGATTTCTACTTTCTTTACAGTGTGGGCTTCATCATTATTCCGCAATCTCTCATCCAGGTATATCAAAGCAGAGCTTTCGGGGGATGGGATATTTTGACGGGCAGTGTAAGTATATCGAATTAATTGATTATTCACTTCCTTTATCACAATGAGAATAGTTTATTTTTCAATGAATAAATTTTCTGGAGTTTTCAAAACTAATTCCGATAATAAACAAACAAGCTTTGCTATCTATTAGAGAATAAAAAGATAAAAAAATGTAGATAAGAGAATTTTGATACACGAAATAATTTTATCCATTTAACAGTGAAATTGGTTTTACATTGTAGGGGTTTTTTACAAATTCAATAATGTATTACGGATTTTATTCAAACCAAACTGTCACTCAAGAAAGTGGTCTATCGTATAGCATACCAGCGGCATATTTCATGACATTCTTATGCTGTTATGTTTTCATTTTTCTCCTCCTTTCGATCAAGTTAGTATGAAGTTTTATTTATCTATTATTTCTTTTATTGTTTTATTATTTTATCAACGAGCCGAGGCCGGCAAAGATCCAGCAAGAAGAACGTCTTGCCACTAACAATCCTTCAGACATAATAAGATCGAATTTATTTGATTTAGAGTCGCGAGATCATATCGCAAGAGCTTTATCGAAACTGCTGGAGGATTGACCAATGTATATGCAAATAAAATATTTTGTGGCTGGGACTTTGGAATTGCTTCATACAGAGCAGCGAACTTAAAATCGGCTACAATTTACTTAGAACTGAAAGAGCTCTTAGCCGAAACTCAGAAACGTTCCTACCAAGAATGTGCTATAAGATGTTACGTGCGTTTAATTCAAATATCCATGACACTCTTAGTGATTGCCATCATGTCTGGCACCGCAGTATTGCTATGGAGGCTATTGCAGGAGTATAAGGATGAGGAAATGAGCATGGTTCTAACTATGCTCACACCTTTGAGTATAACAATCATCATGAATCTTTACCCAGCATTTTTCTCATGGCTGGTTAGTGGCGGATCGAATAATCGCTTCCTCCTCAAAATGTTCAAATCCTCATGTTTTGTTATTTTCAGGTACAATTTGAGGGATATGCAACTAAACGTACAGCTCTGTACATGACTATGATAAGAACGTATATAATGGAGCTTGTGATCCTTGGAGTACTGCTAGGATTTTGGTGGATTGAGAGAAAAAATGGATGTTGGCAAACCTCATTTTCACAAGAAATTTATCGCCTGATTATCATCGACTTTCTACTATCAATAATAATATTCACAGCCCAAATGATAAAATCAAAGCTGTACATAAGGGGTTGGAAAAAGATTGGAGCTCCGAGATTTGACATAGCTAGAAACACACTAAATTTAATTTACAATCAGACCTTATTCTGGATTGTTTTTTACTTCAGCCCACCCATGTCAATTATTATAGTCGTAAAATACATCCTCACTTTTTACATAAAGAGTTACGGGGTTTTGAAACACTGCGAACCATCTTCTCAATCTTGGAGAGCTGCTCAAACCCAAACTCTCTTCTTAGCCTTAGCCTTTCTGTCCATGGTAGGTGCCCTCTTCGTTATCGGATATGTCATTACTAGCGTACCCGTTGAAAGTTGTGGACCATTTCAAGGCTACGAGTATACATGGAAAATGGTCGTCCAGGGAGTTCTTCAGCTCCAAAGCAATAGTCAATTCTGGCTGATCGTTACAAGCTTAGCAAAGCCTGGGGTTGGAGCAGGGATATTAATTGCCATGTGGTGAGTCACTAGGGTCGCAGTGAATGTGTGGAATCGGATTCTTCTCCATTCAGAGTTTGAAAATTAATGATTATATATAATCTTTCAGCGTCGCTGTTTACTACTTTCGAGCTAGGGCTCATGCGAGGAAAGAAATGGTTCATATTTTGAAAGGAATGTTGGTTCTGGAAGCACAGGATAAGGACTTTCTTCTCAGTGGAATTTCCAGGGTTACTGATGACAGTGAGTATATTTGTGCTTTGTTCTCCTCATATCCCAACACTTCTAAACTAGGTATCTGAATTTTTGTCTAAAAGTTGTATCAATTTCCATAGAATGGTTGTATCATCTCAATCCTCTAAGATCAGGACGACCTAATCCGCGGGAGGATTCTTCGGACAGTCCTAGTTCCTACCGCCGTTACAGTGGAATTAATCGTGGTACACCAAAACCCAGCGGTTCTTCATTAAATTATCAGGAGTCTAGTTTTATTAATAAAATTGATCCGACATATGGTTCACATATGGAAATGACTAGAAGGTCCAGCATTACATCGGATGAAAGTAGTATACATAACTCTATAAAGAGTCAGGATGCAAAAGCAGGTATCACTCGCCAATACGATTTCAACTAGTAAAAATAAACTTCAATTATAATTGTATTTATGTTAAGTTGATATCAAAGGTTTACAGTTATCTATTGCTCGATTTTTTCTTCTATCTTCCAAGAAAACAGTTTAGACTGAATTTAACATTTTTGGAGCTACAATGTCAGTTGTACTAATTATTTATGTTGTTCCTGTCTATGCTATCCGCATAATCTATATGTGACAATTAGCTGTAGCTAGTATGCTCAAGTATTATATCCATAATAGTATTATCGATGATTTGTTTACATTTTTGGACTTAAATGAGAGACTTAATGTTAACCAATTAGATATAGAGCGAAATATATGTACAAAGTTGTGGTTTTAATCTTCATAATGAAGTGTCCTAATATAGAAGGAATTGAATATACAAGTCAAATAATCTAAAACTGACTTGGGAATTCTTGAAAAACTAGCGAAACTTTCAAGATATGTAATCAATCGTCAGTATTAGATTTCTTTAGACTTTAGAAAATTCGCCAATTGTTAATATCGAAGATCAAAATTGTATATAATATGTATTGTAAATATTGAATAGAGTGTATTATACTGCACAATGGATTTGACAAGACTATTAAATACCAAATAATGTATAAAAATAATATATTTATGATGAAGTTAAAATTGACAATCAATTTACCATTAAGAATAGATTTAAACCTATCAGATTATGTGCTAATTTTAATGTTAAAATGTGACCAAATCAGATTGTATATGTATATATACATACATATAGTATGAATAAATATTTTACTACGTAGACAAAAAAAAACTTTTTTATTGAACTTTTAAGCTTATCTATAATCCATAATAGTTATGTGATTATAAATAAGATAATTTTTATCGAAAGGATTTCATACTTTTATCCTTATAGCTGAAAACCACTTGCGGCTTACATGACAACCGTTGTTACGATAATAAACAAGACTATAATCTGATGAGCATACATGCATCACCATCTTTAATTTGGTACCATCATATTATTCTACCGATAGTATATAAAATTATTTTTCTACCAGTAACAATCCTCATTTTTGGCATCTCTAGCAAAATTTATAAAACTTAATTAGTCGCTGCAAGATCCATGACTTTACAGAGGACAATAATATCATGAGTAAAAGAGCTAACAGGCAAATGTTGAAGTAAGTAGCATTTTTAATATACTAGATTGCATATCGGTTCGTATATACTGTATTACATGATTTAAATAATTTTACAGGATATGAGAAACACAGAATAATATGATGGAAGACAAGCCTCTAAGATGTGTAAGAGCAAGGGATGGTTCTGCCATTCCATGGCTTCCTGTAGCGGGTCGAACAGACCCAATTCCCACTCCATATGTGGCGAGGGCATTGTATTACGCGGAACGTCCAATACTACTGCAAGAGAATTCATGGACAAAAGCAGTGCCTTACAAGGATTGGTACGAATATGTGAAACCGATAGAGGGTATCGGGAGTATGTTTACACCAACGAGTTACAAATTTCGTATACAAACAATAACTGCTAAACAATCTGTGACTCGTTGGCATCCTTTCGGGCCCGAAAGAAAGCTCAAATATCCACCAGCACAATGTGTTAGGGCACATCACGAAGAAGTAGTAAAGATTGATTCAAGGAAATCTAAAAGGCTTAAGATCTTAGCTGATAATGTAATCAACTTGAAGGATTTAGCCGACGGTACTTGGGAGAGACAGAAGGCAGAGAAAATTGAAGCGCAGCTTCTGGAACGAGAAGAAAAAATAAATAGGAATAGGAGAGAGAGACGGGCTAAAAAAATACCTGAGCGTGTGGTAGGTGAAGACTGAAACCGATATAATCATATCTCCATACAGTTTTGAAAATAATTAACTAAACATCCGAAATATGCGCAGATTTTGGCTCAAAAGCAAGCAGAATGTCCTAGAGATATTGAAGATCAACTGCGAGAATTGCATGCACAAGTTGAATATGAACAAAATGCTTTTGTTCGACCTGAGGACATTTGTCGGATTCTTTATCTGAGGCATCAATGTATTAGAGACTCAGATCTGGAGCCATACGATTATAGTAATATCAGAAAAGCTCGAGCCCGTATAATAGGGAGACTTCGAGAACGGCAAGAGTACGCTAGAAATTTAAATTACTGTACATGCTTCTCAGATTTTTAATAAATTTAAGTAATGGTTGCAGTTTTGACGAGAGATTAACTGCGCTTGAGCCTGAGATCATCAACGATTATAAGGAAAGTCTGCGAGTAGCAATCGTCGCTTATGCTCTGTCTGATCCTAATGAAAGAAGAAGATTACTTGTGAAGACGATGCCTGCTGAGTATCCAGTTATTAATGTACGGTCTCCCGTTTCTTGGCACTCCTTCAAAATAACTGCCGAACATTTTATGGAGTATAATTTCTTTATAGGAAATGAAATACTGCAGGATATTAGAGACCTATGGTTTGTGAAGTAAGTGAAACGAAAATTTGAGATAATAAAATTTCAATTTATAATATCAAATCGCATTGCAGATATCGAGACTTGTTGATCGTCAAACCTGAAGACTTTGGTATATTTCCGGTACAAGCTTCGGAAATTAGATCTAGAATAGACATTCTATGCGAAGCTGCTAATCAACAGGTCATGACTGGATGGATGTCTGAAGTAGCTGAAATGTTTTTAGAGAAAAAACATGCATGGAAAACTTTTCTCTCTATGAAACCTGGTGCATCTACAACCGGCGTTGAGAATTACTTCCGATGCGTTAACACATTACTGTCCAAACATCTACGGTACTTAATTGTCAAAACTCTGATAAATCTGAAAGATTTTTTTGTTGAATACAGTGAAGGAAATGAATTCACAGGTGAATATCAGGATATGACTTTTATTAGGTATGTTGATTATTGCCCAAGAAAAATATCAACAACTTATTACATTATCTGCAATATCAGTTATGAGACAATAACTATGCATCTAGGAAACCTTTCATGACGGTATGTGTTGAGCCAGTTTTGGGCACAAACGAATTGAAATTAACTCCTGATTCCTCTGAACTATGCAGATCAATCTATTACTGCTTTGAAAGAATCGTTAAAGTCGGTAACGCTATACCCAAAATAGAAGGACTGTTGTTTCCCGAGATACAAACGAAGTCATTTATGTCTCCCGTTCAGCTTCTAGAACCTGCAGTAGGTATTGTCATTTATATTTGACAATTACAATACCTAAGTAATCTGCAATTAACTTCTATTTCAGATACAAGAAATAATCGATCAAGCTTTACAAACTCTTGATGCAAATATAAATGGTCCTCGAAGATATTTAGAGATGTATAATAATTTTTTATACATTCTTGATGGTCATGCTGAGCGTGAGTTAGAGAGCTATTTTTCCCTCGATCCATTGCCATTCTTACGTGAATTTGGCCAAAAAATCGAGAATTACGATAATTTAATTCGTCAAGTTTTTCTATTTCGGAATAAAGTAAGACTATCATGTTAACTTTACATCATAAGCAAGCTTGTATTTTGATGATTTTTGTATTTTCAGATACCACTGAATGTCATAGAACTTGATTGTACAGGACTGAATGAAACGATTAGATCCGTTTTGCGCAGCCTTCGTACTAAAATATGCAACTATTTCTACGCAGAGTTACGTACCAACAATCAAGAGCTGTGTACTATTTTTGAAGAGATAGCTGATAAGGTTTCAGAAATGCCAGAAACTACTCAAGAAGTAATAGACTTGTTCAACTACTTGTCCGAGAGTAGAGATTGCACAATGTTTAATCTAAGAAGTAAATCAGCTCATTCTGTAGAGCTGATATTATTTCTGATCGATTATCAACCTCCTACAAATGACGAGATTGTATTGAATACAAGAACCCTTACATGGCCTAAGGAAATGGAATCTGTTATGGAGTTAGCTAACACTAGGCTGAATCTTAGGAAAGAATTTGTCGAAGGAGTACTTCGTATAAGGAGAGATAATTTTGAGACGAGAATACACAATCTACAGAATGCGATAGATCAGTTTAAGAAAAAGGATCCGCCTGTGCTGACTATGGATGAAATGGAGTCAGGAACTGAAGAAATTGAGGAAATTTCAAAGCAGATGGCTGACATTAGAAAAGAAGCTGAAGAGATTAATGGAGAAGAAACTCTCTTGGATATGGAGTTAAGCCCATACATAACTCTTCCTACTATGAGTTCTACAGTCGATGTATTTGACAAGCTTTGGCACACGATTACAAATTTTCATAAGAATTATGAAAAATGGTACTACGGATCGTTCAAAGTTTTAGATGCTGAGGAAGTTAGAGAAGAAACAGAGAATGCGTGGAAAACATTGTACAAATTGTCACGGCTTTTATCTGACACACCAGGTGCTAGGCGAATTGCTGAGATGGTGAGGGGTAAAGTTGAAAAATTTAGGCAATTCATTCCCCTGTTACAAACGATCTGTAATCCTGGTTTGCAACGACGTCATTGGGAGCAAATCAGCCAAGCTGTTGAGATAGAAATAATTCCAACAGAATCTAGCAACCTTGGGGAAATGGTGGACTTTGGATTACCTGTATACATAAATCGTTTGGAGGAAATATCTATGTCTGCTACAAAGGAGTACGGGCTTGAGAAAAATTTACGCAAGATGCAGGATGAGTGGTCAGAAGTTTACTTTGATTTAACTCCTTATCGTGAAACCGGAGTGCATATCTTATCTGCCGTTGACGATATACAAATGCTTTTAGATGATCATATATTAAAGGCTCAAACGATGCGAGGCTCTCCTTATGTTAAGGCTTTTGAACAAGCTATGCAAGAATGGGAAGAGAAGCTGATGTCAATGCAGGATATTATCGACCAATGGCTCTATTATCAGGCAACTTGGATGTATCTGGAGCCTATATTCAGCAGCGAAGATATAATGCGGCAAATGCCAACAGAAGCAAAGAATTTTCGAGTTGTAGATAAAATTTGGCGTCAGATAATGACCTATGTAGCAAATAACAGGAAAGTAACTGTAGCGACATCGATGCCTGATATGTTGAAGCAGTTTAAGGCAGGAAATACGTTGTTGGATGAAATTCAGAAACGATTGAACGATTACTTGGAAAAGAAGAGATTATTTTTTCCCAGATTTTTCTTCTTATCAAACGACGAGCTGCTGGAGATTTTATCGGAGACAAAAGACCCTCAAAGAGTCGAACCGCATCTGAAAAAATGTTTCGAAGGAATTTCTAAGCTACGTTTTACGAAAGAGCAAGAAATAGTTGGCATGCTTTCTGACGAAGATGAGTATGTTCCGTTGAGCACAAAAATATTTCCTGCAGATGCTAAGGGCTTAGTAGAAAAGTGGCTCTCTCAAGTTGAAAAACTTATGAAAGTATCACTACGAGATGTCGCGCAAGACAGTATTGCTGCCTACTTCAATACTGTCCGAGAAGACTGGATCTTATCTTGGCCCGGACAAATAGTAATATGCAGTAGCCAGGTTCACTGGACGAGCGAAGTCTGTGAATCGTTTGAAGCAAATTCCGTTTCTGCTTACCTTGACAAATGTAGTTCTCAAATTGACAAAACTGTGGCTTTAGTTCGCGGAAAATTAGAGCCTGGGGCACGTATCACACTAAATGCTTTGATCGTAATTGACGTCCATGCTAGAGACGTTGTAAAGTTATTAGTAGAGAAAAATGTGACCTTAGTAACAGATTTTAATTGGATATCCCAACTTCGCTATTACTGGCTAGACGATACCATTACTGTTTCAATGATTACAACTGAAGTATCTTACGCCTATGAGTACCTAGGAAATTCTCCACGCTTAGTAATCACACCTTTAACAGACAGATGCTATCGCACCTTAATGGGTGCTCTGAAATTGTGCTTAGGAGGAGCTCCAGAGGGTCCAGCTGGGACTGGTAAGACTGAAACGTCAAAAGACCTCGCAAAAGCTGTGGCAAAACAGTGTGTGGTGTTTAATTGCTCGGATGGGCTTGACTACAAAGCAATGGGTAAATTCTTCAAAGGACTTGCTCAGTCTGGTGCTTGGTCTTGTTTTGATGAGTTCAATCGAATTGAGCTTGAAGTACTATCCGTAATTGCTCAACAAATTCTGACCATTCAAATGGCGATTAGCATGCATCTTGAGAAGTTTATTTTCGAGGGTACTGAAATAAAGTTAGACCCTACCTGCAATGTCTTTATTACCATGAACCCTGGCTATGCAGGACGGCAAGAGCTGCCTGACAATTTGAAGGTTCTTTTCCGTACAGTAGCCATGATGGTACCTGATTATGGAATGATCGGCGAAATCACTCTGTACTCTTACGGATTTATAGACGCTAGAAGTTTAGCTGAAAAGATAGTTCATACCTACAAGTTATGCTCTGAACAATTGAGCTCGCAGTGCCATTACGATTACGGAATGCGAGCAGTAAAGACTGTGCTATTAGCTGCTGGGAATCTTAAACTGAAATATACATCACAGAATGAATCCATACTGGTTTTAAGAGCTATCGTCGACGTGAATCTTCCCAAATTTTTAGCCCAAGATGTGCCGCTTTTCAATGGCATTTATAGCGATTTGTTTCCTGGCATAGATTTACCTCAGCCAGATAGAGTAGAGTTAATTGATTTACTGAAATCAAATTGCCAGAAAAGAAATCTGCAAGCTACGGATTGGTATATAGAGAAAATCATTCAAATATATGAAATGATACTGGTCAGACACGGCCTTATGATAGTCGGAGAACCTGTAGGTGGAAAAACTCAAGCCTATCAATGCTTAGCTGATTCATTAGGGGATTTATCTACCATGAGGCGCGCGACTATGAGAGAATTTAGAACGATATTTAGAATTATAAATCCTAAGGCAATTACTATGGGGCAATTGTACGGCAGTTTCGATCCTATATCACACGAGTGGAGTGACGGTGTTCTTGCCAATACTTTCAGGGAATATGCTCAATCATTGAGCACCGAAAGAAAGTGGATTTTATTCGACGGACCGGTAGATGCAGTCTGGATTGAAAACATGAACACTGTATTGGACGATAACAAAAAACTCTGTCTAATGTCTGGAGAAATTATTCAAATGTCTAATAAGATGAATTTAATATTCGAGCCAGCTGACTTGGAGCAAGCATCACCAGCCACAGTTAGCAGATGTGGAATGATATATATGGAGCCTTCACAGCTTGGTTGGCATCCCTTTTTTGAATCGTATAAAAAACATCTCAAGCTAAAATTGCTGGTAGAACAATTCGAGTTACTTGTTGAACTGGTAGAATGGCTAACTCAATCTATATTCGACTTTGTGAGGCTGAATTGCAAGACATTTGTTGAAATATCCGAGCTTCATATGTTCTATGTAAGTATCTTGCTATAGTTTTCTATTGATCTGTTTTTGGGTGATGTAAAATTTCCTTTCATTCAAAGATCTCGATGATTTCAGTCGTTTACAAGAATGCTGAGTACAATGCTAGAAGGAGAATCACAAGTTAGCACAGTCTGGCTACAATGTACACTTTTATTTAGCATGATATGGGGAATGTGCCCCACACTGGTCAGCGGTAGTAGAAAATTGTTCGATACATTTTTACGAAAACTGCTTGACGGTGGCATAGAAGAAAATCCAAAGCCAAAGGCTTTCAAGCTTACAAAACAGCAACTTTTTCCTGACAAAGGAACAGTTTTTGACTGGGTTTACGACAAGAGAAATAATGGCACCTGGATTTCATGGATGGAAACAACACCACAGGTAGTACAAATCTTCACGCTTTCAATTTCTGTCTTATAAAATTCTATTTACTTTTTGTTTACAGGCTCAAATGTCACCAAATGCGAAAGTCGGCGAACTAATAATACAGACGAACGAAATGTGTATGCAGCGATTTTTTCTAACTTGTTTACTTCCGAGAGAGATACCAATTTTGTTCGTCGGTCCAACAGGAACTGGAAAATCTGCAATAGTATTAAACTACCTGATATCTCTGGCCAAAGAAAAGTTTATACAGAATGCGATAAATTTTAGCGCGAGAACTAGCGCTTTTCAAACACAAGAAATAGTTATGTCTAAATTGGACAGAAGAAGAAAAGGGGTGTACGGGCCAACTATGGGAAAACAGTGCGTACTATTTGTAGATGATTTGAGTATGCCGCAAAAAGAAGTATACGGAGCTCAGCCACCCATAGAATTATTACGGCAATGGATTGACCATGGATATTGGTTTGATCCAAAAGATACAACGATGCTCTATCTCGTAGATATTCTACTCATAGCTGCAATGATCCCACCAGGAGGTGGATCCAATGTAGTTACCTCACGATTGACGCGCCATATGCACATTATTGGTATAGATTCGTTCGAGGATGTAACAATGACTAAAATATTCACATCTATTTTGGATTGGCACCTTGCCAAAGGATTCGATTCAAATGTTACAAGGCTTGGTAAAATGGTAGTTGCTGCTACAATGGATCTATTCCATGATGCGATTGAGAACTTCCTTCCTACTCCTGCTAAGAGTCATTACACATTTAGTTTGCGAGACTTTAGTAGAGTTATTAGAGGAATTGTCCTCGTACCTTCCTCGAGAATGAAAGATCCTGACAAAATGATAAGATTATGGATTCATGAGGCCTATCGAGTGTTCTATGATCGACTAATTGACGATAAGGATCGAGAAACATTGTTTAAATTAGTAAAAAACGCTTGCTATCAGCAGCTGAGACAACCAGTTGACAAACTACTTGCTCATTTCTTGGAAGAAGATGAGAAGACCGTTACAAATGAACATATTCGTAAATTATTCTTCGGGAATTACATGGAACCTGATGTGGACCCAAAAATTTATGATGAAGTAACTAGCGAAGAAGATTTGCAGGAAAAAATGGACTATTACTTGTCCGAGTACAACCTTATGGCCAAGACTCCAATGTCTTTAGTGCTTTTTAGATATGCCATTGAACATATATCCAGAATTTCACGTATATTGCTGCAAGATAATGGACATGCACTTCTTGTAGGCATAGGTGGTTCTGGTCGGAGTTCGTGTGCTAAACTAGCCACGTCTATGTGCGAATATTTACTGTACCAAGTTGAAATGACCAGAACTTATGGTCATTCTGAATGGAGAGACGATATCAAAGCCCTTCTCTTGAGCGCAGGAGGGGATGGGAAAATCACTGTCTTTCTCTTCGGAGACAATCAGATTAAAGATGAGTCATTTGTTGAAGATATAAATATGATACTGAATACAGGTGATGTTCCAAACTTGTACGCATCTGACGAGAAGGCTGAGATTCTTGAAAAGATGATGAACACAACGCGAGAAGGTGGCGGTAAAAAAATCGAAACTACGCCAATGGCATTGTACAATTTCTTCATTGAAAGAGTTAAGAACAATTTACATGTTGTTTTAACCATGTCACCAATAGGAGATGCGTTTAGAAACAGGCTGAGGATGTTTCCTTCGCTTATAAATTGCTGTACGATAGATTGGTACACAGCTTGGCCAGAAGACGCCTTAGAAAAAGTAGCTAAGATGTTTCTTAAGGATTTGCATATCACATCCGAACTTCGTGAAAAGTCTGTACTTATTTGTAAGCAATTTCATACCAGCGTGCAAAATGCTAGCGAGGATTACTTCGTTACTCAACGTCGTAAAAATTACGTAACTCCTACTAGCTTCCTTGAGCTTATTAAGTCGATATATAAATTGTACGGGCAGAAGATCGAGCAGATAACAATGCAACAAAACAGATACGAAGTTGGCCTGGATAAGTTAGACTTTGCTGCTGCACAAGTTGGAATAATGCAGGAAGAATTACACGCTTTACAGCCAAAACTTTTAGCCCAATCGCAGCTTAGTGACAAATTAATGATCAGAATAGAACAAGATACTGTAACGGTAGAAGCCAAGAAAGAAGTTGTTGCCGCCGACGAAGCTTTGGCTAATGAAGCTGCAGCTGCTGCTCAGGCAATAAAAGATGATTGCGAAAGCGATTTAGCTGAGGCAACTCCAGCCTTAGAGGCTGCTTTGTCTGCCTTAAATATACTGAAGCCTGCAGATATTGTTATTGTCAAATCTATGAAAAGCCCTCCTGCCGGAGTGAGGCTTGTCTTGGAAGCAGTTTGTGTACTTAAAGGAGTTAAACCAATTCCAGTACAAGATCCGACAACTGGAGCTACGGTGGATGATTACTGGGCAGCATCTATTAAAATGCTTGGTGATATGAAGTTTCTTGAAAACTTGAAAACCTTTGACAAGGACAATATCCCACCAGCAAATATGAAGAAGATTCGAGACAAGTACATGAATGATAGAGCATTTGTACCGGAGGCTATTAAAAAATCGTCCACCGCTTGTGAAGGACTTTGCAAATGGGTTCGGGCAATGGAAGTTTACGACAGAGTGATCAAAGTAGTTGCACCTAAGAAAGCAATGCTGGCTGAAGCTGAAGGGGAGCTACTGGCACAGCTTGAAACTTTGAATGCTAAAAGAACGCTCTTGCAAGAAGTATCGGATAAATTGCAATCGTTGAATGACGAGTTTGCAGAATGTATGCGAGAAAAAAAGAAGCTTGAAGATCTGATAGATCATTGTATGCAAAAGTTAGACAGGGCTGAAAAACTCTTGGGTGGTTTAGGCGGGGAGAAAACAAGATGGAGTGACACCGCTGCTGCACTTGGAGAAAGTCTTGGAAGTGTTATAGGCGATGTTATTCTTGCTTCTGGCATTATCGCCTACCTAGGAGCTTTTACCATTGAATATCGTAACGGTTTAATTAAAAAGTGGCACGAATCTTGTACTGAATTGGAAATACCTTGCGATTCAGACTTTGGCTTGATAAAAATTCTCGGAGAACCAGTTGAAATCAGAGCTTGGATGATCTCTGGTTTGCCTGCCGATACTTTTTCTGTTGAGAACGGTATTATAGTCAAGAATGCTAATCGGTGGCCACTTATGATCGACCCTCAAGGACAAGCCAACAAGTGGGTAAAGAATATGGAAAAGCAGAATAAATTACACATTATTAAACTAACAGATCCGAACTATGTAAGAGTTATGGAATTAGCTATTCAGTACGGAAATCCAATTTTACTAGAAAATATACTAGAAGAAATTGATGCCATCCTAGAACCGGTATTAGTAAAAAACATCTACAAACAACAGGGTGTATTTTACATGAAATTTGGAGAGAATGTTATCGAATACCACACAGATTTCAGATTTTACATAACAACTCGGCTTCGCAATCCGCATTATTTACCAGAAATAGCAGTGAAAGTGAGTCTACTTAACTTTATGATAACACCACAGGGCTTGCAGGATCAGCTCCTCGGAATCGTAGTCGCTAAGGACCTGCCTGTACTGGAAGAGAAGAAAAACCAGTTGATAATCGAAGGTGCGAATAACAAGCGGATACTGAAAGAAATAGAAGATAAAATCCTTGAAGTTCTGTCCACTTCAGAAGGAAATATATTAGAGGACGAAACAGCAGTGAAAATTTTGTCATCTTCAAAAGTTTTATCAGCTGAAATTCAGGCAAAGCAAACAGCTGCTATGAAAACAACTTTGGAAATTGACGATGCTAGAAACAAGTACAAACCTGTATCTTTTCATGGAGCTGTTTTATTTTTCTGTATATCTGAACTAGCTAATATCGACCCCATGTACCAGTATTCATTAGCATGGTTCATTCATCTTTACACCATGGCGATTCTGAATAGCGAAAAGGCTGACAATCTGAACACAAGAATGTCCAATTTAAATACATATTTCACTGGGAGTATATACAGAAACGTTTGCAGATCTCTATTCGAAAAAGATAAGCTAATATTCTCATTTGTTCTCTGTATCGGGCTTATGCGAGCTGTGGACAAAATCAATGAAGATCTTTGGGTTTTTCTATTAACCGGCGGAGTTGCACTAAAAAATCCTTACAAAAATCCAGCTCCGTCTTGGCTATCAGAAAAATCCTGGTCTGAAATAGTTAGATCAACACTGTTGACTGGGCTTGGAGAATTTCAAGCTTCGGTTGAGAAAAACACTTCGGAATGGAAGGCATTTTACGACCTCTCTGATCCTCAAGATTATCCACTGCCAGCTCCGTTTGCGAACGAAGTGTACACTCTGGCCAAACTTGTCATATTGAGGTGCGTAAGACCGGATAAAATCGTCTCTGCTGTTCAAACGTTTATTATACATCACATGGGCCAATCTTTTATTGAACCCCCGCCGTTTGACTTACAAGATTCCTACAATGACTCAAGCAATGTATCTCCATTAGTATTTATTCTATCTCCCGGATCTGACCCAATGGCTGGTTTGATAAAGTTTGCAGAAGACAGAGGAATTCAGAAGAAAAATCTTATGACCATTTCATTGGGTCAGGGTCAAGGTCCGATTGCAGCAGGTATGATAAACAAGGGTATTAAGAGTGGCGAATGGGTTGTTCTTCAGAATTGCCACCTCGCTGAAAGTTGGATGAAAGAATTGGATAGAATTTGTGATGAAGTTATTATACCAGAGAACACACATGCCAAATTTCGAATATGGCTAACCAGTTACCCATCTAAGGCATTCCCAGTTTCCATACTGCAAAACGGTGTTAAGATGACTAACGAAGCACCGAAAGGCTTGAAACAAAATCTACTCAGAAGTTACCTCAACGATCCCATTTCAGATACCAAATTCTTCCACAATTGTTACAGAGTAGTCGAGTGGAGAAAACTACTCTTTTCACTATGCTTCTTTCATGCTGTGGTCCAAGAGAGACGAAAATTTGGACCTCTTGGATGGAACATTCCGTACGAATTCAACGAATCGGATCTGAGAATCAGCGTCTTGCAATTACAGGTAAGCAATATCATTGCAGAAGAAGAATAATCAATATTGCAAGCACAAATGAGACAATTTTCTAAACTTGATATTGAATTATACCCTTTTCTCTTACATAGATGTTCCTAAATGACTATGAGGAAGTTCCGTTTCAAGCTCTGCTCTACCTAACAGGAGAATGTAACTATGGAGGCCGTGTTACAGACGATAAAGATCGTCGTTTGATGAATTCACTGCTGAAAAATTATTACTGCGAATCAGTCTTAGAAGATCCTGGGTAGATAGAGATTTTGCAGCATATTTCATTAACAGTAAAATTCTACAACTAACAATGTTTCTCATTTTTTACAGATACTCTTTCTCTGCAAGCGGGACTTACCACTTGCCACCTGATACAGACATGACTGGGTGTTTAGAGTACATCCGTAGCCTACCAATAAATCAGCTTCCTGAAGTATACGGGCTTCATGCTAATGCAGATATTACAAAAGATAATAAAGAAACATCTCAGTTATTATCGGGTGTTTTACTGACTCAGACACAAATAAGTGGTGGATCAGGTGAGGGAGATGCTGGTGAAATGGTAGTGAAACTTGCGGATACTATTCTCACATCAATGCCACCTCAATTCGATGTAGAATATGTATCTCAGAAGTATCCAGTCCTCTATACAAACAGCATGAATACCGTACTTCGTCAAGAGCTGATAAGATTCAATCGGCTAACGGAAGTAATTAAAAGCACGCTAAAAAATGTACAGAAAGCGATAAGAGGTCAGGTAGTAATGTCCGCCTCTTTAGAAGAAGTTTACAGCAATATGAATGTCGGTAGAGTACCCGCCTGCTGGGATAAAAAGTCATATCCATCTTTGAAACCGCTTGGAAGTTACATAACTGATTTGTTAGCTCGATTGGAATTTTTACAAACATGGATCGAAAATGATGCTCCCATTGTATTTTGGCTCTCTGGATTCTTCTTTACACAATCTTTTCTTACCGGAGTCTTACAGAATTTTGCTAGAAAGCATAAAATACCAATCGATCATTTGGATTTTGAATTCAAAGTTACAAAGTTCGAAAAAACCACAGATGAACCACCATCCTACGGAGTTTACACACGGGTGTGTAAAATTAGTTTGTGAGACAGAATCAATTTGCTTACAAATATCTTTGTAGTTTCTATATTCGCTCTAACTTTGTCAATTTGGCTTTGTCTCCTTCTCCAGCAGGATTATATCCTAAAAATTTAAATTTGATTCTTATTCCACTAGTAGATCATAAAATTTTTATTATTCAAACATTATTTATTTTTTTTATAGTAAGCTTTGACTGTAAGAAACTTGCGAAAAATTCATCTCTGTTATTGTTTTTCAGGGACTATTCCTTGAAGGTGCTCGTTGGGACAGAAAACTAATGACATTGAACGAATCCCTCCCTAAAATAATGTTCGATGTTGTACCGATAATATGGCTAATGCCTGGTAAAAAAATCGACTTCAAAGAACTCCCAGTATACCACTGTCCCGTATACAAGACCAGTGCAAGACGAGGAGTATTAGCAACAACAGGGCACTCGTCAAATTTTGTTATGTACATTTTATTAGCATCAAATCATTCGGAAGCTCATTGGATTAACCGTGGGGTCGCAAGCCTTTGTCAATTGGACGATTAGAAGTAGTTTTTCGAAAGTAGAATTTACTTAGCAGAGTCATTTCTTCAAGAATCAGCTCGCTAAAGTAGAATGAAGAAGATGAACTATTCTAAAGTAACCGATATATTTATTTTAAGAAAAAAGATTTACATATGTATACCTCAGTGTCTTATAATTTTTAATGTCATTATTTATACAATTAGAGTGTACTCTATCTATTTCTTGTATCCTATTCTTATAATATGTAATTCGCATCTTAACATTCTTGATATTTGATACAAGATAAATGAAATTGAATAAACTGGATAGAGGATTTTAAAAATACCTAAATATCACATTTATATTCTTTATTATTGATATGAAAATTTGAATAATTATTCGCCGCCGTTTTGCCCGCGACTGGAAACGTGGTGAAATGAGTAATTATTAACAGTGTTGCATCATTTTTTTATTTTTGGAATATATGTTTTATTAATTGTATGATTAATATTAATTTATGGTGGTGGGTTGAATATGGCAGGCTGTTCGAGCTTGAAATAATTACTTTTGATATTTGCCATGCCAGTTATTCAACAATAAATAAGAAAAACATCGAGTCAGGTAAATAAAGAGATTCAAATTCAGCGCGCAGTTTATTGTCAAGTCAATACAACAATGTCATAAAATACACGACGATGAATCATCGGCTACAGCATACTGCATAAATAGATCAATTGTCTCTAATCATATCTGCATTAATACGATATTGGAATCAGTGTCATTTCTCCTAAAACGAATTTCGTATGATATCATATCCGCCAACCGGCGCGCCAAAAATAATTTTGGTAGATTCGTGTACGCGAATCATACGAGCTTATATTTATGAAAAATTCGAAATTCGACAGGTTCTAAAATCAGGATAGATTGTATCAAAATTGGTTAATTCAATTAGCGGTGTAAGTGATCGTCTAAGAATGTGAATTGGTAAAAATAAAAATGAATTTGACGCAAATATGAGTACGATGGATGCGAGCGTTCGGCCATATTGAAATCACGTAAAAAATGGCGTCGCGTTAAGTTCCGCTTCCTTTTGTCCCTTCAGCGGCTGGAGCAGAAGACAGAGATGCACCTGTGTCGTGTTTTCGCTTCAATAATGTGTACTATCGACTTTTCCGTAGAACGGAACAGTCGCGTGGCATGAAAACTATCGATGGATAATAAATAGATGAAACTATTAGATAAATATATCGTCGTAATGAATATTTGACTTTGACGAAGGGCGTACCAGGGGTTTTGAACTAGCCGCTAGTGAGGACGTATTCACGGTCTGCGTCACGTGGTGGCCACCCACGTTTCGGATTGTGGGTAAACAAGGAGGAGAGAAAATATTTGTGCGTGTCGAGTCGCAGCAGCAGCAGCAGCAGCAGCAGCAAGCAAGCAAGCAACCGAGCAGCCATCCAGCTAGTAGTCCCGTGTTAGTAAGGGCCGGCCATATTACACACAGAGAGAGAGAAAGATTGGCAAAGTGTTTAGTGATTTAGTGATGTCTACGTATTCGCGAACACAGGAGAGTGACGCCTGGGCCCTTTTGGCATTGAAATCAGCGCCCGCAAGCCCATCAAAAGTCCAATGGAACCCAGAGGCGAAGGGAATACCGATCGCGAGGTTGGAGGGCCGCGAATTCGAGTACATGGTTCGCCAGAAGCGTATAACTATCGGTCGAAACAGCAGCAAAGGCGAGGTCGACGTAAACATGGGCCACTCAAGTTTTATATCTCGGAAGCATCTAGAGATATTTTACGATCACCCGTACTTTTTCATGATGTGCAACGGGAAGAACGGTGTATTTGTCGACGGTGTTTTTCAGCGCAAAGGGGCGCCCGCATTTCAGCTGCCAAAATCGTAAGAATCGTTTATTTTTATTTTTTTTATTAATTTTTTTTAAATTTTTTTAACTCCCTACCTCCACCTCTATTTCTCTCTTCTCTCCTCCCCCTCTGCTCCTCCACCTCCTAACCCCTCGATCCCGTCGCGGTGATTCCGCCGAATTCTAAACCGAATGTAAACAAATAATGATTCCTAGTATAGCCGCCCGGGTTCTATTCGTGACTTTAAGTCAAAATACCCATGTGATTCTGTAAATGATTAAATACAAGAAAAGTCAAAAGTGCAGGGTGGCACACTTTCGGAAATAGAAATTCCACGTGAAACTTCATAGCTATGTGTGTATGTTTTCTGTCTTTAATGTGTGTGTGTGTGTTGAGACTACAATTAGCACTTTTGTTTACTCTCGAGAATTCTATTTATAGAATTTTCTGCTCGGGGGCAATTTTCAAACCACCACCCGTTCCTTTTAAATCAATTTTAAATAGGGGAAACAAATGTTTCCGTTTTTATATTCTTTGGGTGTTTTTTTTTTTTGTTTTCTATTTCATTACGAAACTAAATACGATTTCATACATATACATAATATGACAGAAAAACGTAAACCTCGATGATGTAACTTTTAACTATATAACCTCTTTGTCGTACAACATACCTACTGTAATGCTTCCAATTTCACTCACTCGCACACGCGATCTTATTTCGTACACGTTTACTACTTGATTTTATTTCTGTTCTTTTAAACCCCTGTCATTCAATCTGTTTATTATTACACACGTTTATCAAAACAATATTCTTTCCAAATAAATAAATAATACTAGTCAATTATGTCACGTTGTTTTTTTTTTTTTTTTTTTCTATAATCAGTAATCAATGATGTAATACCTAGAACAATAAGGTGTTCATCACCATGACTGATGATATTTCAATAACATTACAAAAACGTTTTGTTTTCATTCAACATTTCGCGTTTATATGAAAATAAACATATGTCACGTGATATTCAAACCTACATCGCTATATTCCAAAACAAATAAAATTACAATTTTATCTTTCATAAATTTTCAAAGAAAAAAAATAAAAAATAATAAATAAATAAAAATTTTTCCACTCCTAATCTACAAATTTCTCTCTCCTTGAAAAAACAATCGATTTAATTGTTACTCTGAAATTTTCAAAAAATATTATTTGGTTTCTTTCAGGAAAAGTCATGACTTATAGAAAAAAAAAACAAACAAACAAAAGCTAACACAAATGATAAAACAGTAAAATGAAACGCTCCTTTCTTTAATTTTTTTGTTTTTTTTTCAGATGCACATTCAGATTTCCAAGTACGAATATAAGGCTGGTATTTCAGTCTCTAATCGACGAACAAGAGCAGAGTAACGTGCGTGTACCATCACCGCCAAAACAAAGAGCGCCTCTACCTCCTTTACGTATAAATATTCCAGACACTGGTTACAGCAGTCCATTTCCATCGCCAACCGGTACAATAAGTGCAGCAAATTCTTGTCCTGCTAGTCCTAGAGCTGGTCAAAGCAGGAGAAATATTTCAGCCGATCTTCAAATGGTAGCTGCTTACGCGGCGGCAGTTGCTAGCGGTCCACAAAATTCGGGTATTGAAGTTGGTCAGAGTTCAAGTAGACAAATGAGTCCTGAACCTGGGGCAGAACCTCGATATAGAAGCGGGGGAGGAGGCGGGGCTAATGGAACTCCTGCACACTATAGCCCTCCTAAGGATGATTCAAAACCTCCTTATTCATACGCTCAACTTATAGTACAGGCAATCGCTTCAGCTCCGGACAAACAACTCACATTATCTGGGATCTATTCTTATATAACTAAAAATTATCCGTACTATAGAACGGCCGATAAAGGCTGGCAGAATTCAATAAGGCATAATTTATCATTAAATCGATATTTTATTAAAGTACCAAGGAGCCAAGAAGAACCTGGTAAAGGATCTTTTTGGAGGATAGATCCGCAGTCGGAAGCTAAACTTATAGAACAAGCATTTAGGAGGAGAAGACAACGGGGAGTTCCCTGCTTTAGAGCACCTTTTGGTCTATCTTCCAGGTAATTTATCATCGATATTATTTATTACAATTTAAATCTACGTTCTTTAAGAATTATTTAACATATCTATCATTCAGTTTACGCTCAATGATGGAGTTAGGCTTACCGAGGCCTCAGAAGACGTTAATTTCATGCCTTGAATTGTTAGTTTATGATATTGTGATAACAAACAACAATAACTTCAGAGAATTATTAAACACTCTTTTAAACGCAGAAAACTTTGAAATACACATTCCTATGTAAGAAGTCTTAATATTGTACAAAGGAATTTATAAAGAAAGCAAATACCTACATAATAAATTACGAAATATTACAATTCTTCAATAAACATTGTGCAAATGTCCAATTATGCTCAAATGTTTACGCATTGTATTCGATTTTCACAGAACAGAAATCTACTTTGTTAAATAAATATGAAAAATAATTTATCAGGGTCAGGGATTTGACCTCTGAAACGAATTTTATTTTATCTTTAATTAATAAAAATGTTAGATAGGAGACTCGGACTTCTCATTCGTGAAATATTATCAGTTCAATTGACAAACTAGGAATATAAAAAAAACTGTAGTAATTGATTAGAGAAAAACTGTTATTACAAAAGATTTGAAGAAATCTATCAATTTACAGAAGTGCTCCAGCTTCACCTTCGCACGTGGGCATTAGCGGGCTGATGACACCAGAGTGCCTGAGTCGGGAGGGATCTCCGGGACCTGAATCTTATCCAGATAGCTCGGTACCATCGCCGGCAGGTCAGCTTACGAGTCAATCGGCTCCTGGCTCGCCTGGACATCCTTACGCTCCACCTCCTAATCATAAGGGTCGTCTTATGCAGCAAATTTCGGTTGTTACAAACGGCGTAAACAGCGACGGACCCAGAGAGGGTAAAGAATTTTTCATTAATTGTAAGATCACGGTTTTTAAACTGACAAATTGGGGATAAATCGACTTTTATTACCATAGAAACTCTCCGTTATAAAAACTGCAGGAGATTGTTGCCGAATTAATCTAAAAGCAGACTCAAAATAGTCTTTAAAATGTCTCAAACAAATCTGAAATTGATATTATATTCACAGATAAATATTTGGTGCCTGGAAACATTGGAGAAGATCACTCGTTATCTCCTGCCGGACAATATAGTCCAGCTCCTGTTATTGTACAAACTTCCTACAACTACAGGTACGCATTAAATGCTCAGTCTTTGTGAGGACTTATATTTTTAAAGGCGATAGCTCGTATATTGTTTGTATAAAATTGAAGATAAACCTGTTAGCATGAATGAAAGATGAACAGAAACAATAATTTTAATGATTTGGCATAATTGAGGGTAAGTTAAATGAATTTTTGCCTTTTAGTGGGAGCTTTATCGGGCCTGACACAGGCGTTAGCGTTGGTAAGCGAGTGCATGAAGAACCTGACAGTTCGCCGGGTTCTCCGGCACCTTTAGCCATTGTTGAAAGTCCAGAGCCACCTGATCATCATCATCAGCAGCAGCAGCAGCAGCAGCTGCAGCAGCAGCAACAACAGCAGCAGCAGCAGCAGCAGCCTAAACGTCAGCGTCTTCATGACGGAGACGACCACTGAACTACTCCACTAATTTCTTTCTCCGTAGAACTTTGTTACGTTATAATTAACATACTATTAAGCGCACCATCCATTTTCTGTCCATTTTCTTAGTTACATTAGAGAAAAAAAAAGTAAAACTAAACAAATACATATTACATATAAGTTATCAGGCATTGAAGTTTCTGAACTCAGAGGTATTCAGATATTGATGATCTTTTAACATTTTTACATAGAAAAAAAACAATAGATAAATCATTGAAATTTCAAATATAGTATATTTTTCGTATATCTATGTATCGGGAGTTCAAAGTTATACATTGTTGAGATTGTATATCATTAGGCACATCCAAACTGTATTTCTTACCCATTTATTCATAGAGTATTTGAATATTCTTTAAGAATTTTACAAACATGAAGGAAATCATTTACATACAACTATTTACTTACTTTTTTTTTGTTTTATACTTCGTCAGAGAAACAGAAAAGTCAGAAAAAAAGAAAAGAGAGAAGAATAAAAAGAAAACAAGCAAAAGTTTATTTCAAATCAATTTCGATGGACATCATGCTATTTGATTTTTGTTTGTATTGTTTATTTCATTTGTACATTGTTTTTATACTTCTTCAACTTAGTATAGAGAGAGAGAGAGAGAAAGAGAGAGAGAGTAGTATATCCGATGAGTCATAAAGTTCAATACCTCGAGGCATGTCCCTGTTTTCTTTTCTTTTTATTTATTTATTTATTTTTTTTTTTTTGTTTTTAATAATTGTTTTTTGCCATCGTTGACTCTGCGCAATGAACAAAATTGTTTGATAAAGGACAGGAGACGTATAAACAACTGTCGATAAATCTCGCCCAAGTTCTTTGGCATTTCTTAAAAGCCTACTGTTTGCCTTTGAAGAGAATCTGTTTTATTAACGATTTAATCAATTTGATTATCAGAATTTTCTTTTTATTTTATAAAATACAAATATGTAGGGGGACAATGCATAATATAGTGATAAAATAATTGATTTTGAAAATGGTACCAAGATGGTTGATACGCAGCCTTTATAGACAAGGCTACATTCTATTATTCACTGCAATGACCAAGTTGTTATTTTAAATCAACTGCTAATAGTTGTTTTTACACACACATTCACCCATAGACATACATATACACACACACCCACACACACATTTAAAACACATGTATGTATACACGCGTTACATGAATCCTCATCCCCCTTGCAATGCGCTTGTGTTTTGCTATAGAACTATAGAATTAAGATAAATAGTATAATAGGCGTAGCAGAATCGTGTGAAAACATGGAGAGGTAAAATTGATTTCAATTGATCGTCGGTAGCCATTGGCTATCGTAGATTTATTTTTTCTTTTTTTTTTTTTTTATCTTTTTTTTTTTCTTTTTTAGGCAAAGCTTTATTTTTACCGTGCCGAACAAATCTCGCCGCTATGTCGTGGTTGCCCTTTTTTTAAATTAAATTCGTTATCAACGTCATTGCTACATTTGTTATGGGAAAGTTGATTTTTATAATTTACTGCTAACACAAAGTAACACACCTACCTACTACCCTAATAGGAAATTATTTGGCTGCGAGATATTCGATTATTACAAATTACTCAATACGACTGGATATTTATTTCTGTAAATATTTTACTTGTACATAAAACAACAAAAAAAAAAGTGGTGCTTTAGAAGACTAGTTAACGTACCCAAGGCGCTACAAAACTGCGTTAAATAAATGAAGAAAAACATAAATAAAAACAGTCTCATCATTTGTCATCAAATTTTGATTAGCACTGTTTGAATATAGGTATATTGAATCGGTATTCAATGATGAAACGGTTCCGTAGAAAAAACAGAAAAAAAGACGAGATAATATTTTAATAAAATAATAACAACGAAATTTGAAAATATTTCTCCAGGGTGACCATTACTAATCTCTCGAAAATTTGCTATTGCTTATTCAGTAGAGTAGCACAGTAGTGGGTTTCCTTATTTTTTCTCCTTTTCTTTGTTTATTTAATTATTTTTCTTATTCTAAGTACAGAATAATATTAGCAATATCCTTAATAATGATGAGTCAACGATATAATAATACCAAAGTAAATGAATTAATTTGTATTCTCTATAATTTTGTCAATCAATTTATTATCGCAAGCTTGTAGTAGCCCTCTGTGTATGAAATAATAGCTTAGTTAGCCCATTGGAAACAAAAAATAAATAAATAAATTAAAAAAACAAAAAAAAAAAAGAGATAAGTTTAATATAATATAGAAACGCGTCGAATATACGAACACCGCCAAGAATAATCTGATTAGAAATATTAGTAATAACTAATAAAAAAAAAAAAAAAAATAATCACCCACGTATAGTGTGTAATAATTAAATAAAAAAAAGATGAAGAACTAAATGTCAGGTTTACGTTCGAGGCATTAAAAAAGAAAAAAACGGTCTACTTGGACGAAAAAAAAAAAACAAAAAGAAATAAAGAAAATTAAAGATAGGAAAAAAAAAATGAAAAATGAAAAATAAAAAAAAAGTAAAAAAAAAAAAAATTAGAACGAAATAAAAAATTAAAACTACGGCAACAACAACAAACAATGTTAGTGGAAAGTTGTTATATTTTATTACAAGTAAGATTGCGAGAATTGAAAATCATTTTTCACTGCTGCAGTAACTATTATAACTTATAATCGATAATAGAATTTCTCGTCATTACTTAATAAAATGAAAAATTTTACAATTATACATACAAATAAAGACAGAAAGAATAAAAAAAATATACATTAAACGTACCAAATTATAATAATAGCTTACTTACACATTTAGCAGCATCAATGATTGAGAGAGAAAATAAAAAAAACTTTATCAATTATTGGCAAAAAACAATTATTACTACTTATGTATACATGTAGAAAATGGAAGAGTGTTACTTTCCCAGTATAAATAAAGAGCAATTGACTTATTGAAAAAAAAAAAACTGCAAGTAAGCAAATAAATAAATAAAAAAAGAAAGAAAGAAAGACAGAAGGAAAACAAGGTCGTTTATTAAAACATGAGTTCTTGAATTTGGTTGGTGGTAAATTAACATATAGATTATTATAGGGCTTTGGGAGATTGAATCTAGCATCTCTCCAATACAAATAAAATGCAGCTGGTTAGTGAATCTGCTTTTTAAAATTGAATGCATATTGAAATACATAGAAAAGAGAACTGAAAAATAGGTAAAAAAAAAAGAAGAAAACAAAAACTATATAGGTATATTATATAGGAATGAAATACTACCACAGTAGTAATATACATATAGACAAGGTACATATAAATCATTGCTCAGAGTGATGTCAGTTTTAATTATTATAATTATCATCATTATCGTTGTCGCATTATATTACACTGTTGGCCAAATTTAATAATTCTTTCATAACTATAAAATGGGCTACGCTTAGCAAACATAATGAGGATATTGGATCACTAAGGGTGCCAGATGAGGGGGATGAGGTATATCGGCCTCCATATATCAACGAACCACTTACGTCACCCTCGATATAATAGAAAAGAAATGAAGAAAAATAAATAAATAAAAAACGGGGGCATAAAAGACGTTAGAAAAATCTGAATCTAAGAATTGTTTATATTTCTGATACTACAGAAGAAGAGAAACGAAAAAAAATAAATAAATACTTATCTGAAGGGTAAAAAAAAAAAAAAAAACAAGCAGACAAAACATAGCTTAATCTTTGAATGAAACAGTCAATATAATTCTCCTGGTTGATTTCCTTGCCTCTTCACCTCTACCCCTCCCTTCCCCTGTAACCAACCGAAGCCCCTATCATCCCGATAACTTTGAATAATAAATGTACTATAGAAACTAAAAAGAAATAAAAAGAAAAAAAAATAAGAAAGAAAAAACAAGACAAGACAAAACAAAAATAACAATAATAATCAAGAAACGAACACAACTTATACCTTATTAATTATATATTCATTTACATATATATATATATATATATATATATATATATATATATATATATATATATATATATATATATATATATATATATATATATATATATATATATATATATATATATATATATATATATATAAAAATATATTATAAATATTGTTATAAATGATAGGGTACGGTCGATAATTCCCTATTTGAAAAACTCTGACCCCCTCTGAATTTCCTAATCAAATTTCCTAAAAATATAAAATAAAAAAAAAGTTTATTTAAATTTTTGTATATGAGACACGTAACTATGCTACGTATATATTATTAAATATTATTCGAAGGCAAATAGATCCGTATAATAATAATAATAGATCATGGTATTCTAATATGCGAACAGATAATTTTACTTAAAAAATATAGGTAATTCAAATATAAAGCGATATATACAAATCTGTAATAGTACCATTAACAATTAATTTAATTAAAGAGAATTATCTATAAAAAACAAAAGAAATAAAAACCGGGCTATTAGTTTATTTTTTCAATCAATTGATTTTTTTTTTTTTTTTCTTGTTAAAATTATCATTAAATTATTCATTCGAATTTATTTATTAATACTTTTTCTGTTTGCCTGCGGAATAGAAATAATAGTGATATAGCTGCTATACATAGGTATAAACTCCGCTCGTCGCGTAGATATAATTCAAAACCGAAAGACTCTCACAGTTCGCGTATCATTGAAATCAAATGTTTTATTTGATAACCCAGACTATTATTCATAATAAAACTAATGAAATTATTATTATTATTATTATTAATATAATTAGCTATAATTAGGGTGAATATAATTAATTAATTAATTAATTGAAGAAACGAGAAAAACAAACAGAAACGAAATAAAAACAACTCTGTTAAATGTTATTAAAAAGGAAAAAGAAAGAAAAAAACAAAAATAATAATAATAACAAAAAGGACAAAGAAAATTTATTTATTATTCACGCAATCCGTTATTTTGGAAATGCTTTATTAGTACTATTATTATACATATATAAACAAAACACTAATAAATACAAAAAAAAAAAACAAATAGTTGGAGATTGAGTTGAGTGAGCTGGGAGAAAGATATAACAAAATACAAAATAAATGAAAAAAAAAAAAAAAATTAAACAATAAAATAAAATAAAACAAAGAGTGAGAAAGTTGTAAAAAGAATAAAGAACGAAAGAATTAAATAGTATGAGAGAGAGAAAGAAATCGAGAGAGAGAGAGAGAGAGAGAGAGAGAGAGAGAGAATTACGAGCTTTTGAGTATTGGTATATAAGAGGTGTATAAATTAATGAGTGAGAAATGCGAGAAAGACACACGAGAGATCTGAATGTCTACGATTTTGTGGGCTTTCTAATAACAATGGAGATAAATATATGGATTCCGGATATTTTTTTTGTGTATCATCATTTGCATGCGTAATTATAACCCGATTCATCTTACATTTGTAATATTATGCTTCTATATACACATTTCATTCAAACATAAAAATACAACGTGGATTTTTACACGTTTAGGAAATAAAAATAAATTTTCATAATTTTAATCAATGCTATATCATATTTGAAGAAAAAAAAAAAAAAAATAGAACAAAAGACTAAATGAACACTTTTTAAAAAAAACTTAAATTTTAATTATAAAAATGCTAATGTGGTATTATTTCGTTATTAAATATTTTCATTCTTTCCAATATAGAAATTAAAATTAATATGATAAAAATAATTATTATAATAACGTTAATAATCAATCATTTTCGAAATTTTATTCACACATGTAGTCACGGAAATTTTCATTTTACCATTTTTATCAATCATGTCGTACATATTAACATAATTTCTAACAAGATAGATTCTTTCTCTTCTGCTGCCTTCGTCCTTACGTTATATCGTTGGTTCTATGTTTGGAAATAATCTCCCACATCCGCGGGGTAATTTAATTGGAAAATTAAATGAATTAGTATACAGATGGACGATATTAGCTGAGCCCGAAAGGGTGATGGTATGTATATATCTGTTAATCAAGAAGAAGGTTTTCGGGAGCAAGGAAATTCTCAGTTTCTCTCAGTAGAAGGTAGGTAAGTAGGTACATACAAGTACATACATGTTCGTATGTATGTATGTATTATACATATACTGCAGTATACCACCGAAGATTTCAACGTGATGGCACTAACGTGACAACTTAAACTTTAGCGTGCTTTGTACGAGCAACCAGTAGTAACTTTGCGAAACAATTATACGCGACTTCCTTTCTCATTACTGTACGTGTTACCAGAGACCTCACAAATTCTTGTAAAGTTATACCATCCATATTATAACAATTAGCTGAATTATATCTACGGATGAATCTGCAGTAAAAAGGCTAATGGAAATTCAATCTTCTAAATTTTCATCCCATCTTTTATAAATTCGCAGTTATTTATTTATGGAAACTTTTATTATAGTATAATAAAAGCCTTAAGTAGGTACAAAGTTTCAAACTATACATATACCTATAATAACTGCAGCATAAAAATAGAAAATGTTAGACCACCGTTTATTCTTTTTACATTTTTTATTTTTACCCGCGACAATAACCCGAGGAGATTAAAAACGGCGTTGATTTATACGATTTCTAGTTTCAACACTGCGAAGTTATTGCTAAAAATCTCCTTCATTTTTATATACATATAGGTATATATGTATAACTTCTTTCGTTAACCGTTTATTAGATTTTTCTTTTACAGCTGCTTATTCTCTATCTTATATGATCGCTATTTTCTTTGGCTAAATTCATCAAGAAGCCGAATTTTTGATAAATAAATATCCGATTATCCTGAGAGCGGTAATAATCTGCTACGTATGTGTATATAGAAACTCATAGAAGGCGAAGTGGTTGAACTAAGCCTCGAGTCAGCCCTCTCAAGGCACTTATCCTTTTAAGGAGAAAAGCACCGTAGTTGGTCGGGCGGCCAACGGCGTTGCTCGGTGAGAACAACAAGTCGAAGGCCTCGTAAGCCTAAGCTGCAAGGAACAATGTTTTAGGAATTTAGGGGTAAAGCGATAAAGTCGTTTTCCTTATATTCAACGTGTATAGCAAAATGTGTATAGCTGCAACAGCTAAGAGTACTTAATCATAGAAATAATTCGCCGTAAGCTTTACGTTATACCCCTTATTAGTTTCTCTTCATTATACGATGTAGCAGATTTCAATATTGGATTTCGATATTATATCCATTTATCAATCTTGGAGGGAAGATTCAGGTGGAGGTTAATTAATATGAATAAGTTAGTTAATTTAACGCGTTCAACTGGTAGGTATATATACGTCTTTATACCCGGATCAACAGGACGTGTCTAGTATCCTACCCAAGGCAAGTCCGCGGTGTAAACTTTCGAGAGTTTGCTCCGGTAATCAGAAGATATTGAGATATCGGTTATAAATCTCTCGAGTTGTACGGGGTAGTAAGAATATAAATAAATAATTAAATATAAGGCGGAAGATAAAAGCTTTGTCATGTTCTTATACACCCACCTGCTTTTAACAAGAAAAAAAAAAAAATAATAAAAGTTTTACCGTTTTTTAATTCAATTTATTATACATTATTCAATTTATCGCTTAAGACGGGGATGAGAACGTCCGGTTAGGGGTGGATGTAGGAATACATAAGTCCCGCCTATGCTATATACTGCCAATTCTTGATTATTGTGAAAGCATTTGAAACATTTTGTAGTTTTTTAAATTACTCTTTTTTTTTTTTTTTCTTTTACTTAAATAAAATTGATTTTTTTTTTTCTCTTCTTCTTGTTCTTTTTCTGCGGTATGATAATACACCTTTGCAGGAAATCTAGATAGTAATCGCACGTTGTGGGTAAATTTCCATATTGGAGAACAATAACGGCGATACGATACCTATACTGCCACTGCTGTTGCTGCTGCTGCTGCTGTTGCTGCAGTGGCTGCGAAAATTTGTACAAGGCTACGCGGCCAAGTCAGTACTTATTATAGGTATACATACATACCTATATACAGGTATGTACGGATCTTTACGGGCGTTTAATCTGTAACGTGGACTACGAGTACGTGCGCAGGTTCGCCAAAAAGCAGATTCGCAGCTCGCTCGAGTAGAACCTCTGTAATATGTCCCTCTCGAAAACACTTTGTGTGTTTCGCACGCAAGAGTCGTAGGTCGTTTAAGAATTTAACGATAATTTACTTAACGGATTTATACACGATGCGGTATATCTAATAATAAATATAATAACTCATAGTTCAACTCTTGAAATCGTTAATATCATTGATCTATTTTATCGCACTGCATACTGTGACTTTTTCAATATAAAAGTCCTGTTGTTTCTACCCCATAAATATTTTTCTACAATATAACCGATCTAATTCCATTTGATACTTAATATTTCACAAGAGCTCGCAGCGTTACGCCTAGCTCAATCGATTCTCCTCACTTTGACGTTTCCCTACTTAAGATATCGGAAATATTTAACGAGTATTCTATAATAATAACACAGGGAAAATAGTAGGTCGATGGTCGGCCCGCTCTAAGCGATGTGAAAATTATATCACGATCAGACTTGTGTTACATTAAGTTGGAAGATTTTATAAAGGAGCTTGCAGAAATTCCAAAGATTAAAAATTAATGCGGTAAATATTCTTGTTTTTTTTTTTGGCTTTGTCTTGGAGATTTTCTTTATTATCTAAACAGCTGTTGAATGAAATCTCTATTCTTGTTTTCAATTGGTTGAAAATCTATAGAAGTAAAGCGGAACACGCTATTCGGGGTTCGAGTTTTATATATTCTATACACTGAGTATTCGAAGTAGATTCAAAGCTTTAGGATTTTTCATCGATTTCCAGAACGATTTAACACAAAGTGCGAACATCTCATTCTCCCTTTCTCTACCCCGCATGTTGTAGCTATGGCTTCAGGCTTTCTCATTTCTACCCCAAACCATCTCCCAACTCTTACTCCATCGAAACATTTGATCCTCTACCAAGCACTCGGAGATAATGACGTCTCCCTGTGTCTCGTGATCTTCTTTAGCAAAGGGATCTGCCTTGACTCTTTATTATTCACTCCTATTATATACGTACACCTATACATGGAACTATACCTCGCGATATAATATTTATAAAGTATTTTTCACAAGGTCGATGATTTTCAAAAGCTTTAATATAGCAGTGCAGATTTTCACCTAACTTTTTGATCTTAAAGGACTCGAATCTCTCTAGATTTTCTTTCTTTCTTTTTTTCTTTTCTTTCTCTCTCTTTCGGTCTCCTCAATTCCCTCGTTTTCCTCTGCCTCATACCCGTCACAGAAACTGCGGGTATAAGTTAGCGCCAGCTCGTTCAGAACCAGCAAAAACCGCGAGTCGTGCCGAGCCCTGATATTGCCTTACTGCTCAGCATAATGTCCCCAATGTCCCACTCATATTCTCTACTCGTATAGATAGCTTTAGCTCTCAGCAACGGGTAAGAACTACCCTAGAAATCGTTCAATTCACATCAAAAGTTATACCGTTTAATTTTATCATTTCAAATTAAAGTATCGGTTTTTCTATTCATACATCAATATTTCGCTAACATAATAACAAATCCACGATTTTCTTTTTCTACTTAAAATTCTGATACAATTTTTTGACACGTCATATCAAAAAATTGTACGTTTCGAGCTCTTGCTATCGTTATCTGTGCTCTTCGCCGTAACTTTACTCTGTTCCTTTACGTTTTTTCCCTCCTCGTCCAATAAGATTGAAATATTTTGAAGATTTCTTTCGAGACCATGACTATAAGGGTGGAGGAAGAGAGGGAGGTTTAGAGAGAAGGGGTAAAAGCATCGTTCAAGAAAATAGAATTTTTTTTTTTCTTTTTTTATTTATTATTTTCACTTGTAAAAGGGTTTAAAGCTGGGCTTTAGTTTTGAGTTATCTTCTTTTTATCAGGGAGCTTTTATGTCCCTAGCTGGTGTAATATTTTATTTTCAGTTATAGTCCCTTATCGACGATATATATACATATATAGACGTGACACGTATCCCACTATACCTACCTACAGCCATGCTTACAGCTATAAGATTCTATTGGATTTGGTTAAAGATTTATGTGCCGTGTCGTACCTATATACCTACATCTACATCAACATCTATACCTACACTGTTATACTGCACCCATAGCCGAGGTCTAATCCAAACAAACTGCTGTTTTCATCGTAAACCGGCTAAGCACTGAACAAACTGTAATATATGTATTTTTCTGACTTTTGGTATACACGTTATGCGGGAGCTTGAAGAATTTTTTTGATTTATGTACACAACTTTTAGTTTAGTGAAATAGTTTATCAAATTATATCGATAGTTTGAGGATAAAGAACTCATCGTGCGGTGTATGTATGTACTACATACGTACACACATATCACGATGCTATAATTAATATGTACTATATGTATTATATATCATTCAGAGAACTTTATGATATTAAAAATGTTAATTATATTACTCCATTGCTGGATGGTAGTATAGTAGCATGTACAGTACAGTATACCGAACCATGAGGTATTCTGCAGCAAAAGCGTATATTTTATAAAGTAGTTTAATTAGCAGAAAGTGATTTAATTCAATGGAATTAAATGGAATGAAATTTAATTTAATTACGGGGAATAATGTCAAGTCTCGAGAGTCTCGAGACTCCCTTTCTCCCTTATATACGCTTTGGTAATCGGAAACACAGAGGAAAGAAAGTTCATGCCGCCAAAAAATTTCAATTCTATTTTCCACCGTATATAACTTGAGTATAAATTTAATGATCCTTTTAAACTAGAAAAAAAAAAAAAAACACAAATGAAAGGAAAAGTAGAAGAAAATAAAAAGAAAAACATATGACCACTCACGACAGACAGGGTTTTACGACGTGTGCAACGGTATAACACACATACATTTCGTATTTCGACGTACGTACCACATACGTGTATGGCTGATAATTAATATCCTAGATTTGTGAGGGTGGGAAACAAAGACTTGGAAAATTATTTTCACGGACAGCCGTTATAGCGTCCAGATTAAGGTAGTGGAGGAGGTATAGAAGGAGGGTGGAGGTTGAGGTCTGCGGTGGACACATTAATTCGTAAAAATGGTGGCCTTTATGGGAAAAGAGACCGGTGCGGAAATATTAGAAATGGAGTAAAAGGGGAGAGAACAAAGACGAGAAAACCGCAAAAGACGAATGGCAAGAGGCGAGAAGAGCGAGCGGAGACGTCGCCCACAGAAGAAGGGCACCTTTTGTTTTCTACCCGCAGAAACGGACTCCCTTGCGTCTCGTTCGTATTTCGTATAGAATTTTATCTTACCGTAGTCTTGACACGTGTCCGCCTGTTTCTTGTCTCTCATTTTACTCCGTGAGATAAGACAAGCCAAGATTTAACCGTGGTGCGGTCCACGGAACCCCTTAAATTCAGAAATTGATGGCCTGCAGCAGAATGAAATGATAGTAATCAAAATTGTCAATGTGGGTATGAAATTTTAGTTCTAACAATATTTTTTTTTTTTTTCTTTTTTTTTCTTCAAATAATTAAAAAACGTGACCCGATGAAATGTGTGTGTTTTTTCACTCGGCGCAAAACTGTACCTATATGTATAATGAAATAAGCTGCTAATAGTAAAACGGTGCAATTCTACAATAAATTTCTCCGAAATAGTTCCAACAGAATTATTTAACTGTGCAGCAATTAAATTTAAAACTGCAACCCTTCTCGCACCTGCAGCTTAACAAATTTTGCTACATTTAGCGAAAAAGCTCGTTGCCTCAAGAAGTACCAACCAATCAAATTCCATCGGAATCGTACGAACGGTTGATCATATATTGGTACTTTTTCGAAAAAAGATTTTTTCCTCCCCTATTTTTTTACGATTTTTGGAACGTACGAGAAAGGGACGGATTTCTTTTCTGCAATATTACAAAGTAAACAATTTTCAAGTTTGCGTTGTTTCGATCCGCCCATTGCCCAAGTCGTTCCGTTGTACCTAGTTTGGTATTGAATAACCCTTTTCGAGCAGCATGATCGCACGACGCTGTGAAAAGATAAAGAAAAAAAAAAAAAATGTAAGAATGAGGTGAAAGAAGGCCACGTCGCTGCAGATTACTTCCGGAGATAAGATTTCTCCGAGACCTTATACAGAGAATCTGTTTTCTCTCCGCGTCGCTCGAACGTTTTGTTCCTGATTTTAGCTACCCGAAATAACAGCTAAGTATCCCTAGGGAGACACAGAGCGGCTCTTTTTCGCCTTAGTATATACTCTCGCATCGTTTTTCACGCTTCAGAAAACCATACGGTATACCTCTACCTACTCTATATCCGAAGAACGAAGATTGCCAGAAAAGAGAGAGAGAGAAACGAAAAGAAAAAAAATAACCGTGCTAAAAGTCTGCTACAAGTTTTTATTTATTTATTTATTATTTATTTATAGGAAAAAATGAAGAACAAAAATATGAACCAGAACACATTTTGCAATTCTTATTTCATTTTTCTTTAAACCATTTCATTTTCGAGAATGGGTTGTATCTGATGATTGGTGACCTGGATTCTATAAGAATCCTTGGAGATTTAGAGAAGAAAAAGTGGGGTCTCACAAATTTTCTGCAGGTAGATATTCAACGAGACTATATATCTCATCTCTTACATCTGTTCCTTTTTTAAACCTATTCATATTAATACAAAAAAGAAGAAATAAAAAAAAAAAAATAAAAATAAATGAAAAAAAAGAAGAGAGGAGCTTCAAAATTGAATGGGAAAGTCGGAGCGTGTAGGAAAAGGCGAATAGCAACTATAGGAGAAAGTCTGAAAATCTCATTCGAACGGATCAACGCTTGCATTTATAAAGGCCCTTTTTTTTATTATATATAGGTATACATACATATATATAATATTTTTTTTATTTTCTTTCATCTTTTTTCATTGCATTTCCTTTCTGATTCCTCTTCGTAGCTAGAGGAGTTCCTGCATAACGTTATAGGTACAAGCAGAGCCCGCCTGCTAGGAGGAAGAAAAATATTTTTCATTATTATGTGTATGTATATATATATATATATATATATATGTATATACGTACGTACAGGTTATACATATAGGTATATACAAGAATACCTACTGCAGACTTTAATGCTCTTTTTTATTTAAGCTTTGAATATATGTATATACGACGTCATGAAATTACTCGTGCTTTATTACTGGCCAAGTTTTTTTTTTGTTTTTTTACCATATACATACCTATATTATAGATACACCTATGTTTGCACTGCATATATACTTAAGTAATAGCTTGATGCACAGATTTATAAATTCGTAAAGTTATTAATAATTTATATAATATGTAAATATCCATAAACATATACCACCGTGTAATATAATTACAATTTTGAATATAAACTGCAGCCATGCTGCGCCTCCAGATATGGAATAAAATTAGGAACCTGCACATCCGCCTCACGTATATACGGATACGTGAGAACCAGATGCAAAACTAAAAGAAAAACGACTTATACGAAACATGCCGCACTTGTATTATATAGCGAAGGAAAACCGCTACGTGACAAGAAAGAAACGAAAATAAAATTTAAGAAACTAAACCACTACATTATAAGCGTTATGGGGAGTTTCTTCATGAGTATATTCCTCCATCGAGGAAACTACGTTTAGGGAAATAGAAAAAAAAAGAGTAAAATTAAATATACAAAAATTTGAAGAAAATCTCCAGATATTTGATAAAGATTTTAGTAATGACAGGATGATGGAAAGGTCTAAAATTTTAACCAACTGTATAATTATTATAAAATTATTGTTCAGCAATGCCACCAACATGCTTCTCCAAGTTCCTGAATTATTATACGCCATTTCAAGGATCAGGGTCTAAATTTCGGCGCATTTATAGTTGATGGAAAGGTCAAGAGAGATGAAGTTGGAGAGGATCTCGACTTATGTGGGATTATCGAAGTATGGTGTGTGTATAGAGTGGAGCTAGCACACAAGGTGAGCAAAGCACTCGAGGAATCGTGGTAGTAGGGTTTGGGGTTTAACCGAACCGACTTCCGAGGCACGTTAAGTCGAAGTATAGGAGGGATAGTGGAGTGAGGGGTTGGAATAATTGAATAGCACTTGAGATAAATAAAATAGCTGTCGAGGATATTTCCTCGTTCAGAAAAGACAACTATGTAATTTACTTTATTACAGGTAGAAAGTTATTCCTCGAGGTTCGCGAAGTCGACTTATATCTACTTCGTGCTAAGACCATCACATCGCGGTGACGACGCGACGTTGGGTTATTAAATAATCTACATTCTAGTCATCCTCTTGAGCTAAGAATTTAGACAAAGAGAAGTACGTGTTTAGGAGATACGAAATACCGTCCGTTCCTTTTGTACGTCCGTTTTCACCACGGGCTGTAACTTACAGCCATTCCCATTAAGAGGCACGATTCTAAGGATTTATTAGATCCACGTCGCGGAGAACCGCCCGGTACCTACCTACCACAGTGGTTGTATAAAAAATAGCTAAACGTTAAAACAAAAAAGGGAGCAAAATTTGACCAATTAATATATATATATATATATTTTTTTTTATTTCTCTTGTTTTTTCTTCTACCCTGAACGTTTTACCCGTTTCAAGATTTACTTCTAAGAGTTGAGTTGACTGACCGGTCGAAAACTCTGTGTACATAGGTATACCCACTGCCATAAGTTACAAGTGACGAATGAACCGTGTGAAATAAAAACAGAAGGAAAAAATAAATAAATAAATAAATAAAATAAAGGAAAAAATAAGGGAGGAAGGAAACGAGGAACGAATTTCCTAACGAAGTTTCTGTTTGTTTAGGAATGAGGATCAAAGATTGGGCAAACAATTCCCAGCTGGATCTTTTTCATCGTCTATTTGTTTCGCCTCGTGAGCTCAATTCTTACGAACTTCTACCATACCCATACTGGACTAGAGAGTAGTAGGTATAAGGTATGTGGTATGGTATAGACTCGAGAACATCGAACTATCCCATCTTCCAGGACGATAAATAAATATCAATACCCCCTAATCAAACGGATCTACGACTATGGCCAGTGTCGCTCGATAGGTATACTATATAGGTAGAATTCTAGAGTCTAGAGTTGTCTATCTCAAGCCCGCAGTTCTGTGAAAACAAAGCTGTAAATATAGATTATTATTATAGGTATTTCCTGTTTTTTTTTTTTTTTTTCATTTTTTTTCTTAGCAATTTATTATTGTTATATAGTCCGATGAGCAGCAATCTATAAATCATTCATAGATTCTTGTCTATCGTCTTGATTTCTGAATATCAGAAGAAAAAAAAAATAATAAATCGATAATTGTATGTGAATTATATGTATATAGAATTATTAAGATTCGTTTGATTTTTCATCGAGAAAATAGAAAATATAAATAGGAAAATGTTTGATATTGAAGGGCGTATTGTTATTTATTTATTTATTTTTTTTTCTTGTTTTAGATAAACGTGAAAAAGTATCTACACCAGCGATTCCGAAGTGAAATTGAATAACCAGTCATTTTACCGTCACGTATATGTATATATATATATATATATATATCAGTTTTCTGCAAGCGACAGGATGCGAAAGAAATATGGTTCTGGTGGTTCGATCCGAAGTTTTGTTCTACTTTCTGCGTAGAGGTATGTATACATACAGCTACAGATATTTTCTGACTCGGCTCACGTTCTCGAATGACGCAATTGTTTTCGGTCAAGAATTCGCGAGTTATTGGATTTTGATATTTCCAGCTATTTCTTGCGTGCGGTTTTTCATCCCACTAAATTGTATAACATAAAAAAAAAATAAAAATAATAATAGAAAAAAATAATTAAATAAATAAAAACGCTAATGAACAGAAAACCGAAAAAAAAAAAAAAATTAAATAAAACAAAATTATACGTCTCTGAAAGTAATTAAAAAATTTTGCGCAATTCTACGTACTCTGCAAAAGGTCCAGCTGCACATTATTGCACATGATACCTACATACTGGGTGAAATATTCATCGTCCTTCCTACGAACACCCCGATGCTTTTGGGTCACACCTGTATAAATTTAAATTATTTATAACCATATTTTTTTCGCACACCCACCAGCTTTGTCCATTTATAAAAATAATAAATAAATAAATAAACTTTAATTCAGTTTCTCGTGGAATGAAGTATCACCGGTCTGAATATACATACTTGTATTTCAGTACATCTATCTACCCAAGTCGACTTGTTCTCAAAGTTTGTTTTGCACTCGACAGGACGAGTTGTGGTAGCATCAGAGTAGGTATAGGTATATTGTATGTATGTACAACCGCGAAGAGATACTTTCAATTTAAGAGAGGAAATTGAAAATAGAAATATGACGATGTTCAGACATAGATATATAAGTATGAATATACATATTACATCTATATAACGTATCTCTCTCTCTCTGTTTTCTAAATTATATATTTAATTTATGTATATCGTAAATGCGTCAGTTAAATCGACTGCACTATGATCGTATTCGCGTTTCAGTTTTAAAAGAGCAATCACCACGGTGTAGTAGTAATAGTGGTTTTAAATTTTATTATTATTATCATCATGATGATAGCGCGTTGTATAGAAATTGCTTTGCAATCAGAATATTAATCCTTGGCAAGCGTTACTGAGAAGAGGAGATTAATCTTCATTTGACGAGATTAATTGTGCAAATATTGATATTTCGAACCCCTAGCAGAGACCCGGAGAAGTCCCTTGTGTACGAGCGAGGCTACAGCAACCCTCCGGCTCTCTCTCTTTCGCTCTCTCTTTCTCACTTTGTCTCTTGTTCCTTTTTACAACCCGTCTCTTTTACTCTGCCGTTTCAAACCCCTTGCTCCGTGCTTCTGGCCCCTCGTAGGAGCTTTCCCTCATTTTTCGTGGTAACATTTATGGGGAGGGTGGATCTCTTAGTGAAAAAAACTAAGCTACGGTTTAGCCCGAACGAGGTATACAGTGTTTTTCATCCTTTCGTCTTGTTTTCGTTAAACGGGAAAATTTCTGACCCCAAAAATCGGTCCTGTGAATTACTTCGCTTTTTTTTTCTTTTTTTTTTTTTTGTAAACGTGGTGAATACTGTTATTATTTTGAAAGATGAATTCGTTATATTCTCGAAGAGATATACGATTACATAGGAAAACTCCGGCCTGATTTCAAGCGCGTTGAAAGTTTGTGGATAAATTAACTTGCGAGAAAGAAAGAGAGAGAAAGAGGAAAATAAATAAACAAAAAATGAAAAAAAAAAAAAATTGCATTGCCAAGCAATTAGTAGAAAATGTAAGCATCGCAGGATAATATTATAAAATTAAGCCAGGGTGAGGTGGTCTGAAAAAGTTTTAATTAAAAATTATTATTTTCTCGTTATTAATGGAAAACAGTAAACGTTGAAAACCAACTTTTTTCCTTTTTCATTATTATTATTATTATTATTATTTATTTTTAAATAAAAATTTTAAGCTTAATATTAATTATTATTACCTTTTACCAAAGAGATCAGTTTCTGTATAAATTGCCAAAGGATCTTGAACTAAATTCTAATAAGAAGTAAAATTAAAACTAAGCAGACTTACTAACTACTCCATGTCTCTGAAACTAATATCAAAAAACGAAAGAACAAAAGCTAAGAAGAGTAAAAGAAAAAAAAAAAAAAAAATTTGGAAGAGATTTTCTGGCCATCTATTTAATTCCCTTGGTTGGGTTTAGCCGGGGCTCAATTCGACCTGGCATATTAGACGCGGACCCAAGCCTAACGTAGGGATTTGAAAGTTATTTACGATGAAGAATGAAAAACGATCGTGCCTAAATTAAAGAGAAAATTGAACCATTAACTTTTAGCAATTAAACAGCGTAGCATACATCTAATCGGAAACTAAAGTAACCCTTATCCGTATACGCACGTAGCTGTTCAAACAGCTGTGAAAAATGGTTCGCAAAAAAAAAAAAAAAAAAATAAAAAAATAAGTAAAATAAATAAAAAAAAAAAAAGAAGTCAGGTTTCAGTTTTCTAACCGCACACGTATAATACACAGAACATTGTGCCGACGTGTTCATAGCGTGAAACGGCGTATAAAGATATCTCTTATCTATACCTTGCCGAAAGAAGAGGTAGCTAGCCGGTAAAGGCCAGCTGTAAAATGTAGACGTGATAAAAATCTGGAAAGTTAAATTTTGCGGACGTTGTTTGCAGTACAATACCCACACATATACATAGTTATATACGTATATATACTATATATGTATAGTGCTGCAGCAGAAAGACGGGTTGGAAAATTAAAGCTACCCTTCTTTCTCGTGTTTGCATGAGCTCGCGAGAAGCTATCATACCTACCCCATTGTATAAAAAAGGAAAAAAAAAAAAAAAAAACTGGCGTTACTTTTCCTGCACGGGATGTTACGCTACCATAGGCGATAAAATTGTTCATGAGGCTCGTGAAAAGACGTTCTCAAGACTCCGGAAAACAACAATATTCTCTCGCCTTCAATTCTCCGTACCCCAAAAAAAAAAAAAAAAAATAAAATAAAAAACAAAAAGTCAAAACTGTTTTGTTTTTTCTTAACAAAAATGAAAATGACATTGAATGAAAATTTTTTGTCAATCGTGAAGAAAGTTCAAACTGCATAGCATCGTGGTGTTTCCTTGGGGCTAAGTTTCCTCATTTCTGGTATCATAGCTCGTGCAGATGCTGATGTTATATTTTGTCGGTGTTGAAAACGTGGGTCACAGCTGAGAACGCAGCTTGGTAAACTCGTTGAGGTATAGTAAAACGGATGGTTATACGTATATACAGCTAGAAGCTAGAAGCTAGAAGCTAGAAGCTAGAGCTAAAATGGTTGGTAGGTACATATTTTGTGAAGTTTGAGGAAACCGGGTTGGATAGCTCGTAGTGTCATTCACACTATGAAGGGGTTGTTTCCGCGGTGCGTCTGCTCCGCGTCCGACACTGACATCCGGAGACACGACTACTTACCATGTGCCTTTGTCGCGTTGACGTCTCGAAAATCGATCTTTAGGGAAAGTCAGACGGTTGTAGTAAGCCACCGTTCATACCGGGTGTAAAAATAGTAAAAATGTTGCAATTTTATCGTCAATCAAAGTGAAAGAGTAATAAAATATTATTTATAATTGAAAGAACGTTTAGCACAATTATTATTATCTCATCATCATTATCGTCATTGTGGTTTTCTGAGTATGTATTTTACCCTATGGGAAACGACCAGGTCGACTGATAAACTGCAACCAAGTAGGGCAGCTCGTGTATCGAACTAAACTGCGGTTTGGGCAAACAACGGTTTGGCGGAGCGACGTTCACCGAACGAATCAATCGTGCTTTGGTTTCGATGGGTAGGTATACGTATATCCGTATATAGGGTAGACAGGTATATACAGCGAAATCCCGAGGGTGGTTTACCGTTTATTTAAAATTAAATCAAACGAAATTAAATCGAGGAATCGTTGAATACAAATCGACTTGTTAATACTTGCCGCATCGATAGATCGCTCACAGTACGATTTATCTACCTTTGTCATCTATATTGTCAATAACGTATGTACATACATACATAATATGTGTTAAATGAAATGTCAGTTGAAATTTTCATAAAATCGTATAAAATTATTTTTACCCCATTTATTATAATTGTTGTCATATTTTGTGGTTGCGAGGAGAAAATGCATTGTTATACACATGTGGACGTGAAATAAATGGAGTTACAGTTGGAGTTGTATTCTTTAATTAACGCATCGTTGTTACATATATAATATACATACATACATATATTCGATAACGCATCGTTTGGTACAATTCCATTTTCATAATAAATTAATTGTGTTACCTCATGATAATTTATTTACATTTTACTGCTGTATAGAGGCGTTATAACCGCAAATTCACCATTGTTTAATAATTATGCATATGCGAACGTAACTATATATGTATAATATATCGTGAAATGTGTTAAAATGAAAACGTATCCGTTTCTCGGTGTGGTCAAATCGAATCATCGCAAAATTCGTTTAATTTCACTATATCAAACGGATTAAAAGAAACAAAAGAAAAATCAAAAATTAACGAAATAAGAATTTAGTAAGTACATACAATCAGTAAAACTGCGTCAAAAAATATTCATTTTACTGTAATTTTACACGAGCGATTAAAAGCACGTGATTATCTCTTTCGATGTTGATGAAAAAAAAAAAAAAAAAATGTATGCAACTCCGGGACGATTTTTCTAATGAAAAACTCCCTGGTAATATCGAGATGGTCTTTTTTCACGTGTTAAAGTTGGTCCCGATATATACATATAAACGAGACGAAAAACGCTTTGTAAAGACTCGTCTAAAACGAGGACTTCCTCTTCCCCAAGGCTCCAATGCTATACGAAGTACATATGTAGGTATATACCCTAAATATATATGCAGATACATACGCTTATTTCGGTCGGAGATTCGACCTCGAACTCGTCCCCGTCTAACATCTAGCATCTAGCTACAGCATCTCAGCTCCAGAATTTCATCTTCCTTTTCTTCGTTACACCTCCACCTATAGAGCACAGCATGTCTCGACTTTCAGGGCAAGATGATCAATGGCCGTTAATATCGAGGTTTTGTGGAGAGCTCCCACCAAGCGTTATACACCTACCCAACTACCTGCTGAGGGGTATGAAAGTGGAGAGAGAATCTACGAGCCTTATACACCATCAGCCCTTGTTCTGTGATACGTAACTTTTACCTATACCATATGAGACTCGTTGTAGCTCGAAAGTTATAATGAATTTTCTAGAAAAGGTTATTGCCATTCAACGTCTATAGCCTAGAGGACGCTGGGCAATAAATAAATAATTACAAAATTTGATATATCAGATCGCTATAGCTGATCGATTTTCTTGTTTTAATTTATGAACAGTAATTAATTATATGAAATGTGAGTTTATTTTTTTCTTCTATAAACTAACCCCAACGTATAATTGCGACATGATGTTCTACTGGTGATAATAAACGATATAGATATACATCAGCTCTTTGAAGATCAGAAAGTAATATACGACGGAGAGTTTATCAATGGGTAAACTTTCGAGGGTAAAGAAGGTGGTAGGGTACAGTAGACGATGGGCGATGGGATGGTTCGGTGTCTAAGTCATCAAATTTCGGGATAATCTTTAGAGTTTAGAGGGTGATCGGGCTTGAAGAGACAAATTGTGATGGTAGAACTTTTTTGTAAATGGTTTTGTGTTATCAACGGTCTTGGTTTATCATTATATACCTATATTATATAGTAGGTATATAAAAGGACATATATACATACTCTGCGCAGAATCGTATAAGTTTGTACGAAAATTTTCGTCGTCATGGTTACCTACCTACCTCTACCTTCCTACCTACGTTGTTGGGTTCCGCGAGAGTTCGACGAGGTCATCGCGTACCTAGGTCGGTTATGTCCGTCAAGGGACACCTTGACGAAACATTGAAAATAATTAGTGGACCGCAGTTCAGTTTAATTAACTCTCGTTTGTACGAATTTAGTTGTTCTAATTTCAGGCTGTGTTTTCGTTTTCATTATTTTTGCTTTTTTTTGTTGTTTTTTGTTTTTTGAAGAATAATTTGCACCCTCCAAAGGTGAAAGAACATATACCTGTATATACATACATATATTCGTACATAAACTACCGTCATTTCCAATACCAATTCGATCCGAGTTCGTATATATAAAGTTTTGTCGAACTGCAACGGAAGCTTGGTATTTTATTTCGAAACTCCTGATAAAACGGTATAAAGGAACGATTGAAAAGCCCGAGTCGAACTTACTCCGTAGTAGAGTAACTAATGGCATAAAATAACTTCGGAATAGTCGATTGGTGTACGTGAGGGTACAGCTTTGCCCCCAAAGTTCGTTGGTATAGCAAAGCACAGCATGTAGCTGCTGCACCGGTTGTAGTCGTTCGAATAAGAAGAGGAGGGAAGAAGAGAAGAAGAAGAAGAAGAAGATGATGATTCTGTGTGCGTGTCAAATTGGTACAGTCATTTGCCAAGATATTCCTTCTCGAAATGAAACAGACCAAGGACCCGCCTTCCCTCCGTCTTGGTTCACAAGAATTAACGTCAATTTTCAAGGGTTCACGAAATTAGAAAGGAAATTCCTCGAGGGAAATGGGATCAGTATATACGTCGTCGTTTAGTCTACTAAATAAAAAAAGAAAAAAAAGAAAAGAAGAAGAAAAAGTAGAAAAAACTAAATAAATAAATTAAAATACAAAAGAATTAACAAAAAATAGACAGACATGTACACAAAAATTGTGAAACACGTATATAGGTATACCGATCACGCTTATCAACTTATCTTTTAATTTCCGTTGTACGAACGATAGGAAATTTTATCGTCTATTCGTTTTTTTCTTTCTTCTACGTGCTCCGTCTTGGAATCAAGATTAAAGGCAGTAACTTGTATTTATTAGAAAATCGTGGTCGAATGTTGGATAGATGTATATGTATGTATGTAATACCTTCAGTCGAGGATAGATTTTGACGAAGAAAAAAAAAAAAAAAACAAAAAAAAATGGTTTTCCCTTCTATAAAATTGATAATTAAATACGGTGAGAAACCTGCGGTAGCATATCGAATTATAAGGAGAATATATAAAAATGAGAAACATTCTCAAGTTTGTATAATATACTGCAGGCATAATTATTATACACCAAATAAGAAAACCGCGAAATATTATGTGGGGTGGTAGTATATGGAGATTCGGCTCGGAACAGCTATATTCTGGCAAAGTTAAGGGTCTTCCAGGTTCGTAGACTTTGAGATCCGGTGCTGGATGGGACAACCTCTTCCCAGCTGGTGCCTGCGCCACCCTAGGAGCTTAATTAATAAAGCCCCTGGCTGGTGCAGGTTCCTTCTCTCTCCTTTCTCCTCTCTTCTTTCTCCTTTCTTCTTTCTTCTTTCTTCTTTCTTCTTTCTTCTTTTCCCGATGTTCTCTTACTCCTCTTTACCGCCCGTTTTATCGTCTCTTTTCCATCTTCAAGTGAAGAGGTAGGTACTCGTGTCTCTATTGTTGAGCAACTTTATAATTTTTATCGCGTGACCTCGCGTCATTTGTTTGAAATTATTTTTCCCATTTTTTTTTCTTTCTTCTCTCCCTCTCTCTCTTTCTCTCTTTTTTTTTTTTTTTTTTTCTTCTAATCAATTTCACGCTATAAAATATAAAATATCGCGATTCAAACCAACGAACCACATTTTTCTATGTCACGGCTACGACGTTTCGACCTCGTACAATCTCTTATACATCTCTCAACTCGCATTAAAACAGGAAACGCGGTAAAGAGAAACTTTTTATCTCACTGCGGGACCGCGCGGATCTGCAGAGATTTTGTATAGAGCTACGGAGAACAAGGTATCAGAATAGGTATACCGTTTCTTTTTCTTTTATTTTATTTTTTTTTAAATTTTTTTATTCCTTTTTTTTCACATTTTTTTATTTATTTTTTCCTCTCTCTAGTTTTTTTTTTTTTTTCCGTAACTTCTGCAGCATAGAATGTTCGTCTAATTACCACCGTTATATTAATTCATATTTTTTACCCGACTACCTTATCCATTATTAAAAAGCAATTACTCACGCTGACCGTCAGTTGACTAATTTTAATAAAACACCAACAGTTTTTTTTTTTGGTTTTCGCCTGAAACGACGAAGCAAGGCAAGGCAAGGTAAGCTAACGCAAGGCGAACCGAAAGATCGAGCTATACACAACCGCGCCGGCTGACTAGTACCGGACCTTTTCTACTGTGCTCAAGCAATATTTCAAAGTCCTGGTCCGCATTGTTTGCTGTACGTATACCTACCTACCTACTACAGCCCTCTTCTTGGACGGGGTCACAATTCGCATAATGGTTAGAATACAACGGTGTAATATAATATAGCTGCTGGAATGGTTGTGCTGCTTTGTTTTTAACCCTGCTGCTGGTTCTGGTACCGTTGCTGCTGCAGAGAGAGTTTTAAAATTCCGTAAAAAGAAGAATACCCACCGGCGTGTATATAGTTCTTCCCCCGTTGAACTTTTTTTCCTATACTTTTTATTTTTTTATTCTGTTGTTTTTTGGTTTTATTTTTTTTTTTTATTTTTTTTTTTTCCTTAATATTTTTTTCTTCTTTCCTTTATTATATGTTTAATATTCGAATATGACGGGTGCCGGATACCCTCCAAAGGCAGTCTTCGCGGCGCTCTTGACTTTTGTAGCTTGTTACGCTGCAGGATGAAAGATATGATTTATGAAGGAAAAACTGGCCCCGAACAATTTTTCAAATAGTTTTCGACTGTCGAGCCTTCGCCTCGTATATATATATATATATATATATATATATATATATATATATATATATATATATATATATATATATATATATATATATATATATATATATATATATATATATATATATATATATATATATATATATATATATATATATGTACGTATGTATGTATTTATGTAATATATATATAACAGAAGATTTGGCCGTGGTCTGAAGACGGAAACGTCAAACAATTTTTCACCAATATCGCGCGAGACGTATAGCGTCGGATAAATTCGTATTCCTTAGATTTTTGTCTCGTTGAAAAATACCATCCCTTCAAAGAAAAAAAAACGAGCCCCCCCCCCCCAGTCCCTCAAAAAAAAAAAAAGACACGATACGAATATATTACTTATATAGGTACTAGCTCGGTTAGAACTTTATTTATTACACGTCTCCCCCCATACGCAGCACGCATTTCATTATTACACATACATTTCATACCCAGTATGTTTAATACATAAATCAAAAAAAAGAAGTAAAAAATATCCTCGTCCAAAAATAGAAATGGCTATAGCGTATAAGTAATCTCTGATCACATGCATGAGATTTACTTATGCTGTAGTAAAAGTTTCCATGATTTTTCAACCGAAATCCGATTGTCCGGGGATAAAGACCTCCAAATCCGTACTGGGGGAGTGGAAAAAGTGAATAAAAAAAAAAAAGAAAAAAAGGTACCACGTCAAGAGGATTTTTCTCTGTATGGAAAAAAAAAAAAAAAAAGAAAAAAAAAATTGAAAGGTAATTTTGATGTTAGTATAGAATCACGCCATCAATCAAACGTGATGAAAAAAAAAAAAAAACAGATGAAAAAAAAAGGAAAATACAAAAATAAAAATTGATGGATCGAATGAAAAAAATGAATCCTGTGATATTTTTTAACATTAATTTCTTTCTAGATTTATATACATACATACATACGTATGTACATTTCTATACCTACATATGCAGGGTAGGTACGTAGGTATATCCTTTTCCGCGACGGGTTTAAGCACCCACTAAATTAATCGTTGGATGTCTAAATTACAGCTGTGGAGGTGGTTTGGGGGGGTTAGTAAGAGCGCGGGGGGGATTTATATATTTTTTTTGTTCTCTGCAAAAGTTAGTGTGCACTAGATACCTAAGCGAGGAATTCAGAGTTTAGGTTGGTTCGTAGGACGGGGCGGTGGTAGAAACTCTGGTACCTAATTGCGACTACCAATTTGTCACGTAGACAAATGGTGCCTCATCAGGCCACACGACCGTAGCACGAGTTCAGATCTCCCCTGGCCGTTTTCTTGACTAACATGACTTTTGCTATGTTGAAGGATGAATTGGTTCTGCTCTATTTGATTCGAAAAGTGGATTGTGAATAGGATGATATAAAGATTTTGGTGAAAAAACTACTCCTATATAGATTTATTTTCATTAAAAAACAAAAAATTGTATAAATTTTCAAATAGGTGTAGGTATATAGAATTTTTTCATGGTATAAGGATGAAATAATAATCAGAAAAAGAAAAACACATCCGCATGCAGTGACGTGACGCTCCGATTGGATAGGTCTTTAATTAAAGAAACGCAATGTTCGAGCCCAGAATTCTAACTAGTAAACGAACGTGACTTGGTTTTTAAATAAATTAGTGAATTCTGGATCCCATATAAAAGACATTGGAAAGCTTTTGCTCGCCTGCTTTCAACTGGTGACACGCGGTCTATCCAACTTTATAGGTAGCTCCTTTCTCTAACTAACAATAAGATATATAGTATAGAAACTTGTTCCCATATCGTATATATATATATATATATATATATATATATATATATATATATATATATATATATATATATATATATATATATATATATATATATATATATATATATATATATATATACCTATATATCCCAGAGGTTTACTAATATAAAAACAAGGGTCTATGCGAGAGTTGTACATGTATGTACGTACATACATACACACATACGTACAGTTCGTAAATCACCACAGGATCCCAGATTAACTTCTGCCCGCAAAAAGCACAAAGCAAAGTTTAATCAAACAAGCGGGAATATTAATATGCAATAGTTTATTACTATATATCAAAAATTCTATGACAAGAAAATAAATTTTTGCATACCTATATGTATAGTCATTTAATATATCTAATTGTTCGAAAAAGTGAACTAATTCGTTCAAAAGGATTCTTCTACATCAAATATATACATAGATAGAAATACTGCAAGAGCAATTATGCTCTGTGATAATTTTATTTGTCTATATTTGTGTACATACGTATATAGATATACGTCATATACCTACGTACACTGAATATATAGAATGAAGTCGAATCTATCCACGAGTGAACAATTTTGAAACGACTTCAGCCCCATGCTGCATATGAAGGTATATGAACGTATACCTATATATGTATATGCTGACTACGTACGTATGTATATGTATATGTACCTACCCTTGGCTTTTCGACTGCAGTATGCATGCCCGTCTGTGTTATCCACACACAGATTATATTAACAAGGCAAACATTGGGACATAGATTACCCGGTGCATAGAATTGTTCTACTAAAAGCTGACTGGATTAGCAGACTTAATCTGCTAAATGAACAGCACTGGCTATGTGTTATACCTGCTGGTTTTGTGCTCGAATATAACTGTGAGCTAAAAATTTGTCAAATAGTATTTTTTTTTTTTGTTTTATTAATTTTTTCGGATTTGAGGGGAATCGTTAAAATTTTCATAGTAATTAATACGGATACGTATGATTAACGATGTTCTAGAAATTTATTGTAATTGATAAATCGGGTTTTCTAAACTTTCCAAAATCCGCGGGAGTTTGCATAAATTTCATACACGATCCTAGCGTGGAATCAGTTCGTAGCTAAAGCTTTGTTTAGGGGTAGGTAGAGTTCCGTTCCGTTTCGTGCGGGAGGGGTCCGCATCCACTTTGGAACCAGTTCGACTAACTGAATCACAGTAATTTCTGAAACACTTTAGCGGGCAATAAGCTGCATTGAACGCCTAATGGAATTCTGAACACGACCTCGAAATCCACCATTACGTGGAATATGCGGAAACCTCTAACAGTCCTGTACCTAGCTACGAAAGGATCCAGGGGGTTTAAAACGTTGCACACTGATTGAAATTAAGTCTTATTAAATGATCGATGATTAATGAATTTATAAATTCACTAAATTAACATTTTTTTTTTTTTTTGCTTCTTTATTATCCTCAGATTTGATAAAAACTAGCAGACACACCTCATACAAGGGTTTCGTTTTAGCGAAATTTTATAGAACTTTTGAAAAGAGGATAAGGTTGATACTCTCAGATTATGGGGTTCGGATCCTGCAGTGAACGGTGAGAATCTTTAGAATTTCATTTGTCGAATGGTGGTAGGTATACCTGGGGTAAGTACAGAGTGAAGATAGAAGAGAGAAGTGAGAAGAGGTTGGAGAGAGATAGGAGTCAAAGTTTGAGTAAGGTTTGAGAAGCGCGGGGAGTTTGTCGACGACGTTGACAAGTATTCTTAGCACCGAGTAAACCCATTGGGATAAGAGAGTTCACCGGGTATCGTACCGTTGGATATATATAAGGTAAAGGTACAGGATACTGCACCCATGTATATCTATAGGCGAAGCTCTGCGTAGCTGAAATGGATTTTTACGGGTCTTCTAAACAGTGAGTAATCCTGAAAGGTGATGGTGGGAGCGAAAGCTTATTAACAAAGTTGCTACGAAAGTGCGAAAAGTTTTTCAAGAGAGAGAATCCATCCTCTTTCTCTCAGCCCCTTCCTTCCCCATCCCTCCCTCCCCCCCGTCATCCTTTCTGGAAAATCTCTGCAGTTCAGGACATCCAAGTCCAGTAGCTGATTACCGTGGAGATTCAAGGAACGCAAATTATACCAAGATTCGTTAAAACTGGAAACTGGAAACTGGAAAGTGGAAACTAAGTTCGTTGCGTACGAAAAGAATTATATAACACGCACCTAATCTTCTCATTTGAAGCTCCTTCTTTAAATTTTCGTTACTAATTCCTACTCTTTTTTTTTTTTTTCATTTTCTTTTCGTTCATCCCTCTTATTTTTTTAAATTTTATTTTTTTATTTTTTTCAGAGTCTGCACGGTTCCGACGCAGTCTCCTGTACACGTTCAGTCGCAATCGTTGAGAGGATTAAACGAAATAAAGCTCACCGCGAGTTTTGAACGCGTCAACGTTATACCTGCGAAAAAACGTTGCACCGATGTTTTGCGGCGACGAAATAACGAGGCTATGCTGCAGAATACCGAGTAGGAAAATACAAATGCACCGTAGACTAACCACCAGCTTTTAAACCCACAATCCCCCATTCCACTATTCCCTCTTACTCCAAGACCCCTTGACCCCTCTGTAACCTCAACGAAGTTCTTCTGACGGTAATGTTTAGTTTAAATTAGGGGATGCAGAAAACGGAGTGTTAAATTCGTCGGAAAATTCTGTACCTTGAAAAAGTTATCTATACCCTGATACATAAATTTACCACATCATCTAGTATTAGTTGTAAATATAGGTATGTATTTTCAAGAATTTATTTTTCGATCTTTTAAATAACGACGATTAATGAATTATCTTAATCAACAGATTGTCCGTCGACTAGTTTGATCATTCGCGAGATTTCTTCTATGATCATAAAGTCTTCTTACAGCTTTTCCAGCACAAGATGTGTAAGAAGTCGGTTTAGTCGTCTGGAACACCTGGAGGTGACTGCGTCGTCGTTATAACAGCAGTTTGGTCGTTAGCGGAAGATTCGTACCTCGTGTCGCCCTAATAACGTCTCCTAACGTCGAGGTAGGTATACACGGTAACACGTTCTGTAAGTAAGTGTACGTATAGGTAAGTACACACATACCGAAAGCTATATTAGGTATACCTATATTGTAGAAAAAAAAAAAAATGTATATATCTATGTATGTTAGAAAAATCACAAAAGTTTAACCACTGAAAAGTCAGCATTGTATAATTAATGGAAATTTCTATTACTGGAAGTCATGCAGCTCTGTTTCTGTCTCTGCAGTATACATACGTATGTACATATACTGCATACTGCATGTAACATGTTCAATGCAGAATATATATCGTACCTCAGGGAGCAATGGCGAGGAATCGATAATTATTTTTGTCGTTAATTTCCTGCCTGCAGTGGATATCGAGAGAGAGAGAGAAAGAGATAGAGAGATAAAGAGAGAGTAAGGAAGAGATGGATAAGGAGAGAGAAATAAAATAAATGATGATATAGGGAAGGAGAGTGTTGATTGAATATGAGAGGCGTTGATTAGGACGAATATTTCTTTTTATGTATCGAATTTAATTTATTTGACGTTAAAAGCGTGATCGAGTATCCAGACAGGATAGGTACTTATACTTACTCACTTATTTTAGCTGTTACAAAGGCACTTGAGGAATTTTATCAAGCGGGGATTTCTACCTTAGTTAATAATTATTATCTCAGATATAATAAAGAAGGAGATAAAGAAAAAGACGGATAGAGAGAGAGAGAGAGAGAGAAAGAGACAGAATTGATAAATTATTCAGGAAAATTAATATACGTCCCCCAGCTGGGGACTGTAAGAATGTTGGTAGAAGGAAATCGCTCAGGTAAAGTATACTGCGGAGTTTGATATTCAAGTTTAATCATTACAAGAAAATTTCTCTGATTTAAAATATATTCCCCAGCTGTAGAAGAACAAAAAGGAAAAATAATAAAAATTGCTTATTGCAAATTATATTATTACGTGAAATATATTTTTGATTAAGAAACGAGAGGATATATAGTATATGGAAAGATAGTCCCTATATAGGGACGAGAGTAAATACGAGTGGAAATAGAGAATCTGTGGGATGGGTGACTGCCCAATTAGTCTGGGGCGCCGCGGCTGTGTAACTACTTAATTATTTTGAGTTATCGGACCGGACATCGTCCTCTGGTGGGCTAGGAAATCCTCTGCCTTTACCCCGGCTCTGATCTAGTCTCTCCAGTACCGACGAAGAGAGGGAGATGTAGAGAAAGAGAAAGATATAAGAGAGAGAGAGATGGAGGTTCACAGATTCCCCCTAAATTGCCGACATCCTGATTAGCAGTCAGCTTGCAGCAAACTGAATATGGGGCCCAGAGGCTGGTCCATGGGCTGTGTGGATTCTGTTAGGAGTTAGGAGAAAACCGCGGAGAAGATCTTTGAGCTAGTTGAATTACTGACTGAATTTGTAAACGATACTACGGTAATGTGTGTATACACCGAGATTTTCGAGAGAAGTGTCGTTTGATAATTACTCGAGTCAGTACCGCGAACAGATCAGTTTTCGGGATCTGTCGAGGGGAGAGAAAAGCGTTGAGTTTAGTCAAGTTGAGTCGAGTCGAGTCAAGTCGAGTCGAGTCGAGTCGAGTCGAGTCGAGTTCAGTTCAGTTCAGTTCAGTTGTCGCTTGCTGGGCGTGAGAAACTTTCTCGATTATTAAAAGAGGGTTGAATATCGCCCAGGGTGCCCAGGGTGCTCGGAAAACTTGGTAGATCAGCTTACCCCTAGTCTGAAACAAAAATGATGACATTAAGCAACGGGATATTTATAGAACTAAAAGAAACGCAGAGAGATTAAGATCTTAGGGGTTGTAATGAATCAAGCTTTATACTGCGAGGCGTGAAGTCATTGGAAAATATTTTCATAAACTTTGAATCACGGTCAAACTGCGATTTGAAAACATTTTTTGTTTTTAACTGCCAAAAAAAAAAAAAACAAAAAAAAAAACATAAATAATTCCTGAAGTCTGAACATAATCCCTTAAAATTTTTCTTCAAATTTTTACTTTTCGTATAAAAAGTCTAAAAAAATAAAAACAAAAACCTCTGAGATTGAATACGTAGAAAAAAAGAAAAGATAAAACAAAAATTCATTTTGTTCTGATAATATTATACAAGATTATAAAACTGCTGGTTAAAAATCCGGTGGATAAAATACTCTGGATAAAGCCTAACTTAAATGGAGTACATATATATATACGTAGAGTAGTAGCTGTGTACAGGTGTGTATAATGATTATGTACCTAAGGTCCCTATAAGATGGTTTGTAAATTGGTTGGGTCGATTCTCCGTTAGCGAAACGAAAATTGGCAAGTTTTAGCCTCGGTAGACATGGCAAAGAGCTATTTTCTACTCTTTAGGGAATACAAGCGGTTCGGCGAAAGTTGCGGACCAATTACGCTCTAATCTGAACATAGAGTTGGCCAGGGGTCCGACCTCGAGGGAATGAATTAGGCTCGCCTAGACACAGCAGTATCTACGTTTATGTACATACATACATAGATACATACATACATACGTACGAATAATTATCAGACTTTTAATAACGCCGAAAAAAAGAGTTTTAATAAACTGCAGCCCAAAAAAGCGTAGGACGAACGGACTTCCGGACAGCATATTCATCCTATATTTGATTAAAAAAATTTTTTCCAACAAACAAGTATGATCTACCCATTTTTAGTTGTGAAGTGAAGTTCGGGAAACAAATTGGTTTCTCTTTTTTTCTTTTTATTTTTTATCATTATTATTATTATTATCATTATTATTTTTATCGTATTTTGTTCATTTTTTTTTTCTTTTTATCATTTGATACCATAATGTAGTGGGTAAAGGAAACTTTGTTTTTCCCTCTTCAGAAAAGTTACGCGGTTTTGCGGTGAGCGCTGTTGGAATAATTTCGCATATACTTGCGCGAGCTTCGTCGTCTCGAGAATATTTTAACAAATAACAACGCTACTTAAAAATATAAAAAAAGAAAAGAAATTTTGTATTTCAAAGCCCGTAGATATAACAACCTACTAGTGAAATTTGATTATCCTGAAAAACGTGAAGAGGGGATAAAATATAAAAAAAAAAAAAAATACAACAACCGATTTCTTTCATTTTATTTCCGCATGAAAATACACTGACGAATCTGTAAAAAGTTTCAGGTATATATATATATATATACACTCAAATACTTAAATAATTTATATCTCATACCTAAATTATACTCCCTGATTTTCAGGCGGACATAGGTATAGGTATAAATAATTAATTTCGTGTGCAGCTACGTTGGGGAAAATGTATCAATGAATAATTGAAATTCGAATCCGATTAGAACGTTGAGTGATGTGTAAAAACGTATGTGGGGAAATTTTTTAGATCCATTTCATTAGGATAGAGAGAGAGTGTAAATGAAGTTCGAGGTAATGATCTATGTACCGTATCTACTGGTAAGCTTGTGCACCAGCAGCAGCTTACGTTGGCTTTCCATTCGCCCCCCTGTTCCACAGACTGTTGGGAATAAAAATACGAACCTAATTCCCCTGAGTCTTCGTAAACTACAACCTACTTAGAGTCTAGACTCCAGACTATCGTGCCTTTGCCTTATCATGGCTGGAGAGCTAATGAGCCTGCCATTTTCCAGAGCCAATCACTCGTCGTAAATCGGCTTAGCGGTTCCCCAGTGAGTTCCAAGGTGCTAGAGCGTGATCCGCTAATCACTATACTTTTTTTAAATCAAGAATTAATGCCCGGTTTCTACTTGGAAAGCTAGCGTTATTTATGACTCACGGTTACAGTATTTTTCGAGTGAGAAAAATCTCTCTTATATTCTCTAAAATGGTATAGATAAAAGAAAAGATAAAGGTATTAATAATTAGATTGATAAAAATCGGTTATTAAAAAACTTTAGAAAATTGTAAGAATATATCAAGTGGCTTAAAGAATCGTAATGGCAACCGCGAGAGGTACGTCTAATAAAGAAGTGGATGGATTTCGTGATTCAAGATCGACTTTTAGCTGGTTTTGCGTGCCGCCACAGACACACACACACACACACACAGAGTTCTATAGCTCCAGAATAAGGGGCCAGGTTACGACCTCAACGTTAGAGTTGGCTGAAGTAGATCAATCCTGATTAGTCAGGAGGTAAACATGCGAAATGGGGATGAGGGCGAAGCGCGGAATCGAGGGTCGTTTCTGCAGGGTTCAAACTGGAACTCGAGTTCGGTGGATGGATACATTGGGGTAATTCTCAGCAAACCAAAGAGTAGACAAGTAGTAGTAGAAGCAGTATAGTATAGCTATACCTACAAAATTTGTCTTTGACTTTACGTAAATATGTGTATACATATATTATATACGATCGATAATCTACTGTTGTTTGAAGTAGGTATAGACACAATAATTGCACAAAAGAGATTTTCGACTTTAGTCTCAAAAGCTTGCTAAACCGTATTTGAGATCTCTCTTTGTCTCTTCGAAGGAGGACAAGAGATAGCCTTTCTTTTCTTCTTTCGTTCTTTCGGTTTCTCGTTTCCTTTGAGACATCCCGAACGTGTACCAGCCATGATCGAGTTTCTCCTCTCCTCTCCTCTCCTCTTCTCTTATCTTCTCTGCTCTTCATCGTATCGGTACCCTCCACTGTAACGTGTATAATATTTCCATCCTCGTATATATTATATAAAATATATACATATATAGGTATATAGCTACGTATAGATTTTGTCGCTACAAAAGCCAGAAATTCGAACCACTCTGGGAGTGTGGGTTGATTAGGTAAGTAGGTTCGGTCTTATTCGGTATATAAAATAAGGGGTGGTATTTCTTTTATTTATTTTTTCTTTCGTGAAATATCTTTTTATATTTTTATACGTTTTTTTCTTTTTCATTTTTATTTTATTCATTTATTTATTTAACTTCCTTTCTTTTTCTTTTTCTTCTTCGATCTTTATTCTTTTACCATTTATTTTTTTACCCTCACATAGTGGAAAGAAAAGTGCAGACAATAAAATTATTGCTACGTCTATCGTCGTTAAAGCTAGATAGGGGAACCAGAAGGATTACGTGTCCTGAAAAAATCTCCCGGCCATCAGTCGGCGTCAAAAATTGAAAATGAATGGTTTCACGTCGAAAGTGGATAATTGGAGAGCTGACGTTATAGATTATTCGTTATCATTCCGGCACCAAATTTTTACTGACATTCATATTCGTTGGACCGGTATGGTTACACTCGGTTGATGAAAGAATAATATGCGACTATATTGCAGAACCCAACAGAACGTTGCAGTATTGTTTCAAAATTCTAAAAATTTAATAATTTGCTAATGCACAGCAGCCACTACGCATCTATACGCGTCGACGGTTCAACGTTCGGTGAAATAAATTCACGAATGAATTGGATGATGATTCTCGTCGGCAAGAGGCTTGCGGGATTATATAATACAACAGATCAATTTTTAATTTCAAATTTGATTAAATCCTATGAATTCGGGCCTAAAAAAATGGTTGAAAAAAATTAAACAAAATATTGTGGAAAGGGATGAGGTAAAATTTTTTATTCAATTCTAATTTTTTCTAATTCAGGTTTATACTGCAGCGTGCAGAGTTACAGATGCGTTGATATTTACAAACGTTGGTATGTGATAAAGATATATATGTGGATGTAACATACGTACGCGACTAACACATTTATACACGAAGACCATAGAATGAACAGGGTCAGGCACAGGAGAGTAATGACACATTGATTAGATTTACGATGCCTGGCTAGTCGAACGAAAGCAAATTAATTTGTGTATACGGTATATACGTACGCAGTCGGTTATATGTAGACTTATTGGTCCCGATGTGTACGCGAGTTAGGAAGTCCGTAAACAAGGAATGAAAATAACGGTAAATAATGATTTTTTTGTAAAAATGTATCAAAAAAAAAAAATAAATAAATAAATAAAAAGAAAAACGAAAAAATCAAAATAAAAGAGAAGGAATAAGAGAGATTTGAATCTGCAGAACAAGAGAATAATAAGATACTGAAACGTTAATTTTTGTGTCGTTATATTAATCCTCTTCTTTAATCCGTGTGGCTCGTTGGATCCCAACAAACGCGACGATTTGAAGAGAAAATTGTTATTTTGATTATTAATGACTCGGCGTAACGGTCTTATAAATATTCATAAATTTTTAGCGGGTTGAAATAAAAGGGAGTAAAAATGCGAGAAATGAAAAGTGTGGTATAGGCACGTTGTGACTGTGTACATATACACTTACTTTTTAAATACATACAAATTCTTGCCCACTGATACAATGAAAAATGAAAAAAAGAAAAAATGCTCGCTTCCTGTATTCCACGGTCTGTCGCGCCGCGGTGGCTCGTCCCCTTCGTGCACAAATCAAGCTTATAAAATATGCGTGTATGTAGTAGATACATGCCTACCAGCTCATCTGAGTACTCCCTACTCTTTACACTCTTCAATACCTACCATCGGGTAAATTCTGGATAAAATTCTTTTTTTTTTTTTTTTTTTTTACGGTATAAAATCTGCCGCACAAAAAACCAAAAAAAAAAATATTCGTCTCGTCTTTTCCTGCGCTCTCATTTTTCCCATCTACTTGGTGCAAGTCTCAGACTGGATGAATAGCACGAGATACACATATCAGAACTGCACCCTCAAAAGGCTCGTCGAGTTTCTGAATCCTTGCCAAATTCTCTGAGGATATACTTGGCTACCGACTACTCGCTTCGTTGATTAGCGATTACATGTTCAGAAGTCTGGATGAAGACGTATATGTATGTATGTACAGTAGTTGATAAAATCCATTCAATTATTCATTTTATTTTTTACTTATTTATTTATTTGGATATTTTATTACACGATACTTCGAGATTTAGGTATGAAAGGAGAGATAAGAGTATAGAAATAAACTAGGTATACCTCATAGTGGAGGACTAAGGCTACTGCACGTACACGAATCAAGTCTGAGTACCATCAAATCTTGTGCAGACGAGATCAGAGCGACAGATAACGAATTCTCGAGGTACATTCAGCTGCAGACACAAAAAGAGAGAAATAAAGAGATAGAGATGCGACGTCATTTACTAATTGCAAGAGAGGGAGAGAGACATCGATTGTTGGTTATTTCGATTTATTATTTGGAAATGAATGAACGAACGAATGAATGAATGAATATAATAAAGATGAATAATATTAACGAGACGATAATTCAGGCTCATGAATAATATCTTGTATAATAAATCCCAGGGTCAAATATCCGGGTCTTCTAATGTCGGACAAAAATCTTAAACTGTTCTATTCACGTTATAATATATAACCATTTTTACCCACGTAAAAAAGAAGGAAAAAAAAAATGAAATCCGAGTTTCGTAACGCCCCGAGGGGCACAAAGGAAAAGCAACAAAGGCACGTCGAGCTTCAAGTCAGCCACCGGAATCTTGCGAGCATAGAAAAAAGTCTCGACTTCGAAAAGGAAAGGAATACCTAGTATAGGACTCGGACGTGACAGTATAGAAATATTCCATCCAAAGATACAGTGAAATAAAATAGAAAAAGAAAAAAGAAAATAACGAAACAAATATTGTATGTATAAATTTATAAATCGAAAAAAGCTCTAGGATAAAAGAAAGAATAAATTAACGAGACTTTTTGATTCAAAAATTTTCTATAATATCATCGTTTTTATTGCTCCAGATTATTAATCGATCAGAATTTCGTATATGTAGTATAAAAAATTCGGTATACGTAAAGATGAGCTTGCAAAAATTCGAGAAGATCGAAATCAAGCCTTAAATAAATGACAAGAAATGTTTTTTTTTTTTAACTTCTGTCAAAAAAGGTATATAGGTATATGGTTATTATACGAAGTATAAGAAACCCACGATCCTTGGTTGTTGGTAAGAGGTGGGTATGAAACTGGGGTGTGTGGGAGTAAGGGATGCACGGAGCTTGCGCGGATTCGACCCGATGCCACGCGCGCCTACCTGCTTTCGAGCTTTTGGGCTTTCGGGCTTTCGAGCTTTCGGCATCGCTACTGTCGTACGTAAACCCCGTATAGCAAAGCAGAGGTGCGCTGCAGGTTCTACTACTACTTCGTGCTCGTCCCCCAACTCGGTAACGAGTCTCAATCTCTTGACTTGTGGCTGGGGGCATCGACGTACGTGACGTACTCTGAAACGTACCTATAGTGTTAACTTAGGAGATATAAAAATCCCCTCATTCTCAGTAAAGGATTGTGCCTCGTGAAGAGTGACACGGTGAAGCAGGTGATGATAACAAATAAAAAAAAAAAGCATATTTGAAAAGAGGAGACAAAAAACAATATATATGTATAGTTTTTCGATTTTGGTTTTTCTGTTTTTCTTTCTTTTTGTTTTTTTATTTTTTACTTTTTAGTTTTTGTTCATTTCTCGTTATTTTTTTAAAGAGAATTTTTTCTTTTTTCTCTATTCTTTGACAATAGCTGTTCCTCCGTTATTCGATTCACCGTGACCGGCGATGTGCTTTCTTTTTTTTCCAGAAAATAATAACGGTGAAGGGAAGATTTCTGTGTATTCTCGTGTGTGTATGTGTATATGTGTATATATGTGTACGTATACTTTTTTTTTTTTTTTTGTATGTGTATTTGTGTGTGCGGTTCGATGGATGGGACGACAATCCTCATTTGTTGAATGAAATTTAAATTTCGTGTTTACATACGTGTTATTTTTTCTTTATTATTATTTTACTTCAATTTTTACTTCTCTTTTACATTTTTTTTTTTTTTTGTTTCATTCAATTTTCGTATACCCGTATACTTCGTTTTTTGACTTTTTATTTGTTAGATCGTTTTTCTGTGTCTCTGTGTGTATCAAGAATAAATTAACAAAAATTAGTGATACAGTGTTTTTTATTATTTTATTTCAACGCTGTATAGATGCATTTTTGTATAATCCAGCTTATGTACAGAGCATACCGTTGAAAACTCAAAAAAAAAAATAAAAAAATAAAAAAATAAAAAAAAAATAAGAAAAGGTAAAACGTTCATCAATTTTTAATTATTCAAACTCGTAAGCTGAGTATAACGATGTTTTTCCTCCTTTTTTTTCCATTTTTTTTTTTGGAACTTTTCAACACCGTTAAGGTATATAATACGTGAAAAATTTAAACGTTGCTACTGGATCCTCGCGCGATATTTCAGCAAAAGCATGAATAATATAGATGTAAATTAGCCCCGGGGTACCTTGAACAAACATTCTTAATTTCTGACTTTACTCGCCGTTTCCTTAATGCTTATATATTATACACGAATTATCTACTACCACTACTAATACTACTTTATATTTATATATATTTATAGAACGTATATATTTACATATAATTGTACAGCTACGTGAGCGGCTGACACTGATAGACGGTGGAGGCTTAGATCCCGGATAAAAACGTTAAATAAAATGGGTCGTAATTTAAAGCCCCTCGTAATGAAGTTATTAAACCATTTGCTAAAATCTTTCTCTATCTATATATGAATGCACATACATATAGGTATATACATATGTATAGCTAACCACTCGTATATGTATATATATATAGGTATATAGGTATATGTTACATATATATATCTATATCCGGAAATTCATATTCGCTTTTGAAATTGGTACGATAGGATCTGTTTCACGCATTGCGGGGGTGAATATATAAATTTAAATTAGGACCAGTCAAACCGGTGAAACGTTACCTTTTGCTTTTTGCCGCACAGTAAAAATGATCCCGGTTCGTGCCCGGTGTAACAAACAGCCCCTAAATTGAAAACGAACGCGTAGTTATACGCGCTTGAGGTTCTCTTTCCCGCTCGCTCGCTTCCTTCCTACTCTTCCTTCCTTCCTTGGTTCTTCCTCTTATTCTTCTTCTTCTTCTTTTTGATCTCCTGACTCTGTCCAATCTAGCTGTCGTTTCTCTTTTCTTGAAAAAAAAAAAGAAAAAAAAAAAAAATTTTTTAAAATAAAAATTCCTCTTCATTTCTCAAGTAAGAATCAGACGTGGTATTTTACTCTGGAACTTTTAGTTGAAATTTATTTATTTATTCATTTATTGATTTTTTGATTTTGATTTTTTGCTCATTTTTTCTCACTCCAAACGCTTAGGTAAAAGGTACATATCTCTGCCGTATAGGTATATATTGTATATGTTATATAGGTATATGTATAGGGTATATGTAATATGATTGTTTCAACACCCCGGAGAGTGTATATATATGTATAGGTATATGTAACTTAGAAATGTATGAACCGAGATCATACAATCAGTTCGAGATACGAGAAGAATGAAACAAAGTGAAATAAAATAAAATAAAATATAATATATAAAACAAATTTAAATATACGTAAAAGAACCGTATATATATAACACAAAGTTGTTCTTTGTTGGTTTGTGTATATATTTCACTTTGGTGTTGTTATTTTACGTGCTAAACTAATATTATCCGAACTGAGATGAGTGTTATTTTCTTTCCCGAGTGTTGAATTTTGTTTGTTTTTTATTTTTTTTAATTTTTCTTCCTTTTTTTACAATCGCCGAAACGAAGTGTGTAAATATAAACGACGAGAAAAATAATTATTAAAATAACCAAAAAAAAAAAAACGAAAATACAAAAACGAAAAACCAAATTTCTCGTTGATTGATAATACGTATACGAGCTGTAATACGGATGGGTTTTAATGTTTTATCAAATTACGTGAGAGGGAGGTAAATCGAACTATGGCTGCAGAAATACGTGTTTCGTTTTTCAAATAATGAGAAAGACAAGAGAGAATGAAAAAAAAACAAAAAAAAAAATGAAAAAAAAAAGATAAAATAAAATAAAAGAGACACCCTCTAATTTCACACGGTGTACCGGTGAAATAAAAGCAACAATATCACGAGGAAAGAATAACAATGTAATTTTCAAGCGACCTTATTTAATTTACTATTGAGTCTCGCGCTCGTTGCCAACGACGGTTATACTCGAAGAACCGAACTCAACCCCCTGTGAAAAGCTCCCATCTTTTCCCTCTCTGTTTCTCTATTTTTATCTTACTCTTTCTCTTTTACCTCGGCGAACAAAAAGTCAAGAATTTTTCTTTCCATTATCTAGACGAAAGCTTTTTCAATACGAGTTTAACTCTCCTCCCCTTTAAACAGATATACATACATACATACATACACATTATACACGAGTATACATATACACCTCACGGTAGGTATTAGGTATATACAAAAAACCGTGAGATTTCAACTTTACTTTTAATCACGGTAAAAAGTCAATTACTTAAGATTTTCAACGTTTTAACTCACGATTTATAGTAATTCTTTTCAAAATTTAATAACTTTAACATCGACTAATTAATTTGTAGGTATAAAAAATCACGAATAATAATAATAATAATAATAATAATAAAATAAATTAAATAAATTAGAAACAAAAATCATTATTCAAGTTCAATATTCGATCAGGGGGGTAGATACATGATGTAAGTACCTATCAGAGGGGGATTCTGTAATCCCAGACACCTGAGCATAGCTTATAAATTATTTAATTAATCACTTTCTGACCAATCGGTTAAGCTGTTATAATTTATACTACCTATACTTATAGCTACACCGCTGTGATAACTTCTTTTCACTTAATTGATATAGTGTTATAAATTAGAAAGAGTGTGCAGGCACGCGACAGGCTCGTGTTAAATTCAGAGCTTAATTGTCCGCCACTACCCCTTCGTATACATACACAAAATATACATATCTACATCCCATATATTACATAGTTTAGAAAATAAATGACAAACGATCAGTGAAAATAATTTTTATATCCCTTTCCATTTGGTACATATAAAAAAAAAATAAAAAATTCTTTACACTCATTATAGTGTCTCTTTGAAAATTGATCTATAAGTTATTTTTCAATTTTTTCTCTTCTTTTTATCTTTACTTTGTACAAAAGAGATCAACTGATAAATACTACGAAATAGTAACAGGACGAACTTTGGGCAAGAAGATCGGTCTAAAAGTTTTTCCTATTTTTTTGCTAAATTCACTGCCAACTTTTTGCACACCCCTCCGTTCACTAATGGGGATACCAATTAATGGGACAGGTTTCTCTGGTCAAATAATAAATGGGGATATATTATAGCAAGAAGTTATAGGTCGTATAAATAATAGAAGTTGAAGAAAAAAATAAATAAAAAATCGATACGATTGAACCATGAGAGTATAAAAATTTATTGATTGAAGAAATGGTTTTCAGGGTTTATTTTTTATATAGTATATATACATGAGATATATATACATATATAGGTATATATGTGTTAGTGAAAATGTTTATTATTCGAAATGTTTTTTCAACAAACAAATATCTATATATCTAAAATATATACCTATATCGACCAAGTTGCGGTATGTTCTAGATTTTCAAAGTGTTTACCATCGTCTACTCAATTGCGCCGGAACTCACTCCAGTCCCTCCACTTGTCGTCACTTGGCTCCGCCTCGCTTCCCGTAGGCACTTTTACCGCAATTCGATCCCTATAAATTCCAACTCGGTCCAACGATTACGAGACGATGTGTATATACCTATATATACATACATATATATATATATATATATATATATATATATATATATATATATATATATATATATATATATATATATATATATATATATATATATATATATATATATTATACCCCCTGCGAAAAATACCATAAAAGAGAAAAATTTTTTATCTTTAATTTTGTTTTTATCTTCGAATTTTTACAAGTTCGCTTTGCTTTTCATAATACCGTATATTTGTTTTCGATTTTTTATCATTTGGATTAGCTTTTGAAAAGCATCGTAAAAAATTTCACTCCACTTAACTCAAGGCTAAGAAATTTTTATCTAACATTAACTAAGACGATACTTAAGGGTGATTTTCTTCGTGCAGGTGGTTGCCGCAAATGAGGGCCGAAGAGGAAGATTGACGATCGGGAAGGAGGGTAAAGAAGCGGGTTACCCGATGGCTCCAGCCGTCGTCGGCGGTTGGGGGCTTCTTGCGCTCGCCCTACTCACCCTGGCAACTCCTAGCCCTGCCGCAATTCGTAAAGGTAATTCGAAAGCTCCCGTATATATTTTTCTTCTACTAATACGTTTTGTTTTTTTTTTTTATCTTTGTTTCTTTTTTTTTTTTGTCTTTGATGTTTTTACACGATTCGAAAAACCAAGATTCGCGATCGTTCATTATACGGAAGTCTAAATACGATTCAACAATTCAAATTATACGACTCTCCGTTCCATCGCTTTATGAATGATTGCTATTACCGTTCATGGATCATGTGTTAATTTACAGTGCTTCAAACCAACTAGAAATTATAGTTTAGAGTTCCGTTACGCATTTCCGAAATGCGTAAATGCCGGTGATTTATCTAACGTCAACCGAGTGCCTACGTGGGTTGGTTATAACATTTCTCCATCTATTGTCACCGTAGGTATAAACTTCGGGATAATTTCATACCGTATAGCCAAGCCGATGATGTTAAAATCGTTACCAAAAGTTCGAGAAACTTGACCTGCAGAAAATGTAAGAAATGTGATAAGTGTTAATACCGAAACTGCTTATCTGCATAATTCTCGATGAAATGAATACAGAGATGAGGAGCTTTTAAGCTCCCACGTTCGCCGAGGGATCAAGGAATTCTTTTTGTTTTTTTTTTTTTTAGCTATGTGAATAATATTCAAGGGCTAAAGCCAGAAGAAGAGAAGAAAAAATAAAGAAGAAAAAAATATTAGAAGAAAGGGGTTCACTTGCACATACTTATACTCCCGGGGTTTATCCAAGTCGAGAAAGGGCTAAAGAGTAAAGAGAAAAAGTTTCCTACCTAAAAGCATCTATTTAAACCTTACCCATTGAGGTTGGAAGGCCTTCCTCTCTTCGCTTTCTAGCGGCTTTGTCGCCATTCAGTGGACGATACCTCCTCGCCTCACGTCGAGTCGCGAACGCGTGACTCGCCTCTCAACGAGCTAAGGACCTCTACTCTTCTTCTCTTCGTCTCCCTCAGAGGTCTGATTTCGGCGTTTGAGTTGCCCGCTCGTTCTCTACTGCCTTATACACAAGGTATACGTATATATATATAAAAAAAAAATATATATATATATATAGTATATATACCTATGTGTATGCGAAGGAGAGAAAAATCTGAATACAAATCCCCGGACTCGAGTACCGGCTATGGTACGACCCTCGAGATCCGAGATGGCTGGATGTGCTCGCGATGTATATATATACAGGTATACGACGAGATGAGAGAAGGGAAGAAGAGAGGAAGAGAAGAGGAGAGGAGCTTTTCAGTTCCGTATTTCTATCCTCTTCTTCGCTTTTCTCTATTCACGGTTCGTATACGCGAGGAAGCTCGCGCGGTAGCTAGCGATCCGTCGCAAGGCATTGTGGGAACGTCACGTTTTTAGCAGCTGACAAAGCAGCCACCTCGCCTCACCTAAGAGGAAACTCCGAGGGATCTTTCCTCTATCTTTAAAGGGGCAGGCAGGGAGAGAGGGTCGTAAGCGATTCGGAAGTTTCTGAATTTCTATCGCGTTAGCAGGAGCTCTACGACTAGAGGTAAAGGAGAGGGCTCAGACAGGAAGTCTGACTTTCATCTCTCAGGAGTACCACCTATACCCGCAGCTACAACTGGTATAGGTTGTCGAAAATGTTGAATGACGGATTTTTCGACCGTCAAAGCATGAACGAAGCTGGGAAGAAGTAAGGAGAAGAAGAAGAAGGAGAAGGATGAGGGTGTAGAGGAGGTCGTTCCTCTTTTACAGGGTTGGGTAATAATTCTTCTGCCAAAAGTAAGCAGCTTGAATAAAACCCGGGTCTCTTTCACCCTGGACTATACACTGGGTTAAAATTTCTACCATCTTTACACTCACATAGCCTTACGAAATCCCGCCAACCGCGACCTCAACCTCGTCTCAACTTTCTCCTCATCTCATTTATGCGGCCTCATACTGAAACTGGAGAACCTTTAGCTACGACACTTGACGCCAAAAAGCCTCCTCTCTTAAGCTTCGTCCTTATAACCCCTTAAAACTGAACACACGTAGGATATATCTCTGGTCATTTTATTTTATTTTATTTTTTAGGATTTGGAGGATGAGTATATACCGCGTGGTCTTCAGTTTTTAAACTAAAATAACGATTTTTCACGTACTTTAATATGCGGACTTTAAGTAACCCCTATAACACTCGGATACCCTCGTCTCGAAGAAAACTAACCGAAGGATGACGTCGTATCAGAAAAGTCTGACCGTCGTTAAAACGTCCGAACTAAACGAGCCACCCTTCGGGAATCCCTTTCTTTGGACGCTCATCGTCGAGAAACGAATTTCGCCTGTTCAATCTTCGCGATAACAAGCGAAAGGTGATGTAGAAACTCTTACGAAAATCTTACGTATATATATATATGTATATATAGGTATATACCATATCAAACTCAGTTCGTTCCAAATCTCACGTACTTATTGTCTGTTGGAAGGAAGGTAATTAACCAGGAAATCTAACCACCCTTTTCAGATTTGTGTATGTGAAAGAGAAGGAGAGAGAGAAAGAGAGAGAGAGAGAGATAGAGAGAGTGAGTGGGAGTGGTAAATTGGGGTAAATTAATGAGAAGCAACGGTTTCGAAATCGGAGGAAATGTGTTAAATCAAGCCACCCTGAAGGTACAGCTCGTCCGGATCGTTACGGACCGAGGTAAATGAATATAATTATCAATCTGCGTAGACTGATTGTCAGAAGAACGTTAACTGAGTATTCCCAGTCTCGTTGATTCGTGTAGCTTGCAGGTGAAGCGTGACTTTTAATTACCACTTTAAATTACTCGACTAAAAAACGCTCGGAAATCTTTGCGGTATTTTTCAACCCCTAGGTCCATGCGTACGATAAATCGCAAAATTTGTTTGTCTCATCGACTTTTGGCTGTAGAACTTTTCAATATTTTCTATAAAATCTTTGAAAGTTTTTCCTATCCGTTTGAGGTTTGGGTTATTCCGCACGTTCCTGACTTTCCTCCTCTCGATATTAATTCGGGAATCGTATATGAGTCGATATGATTCTGACGGAGAGAGTTTTTGGGGTGGAATTTTTGCTTTTTTTACTTTTTTCTTAGTGTAAATGTATGGGAAGCGGTTGATGGGAAATAGCGTGCAGAAACGGCGACAAAAGTAAAGGCTAACCAGCCCCGGGATTAACTGGGCATTAAGACGTTCTTAAACGGACTATTTAAGCTCCCGATTAGCACAACACCGGCCAATTTACGAGGCAAGGATTACAACTTTGTAGGTAATTGCGTTATCCCTGTTCCCTGGTACTCCAACACGTATCCACGTACGCTTTACATTTGTATACATATATATGTATATGTATAGGTATGTATATTTACTACGTGAGTATAATGTATATACTATATACATACTCGTACATACCTTACTTTCAAAACGTAATAGGATTTCGAATCGGCGAACACTAACTACCACCGTTCCTGCTCCTGGACCGTATAACTTCAATACTTGTTCCTTTTTAAACGTTCTTTACTAGCCGGTTAACAAAGAGTCCGTGTAACTACGGGGAAACCCAATTATAAACTGGTTCATTAACGACTATTTAACAGTGCCGTATTTTCTATTTCAAGAAAAACTCATATACCATCGATCTTACGAAAAAATCGTATATATATACATCGCAGTTAGCTGATGTGTATACCTATGTATACATATATACATTATACACACCCTCTGTTCCTTTTTACAGTCTAAGATTGAGTCTGAATTTTTCAACCTCAATTTACACCGCCGGAATACAAAAGAAGAAGAGAGAAAAAAAATTAAAAAAAAATAAAAAAAAAAAATAAATAAAAATTGTGGAACGAAATTTCAAAGAAAGCGTGAGCTTGAAATAACATTCGTAAAGAGAGTATCTCAAAATTTCCACGAAATAAAAAAAAAAAAAAAGTAATAATAATAATGAAAATCTCCATGAAACGTTTTATCGAAAGTTATCGAATTGTAAGTTTTTATTTTTGTTTCTTGCAAATAAGTAAGAATATAAAATTTTTATTTTCTTAATTTTTCGTTTCAACATTTTGGTACTAATTTTGTTCTGTAATCGAATGTACTGTAAATTCGGTTAAAATTACAAGGAAATTCTAGTTTCCCCTGACGATCGACAAAATCCGCTTTGATTTAGCTCCTGGTATGGCTCAGCTTAGGATCAGAGGGGGCTAATAGGATCTGCGAAAAAGACATCAGACGACTGATTAGTCTTTTGTGGGGACATTTAATTAGTGTAATAAGGCTCTAGCGTAATTAGATACTTGGTAGTAATTCGCATTCGGAATTTTGCTCTCGCAGGTATTCCGCACGATCTTTCAGTGCAGTGGTTCAACGAAGCGCACCTTGCGCGGTTATACCTATACGTATAAATGAACGTTCGTTTTATTTCCGTATAATTAATTTGCGTTGGTATATAAAATTGAATTAAAATGTAACTTTCATTCCTTCACTGTATATACATATATACATATATATAGTATCTGCCATACTGCACCTCAGCTCCTTTACTCATTTTACTTAACGCCGGTGAAATCCGTACCCGCCAGTCCTAATGTCTGAAGCAAAAGTCGTCTAACCATTCCAGCTCCTCTACGAGCGGCACGCAAATTAGATTCGGTGAGATTAAATTAGGTTTCCTTCGCCGAGGTTGGGCTGGCTTGACTCCACGGTGCGTAGCTGCTACCAAAAGTTTCTGAAATTGCGGGAAAATCGAGTTTCCACCAATCGTAACGCCGCCCATTGTTATACCTACGCTCCCCTCTCTCTATCTCTCTCTCTCTCTCTCTATTTCTCTCTTGCCACCAGTTTTACCTTATTCTAAGTTTAAACTCTACGAACTGTCCGTTCACCAACTACCATAAAAGAACCGAACTCATAGTGCAAGTCATTTCGCAAACATCCTCAAACTTCACTTAATCTCCTACTCTAACACACGTCCATTTACACTTTCTATACAAAAGCTTTAAGCTGATACCTATAATACACGGAATACAATGCTGCAATTGAAATGCACATATCATGGCTGACTCAGCTGCAGCATATACCTATTCTGAATGGAACGGAAGTGTAATAAGACGAGAGTATATTTATATAGAGAACTGAAATGAAATGATATTAATAATGAAATATGATGGTTAAAATTTTGAATTTATTGTTCACGAATTAAGGTGCAGTCAGATATTCTTCGGTGATTACCGTTGACTTTGTATATATATAGGGGGTGTTGAATAGGATGGATTTTGTCAGAGTTCTCTAAGGTTCACGGTTTGCGCCGTAGTCTATGCAAATATAATGTCTGTATTACGAAACTGTTGAGCTTCGGTGAGATTAAATTCAAATTTCAGTAGGGGCCAGGATTATCCTGGGAGTCTTATCGCCGGTGCGACAGGCCTAAACTTTCTGAGCGGCTATACGCTGACGATGAGACGACGAGTACGACACCCATCTCCACGTCTCTACCTATCTTCCGTCTCTTTAGCTTCTCCTCTAACCTTCCACGCGTTATTACACCTGCTTAGTAAACCCCATAACGGACAAACGGATGTGCCGCAAGCACCTCTCCCTCCGTTGGTTGGGGTACCGGGCTTTAGGGCTCGGAACTGACTTAAGCTTAGTAGACCTTGGAAAATTATGAATAAATATTATACGTGGCGTAATTGAAAATTATATTGCAGAGATGGGTGTCTGTACGTGTGTGTGTTTGTACACGTATAGGTACGTGTAGTCTATTTTAACACACAATTTAAAAGAATGGTTAGCTCAGCGAGGGCATCTGCATTTTCTGGATTTTTAAATTAAGATAGAAGCTTGCAACTACAGTAACGAATAACTATTCCAAGTCCCAAGAGCATGGAGATAACAGTATTAAACCTATGATACTTGTATTCGAATCACGTGAGCAAAGATATCGTATTTAACGGCTGCCCCATACGTGCTTGGAGAACATTTTCAGTAGTAGAAATCGAGTACAATATGAACCGCGGTGGCACATCCCTTCTCGAGTATGTTTGTTCATAAAAAAAAAAACAAAGAAAATCGGGACTGGGTTTAGTGTCTTAAGACTGTGGCCAGCTTTCGAACTACCCGATCGATCTTGACGAAATTTGGTATAAAAATACTTTGAATAATTTTTAGATACTGTATCAAATTTTCGAAAAATCGATTGAGAGGTTTGCGGATCGGAGGTAAAAGTGCTTTTTTTTTTTTTTAAGTGTTAATATCTCGAAAATCTTTCATACGATTTCGACGAAATTTTATTGGCTGGTACTTCTTCAGGCAGCGAGATTTTTTTTCAGATATAGAAAAATTTGGAACTTAAATTTGGAAGGGGTTACGGTTTGAAATTTCATTGTGGTATAGCTCGATAGCTGTCAGAATTATTCATTCATTGGTGAATTGCGTTTATTACTACAAGCATCATACAATTTATTGTCTTAAAATACATTTTTGAATAATTTGAAAAAAAAAAAACGAAGAAAAAAACAAAAAAAAATAAAAAATAGGAACAAAAATGTGTAATTCTGGAATATGGCGCGGCATATCTGCGTCAATTTTCATGATGAACAATAACCAGTCGTGACACAAATGGTAGTTGACACAGTTTCTTACCGTGCGCGTCGTAGTTTTCTCCGGAATCAATATTCCTCGGTATGGTGCAACCAGCTAGGCGAGTTAAAGGGTCAGTGAGCGAGTGGTTCAGCGTAGCCGTTAGAGAATTGCACTTATCATAATCCCCTTCCGCCCCATTTTTCCCACTTTTCGTCCATTTCTTCAATTTCCACCGGAAGAAAATCAAATAAATCAATCCGATTGAATTCCGACCGAATTGAAGAAGAGGAAAATTGATATATAGTTACGCGTGTGCAGAGAACCGAGGAAACCCGGAGCTATATACACAATTTGGAATGAAAAAATTTCACCCAGGTCAAAATTACCCGGACGAAGAATGAAGAAGAAAGCTGTATAACGAAAAAAAAAAAAAAAAATGAAAAAAAAAATGAGCTGACTAAAACGAAGAGGAGGAAGTAAAACCGTTATAGAGATCGAAGAGAACGTCCAGACGCAAATGAAATTTGTCTGCTAGGTAGGTACGTGCCGGGGCACGTGACTCGATAACTTTTGCACGCCATTCACGTTCGTCGTCCATCAATATGAAAATTTGACTGCATATTAAGACGCGTGGGGAGAGAATGGCTCCATTGATTTTCGGAACGATCGATAATCCGTTCCCGTATTTTCCCTTCAACCCCTTGGTACGTCTAGAGGTCTCTGTGAAGGCGATCCTACCCGTGAACCCCTTTTAGCGAATAGTTATCCCTGGAGGCCCATTCGTCCAGAATATAGGTATATAGTAGAACCAAGTAAGAGACATTCGCGAAGAGGCGTGCACAAGGTTTCCTGGTAGGTACTAACAACACGTATCTCAGTCAATGTGTCTGGTTACCTTCTACGTTGGTACGAACGTATTTATATATGTATGTATATGTACATACATACATACATATATACCTATGTAGACACAATGTTCACGTATATATACCCCTGCCTTGATTCAATTACAGTTATCTGGGTATTTTGGTGGGTGTCCGTATCGCCGCAGGTAACAAAAGTATCCCCTCGCTTAGCAATCTCGCGGTGACATCCAAACCCAAGTATAAATTGAATGTACGAGTGTCATCTGAACGGGGAAGAACTGTATCGTGTGGAAATGATGGTAACGCCTTGCAGAAATACGACATGTTGAAGCCGAAAAAAAGGAGAAAAAAAAAAAAAAAAAAAAACAATAAAGAAAAAGAAGAATATGACGAAAAAAGTAATTTCAAACTCTATAGTGGAACTCAGCATCTTTCTTGATATTTTTGACGTACCTATATACCTATACTTGTACTATCCTTGGTTTTTGGTTCTCTCAACGTCTCCTTTCTTTTCTTATTATTTTTCATTTTTTTTTTCTTCTATTCTCTCTTCTCTTTCTTTCTGATCCCCTTTATTTTCGCCACGACGTGTAACAATAATTCTCAGATTCCTTTGGTACCTCGGATGTGTATAGGATTTTTACCCCAAGTGCGGGGCTGAGAGGGAAAAGAAACACTGAAAAGATATATATAAAAAAAAAAAGAAAAAAATCGAAACGGAAATTTAACAGGAATTTTTTTATCAAGGCTTTACCGCTTGTATTGTTTAGGTGTGAAAATGGGTCGTGCGAAGCTTTTAGACTTTGCGTCAGAGATCTACGACATTTTCTGTGCGGGGTAAAGTTTAAGCCGTTGAAGGAACGTTTTTTTTCTCATTTTTCACCACCACCACCACCAACCCGAGGAGTAAAATGTTTGTTGCTTGTTTGTTCCGCAAAGGCTCTTTCTCTATCTTTTTTTTTTCCCCCTCGTTCTTTCTAGCTTTTTTACTTTTTTTTTTCACGTGGCTCAGGAAATAAGACAGGAGATCAGGTTAGCCGATTGAAAAATCCATGAAAAACGGTTATAAGCTCGCTCTGTATTTTCACTTTTTATATATTTCTTATATATTCTACACGATTTTATCTGGACGAATAACCAAATACGTCCGTATTTCAAAAGTGTTCCTTCATCTTTTCCAGCTAAAGCAGATAAGCGATAATCCAGAGCCCCCCCTCCTCTCTCTCTCTCTCTCTCTCTCTTACCTTTCCATTTTCCACTTTCCACTTTCCAGTTTTCAACCTTCACTCGTTTCCTCGCTTTTGCGATTTGTATTCACCAACGATTAACCTCAGAGTAGCGCACAACCCTATATCGAATGTATATTTCACCCCTCGATCCTTTCATGAAGGAAAATCTCGATCCTCTTCGCCTTGTTTCATTATATCATCTGTTTTATAGAACGAAGTATGTATATATGTACGTATGTACATCAGTAACTAAGAACTCTGTTTATACTCACGTGCTCATTTCGTACACCTACCTATCTTCCCGCAGCTCGAGTAACGGGATATAGTTGACAAAGTCTTTGTGTCTGGCAGTTTCGAAATATATTGTTCCCTCAGAACCAGGAGCAACTAATTAACGCTACGAAAGATAATATCGCTCGATCCTATCACCGCGTTGTCGCATCCCTTTATTGGAGTTTACAGAAAGCGATTTTCCTTTATTCCCATCTCGATTACAACATCAGACATAAGTTTTGGTGTTTGACTAGCCGACTACAAAACGGTATCAAAAAAAAAAAAAAAAAGTCTAATCATCATAAAGTCAAGGCTTTTATACTTCAAAGTGAAAAATTTATTGAAACGGATTTTAATCGGATATACTTACTTAGAAGATAAAAAAAAAAAAAAGCCACAGTACTGCGTAATGATGAATTTTATAACGTTTGTGGCCAAAGCAGTAAAATCGAGTAAGTCGAACGAGTGAAATTTATAATTTAAAAACGAAAGGCTACAAGTGTTCTGTGAAAGGGGAAAAAGGGAAAAGCTCACTGATTAAAGGAAGGTTTCAAAGGGATAAGAGAAACTGAGTTCAGGTTGAAATTTTCAACTCAGAAGTTAGAGGGAGAATTTTTTTTTGAATCAATGCCACTTCAGAGATTCTTTACTTTCATATTTTTTTATTTCTTATTTTGTTTTTTGTTTTTTTGAAACAAAAGAAAAATTGTCTCAGTTCGTACATCTTGTTATGAAATTTCGTTTTATAATTACACACACTGTTTTCTTTATACTGTATACATACATAGATATATTTATAGATATAATTATTCGGGCAAGTTAGGTAAGCTAACTCGAGCGAGGAGGTAGAAAATTCGTGGTCTGTTTTTGCCCCGGTTCGACCCAAGCCCAAGTGTAAGCTCGGTACAATAGAGGTATTTGCGTTGTTCCAGAGAAATTAATTACTAGGTACGCCCTGGACTCAAGTGCCTATTCCTCCATTAATAGTCTCTAATCTTCTCTCCACCCCGCAGTCATCTCTCACCAAAGTGCCTTCTCCCTGGTTTAACAACGACTATGTGTACATATCTGTGTCATAGAGCGAATGTGAAACGTGAAAACAGGATGTTCTGCTTTCCTCTCCTCTCCTCTCTTCTCCTCTCCTCTGCTCTTCTCTGCTCTGGTCTGCTCTCATCGTCGAGGTATTTCTACTCTTAGTTATAATTTCCCCTGCGCCCAGGAAAGCCTCTGCCAAAGGCAGTGATGTATGAATGTTACGTGTGTGATTTCGCAATGAACTTCCCTTGTCCCTTCTCAAAGTACGAGAATAAAACTTCACTGGGACGGAATGGAAAAGAAAAAAAAAAAATCTTGGTAGAGGAGAAAAAAACAAAAAAGAAAACCAGAGATGGATAGAAATGGAAAAATAAACACCGTCTTGGGGGTTTTTGAAAAGAGAAAGTAAAAAAAAAAATAAATAAAGAAAATTTATTCAGAGATTACATCAAAGAAATATGTTTTGCAAACAAAAAGTGAAAGGCGTGTTAATTTCACATCAAAAACACCATTTCGACGTTATATATGTATACTATGTGGTTCGGTGACGAGTGGTAGAGCATAAAAGCTGTAATCAATGCCAAATAAGCTTTCTAGCTTTTTGTCAGTATAATAATCATTAAAAGCCTGCTTAATGGACCGGCCGACGCAGCCATCAACCCTTTGTTATACACAGGCGGCCATTTCCGTTGTGTATTGTATTCTCGTCAGACTATAATTGGCGGGTAAAATTTTCGGTCCTTTATATGTATATATATATATATATATATATCTAGCAGGTATAGAGACACATAGTATATACATCCCATAAACGAAATATTCATGTGTACATATAAATATCTTAAAAACCAACACGTCACGTCGTTTATAATTTTGTCAAAAAGAGAGAAAAAGAAAAAAAAAAAAAAAATGAAAAATTTCACACGAGTCTCATTCTAACTCGTCAGCCTCAAATCATCCCAACGATAATAATCCCCATTTTTCTTCATACCCTACACGCGGTTAACTCTGTTTTCCAAAATGGATCCAAGCGGCTCTGCAAGCTCTTGAGTTTCTGTTTGCCCAACAACAACAAAACGTTGCTGTATTCTTGTGGGTTTCGAATTTGCGACCCTAAAGCACGTACGTAAGGACTAGTAGGACGCGCATAAAGGACCGCAAGAAAAAAAAAAAGAAAAAAAAAAAAAGGAGAAAATAAAAGGCTAAAAAAACTCACGTGAGGAGTCGTGATCCTGCAGGAAAGAACGAACGACTATCGGGGATTAAACATAGTAAACCCGTCAGTTCTTATTCGAGTTTTATCGAGGCTGGCAGGAGTGTAAGGCCCGCTTTACGATCGTGTTGTCGTTCTTGGAGCACCACTGGGTCTCCTGAGTACCAAGGAAGGGAGTTTTGTTGATGCCAAACTTCCTGTAGACCTGTATACCTTCCTACACAATATAACACAAGGTCCTGTTCTTACATTGCACGTTAAACTCCCTGCACACTCACTCAGGTATTACCTAAACCTACGATATTTGTTGCAGGGTATGCTCTTTCCCTTTCGATCGGAGACATCGATCTTCTCACTTCTTCTTATTTTTTTTATTTTTTTTTCATTATTATTCTCATTCTTTTCTCCCTCGAGCCCATGCCACTGTATAGTTGGTATCTACCTAGTACATATGTACATACATACATACGTATGTAATACATACGTTAATCTAAACGACTAGAATGACTGTGAGAAATGTCTGTGTCGTTTCAGTTAGACATGAACGGTTTTTCAGCTTCTTTAAATCGCACTGAAAATAAATAGCGATTTTTATCGGTACGTGGATATATAAGCATCAAATCTGATCTTAAATTTTCTGCTTTTGTTAATCTCCCGATAGTATATAGACGATTATACTGCCTCGTACGTAAGAGTGATCGTTGTAGGTATAATTCCACTCGGTTTATCCGTGTATTAATGATTTTCTCAACGATCGCAAAGAGCTGTACAAGAAAATGTGTATTTTTCTATTTTTAATTTTTTTTTTCTGCCTCCTATTTTTATAGCTAACTTAAAATTGCTCTCGAGTGATTTTATTTTACGCTGTAGCCACGCGCGTATACTTACCTATGTATATGTGATACATATGAGAGAATTTTTAAATCGGTGAAGCACACTCAGCTTTATAAGCAGATTATAATGCACATTCTAGAATCACGGTTTTTGCATTATTATTTTTTCTATTTTATTTACGATATTATAGAATATTATTCGGTATATATATATATATATATAAAATAGAAAAGTAGTTTTTTCTAACACTGTTACGATACATTTTTTTGTAACTCCAAATATCAAAGCGTAAGATTTCGGTATAATAAATTAGAATTTTTTTTCTCATTTTTATTATTATAAAATTTTTATTTTATTTCTTTAAAAGGATTTCTAACTGTAGATGAAAAACGAAGAAGAATTTTGATTTGACATACCGCTAAATTCGTTTCTTGAAAATCAAGTCAGATATCGTATGTATAAAGAGAATATCGATTATCCGTCAAAATTTTCAAGCTTTTTCTTGACTTATATTCGCTTTTTACATTTTCATATATTATCTCTTTCTCATGTTTGAATTTCAACTGATATCACAGAGGCGATAAACTGATCTAAAATATCTTTGAGAATCTTTAACTAAACTCGGATCTCGATTCTCAAGTCTGTAAATATATGTCTATTGGGACAGAATCGCGATCTGAAACCAACCGGCGCCGTTTCAATTTTATCGACAGTTACTCACTTACGTGCAATCAGACCACTTCCCTGCCTCGTTCTCCGAAAAGCTTGTATAAAGCTGTTTGCTTGATCTTCACCAAAGACCAAAATTACTTTTCTTTTCTCCCTGCAGTACCACTCAGCCTTTAATGCCGTCAAATATCTTTCCCAAGCTTTTCATTTTTTGCATTTTTATTTTTTCATCTTATTTTCATTTTCGTTTTTTTGTTCCACTTTTTATTTTATAAACATCGTCTCGTTCGGATAGTAATTTCCCATTTTCGTTGATTTCTTTTTTGTCTTTTTACGGTAGACAGATCCTCAATAAACGAGGGGTCATTTTAAACCGAACGTTAACGAACAAAATTAATAGTAAAAAAGAAGTATCCTATGTTCCTTGATGAATATTAAAAGGAATAAAAAAAAAAAAACAATTTTTTCGTAGCAGAAATATCGTTCCATATATAGTTTAATCGTCGTACCAGGTCTCCGTTTAATCGCGAGTAATCAATTGCCGCGTTGATTGCTACCGCAGTTATATAAAATTATATATAATGGCTTTAATAAGGTTTGTGAAAAAATTGCATATCCACATGCACATATACCTGTAATATTCATAACTATAGGTATACAGAAAACTTATTATTGTAGCTGTGCTTTCAAGCTCGAGGGAATATTCTTGTATGCATATGTATGTATCTATATATATACGTATATGTATATGTAATACATACTTACGTATACATATCATACGTATAACATTCATGCTGCTGCAGCAGCTATCGGGTTTACAGTCATATCCACACCGCTGCAGTTGCAGTGGTGTAAGATATCTTCACCCTAGGTCTCGAGCTAAGTGCAGTGTTCCATGATATGATGAAATTGCTGCGGTACATGCGCCACGACGATCTTGCAAACAGTGTTTATCGCGAAACTCACTTGGCACGTGCCTTGGGAGCGAATTTCCTACTTTATATAAACATACATCCACCTACATTCATACGTAAATACCTATACGTGCGTACAGGTGAATTATTAGTCTCTATTAGAGAAACCCTTAGAAGAAATTTAAATAATTATATTACCGATCAAAAAATTCGTTTCATTTTTTGCTTTTTAGGTATATTGATTATTTTTTTATTTATTTTTTTCTTTTTGGGATCAGAGGGGTTCCTTTTTTTTATCCGTATATTAATCAGCATACCTAAACCGGGTATTTCGAAACGCTGATTTTACGGTAACGTATTTAGATACGGGCTTTGGGAGCGACCCGATCCATTAGCTAATAGTATATAACAAGTAAATACACAAACGTGTACGAATTCCTGCACCATTTGGATGAACACGTATCCGTAATATATATATATATATATATATATATATATATATATATATATATATATATATATATATCTATATATCGAGACATCGAAACTCATGGAGAAAATTAGATTAACAGACTCGTAGAGCCGATATCCAGTCGAATTTACTATACTAGCGATATAGATATTTATACGTATGTATATATACCTATATGTAACCTAAATTTTCAACGAATCTATGTACGAACGATCTACTACCTACTAGAAAATTAAATTATACCTACGTAGGTATATATAGGTAATATTATACCGTTTCTATGAATATATTTAGTATATCCTATACTATATATATAATACCGCGAGTATATAGAGAGAGTATTATATGTATATGTATATGTATTGATTTACTCATTTTTATATATATATATATTATATACAGCCGTATAATATAACAATAATTTAATTTTTATTTTTTTTCTTATTTTGAATGAATTTTACAGCGGAAAGGGATCACTGTAATAAAACGGTGGACATTTACGAAGACGTGTCCAGCCCCGCAGTAACCGCGACTACTTGGGGTCGACCCTTGACCTGTTGGTACCGTTTTCGATCGTTTCGTGGCACGCCTCGAGACTGGATTCTCCGTGTTCGTTTTAAGAAATTCAAAGTTGGAGTCTTGGCGAACGCTACTACTTGTGCCGGAGGATATTTACAGGTAAGAAATCGCCTATATATGACCATCTATTATATTTTTATTAAAAAAAAAAAAAGAAACAAAATCATTAACCAAAGGCTGATTAATTTACATTCCTACTTTGTGGCCAGAGCATAGAGCATTGTGTTAAATATACAAATAAATAGGAATAAACAACTATCCGGTGTTTGTGTCAGTCGATGATAGTTGGATTAATTAAACTAGCTATTGGGTTATACGATTCTAATTTCAACAACAAAGCGATGGGTATAGGTATGTGTATTCTATATGCATCCATGGGATAACAGTTCGGCTGCAATTACCGAGTTGCAGTACCTGTATAACGAACGTCGAATGTGCTTTAACTGATCAATTCCTGTATACCTATACCTATCGAGGTTTTATTAAATGAATTTCTGTTTGTTATTTGGCTAATTTCCACGAGCCATGTAATCCTGTAATTACCCTGTTTTACCGTGTTTATAGGACTTAGTAAATTTTAGCCCTTCGAGTTAACTTGGGAATCGTTAATATTCTAATTGTAAATACGATTTCTTGGCTCACGGGTTGTATTAAACGCTGTTGATTTATATACCCTTACCCGATTCGGTATACGAGGCTCGTTAATTTTCGTTTTAGTGCCTAATTTCTACGTATAGTATAACACACGTAAGTACATACGTAACATTATTATACATGGACTGAAACCATGAAGAAAAAATCCAAATTTCGCTGATTAGGTATTTCAAGTGGTGGCTTGTATTTGTACGCGTTTAAGTGTATACATACATATATATACCTATATGGAATATATACTGTGTTTGAAATTGTATTACACAGACGGGTATACCGAACAAGTATCAATACATACGTATACGAGAACGTGTTTGGATATATAAATTCGAAATTTTTTACAATCATGTATGTATTTGATATTCGTTTGATGACAAAGATAAAAGAAAATGTTAAAAGTGAACGAAAGGGTCGCCGCAGACTTATGATCGAATACCAAAACCGAAACAAAAACGGGGATTTTATTTTATTTTGTTTTATTTTATTTTATTTCAATACCATGATATTTCGATGTTGAAACGAAACTCCTAACTTTCGATATAAAAAGTTACCAAATATCGTACTCAACTGTAGAGGGTTGAAGTATAAGCTATACATACATTATTATACCATACATATATACTCCAGGTATATTATGTAGTAGAAATAAATTTTTCGAATACATATATCTATAATATATAATATCTATAACATATAATAGCTCTTCTGATAATATTACAAAATATGCAAAATTCTTCGTGAACGAAAAGCAAAAAACTGCAATTCATAGCTTGTACTGCAGTTATTTCAATCCTATGCAAAAACAGGAGTAAATAACAATAATAATAATAAAATAAATAATCAAGTTCCATTTCAAACTCGGATGTCCGACTAAGGTGTTACCTTACTTACGGAAATATGTATGCTGATGGTGTAATATGTATTCCATTGTGGTGGCCGGTTGGTCGGTATATGGTACACGGTACTCGCTTCTAGCCCTCCATAAAAGCTCGTGGACGAGTCGACGTTGGTAGCAAGGATATTAGGGCGTTTTGAAACTTCGAAAAAATAACAAAAATAACTCGTTAAAATTGAACCCTTCACTTTCAGGATCCTTCGTTAATGATTTATGGAATTTTTAAACGAAGGATATATGTCCTTCGAATTATTCAGATCTTAAGTAGTAACGAGTTTTGTTAGTGAATATAGGTACTGTAGTTCAAATACTAGTAATTTAATTATTTTATATCCCACGATGGGGAGAATCTACATTGTTAACTTTTGGTTGTACTATTACAGAAATCGATGAGTCGAGGCTACGTTATTAACCCATTAATTTACCGCGACGGAATTAGGCCACAGCTGGAATCAACTATATCTACTAAAATTAACCTTCGAGCTATCCTAATTGGTGTAAGCGCGAAAATACCCTTCCTAACTATTTAGTATATCCACAGTTTATTAACCAGTCGATGGAACTAATCATAACCCATATGTATTATAAGATCATGGAAAGAAAGAGAGCCGGACAATGTTGATGTAATCTCTAAATTTTTTTACGAAATATTTATACTTCTTTAGCAAAAAGATTACTTTTCTTCATGTTCGAAAGTAAAATTTGAAGAATTTATAAGTGTTATTTTTATAAAAAGATCGACTTCTGTATTTTAGTTCGTGGCTCCTTCCTGGTCAGTGTAAATAAAGGTAAACATCTTCTTGGACCTACGCTATATATCTACGGGTAGACATCTCTACGCACAAATAAACCTTAAGCTTTAGATACGGGTTAAATCCTCAAAGCGTCTGACGACTTTGTCCGCGCGCAAGAAACTCCGAGGATACGGAATCCGCAATATACCGAAAGGAAACAGAGAGCTGGAAGGATGAAGGAGTAAGGAGTCTAGGAGTAAGGGCGAAAGACGAAAGGAGACAGGATCAAGGAGAAAGGACAGACCAGGCTGACCTCGAGCCATCACCAACGGAAATAGCAGTTCGTATCCCTTTTCCACGCGAGTGCCGATCGCCTCGGAGACGAACCCCTTTCCTGAACCTAGTCTTCGAATCGTGGCTCCGTGGCTTTGGACGTAATCAAAGCCGAGCAAACGGCGGGACCAGGACGCGGCCCACATCCTCTACTTCCGAGATCAATAACTGATACGGGTTACGGTTTACGGGTTACAGGGTGCGCGCTTGGTTGTTTCGGATGCCTTATTGACACTGGACCAAATAGAGAAAGATTTCTCATTTCACCAATTTCGTATATATAAAAAGGAATCTTTTTCTTCTTCTATTTTCCCATTATACGTCTCACGCATCAATACATAATATCATATCAAGCAATAACCACAGCCTCGCGGTTTGCTCAACAGCCACGATACAGAGGTCAAAAGGTAGCGAAGGGGAGACAGACGTACATACGTAAAGCAGGATGGTGACCTGCAGCCGGAAGATGAAGAGTGCGGTGACCATTTCCGTTCATTTAACTAACGGTCCCTAGCTCTGCAGTTTGCAGTGTACTTCATGACCCCCAGGCCACTTTTGTGTACAGAGAAGTTTCAGGATCTGAAATTTCGTTATTCGTAAACGTGGATAGGTACGTGGTTTGCAGATAAATTTACCTTTAAAGTAGGTGGATAGGTATAACAAGCCTGGAGAACGGCGTTGACCGATAGAGTATAATCAACAAGCCATTAACCAAAATTCGAAATCGATATTACATGCTAGGCTGTTGAATTTCGACAATGAACAACATAACATGGTTTATGGATATATCGATCGTACTACCGTGCTTATTTACAAAAGATGCGTGTATTCGATTAACGGAAAGCAGTATATATGCGATCCATACATATCGAGAATATGAAATTTACGGTCGTTAAGTTTATATCCAGAGCGAGAAATTGACTGGAGCATTTGTAGAATTGAAAATAAAGTTTATGTTTATACCCTTTAGGTATGTGTATATACATACATGCATATATACTCTTCAGCATATATACCTACCGACAATAATATTGATTACGGAAATGTTGTATAGAGTATAAGGTATATAATCTTTGGTTACCTTGTTCACTCAAAGATTTTTCAACGATCTATTTAGACTACAATCTAATGCTAGGCTCGAGCTTGTCGTAATAAATATACTATAATCTCCGGCAATCTTAAATCATTTTTTTTTTTTTGTTTTTTACTTGATGACAGAGTTTTAACTTTATTGCACGAGTCAAATGGCCGATCAAATATCAGAGATCAGAAGAGGTCTTCTACAAGCACGAATTAAGTAGATATCGCGTGTCTATTCATCATTCCTGTGAATCGCTAAAAGGGCTGACTTTCGCTATAATATCTGAAATTTAAATTATTTTCTTGGATTTATGGATTTTTCTGAAAAATTTTTTTTACTCACATATCTATATGATAACTTTCTTTTTCTTTTAACATGCTTTGGATAAAAATATATATCTTCGAAGTTTTGGGGATATGTCTTGTTAACTATTGACTAGCCGAGTGGAATAAGCTGTCTTATAAATTAATCAACCCTCCATCGACGAGGGTGTTAACGAAAAATGGGAACTCCATCATCATTATTAACCGGATATACTCAAGTATACACCTTGACAGGGTCTACTCTCGAAGGATCAGTCTGTGGAAAAGAATTTGACAAGATTCAACTACTATTATAAGATAAGAAAAGACTATAAGTAAATCTACATCGTAATTAAAAAATACTGTGAAGTATAAGAAAATTGAATAGCTGGAAGATTATTTTTGAAATTGAGGTCTAAGGGGGTGGAAAATGATCGTAATCGAGAAATGTATTAGGAGTAGAAGCCCTAAGGTGTATGAAAAGTAGTATAGAAACCATTAGGTGTTGGATCGTGGCGTTATATGCATAGATATACAAAGGTGTAGAGAAATGACGAGGAAATGTAGTTAATTATTCATTCGATGATGGAACGACGAGGTCGTATCCCTACCTATTGCAGGATGCGTGCCATAGCTACCTGTCCCGTTATGGGAACTGAGGAATGGGCTCTTCACTTGGTGCCTGGAAATGTGGGTATGTACATACATACCTACAACGTTGAAACATGCGGTGGTAGGTAGTACGTAGGATACGTAGGTATACGCCAAGAGCAGAACGTCATTAATCTTCGACAGGCTCGCATAGAGTTTCGCATCTATCGGGGTAAATATCGTACGCGGTTTTCTCTACCATATATACATATATACCTATATATAAATATATTATACCCGAACAACAACCCACTACCTATATAAATATTATACATATATATCCATTTCCGCAAGTCAAAAGTTATCGAATATTTTTTCCAATATCAAAAATGGAATAAATAATAAATTGAATTAAATATGAACGATCTATACCTCCCTCCGGCATCTATGCGATTTCGAATATCGCATCGATCTTTGCAGCGCACCTCATATACTGCTAACGTAGAAAAATAATTTGAAATTTTTATTTTACCAAGATTACTTTTTTACCCGGGTATTCGCTGCGGGCGCAGAACTCTCTCGATTAGTAGATTTTTTTCTGTTATTTTTTTTTTTCCTTTTGCCCTCTCTCTCTCTCCCTTTTTATTATTTTTTATTATTATATCGTCTTTTTTCGTTTTTATACATGAGGGAGTAGTGTCGTTACGTTAGCTACTGTACCTATCTACCCTCTACCAATTTACATTTCTATTACTATATGTATACCCACCTGGCGGATGTCTGACGGCCGTTTTCACTGCGCTTTATGATTAGCCGTATAGCTCAGTTCTTTATTATAAACGAGTTTTTAACTTTTTATTATACTTATTTCTCACGTCATAAACAGAGTTTGATTTTATCCCGAGTATATACCTATACTGCGAGGTTTGTACAATATACCTACATACCTACAGTCAATTAATTTCAGTAATTGGAACGATTTTAAATCGTTTATAAAGTCTTTAGAATTTCCGTTATTGCCTCTGGCACGTTTTACGCTTTGATAATTTCCTTCGGAATTATTCTAAAAAACATTTTTTTTTTTTTTTTTCATAAACTGTATAGGTACTACCTAGTCTGTCTCAAGAGGTGCAGATTTTTGCCTACTTTTTTTTCACACACTGTAGTCATATCTAATTACCATACGAAGTATACATGCATACTTTTTTTCGTTAGCTGTGAAAAAGAACGACGAAAAACTAAAGCAATTTATTTTTAATTGAAAACGAAAAAGGATTAAATTTAAGGTTCAATACTCACGCGGATTAATCGGTAAAAACTTTTTTATTTTATATCCCCATAAACTCGTTCAAGAATTTTCCACGGCTTAGTTGTTCGAATTTTTTTCCAATCGTAACGGTAATAAATTTTTATTTTTTTCTATCTTTTTTTCCATTGTATATACCCATATATATGTACAGTTTCTTCGAATTTTTATCTATGTATTCTGTATAACTATATATAATCGTTAAAAAGAAATCACAAAATCGCATTTCCAATTCCTCTCGTGGAATAAACTTGAACGTCAAGTGAGGCTGAGGATGTGCTAACAACGGTGAAGTATCCTTAAGAGATAAGTCAACGATAATTCAGTATCATTCTTGAAAGGCAAGTTGAAAAAGAAAAGTTTTCGGTATAAGTATATGTATATAATACCGGAATATCTGAAGAGTATAGATTATACGGAGTAAAAGAAAAAAAGAAAAAATGAAAAAAAAAAAAAAATACCTATAAGAGAAAGAAGAAGAAGAAAAAATATATTCAGGAACTGAAAGTGCTTGAACATCTATATAAACGAGACGTATATAAAATAATATATAATATATCTTAAGGGTTGATCACGTGTATCGATACTAAACGGAGTTTTAAGAGCCATTAAAATTCGAATCATGGGTCAAAGTTGTTATACGTAAGGAGTAAAAAACAATTTGATTTTCTATTTAATTGACATCAATCGATTAATACATCTTTTACATACCTATATACATATATATGTATATATAGTAAGAAATTTAAATCGAGATTCAAGATCGTCAATAAAAGCGTTTGTTTGCATATAAAACAAATGACAGATATTTTAAATTAAGTTCCAATATAGACGGGGTAGGTATATAAAAGCAACCGGAGGGAACAAAAGGCTACATTTTGAAGCCATTTCAATTTCCGTCTCACAGAATAATGAAGGGAGTAGGTATAGGTAGCCGGTATAACGACAGAATGATCAATACAGGATCAAGTATCAGGTTCGTTCATTCGTTCGTTCCGACTTCGACGTATACCTACCTACCTACATCCATACATATATACATATAACTTCTATACCAATACTATATATACAATGATCGAATTCGTCGTGATTCGCGATTCGCTCGACTGAACTGCAGCCCGGAGACCGTTGATTCAAATATAAAATAAAGTTAGAAATATATCCTGATCCTGATGAAATTGATTCACCCAACAAAAGGTTTGAGCAATAAATAAGGCAGACACTCAGCTTCAAAGACTACGTTCACTTTATCGAATATTTCACTCGATCTATACACAGCTATCTTCATTATTCACTATACCGAGGTATATTGAACGGGGTGCAATTTTTAACCAATTATAAAATTCCAATGGATTTTATAACCAAACGAAAATAACACATCTGACCAGTGACTCACATCTTAGACTCGAGTAGGATATTTCTGATAACCGAATCAGAGGGAAATAAAATCAGAAAAAAAAAACTAATCATGGAAATTGGCTTTAAGGTAATAGAAAAAAAAAAGAGTAGGTATATTTAGTCCGGAGAAGCTACAAGTTGTATAGCGAACTTGATCATCCCTTAAAAATCTCTCGGTAAAGGATGTTGAAATACGTTAGTGAACCGTCTTGAGTTACCTCAGCTTTTTCGTGGTCCATATAATGCTGCTCTTGGTGTCTTGAAAGAAATTCATGTATGTATTGCAGGGGTAGGTAGATAGGTAGATATAGGTACCGGGAATTCGTGGAGTGGGAATAGCAAAAGTGATGTAAAAGGGAGGTTAGCTCTACTGCTAGAGGGCGATGGGAAGAATCCTTTACAGAACGAGTATAAGAAGGATAAAAATATCCAAAGATAAACTGGAGGGACGAGGAAGGCGTCGCGGCGCCCGCCTACCAACGAGCTACATTGAAAATCAATGAACTTCGAAGTGTGAGGCATGAGTATTTATAGCCCCTATACTATGCGCCTTTGCCTTTACCTTTCTGGGTATCCCAACAACGTTTCTGTGCATATATGAAATATTCAATGAAGAAATATTCCTAATAGAAAAACAAAAAAAAAAAAAAAATCGTAACAAAAAACGTCGTTTTTTAATCGTAAATTTGCATATTGTAAAAGGTGTGAGTGCGAAACGATGAGCCATTAACACCGTTAAACGTCGTTAAACTGCAACCCCCCCAACCCCGCAGCATCTTCACCGAGAGTAATATCTTCTCTAATGTTAATGAGCCGGCCTCAGGCCTCGGCTCCCATCCCTCGTTCTTGGTCCTTAAAAGCCCCTTCTAAGTCGCAGCCTGCAGGTTCCTATCAGTCCAACACCCAAGAAGTCAAACATGAACTTTGATGGTTATCCGAGCGTAACGGTACTCGATAACGACTAAAAGGGTGTCTTATAGTTTATAAGTTATAACTTACTTATACCAAACTAGAAATAGAATCACCCTTCTTCCTTTTGCACTATCGCAAATAAGAAATGGGTGGAAAAACTGAGTGTAGATATACACTAACATTCACATAATATATCGGTATATGTATATGTATGTATGTAAGAGGGAAAGAGGGTCGAGTGGTTCTACGGACGTGGTACGTTACGTGCGATACTTTCCAGAAACCGCGGCGAGAACTTGAAAACGCAATGAGATCCTCTGAAAGCGACGCAGGAACTCGAGGATACTTCATAATACGAAACACTATACCTGCTAGCCTGTGTAGGTATATGGTAGAGAAATATAGATAAAGTGAAATGATTTTTTTGTTGTCTGTTTTTTGATTTTTTATGTTTTTTTTTTTTTTTTTATGAAACCACCGAATAGAGGATTCAGGGAATTATTATCATTATGTTTCTTTTTTTTCCGCTTATTAGTAATAATTAGTGTGTACTTATGTATATATACATACATATACAAGTATAAAGAGGGGCTCTTTGTTTTTTTAAATCCCCGTGAGGTTATATATTTGAAAAAGTTTGAATCTTTTTTTTTTCGGGGAAATTCTTCTCGATAAGCGCCTCCCTGTTACCGAGAGGCATAATTAACCCCTACAGTAGGGAATAAAGAAAAATAAATGTTTCGATATCCGTTCTGCCTTTTAACAAGCTAAACTTTACCTCTACCTCAGGAGTTTTCTGTGTACCTAGCTTACAGGTACTGTATATATGTATGTATGTACATACATACACTATGTACCATTCCTGCACTGTAACGGGAAATTCTCGAACTCCGCTGAGTCGAGGAGAATTTCAAATGGCATAGAACGAATCAATAGTTGTTACTACACCATCCCCTTCATCCCCATCGTACACTACCCACGATGTTATAATTTTTAAGCGTCGCGGCGCCCGCTCTGGCGTCCCACAGTCTGCCATCCAACAGGACGAATCCCCTCGCGCTGAATTCTGTGGTTAGTTTTATTTTATTAGATTTTTTAGATTTTTTTAGAAAAAGGATACAGAAAATTTTGGGAGAACGTGCCCAGTTCGCAGGTTATAGGTTGTGGCTGTTGTTCGACCTGGGGGAAGGGTCAGAGGGACGAGGGACAGGGAAATATTGAATTTGCAAGTGGCAAGCCGCAGCGCTTAATTAGCGTGGAACCACGCAACCGACGCGTCGCTTCGGATCCATTCAACTAGCTTGGCAATTACCCTCGCAGAAATTACGTCATGGTGTTCAGGTGTTTCATTCTCCCTGTTTCTCTCTCTCTCTCTCTCCCTCTCTCTCTTTTTCGCTTCACACCCATCCCTTGCTGCAGAAGTCATCTAGCATTTCCATGTGCCAAAGTTAGGGGAGATACAGAGAACAGCGGCAATGTACATTACGTATAAATACAGTAACGCTAGGCCCGAACCTGCTGGTACAACGAAGATTGCGTATGGCTTGCAAAGCTCATTAAGCTTCCATTGCCAGGTGACGCCCGAGATAAATCGGTTCTTCAGAAAGTTGGGCCTTTGAAAGATCTTGGAACACCTCTGTGCGTGTTATAAATTAATGGATAACACAGGTGCAGTTATACGAAAGAAAAAAATTGGATAAATAAAAAAACAATCGATAAAAGCTTAATAAAAGGTTAAATCTTTGGTTGATTAATTATCAACGGTGGACGTTGCGTGGTTAGAAAATGAAACCTCAAAATAATATTTGAAAACACATTATAACTGTAAGATAAAATAATTACATTATTATACATATAGGTAGGTATATGTTATACCTGTATAAGTATATATATATGTATATATATATATATATATATATATATATAGGTGTGGGCGAATTTTGGAAGCTTACTGTTCAGCTGGCGATAAATATTCGTGTAGAGGCTTAATTAAGTCGAGGAATGCTCGAGCCAGGATGCCTCCACCGGCGTGCCATTGCAAATTACAATTGAAGCGTTCTAATTAAATTTCCACACTGATTCGTTGAAATAATTTTACCTCGAGCTCGAGGTAGGTATGGTAGGGTAGGTACGAAGGTAGGAAGGTATATATTATGGTAGCTTATAAATTTCTTCAACGGTCCAATTTTGTACCAGAATGGTAACATTATAAGAGAGAGAAAGAAAAGAAGTAGAAAAAGAAGAAGAAGAAGAAGAAGAAGTAGAAGTAAAAGAAGGAGAAGAAGAAGAAGAAGTAGAAGAAGAAACTATGTAGTGAAAATCTCTCGCTTTGTACAGCTGCTCCGAAGACCCAACTCTCGTGGGAATAATTCTCTAACGCTATCTTCCATTCGGTTTTTTTTTCTCCATTTTTTTTTTTTTTTTATATTATTTTTCTTTTTTGAACGACACACCGCATGTAAGAAAAATGAATTCTTGATAACAGAAATATTCCCATATTTTTCTGTGGCTGGGTGCATTTATATTCTCCGAGCTAGATACATGGGTCCCATGGGAACTAATAGATTGTCGTATAATCCGTGATTCTAAAAGCCTTTTATGCCCATCCTTGTGTAAAACCCGATATATAGTACATTAATAAGAGCTAAAAGTACGGGTGAATATAGATTTATGTAACCTGCGTAAAATAAGATATATATGGATGTGTATCACGTATACACACATGTCGAGAAACTAACGTTACTGCGGTTTGAGCTCATTTTAACGGCTTCTGTTCCATAAAACTTGTGATTTCATGGAATCAAACTGCTGATTTTTACTGTCTGACCCCAGGGCTTTTATTTATTTATCAATTTTTATTTTTTTCGTTTTGATATAATTTCGGGACCTAAGAACAAGAAAAAAATAAAATAAAAAAACTCGGTATGATTGAAGGTGCAAGTTTTAGTGGTGACGGAAAGTCGTAAAGTCTTTTCGTTTAAACTTTTTCATTTTCCACTTCTTCTTCCTCTTCTGCTCGTTTTTTTTTTTTTCTATTATTATTCTTCTTCTTGTTCTTGTTCTTGTTCTTCTTCCGTTCAGTGGCAAACTTCGAATGTTTTATTCCCGCATAATACAACTGAATAAAGAATCCGTGTGAGATCGACACGCGCTCGTATATAGTAAGTAACGCGGTTGCGAATTCATCCAGCTCACAGAGTTGTCATCCAACAGTAAGTGGATACAAAGTTTGACGTGGCCACCAGGGGTTAAACCAAAAGTTTTCCAGTTCATTCGAATCTTTTCTCCTAGCTTTCGCCCCGGACAAACTCTTCTTTCAAACATCTGAAAAGAACTGCGAATCCCCTTTTATATTTCACACACATACCTACATACGTTAATATATACATTATACTTATGTATACATATACCCATACGGTTATAACTTCAAGCCGATAATTTGAAATACGAATACATATAATAATAAAAATCAACTAACTAACCATTTATTTTTCTGTCTCAGATAATCGATGGCAACGCAAAAACAGAAGTTAGTAACAGAAAGGATCCGGGTGTATTTTGCGGTGAGTCTGAACAACCTCAGACTTTCATATCCGAGACAAGTTTTGTACGAGTATTATTTCACGCTGAAAATTTCACCGATCAGACATACTTCAGTTTTGATTCACGTGCCGAACAACAGTTCGAAGTTTATCTCAGATACGGACAGCATCCGGAACTTTATCCAAATCGTAGAGGTGAAGTCGTCACAGGAAGTTACTGCGAGAGGGTATTCAAGGACTGCCGACTCCAGACTTGTTACGTCCAGAGTCCAGCTTACCCCGGTGTCTATCCTCGTGCGTTGCACTGTAAATATCGTCTGAATACCCGATCTCCGTTCATAAAATTGTACATTGAAAACGAGGAATTTAACATCGACGGTCAACGATGTGAGAATATAATGACCTGCCCAATGAGGCCCATTAGTTCTGGCTCTGAACACTGCCCCTACGATTACATACGCGTTTACGATGGAAAAGACGAGACCAGTCCAGTGATCGGTACTTTTTGTGGTATGGGAAAATTTCCGTACAGTATAATCGGCACCAGCGAAGATTTGTACGTTGAGTTTGTCTCCTCACCGGCCGGACCTCTGCTGAATACCGGGTTTCATTTCAACGTTGGGAATTGGCCTGGTCACGTAGAAACAGCAGGAGTAAAAAACGGGAGTTGTGACTGGCTGCTCAGTAGTGAGACCCTGGGGTCAGGCGAGGGAATATTCTTGTCGGTTGCACATTGGTATCCGCCGCACACAAGCTGCACTTATTTGCTGAAAGGGCGACCGGGGGAAATCGCTAGACTTTACTTTCCCAGCTTCAGGGTAAACCGTATAGAATCACCGATCCAACTGTACGACGGTGACTGCGGCGAAAGTCTGACACTATACGACGCCGACTGGCCCGACGATGCGAGGATAATAAAAACCTTTTGCGACACTTTCAGCAGACCTATGGAAAAACACGATTTCGTTTCAACCTCAAACGCGCTTTTCGTCAGGTTCGAAAGCAAGACCGGAAGTTATTCAGGAAGTTCTCTATACTATTGGGCTCACTACGATTTCTTCAACGCTACAAAGTTCGGAGAGCCTGTTCCCGGATCAGAATGTGACGAGACATTTGCCGCGTGGAAATCAGAGTCCGGTTATCTTCGATCTCCGCTTAACACTTTGGTTTACAAACGGCCCGGTGATCCACCTACGGATTTGTCTTGCACGTACAGTTTCGTAACGGACAAACGGCTATTCGCTAGAGTAATACTGACCGTTGAATCAGTCACGTTCAAAGACCACCCTTACGCGCAGTGCGGTATCTGCTGGGACAGTAGGGCCGATCGAGTCGTGGTGAAAGAACCATCTCCGGGTTCAGGTAAAGGGAATTGCGTGTGTCGTCTCGGTGCGGGTTCACCGGCTCTTAGGATAGTCTCCAGATCTGAGAAACTGGATCTTAAATTATTGGTGGACGGAGCCCACGCCGCGGCAAGCTACTTCAAACATTCATCACCGCTTTTTGAAGCCAGGTACGAATTCGCCCACAGTCCATTGTGCGGTCCGGCATTATTTCCGGCCACCACTGACGGAGAGATTGAATTTCCCCACTACGAAGCACTCGGATACGTCACACCTCCAAGATCGATTAAGTGCATTTGGGAACTCCGCGTTAATCCGGAACGAGACCTGTGGCTTCACTTCGACAAGATCAAGTTTGCCTCCCGATCTTGCGAGGACGGTAAACTGGACATTTTTCTCCCAGGAACCACCGAACCTTATCTAGGAATTTGTGGAGAAAATGTAAGCGTTGTTAGAGAAATGCCGATACTATCAGCCGCTCAACTTGGTCCCGTTGGACCAATATCTGACACTAATGACGACGAGCCTCCCGCAGTCATAATACAGTTCACTGGATCCATGGCGCCAGCTAGAGCCGCTTTCAAAATCGCATGGACTGAACTCTTCCATCTTCCAAGAGACGGTTCAGGCGCTTTGAACACTCAGAAACTTGAAGACTGTGGTTTCCGGTGCCCAGGTGAAGCGGGGTGCATCTCTGCCCGGCTTCTTTGCAACGGTGTTGTTAACTGCCCGACGCCAATCACCCCAGCTTTTAACTCTAGTTTTACTGAGGCAGATGATGAGTCTGTTGAAACTTGCGGAGGACCAGTTTCCGGAGGTGGAAGTGGAGCCGTTGGACCGGCTGGTTGGGCTGGTGCTGGTCTTGGTGCTGGATTAGCAGCTCTTTTAGGACTAGCTTGCTTCGTTGCGGTTTGTAGACTTTGTCGACGCCGTGGACGATCGAGGGATATTCACGTACCTTACTGATAATCATGTAATGATTATGATGATTTGGTGATATATGATGTGTAATGCAATGTGAGCCCATCCCCGAATGATATTAGTGTTGACTTGATTTTAAGGTGAAAAAAAAAAAAAGAAAATTAATGTATAAGAAGTGATGCATTCGGGTTCCACTTCGGATTTTATTCGCGTTATTATAGTAACGGAGTAAATTTTCTGTACGTAATTATTATCGATCGTCGGAACGTATGTGATCATGTATGTATGTATGTATGTACATACATACATACGTGTACCATATGACATGAAATATGTATATGTAACAGAAATGTGTCTGTATATTTGTCGGTTTTTGAAGTGTGGAGAGTTAATGCTGCAGTGTTGTAGCACGAAATATTTTTTGGAAAAAAGGGGGGGTTAGAGTTCTATATCTGTAAAGCGGGGCTGGTTATTCGTTCGGTGAAAATTGCAAATGAAAACACATTTGTGAATATACGTGACATCTGGGACGGTCGTAAAACTTCGCTCGTGTCAGATGCGACTTTAGTATCGGCGCAGTATCTGTATCTATATATATCTGACTATATACTTTTTCCGATGCAATTCCACAAACTGTGAAATATTACAGGTATTTCTGCCTGTCTACAGACGTATCGATTTCTCTTTCTCTCTCTTGTGGATGTATGTATGTATATATGTATGTATGTATGTATACATACATGGCATACGAAGGGGGGAGGAAAATCACGAAGAAAGATTGCGAACGCGGTTTGAATTCTTATTATTAAATGTGATAAGACATTCATCGTTGAATAAATGGCAAGAAATAAATTCGTACTCTTAATCGCTGATCAACTAGTGGAGAATAAAATCATAAAACAAAAAGTGAAGAAAAAAAAATATATGTATATATATCAAATTTTGAGGCAAAATTACGACAGCTGTGTGAATGGATCGAAGACATGACAAATGTCAGAGGTGGTATTCAAGTTAGAAATTTCGTACGTCTTTAACGAGCCTTAATGGACCGGAAGGTAAAGGTCTTCGATTTAGAATCGGAAATTGAGGAATACTAACGTTGAAATTATGCCCCTAAAAAAAAAAGGCGAAAGAAAGAAGGAAAAAAAATAAAATAAAATAAAATGAAAACAAAAAAAACAGAAAAAAAGAAGGAAATAGTAGTCATTCAGGAAGAGCAATCAGTCGCAGTAAAATTTATTCCCGCGATTGACGATAAGCGTTACGGGGTGGGACAGGTGATCAGAGGAGCTTTTAGGAAAATTGTCAATTTATTCTTGCCACAATTTTTCGCCCCTCGTAGGTATAAGGTATTACGACGTATAAAAGGGATTTTTGTTTTCTCTTTCTCTCTCTCTCTCTCTCTCTCTCTCTTTTTTTTTTTTCTTCTTTTCGGACGGGCTCGCGTAATCGGCATTTATATATAAAGGCAAGAAGATATATACGGTATATAGATATATATCTATATTCGCGAAGGTTCATTCCACGCTTGTAAATAGCCCGTGTTTTAAGTAGATGTAGGACAATCATAGCATACACGATATTACATGACTATACATATATAAATAAATATATATATATATAAAAAACATTAAATTATCTATATATATACCGATGTAATTACGTCAAAATGTAATTATAATTGTCAAACGATTGTAACGATATAATTATTATATTTTTTACTAATAAATAACGCGCGTGGTAACTAAACCAAATAAACGCAACATAGCAGACTGGTTTAATATATTATCGTTTCATGATCGATTCCGTAAAGGAAATCAATTTTTTTTTTTTTTTTTATTTTAATTTTTTTTTTTCCCCATTTATACCCAATACACAAGACTTGTGTAAACGCAGAAATTACTTTAGTTTAAATACTATAATTCTAATTGTAAGTAACGTAATTTAGACACTTGGACTCCCGGAGGACAAAAGAAAAAGGTTACTGAATACCTGTAACAAGGAGTCTTAGCCAGCCCAAGAAACCCGGTAACTAATTAACTACACCGTGAGTACTAATGAAAGACACGAAGGAGTACAAAGAACTGCGAGGAGTGAATTGCTCATTTCTTTTTCAATTTCAAGGCGAATAAATGTTTTACGAATTGTTAAATAGACGCCATAATTATATTTTACAAAAAGCTGCTAAAAGTTTAACAATTTGAAATTATATAAGGAATTCTCTTTGTTTTCTTAGTTTTTTTTTATTTTATTTTTTTTTATTTTATACCTTTCAAATAAAACAGGAAAGAAAATTTGTGAGACAATATTATCATTTGAAAAAATTAAAAAGAATAAAAAAAAGATTCCGGTTCAATTTTACTCATTAAATCAATCGATCTGTGTTAGTTTGTACCTTCATACGTATACTGCACATATGAACATGCATGCACAATGCTGCTGCAGGTCTCGTACTATTGATTTCACTTTAAACTCGCATGAGCACGCGATGATATCAAGCAATTTTCTCTACTGCAGTATACAGTAGCCTCCTATCTAATTGCGTATTTGATGTCATTACAGATTCGATGCGAAAGTGTGATTTGGATTGAATAACTGCCGCAGCTATTATCATCATGCATATATACTCATAGAGATAAGATTTGTCTGGTTTTAATATCGACATAGACATTAAACGAAGAATTTATATTATCTAGGGTATTATATTATATAGCGGTGTAGTATATCGATTCGATTTAAAAATTCTAATTTGCTCGTTGAACTCGGAATGGAATACCTACCGCGTATATAGCTTTCCCGCATCGTTTGATTTATTGCTTTTATCTCTATTCCACCTGTAATGAAATTTTAAACGGAGATTAATGTAAAACGGCTTCCATTCCGCAACCGAGCTTTTAATCTCCTTTGTACCTAACAGATCCCAGCGTCCTGCCTCCCAGAGCCAGTTTTCAACCTATTTCCTTTGAGTTTCATAATATTGTATGAGTTGGTTAATAATCTAGCTATATCTCTTCAGCACCAGATATAATAAAGCCTTTTCTTTTTCTTTTTTATATTTATTTATTTATTTTTTTTTGCTTTTTTCATCGCTTCGGACTATAAATTCAACTTGGTATCTATTATTTATCACATTTCTCAAAGGGTGCAGGAATAAAGGGATAGAAATGAGAGCAAAAAAATGAAAAAATAAAAAAAAAAAAAAACGGATAACATACGCACAATAAAGAAAAAATTTTCGTTTTTTAATAAATTTATAACTATGGGAGCTTTACGAAATATTTCATGAATACATTTTTAGAATATTTTGTTCCATATCTCAATATATATATATAGATAAAGAAGAGAGAATGAAAAAAGGAAAAAATTTGCTTTCAACTTCGTACAATTAATCCAAGCCGTTGTTTCGTGTCCGTAGAATCGGGGGTTTTGGCAGAGGAGGGGGAGGAGGGGGGTGACGTATTTTCCCCGGGCAAAAGGAAATGTCGATAAATTTTCAAAGGGGTTTGAAGCACGGAATGGTGGTTGTTCGGACCGTGACTTGGGACAGGAATTTCGTAGAATACCGTTGAAACAATGATAATTCAAATCCGGCAGATTGTCAAGTTTTAACAATCGGGTGGTGCGCGCTAACTTGTTACAATGGAACGACGAATTTCACAAAGGACGAACGAGCGTTGCTACAGTCTCTGCAATTGTTTCAAACTTTACGTGGATCGGCCCGCCGCCTGTTTGATACATTGTTTCCATCGGCCATTGGATTTCACACGTATTATATTATACTATAACGCTAGATCTATACAAAACGAAATATATTATTAATAAAAATGCTCGATTTATTCGACTCCCTAAAGTCACTTTTGCAAGAGGAAACTGTACGTATCGATAACATTGTATTCAGGCTTCACTCAAGAGCTACGGTTCTTATTTTATCAGCTTGCGCCATCCTAGTTACAGCAAAGCAATACATTGGCGAGCCAATATCCTGCATCACAGACAACACTATCGGTATTTATCGACATTATATCAATCTCAGTATTTGAAAACGTAAAAAAGAATAGAAATTTCCTTCGTCAGAAAGATTCAATGATAAAAATTGATAAATTATAGTCGCGAATTTGTGTTATGGAAAATTTTTAAAAGGTTATGCATTTTTTCTTTCTTTTTTTTTTTATCCAATGTTCATTTTTCAGAAGTTTTATATATTTCATACATTTGTTATTTATGAATAAAGGAAATGTTTGTGATTATCGGAAAACGTTTAGTCTAGTCGAAGCTTTCTCAGACTGAATTACTGAATAATAAATTTCAATAAGGCATCTTTGCGAATTCCTTTATATCTTTAATTTTTCACATCATTATGTATACAGCTATAATGTATGATCAGTTTATCATCGTCTCTATATATTAAATTCTTGAACATAATTGTAGTGCAGGAATGAAAATACGAAATGAATTTCGCGTTATATTTCCTCGGTATTAAATTCTACCTTCGTTTCTTAATTTGCAATCCAATTTCCTCAATTATACCCAGACCCTTATCAATTCCCGTACCTTTCCGACAGACAAGGACCCGGTGAACGCCTACTGCTGGATCTACAGCACGTTCACAGTCTCGCGGCACTTGACCGGAATCCCAGGAATCAACGTGGCAAGTCCAGGGGTTGGCCAAGCCCTTGAAGGCGACGAAACACACCATCATCGTTATTATCAATGGGTAGGTTTTGAGATAGGAAATAAATCGGAGAGAAGAAAAGCAAAAACTACCATTTTTATTCTATAATAAATACCGAAATATCCTTTAAAAGCTTCCAGATTTTTATTTCGACTGTTAAATTTCAGTTATCATTTTTTAGAAATAAATTTTAAGCATAGAATTAATTTTTTAAAAGGTCTGCTTCGTCCTCGCCCTCCAGGCATTAATGTTTTACACACCGAGAGCCCTGTGGGGTGTTTGGGAACGCGGAACGGTGAGACTACTTTCCGGAAATTTAGCTACACCATTTTACCGCGATGTTTGGTCAAAAGAGAGGAAAGACCAGCTGGTGGAATATTTCACAATCACTAATTTGCATATGCATAATTTTTACGCATTCAGATTCTTGGCTTGTGAAATTCTAAACTTCTGCAACGCGGTGAGTAAGCCAAGATATGATTACGTGAAAAATAATAATCAAAAATAAAAAGAATACATGAATAAAATAAAACAAAAAAAAAACGCAAATAAATCCAATTATGGGTATATGTGGGGAAAAATTTGACCTGTTATGCTCGAATTTCTCTTTTATACCCCTGCAAGCTATTGATTAACAATTTAATATTCGTCGAGTTAATGAAAATTTTTGACATATTTCTCAAGCTGCTGAAGGGAAAATTAAAAGGGCGAATTATTTATTACAGCGGAGTATAGAGGTTGTAAAAAAAATAATATTGATACATCGATGTAAAGCAGTAGGGGAAAAAGCTTTGGCGTTTATTAAGTCGTTGATTTTTAATTAAACCAACGTCGTTAAGAGCTTGCCGAGTAGTCGGCTGGAGAGAGCTCCTTCATCCTTCTTTTTAAAAAGTTAAAAGGAAACTGAACTCCTGAGCAGCAGGGAGCTAAGGCAAAGCCATTCGTTACACGATTATTATATATTTATTAAAAATCTTTCTCCGCAGTAGCTGGTATAGGTATATACATTATATAGATTTCTCAAGCTAGTCTATGCATTATAAAATATATTAAGAAAGAAAAGAAGAAACCTTTGCCCTTTGACTTCTTAATTATCGAGTGTACATAAATGAATCAGAGATTGAAGATTCACTTCAAAATTTTTGACTTTATAGATCGGGCAGATATATCTACTCGACGTATTTCTCGAAGGTCAATTTACTAAATACGGACCAGCAGTTACCGCATTTGCCATTGAAACAAATCCATTTCAAAGAGCTGATCCCATGGCTAAACTTTTTCCTAAAGTTACTAAATGCACCATCCACACTTTCGGATCTTCTGGCACGGCTCAGACCCACGATGCTATGTGTGTTTTACCATTAAACGTCGTAAACGAGAAGATATTCGTCTTCATATGGTTCTGGCTCGTCTTTTTGGCAGGAATTAGCGGACTTGCAGTTATTTACAGGTTTTACTAATTTTGTTTTATAATTAGGGAGAACAAATGTTTACATTTTAATTATTTCTACATATGTATATACTATAGTTATAACTTTATTTTTTATTGAATTTGAAACGTATTTCACAGGATAATAGTCTTCTCTCAGCCATGGGCCCGCGTTTATCTTCTTCGAGCAACGACACAGGTCATTTCTCGATCAAAAGCAGAGACTGTAGTCCGAGTTTTTGGGATCGGTGATTGGTTTCTGCTACATCAACTTGGCCACAATTTAAACCCCATCGTTTACTGGGAGCTCGTAAACGAGCTGGCCTTCAAATTCTCGGGAAAATATTCCGAGGAGAATTCAAAAAGGATTGAATTCGTTTGAATTGTGTATATCATTATTATTATTATTATTATTACGAGTTTTTATTATAAATTTTAAATGAAATGGAAAACTCGCATCTATAAATACTGTACCGTGCAGAAGCTTTTACTTACTTTCGCTTTCATTCTATATTCTATACCTAAGAAACCTTTCAGGAATTGATCGCCGGTCGAAAAGAAGTTCGGCTCTTACTTTCATATATATATTTTGTATCAGACGATGTACAGCTTTGTGTTAGGCAAGTGTTAAGCATTACAATTTCGCAAATTAAAAAAAAGAGGTAATACTGAATAAATAAATTCAATATCGATATAGCTTCCCTCGTGGGTTATTTATTTCTTAAAATTAAAAAAAAAGCAGGATTTCCTAATACCGTTGACTAAATAATTATTCAGTCAACGCTAATACAAATAGTTCGGAAAAGTGTGCAAATCTATATACTTTTCATATTAAATCGTAAAGGTTAAAGAAATTCGTCTGAAATGATACAATATAGCTTCAATACGATGGTTTTTCTTGGATAAAAATGTCCACCAGGTTGATGATCTGCTAAAAAATTAATTACGCTTTAATTAATTTGCCGCAATTTCGATCCCACGTCAAGCCACAGTAATTTTCAAACAGAAACCGCAGATATCGCGGGCTTGATTCTGATTCGTAGCTAATTCGAAATATCAAGTCACGTGTAAGTCGTTTGAGTCGCCATCTGTCATGTTGCATGTTAAGCACTTTGCAAAACATAGCAGCATCAGATTGCACCGACACGTTTACACGTGTGCGTACACTGTCCGACAGCGAAGGTCTATTAATCATAACCTAAAAACTGTATAATAATAAAACCAGAAAATGTGTAGGCGTAATTTTCGCGTAAAAGTAGATCTCTCAGAGTTCTACGATGATGTTAGGCGATCGAGTTGGATCTATGTAGACAAAGGTTCCATATCGTGCATCTGTCATCTTCAGAATCACATAATCAAAGTTTTCGACATAAAGAGATCGATCCACCTTCTGTTAGAAAGCGGCGAATATCTACCGCCTAACGAAGATTCGCGTATCTTGAAAGAAGACGAAACGATTCTGTGAGTCATTGTCATTTTATTTCTTCTCGCTTTACGATCGATGCAGATATTTTTTTAGGTTTTTTTATAACAGTTTTGAAAAACTGATAATAACGTCGATGTCAATTCGATTTTAGGGTCGTTCCCGGCACTGGGTTACAGAATAATTATTCCAATTCTGTCAAAATTACGTCTGATTCACAAGTAAATAAAAGCCGCGTTGTTTCGCAACAAAAACAATGCGTTTCAGACCCAAATGTCTCCCTCAAGACCAAGCAGAACGAATCGAGCGAAGCAGAAGATGAAGCAGTGACCGTGATGGGTAAGATTTGTTTCTCGGTTTAATACAATTTCCTAAGAATTTATATAACCAAATTTTTACTCCTGCAGATACAACCAGTGAGAATACGATTTTCTTAAGCATGATAAACGATTCTGAAATGGAATCTGTATCAGAAGTGGCAAAGCCTGAAGTAAGCTTAGTGGAAGAAAGTCCGGCCCCAGAAAATTCGCCTTCAAGAAAGAAGCGAAAACGAGTCAGGCGAAGGAAGTCAAAGAATGATACGCTGCCTGAGAAACTACCAATTGCGAATAACAGTGGTGTCGATGATGCAGAGTATAAGAAACCAAAGATAATTAACTCTGTTACAATTTCTAATGGGAAGCACATCCGATTTGGGGATGTAGAACAGCTAGAATTTCGTGGATATGATAGCACGGCTTCTAATGATTCTAAGAAACATGATTCAAAAACGGGTAAAAATGGACTGGAAGATTCATATTGGGATAAACCTATTGCTGGGTCGAGTTTATCAAACCTTTTAGCTCTTCGACAAAGCTCTACACCCATTACTTTTGGCAGAATAAAAACAGAGATGGTAGTAAATCAGGGAAATTCTGAAACATCGGAAGTTAAGGAGCCTGTGGTTGAGGAAACGCTGATATTGAAGAAAGATAGTCATGCCTTAACAGTAGATCCCAAAAGGCATCCTTTAATGGAGGGCAAGGCACGGGTTCTCGATGTCATTGCATTTAAGGTGAATATTAAAAATCAATGAAGATGCAAATATGAAAATACTTTATCCTAAGTTTCTTGGAGAGAACATTCTTTGATATACTTATCATACTAATTTCAGATGTTGAAAATGGCGAGTGATTACACACCCCAAGTTTCTGAATACATAATAGCACAGCCAATTCAGATTTCGGCTGATAAAGCGACCTACTTGTTCAAAATAATTGGTGATAATAAATTACATTCTTATTATATTCATAATTTTATTAATCATAATACAATTCAAATAAAATCAAATATTTGTATTTGTTTTTCAGACGGAAAAGACGAGGTACAAGCCCCTCAAGGAAAGTTTGATCTCGAAACAGACGAGACCGAAAATACAGGATCGGACTTCATTTCTCTAAATTGGTCACAACTTATTGAACCCCGATTAATATACCGTGAATAAAGTATTAAGGTATTTCGTAAAATCACAGTAAATCGGAACAAGCTCGTCAATTCCATAAAAAAAGACTTTAGTTGGAAATAAATGGGAAAGAAACGGGTTTTGGCCCTAAATAACTTCGTTGGATTCACTGTAAACAAAAGTCTTGAGAAGTAATAAGAGAATGGAAATGTTGACTAATTCTTTTCGATTTACTGACTGATAGGACGATTCTGTTACAAAGTATCACTTTATTTTCCAAATACTTATACTTGTTTATTTAATCTATAGTGTCGTCAGTTTTTCTAATATCAAAAAGGACAAGAATATTATTTTATTATATTGATAAACCGTTGCTGTCTTACGGCAAATTAACTGAAACGATAATTCTCCAAATACAAACAGTTAATTACTTATTGCAAATTTTTTTACGAAATTGAAAAAAAAAATTAAGTTTGCGCCTTGTGTACCGCAACTCATCGAACAATCGTGCTATCTCTAGTTATTCACAGATGGCGGTTCTAGTTTGACAACCGCTAAAAATATCGATGCACGGAGCCTAGTGTCTCGTATTTGTCTCGTATCTCGTTTAATTTGTTTATAAATTTCCATGTAAGATGTAAGACAGCATGACTTTGAATAAAAAAAAAATATTTAAAAAAATACAAGATCCATAGTAACAACAAATAGTAAATATACGTTTTCAACGTTCGGCGATCTGCAAATCTCCAACGGGACAGAAACTTCAACGTCAGTTTATTTTTTATTATACTTTTATTATTAAAGCCGAGATTAAATGTATTTGAAATGCGTCTTTTCCCTGCATGATGAGTATTTTATTTTTTATTTTCATTCCTAGCCACACCCGATAATATTCCTTTTAAGACTGTATTTTTTTTTGTAAATCGCCTTTATACTTGTAAGTATCGCATACTTTTATCATGTAAGACATTCTTAATTTTATAACCTAATGTATGATACATCGCATCTTTTGATCTCTTAAACTATAATTAACGTTTTAAAGTTTAACATATTTCTAACCTATAAATCTAAAACCTTAAACGTAGTGTTTTGTACACTGTATACTTAGAATTAGTGAGAAACCAAATGTAATAAAAACTAATCATTTTTTATTTTCTATTCAATGCCTTGATTCCCTAATTAACTACGCTTAATTTATTGCTTAAAAAAAAAAATTACCATTTTTCTTTCTTCACTGTGTCGGCGAATTGTTATCGAACAGCATTTTGTACAGTTTTGATTAGATAATTGACATACAGTTTAAAAAAAGACATAATTTGAGATATTGAATACTGTCAATGTTTACTAATATATTCGCCATTAGACATTCAATAAAAATGGACAATAAGAGAAAAGTTAAATTGAAATCCTGCATGAAAAAAAATCGAGAGCCTCTTTTAAAGCCAGATGTTATCTTGATAACAAAAGACTTGATGGTTCCTCTAAAATTGCCTATTCCTACTGCCCAAAATTCCCTGAAGACTAAATTGAAGACAGAAAAAGCTCAAAGATTTTGCGCTCAGCCAATAAAACCAGTTCTGAGCACTGGAGGTCTTCGTCAAAATTGTATCGAACATCCACTATCCCAGGTGTAAAAATATAACATTGCTGAGATTGCTACAATTTGAGAAATATTTCAATTTCATAAAATCTGATATTAGTTCAGTTTAGATCATTCCCAGTTCAAACTCTTTCTTATTTTTAAAATACCGACTTTCATAGGTGAAGAAAATTTCGCCTGAAAAGAAAACAGCGGAAGAAACAGTCTCTAAGAATCTGTTTTATTGTCCTTTGAGAACTAATGCAAATAAAAAAATTGTTTGTGGGGAGAAAACAGAAGCTGTATCATTGGAAAGGGAAGATTTAGACTTGCGATCCAACTTGGGGCTATTTGACTTGAACTTAAGAGATAACAGGCATATTAAATCTGTAAACATATCCCAAGTAGAGAAACCTTTGATTTCTTCTACAAATTCTACTAGCAGTATTACTACCTCTGCGGAAACTCGGTCTTGTAGTTCTAGTCAATCTTTGGACATGATAGAAGATTTATTACCAAAACCTTCTTTAAGTATAATTTCGAGTTCTGAAAGTGAGAGTATTATTTGTGGCCCTGATAGCAGAGTGTCTTCTGAATATCGTTCTAGAATAATTGTAGAAAATGCTCATAACCAGAATTCAAGTACCAAAGAAGGATCTGATGTAGATAAACTAATTATTGAATATTCTAAAAATGACCGAGATAATGAAGAAAGAGTTAAAACTGATTTGAAAATTGATGTCTTCGAGGAGAATCTGATAATGGTCGATGTTGAATATCTGTTGCAAAGTTTGTTAACAAATCTTGAGACTGTTGAGAATTTTAACTGTGAAGGGATAATTGCTGTTGAGAAAAAATCCTTGCAAGATGCTATGCTGAATTTTAGAGACGAAAGATTTATTAACAAGTCAGAGTGTAACTTGAATGAACGAATCCCAAAAATGATTGAATTTAGATATTCTTCACACGATTTGCTGGACACAGTTTTACCTTCAAATAATTACGATCATTCTTGCGGTAAGCAAATTGATATTGATTCAGGAAGAAAGTATTCCTGGCAAGAATTAGATCTACTTAACTCAACAGTAACTGGAATTAAAAGTGACGAGAAAGAAGAGTCCAAAACAGTTTATAATAATCCTGATAATAGTTCAAATGAAAACAAAGAACAAATCGAAATAAAATACTCATGGCAGATAATAACATCGAAGAATCAACAATTAAATGGCGTTGATATTAATAAAAATGAAAGTCGTAATGGACAGAATTCGATGCAGACTTCTACTGAAGATCTTTATGGACTTGAATTTCGGTATTCATGGCAGAAATTAACTTCTAGGTATCTTGCAAGAAAACATGCAGAGGATAGTTTGGCCGATACAAATCAGCCAGCAACAAATGTGAATGATATTCCAAAGAGCACTAGTAACACAGAATGTATGAAGGACTATTCAAATCTCAGAGAAACTCATATGTATAGTTCTAATTTAAATACCAATCTTAAAAAAGAGGAGAAGAGCAAAACAGCTAAAGACATCGGGAGAATCTTAACAAATTCCCCTTTGAATAATATTATTTCGTCAATGTTACCAGAAATCAAATTAATCAACCGGCGTATTAGCTTTAATGATGCAACATCTGATATTGTAGGCAATGGTAGAGATAAATATCTCAGAACCCACAAGAGATCTGATTCTAATAAATCCTCCACTTCCTATTCCTCGGTTTCCAGTATAAAGCATGTCATAGAAAATCTCAATGAAATGGTAAAGTCCCAGAAAGATATGCTCGAAGCTTATGTAAAAAATCATGAATTTGATAAGAATTTTAAAGTCACTGAACCCTTGGTAAATCCTGTTGAAACAGTTGAAAAAGTTGAAATATTTCCATCGACTCTACATGTTTTAGGAAATTATATAGTAAGAGATATCCGTCCCACAGATATGAATGATCAAAGAAGTCTATTGGATTCAAATCACGATGAGACTATTAAGGACCATTTATTATCAGGACTCGATAAACCTGTTGAAAATGTTTTTAATGAAAAAATCCCGAGATCAAACGATACTCTGTCTCAATTACCCGTTGATCTAAAACTGAAAGATGCTGATTTGCCAAGCTTTTCGAATCACCCCATTTCCTCCGACAGCGAATCTTATCCCACAATTTATACTACCGATGGTATCTTTACCCCTGAAATAAAAAAATTACCTAACTACAATCCTGGAAGTTTTACCTCAGGAGAAAATAGAAGCAGTTTACTATTACCGGTTCTAGGAAAAGATCGTACACTAAGTAAAAAGAATTGGGAACCGGCAATTGCAGACATGGAAGAAATGGTCGGACTATCACTAGGCGCAGCGCGCTGCATGAACGAAGGCAAAGATGATGGGAATAAGGCTGTACCACACACAAAAAACACAGGGCCATTGACACCAAGAGTGAAAGTTAGTTTCACTGAAACGAAAGAGGCTGCAGGAGACAGTAAGACTAGAAAGGAAGAGCTATTGGCCAGACTAGAGGGTGCAATGAATAGATTAAAACAAAGTGAAGAACACGTCGATGCTAATTGGAATCTAGACTACTCAGTACTTGATATAGAAGAAAGTAGTTCCGATAATGAAGTCCAGTTGCCAAAACAAGTCGAGGATCACATAAAAGATATCATCAAATCTGCTGAGGAGTATTTGGCGAAATTAGAGGAGCAATTAAACGATCTCAGGAATGCGGATGACCAGGTGAGTTGATTGGACTCTTAGTTGAAGGATAGAGGATCGTAATCCTGTTTTATATCAACGACAGGACAGAAAAATACAAAGATTCATTTAATTACAGATAATCAACAGCAGCGAACGAACATTCAAGGACATAGATGAATCATATCAGATTTTTATGGACAATTTATGTCAGGAAATTAACAAACGACGAAATTTACTAAGATTAGAAACCGAGGTATTTAAATACGAAGGTCTGGCTCCTCTTAGAGCTTGCAAACAAGAAGTGGATGCCCAAATTCGAAGCACTCAGCATCTCATCGTATTAACAGAAAATATGCTAACGCATCCTATCACCTTCAACAAAGAGAGACTTGGAACGATTATTACTGCTACCAGTCACATGGGAAGGTTCGCTTTGAAATAATTTTCGCTTACTTGGATAAGTAGGCACTTTCTTATCCCATTTTGTTAAATCTTCGATTTCTAGTGGTTCTGAAAAGTCTGTTCCTCCTTTTATAGAATACCGGCAGTTCCAATGCCAGAAGAGTTGCCTTATGTTACTTTCCGGCCCCCTAACGAAGAAATTTGGAAAGAAATTTCAGACCGTATATCTTGCCTAGGCTGCGTGCTGCGAATGGGTCCAGCGCAGTTCACAGAAGTCTGCGAAAGGCCTGCGGGTCTACAGCTGAAGTGGCATATTGTAGATCCTGAGTATGCTTCAGAAGAGCAAGTCTTTATTGTACAAAAAGCTCTCGGGGAAATATTCAAGCCTTCTTCACCCGCTTTTGAGAATGTTTACATAGGCCCAGAGACTTCCTGTCTTGTCAGAGGTATACCTGTCGATCATCGAGTAACTCTAAGAGTTGGAGTGCACCCTCTAAAAATTGGAGTCACTGATATTGCTTGGAGCGTGCATAGAATTGCACAAACTTCGATACCACCTTACAGTAATAAATTATTAATACTGAAAGTTTTTCGAGTACAATAAATCGCGAAATGCTGGCTAATTTTTGGTTCTTTTTTACTTCCAGGCTGGGATACGAACAATTCTGACTACCTGATAACGAACAGTGGACGAATTGCAACTAAAATAACACAGAATTTTAGTACTCTGTTGTCTACGAGTGCGCAATTCAGTGCGAAGCACATAATAGAGTTCAAAGTGAGTTGAGAGATACACTATGAGAAGTGATTAGATTTGACGAATGATTTTCTTGTTTGTTTTAGTTTCTTGAAGCAGCATCCGGGACTGATGACGAAGGAATTGGCCTGGTGTTTGAGCCGGGTGGTGATAGCGAGACTTTGAAAAGAAACGGAGCAATTCTGATAACGCCAAATGGGAATATCTTCATGAATGGAGAACAGAAATTGATGCAGTTACCAAAAATGGAATTAGGTACAAGGATAGTATTTACTAGTGAGGAAAAGGACGATGAGACACTAAGAATGACTATTGAATGTGCTAATAAGGCTGTTACATATGATTGGACAGTGCAAAGGCCTCTGCACTTTGCAGCAAGGTTTTTGGAGCATCATAAATGGAACTTAGTGGTGAAGTAAAAGATCGTAATGAAAGAAACTCATACACAAATATTGATATGAGAATGCATTTATATTTACAAAGAGAAAAAAAATTAATATTCACATACAGTCGTTACACAAGATTATGAATTTTAATAATATTTAAAAAATAAAAACAGTGCCTTATTATAATGTATGGACTTATTGTTATTATTTATCAAATATTTCGATATTATTACATCAACCAGAACAACCTCTGCATCCACAATGAATACATTCCACTATTCTTCCTTCCTCTAACTTTCCTTTAGGTACTCGGCAGATGCAATTTGTACCAAAATTTGTATCTCTTGTCTGGATACAACGTAGACAGCACAAATTTTCATAACCAACTTTCTTCCATTTTGCTATCAGGTTTTTGTCAGCTATGTTTTCATTTAGGCAGTAATCGTACAGCTCTGGAACACAAGGTCAGTAACCATGAATTTAATTTGGATATTGAAATCTCTAAATGAAAATGTAGAACTACAAATCAAATACCAAAACTTGTATTTTTTAATGGCATATCAAACTTTATTTTATGAATAAACAACAAACCTCTACTGATGGCTTTACGACGATAGAAAAGATCGTAAATATATCTGGATTTTTGATGATGAATCTTGAATATTGGCCACAAAGATTCTTGTTTACGCTTTCCTTCGTGTGGCTCAGTCTCCGCTGTGAAATAATATTTACAATTGATAATCTAACGAAATATGATAATCCTTTGATTACAAACAGGTTGAGGTTAGCTTTGCTGGTTATTATTATTAGCAGATAAATTGATTTACCTTCACGCATTTTCTGTTCCAATTCCTCCAGCGTCGGTTCAATCAACTCCCAGCCATCGGGAGGCGGTTTTTTGCTTCTGCGAACTTTCGGCATACTTTTAGAAGCAATAAAATAGAACAATATCAATTGATTATTAACCTGATCAGTCAACTGTACGATGTATGTATTGTATGTACGATGTTGTACACACATGAATTTAGGTTATGTTTGTATATCAGGAAGTTCAAGTGACGTTTTGAGACGGTTAAATTCCCTAGAAATTTGGACAAGTAATTTTCAGTTATACCTACCTTCTAGTTGTTTGTCTTAATATCTATATGTATATATATATTTTTTGTGCTTTACGGTCGTTCGTTCATCCTTGAACCGTGCAGCAGCAGTCTGCAGCATAGGTTGACAAGACGTCGAATTGGTAGTTCAGAACAATTTGTGATAATCAACATCCAGCGTAGTTAATTAGAAAACATTTTTTTTACCTATTCATAGTAGGTTTTCGTGTACTTTTAATCCACATACAAAATGCCACGTGGTGAGTAAACTAAAGCGGTTATCAAAATTCTTAAAAAAACAATAAAATAAAATGCAGATTCTATCTACAAGAGCACGTTCTAGCAACGAAATATTTCCGCCTGTAATAAAACAGTTGGGTAAATAGTGTGCCTTGTGTTTTTATTATTTTCAGGTAAGTTCGTCAATCATAAAGGTAGAAATCGTCGTTTTACGAATCCTGAAGAATTGGAGGAGCAGAGAAGACAGGAAGAGAAACAACGACAGTGGAGGGTCAGTGTTTTGAGGTTAACTTTAACGTACAATAAATAATCCTTTGTTAATATTTTAACAAAGACGATTTTCGCTCTGTTTCTAATTAACAGCAAACTAGGGGAGATGCTAGTTCCAGCGAAGAGGAAGAAGAACAACCCAAGGCTGCTGGTGGTGACAAACTGAAAAAAGTTGATGAGTCTGGATCCGAGAGCGACAGCGAGTCAGAATCGGAGTCAGACCCAGAAGTAATGAGAATATCATAAAAAAAAACCCGAGTTTTTCGGCTGAAAAAAGTTATGCCACGAGTATAATTTTGCCTTTAATAATAAAAATTTCCAACTAGTTTTTCTACATACTGGTCAATAATCATATTTAACACTCATTTTCATCAGCTCGTTAATTAGCCGGCATATGGAGGTACAGATCTATGGTCCTGTTGCCTTTTTTATCATATTAGTAACGTTTCATTCAACAATGTTCAGAAATTAGTCAATTTTAATCATCATTTAATAAATGGTAGCCGTATTTTATGGTTGTTAAAAATTTGGAAAACTGTTTAAAGTTATGGTATTTGATCAGAATACTGAAATTTTAGGTCTTCTATAAACAGATTTTGAAATACTTGTTAAAATAAAATCTTCTTGTCCTCCAATGTCTCAAATTTTGTATCTCAAGTCTTTTAAAATCGTCTAAAAATAAAAAAAAAACCTAATTTTTAGCAACCCTGTGATTGCAGAAAGAAACGCGGTTCTCTACATTTAATTATCTTGTTCAATTCTTTATTTACAGGGCAAAGCAAAAGGTGTAGAGAATTTAATCCAAGTAGAAAATCCGAACAGAGTGCAAAAGAAAGTGAAGAAATTATCACAGCTTAATGAGACACTGGCTAAATCGTCTAAACCTGAACTTTCGCGAAGAGAAAGGTGACTTGAGTATACTAATTAAATATTTAAACATAAATACATCAATGTTGTTACTATTTTCTCTTAAAAATACTTTATTATAAACATTATTGTATTCGTGTTTAAGGGAAGAGTTGGAGAAACAGAGATCGAGGGCACATTATCAGAAGTTACATGCGGAGGGTAAAACGGATGAAGCACGTGCAGATTTAGCAAGACTAGCAATAATCAAGCAGCAAAGAGCAGAGGCTGCCAAACAGCGAGAAGATGAAAAGAAACAAAAAGAATTGGCATTGCAAAAGAAGACGGAACTTACGCAGAAGGCGTTGGGCAAACGTTCCTAGTGCAATAATAATTATTATTGAATATGATTAAACTACCAATTATATATTATAATCATTACACTGACGAACTCATTATACTATATTTGATTTTCTCACAAACTTTATTGGAAAAAAAATTTCATTGGAGAATCCATTGCTTTTGTTTCATGGATTTCTGTTTATTTGTATAAATACAATTATTATACTAACAGCAATTTAACGCCATTATTTTTCATTATGTTGAAACCCTCTGATCTATGTGGATTGAATGATTTTTGAAAATATTGACTAAAAAAGATTATAGTCATCGAGAACATTTTAGATACTAGAGTAAAATTATATTATAATGCCTGTAGCTAGTTTCTCAATTATTACTTGAGAATGTACTTTTCGAAGGTTCATTCATAAGTATAATATTCATTTTTGTTCTAGAATAAAGTTTAATTGAGCCGTGCTTTATAGCTAATCTTATTTCAAACTCATTAAAGTTCTCATTAAACTTTAGCTACATATTATAGATTCTCAATATTAGGATAATGCGCTTAATCAACTGCAGAATCGTTAATATCGGGGAAAGAAATTTTATTCAAGCATCTTACGAGGATAATTAATCGATAAACGTTACGATGCGGAGAATTCAAACTGATTGCCGCCCGAAATTGGTTTACAGAGTGCAAGATGGTTAGCGCCATCTAGGATAGACGTGATAACTACGTGCACCATGTTGCACGCAACCCGTATTACAGGAATGTTATACAAGTTGCGTGTAACGTGGTGCACATAGTTGTCACCATGAAAGATGTTAGCGCCATCTAGGATAGACGTGACAACTACGTGCACCTTGCTACACGCAACCCGTGCTACATTCCTGTTACACGGGTTGCGTGCTACATGGTGCACGTAGTTATCACGTCTATCCTAGATGGCACTACCATCTTTCACCCGGTAAACCAATTTCGGACGGCAATCTGTTTGAATACTCCGCATCGTAACGTTTATCAATTAATTATCCTCGTAAGATGTTTGAATAAGATTTCATTTCTCGATATTAACGATTCCGCAGTTGATTAAGCGCATTATCTTAATATAGAGAAACTATAATACGTAGCTAAAGCGCAATGAGAACTTTAATGAGTTTGAAAGTAGATAAGCGGTGAACCACAACTCAATTAAACTTTATTGTAGGACAAAAATGAATAATATAACGTTGTATACACTCAAAGCTTCTAAACTCAACGATTATACTTACGTATGATTTATATTCACAAGATCGGGGCATCAGAAGATGAAATAATAATAATAATAGATATACTTTTTTGTCAGGCTGTAAACAAGACTTCTGTAATAAATAATTATGGAAATAATGAATATACGTACTTTCCTCATAATCGCTCTGTATAATAAGTACAGTTTTTGTATTCATGCATACATGGCTGTACGTTGAAAAATTCTCCCGCCAAAAATGTTGACACACCTCCTTGGGTCAGATGTTCTCCTGATACCAGGAGCAATTTTTCGACTTAAAATTTCAAAAACTCTAAATTTCGTAAGCTGATGAGAGATACAGAGAGACACATCGATGGGAATGCATGCCTGCAGAGACACATGCTCTTGATTTTTCCCGCCAAAAATTTCAGCACACCTCCTCGGGTCAGATGTTCTCCTGATACCAGGAGCAATTTTTCGACTTAAAATTTCAGAAACTCTAAATTTCGTAAGCTGATGAGAGATACAGAGAGACACATCGATGGGAATGCATGCCTGCAGAGACACATGCTCTTGATTTTTCCCGCCAAAAATTTCAGCACACCTCCTCGGGTCAGATGTTCTCCTGATACCAGGAGCGATTTTCGACTTAAAATTTCAAAAACTCTGAAAAATTCTAGCATACATAGACTTAGCTGAAAAATTTTCCCGCCAAAAATTTCGGCACACCTCCTCGAGTCAGATGTTCTCCTGATACCAGGAGCGATTTTCGACTTAAAATTTCAAAAACTCTGAAAAATTCTAGTATACATAGACTTAGCTGAAAAATTTTCCCGCCAAAAATTTCGGCACACCTCCTCGGGTCAGATGTTCTCCTGATACCAGGAGCAATTTTTCGACTAAACATTTCAAAAACTTTGAATATACAAATTTGCAGAGTTTTCAAAATTTTAAATCGAAAAATTGCTCCTAGTATCAGGAGAACATCTGATACGAGGAAGTATGCTAAAATTTTTGGCGGGAAAAATTCGGCGCTTTATTACATGCAACCCACACGCTATCCGTGTAATATCCGACTTAAGATTGCATATTATTAGGCATACTTAATTCTTAGATTTAAAATTCCTGTGAATCGAAAAATTGTGGCACGTCTTCTCACGATTATTATAATTCACTTACCTTATTCAATACCTGAAATAAAGAGTTGTAGGAGGGGGAGAGTGGAAAATAACGAAGTAGGTAATCAATTATAGGTATATCTGGGAATTTATTGCTGCAGCATCGATACAATATCTCTCATTGACAATGTTATGTATGTTTGCACACGAAAAGTAGTTATTTCTTATAAGCAAATTTACATGCCTATACGTATCGCAAATTATCGAGTATATCTTTATTTGCTTACTGTTATACAAGTACTTATAATATAAGCTTATACATTGTGTTGAACAGAGATTCTTCTCTTGATTTCCTTCTTGATTTGAATAAGATATCTAGATTGCATTTTTTTTTTTTCATTTTTTCTGCGATTAATGGGAAAATATCCGAATTTTCTTTGTGAAAATGGTCCATCAATCACTAATTAACGATTCTACATCGATTAACGTCAAAATGATATTTTCTCTCTTCCCATCCTACAGAGGGAAGGAAACGCCAGATGAAAATAGGCTGCATATAGAGTCTCGTAAAATTTGTTTTACAATAAAGAATGTAGCGAAGTTAGAGACGATATATTTTTGGCAGTTTTAGCGGATCTCGAGTAGGCAAGGAGAGTGTTTTTTTTTGCGGTTTGTGATCGGCTTAGAAAGTCGTAAAACATCTGTGACTAGGACCGCCGAAATTTAATCTCCGGATTAGTGAGTTCATCAATTCAGTACACTGCTTGATGGAAGCAGTGGGCAACTGGCTATACAATACGTATTTTATTGGTGAGGGATCGATCGAAGTTTTATTCGCGGGAATCCAGTCGGGTCCTAGCTGTCACCGCGGTATCGAATCGCAAGATCGCCATTGTTTGAATAAATATCTCAACATCAAGATCTATTATGGATAAACATTCGTCTGTAAGTTATAGAATGATTCTCTATCCTCGGTATAGAATGTATCGTGAATTAAACTAATTTCTAACTACCGATCCACCTGCAGGTCCTGGACCAGGGTTAAATGTTTTACTGCAGTGATGGCCGATGACAGTGACATTGACAGCTGGTATTCAAAAAAACAAGATGAATTTATTCAACCACAGAAAAAAAACTGTCCGATTCTATCGTCCACTTCTAAATTCGACAATTCTACACTACCCACGTCCCATAATGGAATAATCGGACTTTCAAACGGTTACACTTCTTCTAATCATCGTTGTAATGAAATAAAACCAAAATCATCGCGATCCGGTCCCGAGGTTCGTTTCATAAATCCAGCGATTTACGCCGAATCTTTAGACACCTCAAACGAGTCTCAAGACGCTAAACCAAATGGCTTGTACACCGATGAAGAGGCGAGTCTTATTGTCGAAGTTCGATGCGGCGACTCCAACGATTTAGCCGAAAGACTTTCCGCTCTTTCCGTAAACGAAGAATCACCGAGAAGTGGCGGTGGGGATCATTCCGATCAGACTGCTGCAGACACATATCGTTGCAGTCAGTCAAACACCTCGCGAACCTCGACTCTTACTTTGACAAATAATTCAAAGTCAGTAACTCGACTGATCAGACGTTGCGCTATTACTGAATCTTCGAAAATTTCTGCTAACGGAGAAGAGGAAGACGTGCAAAGGTTTCAAGCCACCATCACAATCATATCAATTAACAATAAACTAAGCTCGTCGTCTTACCTTATTCAGGTTTTCTCTAAACGGTCGCAGAGTGGTGCAATTCTCTTCGACCTCTTTGTCCAGTTCTACGTTCTCCGATGGAAGAACGAGCGGGCTGGCTCTTGCGAGAAAAATCGCCCATGAAGAATGGGTCCAGAAAAAGCAGCGTGCCGCACAGCAAAAAACGGAAATGGAACGACGTGCGGAACTTAGACGTTTAGAGGAGGAAGACAGAATTGAAAATGAACGATTAGAACGCGAGCAAAGGGAACGGGAAAATTTCGTGCGATGGCAGGAGAGGAAGAAAAAGGAAGAAACAAACAGAAAACTGGCCGTTGAGCAAGAACTTGATCTTCAGAGGCGTTTGAAGTCCGTCGAAGACCAAGCCGCAATTGCAAAGATAATTCATCTGCAGCAGTGGGCAAGAAAGAAGGATGACGCGTATAAAGGTTTCGTTTCATTTAAATTTTTACCCCCAGAAAGAATTAGGATAATCTCGACCATTTTCATCCCGAAAATGATACGATGGTACATTACCTGATGCTGTTTGTGTAGCACAACAGAAGGAGCAAGAGCTTAAACGTAAGGCGATTGCGGAGGAGCGAAAAAAGCGTCTTGAAGAAAGCTCTAAGGCTTTTGAAAAGTGGCGAGAAAATGCGAAAAGCAGACCTCGGCCTGCGACTCAAGGATTGTTGCGTTAGTATTAGATTAAATGATGTGAAAAATAAATAAAAATGGAAATAAACCCTCGAGAATATCTCCTTTTAACGTTCAAATTCTATTATTCAATGAAAAAACGCGTAGCTCATCAACGTGCCAAACCCTCCTTCGTGAATCCGAAACCTTGGCAGCAAATCGTTGACGATGACCCGGCAGAACAATTTCAAAAGGATTTATCTAGTAAAAAAGTAATTGGCCAGTCCAAGAATAACGTTAGGAAAATCATCGCATCGCATCAATGACGGCGACGAGGGGCGCACAAAGAGAAGCCCAATAAGAGGAGCTCACAACATTTTTTAAATCCTGATCAGAGACGCTCGATTAATGTCTTCCATCGATCTTCACAACTACTAGAAACACTGCAGCTATTTGTTTGATTGATTTCGCTTGGAAGGCGCAGAGATTACGTATGAAATTGGAAGAATTGTGAAAAGGAACGAACGCTTTACACGGTTTCCTTCAACATCCTTTCTTCTATATCAATGTCTATTTTAATTGTTTATATTTATTAATTCCTCGTATTTTTCACCGTAATTTGAACTCGCGTCACTCTATATATTTTCAAACAATTATTAATTTTTATCATTTGTTGTAATTTACACGAAGATTCTTAGACAAATATTTTATAGATACGTTTAACGAACTCGGCACGTGAAGGGCCCTCGCAACTGTCGGATCTGATATCTTGTAGAATTATACACAATATTATATTAACGAGGCTTATTTGTTGTCTAATTATCATCTAACTTTATCAATTATTAAATATAATGGTCGTGGAGCTCCCCGAAAACTCATATTATCTTCATTTGATGCCATGCGTTGTAAAAAACATACATATATACATCGCTGTCTTTCGTAGAGACAGTATCTCCAATTATTAAACGTCTTCTGTAACTCGATTCTAATTTTTAATATATAAAAATAGAACACCTATGAGCTTTATTTCTGTATATTAATTAATCAAAATAATATTTTACCTACTTTCGTGAATATCTTATGCCACTGGTTAAAAACTAGTTAGGTATATATTCTGTAATGGTGTTAAATTATTGACGACCGAGGTAGTATATATAAGGCATGATTGTATTATTTGATATTTACTAATTATGGTTCACAGGTCATGATCGTTGAGTATTATTCCGTAACATACACACAAATTTCTGAGTTAGGTAAATTATATTTCATATTATTATCACTTACACGATCACTATATGAGCTGATGACTATTCTTTATACTCTTTAAATACTAACTAATTACTAAACTGTAATAAGTTCCAGCTCTTACAACGCTGCCGTAGATTGTTCGCTGTAATCCTGGTTATTCATTAATTCCTCCTCTTCTTCCTGAAGTCTTTGAATCTCAGATTTGTTCATAAAATAATACGACGGTTGTCGTCCTTTCTGTAAGAAAAAAAAATGTATTAACTTCGATTTCTATTTTGGATATATACGATTCAATTCTGATGTCTAATTACCAAATCTTTAAAAACTCGTTTCGCCCCACATTTTATCAAAATATTGCTCAGCTCCTCGACAGCCATTACGCCCATCGCATAGTGTAGAGCCGTTCGTTCCATCTGCACGGAAAGTAATTAAATCATTTTTTCTTTTTCTTTTTGAATCCGTATAGCTTCGAATGACTACAGATCATCATTCGTCAATTTGGAGGCAAGGTTTTATAATAAACAAAATCAAAATTTATTATTTACTGTAAAACTCACGTTATCTCCGATCCTCAAAGTCTCAGGATACGTGTTAGCGATAAACTTAACAATATCAACGTGCTGACAGAGTGTAGCAACGTGTAGGGCGGTTCGCCCCATTGAATTTTTTCCCACAGCTAAAAGTCTCCCTCCTCCGTTATTGTTGTTCAAGAGTTCTTTCACAGCTTCGGTATCGCCCTTTCGGATCGTGTGATGAGCCTCTTCTCTATGAGTCTGTATAGTATTACTTATTTATTAGAAATGATCGTAACGACTGTATTTATTTTATCTTTAACTTAAAAGCAGTTCTCAATACTTGCCACAAAATTTGGTATAGATTGTAGAAACTGAACTGTCGCTGTGTGTCCTCGTTGAGAGGCTACGTCTACGATTTGTACTCCTTCGTCCTGGATATCAAGGATGTGATCGTATCCCTCGAGCAAAAGTTCTACAAGTCTTTCAGTTTCTCCTAGAAAAATATAGTCGAACATCGTAAAGTACGGACCATGGATGATTTGCTTGGATTTTATTAAGAGAGATAATGCGGTTTTAGCATGATTTTACCCCTTGCTGCCAAGTAGACAACCCAACGATCAATTTCCTCGACATTTTCATTGATTTTTGCCTGGCGTGCAACGTCTCGTGCTGTTCTGTAGAGCTCGTCTCTATATCCAACATTTATGTCTGCTTCTTGGAGAAATTGAAACAAACCGTTCTGAGCGTGGGAACGAACGGCGGCAAAATGTAAGAGACTCTGGCCATGATCGTCCTGATGCAAGATCAATGGAAAAAATTGATTTCTAGTAAAAACCCTCCTTTAATGGTTATAAATTTTATTGTATTTTTTTTCTTCTAATTACCCGATTGAAATTATTCATCGCGGAATCTGGAGTGTCGGAATCAGGACTCTGAGGATAACCAGCATCGTCGTCTGCGCTATATTGAGCAGGATTTTCAAGAGTCTCTTGTGCACGCTCGGGAATTATCAGCAAATCCGATTCCTGTGGATAGAAGAAAGGCAAAAATCTTGAAAAGAAGGACCAATAATTGTCAAAAATCATAAGTGAAAGTCTAAACGAAAGTAAACGATAATTGTTCAATATTTAGTCTTCAATATTCTGCCCTCACCTCTGTCTTATCCCTCGATTTGTTCTTGCTCGCAAAATTGTATAAATACGTAGCGAGGTAGGCGACAGGGTCCTTTGGCCGCGTGTTGGCGACTTCCGTTAATCCTTTGATCAAAGGGTCACCCAAGGCTGAAAAATTTAGTCAAAAAAATGGAATTTAAAGTAACTGCAATGCGTGCAGTTGAGTTGAAATTTCACGAATTTTACTCACAGGAAGCAAGGTAGCGGCCTTCTTCGGTCCGAAAAATTGGAATGTCGATTTCTGAATCTTCTGAAACGAGAACAAATCTAGATTATAATTAAAAAAAAATTTGTTTCTTGGTGTATGTACATCAATTGAAATGCTAATCGTACTCCTCTGCTTGAAAAATTCGATAAGGTGTTAAGAAGTCAGTTAAAGCACAAAAAAAAAAAAAAAAAAACAAAGAAGAAGAAGAAATTAGATACACACATTTGTAGTGAGCGAAGAAACTTATTGAGTAATTTTAAATAACGCGTGTTTGTAATTAATAAGCAACGCACTACACACCATGCTGAAAGTAATAAGCTTTGACGAATGGAAAATTGTAAAAAATCGAAATCAATGAAGACAGTTGTAAGAATCGATATGTCGAATGAAAAAGGAAAGTAAAAAAATTTAAATATGGATACACGATCAAGTATTGATTGCGTTATAATCGTTTAATAATATTGTTGCGATTGCAAAGTGTCGCCACACTATAATGCACACCCAAATACATTATACACACAGCACAAAAATCACGTGACGGCGAAACCTTTATCAGACCAGCTTCAAATTTAGGCACATGTATTATGTATATATTTAATTAATAGAGGTATCTATATAATTGCAGCGAATATTTGATAGATCGTAATATAAATCAAGTTGGAAAGATATATGCTCCGCCATTATTTTTCGTGTGAACATCGATCCGTGCGAGACATAAAAAGCTGTAAAGATCTTGTTCGATGGATGATGATTTGCTGCCTTGTATATCTCTGAGATAAATATGAGAATAAAGGAATATTATAGGTATAAAGAAAAGATAAATGATTGATATTGTATAATAATTAAAACTTTATCGTTGATTTAAATATGGCTGCAAAACATCAGTCATCTAATTTTATTCCGAAATATTATTCAACAATGTCTTACTAACCTAATGAATAATTCTTCGGTTCTCCCAGCGCCTAATTCGATATACTGTGCACCTTGTTATAAATTCTGTTACAGCAATTTAATATATTGATTAAAATTCGAATCGATGTAAAAGTCATAAAACAACGGCTCACAGATATATCTTTCCAACGAGATATGTGGAGTAAAGAGTATTGCAGGATATATAATTACACGTGATATTATTATTTGATTAAAATCTCCTGTAGATATGTGAAAATTAATTAATTAATTAATTAATTAATTAATTATATATAAGTATTGGCAAGAACTTTACATAGTCCAACGTTCTCATGAATAAGCGTAATCGATTAGATTGATAACTTTTCCATATTTTGATTAAACTTTTTTTTTTTTTTTCTTTTTTTACAGCGTTATTCCAGTTATCATTATTTAAAGTTTTCCATTTTGTACCATATTATCATCATAAAGAGTATTTATTAATTGACATTTAACGTAACGATCTATTTTTATTTGAAATTTTTTCTTTAAAATCACCTAAACCACATATTATAGAGTATAAATTTTAATGTATAATTAATTAAGTCTGGGATCTCCGGGAACTCGACATTCTTTTACGAAATATATTAGCTATAAGAGAAGCTATCCTCATCGAGTTATTCAAAGCTAGTTCCTTTTCTAAACTCAAAATGTTAAGAACAGCCCTGCAGAAATCTTGAAGTGTTTGTAGTTCCGTAACAGTCAAACACTGTTGATTACTAATCTTGACAGTGTCTCTCCGCATAGTTTCTTTTATGTTAAGTCCCCTGACAAGACAAAGGTGCAAAAGATTTCCCGGCTCCTTTGAAAGTTCGGGAAACTTAATAACCAGACTAAAATGCAGAGTATTCCCAAGCGCTGATGGCCGGGATGTGAGAAACCCGAATTTCTCATCCCTTTTGAATGTCAGTCCCATATCTAACGCGTTCATAACTCGTCCGAGCCTCGCATAAGCCTTTCCAATTTGTCCAGGCCGATCCTCGGGCGTAGAACAAACGACCCTAAGATGATCCTGGACGTTTATCCACGCCGCAAGATCCCCGGCTGCTGCCACAAACACCCCACGTCCATATGGCCAGTGTTTTCCATGAAGACGTCTGTCGTCACTAGTGGCGTGCGAACTCAATCGTAAAAGAAGACCAGCAGCAGCAAGACGGGCTCTGACTTCACTCGGCTTATCCAGGACTTCGTTAAGGGTGTAATAAGTCCCACCCTCGTCCTCGCTCGACCCTTCGGCCATCAGACTAGCAATTTCAGGTCTCATAAGCTCGGTGGTAATTTCTCTTTCGGATTCTTCGAGCTGATTAACTGTCAAATTAAGCGGAAGATTGTAGCTCTCAAGATTACGAGTGCATTCGATAATCCCAGCTAAAATATGCTTAGAATTTGGATCCAGATCAAACATCTCAACGCTAGTGATGCCGTTTCTGTGATGGATCGCCTCCTCGAACTCAGGCTCTTCGTCGTCAAAAAAATGGGACCTTGGATGGTCAGGAATGTCTCCGGTAACCGTTACGCAATGAAGATCTCTGATCAGCGGATCTAGAAGCTCGAAAAAAACAACGTAGCTTTCGTAGTCGGGGACGACAACGTACCCTGAAAAATCATCGTCTTCGGTGTTCATCTGGCGGATTTGAATACCGCTGTTTATGCCAGTTAGACTGGTGATACTGCCGATGGGATTGTTGTTACTGTATTTTCTAAGAGCGGGCCATATAAGATCAAAAAGATTGTGATCCAAGCGAGTCAAACGGTGCTTGAGTAGGTCAAAAACAGGGCGTTTCAGGTATCGACCAATTAGTGCAGTACCCGTAGTCGGAGTGTTTGGTGTTGAACCACGGCGAGCACCGGCCAGAAGACGAAAGCAACGTTCGAGGGTTGTCAGGGTTTCCAATTCCGTCACGTCACGCCGTGCAGAAAAAACGTCTCCTCCAGGAACTGTGTTAATTTTTCACCAGAAGAACCCATTAAATATGTTGAAGTATATGTATACATCATTTTCACGTTTCACGCTTTATACGACATTGATATAACGAAAATAAAAGAAACGAAACGGAAAAGCAAAGATTCATATTCAAATAACGACATTTCACCTCCCTTAAATCTATTCTTCTCATTCGTTACCGACTAAACAATAAAAATAGCAGAATGATAAAAGCTTCAACGAGTATTCGATATCTGAGAAAGAAATATTTTTTTAAAAGTCCAAAAAAATTTGAAGCAGTGATCTCAGTTTTCTCTCTCTCTCTTTCTCTCTCTCTTTTTTGTTTTTTCAATACGTGCACCGGTGAAAATGCATTATGTGCAGTTCTTGATACTAAAATAATCAAGGTACCGAGTGCGTGGATAAAGTGCTGTCTAAATGTGATCTGCATTCCTTTGTTATACCTTTATCGGACAACATTTCGTCGGCAATATTTTCGTGAGCTCCAAAATTCCTGAGAAGTTTCTTGTGAGAGAAGTCTTCTCGATTTGTTTTATAAAATTCAGCTTTTTGTCCAAACTGAATCAGATTACATATTATACTACGTAAATTACTTGTACAGTTATTATATAATAACGTAGCAAATTCAAGTTCGATTATAAATCCAAGTGGAAATTTTTTCTTTTTTTTACAATAATTAACAAAAGCAAATTATCAACGCAACTCACGTTGTCTTGAACCAATGGATTCGCTCCTAGATGTAAAAGGAGGCTATAATAATGTCCGTTGTCGGCTAAGGTGGCTGCGTAATGCAAAGGCGTTCTACCGTCTCGGTCTACGGCGTGTGCTGTTTCAGAAAACCGACCAGCTAGGTACCTGAGATCGATATTTGATTAATTATTAGCAAAACAAAGGCCAGCAATTTCGTCCAAGGTGTCACGGCTGAGTATGTATAAGTATAAGAATCGATACGAGCTGAGAAATTTTAATCGAAAGAATATCGGCTTCGGTTTGACCTTCTTCATAAAGAATGAAAGAAAAATAAGGAACGATTCTGTAGTTTAATAAATTAGTAGCTTAATAGTCCCACATCGATCCGTGGTAAAACACGTGATTACATATATCAACGGACAAACGTGCCCTCGTCTAAATAGAAAAACTTGACCCTAGAAAGCGGAATTGAATGAATCGATAACCATGTTTTATATATATTTTTTATTCATTCCTATGCGTGGTCTATTTTTTTAATTTATCCATAGCATTTTGAAAACTGATCTGAAGTAAGAGCTGTTAAGAATCCTATGCAGTAGGCTTATACATATTTTTTCTACCTGATTACAGACGTGTGTCCAAAGATGACTGCGACGTGAAGAGGAGTTGCTCCGTTAGGGGAAGAGCCATCTCTAGCAACGGCAAATTTACGACGGTCTAAAGCGCCCTGAAGATCTCTGAGATTTCCTTCACGAGCAGCCATATGAACAGCGTGAATTTTTCCCTACGAATATAGGTGAGTTAAAAAATTTTTTTTTTTTGTTTTCAGATCGATTGAATGTTAGTATTTTACCATATAGGCAGGAACGTTATCGATGAACGCCTGAAGTTCAGGGTTACTCGAATGTCTGCCGACGAGTCGTCGACCCTCGCCATTTAGTACCAACGAGGCTAACTGTTCCATATTTCCGTTTTCAACGAGATTTTCGACTTCTGGATCAGCAACTGTCGTACTACCATCGTTCAACTCTGTCTCTGGTAGTTCTTCGTGTTCACCGACTATCACCTAGGTAAACAAAGGACTTGCGCATGATTCGTAATGCTAAGCGTTTACTGTATAAGATAATCAATAACACACACGTTTAGAAATTATTCTTATCAACCTATGCGAGGATCCTGATCTTTGTGCGATACTCCGCGTTTTGCAACGTCAATCATTGAATATAAATTGAAAAAATAAAAATAAAAAAATCATTTATTTTTCCAAACCTGGTCATCCTCGTTAACGGTATCATCAAGTCCGGAGTCCCCAGTGCCTGGATCAATTCTTTTGTCATGGTCTTCATTCAGCGCATCCCCTAGAGCGACTTGGTGTTCATAATGATCGGTGGTTTCCTTAGCCTCGGTGACATCGTGGTTGTTATTGTCTTCGATATTCTCAGCAGAGTTTTTCACTATTACATCATCGTCTGATGAATCTTCTCCAATTTCTTCTTTCGACTGTTCTGGTTCAAATTCAGGTTCTGGTTCAAGTTCAGGATCTGATTTTTGCTCTATTTCAATTTCAACTTCACGTTCGGATTTAATTTCTGCAGGCTCTGGCTCTGGTTTTTTATTTTGCATCTCTACAGCTTCTTTTGGCTCCAGTTTATCATGCGCGATTTTTATTTGTTCCTCTAAGTCATCTTTGTGATCGTCTTTGAAACCATTCTTAAATTGGAAAGAACAAAAAAATATTACGAGACTATTCGCAACTGGTTATTTTCAAAATTACGTTGGAATAATTACCCCGAAAGTTCCCTTCGTCCCTTCAATTTCTTTAGACGGTGTTTCCGCACTTCCAAAAGCACTGTCAATGTCAGCATTGCTCACAGCTTTTTTAACACCTCTAAAAACCGTCTCACCAGCATCTAATATACGCCAGTCCCAATTCTTTGGGTAAGTTGTTCCAGAAACTCGAGGTGCTTCGGGTATGACTACTAAATTTGTCGCGTCAATATCAGAAGGTCGATTCTTGTAGAATCCTGGAGCTTTTTGTTTCTGCAGTGACATAAAAAAAAAAAAAGAAAAGATAAAAAAATTAAATATCATAAATAAAATTTCAAACCTAGCAATAATTAGTAGAACTCAATTTTGCACAGTATAAATATTAAATTAATAAACAAATTTACTAACATTATCCAATTTATTTTCATCGGCACCGTTTTCAACCAACAAATCGTACATGATTCCGTCATCTTTCAATGCTGCTGAGTAATGGAGTGGCGTTTTTCCTTCAGAATCTTGCATAGTCACTGTCGTAGGACATTTGGCTAAAATTTCTTGAGCTATTTGAGTGTATCCCAGTCCAGCAGCCTAAAAAAGGAAACAGTTTATTACAGTCTTCGAAATTTTGTGATCTCTTAAATGTTTAAAACAATTAGAATCTTGGAATTTTCACCTTATGAAGAACATTGAGACCGTTGTTATCTTTACTGCACAATATCACAGGGGATACAGGGTCGTTTGTTTTCTGTCTGAAGACTTCGATATCGTTTTTGACCGCAGCAGTGTGAATATCCTTGATGGTACCCTGCAAAAAGAGAATTTAAATGCCGGTTTTCATTCAATAATCAAAGTCTTGGATATGGAGAATATTTTTTAATACCATTATGAATGGTACTGCTTCCAAAAACTTCTTAACCCGAGGATTACTGCTAGTTTCACAACGCAATTTCGAACCGTGACCTTCCCACAATACTTGTTGAAGCTTTCCGATGTCTCGGTTATGAATCCAAATGCGTATATTCGACGGTTTGAAGTCCAGTGCTGAAAAAGCGACAAGACAAAATATCATGAGCAGTACCTTACAGCTTGAATTCAACTCTGTGTAATAACGCGAAAGAGCGAATATGTAGACCGACGAAAACTCGGTTAATTAATTAATTAATTATTAAACTTTGTAGACACGATTTTGTAACAGATCTAGCCAAGTGATGGAAGAGAATTGTTTTAAAGAATGCATGAATCATGTCATGTCTGAAGTTTACACCTAGTAGACCTTTTCACGTTGCGTGTTTCAATGCTTGTTAAATATTTCATATAGGCATACACACACACACACACAAATACATACATAGATATACTGTTGGACGAGTTTTCGTTCATAGTTGCGTCCATCCTTTTCTTACTCCTGCATTTTTATCGCTAGACAACTTTGTCATAGCGATAATCGCCAAAGATACAACCAGAAAATAAAATCCTAACAGTTATCGTTCAAAAAACAATTTCCATTGCAGACTTTAAGAGCCCATAACCAGATTCTATATTATTTAATCTGAAATCTGCTAACCGTATAATGTCTACAATATTATTTGGGCTACGTAAGAGATAGCGAAATTTAGATATCGACCGAACAAAGCCTAAATATTTAAATATAACAACTGTCCAACCTGCTACTGGCCGGTCTGACCCCCTACGAAAAACTCTACTTAACGCCAACTCCGTGATATAGAAAATTGGTATGAATTTTAGCCCTTGGTACACTTTATACGTATATCGCTTTTATTACAGTATACTTCCAAAAAAACAATTTTCGTTACTTTCAGCTGTGTATTTCACAGATTTAATCAGCACCGGACGTAGTTTTGAATTAAACATCACATCTGTTTGAAAATAGCTTGATTCTACGTCGCCATATACGTCAGCACGAACAGTTTTTGCTCAGATATGTAAATTGCGTGTTGAACAGGTCTGCTAATAAATATTAGAGAAGACAGGGCGAGTCACGTAGACTTAGGAACGGCTCCCTTACCAACACGTTTCTAATATGTTCCTTGAGACGATAAAGCAAACACTAAACAATAATGAAAATCTTGCAACGGCTGCAGTCTAACGATATAAAATAGCGATTTTTTACATGCTTCGAACTGTAGTCTATTATATCAATCATTATATTTCTTCCATTTCAAGGAAAAGATCGATGACAATCTCGTACATTTCCGTTACCGAAGACATTTACCGTGACCATGTCCTACTAACAGCTCCAACATGTGTGCCTTTCTATAGTTATGTATCGTTGTTTTTCAACGAGCTTGGCACCCATTACTAATTTACGTATTATCGATCATTTCATTTGGTTATTTCAAAACAGAAACAAGCCGTGATCAGACTGATGGTCAAAATCGATCAGTATCATCGTTTTATTAAATGAGTAACATATTACCGCACACAATTCCTTTATCATAATGATCATAAATCCTAGAACTTCGATTATATCTATACTCACTCTCTTTACCGCTGCTCAATTTTCTCACTGCCATTTTTTCTTGTTCTGGTAATTCTATTTCAGCAGTATGTTCCAGGTAATAGGCAGCAGGATTACCTCGTTTATCGCAAACACTTGCGTCACAGCCTCCACGTATTAGGATATCCCACACAATATCAGGTTTTGCACATGCCGCGCAGTAGTGAAGAGCTATTCTGTTTTCCTGTGAGAAAATAGACGAGGTAATTATCATTAGAGGAATACTTTGTAAGCCTGGACCTTATAGCTTGAAGAACATTTATTGTTCAGTATATAAAAGAGACTGGCTGCGGTCATTAATAACAATTTGGAAACGAATGACTATCCCCTGTTTGCTTTTAGAATTATTAACTAAGGCGAATGGCAAACCTATTTTTCTGTGGAATCGAGGATTGTCAATGTCTTTAAATTTGTCAAATTACAAATGAAAATTAGCATGCGAAAAGTCTCACGAATTGTTATCGATTTTTAAAATCTTTACACGTCGAAGGTGAGAGCTGTGAGTAATACTATACCTACTTATGCAATATAGAGAATGATTGCGGTAATTTGTATTCAGTTTCGCAAGAAATATTTACCAACAGTTTTCAGGCTTTTAAGTCTGGCTATAATTTAGGGAGAAGGAAAACGACAGCGATCAACGGATATCCGCCACTAAGAGTATAAGAACCGAACTAAACCAAACCATTCATCTCTTTGCAGACCTATTTACTCGACCAAAGTCGGGATATCGGTTTAAACCATCTAAACACGAACCTCCACCTCGACAAACAGGTGGTTTACACTTTAATAATGGAGAAAACAACGTCACGCGAAAGGTAAAATGAAGAAACTGAAGGTAAAGGAAACGAGAATCGAATAAGAAATGATAATTTTTTTTTTTATAAAATCGTGGAATTTAATCCCTGTAATTATAACCCCAGTTATGATTATCGCTTACCCTGTCCTTCTGCTCGGTTGTAAAAGGGTAGTTTTTTACAAGCCACTCCACGATGTCCTGATGGTCGTAGTAAACTGCTTTATGTATCAGCGGTATACCTGCAGAGTCTTTTGATATTGCCAATTTCTTTTTTGGTTCATCGGAAACCAGGCGTTGAACATCGGCCAAGGATCCTCTTACGGTTGCGTCGTGGATCTGACTAATTTTCGTCTTAAATAACAAAAAAGAAGAAAGAAACAAAATTGTTTTCACATGCGAACATAAATTGGAGTAGGATGGGTGTCGATTGTAATTTACATAGAAATGCTGGGATTCTTCTTACCAGATAATTTGGCAGACCCTTTAGGAAGACGCGAGTCCTGAGATCCGGAGAGTTTTCACCTAAGAGCCGAGTACCTCGTCCTTCCAAAACCGCATTTTCAAGCTTTTCAATATCTCCTCTCTGCAGCCACTGCCTTAAAGTGTTTGGGTTCATCTGCAGGTCTAAAAAAACGTGACGATTAAGTAATCAACGATTTTTAGGTGTTACTGTAATTTATAACCAAAGTCAACCCGAAGAAATACACGTATATGTGTTAATTTCGGATAAATTATTATCCACATCCTGTTATAAAACGTGGGAAAAATAACTATAAGTATATACGGGGTTTCTGATGCTTAATCCTTTTCACGACTCGAGTGTGTTTCCGGTTATCCATATGTGTGCCGTGAGTCATTGACTCGGTGATTCCCAAACTTGTAAATGAGTTTTTTTTTTATTATTCAAATGAGCCAATGTTGACATATCTTTTTTATTGTGTTTTGTAACGATTCCCTCATGGACGTGAGTTTTTGTGAGTTTATTTTCTGTACATACAACCGATACACATATGTTTGCCAATATTGCAACATATTCTGGGATTATCTTAGCTCAAGAAAATTTTAATCATAATTTGGTTGTATAATGACGAGGTCATTTACGGTTTAGATACAAATAATATACCCACAAGAAATTATATTCGATAATAAAAATCGTATATATGAAATTATGGAAATTTTATTAACGACTGATTTCTTCGAAATCGAAATTCTCTGCATGGCTGACCCTATCCTGGGTAGTACTACTATAAGAATGATAGAACTGCGTAGGTTAGAAGCAAACAATAAAAAGAAGAAGAAAAAAAATTAAAAAAAAACTATGTATTTTATTATACTTAGGGTAATCGGCTGTTAATTCTTTCACACGATCGATCTACGCGATAATTTACATGTGCAAGTTTAATACGTGTATACATTATAGGTATACTATATAACGAGGCATGTTACACACGTGTGTTTATCTGACTTTGACGAAAATCAATTATTTACATCAAGGCCGTTATAAGTAAGTTGGCCTACTTAAAAACCATCAAAACGTCTTTTTATGCGTATATTGGCTCGAGAAATTTATATCTATATTCCATAATACATGCGGGATAGAAAATTTTGCAATTAATTATTTCGAGCGATTAAAGAACAAAACGAAAAAAATTTCATTTCTCTCTTCTTTGATTCGAAGATTAGAAAAATGTGAAAAAAAACAAATAGAAATATAAATAAATTAAATCATACAGACAAAAATTATATCCTACGAACATTGTACATCGACATGCTTTGGAGAACATGTGTTGTTTATAGATTTTTCCACGTGCTCTTGTACAGTGCGAAAGAAGGACATTCAGTGAGTAATTTTTTTTTTCTTTTTATTGCGTATATAAACAGCACGTTTTTGAAAACGTGTTAATTATCATTTAATTTCGTAATCAATGCAAGTACCTTAATCCGTATCTGGGATGTTGATTAATGAGGTATCGAGCCATTCGACAATGGTCTATGAAATATTATTATTTTTTTTTAAAAAGCGGTTCTAGCAGCAATGAACAGACAGGTAGACGTGTGTCGCGCTTAGCCGTCGCGCGTCGAATGACGACGACGCCAGGCGTCGCGATGCGCCGTTTACGATTAGACATATCGGTGTAATTTGACTATAGGGGCCGACCGGCATTATCGAGAAACTATAAATATCATCGATTTATGCAGCGTTATATCGGGGCAGAGGAAACCCCCGATTTACGTATCAATAGAATGCAAAAAATGAGCAAAAATTAAAATCTGAATATAATTCAAAGACGAGAAAAATCCTAAACAAACATTTAACAAGAAGTGTTTGATTCTGAGGGAAGAAAATTTTGAAAAGAAACAAAAAAAAGATTAAAAAATAAACAAAATCCAGACTACGGACAGTCAATATTTGTTAAAGCAAATTGCGTTGCGGTTCGGACGCGCTAATTGGTTGCTTTATTTTATGTCTCAATGATATGTTGCTGTTTGTGATATGAGAAACACTTTCTGTTTATAATATATAGTTATTCCCCGCTAACGAGATGATCAGTCACCAGAAATGATTATATACATATATTCATATGGTTATATGTTGCGGTAAAACTATAATCCTGCAGATATATAGGCGATAGTGGGAAAATGCCTGAGGCGTTGTTTCCTGCCTTGCGGAGTCGATTAGAAAATGATAAGTAACGCTGATCCTAATCAATCGCAATTTGCATTAAAGAAAAAAAGAAAAAAGAAAAAAGAAAAAAGAAAAAAGAAGAAGAAGAAGAAAGAAAGAAAGAACCGTCTTCTATAACGTGTTAATTTATTAAAACGATTCCTCGAATATTTATATTAATTACAAAAATCAATTGTGACTTCACTTTTTTCAAATTTTCTCTTCATAAAGTTATAGGTGCAAAACGGTAATATATTGGTTCTCACCTTTGGTCGACGTTTATCTAAGATGTTCGTTTATAAACTGGACACGCTATTCTTTCCCGTTTGGCTTGTAGTTTGCTCCTGAATCGACCTGACTTTCTTCTATACATCAGTCGGGAAACTCACCGTATACATATAGCTGTATATACATATAGGTTCAAACTTACCAATTACTTATTCAACTCCCAGGAATAACCAGTCGATATCTTTTTACGTGGAGCAATGACATTATCGTCTGTTACTTTAATTTCGATTAGGCTTCATAAAGAGTTAAAATTTCGTTTATTTTTACACATTTTGTTTTTTTTTTTGTTTTTTTATAACTTTGCATCCAATCCTCTTTAGGCATATCTGCTTCTGTAATCTCTGACCACTTAACAAATTGTTTTAAAGAAAAACTTTGCTCAGTCATTCCCAGCTAGTAAATTCTTTTTTTCAGATTCAAGAAAAAACGAACAAAAAAACTTTGATTTATGTTACGATATAACCACGAATTTTGCTTCCTTGTCATTTTTACTTCAGACATCGTACAGTATTTCATTTTAATTAATTATAAGTATTCAAATTAGGAGCAGTTTGCATATGTTACTACAAATCTTCATGATCTAAGACTTAGAATTATATGATTGAGTATTAAACCTCGAGTCATCCCAGAGGTATTCGCGTGTGCATATGGTGCAATGCACGATTTCCGACTGTAACAAAAGTGACATGTTGCATGTAGCTGTCAGAATTTTTGCATTCAATATTAATGATTGAAAAAACCAATCAGTCTAATGGCACGATATCCGCTGTTCAATGGGAGTTGAATAGATCGTCTGTTAAAATCGATGCAAATTTAAATTTAATTTGCATTATAATTAGAATGAATTTTTTTTTTTTCACTACCATCGTCGTTTAGACAATGTTTAATTAATTTAGCGATTTGTCATACAGCGAGGAAATTCTTTAAACACTGTTTTTAATTGGCGAAATATTAATGACTTGAAATATTTCGGACGATTAATACGATCGTCTATCGCATAGTTTACCTTAACTTGAAACTTTTTATTAGAATATCGTAGTTTGTTGTTAGCAACGGACACCACTCTATGGTCAGACCTTTGGATCGAAGTTGGGAAGCAACACGTGGCACGCACTCCGTGGTTCATAAATTACGGAATTATGCCTTAACGTTTTTCTTCAATATTGTAACAGAATAAAAAATAATAATAATAATAATACATAAAAAGGACTGTTAAGGCGAGTCAATTATCAATCCATCGTATTAACATCGGTCATATTTTATACCATTAATATTCTGCTACGTATGGAATATCCACATTCATTTCATACCATCGTATATCTAAATTTATTCAATTCATGTAATGCGATACATTCATAAGAGTTTCAAAACTCAAATCAACGAAACACGATTAGAAAAAAAAAAAATTGCTGCCTGGTTAAAGACAGCAATTTGCTTAACGAGCTAAATTATTAACGAATTGCAGTTTCAACTTACAACGTTCCTCAGTCTTCGTTTCGAACTTGTATAGTCGTAAGGTTTAAAATTCGCAAAATTTTCGCCCATAGATTATCACGATGCTGATTGCTATGATTTTGTTATTAGTTTCCACCCAATTTGGGGTTTATTCCACCGGTAAGTTTATTATCAAGATTTTTAACCCTTCGTACAATTTACAGTAATTATATCCTCATCACGTTATTACAGAAACTAAATCATGGCAATTTGATTCTAAATGTTCCGGTCGACCGTACTACAACGTCTCACTCACCGCTTACTATCCAGATTTTGATACCGGGATAGAATCCGATTATTTAGACATCAAAGGAAAGAAGCTGAGGACATTGCAGGTGAGATAAATCGGTATTTATTTTAAATAAGAATTTATATTTAAACATAGTAAAAAGCGCTCGACCGATTCATTTGTGGCAATAAAATCACTGGAGCATAAATATCTGTGGGAATCTTTGTTAAATGAGGGATATCGACCACTACAAGTTGTCGGTTTAAGACAAAGACAATAATAAATATAACTTTAACTCGGGACTTCACTGACAAGTATCAGTACTTTCCTCTCACAATTGTGTAGACAGATATAGATATACTGCAAAGACATGATAGCTTGCGTAACGTGGGTACACCTATACTTCTTGCACTGTGATTATGAGTCGCAATTAAGATCGAGTAATGACGTTTAATCAGCATGATTTTAATTCAACGAAGTGAAAAGTCATCAATTATTTATAGTCAGACGATAAATTAACAAAGAAGATACAATAACTTCAACTTTACTGTATATAATTATTTGCAACTTGTATCTAATGCTGAACATCGGAGATGTTGAGTATTTTTTTGTTTTTATCTTGACCCTGAATCAGACAGTTATTTTTTCAAATTATATATACGCGATGTTCCAGAACCGCGGATGATGCTTGAAGTACAAATTTTAAAAGACAGAAGTTTTCATCTAATTTAGAAGTTTAATATCAGCAATAACGAATGTTAATCAAGGTCGACCACCAGCTGTTAGAATTCTGTGAAAGCGAGTGCAGGTTAAAAATTGATACTATAATATCGATTCGCACTGTTATAGCAGTTGGTATTTCGTGTCGTGCGAAATGTAACCGATTACATTTCATTCAATTTCATTTTAATACCGACAAAAACAATATATACATACACTTTTTACCTTTCCACTACACCTAATACAAAAGCTGTTTAGTTTTACGAGAAAACTTTTGCCAATACGTTTATCTATATTACTTTTTATTCCAATTCTATCAAGTTTTATACGAATCTAAGTTCTGTTTTATTCGTTTTTCAACAAACTAGATTCACCTATTCTTTTTCTTCACTTATTATTTTCCAGAATTATCTTGACGGACGTTGCGACTACGTTACTGTCGCTGTTGATGAAAATTTGGGTCTAAAATACGGATCGAAAATCTGCATTCCCGAATTGAACAAGCATTTTGGAAAGAACATACTTTTCCAGGTGACTGCACATCCTTTTTTTTTTTATTCAGATATAATTCTTTTAACATAATAAATGATCGTTCAGTTTCACAATCATCTATTCGTAAAACTAAAAATTCTATCAATTTTCCAGGCAAGAGATCACGGCGAGAATTTACTGGGCCATGGATTTTCAAGACTCGATATTTGCGTCAGAAGCGAAGAGGATAGCTACGACAAAGCTGTTAATAGAATTGTCACTGTTTACGCCTAACCAGGACAAAAAAAAAGGGAATTAAAAATTATTTTAGACCATTATATGGTTTCATTTATACAAGTTTCAATTATTCATATTAAATTTATAAAAAGATCTTTATCGTTATAATATTAATAATCACAGCACTGTATATAATGGCGTTGAGTGTACTCCTAGAAATAATTAAATATCATCAAATGTATTACAAAGCTACGTAATAATATGTCATACATATAAAATGTGAATAAATCTTATTGAACTTAATAACGCTGGAATCAGTCGAATAATATTTAATATTTAACTCGTTGGATTTGCGAGCCAGTGTGGCCAAGTTTTAATCATATTAAATAGCTGTCTTCCAGGACATTCTGTTTGCGCAGCCTGTTTGTGTCCCAAAAGTCCATACGAATTAGAGATTTTTCCAAGCTCGACTCCACACTGAATTAAATTCTTTGCAGCATTTACGGCTGCCACACTCGGTTGGCGATCTAATATAATAAAGAAAAAATGAATAAAAAAGTATGCTCAAAAGTTAGATTGAACATTTTTAAATAATTAATAACGATTGAAGTCTTGCTGTATACTTACTAGAAAAATTTCCAATGAAACATATTCCTATGCTTTTTGAGTTGTACGGTACAGCATGAGCCCCATGTTTACCCCATCCTCGACCTTCGTAGATATTTCCATCTTCGCCAACCAAAAAGTTATACCCTATGTCGCCCCAATGTCTGTTATCGATGTGATCGGCCTAAAGAATTAAAATATTATCATAAAATAATGAAGTTGTTTTCGTTTTTGAGAGTATTAGTTGGCTGTATGTATGTACAAGTCTGAGAAAGAGATCGTAGAACGTTGGCATGACTAGATCGAGGTGAAAAGGTTATCGATTAATTATCAGTAGTAAATATTTTGTCATTATATTTACATTATCTGCACGCGCGAAAGATAAAGGTAAAAAAATAGAGCTTAAAAGACCAAAGAAATGAGAACAAAGATAAAAGATCTGTTCAATTATTTAAATATGAACCTACCTGGAACGAGCGGACCTTTGCCTGGCAAATTGCTTGATTGGTACATGGCGAAGATGCTGCATGATGAATCACGACAAATGGTGCTGGATTTATTCTGAGTGCTGTAAGCGTTCCCGCAGATGATCTAGCCCCCCATTGATCTCTGGATATTATATTTGGACAGACTGAAAGGATAATCGATTATGTTTAAAATGAAAAACGCCGATTTCAATGAAGCCAGATATTTTACACAAACATTTCATGATCGTTATTAGAGGCTATGCCGAGCTGAAAAATCCAACTGAGTATAATCGAGGAGATAAGTGTGCAAGTATGTAAGTGTGCGGCTTCCAACTACGCACTTATAACTAACACCTTCGAAAATGGCTTGATGATAGTTTCCCGTCATTAGTTTCAATAGGACAGAATCATTCCATTATAAACGAAAAAGGAACAAAAAAATTTTACAAACTCTTATAGCTTCTTGCGATGAAAATAAAAATTAGAAAACGTAAAATCTGTTCTCATGAACGGTCTTATGTTACGTAATCTCGCCATATAAAGGTCAATGGGTTAGTCTATAGTTACTACCATATTAAATTATCGCATCTGTTAGTAAAATATTACAGAAAATAATTTCTATGTAGATAATTAGGTGATAGTCAATGTGTACGAAATATCTTACCAGCATTTACAGAAGTTATTATTTGAACGGTCAGTAGAACCGTTAAAATTCTAAGAGCACTGTACATCTTGAAGTTTCTCGAGCTACTGAATTATAACGGTGATTATTTTCTGTTCTTATAATACGTGTGGACACAAAGACGTATGTACATACATATATAAATAGATGGACTGGGAGGAACCAAAATGATTGGAGTATAAAGACAGATAGTGACTATGGCTAACAACAGATTGTGTCGCATAACTTAGCTCGGGGCTTTCCCTGATTTTATGTCTGTGAGCAAGAGAGTGCGAAAGTATAGTATGCATATATCAACGTTAGCTCTCTTTATTTACTTTTACATACTTACTTCATTTTATTTGCCTCAGGCTGATTTAACGTGAGATAATCCATCGATTCGACTAATAACATAAAATGATAATTACCTACTTGTAATATTATTTCTACAGCTCATCTTACTTTTGTTAACTACTTTTCGATGATCATCTGTACCGAGGATTGATACAGGGTCTACATCTGTATGGGATACACAGTAAATATCGTCGACTTGTTGCTTTTATTGTCTTAAAGTTAAAGTTTCTCATACGAGGCGGTAAGAATCAGGCAATCAACTTTTTATTCATATACCTGTATGATAAGTCGAATAATCGAATATTTTATCCTGCACGAATGAAGGAAGGAAGGATCGAAGGATATAAAATAAAAATCCATTACATAATCATGAATTTATTACAGATATCTCTACAAGGCATAATACATATTCTATTGGATTATTATAATTGCCCCACTACATAATAATATGCATACGGTCGTCTAAATATCATGAAATTCATAGTTTTAATGGAAATTCTGTCTGTCCTCACTCTTTGTTTAAATTCGATGTCCATTGTGGCCAGGTTTTTATTTCATTGAAAAGTTTCTCTCCCGGAGATATAGTATCGAACACTTGTTTGTGACCAACGAGTTTATAATCCTGCGGTATTTTTCCCTTCAATACTCCATACGCGATTAAGTTCTTTACCGTGTTCAATGCAATTTCGTCTGGTACGCGTCCTAATTTACGGATATATACGTTAGTTCATACATTTTTTTCTCAATTTGATCATTTCTCAAAGTTACGGCTCCATTGAAAATAGAAATAAATTAAAACTCAGCTGATCAAACTCACTGCGAAAGTTTCCAATGAATGCGATGGTCAGACTTCGGTTGTTATAATCTCCAACCTGACTTCCTACGTGATTCCATCCACGGCCTTCGTACACGGCACCGTCTTCACCGATCATAAAATTGTACCCTATGTCATCCAGGTGCTTCTGAACCATGTGATAATTCTGTAGAGATATATGTTACGTATAGAATCATGAAAATGTTATCGAATCCTTGCATATAGATTTATTAGTAATTTTGTGCAGGACTTTATTTGACCAATTCTCATGGTATCAAATTTTTACCTGCATAGAGCGGACGTTAGCAGAGCAGCTATTTTGATCACAACATTTCTGTGTTACTGTGTGACAGATTACAACAAACTCTGGAAGATTTGGAAGGTCCGTTGTTGCTATTGGGTCTTCGCCACCCCAGGCTAGGCGAGAAACTATGCGGGGGCAATTGACTGTTGCCAAAGAAATCACGATCAAAATCACGAATTTTTATTATAACTGTAAAGGTATTATGACTTTTGAAAGACATTTGGTTGCTTTGGAATAAGACCGTTAAAATATTCGTCAAAGTACTAAAGTCCAGATTTTATTGAGACAATTTTTCAGACAAATTTGTCGGAGGTAAAATAAGGCTCAGGTCAATTTTAATTATGTTCATTTGATACTGTAGGTATGGGTAATAAATAAACAAACCTTCCCGACCGTCAGGATGTTCTCCTCGTACATTTCGCCCATGAAGAATCATAGCGAATGTAAAAAGTGTATGAAAGAGGGTGCGGTTGAAAGAAACCATGATGATCCGTGCTCGTAAAACTTTCTAACGATGAACTGATTCTGTCAACTGTCCAGGATTGCATCTCTGTTTATTTATACAGTACCCCCAGAATTCCAGTTCAACGTAATGATCTACATGTATAATCTTCCTGTGATAAGAAATACCACGTGATTCTTGCCTGCGGGGATTTACAGTGCTATTACAATTATTTATCGGAAATGATGCATACATATGTGCCCTTTATACAGATCAAAAACATTCCTCACTATTGGTCAATTAGCTTATTATTGAATTGCGAGCCATAACTAGGGAGAGTAATCTATAAAAGAAAAAGGAAAAATTTAAAATATACAATCACAGCGGTCCTTTCAACAATTATTTATTATCCGTCATCACAAAAGTTGAATCATGGGCTCAGATTATCGAAGGTATTTTTTTCATACGATTATATAAAAATGAAGAATGTGAGTAATAATAATATTAATGTTATTAATTTTTTTGTTTATTTGTACTCTTGTTTTCGAGACGGTCATTCATTTCTTTAGAAACAAAGACCTCTAATATTTGGTTGTGTTCACAAAGTTATAAATATTACTAAAACTTATCAAATAGTTAAAACTAAAAATTCAATTATTCCAACGGATCAGGATGCGAGTCAGTATAACGTGTTATAAGAAACGAAAAAAACGAGAGAAATTTTCGAAATATAATTGTAGCAACCGAATTATGATAAATTAAAAAAAAAAAAAATAAAAAATGGTTTAAACCCATCTTTGGCTTCTGAAACGTATAGATAAGAGAAAAGAAAATATAAAAAATTTTTATTGTTTATTAGAGCGGATTTTTCCATTCGAATTTTCAGTGTCCACGATATTTTCCTCGACCGTTCCATCGGTCGTTGACTTCGCGGTAGATGTTTCCGGTACTCCTAGGGCAATTAAATCTATCCAAAGTTTACTTCCGGTGATATCAACTGTCGGTGCAACGGATTTAACTGGCGCAGTTTTAACCACCGTAGCAGCGGTCGAGACCCCCCTAAAAGGTACAGGGGACTTTTCCCAGTGGCTCATAGTTTTTAGGTAATCGAAGAACGTCTGTCCTGGACATTCTGTTACTCGACTTTGACGATGTCCAATCAGTTTATAATCACTCCTTACTTTTCCAATTGAAATACCGTACTCGATCAAGGATTTGAAGGCTTCCAAAGATGCGTTATTCGGCATGTGTGCTGCGAGCGAAAATAATAATAAAACGTAAAAACCTTACGTATGTATATGTTAAACGCGAATTTGATTATATATGCGGGTCAATGTCGCATGGTAATGGACCCGATTACAATATAATTAATACGTACATGTGTAGTCCCCGATTATGCAGATTCCAATTCCGTGTCCATTGTAGCCTGGTGCATGAGCTCCGACGTGGTCCCACCCTCTGCCCTCGTAGACGTTACCATCACCCCCGATTATGAAGTGATATCCTACGTCTATCCACCCGTGAGTATCCATGTGGAAATCTTGATAGCCCTTTACGATTCTTGAACAAGTTTCTTGGTCGTAACAATAATGGGGTATTCCACCATGATGGGCCACGATGTAAGGGGCTGGGGTTATTAACATGGGGCTGTATGGGCTCGAAGTTTGACGAGCGTGCCATTCTTCGCGGGTTATAATTCTCGGACAATTTCTAACGTCTGAGGAGAGAAAGAAATGCGATTTTGATCTTATGAGTTTTTACAATATATGTGAATCGATTTTGGGTTATGATTTGGGGAGATTTTTTATTTTCATACATACTGCGAATCGAAAATATTAAACTCATGGCGCGTTATTTAATATTCTTAGATAAATGTAGAAAAACAGCGGATAGTAGTACGGAATTTGCCAGGATGTTGGTAATTGTGTTATTTTATGCCCGATGGTTCTTCTACCAATTAACTGTTTTTAACCGAGCGTTGTGTGATTTCATGATGACGACATCGCGCTGTTATTAAATATGTATACAGCTATAGGTATACATGTAGATATGTGGCGGTTTATTTTTTGCTACTTTTTATATCGCGCTTATATTTTATGCTCTTATATGCTAGAGGATTAAACTACATTTAGCTATATTGTTGCTGTAGCTAACAACAACGAGTTTTTGTATTTTTGTAACGCTGATTTCAGTTGTATCATACTTACTATACATACAATACAGATTGAACAAAATGGAAGTTAACATAATACGGAGAAATTATTGACTTGACGATCATGTTTCTAACAGTAAACACATTATTTATTTTAATTAATTGAGAAATACTGTAAATACGTATGTACCTATAGCCGGTTTTCTCGAGTAAATAAATTCGATTAATTAAAAAAAAATCATTAATTCTTATCTTAATAATACCAGTAATCATGTTTTATCATTAATAAAGTGTGTTATTTACGCTGAGATAAATTTCCGTGCGTAGGTATAGGTACTATTACGTTATTCGTAGCGTTACTTCATAATATATTACGATTTGCGTAATATCCCATGTTTTCACCGATTTTTAATACGCAGTTCAACCGGGTAATTCCATGCGAAATTCGTAGTAAATAGGATAAAGCTTGAATAATAGATAAGTGTATTATACTAATTTGACGGTGATTCCCATGAAACTTGTTATTCGTACAAACTATTATAAACGTGATTTTAGTTGTAACAAATTTTTCCAAGAACAATTTCCTTATCAACTTCATTGCGTACGCACTAGCTGCGATTTTCTATTGAGTAAAAATTTTACTAACTGAAAATACAGGATTAATCTTATCTCACTATTCGTAACGATACTTGGATTTATTAGTATGATATATTTCAAGATAATTGCAGATAATATCCTGATTAAATATCTTTGTGTGATCGTTTTTATGCATTGTATAATGACAAACTGCAGCAAGTACTGCGATTAATCTTGAGTGACCGATACCTAACAACTCTTTCTACCAATCGTAGATGGAGATTATCGGCGTTGTATTATAGTTAACATTGAAAAACAAAGCAGGAGGTTAGAAGTAAAAGGTATGTATAATCGCATTATGCAGTTAGAGTTGATTAATTGAAAGGTTTTAAAATGTCAGTACTAATCTCGCGTTAATAATCTTCACGGCAATTTCGATAACAACTTGCTAAAACTAAACAAAACAATTTTATTGATGTTTACAGTGATGGAATAACCAGATTAAATTAAAAACGAGAATTTATTAATCAGACTCCGTAGTCTCGATATTTAACAATTCGAAATGTTTTTTTTAGAATTTAATCAGATTAATCCTGATTTCGCTGTGATTTATGCCGTCAAAAATCTGTCAATGATTCTTGCGAAATAATAATTTTTCATTTAAAATGAATAATTCTTTGATTTTACTAATGACAAACGTAGATTTATCACAAACAAGAAACGGAATAGTTTTTCGCAAAATGTGGAGAAGTGAAACATGAAGGTATTTCTTTTCTTCAATTTCAGATATATTGTGATATGAAAGGTGGTATTTAAAGTTAAGAAATTAGGAAAAGAAATTGATGATACAGTACGATTAAATTTGACCGTAATTCTGACTTATTGCACCTTTAACTGCATTAGTTTCTTCCGACCTATCCAGCGGAGCTCCGATCACCGTGTACACGATGGCGACGGCGAAGAAACTTGTTTTTGCAAAACAGTTCATCTTGGTAAAGTTCAGTATGCGCCTAGGTTACGGTGACAAGCGAAAGGCACGAAACACAATTATAGCTAAAACTGACTGATCATTGCGATCGCGCTGCTGCTTTTAAACGAAAAACTGGATGATGTCGGGTATTCCCTCCCAATCTGATCATGTAGTTCTTTCAATTTTCCCCCTCCACTTGCCCTCGAAAGACTTAAATTAGGTACATACTCGAGAAGACTGTTTCATGTATTATAGACATATGAGGATGGATTGGTCTCACATGACCATGGAAATGATATAGCAAATTTCTAACTAAATATATCGCACACAATATACGCATTCGCTTTCGAAATGGATATTTCATTCGATTATACTACAATAATTATTATCAGTAGTTGGAACTGTAGTACTATGATAATATCTTAAAGTAGTACATAAGAATAATACTATTTACTTATCATACTTAACATTATAGTATTACATCGTAATTCTAAATAATAGTGACTTTTCTAGCTACGTAGTATGTACCATGGTGGATGAAACACAATATTGATTATTGATCATCAGATATCCTGAAGATTTCGTGAAAGATTAAACCTATGGTATAAAAGTCAAAAACAAAAAAATAGATAAACAGGAAGTATACACAATGATACTCCCAATGCAGGAATAGTTATATACTTCAATATATTCTTTTAAATAAGTGATAATCAGTTACATAATTCGTCTACTCCTTTAACCTGTTTCTTTAATTCCTCTTTTTTATACATAATTCTTGATTTCAGCCCAGTCTGACGCTCGCTGCGTTATTCTACTACTCATACCTACATGATGTAAGTAGAAACAGGCTGACAGTGTCGGACAACGAAATAATATAGTCAGCCAGACTCTTGCGCCTTGTTCTAGCGAATGCGGCAACCAAACATACATCATGATATGTGTGACAAATGGCGGTAAATCGCGTGTAGTGTTTACATCTTTATGTAGTCTACTTTGCGACTAATAATATTCAATTAAACTTGATTTTAGTGGGATATAAAGACCTGAAAATGGATAGCGACAAAAGTACAATGCTTGCGGTTTTACAACTGCTTCGTAAATACAATTTGAAGGTAAGCGTAGCCCTGGTTTTGTCAGGTCATTTATTATCAAAAACTAACCTAAAAGTGTAAACAAAATTTTCCTAGCTTCTATTTAACCGATTATGAGTATAATTCGTAGTGCAAATGGTATTAATTATCATCTAAACAAAATACTTTATCTGTACTTCAGGGTACCGAAGAATTATTTCGAAAAGAAGCTAATCTGACAGATGTGTCAGCTGAGGATAATCAACAAACAGATTCTGAAGTAAGCAGCGTACTTTCGGCCTATAAAAGCGAGGGGGACCCGGCTCTTTATGAAAAAGCGTATACCGAGCTTAAAAAATTCGTAGAAGGTGCTCTAGATATTTACAAGGTAAAATATTCACCCCAAAAAATCATTGATAATTTTTTTCTACCAATTTCTTACTTCACTATTTAATTTTATAAAATTTTCTTTATTATTTTATCACTCTACAGCATGAACTGGGTACAATATTATACCCTGTTCTGGTCCACATGTACCTTGAACTTGTTTACAACAATCATTCTCTCGAGGCAAAACAATTGATGGAAAAATTCAGCGGTAATTTAGAAGAATATTACCAGGATGATCTGAAAAAATTATCAAACGTAACAAAGCGTGAACAAATGGCTGGGAACGAGCTGACTGATACTTTTAAGTGAGATCTTCAAACATATGTAATTTTGTATCAATTTTTCATTAAAAACTGTTCATTTTTATCCATTTTTTTACACAGATCGAATCAATTCATCATCAGAATGTCACGAGACACACTTTCCATACTTAAAAGGCATCTTCAGGAAAAGAAACACAGCGTGCTGCTTAATATTATACAGGAACATCTATACTTTGATATGTACGAAGGTGTAGCTAGAAACAAACAGCAAATTGAAGCTACTTCTGGGGCTGTTGTTGGGGAGGCTACAAGACAGGGTAGAGTCCCAATCCTGGAGAATTGAATCATAAATTATATCATTATTATTAAATTTTCGGTCATCTTTTGTCTCTAAAATACTTTGAATGAGTACTGTAAATTCAGAAAGGAAAGAAAATACGATTTTTTAATAATTTGAAATTCCTTATAGAATAAATAATAAAAAAAAGAATCAATATTAGTTTAAAAGTTGAACTGTTTCAACAGATAACAAGGCAAAAGTCTACTACGGGCTTTTAAAGGAACCAGATATTCAGTGTGTTCCACCAGCTGAGGAAGAAGAAGATGATGGAGGTGGTGAGGGTGGGGACAAACCAAAGAAAAAAAAAGCTAAAAAGGATCCGCTTTTCTCTAAGAAAACTAAGTCAGATCCAAACGCACCTCCGGTTGGAAGAATGCCACTACCAAATCTGTTAGTTTCTTTTCATATTGGTTTATTGAGATCTCTTTCTCCTTTTCTTATTAAAAAAAATTCAATTCTGATATTAATAATCATTTTTGTGTTTAATCTTATTACAGAAAAGATGCAGACAAGATGGAAAAAGTCAAAGCCTTGAGGGAGGCTTCTAAAAGAGTCGTTCTAGGGCCAGAAAACCTTCCTTCAATTTGTTTTTATACTTTGCTGAATTCAGTTCACAGGTATACAGATTATGCAGAGTTGTTAAAGATCTAGAAGGACCAGAAAATTCTGATCTTTTAATTGAAAATTTAGTATTTCGCATTCACCAAATAATTTGCATCTAAATTTCAGTGTTACTGCTGCAGAAGTTGCAGAAGACTCCAGCCTGCTGGCTGTTGGCTTTAGCGATTCAGCAGTCAAAGTATGGAGCCTGGTGCCTCAAAAATTAAGACTAATGAAAAGCGGGGACCTGTTACAAGACATTGACCGAGAAGCTGGTACTCGCTATTCCATCTCGTAGATTTTAGCTTTCTAATCTATAATTAAATTTTCAAAAAATTGAAAAACCTACCTTCAACATCTCATTCTTCAGTTATCTTCATTTTTCGTCATCAAAAAACTGTTCTTTCATTATACAATCTCAATCCTTCTTACAGATGATGTACTGGTGAGGATGATGGACGACAGAACAGCCGAATCTTCGAGAACGTTGTACGGCCACAGCGGACCCGTTTATAGTTTATCCTTCAGTCCAGATAGAAATCTACTATTATCCTCTTCAGAAGATACAACAGGTAGAAGATAAATGATTAATCTCAAGAAAACATGTTACTCAAACGTCTAATTTCTTGTTAATTTACCTCCGTAAATCCCTGAATGTACATACATACATGTATCTTCTCTATTGCAGTTAGACTATGGTCTCTCCACACTTGGACATGTGTTGTATGTTACAAGGGTCATTTATTCCCAGTATGGTCCGTACGATTCTCTCCCCACGGATATTACTTTGCGACGGGATCTCATGACAAAACTGCTAGACTCTGGGCCACCGACGCTCATCAACCTCTCCGTATATTCGCTGGGCATTATTCAGATGTTGATGTAAGTTAACTAGTGATTAATTTAATCATATAATCTGAATTTTTCCAGAGAAAGAACTACAGCTATGTATTAATTATTGACCTAATTCGCTCCTTCAGGTGGTACAATTTCATCCAAATTCAAATTACGTTGCTACTGGATCAAGCGATAGGACAGTCAGACTATGGGATTGTGTAAGTGGATGTCAGGTGCGATTGATGACTGGACACAAAGCTCCGATATATTCTCTGGCCTTTTCTGCAGAGGGTCGATTCCTGGCAACTGCCGGTGCTGACAACAGAGTTTTAATCTGGGATTTAGCTCACGGACATTTAGTAGCTGCGTTATCTAGCCATACGGCGACTGTACATTGTCTATTCTTTAGTAGAGATGGGAATATATTGGTTTCCGGATCTCTTGACTCTACTCTTAAGCTTTGGGACTTTACTAAATTAGCTGAGGAAATGAGTTTGGAGGATGTTAATGTGTCTCATAATCCTGACGTTAAAACTTGCGTGGAAACTTATCTCCTTCGCACTTTTCCAACAAAAAATTCCCCTGTTCTTACTCTTCACTTCTCTCGTAGAAATCTTCTTTTATCTGTTGGTATGTTTGAGGCTTGTTAATGTTAGCTGATTTTTTTTTTTTGGTTCATGATTGTCTGAGAGGAATTAAATGATTAGTAAATATTGATGCATGCATGCAGTATGTTGAATTTGAATTTAAATTTTCTATTCATCGAAGGGAGAGTGAATAGAGCAAAAGCGTTTTTTTTTATTTTCTTTTTTATACTACTTGAACGTGCGAGTGAGACTATAGTGTTTTATTATTGTAAGCAATAGACCTAAGAATCTTTAGTCTTTTGGTAGTTAAATTTTTTTTGTTTTTTCTTTTCCTGAGTATTATAAAATGGATTCATACGTTTGAGCTTATTGTTATAAGCGATTATCTGTATATACGTTAATTATTTTAAATAAATTCAAATAAAAAAAGAAAGATGTGATTGAAAAATTGGCAAAAGTAAATGAAAAACGTGATTTACTCGTTAATGCGATGAACATTTACAATATAACAGCTCCACATTATATTATTATTAGTTTTACATTATTATTCATGACGTAATTTCACAACGGTGACTCATGACTTGTAACACACAGTCAAATTATCTAGTCTCTAATTTTCGTCGAATATTACAGTATACCACATAACATCTCATGATGAATAATAATTAAATAAAATAATCTAAAACGATGCGATGAATACAATGGTCGCTTATTTCTATTTTTTTAATTTAATTTATTAACGAGTCTTCAACGGATGACATTTACTTATTGGAAAAGGTGATTAATAAAAAAAAAAAAAAAAAACTCGCTGAAAATGACACTGACTATGTCATCGACAGGAATCTTTCTTCTTTTCTCCATGTCTAAAAAATAAGGAGGAATGCTTGCCTTGCATTATTACTATTATCATTTCAATTCATACAACAAATGTATTTATTTTTGAAAATGAAAAGGCAGGCCATTCTAAAACATGATATAATGATATAAGTGTGATAAATTTCTTCTTCTTTTATTCTTCTTCTTCTTTTTCTCAAAAGCTAAGCTTAAGTTACTTAGGCGGTAGGATTGCGGAATTTCTCTCCAGCATACTTTGCACCGGCCCCAAGTTCCTCTTCAATACGGAGGATCTGGTTATACTTAGCAAGACGTTCAGACCGAGATGGAGCTCCGGTCTTAATCTGACCAGTAGAGAGACCAACAACAAGATCAGCAATGAAAGTATCTTCAGTTTCTCCAGAACGATGGGAAACCATAGTTCCCCAGCCGTTGCTCTTGGCCAGTTTGTGCGCATTGATAGATTCTGTAACGCTTCCAATTTGGTTCACCTTCAGAAGCAGGCAATTGCAGGCCTTGACGTCAATCGCTTTCTGGATGCTGTTCAACAGATTAAGTAGTTTTAAGAATCACAATCAAAGTTCCTGTTAAAAAATACATAACAAAACAATTTCTAGTCAGATTTACCGAATGGGATTTGTCACAGTCAGATCATCTCCGACAATTTGAATTGGCGTAGCTGCAGTCATAGAAGTCCACGATTCCCAGCCATCCTGGTCAAAGGGATCTTCAATCGAAACAATAGGGAAGTCCTTGACGAAGTCAAGGTAAAGACTTTGGAGGGCTGCGGGCTCAAGGAACTTGCTTGGGTCTGAGGCTTCGTTCTTGAAGTCCAAATCGTACTTTCCATTCTTGAAGAATTCGGAAGCTGCTACATCCATACCGATCTTGATCTTTCCTTCATAGCCGGCGGTCTGTAAATAAATTAATAGGTGGTTTTATTTTGAGGAAAACTAAGGAGTTTGATGAATTTTTCTATTGAAAATTTATCTCAGTCAATAAATCACCTTAATAGCTTCAAGGATAAGATTAAGAGCTTCTTTATTGTCCTGAATGTTGGGAGCAAATCCACCCTCATCACCAACCGCTGTAGCATCAAGTCCAAACTTCTTCTTGATGCCAGCCTTTAGGTAGTGGTAAACTTCGCTGCCCATTTTCATTGCCTCAGTGAAGTTTGCTGCCCCAACAGGAAGGATCATGAATTCTTGCATGGCAAGTTTGTTGCCGGCGTGGGATCCTCCGTTGATAACATTGAAGGCAGGAACTGGGAGAATGATCTCTGAGTTTCCGGCTAACTCAGCAATGTACCTATAACACAAATGATTAGAAAAAATGTCTCATATTCATTACAGCAATAATTTTGTTTTCATTCATTGTAGCTACAATTCGTTTCTTTTTCTCACTTGTAAAGGGGGATTCCCTTCTTTACAGCTCCGGCTTTGCAGACTGCAAGGGAAACTCCGAGAATGGCGTTAGCTCCAAGAGTTGATTTGTTCGGAGTTCCATCAAGCTTCAGTAAGAAATTGTCGATATCTGTTTGTTGAGTTACTTCAAGATTGGCCTGGAATAGAAGGCAAAGAATTAGAGTATAAAATTGTAAGTTGTGGATCAATATCAGTGAAAATTTATTTAAAAAATGTGTAAAACGACTAAAATTATTATTTATTGTACTTTGAGAACAGATTTTTTGCTTTTAGACAATGTCTACCTTGATGAGCTGTGGTGCGATGATGGAATTGATATTATCGACAGCTTTGAAGACGGACTTTCCATGATACTTGGATTTGTCGTTATCTCTGAGTTCCAATGCCTCGTGAACTCCGGTTGAAGCACCGGAGGGAACAGCTGCTCGGAATAATCCATTCTCAGTGACTAAGTCGACCTTTAAAATGGAGAAAGTGTTAGCTTTAATTTGAAAATTAGGAATGAGTAGAAAATAAGAAATTTTTAAATCTCTATTGAAGTGCTAACTTCTTTTCTTGTAAAAAATTGTTGCAAAATGAAAAGTTTAGAATTGGATAAGGGTTTTTTTTTTTGATCTTCAATCTTGATCAAAAATAATTACGATTGAAATAAAAATACTGTCTGTACCTCTACTGTTGGATTTCCACGAGAGTCAAAGATCTGACGAGCCTTGATGCTTTGGATTGGCATTTTGATGCTATTACACCAACTACTGTATTTTAAATAATGAGACCTGAAAAAAGGGAAATTATAACGTTGAGATTACTGAACATCAACATAATTTTCGGTCTCAAAAGATGAAACGCAACATAATATGTGTGTACTAAATTTAAGCATGAAATTAATACAATAAATAAACTCAAGCCTTTGAAAATGCTTTTATATCTTTAAATTTATAATAATTGCACTTCTAATCTTGACATTAAGTATCATCAATTGATTTGACCTTGGCAAGGTCAGTCGCGAGAATTGACGAAGAGAGGTGATTCGAAAATGCAGTTAAGAAGAAAAGGGTATACAAAGTGTGCAGAATTGTTGACTATGATCAGTTTAGTGATTAATAATTAGCTTTGGAATTATCTGGCAACCTCGGAGTTATGAAATTTCGGTTTTTGATAAGAAAAACGCAAAGTCCGGCTCGGAAATTTAGCATTCGGATAAAACGAAGTGCGAAATTGTTGAGTAAAATAATGTATTAAAACAACGCGGTGTTACTGTCGGTTTTTTGTTAATAGTTAAAACAACTTTTAACGAAATCTATAATTTTGTACTGGGTGTAGTTCGAGATATTTGACTCACCTAAGAGCACGAGACACAGGCTGGCTGTGCGAGAATCAGACTGATCAGACTGTGACCTACTCGTGACCTCTATGCCGCTGCCGTGGCTTGAGACTGATATAGGTATATGATCAATAGTTTCGCAAATAAAAAAAGGAGAGAATGATGATTAAAATTGAATAAAAATGAATTTATTAAATAGAAATCATATATTGAAGGGTTCGTTTAATTTTTTCAGTTATTTTTTCTGTATTTCCTAAATCAAATACGGCATTGTTTTTTTATTTAATATTTGATGCACGTATAATTATACGTAATGATACACTGTCGGTAAGATGGATCTATGATTTACGGACAATATGTAGCTGGACAATTCATAAGCGGCAAATTTCGAAATAGATAATGATACCACGCTAGATTTGTTTTCTTATAATATATGTACTGTAAATCGTGATTGATACTGTAAGTACTTTGATTATAATGCTAATGAATTTATCATTTCGTTTTAGGATCTGCTTTTATCCACGGTTTGACAATTCAGTTTGACTTTTGTGTTTATCGAAGCTCGATATTCATATTTATTGTTGTTTTTAATGCTTTACATTTCAATCGTGATGCAGATATCACACTTTTTATAAAATCGAATACGCAAAAGCATATTACTCTGGCGACATTGTAATTTTGAATTCATTAATGGTAAGACCTGTCGAGGCGCCTGACGATAGGCCACTGAAGTTACGTCTTGGCCGCACCTTATATCAGATAATGCGAATTTCTATTTACCGACGTAGAATTTGCGGGAAATATTTAACCATCGATAAAACTTGTTCATAATATTTAAAAGAAATTTTTATTTGATGTAATTCATAGATTAAGGAATAGACGATTTGGTTAGAAAATTTAAGGCTACTTTAAAGCCTTTCGATTATTCACGGTAAAGTATTTCTATGATAATATTATTAGGTGTTTTATAACAGGGTGATTTAAATAATTGGTTGTTACACTGTAAAAAATTTTTCATATAACATTATTTATTTTATTAGAAATAATAAAATATTTTAACGTTAAGGAGACATTATTAATAATTATATATACCTATATATAATAGGTTTGATTAATCATGTCGCAATACAATCATTATTAATAATAGGTACGTATTTTAATTTGTGTACATATATGTATAACGATAGATGAAATACTGCGTATAAATAGATTGAACTAAGGTTTTTTTTTTCTATAATTTATATAGGTAAATCTTATAATGTAGGTATAAACGAAAGTTGAACATAAATCGTTGCTGAGAAAATAAAATAACATTACAATTTTCTATTCTACGATGTATAATATATAGGTATATACCTATAATAAATATGGAACCTTAAAATTTTTTTTATTTTAATTTTTTTATTTTTACACATCTAATACACGCTTTTAAATTTCAGAGAAAATAAAATCGAAAAAAAAAATACAAAGTACAAAATACAAAATAAAATAAATAAATAAGAAAACGTAATCTATATTCTTCTATTCATGGCATAAACGAAATGAATTTTAAAGTTCCAAATGTAAATTTGATACAACATATATATTATTATCATATGAGCCTGTTATAGGTGTATGCGTATAATATGGTAAAAATAAATACTTAAAAACTGATCAGTCACCGATTGCAATCATGTTTTGTATATTATTTTCCGTTTGTTATTTATTTTTATTTATATTTTTCATAAAGTTTTTTCTCGAACTACTTTTTCCTGGTTTCGGATATTATTATATTAATAATAGCTCGCGATTATAAAGCATATTCGTCTTCAACTTTCTCGAGTAATTTAAATAATATTATCATTATTATAATAATTATAATCATTATTATTACTACGACAACAAAAGTAATTCCGGTGAGAAAATTTTGTACAAAATATTAAGTAACGAATATAACAACTTTGATCCATATCTTTTTTTTTTCGTTTTTTGTTTTTTTTTTTGTTTTTTTTATTTTTTTATTTTTTTTTTGTTTTTCCTTTTTCCTTTTATATAAATATAATAGTTTATGTTTATATTATACAAACTGAAGTTATTTACCGCGATTATTATTTTTCTTTAAGTACGTTATAGTGAGGGTGTTGTTGTGTGCTCCTTTTCGAGAATACTGTGACTATATACGGTTTACTATAGTTACAACGGATTATCTATATCCAGACATGCTTCAAGGTGATCCTGACATTATATTAATTATACTTACATTACTAACTTAAATATTTATTAATTATAATAATGTTAATATTAATTATTATTTGTTTAATAATCATATCAACTTAGACGCTATAGCGGTATAGCTAATTGCAAATATTTAGGTCTAAATTCTAAAAAGCGTTTATGGTATTTTTTAGAAAATCTTTCAATCCACACGAAACACCAAAAGATAATTAAATCAAATCTACATAAGTATTAGCTATACCTATAAACAATGTACACGGTTGACGCTTCTATATACTTAGAAGTATTTAAATTTTTTTTTCTTTCTTTTTTAGCCTTATTTACTGAAGAGATTTGAATCAAATATATGAAATATTGTATATTATATTTAGTTATGTACCTGTTTAAGCCCCGAGATTGATGGCAATTGATTCATGTATACAACAAAGAAAGACCAAAATTATGCAAATTAAAGCCTCAATATTTTTCGACAAAAAAAGAAAAAAATCAAAAAAATCAAACTATTTACGATGTATCGTAAGTAGGTATAATTAAATAAGGGTAGGTATAGATATACCATATATTATGAGTGTGGTAGCTGTGGGAATGCTGTAATTGTGAAAACCATATTCAGTGCGAACCGTGATAATTATTATTTTTTTTCGTTTTGTTTAAAATTGAGCTTTTCAAAATGAAAACGTTTTATAGGTGTATTACCTATTCCTTCAAATCAGCCTTTACTGTTTCGTTACAAAAAAAGCATTATATACACAAGTGAGAGCATATGAAGCTGTTATAACTGTTTCTGAGCAAATTGCGATAAAAAAAAAAAAAAGAAAGAATAGAAAAAAAAAAGAAAATAAAAATAAAAATATGAAAATTGAATAAAGAAAAGAAAACTATTCAAAAACTACCTCGTTTTAGAACTTTCTATGCAATATCGTATGTATACACAGGTATAATATAATGCACGGGGCAAAAGATCTGGTCTTATATAATATTGTATACTCGTGTATGATAGTATTGTTTAATTGAAAACAATATTTGTTTACGATGAATATATTTATAGCCTCCTTAAAACGCGGTTCTTATTGATATTAATTATCGAATGCGACTGCAGGGGTGTAAGACCTAAGTATAAACGTTTTCAGGGTCTCGCGGATATACACACGCTGCGGAGTAAATTGTTTGGCACAATTTTAAATGAACGTTACATACGCCAAAACTTTAAAGATATATACGTCTACCAACACCAATATTCAATGATTTAAATAAATTTTTTCGAATAGAATTGTTTAAAAAAAGAAATAGAAAAAGAAAGAAATTATTTCTTCTCTACTTTTATTCTTTCCTTTCTGTTTTTCATCATTATTTTTTTCTTCATATATTTTTTTTTCTTTATTATTCATTTCTTCGCTTGTAATTTCTATCTGCATTCTCGTATAGGTATAGCGTGTGGTAAAAACCGCGATCCGCACGTGACGAGTAAACGGCGATCTATTTAAATTCAAGTTTATACCCTGGGCGTTCGCTAGCCGGAACGTTAAAACAGTTTTCAATATATTGTTTACTTCCTTTTTTTTTTTTTTTTTTTTTTTTTTTTTTTTTTTTTTTTTTCAAGTTAGAATTACGATTGGGCTGGTGCTTCGATGTCCGTTTCACTTATATTGGTTCTGCATCTGTATATGTACGCGCTAATCGACAGGTCGTCGTCCGTTCTCACGCATTTATGCAACGAAGGACAGTGGCATCTGCAAAAAGGGTTTAAAAAATGATAATAATCATAATAATCATAAAAATTATAACATGAAAAATTCGAAATCATTATTATTATTTTTTTTCATCTGATTTTCTTCTTTTCTCAATTTTATATTTCGAAGAACTTTTCATAAGACTTACGTGTTTTTCATAAAGTATTCCACGCTCCTTGTAAACGGTACGTAAACTGCCCATCCGCACGGTCCCGATCCGTGACAAAGTTTTTCATCTGAGTCTATAGATCGGCGGGCTCGAATACTCTCGGGAAAAATTAAGTAACTTTCTTCCCGATTTATACCGTCGTTATTTCCGTTCGCCAAATCGTCGGCGTGTATCTGTAACAGATATAATACGTCACGATTATATTTGTGATCTTTTTTCTTATTTCTTTATGTTCATTATTTTCATTATTAATCTGCGAAAATCCCGATTCTTGTTTACTCCTTCTCCGTTAATAATACCCACTCGAAAGTATATATTGCTTACACAATAACTCTATATCTATATTGCTACGCTATGCTATGCTCTAAGTAAAGCAAACACACTTGACCGTGATAATTGAGTTGTCTCAAGTTTCTGACCGAAGGAAAGAAAAGAATAGAAATAATAAAAAAACTTCCAACTATAAGAATACTCAGTTCGTAAATTTTCGATGAATTGTTTGCGAACCTTTCAGACTCTACATTATGAAAGAAGCTGTAATGCATATGAGAAGAGTTGTTATCATTTTTAGGATTATTGACTGCATTCATCGAATACGCGTATATTGTAGTTTTCGATAAAATTCTTAAGCAAAAATAGAAAAATTCCAGTCCTGTCTTTCGCGTGGATTAATTGTATGAAATAATAAGCAAGTCCGTATGTGTAACGTAGTTCGTAGTATAGGGACGTTAGATCATACAGAGTAATGTGAATGGCTGAATCAAAGCTTTGTATATGTATATGTATATGTAGATATAGGTAGACGTATATGAATGTAACTATCTCGCAATTCATGAATGAAATCTTCTGAACCATGGTAGCGAGTCGCGTGACTGTGAATTATCAAATCTAGAATGAACTGGTTCGATGTAATTAGTACAGTCTGATACTACCGACGATTCGAAGACGTAATTTCAGTACGACGATTAATAAATATGCATATTATCTCGATAATACGGTATCTCACACATATAGGTATATATGTATGTATACATAGGTATGTATATATACACCTATATATACAAATGTCCGATTATTACTCGCGGAGTAAAGTCACCTCAACCGCAAATAAGAAATCGGATATTATATGCATATGACCGCCACCGTTAATTGTTTATCAATTTTTTTTTTGATTGCCTTTTTTTTTCATTAAACACTTTTTTTTGCAATTTCTTAGTCCCAAATTTCTAGATCGTAATAAAACGGTTGACCAAAATAAAAATTTTGGTTTATGATGCCCACGTTGACATTGACCCTCGCATTATATCGCCTATTATACTTCTTTCGTTTCGGTCCCAGGATATTCATTCACGAATAGAATAGAAGAGAAGAGAAGATAAGATAAGATAAATGAAAAGATCAAGACGATGATATAATATACCTTGAACTATATACTTTTCATAAATATATACAAATATAATAATTTATATTAAATGAATACTTACCAAATTATGAACAACTGCACCGTTGACCAGCGAGCAGAAGCAGAAAGTAGTAACGATGGTGCACAAGAATAGTTGAAACGCTGCCATGTCTACTTATCTTCGGGTCTTTTGTTTTTTTGATTTTTATTATTTTAGGTTTTTATCTCAAGGGTATTAATAATATCGATATGATATCAATTTGCTGATTGATGCACGTGTGTAGGTGTATACAATATGTATCGTTATATGCACAGCTCTTATAATATAATCGAAGAACCCGTATGATAGATTTTTTTGTCTATTATATAGTAAAAACTGTATCTAATATAATAATAATAATTAATAATCAAAATAAATAAATAAAATATGGCAAATGATATTCACGCACAGAAACTTGAGTAGTCGTTCTATATATATATTTTTTTTTTTTAAATTATATTATATACATATTTTTTTTTTCCATATACGTATGAATGAATAAAATGAATGAACGAACAAACGAACGAAGTATAACGAATATATTATAATGAACTAATAATATATCCTTAAAAAACCGTAAAACAGATTAAAAAAAAAGAAAACAACAAACTTGCCGGTTCAAAAAAAAAAAAAAAACCGCGTGGTTTTTATATATTTGTGAATTGAGGAAAAAAGTCGAGGACCTGTCACTCTCTGAAGTGAGGAGGCTCGCGCTGCGGAGGGTTTATATAGGCTGAGCTAGCTGAGTCCGATGGTGGGGATAGAGAGACTACGGCTAGAAGTTATAATAAGTTGTAAGTTAAAGTTAAGTAGGGAGTTGTGGGAGGTAATAATAACAACAAGAAAAATAAGAAGAAGGAGAGAAAAAAAGAAATCAAATAAGGAAAAAAAAAAATAAACAAAAAAACGAAAAATATGAAAAATACAAATTCAAATAAACGAATATCGAAACGCGGCTGCGTATAGTCGATTTGGCGGGATTTTACGCCCTGCCGAGTATTACCTTGACTTCGAAATTTCGTTGTATCGTTCGCGACGTGAAGAAGAAGAAGAGAAAAAATATATACAAATTTTACTTTTTACTTGAAAAAATTTTTAGTTCTCCGATTATTGTTTTTTTGTTTGTTCTTTAAGTAAATGGATGTTTTACACGTTTTCGGTATTTAATAGCTGGATAAAACCATCTTGCATAGCTACTGCTTTGAATATTACATATAGTATGTATGACTTCAAGACGATTTATTGAATATAATTTTAGACATCAAAGAAGAAAACTGTATCGAAATCATTTGCCAATATAAATTAAAAGTACTTTTCATCCCCCACAAGGCTTAACAAGATTTATATAAATTTTATTAAATATCTTCAAGCATTTCTCGATACTACAGATCGATAAGAAACCAAAAAGGAATCGATGTAACTTTTTAATTAATATCAATTGAATGAAATTTTATACTCTCTGTAGGTACTAATTGCACAAAAAATCTAAGCGTTTTTCGGTCAGACGAAAGGCCTCGATTTATTTCGGAATATGTCTTGAAATAAAATAAAATCAGATAAAATAAAATAAAAACGGGAATTTCTCCCGATGGAATTTAAAAAAAAAAAAAAAAAATTTATTAAAATAACAAATTTGTCATCGTATGAGAAACTAGGGATGAATATGCACATACAAATTGAAAAGGAATTGATTAACGGTAATAATGCGTGACTCATAAGATAGAGGCTCGACGGAGGCTCGTCTCACGCTGTCCAATCGAATCTCTTCTTTCTCGTGACGTCACGTCGCCTCATACTCGACCCGATTCGTGTATATTATAACAGTGGTTGTTTCTAAAACCGATGTCGGTTCTGAAAGCTCGTTAAAAATGTCTCAGGTCATATAAATTTAGGGATCAAAGTCTAATCCGCAACATACGACGCCATACGTTTGACGTAATTTACATACACATTAACATTATACATATGTACATACACACAGATATAACTCCGTGAGAAAAACAATAATATTATTATTCCTCTATCTCTGTATTAAAATTCCTATCAATTAGCATTATTATCAATTATCATGATCGAACGATCACTAAAGAGCAATATGGACTGAGCTTAGGTATGCTGCAGCCTCTCTCATACTCTATAGGTACCCCCATATTGAATACAGTCAGAGTAAACTAGATTAACTACTAAACGCATTCTCCGCGAGAAGAGCATAAACTGGTTTACACTAACGTAGCCAGTGGCCAGTACCTATACTACGTGATTACCTAAGGCTAAGCTAACGATAAACCTCGCGATGAAAAGAGAAGAGAAGAGAAAGATGAATCAGCTTGATTTGCTCGAGGGTTGAGCAGTTTGCGATTTTACTTTTCTTATTTTCATTTTTATTATTCTTGCAATCAGTTGGGAGGTATAAGGTAGACGGAATTCGCCGCTTCAGGGGTGAATTATTTACTTATAGCTCTGTAAATTTATTTTAGAACTTTAAAGCAAGAAAGAAAGAAAGAAAGAAATAAAGAAACAAGAAGGTTTAAAGGTCCACTTTATTATATTGCTCTAATTATAATTAAACTTATTTTCTCGTACATTATAACTAAGGGGACTTAAACGGAGAGTAAAACAATCATATGAATCACATGTTGTTCGAAGATCTCCGCTGTAGTTTACAATCAGTGACCAATACCCACGTAAAGGTTAATAAGATGTTATCTAGTTCATTAAATTTCAACTATAATCAATATCCGATAGCATCCTGCAATTTATACGAAGAAATAATCAATTCGTTAATTAAATCAAATAAATTTTCTAATTCATATCGAATTATTATTCTCAATTAGTATAGCCATCTGCATCCCCCATACTCTGATCGACCGTCAAGATTTATATAAATTACGTAATTATTAGGGAATAATATAGGGCCTGAATATCTTCGATGTATGTATTGGTGAATGACGTCATTCGACAACCACTTCCAGGAAGGATCCCTGGAATGCGAACTGCCTCGGTGGTTCATCGTCAGGGTCAGTCTTCAGTCTGTCCGCGTCTACTACGTCAGACAGTCGAGGTGTTTTTCCTACCCTCTATAAATTTTCCAAAAATATGATGTGTAATCCATTTTTTTTTTTTTTTTTTTTTTTTTTTATTATCGGTTCATTAAATTCTATCTTTCGGATTAGATCGCGTATCGCCTTTTCTTTTTTTTTTTCCTTTTTCCTCTAGCATCCTTTACCTTCACCTCCGAGACGCCTAGCCTCCTCTCCTCCTATTCGTTCTAAATTTGTTTCTTTTTTTTTTTTCTTTGGTTTTACTTTATTTTACTCTAAACCCAGGGGAAGAGGAACCCATGACGTCAACCGGTTCCCGGAAGGGTGCCTCGGGAATGTTTTACCAGCTTCTCTCGGTCGAGTGATCCTTGAACGGATGCTGGTAACGCCTCCCGGGTCCCACGATGCGGTCCATTTATGATTACGGAGATTTACTGCCCTGAGTATAAGAAAGAGCGTGTCTTTATAACCGAGAACCAGAACCTCGCCTTGTGAATTATACCCCCATAATTATTAACGAAACAACGAAACGTCACTTGCTCAAACAGAACTCAAGTAGTTGCATTCCATAAAAATCACCGCAGTCAATTAATTAATAAATTAACAAAACGATTTCCTACAAAGACTTAAGATTTCAAGTCTTACATATATACCGCGCTAATCAATGGATTTTAGATTTTAAGAATGTGCTAATTTCTTAACATATATGACGCATTTTGGAATCAATGAGGTCAATACAAGGTGATGATGAGGTCAATACAAGGTATCTAGCTGTCGTTCATAGAGCGTATAACATTTACGATCGTCCGAACATTAGTGTGCGACGATACGATGATCGTGTTTCATGCTCCGAATGAGATGATAATTAATCACAAACATTTATGTGAAATTTTTTATTTTTTTTTTCATTTATTTTTTCTCAGACTGTAGTAGTAGTATAATAATCTATTGTAATATTTTTCGCTGGACCTTTGCTGAATTTTGTTGAAAATTACAGTAAAAAAAAAAAAAAAAAAACAAATAAATGGGATGGGTTGCGCATGCTAAGAGATAAGATTGATGATGTAGCTTGGCTACTATGCGTTACAGCAGAGAATGAATAAGGTGCCGGAAAATATGAATAGATTTACGAAGGCGATGTCCGTTACAGACTGCGGACGTAGGTAGGTATAATAAGGTATAAGCTCTTTGCCACTAAGATGAGGCTGCAGGTGTCCGAAGACCATTTTCCAAGAAGAGGGGACAAGCGATTTGCCTACTATTCAGAAATTTTAGTTGGCAGGCACCATCCTTGAGTCGGTTATACAATTATATGAGCTAATTTTTGAAAATTTATTTATTTTTTCATTTTTTTGAAGACCATACACGTACGCTTTCGTCGATTCACAGAATCTTGACGGTTGACGGTTGACACGGGTTTGTCACGTGCAGAGCACGTGGTCCTGCTTGTCCCTCGTGCGATAATTATTATTCGGGCAAAATTTTTAGGCGGAAAAAATATTTATGCTATGAACAAGAAAATAAATGAAGGAAAAGGAAAAAAAAAATGGGTTACTGTATTTGTAGAAAAGATTATAGGCGTCGGTGACGATAATCTATCTTTAATGATATAAGAAGAAGAAAGATTAAACGTTGAATTGCAAAAATAAACAGAAAAGAAGAAAGATAAAGAAAAAAATTGTCTACGTGCATGTCAAACGTCGAGGAGGAAGAGAAAGATAAAATTAAATAGACATTCCTTTCCTCCTCCGAGAAATCAACCTCTTAATTGCACAAGTTCATTAGGTTAACTACGTACGCTTATAAATTCAGCTAGTGTAAAACAAAATAAAAATACAAAAAAAATTAGAAAAGAAAAAACAAAAAAACAGACTGCAGACGAAAAATTACCACCGTACTACGTTTTGTAATGCGATAAAACGATACCCTGCAACGATGATCGTATATGAAATGTGAATTCAAGTCTGGCTTTTTGCCACCTGAACACCGCAATTATACCTACCCTCTACCGCTACCTACCTGCGGTCTCCTACCTACTAGGTATTATTATTATCGTTTGGGTAAAAACGATTATCCCCTTCCTTCCTTCCCTCCTTCATTAACGGGGTTGCTGTTGCAGCTGGCTTTTTAGCCAGCAAACTAGCTTTCAGTTATGACTGACGCAATTTCTAAGTCGAATGACGCACCATTCTTAACGTGGTTTACTATTCAGGGTGTAAGTATTCAACGGCCTAGTATTATAAACGATGGAAAATTTTTACCTGTGCTGCTAAATAGAGTTTGCAGAAAAAAAAAAAAAAAAATAGTAAGAAGAAGAAAATTAAGGTTACAAGGTTCTCCTATTCTGAAAATTCTGTTTCTGTCAATTTGGAGTAAAAAAAAAAAAAAAAAATAAATGAATAAAAATCTCTTTTAAGGGGATCCCTGAAACGTTATAATGAAAGGCATTTATGCAATGGACAGATTATACTTCAACGACGGATATAATATATACTAAGAATAAGTATTTCTGAAAAGAGGGTTTCAATACGTATAACGTCTACGTTCAAAATATCACGTAGCTCGTCGTTATAGCCACGTTATCCCGTTTAATTCCATTAGTTAGCCTGAAGCAGGGAAGAGATCGGACAGACTCTTTTGTAGGTAAAATGTGCCTACGTGCTAAACTGCGCGTCATAAAAGGACCTAAATGCTTAAAAAAAAAAAAAGAAGTCGGTTCATTGTATGAAATTTTTGAGGGAGTTTTTGCAAAAAACAAAAATAAAATTCAGATGATCTAAATCGACCTATATGTATATACACCTGCAGTATAGTGAAGTACTGATCTTCCGCAATAAATGTATATATACGTGTCTGTATAACCGCTAATAAAACTAGGCGAAACAAAGATCACTTTAATTGCATCAGACGCCTTTGCTATTTCTAGTACGGGTGTAGGTAGTTACACTTATGAGATACGATACGATATATATACATATAAAACGGTAGAGAATATCACGAGATCTTGGCAAAGCGATGCTATAATATATAACGTCTCTCCTCGTATTTACATATCTTTTTATAATTTCTATGCTATTCGGATATATATATATATATATATATTATCCCCAAAATTTGATTATAGGTATATAAATATAGCCTAGCTACTTTCGACAAGGCACGCTTCTAACCAATTATATTGAAACCACTCCATCCTTCCGCAAGTCTTGACAAAAATTCAAAATTACTGAAAAAATGTATCCGTTCATTTTAATTTTCATTCTTGATTTTTGGGAACACAGTAATTCCGACCCATAGCATCCGAAAAAGAGGGTTTGAACTTGATTGAAAAAATTAACAAATTAAAACAAAAATAAAAATCTAAAAGATTGATGCATATGTAATTACATCCGTTTATCAGGATGACACCGTTAACTAATTCTTATCTATCTATATCTATAATACGTTGTCATTTTTATAGATGATTGGTTGATGTTTGAGGCGATATAGCCGCCGGTTCGTTGATTCCCAGACAGCGCGACGCCGATTATTTCCGTCGCGACGTGCGTTGCACAGGTGCTTTGACTACCGCGACTTAAATTTTACGTGGGCAGTTTTTGAGGTTCTTCGAGTGGTAGGTGTACGTACATACGTACATATATACCTGTAGGTACTTCAATACACGTACGAACTATCATCACCATGTGGTATAATAGTGTTGCGATTTTCGCGTGACCGATCGTCCGACAAACAGACAGACAGACAGACAGTAAGATAGATGTTCTATGTATCCGTCACTGAGCGTCGAGCCCCGCGGTCAACTTGATGCCAAATTGTGCAACGGTCATTAGCTGGCCGTAACCAGGTGGTTCTGGGTTAAAATTTGGCCAGATCCCAAAGCTATACGCTCGATTAGCGAGTTGTGCCGTTTTTTTTTTTTTTTTTTTTTTTTTCTACTTTTTTCTTTACCTTTCTTCTTTTATCTCCTCGCTCGACTCGAATACTCACCCTCATTTTTAAATCGCGGAATATGAGCTGCAGGATATGAAAATTTTACGAAGGATATTTTTCTTAAAATAAAATAAAAAATAAATAAAACGAAAAATAAAATTCTGTGGTGTGAGTGAAATTATTTAACTTTGATTAAAAATGAATAAATAAAAGACATGAAATGGATGGTGAAAAAAAAAAGAAAAAAAAAAAAAAAAATGATAAAAATCCTTGTGTTCATTCACGTAGAAAATTTGCAATTTGATCAACGAATCATTTCGAACCTCTCACTTCAAATTATATACGACTTTAATTAAATTTGCAGATTTAATGGTGATATATGCATATAACTGCGTCGGGACGGTCTCACCACGGCGTCTTAGACGACGGAAATACCCCGATTTATGGAATCGTATAATTTTGCAATTGCATTATTACGCGGTTGGATCTACGAAACGGCGAAATAATATACTAGGGTGGTTTCGTAGCGTGAATCCTATTTAAAATCTATATCTATATACTCGAATGTATATCTAGATACATTTATACATATTTTCTGGGTCTTTCTATAAAAAACAAAATTAAAAATTGAAAATAAAAAATTAAAAACGTCATTTTTACTCCCACCTCTCTTACCTCGGATGAATCTCTCTTTCCCGATTCATCATAAGATATTTAATGAAAGAGAAAAAAGTAAAATAAATGTCCATCAAGTGAACCGCAATCAACGTTGGTTTTTATCCGATTTATCCCTGTCCGAAAATTGACGATTTCTGATTCATCAACAAGTCAATTGGTATGAATTATATAGTTCGAATTCAAATTTATTATCGAATCTAACCAAGTTCTATTATTCTTACGAAACCGATATCTACATATACCTACCTATGTTTAAAAGGGAGTATGAAATTTCGCGAAGTATTATATTATATTATAGATATATACTCGTATAGCGACGTTATTATAGTCGCGTGGTTTAGGTGGCTGGTGATCCTCCGAGACGGCGCCAGGTTTATTAAAATAAAAATAAAAATATGAAAATAAATGAAAAGAGTAATAACATGAGATGTGAGGGGATCGGTGCAGGAGTGCAGGGATTTGCGAGGGTGGTACATACTTGCGGGCGGGCGGCGACTTAACTTAAATAAAATAAAGGACGGATCGTTTGATCCGGGCCGGATCCACTAAGTATCGCGAAGTGAATTTACGCTTATTTACTGCAAAGACTGAAGAGAGACCAATTAGACTTAAGACGCCGGCGCCCCGACGGCGTTATACCTTTCACCCGCGTCTCATACTGCAGCGACTAACAAAACGTAAAATTGTCGTCAAAATTACCGGGAGATTTCTAGTATAGATACATATCTGCGATTATTATAAACCGCAAAGGGGGAAGTACGTAGATACATACATTATACACTCGCAAAATCCTTATAATAATAATCATCATTATATTATTGGAAATCTACAGCAGTTTAACGTGGAATTAAAAAAAAAATTCTATATCTTGCACATACGCGATCGATCTTATACCTGTATTACAACCACATATAATAATCCCATCGCGATGGGATTAATCAAGTTGAAAGCTAATTTAAAGCCAATTCACCGGTTTAATCGGTCTCGATTTGTCACTCTGGGCTTCTACTGTTATTAGATACCTTACACGGTTTAAGGCTTGACCGTTTTACATATTAGGTATACGAAAAGGGTGATTTAAATTTAGAAAAAAAAAAAAAAGAAGGAAATCACGACTATAGCTCGAAGCTATACATATGCGAGGCGATTGGATAAAAAACTTGAATGAAATATCGCGATTTATAAATCTTGATCGGTTATTAGGTAATCGATAATATTTTTCCCCATCAATAAAATCTTCTTTGATCAATTTTTAATTTTTTTTTTTTTTTTTTTTTTATTACTCTAGTTTCTTCTTAGTCTTCCTCTTCTTCTTCTTCATCTTCTTTTCCTTATTTTTACGGCTGAATATATAAAACTTGCGCTATATATGAGCAAGTATCGAAATGATTTTATTAGTAATAGATCCGGAGTAGATCGTATACTATAAAAAAGGTTAGCAATACTTCGTATAAAGTTTGTCTCTATAATCTCACGTATTTCAGGATAGGCTAAATCGGTTACTGTGAATCAACGCGGATTTTGGAAAGCGTTCTCGCGGTTGACGTAGTATATAGTATACTCTATAGTATCAAGAGACACGTGTGTCTAGACGCACAAATCGTGGTTCCAAGAGACAGACAGACAGACAGACAGACAGACAGACCTTGCCTTGCCCTGTCTTGCCTTGCCTTGCCTTGCCTTTTCCTTTCCTCATCCCGCAAAGCTTACTGCTGCGGGTAAACGCGAACGATGGCCAATGCTATAGATAGTACGGCTCTGATCCAAGGTGCTCTTCGTTTACGATGATCGCGGAGATGTGAGATGATGATGCCAAAAAGGAAAAATGTACATACATAAAAAATGAACTGAAAAGAGAAAGAAAAATAAAAGAAAAGAATGAAAAAAATAAAAAAATATTTACGGATCCCGTGATCGTTTTTTGGGCTTAACGTGTCTTACGTCAAGCCGGACACAACGGAAGCATCAATCGTCAGAAATAAGCACGTGTATATTATACGCAGACTAATACGAAGTATTAGAGCGGCACGGACAGCTGCTGCTGCTGCAAGCCTTTTCAAACTCTGTAGTTGTTTCCTAGATAACGCGTTTCTTCGGTTAATACGTATATAATATAGTATAAGTATACCTATATATGTATATGTGCGTGATAATATATAATATCGCGAATATTTATATTATAACGATATCGATGAATTATACGTACGTATACGTATGTATAACGAAAGTAAGTATATATTACGCGTATAATACGTGTTGGCCTCAATTTTACCAAAGATTTTATACATATTTGATAAAAAAAAAAGAGAAAAATAAATAAATATGTGTGTTTTAAGATTAATTTATAATAAATGATAATGGGTACAGCTGCTCGTATTATAGACTGAATCCATATTTAGTAAAAATAATACATATTGTAAAACGACATAATTTTCCTATAGCCCAATAGTAGTTTAACAAGTCAAATAATTATACATATATATGTATAGTATACGTCGATAATATATGTGTATAGGTATTCATGTATTCACTAGTATACATATATGTATATATGTATACTATTCGTGATCTCGATAGCTGCGCACTAGTACGTGCCATTGAACTGATTTTGATGAATGATCACTAGTTAAGAACGTCACTCATTGTCAGCATCAGTAAACAGGCAACGATATATGTATATCCCACACCAACGCATAATATAGTATAACACTGACTACTATATAATTTGAATCGAAAGGCTTGAAGAATCGCCGGCAATAATAAAATTATTGGCCTTCAATGAATACCATGAATATATGATACATTATACTGCAGGTATATATCGACACCATCATTCGTATATCTCGATAGATTTTTAAAGAAAATTCAAAGAAATTGTAAAAATTTAATTTATACAATTTTTTATTTTTATTTTTTATTTATAATAAATAAAATTATAATTCATATAAATTGTTACAACTATCAAAGTGACCTGAATAATTTTCTGTTCCTTTAATTTTTAAAGCAGAATAAAATATGAAACTAAATTATAACAATATTAAGAACTAACATTTTGAAATCTTACATCGAATAATATTTCTTTTATTTTTACAGATTAGAATTTTGAGGTTTCATGTTTTAACCCTTAAATTATATTCATATAAAATTATACAGAAGTATGTAGAATTAGATATGAATTACAATATGATTGATGATAAAAAAGGGGATTGTACTAATTAAATTAGAAATATTTCTCTACATCAGATCTTTAAATTGCTACGTATGTAATTCTGGTAATACAATTACAATTGACGAAAGTGCAGTACGCCTTATAATCGTGACAAATTTTTCTGTCTCGTCTCGCAAGTGACAACAATTTTGCCGCGGTACTTAGTGATCGTATATACCATGATACACGTATGTATCTATATATACCTATACATGAATATGAATATGAATAACGTCCCTGCAGATATTCGTGTACAATTGAACTGAACGGGGTTTTAAAATCCTATACGTATAATTTGTAGAAAATATATCCATATGTAGAAAAAAAAAAAATACAATCAAATTTGTACAGCCGTTTACGTATACATACCTATATACTTACATCCATATATTATAAAAGTAAAAAAACTTCAATAATTTTCTTTATACATTTATAGGTATAATGTATACGTATATGTATACATAGGTATATACATATAATCATATTCTCTTAGGACCAGACTGACTATGCCCCATAATTCTTTCTCTTACGACCTGACGCAGCTGCTCGAAAATCTCATTCTAACTTTACGACGCGCTCGTTTCGTTTCGTTTCGTTTCGTTTCTATTTTTTTTTATTATTTTTTTTTTTTCACGTTTTCGTTTTCGTTTTAAACGTTTCTTTATTTTTTTTTTTCTTGGTTTTTTTTGTTGACCCTGGATAGTAGAAGCTGCTACTTCTTGATGGACAATGTGCTGTTCGTTCTTGGCTTCCTTCGTATACCAGCTCCTCATCGTCTGCAGACCGACAGTCTGTCTGTCGTTTAAATAAGAGGCTGACGTAACTGTGTCGGAAATGTCGTTTCTCTAGACGATTTATAGACTTTAAACACATATCAAATCTTATCTATAAATTAAAAATTCCAATTACCTTGAAAATTTCATCAAATTTTCAATAATCATTTTTATACTCCAAAATATATTCCGCTGCAGCTTATATGTATAATATTTGCACTCAAAAAGTCAAAAGTTTGCACGACGATATTCATATAATTTTTAAAAATTTTACAAAATCGAAAAATAATTAAACCGACATAATTTTAACTCCGCTTTTGTATAAATTTTTCACTTTTTTTGTGTTTTTCTTATTCATCAACTCATAATTATTGAATTTCGATCATATATAGAGGGAAGAATAATTTTATGGGTATTAAAAATTTCTTCACATAGATCGTTTGGATTTTTGCTAAGTTTATTACTACGTCGCAACGACGTAGCATCGGCATCAGCATATCAGCATTAGCATCGGTAACAGTAGCGGCATATCAGCCTCCCATAATATACATAACTACGGCTTCGTACATAGTACAATAATACATACCATAATAATAAATATAACTTGTATGATCTGCGCGATCCTCTGCGTTGGTCCAATCAAACGTCAATAATCTAAACCAGCATGGAATCTGTTTACAACATTTTTAAACGACGTTACACGTAGGTATTTTGTCTTCGTCCATCGTCTTCGTCGTCGTCGTCGTCTTATAGTATCATCGTATATTAACTGCGCATATGTAACAGTACAACGTATTAAAGAAGAATAATAACAAGGAAATTATTAATATATAGTCCTGGGGTTTTAATCACCGCCACTTAAAGCCTTAAGGACCGAGGGCTAATAAATAAAAAAATCTAACAAGAAAAAAAGAAAAATTGAGAAAAATAATAAAAATATGTATATTCTATTCGTTGCTGCGACGATTACATTCGATATAGGTACATATACATACTATACATATACACCGAGGTATGTGTGAAAATTATTCACCTTGAATCAATCGATATGCTGAAATAACAAACGATTATATCGAATCAATAATTTTCCCTAAACAATTATTATAGTCTATGAATAACAATTTTATTATTTATATGCATTATCGCGACAGCGAACGTACCCCGTCCGATATTTTATATTATCCTTATATGATACATTAGTCAAAGCAAGATATATACAATATATTTCAAAATAAAATAATAAATTATAAATATAGAATAACGTTTAAGTTATTCCCCATTCTTTCGATAATACAAAATCGGTACTTGATGTTCCTTAAAATTGGGATAATAATGAATATGTCAAGATATGTGTACATTTTCCTTGAATTTTAATTATCGGATATATTAATTATATGTATGTTGAAGCGATCTCCTCCCCGATTGTGCAATTATATGTATATATTACTTGAGTATAGCAATATTATAGCTGAGGGTGATATGCGATGTATCGAGTACGGAGAAAAAACGTGTATATATATATATATATGTATATATAAAATATATGTATATATATATATATATATATTCGCTTCAGCTTTGATTGAGTATCGTAACTGCGTACTACAGCTACTCGAGTGCCTTTATTTCGTTCAATAAATATAGGTATATATTGATAATACATGTATGTATATGTATACACATCTTTTGTGTGTGTAAAAGACTTGCAACATTCTCATAGTATGGCTAATGAAAATTGACACCTTATACCGGACGCCTGCGGTCCAGTTTTCGAACACCTGTGCGAAGTTGCGGTCACAGGGCAACTCAAGGATCGCAATTGATATATACCTATAATATGCGACTTATTTTTTTTTTTTACGTTGAATAGATAAAAATAATATAAAATAAAACTTAGAAAGACAAAACGATAAAATCAATTCCAACATCCTGTGTATCTAATTGTCGTGTATATCGTATACGTCTCTTTAATCAGTTTTTTTGGACTTTATTTTATCAAAATTTTTTTCAATCTAATTGCTACAGGATAACGATTTTATATCAACGTTATAATAACGGAAGTAATTTATAGTGAAATTAATTGCCAAATGTGTCAAAAGCTCACTGATCCGAAAGCCGAAGTTCAAATATGTTTTCATAATTATTATATAAATTATACATATATTCGGAGAGAGAAATTTCAGGAAACATTAAACGACAATCTGCAGAGGCGATGAAGTTTATATGCAGGGATCGTATAAGTTTATAACTAGAATAATCTTATAATCTTAGTTTAAATAATTAATCTTATAATATAAAAAGAAATTTATCTTATAGTCCAAAAGAGTTAGTCTCAGATATAAAAAAAAAAAAAAAATCCTCCCAAAAAGCAGTTCGATATTTCAATTCTACTTAGAGCTTTTTGAAAATCCATGTAACAGATGAAAAAAAAAAATTTTTTCTTTCGTCTTTCCAGATTAAAAGTGCTAAAATTTTTTTCTTCAAATTTTAGAATACATTTTTTTTTCATAGGAAATTAAATTATCTAGAAAAATTCTTTGATCTGTTTTCTTCGTAAATTCAACGCATAAAAAGTTACATGTTATATTATATATGTATATATCTATACCATATACTAATAATAATAAGAGATCAGAGTTTTAATAAGGTTCAATAGATATTTATTGAGTTGACGACTTGTGAACGCAAAATTACTAGATCGAATCAGTTCATAGTGGTGCAGAGAATTCATTTTTAAAAACATTACCTGTATGTATAACGTAATCTAGTTTGAAGAAACAAGAAAAAAAAATTCAGATATACGTCTTGAAAATTTTTTATCAATTAAATGTACCTACTCGCACATAGGTATAGGCATATATCATGAGATATTGTGATGAAACAAATAACGTATATTATGTATACCTTATACACGCTTTTCGCAATAGATATGATACGGAAAAAAACTCATGATATTTCGAAATTTACGGAGGCATAATATTTTTCACCATTCGATAAAACGACGAGATAACCTTTTAATTATAATATCGTGACCCGAAGTTGTACAGTGATTTGCGTGTTGGTACAGAAGGGTATAATATACAGTAAAAATAATTGACGTTATAAACGTAATATAATTTCGCAAGAATTTTTTCTTTTTTTTTCATTTTTCCTCTGCTTATTTTTTTACAAACTTATTTACTATACATATATATGTATATCGTATATATTATAATAATAATAAGCGATTCGCATTAATGAAGTAAACGAAAGCAGCTCTTTGATGGAATAGCTTAACGAGAAGACACTGACTCGAGACTTATCGCGTTATCTCGTTACGTTTTCCGCGAATATCGCGCAATTCTCTCCGTCCCTCAATTCCTTCCCCCTAACTAAACTACGACGTTGCTCGTCATAATTCATTCCCGGAAACTGTAGATTAGGATTAAGTGCTTAGCTATGGGATAAACAAGATTCTCATAGAATTGTCCGATTTCATCACATTTCATTTACTCGTATCCTACATACGTCTGAGCGTTGAAATCACGATATTTCATCATGCAATATAGCCAGCGATTTACGCTGTATAAGTTATCCGGATTCCAAAATTACAGTACGACATACTCGATGTACAAATTTACTGCGTAATTTTTCGCCCATCGATTGTCTAAATGAACTTTAACGAATACTCAGTATCCAATAATTATAACTGCGGCTAATTGCCTTAGCGGAAAGGTCAGCACTCTCGTATCACACCACGGAAAACACAAAGTGACTAATGACTAGAAAATGCAATCTTCAAATTTTAAACATTCGATATTAGGCCCATTATCATCAGAAAGAAACTGAAATTTAGCTTAAAATCAGTGCTAAGGAAATTTCCAAAATCCCATTGCTTCCGATTCCAAAATGGCAGTTATCTCGATATTCAAACAGTCTAATAAGTTAAACGATTTATCAACGGATCTCGATTAAATTTGACACACAGACTCTTGCCACTGGTCTAAATAGCCCTAAATTTTCACAAAATCGTACTAACCAGAATCAAAAATAATGGGAGCAATATCAATTTTCGAGATGCAACTTAATTGACCAGAATCTGAACATCTCGTTTCCTAAATAATGTGCAAATCGACAACTGCGTTAGATATCATGAAGTTCATAAAATACGTTATAGAAAATCGCTGACTCTAATTCGTTAATGTTAAAATTCTGCGCAGTTCGTTAAGACTAGGATATAGCCGTCGATCCTCAACAGTGAGCATAAAATTTGATACTATAACATCGTATTTATTCCCTGTATTCATGCGCGATGACCCATAAGCATCAGATCCAAGTTCTACGCACTTGGCACTACGGCGAAAGCGTATTTTTGCGCCTCCCTATTTTTACCGCTGTCTCCTACTGCCTTCGTTTCGACGTCTCTTGATTAGAGTTTGATTTATTGCATCTACTGCTCCTATATATACACCACGCGTATACTATAATCGGAAAAATACATATAAAATCTATAAAACTTACCGGAAGAAAGATGCATGTAAGACTTGTAAAAATAGGTGTAAATAAAATTGGCAAAGAAAAGAAGAAATTATTTCAAATACCAAAAATCATTGATATTGTAATTGCTTACTTCGATTTCAAAATCTCTCAACATGTTATTATCATACATTACGGTATAAGTATAGTAGATTTCGTAATATGGTCATACAATAATTTTTACACTATATTTTCCACATCCGCGGTATTCATTCACAAATCATACATATGTATATGTACAAGTACTTATCATTAATTCATCATTATACTACGTTTGCTCGGCATACATACGTAGACTTATTGATACGTTGAGCGATATCATCGACTCCTACGTCAACACGATAGTGTGGGAAGGAAATACGGGTCACGTGACACAACCTTTACTATCATTATCACCAAACCAATAATTCAATCAGCATTACGCACGTTATGGTACGAGAGTGGGATCCCATATATCATCCATCAGCGTGTGCGGTCTTTCCCCGCCTCTTCTCTTCTCTCATTCGAATCTCTCCCTCGTATATACTGCAGTCGTAACTCATGACTTGTAACTTACATTAACTCCGCTCTATACTTTTTAAGTCTGTTTCTTTTCTTTCTACTTCATATATTTATACTGTTTCTAATCTATAATTACAGGAAACTTTACTTACTATTATGCTGCAGTACCTATAATGTATACATCGGGATATGGTAAAGATATATGCACGTAGGTATATGTAACATATATACTTTATTCATTTGTATTCCCCATATAGTCATTTAATTGTTGTACAATTAAAAAAAAAACAAAAATCTTATCAACAAATTCATGTTAATTAAATTCTAAAATTGTTTTGAATATTATTATATCTCCTCATCATATATAGTCCAATTAATTAAATATTGCGGAAAATTTGGTATACCATATACATCTGTTATACAGCTATGTCCATCACACTTACATCATTATAATTAATTATGACAGAGCTGTTTTAAATTAAACGATAAATTTTCTCTTTTTTTTTTTTTTTTTTTTTTAAATTTCTTTGATATTTGATTCGGATAAATTTTATAGGCAGCCTGCACGTTCTACTCGTCTCGTTTTATCTTAACGGTCGCTCTCTTCAGTTGGATATAGGAATGTCTAGGCGTAGACTGCTTGCCGCCGTTCAGTCAGGGTATATAAGCTATTACAATAAGCCGATACCACTAAGAATAATTTTATTACGATCATAGAATGGAACAATTTTAATACAACTTAAATGCGTATAAATTGTTGAATTATCAAAAATATAGACAATACGCAGCTAATCGCTAATTTTTTTTTTTTTTTTTTTCCAACATTTTTTATCACCATGTAATTTATAATTTAGAAGTTAATATAACTTCAATTTGTTACAATTTCTATAAATGTAACGTTAATATATGTATATATATAGAATAAGTAATTGTACCTTCTCTAAGAATTTAATATTTATGATAATCCTGTAGGATTGATCACATATATGTACGATCGGTTCTATAGCCGAGTGTAATATAGTTAATAAATCTTCATTATCCGAGAGCAATAAATTCATATGTAACCAATCGTAAGGAGCAATTCGTTATCTAATACAATTGTATTGAGCCAATTAAAGGGTGGTGTACGTTGCTGGAACCCCGCGATTCTTAAAAAAATTAAACAAATGAGATAATTATAATTAATTAGATGTACATACATAGGTACATACATAGACTGGTGTACATACATAGGCTGGCGAAAGAGCTTATTCAAATTCATATAATTTGTAATTAAATGAGCCACAAATATCAAACACGAAGAAGCGATGAAAATTGATCATAACTGGTTCATTATATGAAAAGAAAATAAAAACGAAAAATTTTCATTTAATCGTAAATTTCAATTCTTCGTCATTTTACATTTAATGAGATGTATTTTCTTTGTCGATTATTATACTCGCAGCCAGGTCTTATTAATCGTCGTTAGGATATGTGTTAGAAAGAAAAATTCGCGAGGCTGCAGCTGGTTTCTGTTGGCATGTATATAGGTAGGTACTACATACCTATAACCACATGTATAACGATAATTAATTCCGATCATTCAATCTGTGCGATCTCGTTCCAGCTCAATAAGCAATCAATGGGTAATCGACAGTGACGTCAATCTTTTACAATGCTAGATATGCCTGGGAATCGATATGTAGGTACGGCTGTCGACTCCTTGATCGCTAAACTGTACGAGTGTAGGGGATAATATAATTTAGCAAAACAAAAAAAAGAAAAAAAAAAAAAAAAAGGAAAAATGATACATATATTTCAAATATAATATTATGGTCAACGAAAATCTTCAAATTTATTTCATTTTTTGTCTTTTCTGAGATTTATCAACTTTATATAGATGATATATTATACATCGCGAGAAATATCCTTGGGGATTTTTTTGGAGCATCGCTAATTTTCGATAATTTTATACTAAGCGAATACTAGTGGTTGATAAAATCTTTGACTAAATATAAAAATAGAAAAAAAAAAAAATAAATAAATAAATAAAATAACAATTTTTATACGTATATTGTATATATCAGCGATAATTGAAGTCAGCAGTAAAAACGTGGCGTGATTTGTAGGGGAAAAAAGAAATATGTATATAGTATATGGTATATGCATGTATATTGTATATACCTACTCATGTATTCTTTTAACGCATGAATGACAAAGCTGATAGGATATTGACCCATTCATTTCCTACTAGCGTATGTATGAGAGAAATAAATAATTAAAAAAAATAAATAAATAAATATGAATAAATAATAAATTGTGCGTGGATTATAATGCGTTGTCCGCAATTCTCCAACAATCTTCATGATTAAAGTTAATTAATGCAAATGTGCGTAGTGCACTTTGGACGTTCTATACAAATAAAATACACAATATATTATATACACAGAGTTAAGCAGCTTCGAGTAGTTCTGTATAAGTAACGACGTTTTAACAAATGTTTTATATGATATTTTATATAATATTGAAATAATTTGAATAATTGAGAATACATTAAAAATAGAGTGGGTGAAAATATTATACATGAATTATCATTACGATTTGAAAGAATTTTCGTTTTTTTTTTTTTTTTTTATTAAAATTGGTATATTTTTTTCTATATGTATGTGTATGTATATATATATCTTATGGCATAAACATTGTATAATATAATATAGAATAATGTCGTGTACATGTATATAGTATATAATCGTATTTAAATAAACATATTTTCATTCTCTGTATACTGTTCATAAATTCCTGTGCATGGATTTAATATTGTAAGTATATTATAATACATAGATATTCAACATGCGAATGATATTATTTTTTCATCTTGTAAACTGTAGTTTATAGTGTGTAATGTAACATTATATGTGTGACGTTCAATTTGGGAATGCATAATTTTTTATCTTTTTTTAATTTTTTTTTTTTTTAATAGGTAAAATGCTGATATTTTGCAAACCAATTACTTATATTGTGATTGTTGATATTATTTTATTTCGTTTTTTAAACTATGATAATATATCAGTTCCTTTCACAAGGCAGCTGATTTTTTATTTCAAGGTAATTCATTGTATATGTATATTACATATACGGTATATCTATATCAATTATTTAATTACGTTGTTATATTATGTGCAATAAAACTACGTGCAAGCTGTAACAAATTATTTGGCAAATATATATAATATACTATATGTATATGTATATATATATATATATATATATATATGTATATATATATATATATCTAAGTAAAATATAACAAAAATGATCTGTCTCAAGTCGGAAAATGAATAAATAATATAAAAAAAATTAGGATTAAATAAAAAGTGTAAAATATAGATTATTTTATACTGAGTATGTGTGTGTGTGTGTGTATTAATTATTTAATATAAATATTTTGAATTTTTTCAACGGTTAATATAAATCACGATAATTAAAAAATGTGATGTTGTAATTCATTAACTAGGTCGAACATGGTTGCGTTTCTATAATTTAATATATAATTGATGATAAACTGTAATAATAAAATGAATTTGAAAAAATAAAAAAAAATAAGAAAAACAACAATTCATGACACTTGACAGAAAAGTTTGTATATATTATTTGCTAAGAAATCGGAATTAGTAATATGATAAACTGAGTAAAGGTATCGTGGAAAAATAAAATAACAGGAGGAAGAAATATGTGTGTATATGAGATAACAGTATTATAGGTATAGGTTTTCAATTTTGTTTCTTTCTTTTCTTCTGTTTTTTTTATTTTTTTTTTTTTTTTATCCTATGTAATAAATTTTGGAAGTTTCTTAAAATCACTAAAAATATCAATACACCCTGATGCCACAGCTATGAATAAATAAAGCCATCGTACTTTTTAAGATTAGGAAAAATAATTTATACCATACTTCGTAGTAATAAACATTATGACGATGGTTAAAAGGCTTTTGAAGTCTTTCTGTCATACTTGTTCTTTTCTTCTTCTCTTTTCCGTTCTGTTTTCTTTTTTCAATTTTTCTATGTATCAACAGTATAACATTTTTCACCTTAGAATACTGTACACTATATCACTTGACTCATAAATTATAAGAAGCAATTTACTTATTCTAATTAAATCACAATTGATTATCATTAATAACAAAGTACATAGTTATTAGAGGACCTTATTCATAAACAATAACATGCAGAAATAATTTTTTTTTGTAAATTTCAAATTCTCATTGATAAATATTTGGGGACCGATTTACCGGTCAAATTATCGTGAAGATTGTAGTATTTTTTATTGATTTATTTATTTTATTTATTCAAAGCAGTAAGTAAAAATAGAATTACTACAATACATCCGATAATTAAACACGTAAACAATCGTTTTTATACTATAAATTTATTATTTCATAAATACGGTCCAGCATTAGAGGACTGATGAAATTTTCAGATCTATTTTTTTCATTTATAAATATAATAGTCAAAATTTGGCAACAAGATATTTCTGCTAACAGATTTGATTATGTATAATACATTATTCAACAAATAATGGATAATTCTGTAGACGTTCCATTATTATATTATTGTAGATAAATTGATTTCATTTCCAAATACATAATCTGTAAACATATACAATATATTGTGAGATAATTCAGAAGAGTTTTCCTTACATCCATTTAGTACTACTATTGAAAATATTTCTCAATAATCTCTCTTGATTTTGGTCATTTTATTCGTTTTTTTTTTTTTACTATTTCTTCTTCTTTACTTTTTTAAAGACACGAATTAATTTAATAACACATTCAATCAATTTGATTCTGGCTCACCGAATATCTCTGCATAGATTAGTCAATGTAACTATTATACTTATTTATTTATTTAATAATTTTTATTATAGAAAAATCCGTGATCTTTCATCCACACTAGAAGACGCGTACTTGTTTCCAATGCGTAGGCATCAAAAGTGTAATAATTAAATATTAAGAATGCAAATCAAACTTACTCAGCTATAAATTATTGATAAATGTACAAAGAGTAATTCGGATATTAATTTTCTGATCAATTTCTCATTTAAAATTCCTATACATTCATGTAGTATGTAAGAATGTATGTATGTATTGTTAGAAATGTAACAATATCTAAGATAATAATGTGCTTCGGTTAAGTCGCTAATGTCATGCTAGCTAATATAAAATATTCGTATCCAACTGAGTTGCTCAGCAGATATGTTAGTCACGAACATTGGTGTCTAGATGTATGGCAGCTAGTGCGAACAGGCACGATTTTACAATTATGCAGTTAATATACGGACTTTAGAATTTATCTCTAGTTAAAAACTCCCATATCATAATCATAAAATAATGTTTCTGCTTGTTCGTTCATCTCCTATTTTTCTCTCACATTAATATTGGATCGAGTTATTTAGTTGCGTAAAAAAAATCGAGACTTATCTGTATTCATAATCATAAGATATATCTCCGCTGCATTTTTAACAATATTCTACAATAGAAAATCATTGAATATCAAAATTCACGCTGTTATTTTCATTCGACATACGTGAAAAACGTTGCTGTAGACTCATTCACATCTTAATAAACGAATATTAAAAGATTTTTTACAATAATACAGCTTCATCGCAGCTCAGTCACCAGGTATTTGAACTATAATAAGAAGCCAAAAAATGGGTTAGAAATTAGGACATTAGGAAGAAGGACTAGTGAGCTATTGTGATAAAGTTGATTGATTGAAAAATTCTCTTGGTCCTTCGAAAACTCCTTTTTCCAAGGCGTGTATAGTTCGTAAGTCATACGATGTCTGATAAATGATTGAAACATAGTTCAAAGTTTTCAACAATTGTAGCAACAGCATGCAGTGCGTTTTTTGTACTTGTCTGACAGTCAGTCGAGAGCATTTGGCCAATTACTATTCTCATTACGACGTTGAAGTCTCTCTGGATGAGAACAAGCAAGTTGACTGAAGTCCCGAACGACATCATTAAATGTCTCATCACCAGTCACACCAATGTCTGAATCTTTCATTTCCTCGTTTAAGCGACCCAGTCGCAATCTGTAAACAAATAATTCCATTCAGTTAAAAATCCGAACGTTCATTAGTCCCTTATTAATAATCCAAGACTTAAAGTACTACGATCGAAGTAAAAACTGCGAAATAATTTCTCAAAGGCATACTGATTTAAATCAGTATATTGCTCTGATAGTTTTTGATAAACGCCCCAAAATTCATCTAAAACCAACTTACAATGTTACAATATCGGCGTTAGCTTCTTTAACCGCGATTGAAAGTGGCTCCACACCACTCTCGTCTTGAATATGTTGATTAGCACGATGTTTTAATAGCAAACAAACTTGAGCCGTATGTCCTGTAAAAAAAAACACAATGGATTAATTATTTTAGCTGACAAAACATCATTGCAACAATTATTACCCACCTAATTCAGTCGCTAAATGTAACGGCGTCTTTCCCTCCGAATCTTGGCAATTGATTCTAACTCCATTAAGCAATAAATATTCACAGGACATTACAGAGCCCTGTAATAAAATTCATGTTCAATATTAAGCAATAAGAATTGATTAAATTAATCAGGAATAAACAGCCTTACGCTAATAATTGCTTGGTGAAGAGCACTCCTTCCTTTGTCATTAACATTGCTCCACAATTTGTCAGCTCCTGATGCAAGGGCAGCGCTCATTACAGGAAGATTATGAGCACCTGCTGCTTTGTACAATAACATCTCAGGGTGTAAATTCTCTATGTCTTCTTCGTCAGCAAACTCTTCATCTTCACCAGCTGTAGAATCTTGATCAGAGCTGAGTTCTAAGCAACCGTCGATTGTCGGTTTAGGCAAATCGCATCCGAACATTAAAACATCGCCCGGAGTCTCTTCTTTCGCTTCTGTAGAAAATGAATCGCGAATCTCATTTGTAACGTCAGAACTTGAAGACATGGAACTTTTGTCGGATAACTCAGTGTCCTCTGTACCATCTACTTTTAGATAGTTTTTGTCGTCCTCTTGGCCTTCTTCCTTCTGTTCGTCCAATTCGTTTTTAGTTTTGACAATGATTTTTCCATGGAGTGTTGACTGGTTTCTAATATCTAGATTAGGACTTTCCTCAGAGCTGAGAGAACTTCGATCAGCTATTTTACATCTTCCGATGGAATTACCGCTTCCGATTGAATTACCTTCTCCATCTTCCGAACTTGTCGAATTATGACCTTCTTTAACAGACAGAAGTGTTGAGGCTTTGCCACGATTTTGACTGTCGCTTTTATCACGGCTTCGGGGCCTGCGGCGAAGTTTTCTTACACTCCATTTCTGAAATGGCATCATTTCCCGACTAGCTCGATGCTCGGGAGACGCTAGGTAGGCTAAAGGCTTGACGAACTTCCGTTCTATGTACTTTGCTTTGATCCAAGCCTCCCGAACATTCCTATGAGAAAATCAGACATTTATATTAAGAGTTTAAGATTTAAATGATAATTGAAATGATAAAATTAGTTATTTGCTTGCACCCTGAATCTCTGACCTACCCGCTGCACTTTGGCTCAGCCTTGATAATCTCCGGCGGTATAGGCAGAGCTTCATAAACGTTATTGACAACAGTATTTCCTAATTCTGCCATAACTTTTAATATTTCTGGTTCCCAATCGTCGAGAGTTAAAGATCTGACTTTGCTGTGATGTACCCCAAGACTTCTGTGCACTCCAGAGCATTCTGTAAAGCAGTTAAAGAAATTTTAATGCTTGGAATTAAATCAGGAAGATTTATTATAAAATTGTTATCAGAATTTACCAATACAAAGCGTAATTCCAAGATTAATGCTTGCCCATCTTGGGTTCGAACCACCGCAATCACAGCAGGTATCGTTACCTGGAATTTTCAGGAGTTGCTCCCAAACTCTGAAATTCATATAAAAGATGGTAAAAATTACATATATGGCTGACAATGAGTAAACCTGAAACATAATGCGTACAAGCGATGGGAAAAATACAATAAATAAATATTACCTTGATTTAGGTTTTGGCGGTGGCCTGGTGGGACCCTTAGAAGCTCGAGTGCGAGGTGTAAGGGTATTTTGGTTCGGTCCAGTGACTGTTCCACGTTGTATAGCGGCACCAATAGCTTGTTGCATTGCAGTCACCCATGCCAAGTACATTTCTTCACTGTCTGCCTGAAGTATATGGCTCCTAAAAGATGGAGTAGGTATTCTACTGATCGTTACATTCGAACAAAGTACCAAGAAAAGGAACAATTATAATACAAAGATACATAAACCAAACACTTTGAAGCTTTTATTGAAATCTTGATAAATTTTTAATTGAAGTACGGTTTCGGCAAAGGATCCTTTTACAAATTGCTTACTTTGTCGGGCTAAGAACTTCAAAGCAATTTCTTCTATCGCTATCTACGACTGGTTTGACGGAACATAATCTCAGGTCTTCTTCCATTATCGTATAATCATCTTCACCAGTTCGTTTTCTGTAAACTAGTTGATGATCTTTGAGGCAAAACCATCGACGATTCCAAGTTTTAAATGCATTACTAGTCCGTTTGAACAAGTATCCTTCCATTTTTGGGCTTCCTGGTGTGGGCGAGGGGACCAAGTCTCTGTTAGTTACATAAATGTGACAGTTTTCCATTTCCTTTTCAAGTTTTGCTGTGTCTCCTCGCATTTTTAGTAAACCATCGCCTAGTCCTTTGAGGAATGGGTCCAAATCGTGACCCAAATCACTTCCTTGATGATAGTAAGTAAAACAGGCGTGCATGTAGCTCAATAAAGTACCCAGTATCTCGTGCCTCTTGCGGGCTTGAAGCATAGTCAAAACCCGTACATACTCCAGAGCTTTGTGCCGAAAACATGATCGTGTTGCGGACAGGAAATTAGAGGTTTCTTCGTATTCTATCGGCCTGTTCTTTGGCACTTGAGAATTCTTGTTTAACGCGACGTCCAGATCAGCTGAGATTTTTTCAAAGTGATGACGTGTGTCTTTTACTTCTTTTATGTCACTGCCAAGGAATAGAATAAAGTTTGGACCATTAAAATTACTAAGGCAATTAGATAATTACTGTGCTAAGTGAAAGTTTCAATTTTTGATAAAATTGAAGTGAAATCTCGTTGTTATGTCATAGAATAAAAAATTTCGTCGACATTTTGGGATAGTTTTTATCTGTAAAACATATGATAAATGTTTACAGAAAACTCTGAACTTGGTAACGTGTGAAAGTATTCAATTGATAAATTACTGCTAGAATTTTTTTATATAACACTTTAAAAAAGAAACTAAAATGTGAAAACTGGAGACTAAGGAGGAAAATAAAAATGGAGCTTTCCGTGGCTATCAAACGCTGTAATAATTAAGTTATGTTTATCGTTTATCAGGGTCTGATTAACGCCTTCGATTCTGATACTGATATCCCCAATATTTTCTCCGTGTATGCATACATACTTTATCTATTTCCAAGTATCATTGTATTGATTGACGTAAATGTATCAAAAGATAAGAATAAAGTTGAAGATAAATTAAAATAAAATGATAAGACATCGAACAACCACAACCATTCCTGTACAATGTGTAACAATATACAGATATTATTGTGTGAAAGATTAGGAACGATCAGGTACATGTACACATAAAAGTATGTTTACACACCTTTTAATAAAGGAGTTTAAATCTTTGACAACAGTTCTCGATGCCTGGTCAAGTAAGATAGTGTGAAATTTGCTCATCTCTTGAAGAGCGTGTATAAGTTTGTTCAAAAAAGCCATAACTTCAGGATCGTCATTGAAATACATCGACAACTCCCACAAGCTGTTGGCGAATGAACTATAAAGTAAAAACAAACAGTTTTTAATATTAAACTAGGCGGTTGTTAATAATATTATTTATAATTGAACAGCTTATATTCCAAAAGAACGTCGAATTTACTTCATTTTTGTTATAAAAAAACATTCAAAATTTTGCAAAACTAATCTCCTAATTTTCTCTCGTACAGTTAAATCATTTTCAAATGTATCCAAAGAAGTACAGAGTTTTTGCTACTATTAAAATTTCTAAACAATGAAGAAACAAATCAATTCTCTATAAATAACTTGTCCAATTATTTATATAAAAAATAATGATAATATTAATAATGATAATAATGAAACCATAACAAGAAAAGAAATTTAATTTCAATGCCATTGTACTCTGTAGTTATAATTGAGAATGTTAGTCCGTGTGAACTTTCTTTCACATGACTCATACCTTGCAGTAGTGGAGATCAGTAAATTATATTTATCTTTCCTGTTTTGTTCAGGGCGAACAACCATTTGACCACAAGATATTAAGTAACAACATGTTTTGCTTAACATATTATATTAAATCGATGATGTACTAAATAAGAACAGAATAAATTATCCGTGAATTCTTAAGCTTTACATACCCTTGTTGGCCAACATAAGCTTTTCCTGCATCGATCATCAGGCTACAATTTTTTAACACCTGAAATAAATAATCATGAAACATTTGAGTAAATATATAAAATTGATGTCTTTTATCTTATTTTTCTTTTGGTTTCTACCTCGCAATGCAATTGTGTATATTTAAATAAGCACCACGTGGAATAAGAAACTGGTTTGAATTCCGATAGGTCGAGCATTAGTAATTTGAGCATTCATAAATAGTGCGTACATAAGTAGAGATAACAACAGGATATCCTGTATAAATATTCACAGGTCACATGGGTTAGATAATAGCTTTAGCTGTTGAGTTTTAACAAGGAATTGAATAACATGGAAAGAAAAAGAATAAAACCAAACAAAATTAGCAAAAATGGAAAAGATTTCATTTATTTCAACCAAGGCTTGCACATACCTTTTCTAATTTTTGCTCTAGCTGCTCTATGTTGCCTTCTTCTTCTTCGACTCGAGATCTGGAGGATTGAATAATAAGTAACACAGACCACTGTGTATATAGATTTTTATTAAAAATATCAGATTACAGGGGATAAAGCAGGATAGAAAATATTATGTAAAAACCAAGTTTATATATTTATTGTGCAGGATAAAACTTCATACATAAATCTTTCAGTGTAATATATTTGTTTTATTTATTTTACTTTTCTACTTTCTCTATCAAACAATGAATAATCATGCGTTAAATAAATAAATCGCAGCGTTGCGACATGGCGAAGAATTGATTCACAGGTGATAAAAGATTGTAAACATAAGGACAAAGGATATTTATTACACATACATAGATGGCGGTTTTCCAGAGATATAGGTTAAGCATTGAAGGAGTGATATCAGACACGCGAAATTACATGAATTGGGTAGGATTGAAAATGATAAACAATGCGTATGGATTAGTCAGTGATGAAATATACGGATAATTAGAAGTGTCTTCTTTTTTGCTTACCGAAATTTTGGCGTATCCCGAAGGCATTCTTCGAACTCAATTAACTTCGTCATTATAATACATACAGTATTTAATGATATATTTACGTCGTATTTGGATTTAATCACACAACCATTTCACACAATTTTTATTGCCTACTCTATCTCTTTGTTTTTGAGTATCTGTAATTTAATTATAGGAAATATTGTTATAACTCTCGGGATTATGAGGAGCGTTATAAGTATTGTATTGTATGTATGTTTCCGGTTAGAAAATAATTGCTCAATGTAAGTAGAGAAGAAAAAAACGTTGTGGCAATGTGGTGGAAATACTTTCGAGCGAGGAAACGGTGAGCGATGGTAGCTCCGTAACTTACTTTTTAACTCCCCACCTCTAGCTTCAAGTACTGTCAAATTTTTACTCTCACACGCACGTGAGCACAGAATAATAACCTGACGTGAGTCAGACTAGATGGAAAGCTCGAATGCAGTATAGCACAATACAGAAACGCGCATCTCACTGATCTTTTCAATTGAGTGCTTCTTACGGACGCCCGGTCGTGCCGAGCATAGGGATAATATGTCAGTCGATAAAATGAGTATTTACAAACATACACTGTCGGTAAAATTGACAAACACAGATATACATTGCCGATAAAATCATCGAATTAATTGATAAACATTACGATGCGGAGAATTCAAACAAATTGCCGCCCGAAATTGGTTCACGGGCTGAAAAATGTTAGCGCCATCTAGGATAGACGTGATAACTACGTGCACCACGTTGCACGCAACCCGTGTAACAGAAATGTAGCACGGGTTGCGTGCAACATGGTGCACGTAGTTGTCACATCTATCCTAGATGGCGCTAACATCCTTTATGGTGACAACTATGTGCACCACATTGCGCGCAACTCGTATTACATTTCTGTAATACGGGTTGCGTGCAACATGGTGCACGTAGTTGTCACGTCTATCCTAGATGGCGTTAGCATCTTTCAGCCCGTAAACCAATTTCGGGTGGCAATCTGTTTGATCATTGCCAGCCGGTCAGTAACCCTTATCTCTCTACTCCAAAGCCTGTTACATAGATGGAGCAGCAGGCCCTAAACAGAAGTCGGGGTGTGTTGTAGCTGCGCTATGATTCTTTGACGTCAAACGTGGTGCTGCACGCTGCAACGCTGATGAACGACTGGCAGCTAATATACTTTCGAACCCCGGTTCCCCCACTCTTTAGACCAACGTTTGCGTCCATGTCCTGATACCAAACTCGACACCCCCTCTCCTCCTTGGCATCACTCCCCTCGTCAATGTATTGTGGAAAAGACGAAAAAGGATCCCATTCATTTAACACACGGCGAATAAAAACCTAAATAAAACAAGCGTAAGCATATAAAGAAGTCTTGAAGCCGTCTAAAATACATATTATTCAAGAGTTCAGATCCGCTAAAGGTAAGATTTCATGATAACAAACAGTTTTGCAAATTTATTCAACCGTTTATTACGTTTATTACACCTTTTTTGCGATCGTTCTTTACGTACTTTGTCACAATGACAGATCTAATTCAGGGTTAGGGTTAGATTGACATCAACTTTCGCGAAACTTAACCTCACTTTTCTAAAACATCGTCTATTTAAAAAATGAAAGTGATGTTATAGAGGATTTAAAAGACTAAAAACGACCATTTTCTTTCTTTTCAAGCAATTTTTGGTCCCCGTGTCTCAACAATCTACTCTGCTTATGTTTTCTAACCTCAAAATCGCGTCGTTATGAAAAAGAAACAAAAATCGTATTTCCGAATACGATAATCGTAAATATTTTTCTTCTCTCCCCTGTCTTATTTAGATAATAGGAAAAAACGGAAAGGAAAAACAGAAAAACAAAATATGACGGGCGCAAGCGCCACGGAAAAGACAACGGCCAACAACCCGTTAGAGCAGTTTGTACTATTGGCTAAAACAGCCAAAGGTGCAGCGGCAGTAGAGCTGATAAAACAAGCAGTCGAAGCTCCAGGGGTAAATGTGTTCGGGGAGTTATTAGACATGCCTAATATAAAGGAGCTTGAAAACGGGCCTTACGCCGAGTACTGGAACACATTGAACTTATTTGCTTACGGAACTTATAAAGAATATTTAGAAAACAAGGAAAAATTATTTGACCTTACTCCAATACAGAAGAAAAAATTACAGCATTTAACTATTGTCACTTTAGCGACAAAGTCTAAGTGCATTCCTTACTCCGTTCTGTTGGAGGAACTTGATGTAAAGAACGTAAGAGACTTAGAAGACCTTATCATAGAGGCTGTATACGCAGATATTATCCACGGTAAATTAGACCAGAAAAATTCACAACTTGAAGTTGATTATGCCGGATTAGGAAGAGATGTTAGACCTGGAGATGCTGGCGCTGTTGCAGAAACTTTAGCCGCTTGGGGACAAGCATGTGACGCAGTATTGGCTTGCATTGAACAGCAGGTTCTCAGAGCTAATAGCGAAAAACAAAAGGCGACTCATCATAAGGAGAAGATACAGCAGGATGTGAGAAATATTCATCAAATTTTCCGTAATTGTAGTTTATTTTTAACAAAATATAGATTTTTTTTAAAATTTTTTTCAATTTCAGATCGCAAATATCAAAAAATCGCTAGCAGCGCAAGCGGGAGGTGGCGGAGTCCAAGAGGCAGATGTGGCTGGGGGTGGGGCAGGTGCCGGAGCAGGAGGAAGTGAATCGGGTCGTGAAGCTTTGCCAGTTCCGCCTGATCCGAAGAAAAAACAACAAAAGGCGAAAGGTATTCGAGGCAGTGGTAAGTTCTGGAAGACATAAATTAGGTACGATCTAAAGATCTGCGCAGATTTCTTATGAATATTATCTTTAAAATTTATTCTTTCAAGGAAGATTGTAAAGAAAGGAAAGCTTAAAGCTGAATCAATGATAGTTGTACAATTATTAATGAAGTTTTTTTATTACTTTAGATAATAAGCGAGGAATCTGCGTTGATCAGGGATTTAAAGGTGTGATGAAAATAATAAATCAGGGATTTTTTGAACATTGTGGAAACAAGCAATTGTATTTCCAACTTGCCAATTATATCGGCTCTCATTGAATGTGATATCGCATTTAATTAATTTGTATATAATATGAACTGCTGGTTCAGATTTCTTATTATCTCAAAACAATACAGTAATATAGCTACTACTTCACATGTTATAGAGAGAGCACGATTATATAATATTTAAATAACTAGCCATGTTATTATATTTATATATTACAAAGTGAGGCTGTTGGGTATATTAGATATGGTTACAAAATAGTATATGAGAAATAATGAATAAATCAAAGTTTCTAGCGAGATAATTTAAAGTATTTGAGAAAAAAAATTTAATTCTATGGGATACTATGGCAAAGTTTTTACAGACTCTTATGAAAGTCAGTAATTAGTTCGCTGCCCCCTCCCCCCCCCCCCCCCCCCCTCTCGCGGCCAGAAAAAGAAATCACAACTATATTTTGTTGAAAATGTGTTTAATGTGAGATGAATTTTTATTATTTTATTTATTGAGGCTGTTAAATAAAAATGGTGCTAATTATTGGATATAAAATATATTGAATATATATATTGTAACAAAAGAATTTATTTCTTTGGTCAATCGTTGTTGTTTAAGGATCAAAGTGTAGTATTAGTAGGTAGATATATGTATACATATAACTATAAATCTTTGAAAAAGAAAACAGAAAAGAAAAACCAACAAAAATGACTAGATACATATAAAGTGAGGGTGTAAGTCGACATATATTAAAATCCATTGATTTCTTTCGATTTTAGTTCTATAGACAAGAGCCAGTTACAAGAGGATGCTAATTCGGGAGGATTTAAATGAAATAAAAGTTCGATAACGATTAAATAGTTTCGATCTTGAAGTATGTGTGTAATTCGCCGGGTATTCGTAAATATATAAAAATAACAAATGCTGGAAAAAAACAATAATAAATAAATTATAATTTATCATTTCCACACCGATATTTTGTTATTACGAATAATAATAATATATTGGCTGTCCTTAACCATGTTATCTGTATTTAATGTTAAACTATTTACTTATTAAATAACAATAAATATGCATGCTCAAATTTTTAACAAAATAATATCTATTGATGAATGTGTACTGTATTATCTTGCAATTGGTTCAAAATTCGTAGCCTTTAACAAAAAACAAAAAACAAAAAATAAGTGAAATAGAAATACAAAATGTGTTTATTTTTCATTTTACATAAAATTTTGATAACTATAATCACACCTAATATTTAATTAGATTGATTTAAGAAAAAAATTATTTAACACTGCAACTATATCTAATAGTTAGGCTCAACACGATTTATTTTCAATTTTTTCATATTGTTTTTCAACTATTTGATTTAATTTCTGTTTCAATTTTTTTAACAGGTATTAACATCTATTCCTTTGTTTTCATAATTTAATCTCTTATTCTTTTTTGTCTCGTTCTCTTTCTTCGGAAATTTCGTTTCCTGAAATACTTAAGATATACCTATGTGGCTGATATTAATAAGCGTGGTTTATATAGCTAGATTTGACAGATCAACGCCTTATTAAAAGAAAAAAAAAAAAAGAAAAGTAAATCCCATCCAGCAATATTAAATAGAGAAAATTATAATTATCAGGTTTCTCTGTTTATTATTATTATTATCATTACTACTATTACTGGTATTATTATTTTTATTTTTCCAACAACAGATCATTTCAACAGATTATTAATTCAAAGTATTGTATAAATTTCCTCTTTTAATATTGCTAGTTATTTCTATACTGAATTTTGATTTTCGACGATGGCGTCGGTGATCTTGTTCAAAGGTGTGAAATCGATCTCCAGGGTATTTTTTCTTCTTCATGACTTGGACTGTTTGTAATAATTTTTTCTTTCGTTTTTTTTTTTTTTTCCTAGTATCTGTTATCGAAGCCTTGTTTTGCTTTGTGAATAATATTCAGCGCAAATTTATATCCAATGCTTTATATTTATTTTTTTTTAAACATTTTAGACTTACTGTTCTATTTGCATTGTTAAATTGGATGACTACGATTTTTGAGATTAATATCTTGAACGCTTTATCATCCGTTCGAGTTTACATTTATCTATTTTTTTTTGTTTTTTTTTTTCTCCAAAATATTTCATCGAAGCCGACGTCACTGCCGATCTTCACTATACAATTTTTGAAATTTTATACTATAATACCCTAACATCTCGAGCTATCAAGCTGTTCCTATATAGTACGATATAATTATAGGTATTTGTATTCGTAGTTTGATATAATAAAAAATAAGCAAATTAAAAAGTAAAATAAATAAATAAATAAATAAACGAATGAATAAATAAATAACTAAACAAATAAAAATTAAAAAGAAACGAAGAAAAATGTTAGCTCATCTGAAAAGCGTTGTAAACATTATTTATGTGGAATAAACGTGATTTAGTTGAAAAAAAGAAAAAATTAACCACAAGAAAAGAAAAAAAAAAACAGTATCCCATTTTTCAATTCCCTTTTTCAGTATCTATTCTATAATCTTTCTCAATTACGATAATTAAATTCAATTATAAATATACATATACATATATTCATGTTTTTATTTTATAATTTTCATCCTTCATATACATATAATATAATAATAATAATAATAATAATATAGCATTTCACATTCTGCTTTCGTATATATATGTATAATGTAATCAAAAAAAAAAAACTTCGTTCACAGATTTTTTTGACATTATTTTTTGCATTGCATACTCCATTTTCTTAAAATTCCTCTTTTTCGATTTATCGCTTAAAAATTAACTTTTTATCATTTACTTTTAATCTGCCATATAATTATAGCTATAATAATTTCAATTATTGATTCTTTAAACTATCTTATAGATTAAAAAATCATTCGTCTTACACTGCGATAATTACCATATACATATAGTTTTATATATAATGCATGATTGCCGTGTATATATTTGTATATTATATACAGAGATTATTTATCAGATTATTATATGATCATATTATTATATCTATGCATATTTAATATTTTAATATCTTTGGGTAATTTCAATTTTTTATTTTATTATTTATTTATTTATTTTTTTCAAAATACAAGCTAAAATCTTGGTTTGAAATTGAAAGTAATGAAGAAAGAAATAAATTAATCATTTAAAAAATAAAACTATTTTATGCATCGTGTTAAAATATATAAAATGGATCGTTTCATTATATGGTCACGTATTGTATGTTTATTTTATTTTTCAATTTCCAGGTCACTAATTAAAGAGTGCCGTGTCAAGAGAAGAATCTAAAATCTGAGAGGTGTCTTCGTATTTAAAATGTTTTAGAAAATGACTAATATGACATCAGGCTGGGGGCATCGGGCTCATCTATGCTCAGAGCCTGTCGAAGAGACCTCTGCTCTCTAAATTCGATTTTATTTCTTTTTTCTTCTTTTTTTTTTATTTTTTATTTCATTTCATTTTTAAGCATTTTCAGATCACGCAGTTACTCAATTATTATCCTAATATATATGTATACCTATATATGCATATAATATAACAACATATGTTTGTATATTTATAAAAACAGATTTCTCTTCGGGCCTGATAAACGGGGTGCGATACTATTATTATACATACACAAGTTATAAACACGACAAATTTCAATTATTTCATAATATAATAAATATATGTATATATATATATATATATATATATATATATATATATATATATATATATATATATATATATATATATATATATATATATATATATATATATATATATATATATTATTTTTGACAATATTAACAACACCTTAATAATATATTATATATACAATGCGTTATTATTCTAAAACCTATTCATCATACATACATATACGTTCAACGTATCATGCTATATCATTTTCTTTCCTTTTTTTTCTCTAAATTTCTTCTCTTTTAATTTTAGCTAGGAAATTATATATCGAGAGCTGGACATTAATGAGTAATGAGTAAGATAATCCGTTAATTGAATGCAGCAAAAATTTATAACTATTTTTGGTTTTATTTATCTTTGTTATATATATATTCGAACGACAGATATGTGTACTACTACAAGTTTCATATAGGTTTAATACCTTTTATCTAATAAAAAGAAATAATAATAATAATAATAATAATAATAATAATAATAATAATAATAATAATAATAATAATAATAATGATAATAGTAACAATATTCTAGATATTATTTTCACCAAATTCGTTCACTTTTTCTCTCTTTCTCTCCCCGAGCTCTCGAAAAAAAATATATTTACGATGTATATATTTACTTTAGCATCATCGTACACCATCTACCAGTTGCAATTCCTATAGTCTGCAGAAATATTATACCTGGTATATATCTATGTATATACCTATATTGAATAAGGAAAATGAATAAATAAATGAATAAATAAATAATAGAACAGAAAACAGAGAATATAGAATTTTTTATCATTTCTATTTCTTTTTCAATAAAATAAAATTTATTACTATTTAAATACTAATCCCTTAAATCATTATATGAATATACCTGCAATGAATATTAGCACATGTACGTGTATATAGTATAATTATATCTATGTATGTAATATGTACAGAATTACAATGTCTTCCATTAAATTCTCGTGTAAAAAATTTCGTGTCATATAATAATTGATTAATTAATTAATTCATTGATTAATTGAATAATTAATTATTTGAATTCTTATACGTATCATTATCATTATGATTATTATTAATATTATTATTATTATATGATTAACATATCAAAATCAATATGGATATTACGTTATTTTTATTTATACAAATTATATATGGTATATGTATATATTATATACTTTGGCCATGTTTGCTACGTATGATTTTTTATTTAATTTTTTTGTTTTTTTACGATTTATTTTTTTTATATATTTCTTTTTTTCGTTTTGCCTTGTTCACGAGATTATAATTATATTCATTGTATTCATAATATACATATGCCTATATTTACAAATTACACTTACAAGTTGATATCAATAGGGTATAGTATATTCATATACTTTGAGCGTAATAGCTAAAATATACAATATATCGTACACGTATCATTATAGGTATACGTGTATGGGGTATGCCAAGTCAAATCACCGGGTCATCGCTCGGACCCCCTTCGATTTTGATCATGAATTTTTATTGGATTCTTTCGGGTCAAAAATTGTACTCTTATACTAAAGAGAAAATCAAAATTTTATCAAGATACAATTTGTTTTATTTTTTTTTTTTCTTTCTACAAGAAGACATTATTGTATATTCATTTTTGAAAAAAAAAAAAATAAAAAAATAAAAGAAATTGGACAGAAAATGCTAGTTGATTTCGGTTCACTCTCGGAATCCAATGAAAATACTTGCTTCTAGTCCGAAATTTTGTGGGAAAAATTTCATCAATTTAAAAATGGTCTTTTTGTACCTGTTTCCACATATTAGAGGGTGCCGGACCGTAAAATGAATAAATAAATAAATAAATAAATAAATAAATAAATAAATAAATAAATGAAAAATAAACGAAGAAAAGTTAAGGTTCCATTCTGGGCCCGAAAGTACCGAGAAAAAATTCATGATCAAAATCGAAGGGGGGTCCAACCGATGACCCCGTGATTTGACTTGGAATGCTTCGTATATATTATATGTATATACAAGACGAGGATATAAAATTTGAATCCATATAAACTACATATTATCATGATATCATATCTCCAGATACCTGCAACCTCCCAAAACCATAGCATACATACCTCAGAGATCGAACTCGACTTTTCAACAGTTGATAATTACTGTACCTATAGTACCTATATCTAGGGCTCGGAGGATTTTTTAGCACCCCCCCCCCCCCCAAATCATCTCCAAAAAATTCAAAAACAATTCCCCAATTTCTTTCAGCTTTTTATCTCAACTCTAACTTTTCCCACCAAGAGGGTGAATTTCTCATTTAAAATACACGTGATTCGAATATATTCTCAGTATATTTTTCATTGTTCGAGTAATAATTGTCAATAAAAATCTGTAACTACCAAATTTTAGTGGTCATTCAAGCTATTATCTGACAAAAAATTCACACCGTCATACCAGGCAATCCAGACGAATTGCACACCCTCTAAATCTGAATAAATTGTAAAAAAAAAAAAGGTTAAGAGGGTATGCAATTCGTCTAGATTGCCTTGTATGATGATATGAATTTTTTGTGAGATAGTAGGATCAACGTTGACGAAAATCTTGTAGTTACAGATTTTTTTAACAATAATTACTCTTACCATAAAATATATACTGAGAATATAACCGGAACATGTGTATTCTAAATACTGAAATCCACTCTCTTGGTGAGAGGGGTTAGACTTGAGATTAATATCTAGAAAAAAGAAAATAGGGAATCGGTTTTGAATTATTTGGAACCGATTTGGGGGGCGCCTGCTGAAAAATTTGTCCGAGCCTTAAAAAAGGACCACACTAATATATATCTATTATAATTCTGCTCATGATACTTCTATCGTATGGAAGGTATGTACTGATTCATTTTTTATTTTTACTGCCTTTTATATGAATTTTTTGTTTTTAAATTTTTTCGTGCCTATAATTACCGGGGAACAAATTATTACCATCTAATTACCCTACAATTGAATATAAATGGTCAGTCCTCGTAAACTTTGCAATATAATATACATATATGCCTATTAGTATTATTATTGGTATATATTCGTTAAATTAATATTTACAAAGTAATATAATATAATATAATATAATATAATATAATATAATATAATATATAGGTATACGAGAATTTGATTTGCTTTTCTCAATCGAAAGCACAATAATAATTATGCTATATAACATATTTAATTTATTTATATTTATATTTAAACATTTTCACAGCACCCAACGATTCTGACTAATATAGCATATACAATATAATAATATATCTTGTTAATTTTTTAATTTAATATTTTTTACTCAGCATGAATTATATGTAGGTATATCTATATATGTTTAATAATTTTCTCTAATTAGCTATTACAGATATACAGATTTATTCTCGATTCTATATAATATAATATATTAAAATTTTGGTATATACATATAGGTATACCTTAATTTATCTTCATCGAGCTTAATAATCTGTTCTCGTTTCTTTTGATATCCTCATTATTCCCTATACTATATATTATTAAAGGATTTTTTCTTTTCTCCATCTGCAGTTTCTTTTTTTTTTTGTTTTTTTTTTTGTTTTTCTTTTTCTTTCATTTATTACTCTTTCACTATATAAATTACTAATTTTACTCGCTGTTGCAGGATCGTACTATTATAATAAACGATGAAATTTTCTACCTACGCATATATGTATATAGGTAAATATACCTATACATATACCTGAAGTACGCACGTCGTTAAAATATTTTCATTTTTCCTTTACTAAATAAATTTCAAACAAATAAATAATAGCTTTCCTTCTTCGCAGCTAAGTGGTACATATATTATAGGTATATTATAGGTATGTATGTACATACATTATATACCTATAATTATTATATTATAATACGAACGAACAAATAACCGTTTTCTATAAAAAAAAAAAACAAGGTATACATATTATACAGTATAGTACGTATATGGGGAAAAAGTGAATTCAATTATTGCGTCGTATTTCTTTCCAATTAAGGGATCAGCCTGTTTTAATTTTAAATCGGCTTAACAAATTTATTTATTATTTATTTTTTCTCTGTGTGTGTGTGCGTGTTCTTTTTTCTCTTTGTTTCCTTTGAAAATTGAGTGCTGTATACTGTGACATCGGTGGGCACAAGATATATAATAATTTAAATAATTTTCTTCAAATTGGACTCTATAAGTAATTCGATTCTTTTGTACGCGTAAAAACAGAACAACCAAAAAAGAAAAAAAAAAGTTAAAACGTATAAAATGAAAGGAAACGTGATCCCTAAAATAATCACCACGAAGCATATATTACTTTAATCTTGAGCTACACGATCACCGGCATCTTCGAGATCGGTTTCATGTCTATTTGCAAGACCGCTGTTGCAGATTCTATAAATATAGTCTCCTGCTATAACGCACCGTCCTTTTGGCTGACTGGTCCATTTCCTATCCTTACGTTGTTAAGCTGTTTTTCCTGCAGACCGGTTGAATCTTTGATGATCTCTTTACTCGTTATATTATCTTTCGTTATACTTATGGGCATGCCTGCAACGCGTGATGAAGGGTTCGTATCTACAGAGTCCGAAACTTGAGTCTGGGTTGAACGGGAAATATAATTTCCCGTAGTCTTTCCATTTATACGATCCTCTTTTACCTCCATCTCGTAATCTGTAGAAATAAGAAGCTTATTTCCAGAACTTTGAAGAATTAGGACATATATGTATAGGTATTATATCATGCAATCTATAAATTATTATTATTATTATTAATATCATCGCTAACTCTATACCTATATGGCTGTAATATATCGATCAATTTTTTTTTTTTTTATTTTAACTAAGATTTTGTTAGTTTTCTATTTTGAAAAATATATAAAAAATTGTCATCTTTCATTTTCTTCACTATATATGTATATATATAATTTATACTGTTACTGCGATGATTTAATCAGGAAGTAGCTACATATATACATTGTGACGAAGATTAATTAATAATAATAAGTAAGACCGTAGCTGCTGCAACAGAGCCTTAAAGTATAATATTATAAAATGAAGAAACAGAGAGAGAAAGAGAAAGAGAAAGAAAAAAAATAGAAGGGTGAAGTATTAAGTTGAGAGTTATATTCTAATTAAATATTCCCATCCACTTCTATATCATTCTCCGTGAATAATATATATATACATATAAGAGATTAAAATCGTATCAATTATAGCTATAATATAGAAATGGTTCAAAGCTTTTTCGTCACAGGGTAATCAAGTTTCTATAAGACACATTGCGGGAATATAATTATAGGTATATAAGGAAATGATAAATTGAACTGCTATATCTAATAATTAATAATAGTCATAATAATAATAATGATATTAATGATAATTAATTAATAAATAAAAAACGTGATATTACGTTCGCTTTGTGTCGAGCAATCGATAGTAGTCGTCACGTGTCGTTTTACGGCCTTATTTTGATCGCAAGTAGCAGCAGTCAGCGTTACGGCTGCCATCATACTCGAAGCGTTGGTCCCTGTTACTGCGGAACTCTTCGTCGTGCTATACCTTGCTGGCATCATGCTTTGGCGAACGTTTCTTTCCGGTCGTATGAGTATGATGTACAACTACGTCGTTGAGTATGGATGAAATGAAGCAGAAAAAAAAAGTATTCCAATAATTATAGATATGAAATATAGAGAGAATTATAAATAAGATTATCTCTCACCTTTGGGCTGAATAGACAAGCAATAGTAACCGAAGCTGACAGACTGATGGTCACAGACATCGATGTGATTCGTAAAGCGACGTGATTTCCAGTGCCGAAGTATAACGGTACAAAAGCCAGCCAAATAACGCATGTCGTGTACATAGTAAATCCTGGAAAAAAAATAAAAATAAAAAGAACAAATAATCAAAGAAAGATAAAAAAAATTATCAAATGGAAAGTACAAAGCTTGAAACAAAATTGAAACTTTTATTATAATTACCTATGTGTTTGCTCTCGTTGAATGCCTCGGGTATTTTTCTTGTAAGTACTGCGTAAACGGTGCATACGACTATCAGTATAATTGGATATGAGAAAGCAATCATGTAGCTAGCGTCGATGTAGCTGCTACAAACAAGTAGATTGTCTTCTCTTGTTGGATAGTGGTACATGGCTTTAGCCGGGTCGATAATCATCCATACTCCATTTATTAGGATTTGAATACCCATCAAACCCGAGCATATTATCAGCTGGGATCTTGGAGATATGAACGATGGTCTTTTTGCGCTTTGTTTACCGGCGTTAAAGATCCTCGAAATTCTATTAGTCTTTGTTAAAAGAGCGGCGTAAACTACAGTGAAACAAAAACCAGCTCCAAATCTGTAATAAATAATAATATATATATATATATATATTTTTTTTGTTTTCTTTAATTTTACGTATCATTTATCTTTTTTATTTGTTTTTTTTTTCTTAGGGTCGCGCGGAGAGAAAAATACGAGAAAACTTTTACTATATCCTACATGTACGCATATATATCTATAGATGATATATAAATTTTTCTTTATATAATAATGTACCTAATATAACGGCTTAACGAATTCGTGAAACATCAACGTTCCTAATTAGATCTTACACTGAACTTCGTGATATAGGTATAGGTTTGTTACGAGGCTGTAAACATTTATGCTTATAGTTTTATATCCCTCGTGTATAACTCGAGTTTTATTGTTATTTATCGTCCTGCTGTTACCACCGAACGTATTGCTATAAAATCCGAAGAAGAAGATGAAGAAGAAGAAGAAGAAGAAGAAGAAGAAGAAGAAGAAAAAGAAGAAGAAGAAGAAGAAAACGAAAAAGAAATAAAAGGGGTGGAAGATTTTCTATAAATTAAAAACAGGTCATAGTTACATGCTTTTAAATTTAATATCTGTACGAGAATGGATTATACAACTTACCTCTGTATACCGCAAACTATGTTATTCGGTCTTAGAACAAGAGCGAATGTGACGAGATAGCAAAGTAGAATCCCCGTGAGTAAAACGTACGACAATTCTCTACCGGAAGCTCTGACAACAGGGGTGTCATTGTGTCTGAGAAAAACACCGCCAACAAACAGGGTTACCTTTGAACATAAAAACATATGCTGCAGGGTGTGTAAATTAGAAGGCTTGAAGAAGTTGATTATTATTTATTTAGAAAGTGGGCTTTTTTTCTTTCGTTTTTCTATTTTGTCCACATTGTTTTTTTCTTGCTTCTTTCTTTTTTACCACAGATTTTAGACCCTTTCTCACCCTTTCACGCCTCTTGGTCCCGAAGTATAAACGTGAATAAAATATATACGAAGAGTGAAAAAGGCGAGGTGTGGTTAGACCGGGCTGACCTTTTTACCCGGATAAGAAAACAAAAAACAAAGAAAAAATTCTAATCCGTGATATAATCGATTTTAAAGTATACGTAGACATGTATGTATGTACATATATTCCGAGAAAGTATTGTGATGTTATACATTCTACACAATGATGTACGAATAAAAACTCACCAAAATTCCTGTAGCAGAAAACGACATAGCTCCAATAGCCCAGCCACTTTCGGGACGTAAAAATTCTTCAGGTATATCGCGACAGTCCGAGTGTGTTTCATCCGGTAAACTTCCCTTAGGACATGGTATACACTGGGTCTCATCGAGGGGATGTCTAACCTGTATTCAAAGTGAAGAGAAATATGTTGGGTATGCGAATTTAAATTGTCTCAAAAATCCCTGAGGTGTGTAAAACGGAAACAAAAACGATAAAATAAAAATAAAAATAAAGAGAAAGAGTCGTATGTAACCGACCTGGTATTGTGTGCAATTGAAGCAATGCCAGCAGCAACTTTCACCCTCTACGTATTTCTTCGCCTGGCCTACCTCACAGGGTAGTGAACAAACGCTTTCCGGAGGCAACGGATGTCCCAGACGGAATTGTATTTCTGAAAAATTATAAACTATGTAGCTTAATAATTTTTACCCATGTGGGCGTAAATATCATGGTTTTTTGTTTTTTTGTTTTTTTCTTGGGGTGCCTTTTTTTGGTTCGTTTTACTTACCACTCCTGTTCAGTCGGAGTTCCCCTTCCATGTACTCGCCAACCCTAACCCATTTATATTTTCCCGGAGAGGCCTGCTTAAAGTGAATAATGTTGTACCTTGCTGGTCCATCGCCGTTTTTATCAAATCTAAATTTATCACCGCTCAAACCTGCGTTAGAAAAAAGAGATTTCAAAAATTTTGTTTCATACGCGATCATATAATAATTAATTACTCGTTCGGGATTAAATATTCCATATTCCAAACATATATGTATACCTATGCATGGTAGGCAGGTATGGGTATGTAAAATTATAAACTGTATGTTTTCTGTCCTAAGCCTTTAAAATCAGCTAAATAAATAACGTTTTATAATCGAGGTAGGAAATTGTTATACGTATATTATATTACCCTGTGTTAAAATAGTTTAAACAATGCTTTCAAAGTAATTGAATAGGGTATTGAAGTTGTAATTCATATGGAATTAATAGCTACATACGCTATGATGCCTATGTACAATACCTTGGACAGTGTTAACAATTTTGCCACAAAGGACCGAGGTGGCCGGGCCTCGCCTTGTTATAAATGGGATACTGCAAATTACTTAGTATAGGTATACATATGTGTAAATATAGGTATAGGTACTATGGTTATAGATACATGGAATTTGTTTACTGAAAACTCAGTCCGCTATAAGGTAACTGAGAAATTAAAAATCGTTCTAGGTATTTGAAAGAAATTGAGATTTGGTCGGCAGGGTTAAAGTTTAGAAATTTAGAAGTTCGGAAGGGTAAAAATTACGAATTCATTTCAGGCGATTTCGAACTTTGAGAAATGTTTAAGCTCAGAATATTGAAATTCGGTAAGATCGGAATGTAGACAGCTAAAAACTTGGAAAGTCTAAAATTCCGAAAGTCGAAGAATCCGAAAATTTAATGAATTAGGGTCACGACCGTGAATCGTGCGTGAATTTCAAGTTTTGGATCTTTAGCTTTCGGATTTGAAGTTCGACTATGAATACTATGCAGATTGTCGGGGAAATATTTCTATAAAAACTGTGATTCGGTAATATTGAAATTCGGGATTTTCACTGTTTGCGACTTTTAAAATTTAGAACATTAACCCCGGCTCTCAGAAAATGACGTGAATAATTTTCTGAATAATAATTGTCATGAATTTTTAAGTTCATTTTTAAAATTGTTATTAAAAATCGTAACAATGACCCACCTTCGAAATCAACCTTACGCAGATATTTGAGCAACTCTGTTCCCTTGGTGGGTTTCATTGCGTCACATAAACCCGGCTTCCCGTGGCATAGTTCTCTATGCATATCGCTGCAGTAATGTGAAAATAAAATAATGAAAATGTGTGAACAATTTGAATAGATTTTTTTTAATACATACGTACACACACACACACATAAACTACATGCAGCTTAGAAATTCTCTGGTTTCTTTATATAATTTCATAACACATTCAAAATAAATTTCACACTTGATTACAGGTAAAAAAAATTTCTTACCGAAATGCGTATGCAAAAGCTGTGACAGCGTCAGATACAAATTGAAGTTGATCCTCAAACGCGGTGTTCTGTTTACTAAGTCGTTCTTTGGTCGTGCATGGTTTTGTGTATTTTTGATTATACGGTGTCCAAGAAGCGTTAGGATATCGACATTGGAAATGGTCTTCCCAAAACTCTGAAAGAATTAAATTACAGAATAAATATCATTGGACGTAAGTATTATTTTTTTTATCAAACTCGTGGAAAAATACCCTGCAGTATGGTATATATATATTTTTTTTATCGTTATATTGTTTGCGAATTAGTATTGTTTATAGGTACATATAATATAATGAACGGAACAATTTCCTGCGTTTGTATTATTACGTTCTCTAATTGGCGTTAATTGCTCGAAATCTAACTTCAGTAGACCGTTAAGTTTCTCGTTCTCTTTGGCACGCTTTATTCTCCATGTAAATGGGCGCGATTCAAGCCTGCAGCACCACCTCTCATACCCGAAAACAGTTTACAACCAATTCGGTGAAACGGTGCGCACGAATAAATAAATACATCTATATGTATAATACCTATACATAGAATGTATAATAATTGAACAGCAATATACGAAGTACTGAAAGAGGAGATCGAATCCAAACGAACGAAATTGAAGAAATCTTGCGAAGATTTTTTTCGGAATTTTATCTTTGAAAAATTGTATATATATGGAAAGAAAAAAATTAGTCAAAATGAAGAATAATAATAACCGTTGAGTATTGCATGTCGTATAATTTTACGGAGTCATCTCAGCATATAGGTTTTAAGAATTTGTGACTTTCCTCGGTTTTTGAACGATCTGGCAAACTGTGGGTAGCGTCGCGACGCGTCTGCAGCATCCTGATATCCAAAGTTATTCAAAACTGGTATATCACTATGCTGAGCGCTAGGAAAAGGAAGGATTTTTTTTCTTCTAAAATATAACTCTGCGAGGGATGATATAGGAATAAATTTTGTCGCACATACGGCGCTTCGTTTTTTTATTTTTTTTTTTTCTCATTTATTTTTTTTTTATTTTTTAAATAACGTATCGTATCCTAGCTGACATAAGTACACATACAGAGGTGGGTATGTATATTTTCGGAGGTTGGTGTATTCGGATATCCTGAGTATACGTAAATATAGGCGTGTTGTATACGTAGTCACATACACCTACAATAAAACCTTCCCCCCCCCCCCCCCCCCCCCCCCCCCCCCCTCTTCGATCCCGAATAAACCAGGTTTTATTTATAGACCTTTGACAACAAGATACTCACGAGGCGTCCAATTCTTACCTTCTCGAGTATTTAATATCCGTCGAGTAGGTATAAGGTACCTACGTAAATTTACGCTCGATTTATCAAAGAAAGGTGTATATTATAGTAGCTTACGTGCTATCGACGTATTATTCTGCAACATCTTCAAAATTATCTAAATCTTCTTTTTCTCTATAGTCTCTCTCGCAGCTTCGTGTACGAAAATAATTTTGTACAAATCATAATTATCTCTGAATCCAAAAACAATTAATTACTTTTGTAATTAATGAGAAACATTTCACCGTAGGGTTTTGCCCTCTGAATTAGGTAAATTTCTTTAGTAAAAAACGGCTAGACACACATGTGCGGTTAAACTCAAAGTTGAGAAACTGTCTGGAAAAGTTTGTCGAAACTCTTACTAAAACCCGGGTTTATCATCCCTCGGGGTTTACCGTAACGTTAATGTATAGGTACGACCTTGCAGCAGGAACAGTTCGCTTAAGGCAAGGTACTCGGATGATTGCTCCGCCGAAATGTCACCTCAGAAAATCCTAAAGTGATTCTACTTTGTCTTCGAAACGGATGAAGAGGAATCGCGTCTCTCAAGAAAGAGAAAGAGGTGATTCCTTTCCTTTCCTTTCTTGGTAAAACATATATGTATACGTATACATATATAATGTTTAGAGTTCGATGAAATGAAGCAGAGAGCGAGCGAATAAAAAAAAAAGAATAAAAAGATGGTGATTTATGAATCCGCAATAAGGTAAAAGAAAATTTCAATTTTCAACGGGAAGTTGACAAATTTTGATTTTAAAACTCACCGACGAACCAAGGATTTCTTCTGTTATTTTCAACCGTCAAATCAAGAAAATATTTCTCAAAACCCTTTACTGGGTTTGCCTGGGGTTGGACCGAGAGGGTGCCCTCAACTTCCGGCTCGTTTCCGTCACTGACGAGACCTCGAGCGCTCCATCCGTCGCTACCAATCCAGGAAAAAGCTCCTGTGGCATTGCAGCGTCTTACAGCCCGCATTACACCGGCTACTTCTTGGTCAGACCCGAAAATGATGCATCCTGAAATTTGGAAAGATTTAGAAATAAGGAGGGGAAAAAAAAAAAAAAATGAAAAACATGGAACAGAATTTTAGAAGACATCGATAAAACGAATCGAATGGACGTGCATGTAGAAGAACCTATCTTGAAGTTTCTAATTTATTTTTCCTCCGTATAATATAGGTACTGCGTTCTTTCCGCATGCGGTATTTCGAGCGTGCAGAGAACGAAGACGAATTACGTCTAGGAATGGTAGCGCGGTTTAAGAGAAAAAAGATAAAAGAAGAAAAAAAATAGAAAAAAAAAAAAATGGAAATAATGGGAAAAAAGTGCAGAGAATTCATTGCAGGAAATTTAAATTGCTTCTCTGTGAAATAAAGTAGCAATGCGGTATAGGTATGTATATCTCTGTAGTATATGCACTATATGCAACTCTGCTACCTACTATCTTGGCTAGGAAACGTTAGACAAAACTACGATCGCTAGAGGCCCCTGTAGGAATCTCTAACGTCAGCTTTTCTCTTTAAATTTTTTTTTTTTATTTTACTTCCTTTTATATTCTCTAGTTTTTGTTGGTTTGTTTGGTTTTTCTTTTAGAGTTAAAATTAAGCGTTATCCTCGCTCTCCGCGTTTGCTTAAATCCCTTTAACGTACGTTTATCTCGGCGTGAAGATTTCGGTTGGATTTACTGTTACGGTTGTATCGCGCGAATCGTTTCTCACCGTGGTTAGATAAGCTGTTAAATAAAAAATGGCGTGCTAATTTTTTTCTGTCTTTTTTTTTTTTTTCCTTAACAAATTTGTAATTCTGAATGCACATATGCTGTACACTTTGGACGGATAAGAAATGAGAATCCAGTTAAGAATATTTCTGGAAAAATAACACAAGAAATATTTATATACGTGTATAAAAAAAAAAAAATTGAAAAATAAAAAAGAAGCTAATCCGAATGAAAAATTCCGTCTTCATTTCACCCTTGGGATATCATAGGCAATGCTCCGTCGATTCGCATCAGAAGACGCAAAAACTTTTCATCTTATAGTTGGCTGGTCTGCCGATCCTTTACCTTCGAGACTTTATATGCATGAACCGCAGTGCCGATGTGAAACGTGCTCCCGTATACATAATGCGAAGTGGATATAACTTTTTCAGTTTTCAGTTTTCAGTTTCCAGTCAACTCGAGGCTTTATACTACCAAATATTTATGTCTTGATATACATATACTTACGTTAGGTATACGTAAATTTATCTACATTTCACCTATACTGTAGATGATCATCATCATCGTCGTAATCGACGTACGAAAAAAGTTTTTGAATAATGGTAATCCGGAATAACTCGTTGTGTCAAAAAGTTCAACGATTTTCAGAACTCGATCGTTTGTATAAAACAAAAACTAGATAAAATTTCTTACATTATATCCATACGTTGTATAAAGTATAGAATTTTAAATGGGGGTTGACACGGGGTAGGAAGTAGTAGATAACCTGTAGCTAGAAGCTGTGTAACGGAAACCTAATCCCCAAAATCAGGGAATATATATACAGAGCCTGGGAACAACTAAGTAAGCAACTTATCCCTGCTTCCAAAACCTATCAGCATTTCCGTGGTACAAACGTAATCTCGAGATAAATCTATGCTCATGGGTTAGTTTCAGGGTTATAGACCGTTGAAACTTCCGGGAAATCAATTAATTGCATTCGGGAATAAGATGTATTACAGTACCTATACCTATACCTTGGGACCTTTATTTCTATTGGTTTGATCAGGAAAGTGCAGGGAAACTTATAAATGGTTTCTTCTTATCCTATCTAGATATAACTTTGGATCGAATCGCTTGATTCGAAAACCATTCGGCACACAAATACTTTGAATAATTTTTAGATATGGTTTCGAATTTGCGAAAAATCGATCGATAGGTTTACGAAGAAGATAGAAAAATGTGTTTTTAAAAAAGTACCAATATCTAATCAACCCTTCGTACGATTCGATTTGAATGAATTTCGTTTGATCGGAACTTCTTGAGGCATACAAGATCCTATGCCAAATCTAAAAAAAAAAAAAAAAAATAGGAACACAGATGTGGGAGGGGGTTGCAGTTTGAAATTTGAACAATATTTATTGCAGAATCGCGTTTGATTAGAGAATATTTTATTGAAATTCTAATCATACGAGACTCGGGGTCTTTTTCAAAACTTAAAATGATATTCCGAGCACATCTAGGACTCAGGCATGTATGGGGGGAATGAGAAAAGGTAAAGGTAAAGTGGATTTGAACGGTTCGATGTGACGTCGCGCCTCGGCCTATCGAGATATTGTGCGGAGTCTGTATCTCGGCTTTTCACGGACCTTTTCGCATCTCGTGGTCTAAGGTAGTTTGCCTTTTCTCCCGAAACGGTGTAATTTAGCAGCGTGTCTACCAGCACAGAAAATCCGGGGTTTGATTTAAACCGGGATATTGATTTGAGGATGAACTGACCAGCAGCCCGTTATTTTGGGATTGCTGCAGGGCGTAGAACGATTCAAGGCGACCGACCGCGAAATGGAAATAAAGCGAATTCCGATCTGCAGCGTACGTAGGAGGAAACACGTTTTTTCAATCTCTTTGTACTTGTCTCTGGCTAAAATTTACTGTAAAACGTTTCACCGCAAGTATATACATATATATATATATATATATTTATTTCTAAAGCGTTCAGTAAAAGACGTACGTTCTTCTTATAACAGCTAATCGTTTAAAGCCACCGGGCTTCTTTACAACCACCAAGTTTAAACTCACGTCAAACTTTCAGAACCCCTACAGAGCCGTCCCTCGATCCTTCGAAACTTTTAAAAAAGTCTACCTAAGTTTCCGGGTCATCTGTGGAATAATAATTACTTCTTCACTCGTCGAAGCTCCTCACAAATTATACTCATACTCATCGAAATGGCTATGGAAAGTAGCTTTAAACTAACCCGCAAAGCCGAAAATTTGCTTTCCTTAGAACTCAGAGTTTATCGATATTTTCGAAAAATTATGTCCGCTATACGTTTGATGGATTCATAAAGAAGATTAGAAAGATTATCATCAAGATTTGCGATAATCTTTATATCCGAAAATGAGTAGAAAATTTCGACCACGTAATATTATTCTACAATAAAATTATAACACGTGCGGTATTATAACGTTGGATTTGTATTAAGATACTCTGCAACGCGGCAGAATTCGTGGTTTTCTGAAATGCCCTAAGGCACCCTCACCGAAAGGACACTTCTAATTATCTTCCTTTCTTTTCGTTTCTTTTCTTTTCTTTACTTAACTTTTCTTCTCTTCTCTCAATGTCTTTGCTGTCTCGTTAGTTTCGCACGTGTCGCGGTAGTACTACAGACCTCGAGATCTTTCAGAGTTTCTGTTTTTACACGCGTTGCAGAATTCGAACCGTGTATAAAAAAAAAAAAAAAAAAAAAACAAAAAGAACTCTTAAACCAAAATGGCTTCTGCTTTCTCCATAAAGTAGGACTGTTAATGAATAATGAATATAGAAATAAATTAGCGAAATGAATTCTGTAATTTAGACTTTACCTCGTGCTCTCGGTTTAGTCAGAAGTTTTTGTACTATATTGTCGTAAGCAGTTTCCTCAGCTACTCCAGAATCCTTGACAAGTTTCTCTTTGATAGCTATGCAGATATCGTACTTTGACAGCAGTTCCTCAAGCTCTTCAAAAGCCTGTAACAACAACAACAATAAAATTGTATACGTATACGTATGTATGTTACATGCATACATATGTCATATTTTATTCCTTATGTAGAAATTTTATTGCTGGGGTAAATATATCAGTTCGAAGAATAGGATATCAAATGAGGTGCTCACAAGCTAAGGGGGTTAAGTGCCTTTTTCGAAAATCCTGAGTTAGCAGTATTTTCTGCAATTGAAGCCAGTGAAAAACGAATGCCAACAATTTATAGAAATTGAAACAAAGTGCATTCGTCCTCTTTGGCTTCTAAGCGCTTTACATATTTATATGCACTAGCACGTTCTGGTAAATGTACAAAAGTCAGCCCTGACCCCTGACCTGCGGAGATCTTTTTAACCTCCTTTAGATCTATACGGGGAAGTAAAGATCCCCGAAGAAAAGAGAGCTGAGCTTGCTGCAATTTATCATTTGACGGATGCTGGTGGAGGTTACGATTTGGTAGGTAGGTAGGTACCTGGGTAGATACTGTGGATAAAATCCGACTGAGAGATTTCTTCTAATGCCAAAAGAACTGGCTAGGTAAGGTGACTTCTCAACGCGCTAAGTGTATGCAGTTCTTCGGGGGTGGAAATAGAAGAGTTTTAATAACTCTGAAAGCTCGTGTCCTGTGCAGGAAGAATATGAAAATGGAAATTAGGGTTGAGTCCGGGTTGTCCGAGAATGGTTTTTAAGAATCCCTGACGAACATGGAAGATTTGTTTTTTAAACAGAGAAAATTTTGTTTATGCGGTATGTACGGAGTACCTTATATACCCGAGTGCCCCATTTCGGAGGCGTAAAAATCGTGTGATTGGAAAATGCGAATACGACAAACCAGGTTTTATGACTTGTTATAGAGGACGTGTTTCACTCCCCTGGGTTTTCCGCTTGATTTCGGTTGCCGGTATCAGTTTATTCCCAAATGTGTGTACTGTACTATATATGTATACGAGTGAATCATTTCCGGCGTGAATTTCGACTAGATATACAGAGAGAGAATACAGGGAAAAGTTATCTGCATACGGCGAATCTGAAAAAGGATGAAGAAAAAAGACGAGAAAGAGAGAGAAAAAAAAAATAAATAAATAAATAAATATCAAAACAGTTAACGGGGCATGATGGGTAATAAATTTTCAACTCTGTACCAAGTTAGTGTTGTAAATTTTCAATTTTGCAATTATTATCTCTGCCTACTTTATTATTAGCCTTTGCGTACGTCCAGCCCGCGAGAGAGTCGTAAATTTTCAAAGTATAGAGGAGCTGCGGTGCATGGAGAATAAAATGCAAATTATACGTGGGTTGGGGGAAAATAACGGAGTTTTCATTTTCTAGAAAATATTATGTATATGTATTATAGGTGTACGCGAATATGCGAGCTAGTTGCATGTTTTATGCTATTATCATTAATATGTATGGAGTTTGAATTTTCCTCTTCTCATCTCTTTTCGTGATGCTGTATAACTACTGCTGCAGTAGCAACAGCAACTGTAACTATCATACCCCAACGCGGTGTAAATAAATATTTTTTACCCAGTGTATGTCTTGCTACTTTTTTTACATTATACCTTATAGAGGGTTGGAAAAGAAAATTTGAAAAGAGGGAATAATAATGGAGTTGGCTGTACAAAATGAGCCCCGCAGAATGGTAAATATTCATTAGGTCACGGGGTCAGTTAGTGACTGCGGCAGGGTGAGGATTAAAATAATTTGCATTTCAGGAGCTATTGTATTACGTTTCAATTCTGGATAGTGCCCTACAGTATAGATATACATTTTTCAGCAATGTGCTACCCAGGTATAATTTGAATAAATGGATTGCATCCATGTATATATGTATACCTATAATACGTATAAGCGAAGTTAATCGTACCAAAATTGTTAATAAAACGAAAAATTATAGATTTAAAAAGTTCTTTTTTGTTTTTCTATAGGTACATGTAGGTGTATGCGATGCCAATATCAAATACGCCGGTTCAGTTTATAAACGCCGGTAAAAATGGGGATTTTTTTTCTCTTCCAGTTCGAGTAAAGTCAATTTTCCACTCTATTACCAATTCGCGCCTAAAATAAAGTGGCGGTAAAGAGATTTCCCCCTCCTCTTCCATCGTACACTCGAATCTTTCCCAAGAGCGTGAATAAACATTTATGTTTCACGTTCAAAAGCGAAGTTACGATCGTCTCGATTCGTCGTTCGATTCCGATTTACACCGATATATATTCCCTCGACTGAGGGGTTTTTTTTTTTTTTTTGTATTTTTTTCTTTTTTTCTTTTCGCGGTAACAAATCAGGGACAGATTTCTCTCGATCTTGAATTTAATCGTAATCGATTTCACCCCGCCAAAGTAGGTATACCTACCCAAAAGCAAACCGAGGTTGAAAAATATTCGAACCTTATACGAAGTTGTCCCTAACTCGATCAGGAGTTGAAAAAGAGCGTAGTTCTTTTTTTTTTTCATTTTTCATTTTTGTCTGCTTCTTAGCTGCTTTTCTTTCAAAGTAATGTAATCTTTATCCGTTACTTCGTGAATTTTTAATTAAGCCTAAAGCCATTCCGTCTGCCTTATTCACGCCGCTCTGTACCTAAAACGTACCTAATATATCTATATTCTTCCCTAACTGCGTTCAGCTAATTTTTACCTTCTTATCATTCACGAATCGTTCTAATTGGATGAAGTTTTTGTCAAAAATTTTTATCCCCCGTATTCCCGAATCAATGGCCCGTAATTCCCTCTCGATATTAATCTCAAGACAGTCTTGACCCCGAAATTGAACTTCGAAGGTAACTCGAATCTCTTCGTATACCTACTCCGATTTCAACTATTAATATAACCGAGTATGTTCATCAGATCATAATTAAATATCCTATCAGATTTCGTTCGGATGAATAATTTCAATTCTTCTATTCACAGAAATGAAATAAATTTTTCTTCAATAATTTTCACTTACCTTTATTCCGTAATTACTTTCTTCGTATATTATAGATACGTAACTCCAGTTCATCATCTTTACGATATCGACCATCGCCTTGACCTGGTAATGATCGCTTGGAATAGTACGAGTGAAATACTCGAATCGTTGTTTATTCGATAGTTCTGGACTTGTGGAAAAAAAAGATACCTGTAACAAAGAAAAAAAAAAAAAAAAAAGTAAAGATTTTTAATTGTGAAAATTGTTTCTCTGAAAGGAAATTTGTCTTTGAATAAGACACTGCACGATGTTCTATTTAATATAATATGGCGTATGTATTTCGTCCGGCGAATATCTCTACAGTTCCAAAGTCAGCGAGCTTTTGGAACCAGACGAGAGACAAAGGACTCGACCATCCTATAACGAGATATGTTACAATTACGAAGCAATCTGCCCACTGGTAACTCAATTTCGCCTATCCCACGTAACGAGTAACTCAGTTACCTGCTCGTCCTTCGGCTCCCTGGAATCCTTCTTACCCTAGAAACCTGTTAACGCCTTTATTCCGCAGAGTCAATTCTCGCTCAAATAGAGAGAAAGCCTTTTTTTCTTTTTATTCAAAAAGAAGAGAAGAGAAGAAAAAATAAATAAATAAATCAAAAACGAAATTCTTTTGTCATCTTCTGCAATCATCATTTGTACATGAATTTCATAAATTATAAATTACTAAATTAATTTTCACCGTTTATTATTATTCCTTACGAAGAATTTTATTACAAAATTCATCCGACATACAAAATTTGTTTATCTCTCGTATGAATGGTACGTAAAATTTTCCAAAGCCTTTCCAAAAATCCCTCATCTCAAATCGTGTCACGATGTAACCATAGTTCATTTATTAGAATTAGTCCCATTTCTTAAGGAGTGTTACTCCTCTGCCCCTCCGTACCTACCGAAATGATGTATTATTCTCAACCCCTTGGCGTTGAAAATCAGTTTAGAACTCTGGAGCCCACGATAAGCTTAAATCTTCTCAGATGAGAAGGCACGAATTATGAATTAATTGTTAATACCGTGCCTCAATTCTGAGCCTCGTTTTTCATCCAGTTACCTATTTTCTGGTTCAGCTGTTGGATTCGAACAGTGCTCTCAAAATTTCGGCTAACATAACAATAAAAAATTCAAAAATAACGTTGCATACCTTATACGTTGTTCAGAAAAATTGTAATCTCCAATTACTTACGAATCGATTTTTTACGATAAGCGAAGCAATATATGTAGTATGTGTATACATATATAGGTATATACCATATATTTTCACAGCAGCCTATATACTACACAACTGAATTTATTACGAAAGTATAAAATTTATTGTACCTATATATGATTTCCCCGAACGAAATGTCAAAAAAGTTTTACGGAATTTGGCATTGGCACCGTAACTCGAATTGAACGATAGATTCGAAATGGATACGAATATAGGATCAAGCGATAAATGAAGAGCCTTGCTATAAACCTTTCTCGATTTTACACATACCTACGTCGAACGGATGGACAACACCGTTTCCAGGCTGTCCATAAACTTTTATTTATTTATTTATTTATTTATTTATTTTGGTTCATTTATTTCTTCTTTTTTTTTTCAAAAATATCTTCATTTTTAAACGTGGTATTGATCATCGCCATTGGTGTTTCATTATTAACCGATTTCTCTTCTTTCTCTGAATTTTTTATCTTTTATTTTACTTACGAACCTTCACTGCATGGGTGTTATCATCCCCCATCGAATACCAAAAGGCGATTCAGTTCAGGAACGTTTTACGACATCGCTTCACGGTTTTTAGGGCTTTTCAATCATCTTTTATATTCAACGAAGGGTGATAAGGTTAGAGACTCGTTGTCCCTCGGTTTGTAATAGAGTATTTTATTTTACTTTCTGTTTTTTCTTTCTTCTTTTTTCCTCTTTCTTAACTTTTTTGTATAAATATATTTTGTTTTTTCACTCATTCATAATCGATTTTGGTTACCCGAAGATTTCTAGTTTCGAGTAACGGAATACATTCAGTGATGCTTAATTCTTCCCTCCGATCGATCTTCGGTTTATCCAATTTCGAACCTCTAGCATCACCAAACTTCAATAAGGGCCGATCTTCTTCTTCTTCCTCTTCGTCTTCTTCTTTTTCTTTTTCTTCTTTTATTGGTTAAAGCTCTCGCTCGATCCCGCGTTTATAAAGTTTATGTAGCGAGAAATGAGTTGCGGTCTTATCGAGTGTTAGTACCACTATATGCCCCCAACAGCTGCGTTACGTTTTATCTATTTACGCTTTGACTTTTACCACGTTAACCATGAACGAACGATACATCGATGATGCCAAACATATTTATCACGTTTTGTCAGTCCCTCGTCCCCTTTTTCCATACTTCTTCTCTATACACATTCTTATACTCTACAATCTTTAACCTTCTATATGGCCAAGGCCGTTCCCTTCTCATCCCACACCCTTGTTCCCTTCATTTTTACGATCACACTCTCATACATATACACATTCAGCCAATAAACTTGAATTGGACAAAAATTTCTTACCTTTGGTAAAATTAATTTTTTTCGTACGCTGAATTTAGAGTTTTTTTTTTTTTTATGTTGAATATATTCATTTATGCATTTACAGTTAGATCGTTGAAATTTTTGAAATTTAAATCAAAATTCATATTTTATAATTGATGGGAAATTGACCGAAGCTGTTACGATGAAAATTTAGTTAGAATGTGACAAACTGTGGGATTCAACCATGCACGGGGGTGTGGTAGACTGTTTATTACACGTTCAGTGGACCCGTGTATTTGGCTAGCTAAATTTACATACTATAGTGAGGGTAATTGCGTTTGGTATTGTACGTTATTGAAACGTCGATAGAATTGGTCAGCAATAGAGACAGAGAGAGAGAGAGAGAGAGAGAGAGAGAGATATCGCACAGCAGTCATCTGCTAGTGTTTCCGAAAATTTTCACCATAACGTTTGTCACGAACATAATATAAAAACGGTGTTTAAATCCTGTAACATACATACACACACATATATATTTAAATAAATGACGAATTCTGGCAGATTAAATTCAGGTACATACAAAGATAGTTAAATGTGTATATGTATATGTATGAAGGATGAAGTTTCTAAATGGAATTCTAACCCCTAAAGGGTCGTGTACGGACAGTTTCGGCCAGCCGAGATGTTATTTGTTCAAGTCTAACCGTTTGGGAGGAATAGTTTTGAGACCTAGCTTGGCTTCTATGTAGGTAAACTGGCTACGTATAGCTAGTTTTAGGGGCGCGAAAGGACCGACCATGACTTGAATTGTACGGGGTTTAACCAAGCGTGAAAGTCACCCCCTGGTAGTATCACACTGACAACCAATTCCACCCTTATACACCTTTGGATCTTACAAGTTTAACTCGTTGAATAGCTGCCTACCACTGACTCTATACTAGACCTTCGTATAGCTACTATTTACAAAGAACAATAATCTGTCATTAGATCTTATGACCATACTCCACCGCATTTATGTAATAAAAATACGGTTTTACATTTTCATAAGAAATAGATCGAGGAGAAGTACAAACAAAAAAAAGACACAGAATTCTGCAAACACTGAGAGACGAGATCATCATTTTTTCCTCTTTATCGATATACCATCTGACTACTCGACTCGTCAGTCTAGACGATAAAGTGAATTAATTTTTAATCTGTTTGAGGTAAAGCACATATTTGATATATGATTAGAGTCTTAATAAAGATGTCTGGGATCGTAGATCGGATGATATTAATTAATTAATTTAACTATGAAATTTGATTTGGAAATTATGTATACCCTAATATGCAGATGTGGAGAATATAGATCTGATAGGTAAATTGCCTGTCAATCGAAGTGTTTGATCACGATCGTGATACTGGTGACATACTATTTGCCATGGTAAAGACACATTGAAGGGCTTGTCGTATTCTGAAACACGCGATCAACGTTAAAACGCAAACATTATAGTGTCTAACACCTAAGTCATTTACTCATCATCATGATGGTATAATGGCGAATTGTTAAGGATCGTATAAACATATACAGGATTTGATAAACACGAAATTAAACACCTTATATCGCTACGAATTGATTACATTGATATTTGATTAACGATCAGACGTGTAGAAAGAGAAAGAGAGCTAAGGAGGAAAAGAAAAAAGTCAGGAAAAACACGCTTTGAGATTTTTGAACGATAATGATACAAGTCATTTTTTGTTTTCAGACCGCTCTAAAAGTTGTTGCCAAAAAAGAAAAAAAAAGTAGGTATGTTATACGACGTACAATACGTATGTACATATACATGTACTCGTATATATCAGGATTACGACGTCGCAGTTTGTGAAAAATGTGTTGACCTTTGATCAGAGGTCGGAGACAATGTGAAAAAAAAATTTTACAGGGATTTTATTTTATTTTCTTGTGAATTAAAGTTTTTTTTTTTTTTCTTCTTTTTTTTTGAGATATAGGTGATTATTAACAAATCTGAGAATTGTTTGATTAAAACAAGAAAAAACAAAAAATTGTATTCATTGAAACGCAATCCTAGTACGATATCTTTTTTTTTTTGTCATTTCCTTGAATAGAAGAAAATCTAAAAAAAAAAAACAAAAAAGGACTAACATCGATTATTTACTTTCCCTTGAGATTAAGATACGGTAGACTAGAAAATAGAGGTAAAACGGGGGCACAGCTAACTCGTTTCTTATCTTCATCCCAAAAGCACCACCCTTCTTTATAACCTTATACCTATATCCTTGATTATACTCGAAGCTCGCAGCTTCATTTAACGCGTTAACTTTAACGCGACTTGTTATACTAGGTAGAAGATATACATAATATACCCGAAGACAATGCTATGTATTCATTTATTAAATTACACCATTATATGTAGAATATATCTATGATTTTTTATTCTCAATTAAATACACCACAATTACTGAAACTTCTATAGGTGTATTTGAAATTTGTTATATGGGAGGGAAAAAAAAGAATGATTATTCCCTGTGGATGATACAGTGAATATATAATATAATATAATATATACAAGTACGTATATATGTATTATAGTATATATATATATATATATATATATATATATATATATATATATATATATATATATATATATATATATATATATATATATATATATATATATATATATATAACTTTCCGGGATTTAATCCGGTTTGTATCGTTTGCTTACAACTTTGTTTAGGCTTGTTAATCCGCCACGGCTAGAACTGGGTAATTAAAAATTAATTAATTAATAAACAAAAAAAGACAAGAAAAAAATACTGAGAATCCTATGAGGTAATATAATATAATACTTGATTTTAAACTCAAATTTGACAATAAAAATTCTATCGCTTTCAAAGTTTCATTTTTATCAAATAAAAACTGTGTATGTATATATTGTGCTGCAGTCGTCCTGATCCGGTTCTAGAAACAAGAAATAATAATAAAAAATCAAAAAAAATTGATGAGAGAGGATGAGAGATATGTTTGTCACTCTATTCCGATATACATATAGATATGTACATACAATACATCTCCCCCATTTTTTTTATTTTTTTATTTTTTGTTTCTACTCTAAAGCTTGTTTTTCATTTTCAAACTCGCATCTTTATGCATTTATTAACCGTGCATTTCCTTGTTCTACTTTGGTATGTATACGTACATGTACATATATCTACGTAGATAACCTAATGGGTTTCGCATGTACCTAGATTATTTATTTACTTTATTTTATATGCACTGCACCGTGAGAGATGATTATCATGATGAAGAATAATAACGGACGGACGTGTATGTATGTATAGGTATATGTATAGGCGTTGGGAGTAGTGGGTGGTAGATAGTCTCTTCATATACCTACGTTATACGTAGTAGGATATAGGTGTATATATATATATATATATATATATATATATATATATATATATATATATATATATATATATACATATATATGCGCGCATATGATTGATGAGAGAGCTAACCACTGAAGAGGAAGGTGAGATCCTCTGGGGAAAACTGAGTAAAACCCTGACAGACATGTAATTGAAGAATCCACTTATTTTCGCATACTTTAAATTTTTTTTTTTTTTTATCGCTTCCGTAAAATCTCACATTTTTGGGCTATGGTTACATACTTACATGTGTACATTCAGACGTCGAGATTTTCGTTCCATCGAATATCTGTTCAATATAAATTTATAGGTAGGTGCAGGTACATTACATAATGTTGGACAATTTTTTGTAGAAACTTGAAACAATCAAATGCATATTAAAAACGAGAAAAAAAAAAATAAATAAATAATATTGAAATACAAGAAATGTTTGCGAATATGCACTTTTCGAAAATAACCTTGTATATATTCAACCAGATATCAATTCCCTCGTATATACAATTTCCAGGATATTTCCATTCGTTCTGATTTTACTTTAGATCTTACGCAAGATCTGAGACAACACGATACTGTATTTTTGAAAACGATATATAAATCCACGCCCTACTATTCCGATGATAACAATTTCATTTCATCTCTTTCATCTTAGAAAATGACGTTTTCCTTACACTTTTTTTTTAAATCTTAATCCATACAATTTTTTTTTTTCGAATATCTTCACAGTTCGTAGGATACATCGTAAAGCGATATTATTCTCTATAGAGTCTCTCGCGAGTACGGTGAGAGATATGCGAGATCATTCAGACTATATGACGTTGTCTTTTTTTTTGTTCTTTTTTTTTATTGTTTAAATTTTATTCCTTTTCTTCTTCCTCTCGAACGAAAGAATGTAAGGAGCTCCCTTCGGCACGAGAAACAAGGAACGAAGCAATCAACGATGTTGGTGGTGGTGTAGGGGTAGGTATTATAATTCTCGTGGGAGAAAGAAGAGCTGCTGTAGGTATAAGACGGAGGGGAGCCGCATAAGTAAGGCGATTTTACGCCGAAGTGGCTTTTTACATTTACAATATCAACGTGGCATAAAACAATGAAGAATTATACGTTACAAAAAAAAAAAAAAGAAAAAAAATGGGAAGAAGAAATATCTAAATGATCTTACAAAAAAAAAATAAAAATCTTTTACCTTTTATTTTTACAACTTTTTTTTCTTCTATTACTGCTAAAATTGCACCATTTAATTAACTCACCTGAGGTATTCGGAATAAACGAAGTAGATTTGCGACTTGAATAGAAGTGACGGAGCTAGCTGCTCCCACAACTCCACTGATTACTTTACGTACTGCAGTTTTGTTGCAATGATATTCAGCGCCATCGATGTTGCTTATCGATCCTGAAATCAGAAGAAAATTTGATAAGTATAGGACGTATGATCCGGAGATATACAACAAGCGGGTTTATATACAAAGAGTGAAAAGGGAGAAACCAAAAAAAAAATAAAAAAAAATTATATAAAAACGTTTAACCGCGGGTAAAACTTTTTTATTTGCCTTATAGTCTTTGCGTCAGAATGATGAACGGATGAGTAAAGCTTGTTCGCGGAGGAGTGAGTGATATCGGTTAGAAATGATAAAAAAAAAAAAAAAAAAAAAAAAAAAAACCAAGTATTCGAAAAGTTTGACGAAAGAGTTTGTCGTTATTATCTTGTGTTTTCTTCGTATAAAAAAAAAAAAAAAAAAAAATTTTTTTCCTTATTTTTCTTATTTTATTTTATTTTTATTTCTAGTTTCATTTATCTGCTTAGCTGGATGAATTGCGCCGTTCAAATCGTCCGAGGGGTTAGTCTCGAAGCAAATTACACTTTAGGAAGTTACCCCGCAGAATTTTTACCCGGGTATATAATGAGTTTGGAAAATATATGGGCAAATGAAATTTAAAAATGAGAAATCCTCCAGCTATAACCACGGTGGAAAATTTCACTTCACAGATTTTTATAGAGGTTGTATTTTTGAAAGATTTGCTACCGCAACTCTCGCGCGTATTCGATGTCTGACAGCCGTAGGCTAACGACTTTTTCTACTTGTTAAAATACCCGAATACGTAGACACATCGCGCGAACGAGTTGGAATAATAATTTATAATCAAAAAAGTAGAAATATATACAAGTTTTTTTTAAATCCCAAAATCAAAAAAAGCTTCAAATAAAATATTGCGTAGTACAGTACATAGTACATATTATAAAACATCGTGACAAGTTGCGGTGCTGCGGGTGATAGCTGGTATACCAATCATTTTGATAGCTTCACGTTTATTTCATTTTCCCTGGGTTTTAATTAATATGCTAATATGTACGATGAATTCAGTTTCTCCAATTGTTTTCCACGTAGTTTACTTTATCTCTCTCTCTTTCTCTCTCTCGTTCTGCCAGTGATTTAATCAACGAATTTATCACGATGATTCGGTAATATTGATAGACGGATCATGCCTGTTCGGAATGAATTGAAAATTCATAACAATTTGATGGACGTAAAATAATTCCTCATTAAAGATGACTGTCCATTGAGTAGGCACATATCATACCTTATCCTTATATAGTTCACTGAATTTTAATACTTCGAAAATAACATGAAGTATAATCTATACATATATAAAAGCGTTTCCCAGCTGGTTGTATAATTCAATTCTTATTTTTTATCTGTTTTCGTTTTTTTTTTTTTTTTTTTTTTTTTTCATTTTAATTTTTTCACTTTTTGTTATTTTCCGGATGAGTAAACGGCTCGTTTGTTTGTCTCATCTCTCTCCGTATTCTTGTTGTATTATAATTTAACCCAAAGACTAACGACGATATTTAGTCTGCAGAAGTGATTCAGGCGTTAAAGGCAGCAGACGGTGGTTTTGCACGCAGTTCAAGGAGAGGGAGAGAGAGAACAAGATTCATTTTTTCGCGGGTGAAAAACGCTTAAAATTCAAATAATAATATATCTATATATATATATTTTTATCTTATTTTTCGTTTACCTCTTCTGGTAAAGCCCCTGCAGGCTTTTTCGTAAGCCTGCAGTAACGTTATGGGCTTTTTTCACCCCTCGTAATAATTTTATTTCATCCTTCCCCGTAACGGCTATGCATAGGATATATATATAATAACATGATATACGCAATTACTCACTCGTTAATTCACGGCCTTAGATATCTTGAACCACGACGTGGTAGGACCACTTACCGTAAACGTAAAATTATTGTTAAACTAATTTCATATCGACTTACTCATACTTGTTGAACCCAGATGCTGTCGAGGAATACTTACCCTCAATAGTCGGTACCTTATACCTCCCTATCTTATACCTTATACCTTATTCCTTCTATCGTATAGAACCAGCCCACATTTTACCCGGTTCATTTGTCGTCCTTCTGTTTACTCTCGAATTCCCTCTAATCTCCTTTCCACCAGCCTCTGCAGACTCGCTCGGTATCGCATATATACATACCTATACACCTATACAACCCCAAAACTTTTAACCCTATGTAAGACCCGACTAAACCTATGTCCAAACTTCGGGATGAATTCGATTCTAAACATGATTCATTCGCTCTCAGAGCTTATTCCGTGATTAAGATCAAGTTTTTCATCATTTTTTTTTTTTTTTGTCTTCTTTTGCTGAACGTCATCAGTTGATTGATATCGACATTATAACAATTTGATCAATATATGAGAGATCTGTTCTATCAGCGTGGTGAATATTCATCCGAAAGATTCTAAATCATCCCCTTTGTGAGAGGGGATATATAGGGTTGAGATAGAAAGCTGAAATTTCAAAGGGACTTTTTTCTTCGGAATTATTTGGGAAACGATTTAAGGGGGATGGCCGCAAAAGAGTCGTTTATATCTCGAATAAGGACCACCCTGAATTATACAATATATGTACGTACGTATATGTACATACGTTATACCTAACTCCTGCGTCGTTTTCGATTTTCGGGAGTTTGTTTAATTCAGATTGACGGGTCGCCGCGGGTGCGTTAGATTGAAAATTAGTGAGGGTGCAGGTTGTTGTTGGTACACTATAAATAGATAATATAGGTATAGTTACCTGACGGTTATCGATCAATTCTATATGTATGTACCTATGTACGTCGTTGATTAATACTCGTGTAATTATTTCCCCTTGCAGTCAGAAGAGGAGAAGTAAAAAAAAAAAAAAAAAAATAAAAAGAAAAAAAAAAAAAAAAAACTCTATGACCTGTATTAAGTTTATTGCGATAATTTATTACGTATAAAATTTCAAGCCAGTATAAGGGTATAAGAACAGAATTTTTACATCTAGGACAGAAAACTACAGGCATTACCGGATGTTTATTTGCCAGCGTAAATCTTGTCTGGTACAACGCCAAGAATTTTATCATATCCTTGACGTAGAAATATACAAGAAGGTCCGTGTGAAAACAAGGCGACACTGACCGATGTTCAAGTTAGGTTGAATATGCGAAGCACGTAACCTTTTGCCCATTTCCGAATGGAAAGGAAGAACCTAACTCGTAATTATGTTGTCTTGTCTAGTCCCAGGATATTTATTCCTTGAAATATATTTCACATATTTTTTGAAAACATCTCAATTGCTCAAGGGTTGAGTGATCATGAGCGATCCTGTTTTTTGCGAGCTTTCAACTTCTTCTTTTATTTTATTTTACTTTCTTTTCTTTACTTTTCTTTTCTTTTCTTCTCTCGTCTTCAGACAAAGAATTGACGAAATCAGCAGAATGGAAACAAGCTGGTGAAGAAATTCACCCGATCACGTAATTTCTCTGTACTTTTGCACTCGCACGTAGTGCAGTAGTCTGGTCAGAATCCTGATTTTTTTATATATATATATATATATTTTTAAAGAAAAATCTTTTTTCATCCAGGAGAATATTTACTCAAAAAATAAGGGCAAAGTAGACATTGCAGACAGCTAAAAGTCATGGCAACATTTTTGGTCTAACTAAAGTACGCAGGTTAATATCGAAAATAAAACGAGCATTGAACTTTTTTATTTTCCCCTTTCTTTTTTTAATATCACGTTTTTGGAATCGAAGTCGCGCTTTGATTGACGTCGGGGGGGTAATTGATCGTGAGATTTCTCAGTGAGGGGTTTGGTAGACAGCGTCAATAACTCGGTAAATGGAATCCAATTAAAACTAAATGTCAAAAAATTCCAGTCAGCGTAAGCTAAAAGGGTTTTAAAGGTCGGCTTTGATCGGTCGCATAAGAGTCTGTGGATTGTTACGCGTGTAGCAAAAATTTTTTCAGTTCGATGTAGCTATAATTCGATTTTCTTTTACGTTCGCCTCTCTTCTGTTCTCCTCTCTACACGATTTTTTATTTTTTTCTTCTCTTCTCTTTTGCACATAAACATACCTTATATACCGCGATATCATTACGTCACTGATTTTACTTTGGCTTCGCGGTTGTTTGCGTCAAGAAAACCCGCGATTGTTGTCGTAGAATTTTAAAACTCGTGAGAAAACTTCTTGAGAAAAAAAAAAAAAAAATAAGAAGAAAAAAAATCTCGTATTACGAGTAAGTTTTGGGGTAAAAATTATCGTTGCTAATAAAAATAGACATATATAGACTCTGCCGAAAAAAGACGAAACTAGATATATGTATAGTGAATAATTGAATTAAAAGCTACGCTTTAGTTGTCACTCTCTGTAAGCACGAAAAGCACACGCCATTTCTTGTGCTTCTTAAAATTGCAGTCTACCTACTTACGTATTTTACACTTGCATCGTTTCTCTCTATGGAGCGAATTACGAAGTTAGTTTTTCACTGTATAAATTGCAATGCAAAACTGCTTTTTTTTTTTTTTTTTTTCAAAGTTTTCAGGTTAAAATGTTAATGAAAAAGAGAATAAAATCAACAAACAGTTTTGTATTATCATTTCTTAGACTTAATTTGAATGGGGTTGCAGGTACTCCCGTAATTATAATAGCAGTATTAATAAAAAGCTAATATTTTACATAATTTTGTACTAAATTTTGAGCTCTAATTTTCCGCGAAGTTGGCTCGTTTTAAAATTATTTAGCAGCGATTTACCTGCACCCGCTCCGCAAGGCTGTTTTCGTCGAGAATCGGTGGTGCAGATACCGAGGTTCAAGCATATCTACAGATTCGGATTTTCTCGTCTCAGAATTAGGTTTAGTCCAGAAAAAAATTTTTACGATAAAATTTTAGCTCTTTCGGCTATTGAATTAGTCGGCTGGTTCCGTTCCAGGTACTTTTATCGACTCAAGCTTTGCGGGAAAGCTTGAGGGAAATTTTCACCAACCTCTTCCGACAGGCAGAAGCGAAAGAATTCTATCCCGTTTTCCTTCACCGTCCCATTTTGGACCGCTCACCCCTGTATATTAATATATTCACACTTTTTTGTTCATCCCCCAAAAATAATTGTCGAGAGTAGCAGAAAGGGACTCTAAGATACGTAATTACTCTTCAAAGAATTTTACCTGGAGCTGCTGCTTCTCGTCAAATATTTAACACCCGCTTTATCATTTTTCTTAATAAAAAAAGTAACAAAGAAGAAGAAGAAGAAGAAGAAGAAGAAGAAGAAAGAAAAAAGATAAATCTCAAACTTGCGGTTAGCCAACTTACTTTTCAAGAAAACTGGTTTTACTTAATTATGTACGTACCCTGGATATAAATTTGGTGATTACTTTCAATTAGCTCGGCAGATTTAACCAACTTTTATTTATTTTTTATTCACAAAGCTGTACCTTATATACCAACTCGAGTAGGTATCATATATTTAGATATTTTTTTTTTAAGAATATATTACTATCATTATAAACAAAATTTCGAAAGGATTTTTTGTTGATGTTTCTTACGAACAATTCAATAGAAAATGTTTCATAATAATAATAATAATTGACCCTGCGGCAAATTTCGAAGTAATACGTTCATAAATAATTATCTCTATATCGTATTATACGATTGAAATTTCATTTCCTTCCAGAAAATTAATTAACGAACGATATAATAATCAACGACGATTAATGCCAAGATTGAAATTCTCTGTAACACACACACACACACACACACACACATTACCATAATTTGATTATTCATGGTGTTCATCGTAGCTATAGTAGGTATTTGGTATCGTATACGAACGTCTATTGTATGTACCTTATCTGTACTCTCCAGTCTCGAGGTATTAACACAGTATAAAGGTTAGAGAATATCGATTTTTTTTCATTTTCCATTTTTTTTTTTTCTTCTTTTTTTGATACTAAGAAGGTTTTGATGCCGCCAAAATTATTAGTACGAGCTTCTCCCTGCAGGACATTATCTCCTTTATTTCCTGATTATAGGTATAGTTACTTACCTTTTTTGCGTCTTTGCAGGAGGAGAGACGGTGATCGTTACAACTCAGACTACTGGATTAAAAATTGTAATTATCGGCTTACTATTATGAGTAAGCTTCCTTTTGTTGTTGATAAAAAAAAAGAAAAAAATAAATAAAACGAAAGAGATAAAGAAACTTTTGTCTCTCACCTAATATTATAACTCGAATGTTATAATTGGCAAAAAAGTTCTTTTTGCTTCATTTTTATTTTTATTTTCATTTACTTCTTTCTCTTATATTCTTTTTCAAGTTTTTTATCTCAGTTCTTTTATTATTATCAGATTAACTTTCGATAATCCGAATTACCAAGCCGCTCCAAACCACCCCCGTTACTGCCGCCTTCACTGCCACCGCCATCGCCGCTGTTTCACGGACAAAGTTACGGACTAATTGGCAAACATGATTTTAAATTCATACCGTGTCGGGCAGCTTGTTGGTACTTGGTATTAAAGTGGCTTGTAGTATAACGACGGAATATTGAACAGTTTAAGTTCAATTTTCAGTACAGTGTGAACACGCTCTAAATCAATCCATGAAAATTTTGGGTAAAGCGAGATAAACGTTACAGATAGATATATTCTGTTATTTAAATTCTCTCGAACGAATTTTTTCGTCAAGAAATTTTCTCCTTTAAGAAAATTGAACTAAAAATAATGAATTTTTAACTTATTTTTAATACCTACCTCATCATTTTTTCCTCGGTTCATCTAAATTCATGAAATATGAATTATGAGCCAACGAGTTCAGATCCGAGACTCGGTATGACTTTGAGTAAAATTTACACCGTCGCGGTCGTTACGTTACGTTATCATTAACTACATACGTATATATATATATATACCCATAATGTCTAGATAGAACGGGGTTGGTTAGCTGAAAATTGTGTCAGAAGCTGTAAACTCCTGATAAGACGACGGCCTTCACACATCGACGATCAGCAACTGTACCGTGGCGCATTATGTGGCCGTTTGCAGGTCGCAGGGTCTTAGAATGGCGAAAAATTAAGCTCTGTACTACTCGAAGGATTGAAAAAAGGAATTTAATACCAAAAATTTGTGCCCCTTTCTTTTATCCTCGATGATAAAAAAATATTCGATATATTATTTAACAAAAAAAAAAATAAATAAATAAATAAAAATGTTTATGAATCATTTCTACACTGGATCGATTCAAGTCCTTCCGATTATAAAATTCGCTTCAGCGGTTCGTATAACTTTTGAAGGAATGGAGATGAAAAAACCGAAAGATCACATCTCGCTCTTCAGAAAAAGATCCTACGTCGATTGATGGATGATTTTAGATTTCGTAGCGAAATATTTCTTTGACGTTCTTTTTATCTGTACAGTTTAATACCCAAGATCTTTTTTAGCCCTATTATAATGTCCGAAGGAGTAAATGATTTCGTGTTGAAAGAGCCTTGAAGTCCAGTTATATTTATCCTACCCTTATTTCCGGCCAGATCCCTCCTCTTTGAATCGTCCTTTCGCTAGCTTCCTATTTTCATTATTCAACGTCGTATATCAATCTGTCAAACCTTCTATTCGATATAAATGTCCTGGGTGTACCTATCTTTTATCTAAAATCTTTATCTAGACATTCTTCTCGCACTTTTTATCCCTTTGTTCTCTTTCTTTTCTTTCTTGGGTATAGATATGATCTGATATAATAATAAAACAGAAAACGATGAAGCGGACAAATTGGTTGATAAAGAAAAGAAACCAAAATAATAATAATAATAATAATAATAATAATAATAATAATAATAATAATAATAATTCTTCAGTCCGTCGTCAGATCTCGGTATTCGAAATGATAAAACTCTCTTTTTCTCTTGATATTTCCGTTTTTTTTTTTATTGTTTCTTTCAAGCACGTTTCTAGGGGTATAAATTAAGGATTCACACCCGAAAATTTACGACAAGGTTCTTGCCAATTCCGGTACCTACCTACTCTACCCTACCCTACGTCCCTACCTCACCCCCGGAAATAAGAAGAAAGAAGCGAAAGGAATAATTTAATCTTTTATTCTCTAAAGAAATAAGCAGCTCGAGAGGTGCGGGTATTTATATCTGAAATGAAATGGTCGTTTAAGTATCCGGCGAAGAGAATCCAGCTGTTTTAATGACACCGTGCCAAATTTTTTTTTTCCTTTACTTTCCAGAATTTATTTTCACTTAATTCAGCTTCAGTTTCAGTTTCTTTTCCCCCAATGAGAACGGTCGAAAAATAATAATAACGAAAACAAATAAATAGATGAAAAAAGAAAGAAAGAAAAAAAAAAAAAACTGATACCTATCCTGACTGCTAAGCAAATAGAGAAATGAGACACCGTAATGTCTGCATAAGAAGGCAAGGTGGGTAGGTATATAAACGTAACGGGACGCGAGGCGTAAACCTTTTTTTTTTTTTCATTTTTTTTTTCCTTCCCAAGAAACAGACTGGCTAAGAGGATATAAAGTTGGGAAGAGGATTTGGGGGATGGATAAAGATAAAAGTCGTGACAGGATTCACCCGTTGCTGCTACTGCCGTTGCTGCTATGGTTCAACCTGACGTATTGATATTTCTGCAGTTTTGCCCAAATCCCAATCTTACGATTCGATCCCATCCCACACAGGCTTATACCTATATCGAATAAAGGGTTTTGCGAACTTTGCTATACGCTTCGAGAAAATTCTTCTTTCAATTTTTTAACAAGATAACCCTCATTTTCACCGACAGGTATATAAAGAAGAAAAAAAAAAAAAAAAAATGTTCAAGTTAAATATGAACCGGGCATATACCTACTCGCAACAGTTTTCTCCATTTTTGCGTATATAGGCTTACAAGTGAAGAGAACTGCGGAAAGATGTATAAATAATCGAGAAAAAAAAGATATATTACTCTTATATTAATCGAGTGAAGTTGTATAATGGCATCCAATGTTCGGCGTGACGGAGTTAAATGTTTTATATGAAAACTTGTTCAATTAGTAAAATGTGTTAGTATAGGTATATAGCTAAAGCGTCATGGTCGTTGGGGATCGTAGAGTGGTTGAAAATGTCGATCGTTAACTGGAGGGAGTGTTGAAACGTTATAATCCATTGTTAAACATGAATTGTAACAAAGAGGGAAAAATAATATTCGTTCCGTAGCTGTGTTCGTGTGTGTCTGTTTGTGTGTGAAAGAACGAACTCTGAAACAAATAGCATATGCGTCGTATTCGTAAAGGGAAACGCGTGGTGGGTATGTTTTTGAAGCCGAGCGTTGTTTATCTTTGAATTTATTCACCATTAAAACCATCCCAGTTTCCAGTTTCCACTTTCCACTTTCCACTTTCCAGTTTCCAGTTTCCAGTCTTCGCAGAGCATAGCACTGTAATTTATATCCTCACATCATGTTGCTGCCTGATTCCCCTTACACACCGCTAAAGTCTATGGTGAACCACCGGCAAAGAACTTTTGAATTGCACTTGTTCTTTTGTACGAGGATGAAGAAGAAAAAGAAGGTTTATCAACGCCAGGACGATGAAGAACGTAAATTAGTGCAGCCTAAAACTTATTTCAACCTTTTTACCGAACCAACCAACAAACCGCGCGGATCCCGCTCGTCCATTCTGTAGACCAACACTGAATTTCGCAAAGTATTTCATCCCTTGTTTCTCCAGAGCTTATTAAACTTCGCACAAGGCCCTCAGCTGCCCCTGGTTTAAGTAGTTAGTCTCGAAACTCGAAATTGCTTGTAAAAAAAGAATAAAAAAAAAAGGAAAAACGTAGCCAAACGAAATGAAGCAAAAAAAAAAGTACCCGAAAGTTTCCCATTAAATGTTTATATATATATATATATATATATATATATATATTGTCATTATAAAACAAAAAAAAAAAAAACGTATAAAATATAAAAATACGCTAAAGCAGGAAAAGAGAGGAGAAAACAAATTCCAAATTTTGTGTAATGTTAATGATTATATCAACGTTGTTTGAGGGCGCTTATTAAATCCGTAATACAATTTACTGTGGCAAGAATTTCACCTAAATTCAAATTTCTGCGGTATGCTTAGTGGTTTCATATCCTTGACTATACAGAGCAATTAGAAGCTAACCGCAGACAGTGAATTTGCGGGATTTGTAATCCCAGGATTAATTCTTGCGAATAAATAGAGCAAATATTATTATATCTTATAGTGTTCAAATGTTATAGATATGGTAGGTATATAGTGAATCACCGTTGGCTATATCCGACATCGTGGAAGCAGCTATAGAGGTGCAGTAGAATCGTCTCAATTCTCAATTTACCAAGAGTGGTTTTCCCGCAATGGGAATGACAAAAAGGTGAAAGTTTTTCAAAGAAAATATGAGCAGAAAGTGGGATATATATATGTATATATATATATATGTATATCTATAGATGTTCGAAAACTAACTGAGAAACTGTTTTCCTTTCGCATCGCGTTTCGTTGTATAGATATATATATATATATATATTCTTCTTCGCCTGCAGCCTGGCTTTTCCTTCTTTTCAGACAACGGATTCTCTTCCATTCGGAGTCCACCATGTCCTTTGGAATGAAATTATCGTCCCTAGGGCCATGTTTTTTCTACTTTAAATTCCTACTCCGTATAAACCCACCTCGTTCGGTATGACCGTGGCTTGGGATTTCAAAGAGGTTGTCATCGCTATCGATTTCATATCCAAAAAACGTCTTTTTCATATTTTCTTATAAGAAAAAAAGGTGGGTCTTTTAGCCTTGTCCACTTTGCCTGAAGTAATAGAGAAAAAAAAAAAAAATTTATCCACAATTATTATACGTTATCTTCAAAGTCGTTATACCTACTACGTTCAATAATTCTTCTCTCGTTTTACTCTACAGAATGGAAAAATAGAAAATAAAAGTACTGCACACTGGTAGATGCACTATTTTCTGGCGTGATTCGTTCCCCTACAGTCGTAAACAAGATACGATAGCACGATACGAGTAGCTAGACTAACTAGATGAAATGCAATAACCATTTTGTCCAATTTCGCTTTATTGTTACGATACCAACCAGACCAAAACTCCCACCATGTCGTAGGAAACAATGCTTATATGATTTTACACAGACTACAAACAGGCAATTTCTGCAGTTCTGTTCACTCGAGTGTGTCAGTACAGCTTAGTAACTACTGTGCACGTAGGTATCAAATACATGCAGAGCTTACGGGAACAGGAGTTATACGATACGCGAGATCCTATTAGTCTATTAAATCTTGGTCTTGTTGGTTGATTGTTTAACGTAACGAGGAGGAGAATCTGCTTGTATATTAACCCGAGTTAACTCGATGATGAATACCGGTGTTTATTCTACTTTTAAATGTAATTACTGAATGAGTGAGAGAAAACTACCGAGAAACTGCATCCGCACAGTATACATATACCTATATACCCATGATGAAAGGCTAGACGAGGTTGGTATTTGATCTATTTTCTTGGCATTCCGCGGAGTGCAGAATCCGACTATCCTCTCGCTGGACCGATATTCGATGTAATTTATCTCAACCGAGCAACGGCGGTTAGAAATGGTATGAGAAAAATTTTATTTCTCACGTTTCCGACTATTTTTAACAGAAGAAATAACCCCCTTGTTCAAAGCTTTATTGCACCTATAATATTTAAACAGGATCTGAGGGACCAACGATAGCAGCTAGTCTCTGTTATAGATAAAAAGTCAGATTGCCAATTAAAAATTTTTTGTGTTTAGACAACCGTTTTTTTTTTTTTTTTCTTTGGTTTTGCTTCCATCAAGACAAAATCGAAGCTATTCTCGAACGTTCCTTATAGCTAAGATAAACGCAAGAGTATATATGTCTCTTTTTGCAGTTTTCCTCTTCTGCGGTAAAACCAGAAGATTCAACCGAGTGAATGATCTCCAGTTTAAAGTGCACGAAGACTTGGTATTCTAAGGAATAAATATATAGCTGTAGAGAGTTCAGACTTCAGACCGTTAATCAAGATAAAGGTCTACCAGACCGTAGGAGATAGCGGGTGTGATGTATAAGACAGTGTTGTAAAAGGTTGCTTTTCTGATTCCGGTATAAGATGTGATACATATATATGTAGATATTATGTATGTAGTATCTTGTACCTGGATGGAAAAAGCAGAAAAAGAGGAAGAAGAAGGAAACAAACAAGCAAAAAAAAAAAAAAAATACAAATATTATGGGATAAAAATTTTGGGGATCGCGTAATTCTTGTCTCACTATGTCGCTTATACAGAGAGCATCGTCGTCGTGGTTGAAAATTGCGAGTGTACCTACCAACCTATAGCTAGTTGGGTACTTGACGAAGATGAATAATTCAACCCCATTAACAGATATGAACCTCTGTTACGCAGACCGAAACCCTTTTCCCTTTCCTAGAGTAACTGTCCTTCTGTTCTTCAAATTATGGGAACTGAGCATGCGGCAAGCCGTGATTTATTCGGTTTTATATACACCTTGATCTTTACTTTAACAGAAGAATAGCTGAAGAGGGGAGGAAAGTGCGCAAACCAGTGAGGCGAAGTAAAAAGAAGTGTAATTTCATCCGTGTAATGAAAAAGTCCAAAAAATGTAATACAGTTTTAGGTTGGGGAAAAAAAAGATCGTCCTCTCCTACGGGGGAGAAAAGAAAAAGTGAAAGATGAACCCCCCAGGGTGTAAGGGATTTATTTTATCACAATTTTTTCTTTTTTTTTCTTTTTTCTTCTCACTCTGAAAGTATTTACGCAAATTTCTTTTATTCTTCTTGTACATGGTGTTTATTTTTATTTTTATTTATTTTTTTTTTATTTTCTCTTTTATTGCAATCAGTCGATTCGTTTTATACATATACTAGAATATTATTTTATCGCCTGAAGTGCCTGTCGAATAAATAACCTCAAAGAAAATGGAGAAACGAATTTAATTAAACAGAAACAAGAGCAGAAACAAAAAAAATAACAATAAGAATGAAGAAAGAAATAGAAATCAATTAACACTTTATCCTGTAATTGAAAGAGGAGTGATAGCCGCGGTGGCGAGACTATCGGTTTAAATTCGTCGGATATAGAATCCAATCAAGCAGTCGAAGAAACAGCTATGAAAAATTTAACTGTTTCCTACAGTTTTCCTTTTCTTCTTATTCTTCATCTTCTTGAAGAAAAAGAGATAGAGAGCAAAAACTCGTACTGATTGCGAGGTATGTACATACATACATACATACATCCATACCTTGTTACTTTATATCTCAGAGTTGGAAATGCTGTGAGAATACTCGATTTCGCGTACAAGTATCTTCGTCGATTGGAAAGAAAATAATAGTAAAGTACAATTGAAACTCAGCTAGATAGATTTCGATAAAGTACAATTATAACTCCGTAGTTTGTTGTAATTAAGCAAATTAGACGTCAGAGTAGTTGTTAAAAAAAAAAGACCGTTTTTTTTTTTTTTTTTTTACAAATACCTGATAGCCAAGTGATCTTTTCTTTACGCTCATTTTTTATTTCTATTTGATTAGCACCGTTACTTACGTAACGACGAGTAATCAAATAGCGAGGATTTCACGGTCTCGTTAATTAGTCATTAATTGGGGAATCTTATCTCTGCACGTTGAAAACGCGTGGGTTCACGGAGGTGAATTACCCCACAGGTAATTAAATTGCCTAATGAATCAGTCGAAATTAATGTTGAGTTGTTAATAATACATTTCTCCAACCGAATAAATACAACCGAAAAATTTAATTAACTTCTAATCTTTTATTCATAAATGTTTACGGATTGAATTTTCGACTTCGTAAAACACCATCGATTATTGTCTTATTCAAAAATAAATTAATTACTTTTCATTATTATTATTATTATTATTATTATTATTATTTTCAAAAAGTGAAGAACAAAAAAACAAAAATCAACTATTCATTTTCTTCAAAGTCAATTATAATTTTCGCATTCATTTATATGTATATTCCTATGTATACCTAAAAGCCACCTTATCAAGCCCCACGCTAGATTATCCCTGAATTGGTATAACGACTCTGTATAACTACTAACTGCATTTAGTCGGGGCAATACCCAGGAGTATTGAGAGTAAGCAAATCTCGTAATCGTTGTCGTAGCTGCAGCAGCCTGCACGTAGCTAGACAATCGTAGTGGACATCTTAATTAAAGCTAGAGAAGATATAGATATAGAAAGTGTATAATATAGGTTTAGATAAACCGAGATATGGTTATAGGGGTGCAACGGCCATTCAGATATACAAAGAGGGATGAACGAAAAGGGAATAATAATATATAAAGGTAAGCATGAAAAGAGGGATGTGTGAAACGAGGCGTTTTAATTTCCTTGACGAAGGTACATGCCATCTCGACCCTATGTCAACGTGAATACATACAGATTTGAAAATTGGCTCCAGGACGTTTAATCTCGTGCTAAAAAAATAAAAAAAAGAAATAAAAAGTTCCTCTGATTTGATAAAAAAAAAAAAAAAAAGGTGACATGAAAACTTGACGGTGATGGAAAGGCATCACATTTTATTTTATTTCATTTTCGTTTATTCTTTGTCGAATTTTACAAAATTCATGGCTTTTTAAGTATCTAAGTAGAGCTGTAGTGTACACACAGTGCAGCTTTGGCAATTTGCATACTTCGCATACCCGTCATGCGCTACATTTGCAGCTAACGACTTGAATTTTATATTTTTTATATTATTTTTTCTTTTATGTAATTTTAAGTTTTTTTTTTTGTTTGTTTTTTTTTTTTTTTTCTTGCTATTACTGCGAATGTTTGAAGAGAACTTGACCGAGAGGTAGAGAAAGAGAAGGGTGAAGTGGTTTAGGGTAAAGAGCTTAACGTTGGCACGCGCGTTTCTCAGTTTTCCCGCGAGACTTTAGATGTTTGCTTTGAGGAAACACGACGAGGTATAACCGTCGACAAAGACTGACTTACTCCGTGCAAACACTTCGGTTTTTGAAACTTGACTTCTTCTTGCAGACTGTTCAAAATTATGGAGTGAGGAAACTTTACCGACAAATATATAGTCAGAGAAAAATTTTATACAAACTTATAATTATAATTTATTTAATCTGGTTATCCATAATGTAGGAATATTTAACTTGACAATAGGAAATAACTCGAAATATAAGGACTGTCGAACAAAGTGTTTGAAAGAAAAGTTTCTTCATTCGAAAGGCCTAATCGATTGGCTATGTATATATATATATATATTTTTTTTTTATTTGGGAAAGGCTTTCAAGATCAAACCAAGGTCAACTTAAGGTTTTCGAATGGAAACTTATCTGTTTTTTATTGCAGTAGATTCGTGTCCTACATAAAAAAATTAAAAACTTTTTGAAACTTTTGTTTAAAAAATTTTATTCGAAATTCCGTATTTTTCGATTTAATCACGATTTTGAATTTAAATACCCCACCCTGTATATCTAATGAGAAAATCAGGCCTGATACGAGATTTAAGGAATCTGCGTAATCCGAGATCATAATATTCAAACAATAGATCGGTACCCATATAGCGTATCCTCGTCGATTGAAAACCGACCTGTCAAAGGTTAAGTGGTTGTTTCAATCGAATCGATAGGTTTGTTTAGCGGTACTCCACCGGGAATAGATTCTATTCAGAAACGAGCTTCTGGTCGTTGAGTGCTGGCTCTACGACCACAAGAGAGGAAAGCGTGATTTTCATTATACGGTAGGAGAGTGCTTGCTGCTAAGTTTCACTTACTCAATGAACGAATGAACGAACGAACTTGAAATTTGTATACAAAAGATGACGAATGGATAAAAATTGAGTGAGAAATGATTCATTGAGTAAGATGTAACCTACCTCATACCGTTTCGTCGTTCTTCGTTATATTAATTACTCTTTTGTATTTCGAAAGTCCCTCGTTGAAGGGTAAAATTTTCGCAACTTTTCAAAACGCTAGAAGAAACTTTATAGCCAGCAATAAATTAACCGATTATCCCCGACATTGAAATTGTCAGCTTTTACTCTTCTGTTTATACTTGACAATTGAATTCATTATCAGGATGAAAGTAGGAGGGTAGATATTATTGTACTCTTCGTCCTTCACGGTTTATTTCCACTCGTCGACCCCTTCGCTTCTCTTCGCAGGTCGAGAAACTTGGCCATTTATATTAATCCCTGGCGAGACAACCAAAGTTTATTGGTTCAGAAAATTTGATGAAAAACTTTAAGCCTATCTGCAAGCATAATTTAGTATGAAAAATTCGATTTATAATTTCATTGAAAATAATTATAACTGATTAGTCATTTTAATTACCTACCTACTAAGAAAATTCGGTAGATTAAATTTATTTTTTAAAATATGATTTTTTTTTTTTTTGGTTTTTGGTTTTTAGCGTTTCGAATCATACGATCAAAGCAATTTGCTCTCTGCTTATACGAATTTCTTTATAGCGATTATCGATTCCCGTATAGAGAAAAGTAGGCGACCGCCCATCCCCACGTTGATGTCAAGATGAAAAGATTGGGCATTGGGGCGAGAGAAGATCGGCACAAGAAATGAAAAAAAAAAACAAAAAATTAAGAAGAGAAAAACTTAATCCTGGAGCAATTTAGAGATGAACAAAAATTACTAATCCAAATTTGACAGACTACATTTGAAGGGTAAGTAGGTACAGTGGGCTGGAGTAAAAATTGGTGTTTAAAGTAAAAAAAAATATCACGAGATTATAAAACAGACTAATAGGGTGTATAAAAAAATGTTCAGTAAAAAAAGTTCGGAAATATGTTATTTGACCGAGACTCGTCATTCTTTACGATAAGGGTACACACAGATGCATTGCACGGTTGTGTTCTGCAGTGTGTGTTTCTGCCATTTCGTGATGCTCAAAATGCTGAAGGTCGTAAAAACGATGTGGTAAACCAGCGCGTAAAAGATGTGTTTATAGACCTTACTATATTCGCGTCATAAGTGCATATACCTATATATACAGATATGTAGTTTGCGGTTGAAGTTTCACCTGATGAAAGTACGACAAAGTGAAGAAAAGAAAAACAAGAAGAAGAAGAAGAAGTGAGAGAAAAAGTAGGTAAAAAGGGAACAAGATTTTCCGTCACATTTCCTTCACGGATTGAATCGACGTAGCTGTATAAACTTGAGCGTAAAAGCGAGAGTTAGAAGGTATGAAACCAACCAAAACGAATAAGAAAAACGAGCGAAATCTAAAAAGGGAAAGAAAAATAGTGAAGAAAAAAAAGAAAAGGAAAAAGAAAAAAATTAGTCTCTGTAAACCTTGATATTAACTTCTTACCGAGTAGAAGAACGACACCGTTCATCCGTTCGGGGGTTTCCCTTAGCAATCAAATTATCCGTCCTAAGAATTGCTACCGGGGTTTCTATTGCTCGAGGAGCAATAGGAGTTCTGCAGAATAGGTATATATAGAGATAGGGTAAATCCAACAGGGTATCGTAAAGGTGAATTAATTATTAAAGTAATTCTCTTTAATCGACGGAAAAAGGGAAGACGGTCATCGTTTTATCCGGAAAGAATTCGCTTTATTATTTGTAACCTCTGCAGTATAAGGGCGAACCTTTTCGTTCGTCTGCAGGTATAACGTATGCACGTTCTATGTACACGACTATACGAAAGTCTTGGAGGAACCTTTTGGCCAGGTATGAAAAATTCACGCAAATTAACGTCGAGACTTGTTATTGGAGAAGAAAAAGAGAAAACTTGAGAAAACACCAAAAAAAGAAGGAAAAAAAAAAACATAAAAAAATAAAAGTAAACGAAAACCACGCTCCACTTCTCTAGCTTCTATATTCGTAATAAGTAGAGTTGGTGAGTACACTTACATCGGGTGGAGCAGCTGCCTGCCTACATAATATAATGGTTTGTCGAGCAAAGCGGTAACTCGGGAACCTACGTTCGTGCGGTATATCGTATACCTCAAACCTTCCGCGTTCCTATAAAGTATAGACCGCGAGGTTCAACCCTTGTGGGTAAAAGGCCCCAAATGTTCAAGGGTTAACTTCGTTCCTCTTGGACAAAGTGGCATCGTTAACTACCGGCCACACGTTTCTACCTATATTGCAGCCATCGCCATCGTCATCGCCAGAGCTTTTCTTTTACCTTACGTTTTTCTTTTTTTTTATTTTTTTACTTTTTTTTTCCAATTCTGTTGTCTTTCCATTCTGGTCAAAATTTGCTAAATACGCTACAATATTAATCAGAAAGGATGTCGTGTCCTAACTGAATTATTTTTAATTAGCAAGATCGGGTTGAAATCACGAATTCATTTGGGACGATTATGAATTTTCAGAAACGTTAAAGTTCGGAAAATTAAAATTAAAAAAGATCGGAACACGGATAAAATCACGGAAAATCCAAAACTCCCAAAGTCAAAGAATCCGGAAATTTAATAAAAGGGCACGATGTTCCATGCGTGAATTTCAAGTGTCGGAATTTTGCACCTCCGATGTTTTTAGATTTTGAGTTTTTAAAATTGATTACACAGACTTTCGAAAGAAATATCCTTTCTAAAAACTGTCAATCGCTAATATTGAAATTCGAAATTTTTACCGTTGGAAAGTTAAAAAATTTGGAACTTTACTACTCCAAACTTTCCGCGACTATCCTCAGTCTATTAGCTGCTGAATTGCATTGCATAAAATACTACAGTCAGCAATACCTACTAACGTGTGATTTAGGAAGGTTTGCAATCGACAAGGGAGGTATACGCCCTGAAGGGACTATGGGATGTCGTTAGTTCTATCTATCTATCTATCTGTCGGCAGCAGCAGTAGCAGCAGCAGCAGCAGCAGCAGCAGCAGCAGCAGCAGCAGCATATGTCTGACAAAGTAAAGAGCGTGCGATAGCGATAGGGATGAGAAATTGTTGCACATAAATATCTGCAGTTTAATGTCCTGCACATGAGGAGAGGAATGGATTATAGACATGATCAAATCGGAGGAATGGAAAGCCCGGTTTTGCATCCTGTGCGAAAATTTTTTTCATCCCCAACAAGCTTCTGTCAGTTGTATTATAGAGATAGGGTCCGATGTCATTCCGCACTGGCAGTTTAAACCCGCTATCGGCTGTCAGCTCAGTTTCCGGTCTTTGGTTCAATTTACGAGAATTTCGAGGCGATCTATTGTGTTAACGAAAAAAAAAAATATATATATATATAAAATAATAATTTAGTGGAATATCACGCCGCATGTATAAAGTTCAGTATATGGATTTTTATCCTGTTTAAAAAAAAAAAAAAAGAAGGTGATGGTTAAATCAGCGGATATATGTATGTATACGTAACATATAAATGCGTGGATATATGTGAAACGAGAACAGCATTACGTGTGAACTTTTATGGTACATACATACGCAACCCTCAAAACGATTTCGCAGTTAACTCAGTCGAAAAATTTGCCCCAAGGGATTGACATGTTGCTTTGGTTTGCGTTGAGTTGGTCCTGTTTGGTGTTTTGTTGTTTTTTTATTCGTTTTTTTATACTCATGGCCACTTATTGAGCAGAGATATAACGCAATATCGAAATGAAAAATATAGAAAGACTTAAAAGTACAAGATTCTGAGATGAAAAATTTTACTACTTCCTCAAAAGTTCTACTCCACGCCAAGTTTCACTAGAAAACTGTAGAAGAAAATAAAAAAAAGCTGCCAAATTATTTTCTACGATTGACAATCGATATCGTGAAATGTTAATTAACTAATTAAGTAATTAATTAATCCGTAATCGTATAACGCTTTTAAATAAATAACCCAGAAAATTGTGTTTCCATTTGGCAGTTTTATGGGCTGCCAAATTATTTTAACTGTGGGGTTTATCGTGAAAGTAAACCGCTCAGGGTCTGGGCAGAACGGTTTCGCCCTTACAACCCTACTTGATCCTGAGAAATAGATCGACGGTCGTATAGGCTTAGTAAAGATGTAGTTTATAGTTTTCTAGCAATGAGGGTAAAGAGTGTTTCGCTGTGAGCAAACGGGCGATTGGTTAAGCCATTTAAGAACTAAATATACGAGCTGGAGTAGGAGATGGGCGTGTTAAGGATCAAGAGATAAGAAAAGATTGGAGAAAAAACTGTAAGAACAGACGAGAAATTCAATTTTTTTTATATGTGATTGTTTTTTTATTTTTTTTTTTTATTTTCAACTGTTCTATCAGACACAAATTTCTACTCCTATTTTTATCGAGTGTTTCGTAACTAAGGTAAATTGAGGTTGAGGGAATCGGTGTGTTTCTTTATTCAGTGGAATGAGAGCTGAGATATATCGATACCATCTGTCTCTGCGGTCTTAAATGGATTTCGAAATCTCGAAATTGCCTCATCGAAGATCGTGAAAAAAATGTCAAGAAGAAAAGAAGAAAAAAAAAAAAAAAAAACTGTCTGACATAATACGACATGAAATATTTGGCTGAAAGTGAAAAAAAAAAAAGAAAAGAAATAGCGAACGAATTTAATGGATAATATCAAGTAGATATCCGTAGTCCAAACTTTATAAAATTCGAATTTAATAGTAATAAGACGAACGTGGAACAATGGAGATAAATTGTTTGTGGTAAACTGGTAATAATACGTATGAAAGAGATTGCAAACTTTTTAACGACTTATTAAAAGCAGAGTTATTATCGAGGAGAGAACAATGAGTAGTTCGATTCTCAAAGCGGCGTCCTAAAGTTTAAATATATATCCCGTTTACACAATCTGGAAGATATAAACCTGCAGGATGGCGAAAAAAGGAGGAAAAATTCAAAGTACGTCGTATAACGAGTAGACAGGGAATGGATTCAGCCGAATACGAGGAGCTGGGGAAAAGAAGGAAAGAAGTAAAGTAGGATGGAAGGGTTAAAGGTGAAAGTCAGATTTGATCATGTATTCAGGAAGCCTTCCACCTCATTTTTTCTTCTGTATTTTTTAAGGGGTACAATAAAAGGGACCAGTGCGTGACGCGATATAAAATTTAGGTATATTTTTTCCAGGCACGCAATTGGCTTTAAAAAAAAAAAAAAAAAAAAAAGAAAAATAGAAAATGAAAATAAAAAATTTGGTTAATATTCGAACGAAAAAAAATGTGTCGATTAATTTTGTTAATTAATTAAAATTCCGTCGATAAAATTCTCGTCGTCATGAACCACAATTAATTTTCATAGAGCCTAAGTCTGTGAAAAAAATAAAAAAAATCAACAGAATATTTTTCAATCAGCTTGATCTTGCTAAAATAATCCCCATCAGAGGGTATGATACGAAGGTTTGGGTAATAGCAGCGGAATAATAAACTTCATGCTATTAATGTCAGTTTGAATATCCGAAATCCGTATATTTATTGATAACCGTGTGTATGTATGTATATAGTAGAAAGCGAAATATGATTAAAGGTTCTATTAAAACTTTGATAATTAAAAGGCATACATTATACGCAACTGTCAATAAACTATTTTCCAATTAAACAAAACAGAGACCGAGATTCTTGGTAGGACAAACCAATTTGGCAGGATGTACGAGTATATACGGTATACAAATTCCTCTGAGGGGTGAATATAGTCAAGAGAATTTCCGGAATCCATGGAACCTGCACAGGACCAATTTATCTCCATTATATTTATTATTATTTTTTTTTCATTTATATCATTTTTATTCATTTTTTTCCTAATTCAAAGTCAGAGTCAAGGTTTAGAAGAAAAAGAAAAAAAAAAATTTGTCTCACAATTTTGAAATAGAATGTAAATTATAATTGGCACTAAGTCGTCGAGTTCCAACTAATTTAACATCGGTCTATATTATATGTCCGAAAATTTCTTGTTGTCTACAATCCTCGACTTAGATCGCGGAAAATTTCACACCCCTTTTTAGCCATGATTTGCAAGAAACTGTTCGCACCAGATCCAAGAGGTTGCGTTTTGTTGACTCAAAAGCCCCGGCAACTAATCTCTTGCTATCGTAATCCGGGCTATTTACGAACACTAATGCGCATATCAGATTAACCAAAAAAGAATAAAACTAGGCCTCATTTATCTCATTGACAATTCTATCTACACCGGATTAAATACTCATGTGTTACGTTTCTCCCATTATAAACGAAAATTCCTCGTTACGCTTTTCTCCCTTTTTCCTCCCTTCCTAATTCTCTTAAACTTGCGGATTAGTCCTACTTTCGTATTCGAATTTCATATTTCTTTCGGCTTCTGACACTCGCTCTTAGTTTTCGTACTTTGTGCAAAAATAAAAAATAAATAAAAAAATAGAATAATCAACATTTTTAATCATTCTTCTCGTGATTAATTAATCAGCGTCATTTAATCACCATTCAACAATTATTTCAAGCATCTGCTCCACTCTGATCTGTTTTTATGTTTTTCATTTTTCATCAATTACTTGCTCCTTTCTGTCCGTTATATATAATCAGTTTTATTTGATTGGCAAATGTAGGAGTTCTATCAAAGCGCATTATTCGTTCATTGCTGAATTTAATTTCATTACTATGACCCTGTAATTTAAGGTTATAATAATGATAATAATATTCATTATTATTTCTACATTCAAGTATGTGGATGGATGGGTTGCTGCTTCCTATTTGAAAACCAACATAACAGTTTGTTTTCGCAGTTTTTGCTGCTGCAGTGGATGATGAAAGCTAACGAGGCAAATTCCCAGCTATTTCAACATTATTTTTTGTTCTCGGTATACGGATGATAATTAATTGGCAAACTCGAGGAATGAATGCGAGAGGCAACCGCAGACAGACAAAGAATCGAAATCCCCCATTGAAGTATATTTCTATAAATTTGTATAAAGTTACGAGCAAGGTAATAAATCGTAAAATCGATGATCAATTCACTGATCGTTTAATTAGAAAATTCTCTCATCATTAGGGCATAAATAAATTCCCAAATTCCCAAATAAATAAATAAATAAAATTCGTTTAATTTTTAATAATATTAAAGCTACTTTCAATCCTCTGTTCTCGATGTACTTCATCATCTATCCACTTGGAATCAGTGCCGCACAGTTTCGTCTTAAGAAGCTCGATTAATATCTAAATCCTAAGTTTGTTAATAAATTATAACACATCGTATTTTCGACATGACAAATCCAGTGGAAGACCACAAATCCGTGACGTATGTATATACGTACATAGGTATATACGTATAGGTATGTATGTAGACATAATTCATAACGGCTGACGCGCCCTTTCAGTTGGTGACACGCCAGGTTGGGCGTGGGCATGATATATCTCGGGTTTAAGGTGTGCCTCGTGACGTATACTAACTGGTTAATATTTTTCCCGCAAGGTCAAAGTTCGATTTTAGCCATTGACAAAATGTTCATATAAATCCTAATCAATTCTTTTCTCTACCATTATACGGTGGTATAATTTCCCCAAGGTTAACGCGTTAACAACTGTATCAAATCCTTGTAGGTCTCAAGTCACGCAAGATAAGTCTCCTTTTGTTCTTTACGTTATTTATTGTCTTTTTTTTCTTCAGACTCTCTGTATCACCCTGGTTAGTCTGGTTAGAGTGCTAGTCTTTGGTTGGTCGGGGAGTTAAGGGTCGGTGGTCTTTATCAACGCTGCACAAAACACACAAGAGTCAGTAGATATAATGCCTTGAGGTAGTTCTGTATAATTACGGTCAATCTCTACAAAGACCGCGGGAATTTACTTCTATTCAGAAAAGCCGAGAGACGACACGACGTTTGCTCGCAATGTATGGTTTCTACCTTGCACTAGCTCTAGCGCTCTACCATACACAGTTGGGTTAAAACAAACCCCCGTACTCGGGGGTAAATTATTTCTCACAATTCAGAACCAGAAACCATTTTTAAGCATCTCTCCACTCGGGTTCCTGGTTTCCAGTTGACGCTTTTTCGAGTAATTGCCACTTTGGCCTACTATCACAACCAGTCGCGTCGTCGTCATCTGTTATTTGGAGTTTTTTTTTTTTTTTTCTATTTCATTATATTTTTTTGAATCAAAAATTGTAGCACTCAAAAAATACCCTTGGTCCATATCTCGATCGTAAATCTAAAAAGCGTATATTTTTGAAGTAAAATTGAAGCCGATTTCTTATCGTATCGCAAGAAAACTTGAACCCGCTACCAATCTCGAGGGTAAAAAGACTCTAATTCCCGACTAGTAGTTGGACTCGGGTTCGGGTCTGACCCTGACACACCTGACTGATGGAGGAATGAAAGTAAGGGTCAGCCAACGAAATTGCCATCACGAATTGAGCTCTGTGTCAACGGAGAACCTGGTGTTCCAGATGTACACGTAATCAGTACAGAATTGCTCTTCGCTATATGAGGAGGCTTCGAGAAGCCCTGCAGAGATTATTTTGAGGTTTTGGGGCCGGTTTCATGTTCTAACTCGAACTGCCGTAGGCGTTACTTCACTTGCTAACAAATTTCCACCAAACTTTACAACTAGACACTCACGAAATGTTACAATTACCAAAATTATTTCCTGTTCAAATAAGACTCCGCATTAAACGTTCCATTATCATTATCGGATTAATTAATTTTATCACACACGTACCACACAGATCTCACCAAAGTTCACCTTCTCTTGTGATATACCTAGTTTACGGGTCCCAAGTCTTCATGTAATTATAAAGTTCCTTGCTTCAAGAGATGGGAAACAGCTTGTTACGTACATTTATTTCCTTTTTCATTTACTCATTTATCTTCTTCTTTCTATCTCAGCTGTAATACGGTCCCTTTTTACGAGCTCTTTAAAAATCTCTGTCCAGTCTCTTTACACTCTTGACGAAATGTCGAAAATAAGCAATCCTGAAGATTTCCTGCTCGCTAATGTCAATATCATTTTTTCGCTTCTATTTCTCGGATAAGTCCACCGTTCATTGATCCAAATTAAAAAAAAAAAAACAATTATCCAGCATATCTTTGAGCCATAAAATAGTAAACCGCTCCTTTAATTACATTAAATCATCAATTCCGCTGGGTGACATAAATCTGGTGACAGCGGTAGGACGTGACACGGACACTCGTCGATTATAATCAGATTATACGATACCTTCTGGAGATCAGAGCCAGGTTTCGAAATACGTGGCGAGTATGACGGTCTGGCTATAATGTCGATAACTAGGAGGTGGTATAATTTCGTGGAGACATCAGTACGAGCTGGAAATGGGACGCCAGAGAGTTAACCGGGTTGAGAATTTCTCTATGATGGAGAACTGCGGAACGGATTCTCGCGGTGAGATTATCGTGCATGGAAGCCATGCGTCAGGGCCGGAATTCCGCCAAAGCCACGCGACCTCAAAGCTTAAACTGCGCGTGGCGGATTTGATGAAAGTAGTTACAAACGCAGATATTCCAGAGAGCTAATTAGGGATCGTAAAAAATATTCAGGACCAAATTAAACCGCCAAGGATTAATTGGGATCGATCAATTTATACGAATCGTTATTCACCCCTTCATGCTTCGCACTTTAATGCATCTATCTTGGTAAAAGCTGGAAATACGCGTCCGACGCGACGTGTCGCGTTACGAGACTCGACAACTTTAGAGTCACCAAAACTCCGGAATAAATTCCACTTGCCAAGTTTCCTCCCTCTCTGCCATAGCTCCGCGTGTAAAATCCGATTAATTTTCAACCTGACATCGTTTCTCACCTCTCGACCCTTCCACCCCTATTTCGCGACGTTTCGCACTGGGTATACGGTATAGGCCATTCGAAACTGTTATAAAATAAAAACAGTCGTTCGTATAAATTTTAAGAATTTCAGGGATATTATATGGAATTTTTAAATCCAAGAATACGAAAACGGTGGGGGAAAAACTCTTCGTATTTTAATAAAATTCTTCAAGTCAATTCCACACGAGCTTCTTCAAGACTGAATAATATATACTTGTTTTCGTCCGAAATGGCGAACCATAAGTCACCGAAAACGACAGGCGCAAAAAAATAAATAAAATATCAGAATCACGAGCGACAGTCACGTAGCCGAAAATGACGCCAATCTTATTACGGGAAATTGGCTGGCCGGTTAGTTCCCTGGCTGATTGGTATCTCTGCAAAAATAGGAAATAAAAAAAAAAAAAAAAAAAAGAACGCCGTCCTATCATTTTATGGTATAAGACATATAACCAAAAAACCATACGGATGATCTCAGTCTCAGTTGTCTCAACTACAAATAATTAATAATACTAAGCAATTGTCATTTTTATTAACAATCTGTTTTCATCCCTTTTTTGAATTCGATAATCGCGCGAATCACAAGAAGAAGATAAAATAAAATCAAATAAAAAAAAAAAAAGCTTAGGGCTCGGTGTGATGTAGCCAAGACGACCGTTAGTCGCAGATATCTGGAATGACTATACTTAAGAAAAGTAATTTCTTGGCTCGGTTCTAATAACTCTTCCGAGATCGTGCGGGAGTCTGCGAGGGACAACGTTGGGCCGCCCTTAGAATGATTTAGGGATATTTGAATCAGACGTTTTCGCCCTATAAGTGGTGTAGGTAGGTAGTTAGGTAGATGTATAACATCCTGGGAAACATTGAAAGCTAACTGAAATTTCGTCGATTAATTTTCGGAGTGGTATTAAATTTCATCAGGTGTTAGAGCCACTCTCCATATAGGAATACCAAACCGAGCTAAATCGAATCGGTTAGACAGTTATTTAGAATTTGAGTATATAAATCGTCGTCATTTTGAACCTACTGCAATAATAATCGACGATTCGTAAAGTGGCAATTTAGCAGACGTACAGTGGAGAAAAACGGATGGAACGATTGCTCGAGCTCCCCCATCAAAAATATCTCTGGAATTTTTTTCACGGGTAAAAGCAGGAAGTGAAGAAGAAGTAGAAGAAAATAAAAACCCGGTTATTTTCTTACTGCGTTAACAACAGAGAGCTGGATTTCCGACCGCAAGAAATCATTCGTGGTTCCTTTTCTCTCTGATTTCGTTTTTTTTTTTTTTTTCTTTTTTTTCTTTTTCTCTTTTTCCACAAACGAGAACCCCAAGATCAATCTTTGACTTTCCAAGGGATAGCTGAGTGAAAACTGTTCATTTCCCAAGTGAGGAATGCGCGCAGGTATGCTACACTCCTCAAAACTTTTGGTTAAAAAATAAAAAATAAAAAATATACATTATTTTTTAAGACAAATTGGATAAAGTTCTCCGTCACCGGTGGGTACGTCGCATCGTATAGGTATAACGTTTAATATTTGACTTATATTAATCGAGAAAAGCTTTTCAGGATATGTAAATGCGCCCGGGGGTCCTTTGTACAGTTCAGAAATCAAACTGTCAAATCCCTAAAGCTTAGTCCTCGTTTCGTTAATCGGAGATTATACCGAACGTGGTGTTACGCTAAAACTTTTTGGTCACATTTACCTAATCGCATTGCTACATATATATATGTATATATATATACATATATACACACCACTTTGCTTATGAGACAAAACCGACGAGTGTTTTCGGTCAAGACAATTAAATTAAATTAAAGTTTTCAGGGATTTTAAACGACCACTATAGAATCTAGGGGTTAAAATCACATCTTAAGGTAGAATGAACTTAGTTCTCTGGTGCCGGCGACTGGTTACTATGCTTCCAGAGTTTCCATATAAACTTTTAAGCCCTCTAGTACACGATGCACCGTTAACAACGAGATATTAATTTAATTATATATCACCGGCCACCTGTGGTGCTTCTGGTCGAAATACACAGCCCTCTACTAAAGCGGCGGGGGGTTGGTTTTATTAAAATAATTTCCAGCGATGACGCGGTCGTTTATCCCTCACGGTTCATTAATACAGTTGTTAATTTTGATAAATTGTTTTTTTTTTTTTATTCGTATCTCTTTTCTTTCAGTTGGTATACTTTTACAACTGTATAGACGCATTTACTGAATAGATAAAGGTATATGTATGTATGTATTGATAGAAAAGAAAAAAGTGTACTTAATTGAGGTAAAGAAGAAAAATCATCGTATAACTTTTCCATTTTTTTTTTTTTCTATCATTTTTAAGACGTCAGTTTGCGGCCAACCCTTCGCCCCTATCTTCAGAGTTTCAGTTAACCCTAGCTGAGTTAAGGTCTTAGGTACGTGGATCTTCGGATAAAACTGAAACCAGAATCCCGGAAAATCCTTCATCTTCTAACCCTTCCGGCTTCGTTTATTTTCCACTGGGAATATCCGACCTCATAAATCGTGACCAAAATCGAAATACTTATTTTGGTTATTGATCGATTCTAGGACTTATAGTTTTTTTTTCTTCAAATAATCGTTTCTCCTTTTCGACACAATGAGTGATTTTTTTTACAAGAATCTCCATCGTCTAACGAAATACGTATCAGAAATTTCTCGAGGTTGGTTATATAGCCGGTCGGTTGATCGGTAGCAAGAAGTTTGATCCTGGAGGCTTAGGTTACGGCGCGGCAGGGGTTAAAGTTTTCAAACTTCTTGAAACTACCAGGCGCAAAGTGGTTTTCAATACTTCGGATGCTGTTTCCCCCCTGGTTTGGATCGGTTCGGTTCGGTTCGGTTCAGTTGAGTTCGACGAGGCGCACGCGATAAATGGGAAAATCGAAAAATACGAGACGATAAACAAAACGGGATGATATAAATAGGGGGAGGTTTATAAGGAGGAAAAATAAGAAAATACAAAAAAATAGTAACAAAAATAACGAGAAAAAATTACTGTGCAACGGCTTAAAGCGTCCTCTGGGAAATTCGATGCTCCAAGGACTTTATCTTCATTCAACCTAGTTACTCGTCGTTGGTATATCTATCTATCTATGTATTTACGTATATACTTACATTGTATGTATGTATGTACATGCATGCATGCATCCACATCTTCCTTAAGATGACAAGAACCTGATTACAAAATCTTTTAGTATTAAGAAGCCCGAGGCAACTGTAACGTTTCTGAGAACAATCTTTGTCGAAAATAGAAAAAAAAAATAAAAATAATAAAATAAAATAAAATAAAGTAAAAATGAGGGTAAAATATCGGCAAGCTCATGTATAACTAAAAAGTTACATGAATATAATCGGAAAATCCTGAATAATCAGATGTGGCTATATAGGGTATGTATGTATCTACATACATGGTATGTTCATCGCATGTGGACGTTTTGCCACGGTGATTTCACGGCCCGAATGATCATCTGGCGCCTGCAGCATCCCGAAGGTAAATCCGAGTTATTGTTAGTCGAACTACATAGATACGTGCCCGTTCAATAATATGCGTGCATACATTATGTATAAATTAGTTTAGTTTTGATTTTGGTTTTGATATGGTTTTTTTTTTTTTTTTTCCTCACTCGAAAAATTCCGTACGGTAAATTATTTATTGAGTTTGTGACAAAATTTTTTTTTATTTTGTTCCTTTTTTGACAAATTCTTGTATGTGTAAACGTAACATGATAAAATATTTATACTATATGTATTGTGTGTGTTTGTGTGTTCTGTTTTATTAGTCTATAAAATAAAACCTTATATACCGTGGATATTGCGTGTATACATAAGCGCAGTATATAAGATCGAAGAAAAAGAAAAATAAATAAACAAATAAATAAAAACAAAACGAAAAGTACATAGAGAGGAGTAGAATTACAGGCAAGTAGCTTCCCACATAGAAAAAAAGGGTGAAAGATAGAAATATAAAAACAAAAAAAAAAAAAATGAATAACAAAAAATATGAAGTTAAAAAAACATTGTGAGAGGAATTTGTGATTGTAAGGAAAAAAAATTTGAAAGCCGGAGGACGTGTGGTTAAAGGAGCATAAAAAACAAACCTTAGCTTACCACATTTTTGTTCTCTTCCCTTCCCCATATGCATCAGGGAATGATACAGCTGTTGTATACATATATAAAGATAAAAGGAGAAAATAAGAGAGATGAAGATATATAAAGAGGCACGGTAGAGAATATGTACATTGACTTGTAAATTTCAAAAGGAAGCCTCCAGTCGCCTTATGCAGAAAGGACGACGACAGTTTGCGTTGTGTTTTACGAGGAGCTTTGAGTGTTTGAACTGCCTGGAGAAAGCTTCGAGTAGTCGAAGTGCTTGAGGGTGTTCAAGATGCATAGACCTGTGCAGAATTCGTTTATAACTATATATACACTTGCCTAGCTACGTGCATCTTTAAGGCTGCACTGCTAGATAAGATCTTCAACAAATGTGGAAAGTCTACCTACTCGTTTCTACTTTTTAGAAGCGATATTAGAACCTTTTTTATTGGCTTCCGATCTCCGATAGTTTCCTCCGTTATCTTAAGAATGACCCGGAGAATTTCGAGAGAAGAAAATCGACGTTGAAAATTTAAAACCAATAAAGGGGGTTCAGCACGGAGACTATATGAAACCTATTCCCCATATTCTGTTCGGGGAAAAATTGTAGTAACATTTTTTTTTTATTTTATTGAATATATCACAAGGTTTTGTGGTGTTTTTTTTTTACACTACATTTTAGTTAGAAAATTTTTTTTTCATCCCCTCCCTTTATATGCAAAGTAAATTCCATTCACGTAAACGTACTTCCGACCAATGACAAATGCGATAACATTAATATAAGTATTCCCTCGCGAGTAAAGTTTCTATCGCTATGACGTTGCACCCGGAGCTATACAAAGGGAGTAATTTGTCATTGCCACTACAGGAAATAACATACTGTGCTGTGCACTTCGTAGTTCACTATTTCACTGCTCGATAGATATCTCAGTGAGCCATCTAATATCGCAAATATCATACCACGTTAAAATCTACAGTACAAATCCACAGTTCGAGTAAGAAATGGTTGCAATTTCATGAAATACATTATATTCCCATAAGGAAGAGAAAGAAAGAGAAGTAGTATGCACAAACGTAGGGGAAATTCAGCTTAACAGTTTATCTTTCTGGAAAGAAAAAAAAAAAATCTTTAAGGTAAAATATATAATTATTGCAAATTATTTTATCGCACGTAAGATCCATAAAGGGTGAAGCAATGATTCGTAACGGGGAGATGGAGCACAGAGGCTTCAGAACTGTCCGTGTATGTCTAAATACAGTACAGTATACCTATCTATCTACTGTGCAGAGATGTATAACTAAAGAGCAAAGTGTATAGCAGTAGGTGTACCTATGTGACGTGTTCGCGTGTTTAACTGGAATGAGGAGACGTGAAGCCCCTGTGATATCAGGTGGAGCCAGAACAATAGGGATGCTATCATTGTTTCAGGAGAATGCTTTGTGCTCTTGGTAAAGCATCCGCTTATACTTACCGGAGTAACATCCATACATAAATATATACGTAGCATACGTATGTATTTAAATACATGGCATTGCCATAGGCATATGTGTTTAGGGAATTGGGAGACAATTTTCAGACATACATAAAGGAATGAAGAAACTGCTGCTGCTACTACTGCTGCTGCTGCTGCTGCTGCTGCTGCAGTTACTGGAGTTTCTTTACTTTCTGTAATTAGCAGTTTCTCTTCTGGGAGGATAGTTGAACAATAAGCTAAGGTTTGAAGAAGAGGCTTTATCTGGGACAATTTTATGGAGAGAAGAGACTTCTGCAAGCGATTATACATCGCGCAACAACAAAAAACTTTTTAGAGTTTTTTTTATTGTCTATTTTCTGTTTCTTTTTCTCTCTCTCTTTTTTTCAGTTATTTTTCATCAGGAAAAAAAAAATTCTTGTTCGAGATTGATAAAATGGAGAAATAAATCCTGATATGTAATACTCGGCTGTTTATTATAGGCCTGTGGTTTTCATTCCAATTCTTTTAAAGGAAGTAACATGAGTTTTAAAATTGGTTGAGCTTTCCGCAAACCCGCCCTCGGCATCGTTTCTTCACTTCTCAAGATGTGGACGGTGAAATTACAAAGTTTTAACGACATGCTCCGGTATAACGGTGGATAAAAATAAAAAAAAATTGTTTTCTTGAAACGTTGATGCGTGATTTTGTTTAAAGAAAATCAGAAGTAAAACTCAGCAGTGTATTTTGTATTAAAAAAGAAGCTTTTCTTTTCGACGAAGATTGCTTCGCCCAGTTTTCAGAAATTCAAAGTTCAACGATCAAAAGATACCAAAAAAAAAAAAAAAAAAGAACAATTCTTGTGGCTACAGACAAACCAAAGAACCAAACAGAATCCTGCAATATCTGACTGACTTTTCTCATTTCTCTTTTACCCGCAGACAATGGTAGGTGCTTAAAGCTTGGCTAGCGAAACGCAATGTGTCTAACTAAAAAGGCTTTCATTACGTATCGTAAGAAAAAAAAATTCTTTTTTTTCTTTTTCTTCTTCTTCTTCTTCTTCTTTGTCTTTTATCTCTCAAGATTCCAAATTCTAGTTCCGCTAAAAGCACCACACGTATATACCTACGCTTATACATATTAGTACAAAAATTTGTACAGGATCAAACGTCCTGCATCATCAGGAGTTTCATTCATCGGCAAGGATCTTCGATCATTCGATTATGTAAAAGGTTTTCGGTTGGCCTTATTTTTAATACCTCTAATTTTACGATTCCCAATAAGACTATAGTCATATTCAATCGATAAAAGGCTCTTCACCGTTTTAATACTATAATAGTTGTTAAATATTCATAGTGCTCTTATATCCTATGATAAATAAATGATATCACGTTTTTCTTACCATTTTTATATACCTGAAGGTAAATACGACGAGTGTTTTTTTCAAACGAGAATTTTAAGAACCTATTCTTAGCTAAACCTAATGATATTTACTAAAATTTTACGGTTTTCTATCCCATAAAAAGCATCGATTTTGACGTTAAACTTTATACAGATTACAGGTATACTATCAAGACGGATACACCGAACGACTATAACGAAGAGATTTATCCGACGAGATATTCTCAACGTAACACGTATCTACCTATTCAAAAACTAATGTAAAACAAAAAAAAAAAAAAAAATTTTTAATACATTTCCTTTGCAAAAACTTTCAAAATTGCTGCAGTTTATTTCCGCCGTTTCTGCAGGAGCAACTCGGTAAATATCTGTCTTGCTACTGATTATTCAACGGATTTACTTCATCCGTATCACCGTCAAAGTATTCCGGTCACTCACCCAACTTTTGGCAACTTTCCATGACTTTGCTTGCGACGAGATTACACGCTCTCTTCTCTTATTTTCTTCTCGTTTTGGCGCGTCTGTGTCGCAAAGGATTTTTCAATAATCGAAAATACCGAAAATATTTTCTAGTCAGTGACTGATGGTCCTGAATGATTCCCACCTCATTTTATCCGTTTATTTAAAAAATTATAAAACTTGAAAAACAAGTTTTCTATTACCGCGCTCAAGTCTGGAAATTTTTATATCTATCACAGTATATTTTTCCGCATCACAGGAAAAATTCCCGGTTCCTTTTATCTAGCGAGGGTGAAAGTTTTCGCTAAAACTAGGCGTGTATAGTCATGAGAGGTGTTAGCGAGGTTGACTGTGACCGAAAAATAAACGAATCGATAAGCGAAGCTCGAGGGAAAAATGAACACCAAGACCATCTTCGTCCGGGAGATATTTTTCCTCAGTTTCGTATTGTATATGTACATACATACATACATACATACGTGTATGTTCGATACGAATACGTATGTAGTAGGTACCCAGCCATCAATCTTTTACTTTTCACCTTTTTCTTATTTTTACTTTTTTGCCCAGAATTTTTGAACCGCGTTGTTCTGTATACCGAGCACCTATACGAATGTGGCAATTTGCCTTCAATGTCAAACTGTCTTCTCTGACGGATTTTCTACCGAATGACTCAGTTCTGATTTTTCATTCTTTATTTCTATTTTTGTTTTTTGTTTTTTTTTTTTTTTCTAACAAAGAGTAAGAAGGACGGATACCAGCAGGGTTATTTTTTAATTACCTACTTAAACTCCGATCATTCTCAGTCACGCGATTTCCCTCTGAACTACCAGTCACTGCAGAACTGGCTAGCTCCATTTCTCTGGTCCACTCCAGTCTCTGGAGACATCGTTCGCTCGGTCGTTATCTTTACGAGCTTGAACTGGGGTCCAGCGCGGAGCCAAGTAGTGAGAGCGCGCGTCAGGCCAGACCATACCATACCATACCATACCATGCCAGACCACACCAGAATCGGACTAGACCAGACAGCGGAAGCTTTTTGAAAGCTGGAGTCAGAGCATTGATCTTCTCTTTTAGAAAATGTGATCACACATACCTAGAGAGAATTTAAATCTGTCAAAAGAATTGAATGACTAAACGGGTTTTGGTATTTAAAAGCCAGGGTTTTCTTTGAAAATAAATTTTACACTCGTTAAGCTTCTATGGTATAACGAATTCGCAAAAAGCTTGTTGTAATTAAAAGGACCACTAGAGGTATTATGCGATATAAAAAAAAAATAAAAAAATAAATAAATAAAAAAAACTTGTCCGAGATTTTTTTGAGGTCACGTTTACAACTGCGTGGGAATATATGACAAGTCTGAAACGAGCGAAGGTCCTTTATTCAAAATTCGTACAATTTATATGGAAAATTTTTTTCATTTCCACGTTACATTCAGCTTAGCTTCAGATTACGGATTTCATTTAAACGCTATTTTTTCACATTCATACGTACGAAAATGACTGTCATTAAAAAAATCATTCACAAAGGAATTATTTGATTTTTACTATTCAGGAAACTTTAAGTCTTTATACAAAAGCATTGACATTTAAGAACATTGCGAATTTTATTTAATGCATTTCTTTTCTCTCTCTCTCTCTCTCTCTCTCTCTCTCTACTCCAGCGTTTTATCGAAAGTAAACCTAAGCAAACCAGGATCCACGACCTCGACGTATCGTAATATCCGAGCTCTAACCGTACTCAAACTAAACTGTCTCGTGACTTTGACGCGTTGAAGTTGATCGTGTATACTGTTAGTACCTACTCGCGTACCTGGAAGTCTAACATCTGGTTCCCGGAGTATCAGAAGTTTATTGAACTATCCCGTGTAATATTTGCACGTGTTCTTAGCGCGATATCGCGTGATAGATTTCACTCTGCTGTTACAGGCCTATAAATTGTTTGTTATAACATGCCTGACGGGTGGCTTACGTACCGAGCTATATGAATATCTCTATAGAAATATAAAAAAAATGTAGATTTTTTTCATAACCTACGGAAGTAATATTCTTGACTTTTATACACAATCGATATAAATTCTGTTGAACAACTTTTCTTATTCTTATTCTTATTCTTATTATTATTATTCTTCTTCTTCTTCTTCTTCTTCGATCATCGAATGTCACGAATTTTTGCATAGAAATTTTTCGCGATAGGAATTCTACCATGGCAATGGAGATGGGTGGATGGTGGTTCGTTCGTTCAACGAGATAGGCGTGTAGAGAATATTAAGCAACGCGTTGCGAATTCAATATCTGCACGGTGGAATCATTTGGCACCAGTGCCAAGATACTAATTGAAACGAACCGTGAAATTTATGTTTCAGGCTACGTGACCGGTGGTTAATTGTTAATCAAATTCCCCCACCGTAATAACGACGAGGGTAATCCTCCGCTCTAGCATGAGAGTATGCAGTACCAGTCTGAAGAAATAACTGATTTTTAATAATAATTATCGGTTATCGACTGGCTGATCATTGGAACTTAAAATTTGCAGACTTCATTTTTAACCACGAGGAAAAAAATGAAGAGGGATAAAAAAAAGTAAGAAAAAAAATGCAATAATACCGGCCCTCAGCTGCTTCCAACTCTCCTATAATATCGGTTAGGGTTATTGTGCCTACTACTCACCCTGTTACACGAAGAAATACCGTCAAACGAGAACTTTGGATGTAGGTATACCTCCGGGCGTCAACAGCATCCGTTACCAGACATTTCTAGCTACGTATGTAGGTATATAGCCAATCCCAAAGCTCAGAGTTTCGTCCTGAATCGAGTCAAGGATATCCAAAACCGCTAGGAAATTAATTTTCTCCGATTTTTAGGGTTGGGATTTTATCATGAACTCACTGATTTCTCCGAGGCAATAAGTTATGAGAAAAAAATTGAGTTTTTTTTCAAGGATTATTGTCAACAAATTGATCAGAGATTGACAAATCTTCATTTTTATTATCGGAAGTTAATTGACGTTCTTATTTCTAGACACTCGACGTATTATATTAAGCTAAAGCTCGCACGATTTTTTTTTTACTACTACAGCAATTTCAAAACATAATTTCACGATTTTTTAAATTTTGATATCAATGCGGCAATATTGAATATCAACCGACAGATTTCTGCTTCCCACAGAATATTTTTATATGTTAAATCGAACGAGAATCTCGAAGAGCGCTTCGATATCTGAACTTTGAAATTACGAAAAACGGCATTTTCTCGAAATTCCAACATCGGTGATCAAAAGTGATTTTTCTATGAACAGGAACAAAAATATCGATGAGCAATGTTGGGAAAAAATAGTATTTTTTTTTTTCACAGCCCTAGTACCCCATTCATATAATTTCAGAGAGTGAGCTTGCATGATAATTCGTTCTCATTCCTGGTTTGAATAATCATCAGATAATTATGGTTGTACGATGCTTTGAAGTAGGCTTTACGAACAAGTATTATAGTACCATATGTGTATGTATGGATTATTCTCGCGTTTTACTTTGGATGGAATTATAACAAGTATTCTGTCGGTATATTAATTTCAATTCAGAAAATCCCAGCTTTCTGTTTAAAGAGGAAATGTTCAAACGTATGGTTAGCTGATGAAAAATATTTTCAAACGTTTCACGAACGAATCGTGTCATATGGTTGTATATACATACGTACGTACGATCGGTGAGTTGATAGATGAAATTTTTATTTTGCATATATAAAAAAGGAAGAGAAATGAAAAAAAAAGCATCGATTATTCCCACGATAAATTTACACACCAACGTGTGGATCATTTTTGTGTAAATATATCTACAGTATATAGAATTTGGAGTTTTTGCATTAGATTACATTTTGGATATTTCAATTCGAGTAATTTCGCCAACAAACGCGTGTTGGTAAAATTACTCAAAAAATAAAAATAAAATAAAGCATAAAATAATAATAATAAGCATACTTACACGAAATGGCGAAAATCTGTTACCTACCTGTGTTAAATTTAAATATTTAGTATTATATGAAATATTCACCGTGCGCGTATTCCTATATATGTATATAGAGAGAGAAATAAGTGAGCTGTCAAGCCGAAGAAATATGCCTAATAACATACGCGCTCTATTTTCATTTCGCGAATGAAATATGTGATAACTTTACTCCAAAGTTATTCCCCTGCAGCAGCACTTGAAACAGTTTTCCACGAATGTCTCACGTTTCCTTAAAATTCCTATTCTTTTCATCTCTCTATAAAATACTCTAGCTGTCTTATTTCATTTCCCCAGAGTGAGAACGTTCGTGACTATAATATTTTTCGCCTAAATATTTACAGAATTTTTTAAAATTCAAGTTGAAATGATAAATTAAAACAAAAAAGTAAAAAAATAAATTCGCATATACATATATACATAATATATCACTAGCAAATTACATAAACTGTTTCGCTGCAGCATTTCCTGACTCTTTTATAAGCGATATTTTTTTTCACTGATAAACTTGTTTTACCTTCCTTCGTTGTGCGAGGCGTGTAGGTATGGCATGTATACACGTCGTTCTCTGATGAGGTAATAAAAAAATTTATTATATGTATATATATATTTTTATACGTTTTGGAGGTAAAACCCTCTCTTGGTAAGAATTAATTAGCTTAATCTTGCCGAGGTTGTTGCTCAGGCGTGCGCGTATCTACCTACCCTACCCTATCCTACCTTATACCTGCTTACTTACCTACCTACTTCCCTCTTGCTTCGCTTTATCGTTCTCATAATCTAACTTTCCCTTCTTACTGGAGATTTAATCGGCCTTGCTACAGTACCGTTATACTTTTTTTTAGTTCTAATTCGAAAACCACGATTATAAAGCCCTTCCTAAAAGATAAAGAAAAGTGGAATTTTTCGTCTGCTGTTGGGAGTTAGTAAATTTTTGGATATACGTTAAAAAGATGAGAGCGAACTGTTCAAGGAAATTACCTAGAAATCCCGTGTCGTAATTTTTGAGAGAAAAAAAAAAAAAAAAAAAAAAAAAAAACAAACAACTTACCTTTTATGAAATCAACAGCCATCTCAAGCCCGTACGTGTCCTTGTCACAATCGTCGAGGATATGTGCTCCGATTTTAACCCCAGGTACAATCCCTTCCGAATTTAGTCTGTCCAAAGTGTAGAGCATGGCTTCAAGTGCCTGAACTCCACCCTGAGGCATTACGGGTCCACAAGTAACAGAATCCTCCCTTTCGTGTACCATCATTAACCCGCCTAGGACCAGATCGCCTTCGACAACTGCTTCTTTTTTTACTGGCCAATTTATGGTGACAGGAATTTGTGGAATTTCCATTGATCTGAACTGGCGATCACCGTGTCTGATCAGATGATGAGTTTCCGGATTTTCTATATGTCGATGTCCGTGTCCCTCCTTATCGTTTCTACTAACGTCTCTCATCTCGTGGATAGGAATGTCACGGTGTCTTTTAGCGAAGTTTGATTCTGTCAAGTAAATCCTCTTGCTCGATATCATTTGAGCGTTGTTTAATTTAATAAACGGATAATCAGTCAGTCCGGAATCTAATTCCGAATCGTAATTTGAGTCCACCTTTGAGTCCCAGTCGAATGAGAATTTCGAACGCCGTCGTCCGCCCGCGAGGCAGATACAGCCAAGCAATAAAAGGAGTGACTTCATTTCGTCATAATTACTATATGGACGCAGTGATTACCGATAATGGTGAAATAACTTGATGGTTTATTTTATCCGTAATTTTGAAGTCGTTCTCATCATCACCGTGTATAATATTATCACCGGAATGATAAAACGGCGTTGTCAAATCCCGCGCACATTTCCTCCAGAAAAATCTTTATTTACTTCTGATATATATACGTTTTGAGATTTCGTTTAACGGTGATGGATGTTTCGAGCTATAAGATGAACCATACCTACACCCGATTATTTATCTCGTTTGATAAGAAGTTGCGCAGATCTGAGGCTATCAGTGTAATAATAAATTCTATACTGAACGAAGTTTCCGGTTCAGTTATGAATTTTATCGTTTCATCTGTCGCCGATTTTATGAGTAAAAAGTTATTTTCTCTCTTAACGTCTACTTCCCTCGAGTCACGAATTCGCCATATTTCAAGAGTGAAAAGCTCCTGGTATTTGGGTCTCTTCCTTGGATGATTAGGTGTAACGAGAAACCGTCTGCGCTGACTAATTGCCATAAAAACAAAAAAACAAAAATAAAAGAAAAGAAAAAAAAAAAAAAAAAAACGATAAAAAGGAGAAAATAACGATCTCTAAAGCCCGCAGTTTATTTCGAATAAAAAAAAACCCCAAAGAAACAGATCAGACTAATCAAGTGCTAATTGCGTAAAAACGAAGTACACAAAACTGTGGTTAATCTCCCGACTGAAGTAGCGATAAAAGAAACAAACAAAAAAAAAAAAAAAAAAGTTTAAATTAGCGGCTTGAGGGGTCAGCGTTGAAATCTACGGGAGTTTATCTCCGAAGCAGACGTCCGTAGGGTGTGCAGAGATTCGGTAATGGTGTTCGTACTTTGCGCAGTCTGTATGTATTAAACCCTGCAAAGGCTGCAGTATAAGATACGCAGGTATATAATTCGCGTTATTTGACAAAGGAATAGAGTTCTTATATCCCTGCTATCTCCTGCATAATGTAGCCATTAGTTTGATTGCCGTTTCCCATTCTACATCTCGCGTTTTATACTTCTCATTCTCCTCAATCACACTTTATACACCGATTTCGACGACTGACGATGAGTCGTCGGGGCTCGGGGGCCAGTAGGTAGAAGGAAGCTAGGTATAAAGTATAAGGGAGATAGAGCTACGACGTCGAACACAATTTCAAGAAATTTCGATTTATCCCCAGCTGCTGTGCTTTCGCTAACGATTCTCAAGACTAACTTACTGACTAACGTCTCACAGTCACGATCAAGAGAGAAATTCTACTTCTATGCTCTCTCTCTCTCTCTCTCAACCCCTCAGCTTTCAGCCCTAACAATTTTCACTAACTCTCCTTCACTCTTCTCTCTGCCAGGTCATCACCGCCGTTACATTACCAAGATTTTTATCTCGATTTTGGTTCTATACCCACCCTGGCAGCTTCTCAGTTTATACTATCTCCTCCTAACCCACCCAGGAAGTTTAAACACTACGACAGCTAATTATTGAACGAATTATCTTCACCTTGATAGAAATCACCATTTCTTTATAAGATTCGAGACCTTCTATACTATAGACAGATAAGACAATGAAAGGACTATCATATCCCGCTGTATTCCGGACCACTAATCTGCATAAATCCTAGCAATTACTCGCGAGACACTTGACAGAGGCGTATAGCAATGCTTGGATCATACCCCTACATGAATATTTCAAACAGTCTTATCTGCTTTGAAGTTCACGCGAGTTTATTGGGTGATATATATTTCATACTCGTATTCTATGCGCACATAAGCCTGCAGAAAGGGGAATTAGTTATAATGATTGGCTTTGATTGCGACTCCCTTCTTATACCCAATTAAGCCACGTAACGAACAAAGGGTGTGAACTAGTGCTAATTACTTGAAGTATTCGGTCCCGAGGTTCTCTTATTAGCCAATGATCTCTGTCCGCGGTTTACGGGCTGACTTCAACAGAAATTTTCGCCTTTGGCTATGGACAAAATACGTAGTTGAGGAATCCCGAAATCTCTTGTGCGGGTAAGCCTTGGCTTAATTTCTACGAATGCCTGGGATATGGTAAAGCACAGTCAGACCGAATTATGGGTTGTGAAATTGCGTCACGACGTGTTACGTCGCATTGCGTTACGTTGCGTTGCGTTGTGTGAGGTTGGGTCGGGTCGAGCGGGAAATTTACTTTTCAGTAGGCTAAGGAACTCCCGAAATCTTTGGTCCTTTGGAGTAAAGTCATCTACGTTAGTGCGTTGGACTAGCTACGTGCGAAACGCGTCGTTTAATTTAGAATCTCGGTCAAAGTTCACGATCTACCGAATAGTTTGACTGGTTTTCTCTCAACCCTGGAATTTCACTCTCTGTATATAGTATAAGTATATATATGTATTATTTTGAAATTGAACCTGGTCATTATTTTATGTTTTTCTTCACTTTTTCGATGAATTCCTCTTTTTTTCATCTTAAGGAAAATTATACGCCACGAGTAATTTTCGATTTTCAAGTCCCTTCGTTTTTAAAACTAAAAAAATGTAATGAAAAATACAAAAAAAGTATATTACTTTGATTGGATCCCTGAAAGATATGGTTTATTTACGCAGAATATTTCAGAGTGAAATTTAAAATTTTTTTTAACGATTCTTGACTCGAATGATTGCAGTGATTCTTGGTATTCAAATAACCTCGAGATATTTCTCGTATACCTAATAATTGACAAGAAATTGATTTCACCGTATATATACATAGATATAATATATATCTTAATACGTATGTACAATGTATCTAAGTATACCGTATAGACGTGTATTCCAATTCCAGTACCTATAGTCGCGATGCTTTTACCAGAAACTCAATGAATTATTTTCTGTTTCTGTAACAGAATCTCAAAGTGAGTTGGGTCGGTTGAAATCTCAAACCAATCGGTTTTGATTTACTCGTTTCATCTCCTCCTAAACCATCATGACAAACTAAAAGGATACAAATGTATATATATATCTATACCATGTAGTCGTTACAAGAGGGTTGCTATCTATGAATATCAGGGTGGTTTAAATAAACAAAAAAACAAAAAAAAAAAAATAAAAAATCCTCAATTCCTTGCAAGTTTTCGATATTTCAAAAGTCAAATAAAAATGAAAATAAAAAGTTAAATGCTTAGATTTCGATGAGAATGAATAGCTTTAAACATTCTTTGATCGATTGAGCTTAATTACACCCTATTCCTCCTTCAGTTCTTTCACACAGCAAAAAACTAAGACGACGTAGGAATTCTCGTATTACTTTAATGGATTGACCCTAGCTAAGGTAATTAACTAATTCGTTTCAACCCTCATCGAATGATTTTTCCCCTGAGTTACTATTCAGCGAAATGTCGCTATCGAGTTATAAATTTTGCAAAGAAAATCCTAAAATGACCGAAAGAAAGAAAAAACTAAAAAAAGATAGAATAATTATCTAGCGATCCTATGTCTAGGTCACGACTCTCAGGGGAGGAATTTTCTAGTTAAAAAAAAGCTCTGAGAACGGTTTTAATTGTAGTACAGTCGGTTGATTAATCCCCTCGTTGATTGCACCGTCGACTATCTTCAGAGTGGGATTTAAAATCGTATTTAAATCTCCAAAGGGCACAGTATGGTCGGATAAAAAGGGTAATGCAGAAATCACACATCGATAAGTCGCGTCGTATATGTACTTGGCAAACTAGGGTATCGTGGTTCCAGATCACACGTGCTCGTCGTTAAATTCGCCCTGTTCAAGCTCGAGCTCGAGTTTGGTAGTATTTGAAAAATGTGGAATCGATATAATAAACCGGATTTATGTTGGAGGACGAAAAATTTGAACGTGTTTAAAAACGGCGTGGTTCTCTTAAATTTAACTCAGTTTATCCTGGGAATATCCTGCAGCAGCATCCGGCTCAGCTCCTATCATAGATATATCGATTATAGTATACCAATTTTAATTCAAAAGGGATAATTTCATACCCGATGTACAAATTCCGATGTAACTATTTTTTTCGCGAAAAATATTATAGACCGAATATAGCGAACAAAATATGTAAAGAATTTTTCAGACAAGTGTACACCAAAAAATTAAAATAAAACATTTGAAAAAATTCAACAACTTTAAATGCGAAGCTTTCACGTAAATCTTTTTATCAAAATAACCAGAAACAAAAAAGGATTCATTACCTTAGGAGGTAATGAAAAGCTATAGAAATTATTATTATTCTTATTATTTATTATTTTTTCTTCGTGATATTAATTGAGCTCCGTACTTTTTGTTTTCTCATTTATCTGATAACGAGTTTAATATCCGTTTCCGGTTGATTACTGTAACGAGTTCGAGGATTTTTTCTTATTCTGATAATATTTTCGTTATTTTTATTTTTTATTTTTTATTTTTGTATCGTTTAGAATGAAAATAAAAATGGATGAAAAATTATTTTGTAAATGAAAGGTTTTTTGATTTTTTTTTTTTTGTTATTCTACCTGAGCAATAAATGTTCGTACAATTAGGAAGCAAATATTGCTAACGGTTGTTTGTTGAAGATTTAAACATGTTGTAGTAAGCAAATGCGAGGGAAATAAACCTCGATTTTTTTTTTTCAGTGGCAAAGATCAAGCTTTTGCGATTTGGTTGTGGTAGTATTTTCATTAAAATTCACCGCCCACGGGTACCCACGGTCACGGCTCGTCCTCAATTTCGGGGTCTTTTTATCTCTATTGACTCATCTTTTGCAGATTAACTTTTCGAGTGTACAACCGCGTTATAGGTATGGGTATGGGGTATGAGGTATGGGGTATGGGTATTTCCAGCTTGATTGAAGAAAAATTTATACCGAAAAAAAGCTTTACGCGTCGCTTTACTTTATGGCTATTATTATTTAACCGTTATCGAGGAGATGAGAGATGGGAAATGAGAGCGATGAGATATGAAAAATGAGAAAAGTAAATATCCTTATAAGTGTAAATTATTCTAAAGAAAAAACAAAATAAATAAATAAAAATTACCAGAAAATATAACACGCGAAACAATAACTGCAATGTATTTTCAATGCTTAAAACAACGAAAGAAGAAATCAGAGGTAACCAAAAAAACGACGCGAAAACAACCCCCGAGCTATTCAACATTTTATCTGGAAACAAAAATTTTTTGAAACCATGCGGTGAATGGAATTGTATATCTTAGTCCCTAATAATACACATAATATACCTATGTATTCGAACCGAGGGCGAAAATCTTTGAAAATTTAGTTTACGATCATTTCTTGTCATTGCAGATTCGGCTATTTAGTTTCTTTTTTGGATCTCTAATTTTTTTCTTTTTGTTTTTTTTTTTTTTGACCTTTGAGGGTATCAAAAATCTGTCTCAAATTCCAACAAAGTTATATATTATATATATATCATAATCGGTACACAATATTGGTGAGTCGTTGTCGTTAGCTGCTTTCCCTCTTGTGCTGAGAATCAACAGGTATCTCATTTATAAGTATGCGGTCATCGTTTGGTTTCAACAACTTTGGATGGTTGTTAAATATATTTTTTTTTTCAATCTATATTCCGGACGATAGAAATTGTTTTTTTTATATATATATATATATATATATTTTTTTTCTTCTCTCTCTCTCTCTCTTTCTATCCTTGTTTCATTCTCATTTTTTATTACGGAATAATATAATATTGAAAATAAATGTGGCGTAAAAACCATTCATAGGTATACAATATACATATATACAAAATATATATATATTTAAGAAACTTTTTTTGTTATCTGACCAGGAAATGAAACCTTTCCTCGGATTTTTTAATACGACGTAACGCGAGCTATGATCTGATTGCCGAAGAAAGAAAGAAATAAAGAAAGAAAAAAAAATAACGTGGTCGTAATGTTAGATCGGAATTTAAGACTTGTGAATTATTCAAGAGGTTTTTCAAAAACGAAAGAAAAAGAGAAAACAGAAAAAAAAAAACTCTATTTTGTTTACGTTGAATAAATATAATTGCTGTCGTCGTAGCTCCCAGTCGCAAATAGCATGAGATCCGAGTTATTTGAGGAAAATTGTGATATGAAGAGCCAAAAGCAGGACAGTAGAGCTAAAGTACCTGGGGTAATGAGACTGAGAATACAGAGAGGTCAGCCCAGCGTTCATCCGCCGTTTAATATGTCCACTGTGTTTTTCCTAATTTTCATAATATGTCGGTCTCATAAGAGATGAAATTTTTCTTTATTCTTTTTTGTCTTTCTCTACGTACATACCTACATTACCTAACAACCCTTTCTTTATCACTAGAAACATATTGCAAATGTATATATATATATATATATGTATACGTACGAGTGTGTACCTAATTTTACAGAGAATGAACTCACCTCTGTGTGTTTATAATTTTGTACAAACATTTGTATAATTGCGAAACGAAAGCTTTTCGCGAAAAAATTTCTACAATAACATTTAACCATGTATTTACGAATTTCTTTGATTTTTGAAGAAAATTGAACAAGATTTTTTTCTCCATATATTTTCATCTATGTTTCATTTTTGTTTTTTACCACCTCCATTAACTTACAACTACCATCAAAGCTTTTAATCTCAAGTTAAATCGAGTCTAGATTGCAAAAAATATTGCTCAGCTTTAATAGATCGAGGTAGATTGCTTCATTTTTATACAGGGTTTAGCTGATCGTATACAGATTGTGTAAACTGTTTAACAAATTAATGAAATTTCAAATTTCTAGTAAAATTTACGTGTAAATTTCAAAAGTGAGCTTCGATCCTTGATTTGAATATAATAATAATAATTGATTCGAAAATGATTTATCCTTGAAATAGGTATAGACGTACAGTTTCCAATGAAAATATAATATTTCTACATGCAAGGCCGAGAGGCTAGATAATCATTTTAGAAATCTTTTCATCTGATGGAATAATTAGATGTTATTATTATTATGGATTATACAGTTTTGTGGAAATAGTGCGGTACAACACGCGACTAAAGAAGATATCTATAACGAGAGAAGGGAAGGTCAAGTTTGTGAACTTAATCAGTAATCAATCCGAGGACTCAATTACATATATATTAGTATATAGTACAGTATAGCCTCGGGATAGACAGAGCTTAAACAATGACATCGATACCGAGTATAATTTAGATTAGAAATAGAATAGATATATATATATATATATATATACTCATGTAAATTTAACGAGCAATTTTATTTTTTATTTGTTTTATCAGAGGTCAGGAATTGTTTTCCAGAATCTTTGACATAACATGGCGACGGACTAGACCACCTAAGTCTTGGGATCTTTTACTCTTTGTCGTGGGTTATTAAATTCTCGAAATAATTTACGCCGGTGTGAAATATAACCAAATTTATTCGAATCTCTGCTTTGTATATAGAATACACTTATATATTTGTTGAAAATAATATAATGTACCTATATAACTATATACGATTGAAAACCATACACCCGAAGAAATTTAAATGATTTTTCTTTGAATCAGCTTTGAAATATTTTCAAATTGCACTTTTATATTGAGAAACTTTACGAAAAATTTCTCACGTAATTTTTTGCGTAAGGTATATTGACCAAGGAATTAAATTCGATTTATGGTTTACTGATAGCCTCATATCTGCGATTGATAATCTGCTTTTTAGATTTTTTTTTTTCTTTTCGTTTTTTTTTACTACTTACGTTGAAACTCTTTCCAAAAACCGTTACGATATGGTATAGGTAAGTATAGGTAGTATTTTTTTTGTTTTTTGATATACTGATATGCTCGCGATTTTATAATCTTTTAAGATATGTAGATTTATTATCGCAGTTTTGAATTACCGCCACAGTTTTTTTTTTTTTTTCGTTATTGTATTACAGTTAGATATGGTTTAGAGTTTTGGAAAATTTTAGAATCAATTTCTTTTTTATATAAATATGTAACGAATTACGGAAAGGAAACAAAAAATCGAAAATTATATTTCTATATTATACTCTTCCTTCATTATATGCGAGTATAAATAAAATTTCGATTTAAAGTATGCGATAGTAAATATGAGTAAAAAAAAAAAAATGATTGGAACAAGAAAAAAAAACATAAGTAAATAAAAAAATAAATAAAAATAAAACAACAAAAAAGAAAAAAGACAGATAATAAAATGTGCAAAAAATCAATAGACACGTGTCTATTTCCTGTTCTTTAGCCAATCCATAATTTAGCCGAAAAAAAGTAGTTTGATTTTCATGAGTAAATAATAAAGAATAAATTTTTTTTTATCATTTTAAGTAAAATCGATTTATTGTACATTTTGGAAATGGTTTTTCTTGATTTGTTTTTTTTTTCTGTTTTTTTTAAATTGAAAAATGATATTTCTCAAGGCTGAATAATTAAAGATTGTAAAACGAGGTGAAAAAAATCAGCAAATTTTTGTGTCGGTTGTATCGAGGCCGAGGCGTTTAATCGTTCGCTTAAAATTACCATTTAAACTAGCGGTCCTCGCGATTTCTAGCTCTCTATCTCGCGGGATGCGAAGTCGGCATTATGGACGGGCCTTAAGGTCGGGTACCGCGCGGCTCAGTGCCAGAGCAGCCACTGAGGCAGCGCCGACAGCATAACACTGCCTCTGCCTTCAGGGGGTGGAAAAGGGTGGAAAGGGATGGGAACGGGGATGGGGATGGGGATGGAAACGGGAATGGGAATGGGGAACGACGAAGAGAGGGCGAAGAGGAACGCTACGAGTACTAGAAGAGTGGGAATAGAGGGAAGAGAGGGAAGTGAACTGAACCCAGCCACGAATACAATGCCACCACAGCGCAACTCGGATGATTTTTGGTATATAACCTACCCCTAGAAACAAAAAAGTTCAAAAAAAAAAGAAAACAAAAAAAATTATATATATATGTTATATAAACCAAAAAAACATACTTTCACAACCGCGGAATTTTCTCCTCCTTGCTTCATATCCGACGACTCGCATCTTTTGTCTTTGACTCGTTGTCTTCAACCCCTCTATTGTCAGTACTGGCCTTTTGTCTTTAGAAATAAACGAAAGATCCGTTCACTGTACTGGCTGAGGGCTAGTAGTACGTCTCTACGTCTTCACGTCTTTCGTTATTTCCTAAATACCCTCGGAATACCAAAATTGGGATTTAATTTACGTACCGGAAAATAAATGTACCCATGTATAAATACATACATATATATATATTTAAAGCTTTTCACATCTGTTATATTTATATACGTGTATATCCCGTTAAATTGATATGAAAATATTGAAGGAATATATTTTCTTCACGATTTGAAGGCAAAGGATCAGGAGGGAAGGGTATGATTTTTTTTCGTTTGTTTTAATCAGCCGCACTAATTGGGTAATTTTCATTCACTCTTTATTTTACTTTCATAATTTTCGTTATTTATTTATTTTTTTATTGAATTTGCTTTTTTTTTTAATATTCTCATCCTTGATATAAAATTCTTTTGAATTTATAATTACGCTTTGAATTTTTACCCTTTCGACAAAAATCGTTAAAAAATAAAATAAAAACGCACACATCCCCCATCCTCACTCTAACCAATTCGCATTCATGCGAGAGCTATAACATACCATACACATCGTTAACAAAATTTTCAAAATTCTATTGTGTAAATTACGTTCAAATAAATGAAAAGTTGAAAAGAAAAAACAAAATGTGATGTTGGTCTTCAAATGTGATAAAAAAAAAAAAAATAAAAATATTCTATATTTTATTATAAAAGTTGGAATTTCTGCTGTATGACGTATTTCAAGATTTTTATTTGTTTTGTTTCTTTCCATATACGTTCTATATATAGGTAAATTTTGTACGTGTTCTCTGTAGGGAATAAGACTCGCGAGAACCTAGCTGTACAGAAGTTTGAAAACTATTTTATTATTACACTTCAACTCTGTGTCAAAAAAGTTATGATTCAAGGTATATAGAGGTACACGCACCCATATCAACGAAGTTTCCTGGATTAAGTCAAAGATATACCTACGCAGGCAGCCAGTTCTTGGGTCAGTTTCCTAACTTTCATAAGTTAACAACAAGTTTCAGTGTTATTTATCCACGGTTGACGGTTATACTTACCCATCTACCTACTTACTTGGCATCATTTTACTCTACTTACTTGTATACAATAATTGTGATGAAGCGTTAACTATTTTCAAACAATAATTACCTTACAGGGTTACGAATAATTCAAAACAATTTATTTCATACGAAGTTCAGAAAACAAAAATTATAAATTTTTAAAAACTGATAATTCAATATGGTTTAAAAATGAAACGCTTATTAAAAGAGAGGGGAAAGTAATAGGAGACCTTTACTGTGACTTGATATCAATACGGCATATTTGATAGGGCATCAACTAAGCCAAACAGACTGATTGAGTTCGTTGATTAATGTTTGTTGTCAATTACACAAGCCCGAAACCTTCCGGTTCATCAATTTTCTATACACAGCTGAATATATGCGGGTGATCGTTCTGATACAGGTTTAATTCGACTAAATATTAAACGAAAGTATATATAAGTAGATATACAGTTTTTTACCTAAAAGCATTTATTTTTAATTTTTTTTTTTTTTTTTTTCATTTTCATTTTTTATATTTCAAACGATTGTACCATCGAAACTGCATTAATTACTTAACTCTCTCTCCCTCTCCCTCGCTCTCTCTGTTCACGTAAGGATGTCAATCGGGGAATTAAACCATTAAGATAACTCCACTTAGTGTTCTGTAATAATTTACCTAATGGATTTTCAAATGCATAACAATTATCTGCGGTGCTTTAAAATCTACGTGTAATATTAATAATAATTTCTTAACGAATTATAAAATATTTATAAATCGCCAGGGTATATAATCACGATGATTAAATTAATACAGATAATCAGTTATACAGACTTTGTTTAAGAAAAGTTTGGTTTTTTATGGCTTTCGTTTTCCTTCTTTTTTTCATTTTATCAAATGCAACGGAAGAACGTCGTTAACCGTTTCAGTTTCCGTACATCTAGTCGCGTTAAAGTTATTTTATAACGAGGTAGTAAAAAAGTACAATTTAAATAGAACTTATTTAAATATACTTACAAGTTAACGTTTAAGTATTCAAGTTATCGAATCTCTTTGACAAAGTTTTCTCCACTTAATAATCTCTTCCCGTTTGCCCGTAAAATTGATGTTTGTTATTTATTTTTCGTTTACTTTTTCATCGCTGCTCAAAATGATAATTCAAAATTGGCAATCCAAGGATCGAGGGAAATAGAAAGGACTCTAATTCAAAGTCAGTTTACGTCAGATGTCACAGGACGTCGTCTTTGAGCAGGAAATTAAATCTCGTTCATGCATCGGGAGAGATAGGAAACATCTCTATTCATAGAATAGAGTTCTAAGCCCCACAGGTACCTACGAGTAGTATTGCTCGTAATTAGCTCCGCATCGATGATGAACAACGGTCCAATTATCATCTCGAATCTCTAGTCACAGACAAGTGACCTACTTGATTCAAGATCCCCTTCTTCGAGAGTTAATTATGATAACAAACGTTCGAATCCGAGGTGAATTTCTATATATGAGATAGAAACATGGAAATAAAGATCCATGTCAAGAGTTTGTTTGTATGCGGATATAAGGGTGAAGAGATGTTCCGGGTTATTGTGCAAAGTAAAAAAAGAAGAAAAAAAAAAAAAAAAAATTCAGATATTTGTAAGGATGAGATGAAACGGCTACAGGAAGACCCTGAGCCCTTGAAATATTGAGTATTGAGTATAATCCGTTCGGGAACAAAACTAACCCTCGAAAACCGAGTAAAGTCCCCGTGGAATAAAGCGCTTCGTAAAAGCTTCGCACCTGGTGGAAACAAACGGGGATTATTTGTTGAACATGAAATTTTTTTCGCGAATATGAAAAAAAAAAAATGTAAAGAACAAATTGAAAAAAAAAAAAAAGAAATTGAAAAGGAAAATTACTTTCGTAAAATGTAAATTAAAGCGGGACCTTATCGAGAATTATTATTATCATTATTATTATATTGATAATATCTTCGAAGCCTGTACAGGCGGTTTATCCCTTGAGAAACGATTTGTAAAAAAAAAAATTTTCAACGGAGATCAATCGCATCCATCAAACATGTACATATTTTGTGATGCGTAATGTAGATATAAATATATAGGTATAAATATATACTTTGGTAATAAAAAATTTCTTTTTCATCGATATTATGAAATTTATGTCGTTGGAAAAAAAAAAGTAAGGTCGTTTATTACGCAGTAAACCGAAAGTAAAATCCATTCTCTTATGAAGACGTCCTTCCAAACATCAAGAAATAAAAATCAGAGAAAAGCAGTTTATATTAATTCGAAAAAATTGAAAAGAACACTCTGCTGACAACCACTTGCAGGGTATCCATCTAAGTAATTTAAAAGAAAAAAGAAAAAAAAAACCAAGTCCTCAAATTCGTAGCGTTCTTTGGTTCGTCGCAATTGTGCGAGATATTACCCAGATCTTTTTTTCTTCTTTTTTTTTTTTCTAGTTAGTTTTTTTCCTCTCTTCTTCTTCTTCTTCTTCTTCTTCTTCTTCTGTTAATCTCACTGAGTGCAACACTCAGAGAGAACACATCTTATTAAATCCAAGACTTTCTTTCGTTGGCTCGCGAAATTTTGTACGAGAGAAGAATACTGAATGGGATTTTCAAGGGTGATCTCGTACCTAGCCCTACCCCAATACCTATATACCCCACATTCTACCCGGCTGTATCATATTGTTTTTCGTCCAACTGGCCATATGCTGTTTGCATCCACACGACCATACATTCCTACAGAGGTAGATTTTCACCACAAGGGTATTTCGTCAACTAAAAATCTCCAAGAGGGGGATTTGAGGATTCGATGTGTTATGTATGTACACTACCTACCCTGCACCTTATCCGCTCGGTTTAATCGAAAACATCGCGAGTAAATGGACTATGAGGTAAAAATTCGTTGCACGTATGACGCTTTTACCCGTCGTCGCGGTCTACTAAACCAGAATTCAAGCTCTGAGCTAGTCTGAGCTTTCTTCTTTTACTACTTCTTCTTCTTCTTCTTTTGTTCTCATCCAGTTCTACGCCTATATCTACTATGCTAACATTACCAACATACGTCATCTGCGGTGGAAAAATAGTGAAATGGAGAAACAAAAGCGAATGAAAAAATGAAAAAAAAAAAAAAAAAAAAATAAGTAAAATAAAATAAATAACAAAAAACGAATCTCTAACTGACGGTGATGGAGAGACTCGAAAAAGCTTCTCCCTAACTCCGCGCTCGAGTAGCTATACTCGTACCTTTTGTTCTGCTGTCTTAACCCTTTAATCCGACCTATCATCGTGGTTTTTTTTTTCCTTTTCTTTTTTTTTTTCTTCTCGTTATCCAAGTGCTTTTGAGCGTAACACTGAACGATCGTAGTGAAGTAATTTGATACTTTTGAACGATTTTTGATCTGATAATAAAAAAAAAGACATAAAAAAAAAAAGTAAATCATATAAAAAATGAAAATAATTCATGAAATTCGTGTTATTTATAGACAGTTGTAACGACCACGTTACGATTACTCGTAGTGATAGCAAATATCTATCGATAAAAATTTTTGAGTGATTTATTCTGTTATCTTTTTCTCTCTCAACCATTCCAATGGTGATGTGAGCTTTTTGCTCTACGCCTCCCACGCTTTTTTTTCATATTTTTGAAGTATCAAAAGTGACGCAATGACAATCTGGCTACAAGATTTTTCTTCTATTTTTTTATTGGGGTAAAAAATTAAAGGACGATAAATTAATTGTCGTTTTATTTGTATACGTGGAAAGAAAAATTACTTTATTTCAAAAATTATTATATAATTTTTCAGTTACTCGTTAGAAACAATTCCGTGAGTAAAAATATCGTCGTATGAACATCGTAGCGGAAACACTGTTTTGTAGTTTTCGCGGCTTTAGACTTTATCGCCAATTCTTGCCTTTAGCAGCATCAGCATCAGCTCCTCGAATATACCTGACGTTGGGTTCCGGGGAAGCAGCTAGCTTATGCCAAAATCTCTAGGTATACGAGTACTAGGCTAGGAAACCGTGTGGGTTACGTGATGTCATTTCTTAACCCTCGTAGTTCGTTCATATAGCCAAGCATATAAATTTCAACCTTTAACTTTACACCTAGGCTTCCTTAATATAACATGAGCTTCGAAATTTTCAATTACCGAAGAGAAGTTGATGCTGTAATTCGCACAATACTTAATCACGTGAATTTACATTGCGCGATAGTAAATTGTTCAAAAAACCAAAAAAAATAGAAAAAAAAATAGAAAAAAAAAAATGAAACGAGTAAACATTTTTTTAATCAATTCTAATCAATTCCGAAAGCTTATTATGACCGAGGGAAAGTAAATATACGTAAGTTTCTTTATAGAAAAATGAGAGAGAAATTTTTATCATCACATCGTAGTAAGTTGAGCCAGGGGCTCAAGAATGGTGGCAATTTTTGTCCGATATCTGGTCACAGGTCCGAAGAATCGAACGTGTTGCGGTTATGATATTACGAAGAAAAGGTTGAAATTGCAAGGCTGAAAATTCGATTTAAAATACGACCTGAATAAGGGGAGTCTCGAAGTGATGCTTTATGGACGTTGAATCGCAAACGGTGATATACAATGCTAGCTATATGAAAACCTATAATATACATATGCGGAGAGACCTTTATTTTCATTTAAAAGCTATAATACGCTAATATCAAAATGTGCGTGTGCAATTTTTTTTCATTTCTATTTTTCCCTCGTTGTAATTATAAAGCACAAATCAAAAATTTTTTTTTTCGACGTATATAAATAGCTACCGTAAGCTTCGCATTTTATCAGAGAAAGCAATTCGAAAAATTTATAGTCGGAGATATTTGCCCGAAAAAAAAAGAAACAAAAAAAGACGCCAAAAAAAAAAATCTGGGTGTATACGTGACTCCGTATTCAAGATATTCGCCATTCATTTTCACGTTTCGACAATATTTTATGTATAGCAGATATAGATAATATAATTCCGTCGCTTTCGTACTATTTCGCCAAAAAATTTATCAAAATTATTTAAACTGGATGTATACCCACTACGTAGTAAAATTCACCTCCGCACCAACCGGGGCTAAAAAACAGCTCCTAATAATAAAAATAAATAAATAAATAAATAAAAACAAAAACCACTTCTACTTCACGGTAAACCGTAACAGTGCGGTTGATTCGGAAATTCAAGAGCTGGGCCTACTCGTGGCAGGGTTAGAGGTATAAGATCAACCGATAGTGTCTTGGCGCGGAAATTGGGGTTGAAATTTAGGACCTATTTTTGGGACGCACGTGCAACCACGAAACCGTTTTAGTTTCTCGTTTATTTTATTTTATTTTCTTATTTTTTTTTTTTCTTTCTTTTTTTATGCTCTCTCTCTCT